>CM035137.1:25256087-26719698 GCA_020205605.1 Panax ginseng | reverse complement strand
AGTTGGATCAACAATTTAAAATTGTGTGCCAAACCTGGTGACCAGAACAAAAGATTTGGCAGCGTTGGGGACTTTTTGAAATAAACGTACCAAAAATAAAAATGATAAATGAATTGAAAAGAAAAGAAAAGTTCCAAACATGAAGAAACTTTTTGCTTTTGCTTTATGCTCCCTCAATTCAAATTATAAGATTTCAAATATTTTAAAATTAACATGTATTCATTTACATTAAGTCAATATAATTATAAATATAATAAATTATTTAAAACATATTATTAATTATAAAAATTATTATTTTAAAAATTTAAATGAATCGTGTTAATCTTAAATTTTAAAATATTTTAAATTAACTTTTAAAAAGTTAATATTAATTTTATAATTTTAAACAAAAGAAAAAGTATTTCTCTACTTGATAGTAAAACAAATATAAAAATAATAGTAGTAGTGTTTTGCTTACTAAATAATAAATACTCATATAACATTACTCATATAAAAATGGCTAAAAGCCTCCTCCATAGTCTATGCCACCTATAAGGCTACAAATGCATACTCGAATGAATTATATACATAAAGAGATTTGAATTTCATGAAATTATCAAACTCTTTATTACATATAAATTTATAGATTTCTTTTGGATTTGATATATGAACAAATTGCATGCATACATTAATTTTGTCATCAGGTGTTCTCTTTGTGGGGGCATTTCCGCGCGGTTATGTCATTTGTTGTGACAAAATAAATATAATAAAAAGCTAAGTATGATCAAATATGTAACCTATGGTTTACTAATTGGGGGAGGTGTTGTACTGCACTAACTATCGGTACAGTGTTAATTTTATTTTTATTTTTAATCATAATTATTAGAATAATAAATAAAAAATAATAGAGCAAATTTGAACAAAAAACTGTAAAAAAAATATATCTTTTATTGAAAAAATACTGTAAACTTGCAATACACTGTTTACTATGTTTTTTTAATAAAAAATATATTTTTTTTACAATTTTTTATTCAAACTTGTTCTATTATTTTTTATTTATTATTCTGATAATTGTGGTTTAAAAAAAAAATAAAAAAAAATACATTGTATTGGTTGTTAGTCCGGTACCCCTCTCAACCCATGGTTTACTCAAAATTATTTATAGTTACCTGTAGTTTAAAAGTGAACCGAGAGTCCACTCTACTTGTCTAAAAAAAATATAAGATCATTACTTAAAAATAAGAGGGGAAAGATTGTTGAGATACTACGTGATAATAAAGTGTGACATTGAAACCTAAAGAAAATTGCGAGTAAAATGAAGATGAGCATGTATCTAAGATAAAAAAATATATATTATATATAACTATTATTTGAAATCCAATCCTTGTATAATTTATTCTCCTATAGCTATGTTTGTGTTTGTTTGCAAGGAAAAAACTATTGGATAAATCAAATACTAAAGCATAAAAAGTTGCTAAAATTTTCTTTTGAGGGAGATTATTGTGTACCAAATTACAAAGTGCTCAGACTTCCATTACTTGGATAAACCTTCTCGACCCTAAATCAAAAGATAGAAAATCTTATCCCGTTACATCCTGCAAACAGATTGTATTCTTCAGTAGTGTCTTTCTTATTGCAGATGCGATCACCCTCAATATGATCATCAGCAGATTTATTTGAAGAAAGGTTTGCATCAGCTTCCTTCGATAACAAAGGATCTGATTTATAACCATTTGCGAGAGCTACTGGGCCACCAAAATGAAAAAGGGAGAAGCCAGTATTTCCAGTGTGTGATTTGTCAGAGTCTACATTTTGCTCACCTTCTGCATTTGGCACCTTTCTGGTTGGAATGACCCTATGCATATTAGCTTCACGATTAGCTTCTTTAACCCCACCTAGATCGGAAATTTTTGCATCCTTTGAGTTAATGCCATTGGTCAGAGCAACTGGCCGGTAAAATGGCAACTGGGAAGTGTTAAGGATGGGAGGAGCCAAATGCTGTAGGCCACCATATTGCATGAAATGGGAGTTCCCATTCATACCATATCTAAAAGAGCTAGCAAATACATAGTGGTTGGGGTGGGGCAAAGGCATCTTACCATTTGCAGGAGCTGCTGGCCAAGAAACTGGACTTTGATGATAATAATTCATTGAAGGAGGTTGAAACACTGGAAAGGGTATGCTTTGGGAGTGCATCGGTGGAAGAACACCTTGAGGTTGTGAAGCCATATTACTAACATCTGGCTTTCCATCGTCATACTTTTGGGCAATTGTTTTTGCTAAATTTCCTGAAGTGTAGATTCCTCCACTGTCCACTGCACTATTTCTGAAAGGCTCTACATCCACAATTTTCTTTTTATCCATCCCAATTTCTTGACATTCATGAAAGCCATTTCGAAGGCGTCGTAAAGTTTTTCTTCCTTCCGAGTGTAGGCTAGAATCTTCTGAATCAGATGTGGACGAGGATTCGGGATTTTGGGGGTTTGAAGATGACCCATTGCTGTCTCCCTCACTAAGGCACGATGAGCAGCTATCAGAATTCGATGTGCTGCTCATAGACGGGTCTGTAGTCCCAGTTAAAGAAGGTAATGTCATAGGAGACATCTTAGCTTCCTCATCCATTGCTTCCTTCGAGTACTGAGGGGTTTTTGATTCAAAATGGAATCCATTCTGGCAGTTTTTGTCCATTTCTGGCCTACATTGTCTTGATTCTTTTAAATTATCATCCTTGCATTTGATTCCAACAGTGTTCCCATTGACTTCATCACAACTAATGGCACCAGGCGATTCAAGAGGGTTTTCGGGTTCAGTAACTCCAGCATTGAAAGTGCAGCTCAGGGTAACATCAGATTCTGAGATGCTCCGGGGGTAATTCTTCTGTGATTCCATAGGTTCCCAGACTTGCTTAGTATGAGGTGAATTGTTTCCTGCAACAAACTTGGTTCTGGGTCTTCCACCACACTCTCGCATGTAATCTACTTGAGTGTACTTGTTTCCACTATTATATGGTTTGGACATATCCGAAGCAGATTCAGACTTACAAACAGATTTGCGCTCCTGTCCTACTCGGGTCACTGAACAATGAGACTCTAGCTTCGCTCTGTAATCATTGTGCTGGTAGCAGCTACAAGCATGGAAGTCATATCTGTCGCTCAGTCTGTTGGAACAGTTTAACCTATTGGCAAACTTAGGACCACTGATTCTAGGATTGGACTTTCCAGCATTACTTCTAGATTGCTTATTCAATCCACGTTGCTCAAATTTGCTAACCATGCCCCCACTTTCGCAAACAGCTGCAAATCGCCTTCTATCAGACCACTTTGAGGTTGGATCCGGTTGAAATTCTTTCTGAAGTTTCGGTCTACGACGAGAAAATTTTAAGTGATAGACTCCAAATGAACCATTCTCATCTTTAATAGAGCTAAAGACCCCATCAGGACTGTCATCAGAGTGATCATGCATATTTGAACTGATATACCCATTTAAAACTTGTTCATCCTGAATATCTGGGGACGCAGGTCTGGATGACATAACGTCACCTGTTCCACTGATAATTGGATTGTCATTGTCAATGGCATTAGGCTCCTCATCAACACTTGGTGTTGAATTTTCAATTCTAACATCAGGATCTACATACTGGTTTGTTTGAGAACATTTCTTCTCTCTTTCTTTTTCCTTCTCCCTTAATCTCTCTTTCCTTCTGAGTTTTTTTCCCCTTTCTTTCATTCTCCTCCTTTCCTTTCGTTCTTCTTCTTCACGCTTTTCCTTCTCTTCTTCTTCAAGAAGTTTCATCTAACGACAAAAATTAAACAGGTATCAGGATTATCCTTCTGAAAATAGATCACTCTATGAATAGTTACTATTACCTGTTTTTCCAATGTGAGAATTTCCTTGCATGCAACCTGAACACGTGCTTCCAGCAATTTTAGTGCAAGAGATACAAAAATGCTGTGCGCATTTTGACGCGCTGTCCCTTCTCTGAAAGCCTTTTCAACCTGCAGAGAAAATATGCCACTGCATTATTAAAATATCCATACATGAATGCATACAATTGCAGATGCATAGGCAAAAACCAACATAAAATGTAATAGTTGACATAGGAATGCTTTCATGCGCGTTTGCTAAGTTGATAAATTTGAGAAAGGAACAAATATTTGAATAATGTATTTATCATAACAAAAAAAAAAAACACAAGGCTGCCAACAGCTCAACACCCCTGCAATGCTTGCCTTTCCGCAACTATTTTTAATTCAGTATATAAAGAGTCATAGGCTAGGACTCTTATAAAGGAAACTTTGCTTCTATACAGTTGCATAGCGAAGCACAAAGCCATTGCTCAGACATTTGGGAAATGGAGACACCATAATAACTGGTTCCAAGATGATATACAAGATCTAAAAAAATATACCCCTCCTCACCCCACCCCCCAAACACACCCTAGTTTTTTGAATTGTGATTTACTGGTCACGAGATCTCAACGTTGGTGTCAGTTGATTGGCCTTCCCCACTCAGAGCCCGTTTTGGCTGAGCTTCTCGATGGACTAAATGCACTTTTAAATTAAAATTGGGAAGGTTTTGGTATTTGATGACTCTCCAAGATCATTTTGAGTAGAGATTTGGACTCAAAGCACTAATGGTTGAAACAGAAGATTTGTGCTTTTGGCTGAAGCACTATTAGGCAAAAGGACAACGTAAAAATTTATCCTAAAATTATTTAAGGAAAATAAAAATCATACCATGCACTTGCCTATAAGTTTGTAAATTAATTTTTTTTACATAACCAAATACTATTTTAACTTTCTCATGAAAGTACTTTTGTTAAAAAATCTAAATTTAGAAGCATCTTCATCTCACCGCACCCCTCTACCAAACATGCACTAAAAGAGACAGGAGAGATAAATGATATTTAAGCAAAAACTAAAATCTATCTAATAATCAAATAAAAACAAAAAATGACGACTACAATGACATCTTCAGTAGACTGAACATACTTGTTCCTTGAAAATAACGGTTGCAGCATCTAGAAGAAATTCCTGTGCAAGTTCAGGACTCTTCGCATGTTTTTTTGGGGACGGAGCATTCTCCATCCAGTTCATTTCCATCCTTGTCCATGGAATCATCATCCTGCAAATGAAATGGCATTGTACATCATGAAAGAGAGTTAAAGAAAAAGTAAAGCTATTTTTTAACACCCAAGAAGAGAGATACTAAGCCTCACAAAACCTGATTACCTCTTCTTCCTCGGACTCTTCAGCATGCTCAAAAAACCTTCTAATGCTTTCTCCTCTTGTAATTGTGACAAAACCATCACCAACAACTAGCCTGCAATGAACACATTGTTGCCCCTTTAATGCATGAGCTCTTACAGAAAGTTCAGTGCAGCGTCCATCCATTTTCCATGCCCTTAGAGTTATATAGCATGCATTTACTCCAGTAAGATCTAGGCCCTTCACTTGAACCTTTTCCCTTAAGCCAACATTTTCAAACTCCAAAATGTCAGATTTTCCTTCTCCACTTCCAACTGCCCATTCAAAGTGACGGTATGTTCCAAAAGTGTCTGTGAAGGTTTGGTGCCAATCAGCTTGGACTGTGTCGTGGGATACCTACACAGAACAAGAAAATACAATTGCATCAGACCAGTCGCAAAATTGGTACGACTCTGACATGCAACTGAATCATCCAGACCACAGTTTTACCTATTTGAACTAATTTATAGAAAACTATATGGAGATCCAACTGTTACTGAATCCTACGTATGAGTGTGTGAGATATGAGCCTGTGTAAGCAAGAAACGCACCTCATACTGAAAGCTTGTATCTGATACACAAAACCAACTGGTGCAGCGAGGTTCTCTTCGTACGCGCTTTAGCTCCTTTAATTCCTTGAACTCCCGAATAACATTCCTTCTGCAGTCTCTACAAAACCTCTTGCTATCAAACCTGTCACATAAGACTACATCATTTGGTTGACCAGTTATAAACTAAAACTTTATGGCCAACTTCTAAATTCTAGCCTTTCCTCTTATTTCAAAGCACTTTAAGTTATCTGGAGAAAATAATTGTGTGGTTTTAACTCTCTTCTAACAGACTATTAAACTACTTCATAATGACTTTGGTGACCGCATACATAACCAACTGTACCCTAGCCAAATTGACCTAGAGAAGATATAGATGCCCCATCAAGGCCCAAACCCCCCCCCCCCCCCAACCCTCACCCACTTTTTTCCATAAAAATGATGTAAGAAAAAGCACACAAAAAACATTCACATCACTAGCTAAGCCTCTAGGTCATCCCAAAAAACTTGCTTCCCCATTCTGAAAAGTCCATGCTCCACCTATGACCAATCCTTATCAATTATAATTTCTTCCCTAAAATTTCCCACAGCCTTTCTTTTGTATCCGCACAACTCTACCTAAACAACTGCTAACCAACCTTTTCTGACTCACTTGTTGGCTTTCAATTTGACATACAAAGTTACAAACCAACTCAACTCAACAAGAGTCTTATCTGAACTAAATAGTTGACTCGTTACCTCATTGTCGTCTCTTGATGTTTGATTTGAACTACCTACTAGGTGATACTTTCTCTCTTCTAAAAGTTACTTAACATAAGTTATTTTCATTGCCTACATTCTTAAGCGATTCTAAACCTCTTTGGCTTTGCTCGACATTTGATCTGCACTACCTCGATGGTTTTTTCTTCTGGTAGGTAATTTTGGCTATAAGTATGGGGTTTGGAACCACTGACCTTGAGGTTAGGACTCTGCCATTTCTCCTACCCCTTGGGGTTCTCCTCGGTGGTTTTGTATTCCTCTAATAGTTACTTCCATGTGTTACATTTTTGTCCTACACTCCCAACCCAGTAGGATCCCTGTGCTTTGTTTTTATTATTTGAAGCATTATTATTAGCCAATAGCATACATCATGGAACTTCATTCTACTAGTTGACAATAAGGGAAACAAATGAAGGATCCCTTACAACTAGAACATGACTTCACTTGCTCCTTAACTTAATTACAGCTTCAATACACATGCCTTTATTTGCCAAAATATGTATTTTGTGTTCTTTCTCTACACATTTTTTCAATACGTAACTCTCTTTCTACTGTAGTGTGTGTGTGTGTGTATAGTCTCCCGGGCACAAACTGCATTCATGCGACGAAAAAAAACTATCACAAACATGTGAAAGTAAAATTTAAATATTTAGGTTAGAGATATTAGGAAGGGTACAGAAAGCCTCTTTTTTTTTGAAGAGAGAATGGGTGAGAAAAATTGGGATAGAAAAAATAATCAGAGAGTGAACAGACTAATCGATCAAGTTAGTTACAACTCCTTTCTCCCGCATTACAATATAGATATGTCTAAGAGTTTGTTTGTGTGTTGGTTTTCATAGATGTGCAAAACTCCTATAGTCCTGCTTTTTTTTCTTCTATTGATTATCCTTCTCATAATCCAGAAATTGGAGGTCTACCTCAAGAACTTGGGCTGCAAGTAAAGTAACAGCCTTCAACAATCAAGACTCAGTTTAGTTCAATAAAAAATAAAATTATGAAGTGGCACTCCAATTTATTCCTCTACTCTTATCCGTAGAACAACGGAATCAGAATATCACTTTATAGTTTTTCATAGGCCATTCCAAAAATATCAATGTCAGTTTTTTGAAAATGATACCTAATAAAACCAAGCCTAGCTTTCATAATCTTCAACCCAGTAATTCCACATAACCTTTTTTTATCTTTTGAAACCCCTGGTATCTAGATATTTTGTCAATACGAGTAAACTGAATGTTGGGAAATTTGGAATACTGTTGCGCAAATGGAGAAAGGATTTTACATGTCTTCTCTGGTCTAAGAAGCTTTCTCAGTAGAGATTAGGGTTAACTTTGAGATGCCTAGCATTTGCAACTCTCCTAACTGAAGCAAGACCCTGTTGTACCTACGTTTTATGGAATAGAGAATCAAAACTTTTGCGTAACATTCGCAATAATGCAGTGTAAAATAGTTGAAAATGATAGATTTTGCCCATCTCCGAAAAGAATCAGCCACTCACAGAGTGTTCTGAGATCATATCACAAAGATCACTCACGCCCGCAAACAAAAGAGAGCAATATAAAACTTGTCTCTAATTTCAATAATTAATAGTCTAGTAATCTCTAAGTTGTTGACATTACATTACTATAATGCTGACTGAAGGATTAGTTAGATGCATGCTATGACTTGTTTTCACAAAAAGAGAACCAAATGACATACCTCTAGAAGCGTGTTAACCTTTAGTGCGGAAGAATCTTGTGCAATCCCACGTACTATTCACCCAACGACGTGTCCGAACTACAATCCTTGTGTGATGAGAACGGAGCTCAATTCCACGGTGTGAAGCAACTATAAAACCTCTAAGTATTTGGGAGCTCTCTTTATTGACAGTATACTATTACTCTCTGTTGGAGTTCTGAAAACTCATCAATCCCTTATTCACAGAGACATGGGGTGAAGTGGTTAAAACCACTTCCTAAAATCTCTACAACAGACGAGTCAAAACACTGTTTAAAACTTGAAAAGGAATTGACCAAATCTACTGGATAATCTGACCAACAACCAAATTGGGTCAAACCCTCCGGGGGCGCCCCATTTGGATACCCAAAATCCAACATCTCCAACTCTCCCAAGGCGCGGACGACGTAATCATCACATCCGCCAAAACCAACTCAAACCAAAACTTACAAATCTTTAGTTACCGGACCGTGTGACCGCTTAGTTCACCTGCAATGCGAGAGCTCTATATCAAACCAGTTAGGGCCAACATAAAGACATCTACCCTTCTAAAGAAAACAGTGTGAGAGCTCTCACGCCAAACTCAATTAGTTCACATTTCACGTACTTACCATAAACTATATACCCCACAATAAATTTTCTACTCGGTTAAGCGCTCTCTAATTCATAGAACCACAATAAACCACCTTTGGGCCCAAATCCATTTCCTATCTCATCAAATTATCTTCCATTTATCGCCCTAATACTACTCGATAAGTGCGAGCGATAAAATCAAATTGTCTTTTCCATACTCTCGTCCTTATAGTCTCATCTTATAGTCTCATCAATCCTAACCTTATGAATCGAAACCAAAGTAGCAACACTAATCTATGTCTTTGCAGTATAGTCAAAGATCACAAAGAGTTCTTGATGTAGGAATAAAGATCTTGTCCTACAGGACTCACACGGTAAGAAAACAGGGATTCATTCTCTCACCTCCTTTACATGGTCGCTAAGCACATGTAATACTCTCACAACATACTATTCTATATCCATTTTGTGCGGACCTCAATATAGTCACTCCCAGAGTGCCTAACTCGAACATTTCAAATTGCTCGCTTATCAAAGCGCCACATTTAAAATTTCGCGTCCGGTTATCATGTCACAGCAGACAATCTCATCTATATGAGCATATGTCCTATGGTCATGCCTTAGTTCAATCGCTTCATAAGCGCCTAATTCGAAATTCCAAATTGCTCGCTTTCCCAAGCGCCAACTCTAAAACTTCGTATCCGGCTATCAGTACAGGTTAATATAGATGGCGGGGCATACTATATTCACTTAATCCAAACTAACCTCATCTTGACACATGCCAAGGTGACGTAATATTTTATTTTGCTCGCTATTAAGCACCAATTGATTGCTATCTAAAGCATCAATGGTCGCTACTCAAAGCAGTAATAAATAAATTGTCTCAACCTTGCTCGTTTTTCAAAGCGCTCTCATGTGAGTGAGTCAATCAGCATGTTGACATATATTTAGTGTATGCATATCCAATAGAGTAAAATACAGTGACACCCCCTCTAGATAACCATAATAACACTCACCTCCCCTCCAATTTTTTAAGTAACAATTAGTACCCTTGCAAGTTTTTAGGGTTGACTAAATAGATAAAATTATATATTTATCCTTGTATGTTATCAAATTTTATTTCTTGAATACTATATATATATATATTTAATTATTTTTTTTAATACAATACATTTTAATTATAGTTTTATTTGTAATTAAGACTATTTCATTCAAATAATTTAATTTAATTAACACATATTTTTTGACAAGTGATACAAATATTAAGAATTTTAAATTAAATTATTAATGGAGGTTTTCTAATTAAAGTGATTGAGTATGTAGATAGTTTAGTTTTTGGTGTTTAATAACAATTAAAATTACTATTATGATTTTTATATGCTAAATTTTCTTGATATTATGATTTTTATATTTTAAACATTTTCTTGTGTTGTTTTAATTTATACATATTGAATAAAAATTTAAGATTTATTATTATTTTTCAATTACATTTTTGTCATTTTTATTATAAATAATTATGCAATTTGTTTAGTTTAATATTTGAGAAAAATAATTAATAAATTTTTATACTTTTTATATGATTAAGATTATGTAATAATAAGTTTATATTATGTAAATTTTAATATTTGGGAAAAATAATTATAATTTTTTTGCGTTAATTTGTACTTTTATGCTTATTAAAATTTTACTTATTAATTACAAAAATATATTTGAATATATATTACATAAATTTTAATCTTTAAGAAATTTAATTAGCAAAAAGTGCATTACTTTTTTTTCTTGACAAAATAAATATTTATTATTTTTTGACATTGATGTTATTTATTGCACAAATTCATGATTTAATTAATTAGATCAAGTTAAGTAAAAATTATAACATACAAATTTATATTTAGTGGATATATTAAACATTATAACTTGAAGGGTATACTAGACATTATATTAAAACTATTTTTGAATATTAGTTGGTTAACCACACTAGGGGTAGTGAATTTTATATATTATAGACTAGAGGGGTACTGACTGTTACTTGAAAAACTAGAGGAATGGTGAGTGTTATTATGGTTATCTACAGGGGGTGTCAATGTATTTTACTATCCAATATGCATAATAACTGTGTGAACTATTACTATTTATCATATGCGCAGAATCATAAGTGTGAACAAATGAATTTTGCATAAATAATAAATGTCTTGAAACAATAATGAATCTCTAATACACGCCAAATAATAAGTGACATACAAGAAAACAAAAAAGTACATCAAACCCTACGAAGCCCTAACGAACTAACATGCATACAAAAAGCATCTTTGGGAATCGGCTTCGTCAAGGGATCCACTATCATAAGGCCAGTGGGCATGTACTCAAATATCATCTCCTTATTTGCTATGTTATCTCTAATAAAGTCATTCTCAAGTCGATGTGTTTTTTCTCTTGCGTGATACTTAAGGTCCTTGGTGTAATCCAGGCCACCGTGCTATCATATCATAGTAAATAAGATCCAACATTCTCGAAGATCCGAGGCATGAGAGACGACTCCAACATTCTCGAAGAATCTCCTCACCACATGGCTTCGACTAAATTAGCGCATCCCCTAGCAGTTGGACGCCTCATGCTAAAACTCTCAAACTCTATCGTCGAAAAGAAGCAACGCAAGTTTGTTTCTAGCTTTGACACCAAGTGATGGCACCACCATGTAACAAGAATGCATATCATAAAAGTCGACTAAGCGCTTCATCCCTCTAGTTACCTCCCCCGATTTTGCATTTTAGCGGAGTAACCAATCAATCACCCCTAAAGTCCATGATAAATGCTCCATAACACATACATGTAGTCCAAAGTACCCTTTAAATATCGCGAGATCCTCTATTTTTTGATTGCTCTCCGATGAATAATCCTCCCAGGGTTTGAATCATTCCATAACGTATATGCTATATATATCGGTACTCTTGAATACACCACAACTACATACATTAGCTTTCATTAGCATTAGCATTAACATATACGGGTAATGGAACAATTTCTCAATTTTCTCGGAGAACTAGGGCATTGCTTTCGAGTCCAATAAGCCGCCTTTAGTGATAGGAGTGCCTATGGGTTTGCAGTTGCTCATTTGGAATTGCTCCAAAACAAACCAAGAAGCTTCCTTGAGCGATCTCTATAAATCTCAACTCCAAGAACATAAGTTGCTTTCCCCACGTCCTTCATCTCAAAATTAAAGGACAACCACCCTTTGTTGGCAACAATCATCTCCTTATCGTTTCCAGCCAGTAGAATGTCATCAACATACATCGATAGAATAAGGAATTTATCTTTAGACCATTTGATATACACAATGGTCGCAAACCCATCACTAATAACAACTCGATAGAATCTCAGATACTTTTGTACAAACGCCTGTTTTAAACCATAAATAGAACATTTGAGCTTGCATATTTTGCGCTATTGTCCTTCTACGATGAAACGCTCATCCATGTATAATTCTTCAACTAAATCTCCATTGAAAAAAGTTGTATTAACGTCCATTTGATACAACTCCACATCCAAATGCGCGACAATTGCTAGAATGAGGCGAATCGAGACAAACCTCACAACTGGTGAGAAAGTTTCCTCGTAATCAATTCTCTCTTCTTCTTGAGTGTAGCCTTGCTACTGAGGCGAGCTTTATCTGCTTCAATGGAACCATCCGCCTTGCGCTTGACTTTAAGAATTAAGAACCCACTTGTTCCTAATAGCCTTTAGGCCTGGTGGAAGGTCAACCAAGTCCTAGACTTATTAGTCCTCATAAACTCCATCTAATCTTCCATTGCAATAATCCACTTATCACTTGTAGCAGATGATAGAGCATCTCAATAAGATCGAGGTTCCTCATCATCTTGCGCATCAGCCACAAAGGCATTCCCCTCAATCTCTTTGACAATGTGGAATGTTACCCCTTTGACTTCTACGCATTTGAGAAATAAGAGACTCCTCATTCGATGGAAGAGAACTGCTCAAAGAATGTCACTCCCACTATCTACAGGAGCCTGAAGAATAGCCTCTTCGGTCTCTACTGTACGAGTTGGGGTGCCCAAATAATCCTCCATCTCATAAAGTCCATCTCTTTGCTCACATCACATTTGATAGAGAAATCCATCTCAAGGAAATCCGCATCTCATGACTATCTCGATACAGTCCCATTAGTCTGCTCTCCAACGAACACATAACCTTTGGAGTGTTCAGAATATTTTACAAAGATACACTTCTTACCCCTCTGGCCCAACTTCCCATGATTATGAGAAGTGTTGTGCACGTAAGTTGCCGATTCCCAAGGCCTCATATTGCCCAATTCGGGCTTTCTGCCAGTCCACATTTCATATGGGGTGGACTGAACTAATTTTGAAAGCACACGATTAAGTATATACATCTCAGTCAATAATGCATCACTCCAATAGGAGAGGCAAATTAGCATGCACCATCATAGACCAAACCATGTCTAATAATGTCCGGTTTCTTCTCTCCGCCACCATTTTGTTGCGGAGTTCTAGGGATTGTCAGTTGCCTAATTATCCCTTTTTCCTCACATAGTTCTTTAAACTTATCGGACAGATACTCGCGGCCTCAGTCAGTTTGAAGTGCCTTAACACTTTTATCTAACTGTTTCTCAACCTCAATCAAATAACGTCTAAAGCATTCTAATGCCTCAAATTATGAGAAATCAAGAAAGTGTACCCGAAGCGCGTATAGTCATCTATAATTGTGAAAAAGTAAGAACGTTCATGCCTTTCTTTCACATTCATAGGGCCACATATGTCCGAGTGAATGAGTTGCAAGGGTGTTTTTGCCCTACTGGATTTACCGAATGGTTTTCTAGTTGATTTCCCTATTAGACAATGTTCACAAGTGGGGTAAATTGACCTTAGTGAGTAGACTTAAAAGACATGCTCAAGCTAACCTAGTCATTCTATCATGTCCAATATGGCCTAATCTAACATGTCATTGGATTGAACTATCATGATCATTTTCAACTAGCATGGAATAAGAATCATTACTTTTAACGCTAAAATTAATAGTATCTAAAACTATAAAACCATTAGAGATAAAACCATATCAAAAAACTTCAGTCCCACGAGAAATTACAACACCATTATTCTCAAAACAAATAGAGTAGCTTAAACTAAAGAGAATAAATTATGTCGGACATCTGGTGCATAGAGTGTGATGCAAAGCATCCTCACATCTCAAATTTGTAAGTGCCAATTCCTAGCACGTCTACACCGGAGTCATCCCCATTAGTACTTTTCTGCCAACTAGAACTCGACGATACTCCACGAACCCGGTCCAATCACGCGCTATGTGGTCCATTGCTCCGGAATCTACAATCCACATATGGAGAAAATGAGCTACGAATACAATGGAAGACACTAAATACATAGTTTGATCAAGACAAGTGAGTACCTGCTTCGGCTCAATGCAGTCACGAGCAAAGTATCCTGCTGTGCCACAATTGAACAAATAAACTTGGCCTTGTCCTTCTTGCCAAAACCACGTTTACTTCTCTTCCTCTTGGAAGTACCAGCCTCTGCAACCTTCTGAGGCGCATTAGTATTGGCAATCTCTATTTGTTGAGCCTTTAGTCGTTTATCCTCTACTCGTTTAGCCCTTAAATGCTCAACCTCCAGCTGCTCAACTTCTAAGCGCTTAAGGTGATAAAAAATATCTTCCAAAGACTTAGTGTTTTCATTTTGAGCTATGTTAACCTTGAGATGGTCCCAATTGTCGCGAAATGAGCTTATCACTGCCCGAATTTGCAGTTCATCTGACAAAGGATTGCCAGAAACTCCTAACGTTTCAATCATATTCGACATGATCAGAAGATGTTATGTAAAAGTGTGTTCAACTATCTTCTTATAACTGTCGAATTTGATAGTTAAGAGATGTAACCTAGTCATGCCCATTTTCTTTTGGAAAAAAGAAAGAGGGGGGAACCTTATTAGAGATATTCAATTAGTTCACCACAGTATAAGAGAATCTTTGCAGTATAAATCAAATTAACACAAAAATAATATAACATAAATACAAAACGGAGACTTCGCCATGCTTAGGAATAACAATCCGTATGAATGCCTAATTATTTAAATTTAATTTTTCAGCGCATAAGACGTGTAATTTAAGGAATAATTTAATTAAATTACTCCCATTAGGAAGAAGGGTACATGTGTAATTACAGCATGATAATTTAATTCCAAGCACCAACAATTAATATTTTAAAAATATTAACAAAAAAGAAATTAAATAACGGGCAATATTACTCAATTAATATACCAAGTATGTTATTAACACATTAATGTACTTCCAAAAAATTTACAACACTAGCTTAACATCACAAAAGGTTACTATAATTTTCTGGAATTTTTCTGATAATTATGCTAATTATCACAATTAATTAACTATTGCATAATTAAATTGGTAATTAACTAAAATTATCCAAATGTATTAATTTTCCAAAAATTTCAGCGGAAACATTATTTGTATGCCAATAATTAATTTCTGTTAAATTTTCCGTATTTAATAATCACAATAATTATTTATTAATTAAATTTCAAGCATAAAATAATCAATAAAACAGTTTCCTGGATATTAAAAAACAAAAATCTATCAAACGGGTCAGAACGGGTGTAAATATCAGAGTCGGACAAACGGGTCAAGGCGCGTGGGTCAGAGCGCGGGTCGGCCATTAGACGTGTGCAGCACACCCGCGCTGCCTTACCGACACCTTTTCGCGACGCGGTTTTCATGGCTCTGATCAACTCTCTTTTCTGAGTCCAATGGTATGCTCAACCATCGTTATGGAAGTTGCCATAGTGTGTGATGAATGTGAGTCCTACTGAGAGTGGGATTTCACTTCATCTTCAACCTTTGAAAACCAAAAATTTTGAACTAGCAAAAACAAAAACCAAAATTTAAGAAAATCAATTTCGCGACCCATACTTTGGCAAGTCATATACAGTGTTCTAAAAATCCCCGCCTAGGAGCTAGACCCCCCTTGGTGCCCCGCCTAGGCGCTAGGCCCCCTGGCGCCTCACCAGCCCAAGACGGCAAAAAAATCACTTAGGAAATTAGACGGGATTTAGACGGAGAGGCTTTTTTTATTTTAATAACTACCCAAACCAGATCTTGATATATTTATTTCATAGTTATCAAGGCGCTAAGTCGAGGCGAGGCGACAGCCGGGAGCTTAAGCGCTTAGGCGACAAAGCGCCCGACTAGTCGTCCACAAGTCGACAAGTCGTTAACAATGTAAATTTTATACGTATAAAATTCTATATATTTAACATTTATATGAATATTTATATATTGATATTTCTAATGATTTACCATATTTATAATGCAGGTTGTAGCATATCAAATCACAACAAGAAACGAACAAGATCAAGTCAAAATGATAATTTTACTATAGTTGTAATTTTTTGAACTTGTACTATAAATGGTGATACATTTGTAATATTTAGTTTAATTCAATATAATTATTAAATTTATGTTTAGTTTCTTCCCATTTTAACATTGTATATATAGAATACCATAAATTGAAATACTAAGAATTCAATAATTTATGATAAAACAAGTAAACAAGTATTGTTAAGATAAAGGTATATAGAAGCATATAATCATGATATCATATCATAAAATTAGACAACCATCCTTTATAAGATAAAAACATGTTCATTGTGACATTGCCAAAAACAAACATAATATAGAAAATATCACTCAAGCTATCAAACAAAATCATCAAAGATCAAATCATCATCATCTCTCCCACAGTGGCATCATCACTCGAATCAGTAGTTACTCTTCGGCCATAATCATCATCAACATCCTCATCATCATTAGGAAGGCCCTCCTCCTCTTCTCCGACATCAGAATCAGCTTCATTCACAATCACAGCTCTTGAAGTCGAAGCATTACCACGGCGTGAGTAGAATAGACCCGTCCTACGAGGAAGATTGCGTCCCTCGACGGCATCAGATGCACCAACAGCTCTATCAACATCCTCCCACATAAGATCATCTCCATCATGAACTATATCTTGTTCGGGCACTATCCACTCATTACCCCAATCAAAGTCATCTAGGACTAATGGATCGAAGTTTCTTCCAAGTTCGCGCCTCCTTTGGAACCTATCAACAATTCGGCGATTGTATTGGACATGCACCAAATCATTTAACCGTTGATGCTCCAACCTATTTCTCTTCTTCGTATGAATCTGAAAGTTTTGTTTAAAAAATATTAAGCAAAAAGAATATATAAAATATTTATACATTTAGTTATGTACTAGATACTTACAAACTCGAAAGTGCTCCAATTGCGTTCACAACCGAAAGAAGAACAACAAAGGCCGAGGATTCGCTTTGCAAACCTTGTAAGCTCAATAGCACAACCACCAAATGCATTCCACCAATCAACTACATTAGATGTAAAAAATAAAAAAAATCAAATATAGTCTTAATTATTAAACTTAAAAGAAAAATTTATACTTAATGTAATATGCTTACTAGGATTTTTTGTCTTTCGTTGCCTAACCGCCATGTCTTTAGAAAAGTCATCACGAGAAGATTCATAGACATCGGCTAAGTCGCTTATCTTATCTGCGCCAAAACTTGGTGGGAACCATTTTGAAAGAACATCATTGAAGTTCTTCTGTGACTTGTAAGCCAAATTAGATTCTTCTTCTTCTTTGATGTCAAAATACTTTCCCGGATTGAGAAATAATGCTGCCCCATATAACTTCTGCTCCATTTGGCATGCCCATCTTCGCTCAATGATGTCAATCACTTTCTTATACAACCTTTGTTTGTTGTTGAAGGCATCTTTGATCTTTTTTTTTGCATATTCCATCGCAGCAAGAATCTCAGGCAGAGCTGGCCTCTCATCCGAATCCACAATCCTCAAGACTACAAGTAATGGTTGTGAGGCTCTAATACAATCTTCTACGTTGTGCCAAAAAGTAGAAGAAATAATTGAATCATACACTTGTTTCCCCTCAGATTGACTTGTGACCTCGAATTTGTCCAATCATCATTTGATGAACAAGTGTCTCAAAGCATCCTTGTGCTTTGCATTTTGAAGAGTCGAAATGATGTAGCAAATCGGGTGACTCCCGATCTCACAAGGTCCCTCCCATTTGTTTTGGTCCTCATCGCCTCGAGAGGCGACCATATACTAAATGAATCCAGTTATTTTTACGCCCTTCACGATTGTAGACTTAAATTGCTTCATATCGCTTATGTCCTCTAACATCAAGTCTAAGCGATGGGCGTACATGGTGTCGAGAACAAAGTCGGTCTCCTCTCCATCAACATACGACTGCTTTGCCTTATAATTGGCGGCATTGTCAAACCACTGCTTACAACACACTCACCCATTCTCTTTTTATCTTCCCATCGAGGAGCTCTGTCGACATGTTTGCATCCACGAGATTGAGCGAGAGGCATCAATCGATCCCAAAAAGTAAGTACCAGCGGGACTATTAACAAGAAAATTTATCAAGTGTCCGCCTCTTCTATCCGGTCCATCCGTCGACATAAAATCGCAAACGTCTTCGCTTCGAAGAAGTTTTGTGTTTCTCTTTCAGTTCCTCTGTTTTAGTCTTGGCCTTCGCTAAAGAGAACCCTCAACTCGTGATATGAAGGAGGCTTGTAACCCGGCCCATATTGCCCAATAGCCTCTGCCATCACCTCATAACTTCTTCGATTTGCTGCATTAAAAGGGATGCCACACTCATAAAAAAAGTTGGCAACATGCATATCAACTTTCTCTTTCTCTTCCAAAGTCCTTGAATTTATTCTCCAAAGTAGTTTGGCTAGGACCTTTTCGATGCCTTTCATCCACAACTTCTTGGAGATTTCCTAAAATGAGTTTCAATGGTCCTTGTTTGTGATTGTGGCTGAGGGAATTGAAATACACTCTTCATCCTTTTAGATGCAGTCCCAGAACTTGGAACAGCTGTAGAGGAAGCATTAGAAGCATTGGAAGCATTGTTTGGAATATTAGATGGTGAATTTCTTCTACTTCGTCGTGGTCATCAAATTGAATTGGCTTATTCCTTTTGTTACCCATTATTGCTTGATGCATCTCATTTGAAATTTCATTGTAGTTCGAGGACACTTGGACACATCCCCATACCCACCGCTAAGATGTTTAAATCTCTTGATTCTCCATGAATCTTTTTCCCACATAGAATGCATTGCACAAGATTTTTTATCGCTTCGATTAAGCCAAAATGCATATTTCCACCGGGATCTTTAGACTTGGCCTTTCTTTTAGGATCCTTACTTGGATCATAACCCTCGACTCTGAACTTTCCGCCATTTAACTATCTATAAATTCTACAAAATACAATTAAACAAACAAACAATTCATTATAATTTATAAATTGTAATAACAATTACAAAACAAGTAAACAACTTGAAGTCATGTTACGTGATGTAAACAAGTAACAAACAAGACATATTAATTTTTTTTTTTATTCTGTTTGCAAATTTTTATATATAGATGTTATAGATGTTACATGTTTGTAAATTAGATTCTACTTTCACTCGACGAAGAATCATATGAAAATATTAAAAATACATGAAAATAATGCTTCCTTTTTTTGGTCCCAGGACTCTTTGTGTTAGTAGTATTATTTTAGACCTAAATAATCATAAAGAAATTTGACATGCTTTCAAAGAATGCGAGAGATGCAAAATTTGTTTTTTGAGTACTGATGTCCTCTAAAAAGTTCTGTTTCAACCTCAAATTTTTCCACTAGTCAACTGTGTTATCTATTGTGACCTACAGAGGTGATAAAGAACTCAGTAATGGTGATAACTTTTTTTTTATAATTAAAAATCATGTAAGTTTTATTTGTTGATTAAAAGCATCTTGCCTCCATAAGCATCTTAAGCATAAAAGCATGAACATATTAAAAGCTTCAAAATGCCTTAATTCAACAAAACTTTTAATTCTAATGAAAACGAAATAACAAAATCTGATATCATACCAAATACGATCGAGAAAAAATGTCAAACAAAGCCCAAGTCATTGGCATTAAGAGACTTCTATGACTAGATTATCCCATACTAGCTTAGTACTTTTTAACTCACCTAAAATGTAAATTAGAAGCAATGACAGACAATAACCTAACAATTTCAAGACCTTTGTCTCGGTGACAAAAAAGATTACACTTAGGGAAATTGATTGGTTAAAATTCCTAGGTAGTAACAGTACATCATCAAGTGTAAATCAATTCATGAATCAACTTGAAGTCTATTATGAGTTAAAAATTAGCGAAGAAGCCAAAGAGCGATCGTGAAGCGAAGAAGAAGACAAGAAGAAAATGTATAAAACAAATAAGAGCTTGCATACCTTAAAAATGTTGATAAGTCCGGTTGATCTTCACCCTTTGAAATGCTAAGACAATGAAACGAAGCGAAAGAAGGAAAAGGAATGACGAGCGGTCGTTTCTCCCTCTCGTTTCACGTTTCACTGTCTCGTTTCTCCCTCTCGATTCTCGAACTGTCGTCGAAGGAAAAGGAAGAAGGAACTGTCGAGCAGCTTGAAGCCTCGAACTGTCGTCGAAACTCGAAGTCGATTCTTGCATCCTCTCGGAATCGTGTCAAACTCAAGTCGTCGATTCTTGTCGAAGAAGGAACTGTCGAGCAGCTCGAAGGAAAAGGTTCGATTAGCAGTCTCTCTCGTTCTGCAGTCCCTCTCGTTTCTGATTTGCTGTCGATCGATTGTCGAAGAAGGAAAAAAACGAGCAGATCGATTTAGGTTTTTGAATTGGGTCGGGTCAAACCCGCTTTGGAAAGTCGCCCGCTTTTGTAGGTAGTCGTCCAAGTCGTCTGATGAGCGTCCAAGTCGTCCAAGGCGAGGCCTGAGCGGTCGACTATGTGCTCTGCAACCAAGTCGGTAGGACGCCTTGCTTTTTCTGGTCGACTCGACGCCTAGTCGTCGCCTAGGCGACGACTAGTCGACGACTTGACAACAATGATTTATTTTTCTAATGATTTATCATATTCATAATACAGGTAGTAGCATATCAAATCACAACAAGAAGTGAACAATATCAAGTCAAAATTGATAATTTTATTATAGTTATAATTTTTTGAACTTGTACCAACTTCAAATTATATAAATAATGATACATTTGTAATATTTAGTTTAATTCAATATAATTCTTAAATTTATGTTTAGTTTCTTAAGTTTTAATATTGAATTAAATTCTTGAAATTTTAAATTTTATTATTTAATAGCAATATAGAAAACTAATACGGTAAAAATATGTTTGAACTTTGAACAATTGCATGTATGTGTTTGAATTTTGACATTAACAATATGGATGTGTTTGAACTTTAAGCAAAGGCCTTTATTATTTTTATTAGGCTTAAATATAATTTACTACCCTAAGCTATATGCCATATTCCACTTCGGTGATTCACTTTTCAATTTTGTCAATTAGATGATTGAACAATTAATTTTTTTTAATTTCATTCAATTGAGTTTGTCACGTCAGAAATTGCTGACGTGGCTGTTGGGTGGGGCAAAACTCAGCTGATGTGGATTAAAAAAAGAATATTTTAATTTTTGATTAAATATTTATTATACATTAAAGGCCAAAATCGTCAATTTATATTTATGGAAAGTAAATCATCAATTTACATTTCCTTCTCAAAGTACAAATCATTAAGCAAGAAGCGAAAAGTCTGCTACTCCACTTACATATTAGATCAGATTCCATCTACATCTCCACATACATATTTAGCTCAGATTTAGTTCCGCTACTCTTCTTCGGGAACGGCGACTTAGATGAGCAAGAAACGAAAGGTCAGTTCTTTTTCCATTAGATCTCGTATAGGAATTTCTCCCTTTCCGATGGAGTTTTCTTTGTCGATCAGAGAGCTAGATGAGGATGGATACTGTGGCGTTGAGGTCAGAGTTACTCCCATGCCCACTCAAATTATCATCCGTGCTACTCGTACTCAAAATGCTCTCGGTAAATTGATCTTATTTTATGCTATCTTTTTTCATGAATCGATTTGTATTGATTTGATTGTTTTGTGTTTTTAGGGTTTTGTTGATTTGGATTTGATTGAAATTTGTAGGTGAGAAAGGAAGGATGATGATATGGTGGCGACGGAGGATTTTATGCTATTTTTTTCATGAATCAATTTATATTGATCTGATTGTTTTGTGTTTTTAGGGTTTTGTTGATTTGGATTTGATTGAAATTTGTAAGTGAGAAAGGAAGGAAGATGATATGGTGGCGACGGAGGATTTTATGCTCTTTTTTTCATGAATCAATTTATATTGATCTGATTGTTTTGTGTTTTTAGGGTTTTGTTGATTTGGATTTGATAGAAATTTGTAGGTGAGAAAGGAAGGAGGATGATATTTTGGCGATGGAGGGACACGGATGGTGGTACATCTGCTTCCAGTTCGTTGGGGATGATGTCCTTCGAGAAGATCTGGGTTTTGTGTGGATGAATGAGATTTTTGGGTTTGGTAATTTGGTTTGTTAAAAAGATTTTTGGGCTTGGTAATTTGATTTAATAAAAGGATTTTTGGTTTTATGATTCAATTTGAATAAATGAGTAGTTAAGTGGTATTGATATTAGTGTTGTATGTAATATTTATACATTTACATGTTTACCCCTTATTTACTCAAAAATATATCAAAAAAAATTTTAATAATATTTTTTTATTACACCTGTGTAGTAATTAACCACGTCAACATGCCACGTCAGCAATTTTGACCTGACAGATCCAATTGAATGAAAGTGGAAAAAATTAATAGTTCAATCATCTAATTGACAAAATTAAAAGGTGAATCACTGAAGTGGAATATGGCTTATAGTTTAAGGTAGTAAATTATATTTAAGCCTTTTTATTATAGATTGTTTTGCTTTATATTATTGTTTTGTTTGAATAAATGTAAGATAAAATATTAAAATTGGCTTAAAATAAAAAATCCCGCCTGCCTCCCGCCTAGCGCCTTTTAGAACATTGATCATATATCACTCAATTTTAATTCGAATCATGCATATAATGTCATTGGAAAGCTTACAAGACGTACTACGCATACATACCAATATTGCATAAAACAGACAACTATGCAGAAAATTATGGTTGGTCAAAATAGACAGTTTGTCAACTAGGGTTCCAAATTATTTTCAAATTTCAAATTCGATTGAACCCAAATTATGCAGATCATATACACTATGTAGGCTACAACATACCGCAATATTAGCCCCTAACAACAACTGTAACGCAGATTGCCATAGATGTTTTTCAAGCTTTTAAACATACATTCATGGCATGGCGGCATACATATGATCATAAAACACGTTCTCTGATACCAATAAATGATTAATTAGATGCATGTTATGACTTGTTTTCACAAAAACGAGAACTAAAGGACATACCTTTTGAAGCGTGTTAGCCTTTGATGCAGAAGAATCTCGTGAAATCCTACGTACTATACAACTCAGCGACATCTCCGAACTACAATCCTTGTGGGATGAGAACGAAACTCAATTCCACGATACGAAACAACTAGAAAATCTCAGTATTTGGGAGCTCTCTTTATTGACAGTATACTATTGCTCTCTGTTGGAATTCTAAAAACTCATCAATCCCCTAATCACAGAGACGTGGGTTTATATGGGTAAAGTGGTTAAAACCACTTCCTAAAATCTCTCCAACAGATAAGTCAAAACATTGTTTAAAACTTAAACAGGAATTGACCAAATCTGCTGGGTAATCTGACCAACAAACAAAATGGGTCGGACCCTCCATGGGCGTTCCATTTGGATACCCGAAATCTAATACAAACTAAACCCTAATTTTACTTGGGAAATAAGAAAAAATTAATCTACTAAAATACCCTAACTTAATAATAATATTTCCTAGCCACTTACTCCCCACTAATAAATAAAACAAATAATTAAAACCCAACTGGACATAATAAATTTTTTATAAAACAAATTAATTAATTTCTGCATTGACTCTTGACTTGTTGTCCTCATCATTCTCCTTTAATTGGAGAAAACTCGACCTTGAGTTTTTGTAGTAAGCTGAAATAATCCATGAACACATTTGCACCAAGAGAAAAAATTTATATGCCTTGGACAACATCTTCATACAACAAGTCTTGAATTTTTTTTAAAGAGTCGGAGAAAGCACTGGTTTTACATTCAAAGGCACTGCAAGTAGATTTTTCTAAATGATAAACTCAATATGATCAACTTTGACTAGATGAAAGTTCTCGAACCGTTTTCTCTTTCATGGCAACTGTATCTAGAATGAGGAACTCAATATAATTTTCATTTTCATGAATTGTAGCATCAACTTGGTGCTTCATGTAAGTTGGATGTTCATTAGATCCATTGCAGTTTCAACTTTCACTTCTGTCGACGGACTACTCAAGCAATTTCAAAATTTTCCTCAATCTACTCTCATCTCACACGATCTCACTTTCAACTTGTAGAGCTTTAGAAACTTCCAATATAGTTGGCACATCACATGACTGAGAAACAAGTCCAAGGCAATACCAGTTTCTTATGTCTTGGAATTTTTCATAGCTTCTCGCTCTGCCTTAACAAATGTCAGCAATTTATTAAAATCATTTCTAATTAAAGAACATAGAGACGAAAACTCAAATATAGCACTTTAACACTTTTTTATTTGTCCTTATTATACTTCTTTTCTTCAATACTTTTATACTTATCTTGGTATTGACGTTGCAATTTCCCATCATGTGCATCTATCATATCCTATCTAAACTCTTCTTGTTTGGGTTTCAAATAGCTATGACCACACATAAATAAGATAGCATGATCGGACACTTTTGCCTTCTGAGACATGTTAACTACTAGTTCTATTCATAGGTTCTATCATATCAATGTGTTTTGCTTTTCACGGCTAATAATTGTAATTTTACAATTTTCACAAGTAAACAAGTGCAAAGTCATCGTCTATCCAAAGTGCTAACTTTACTCAGGAATACCAAGCTCCACAATCACGCAAAAAATGGGGAAACCCTACCTCTGAACAGGGTCTATAGCTATGAATCCTGAAAAGACTACTTCCCTAGATTTTGAAAACCAAGATACAACCCCATGTGGCACATGTAAGATATTTAATTACATTTAATATCTCATCGAATTTAGTGCTTGATCATAAATTAAGATCTTGGCATGTAATCTTTGACGGCCGTTGTCTTTTTACATGAAAAAAAATCGATTGGAAACATGACAATCTTAATCTAATCAGGCATATTCCTTATCCACTTTAATACAATTCACTATCATTTTGGCTTTTATATTGTCTATTCCTACGATAGTCGATAGCTAATACTTCTTTTAATTGCTACTCGTTAGCAACTTCAACTATAGTTTGATTTGAAAGTCACGTGATTAGATGTCATTGTTCTCAAAGACAACACAATTTGAGGATGATTTGAATTTCAATGACACAATAATGGAAAACATGTCTTTCACACTATAGAACTAATCATGAACTAATTTATATTTTCATTTTATCAAGACTATTGCCTTTGTGTTATCGCTTCTAATAACAGAAGATTGCACGTCACCGCTACATAATTCTTCCACTGATTTGAAGCAGTTTGATGAATACTAGAGGAGACAAGGACCACAACAAACCTGTACATCAGTCGTTCAATGAAATCCTCTTCTTTCATCCTTAGAAGAGATTGTTGAGTTTCTTCTCCTAATGCTGACCAAAAATCTACTAATGTGTAAACAGAAAGTCCGGCGGTATGCAATGCACATGTTTCCCTTGTGCCATGTCCTCTGCCGTAACTAGCAATTCCTTGACTTATCCATCCTCGACCTCCTCCACCACAAGCATCGGGATAAAGCAACTCCCGCTCCCTTTCCCTTGCACGAGCACTGTCGAAGACCTGATTCAAGCGAAAGGTGGCTTACAATAAGTTACCAACAGACTGAAAGAAGGAAGACGATTGATCAACGACCTTAAATAGGTGATTACATTTTGGAGGCCCTTCATAGATTTTGAATACAAATAGCAATCCAAAAGAGTAAGTGTCCCGTCTCTAGTAGAGGTCAGACCTCCCCAAGGGTGGACAGATGGATCTTGAACATCATCGTGACACTCAGTTGCGATGCACAAATCACCACTGTTTTGAATTTTTGAGGTTCCCAATCTGTTGCAAGGAAGATACCCAACAGCTCCCTCCTGCTGCAAAGACTTCCCATACATGACAATCTGCAAAAAACCTTCGAGCAGCAACCCATTACATCTAGAACAGTACATGTTCTTACGAGCTTGCTCGAAAAGGGTTTGTTTATCCATTCTCAAGAGCTCCTGACGTGCTTGTGGCGACAGCGCACCCCAAAACTACAATACAGCACAAAAGAAACATTTCTTATCAGTTGTTAACTGCATACTTTTTTGAATTTACCATTAAATATATCTGCAGAGAAACGTGCATCCTGTTCAACCCTGACCAATTAAGAAATGATTGCTACATCTATCCAAAGTGCATTTATAAGTAAATGAATAGAAGTAATACTACAATGGGGTACTATTTCAAAGGAAAAAGACAAGGCAAGACCATTATGATAATTCATGCTTTTTTTACGTGGAATGTAAGGATGGAGGTTAGTTGTTTTCACATTTTGGCTACTAACAAAACTCAAACAAGAATGCAACTTGACACTCACACCTCAATAATTCCACTTTTTTATCTGTAAAAGCAAATGCATCACAAAATTCTATTTCTGCAAATGGTAATGATTCCAAACAAATGAAAAATATCCATGCCATGCGTTTAAGGTTATAGAACTGTACCCAGATCTTTATTTTAAAATGAAATGCCTTGGACGTTAAACAGTCTTAGATATGATAAATCAAACTCAAAATTCAATCAGAAGACCCAACCAACTAACAAAAACACCACCATCCAAACTTTTTTGACTTTAATATCCAAATTTAAATCAAAATTACTTGAGACAGACAGCAAAATTTATATACTGCAGGCAGACAATTACACTCATAGTGACATATAAATAAACATAAATAAAATAATCAAGTACCTTCTGGAGCTGATTGTAGCTAACATCGCCACAATGTTGTGACCAGAATCCATTGACAGATACTGATCCATTCGATAACGACGTCGTGAAGCTACTGAATTGGTAATTATCATTTCGCTGCGCTATTCCTGGCATCTTTCAAACTCTATTAGATTCATTCACCAATCCTTCCATTACAATTCCACCTATATGCATGATTTATGCAATCATTTATTGAACAACGCATCGAAATTTAAAAAAAAATGATTATTTTGGATCGATTCGTATATATATAGGTGAATTGATTATTATAGGTGAATCCGATTATCTACCTATCAAAATCTTATTGTGAATTTTATTCAGAAATGGAGAAAATTTAGACAGAACAATCGAGATATATATAAAGAAAGAGGCGACTAAGGGGTTTTCGCTGATGAGATTTGGTTCTGGAGAGAGAGAGAAGGGGATTTGAGCCTCCTGAGCTAAAACAACCGTAGCGATTGGATTGCGCAGGGTTAAAAAAGCAGCAGCAACTGTAAACACTACAAATTTACACGTGTCCACGTATGCTTTTGTCACCATTTATAATTTTCCTGTTTCCACTCAATTGTAAAATATTTTTAAATTTAAAATTAAGATAATTTAATAATAATTATAAAATAATAATTCCTATAATTATAATTAGTAATATATTAAAAATAGTTTACGATATTCATACCATTAATTGAAATTGAAAAAAATTATGTCAATTTTGAATTTAAAAATTTGGTAAGTTTCAAAAAAATAATAGTGGTTTTATAATTTAAAACTGAAAGAGTATTTTTATTCGTAAAATATTACTTGTACTAATAAAATTATTTTCTCTAGGGTTTTAAACGTTTTTCTCTAGGGTTTTAGCATAAAAAATATTCTAAAATTGAATTGTTATAGTATAGATTTCTTAAAGAAAAGTATATGATCTACTGTATTCAAAAGTAAAATAAATTAGGGAAAAAAAGAGGTGAGGGACATCGCATATAATTGCATGAGTCAGTACCGGCCCTCGGCTAAAGTTCAAGGTGCCCGGGCTTTAGGCCCAAAAATTTTTAGGGCCCCCTTAAATATTCTCTTCCTTTTATTACTTAAATAGAATACTTAAATATTAAAACAAATAATCAATCTGTAATATTCTACATATACTGATTATTGTAATATTCTACATATTTAAAACATATAATTTGTACAAAACAATTTAATTATTATGTACCTGGGGGTTCATCATCAGATTTAGTTTTTTGGGTTTTTTTAATTGTTTGGGAGTAGTGTTAGACTCTTAATAAAGGAGGCCCTATTTGGTAATTACTTTTTTGACTTAGTGATAATGTGATATCTAAATGATGCTTTAGAAATATTGAAATAATCAGTTATTATATTTGATATTCTTTCGTATTGATGCTCTTTTATTTAGGAAAAGTTATTCTTTTTATGCTGTCTAGCATTCATAAAAAAGCTTATTATTTTTTGTTGTCCTGTTTTAGGTATTCAAAACTTCAAGGTAGAATACGGCATGAGTTATCATATTGTCTGTATAATTGAATAAACTCCCTCCCATCTATGTTTTGTATACAAAAGGGCTTTTTCAAAATAGTATTATTATAAGCCCTCACTTCCTACACTCTTACGTTCTGTTTCTGAGTTTTAAAATGGACAGAAAAGAAAAGAAATAGACGAAAAATTTAAGTTTTTTTCCAATTCTTATGTTTCGAGTTTTTTAATAAATGGAAAAAAAAAAAATTGATAGAAAAAGTTGGCCACTTTTCACCTTAAGTTTTTCCGTCCAAAATTGGCTTTGATTTGGACGGAAAAAGACATTGGAATAAGTAATATTTTTATAATTCTCATATTATCCTCAACTTTTAATATAATAAATTTTAAATTACAACTCATGTCCTCAATTTTAAATTTTCTATTCTTTTCTATTAAAACTCGTAAACAACACAAAAAGGAAAATTTCAGGTTTTCTATTCTTTTCTTTTCTGTTCTAATTTAAATTTTCTATTCTTTTCTTTTCTGTTCAAAACTCAGAAACAGAGTGTTAAGGAATTATATTAATTTTAAAATTAAAAATATCTTATATTAATTTTGAAAAATCAAGCTTTGTGCTATATTTTAAAATGAAAAAAATATATTATTATGTAACATTAATAGTTTTGTATTGTAAAACAGATTTAAGATGTTGCATGTTTGTGGTGGCAATGTAATAATGTTGTCATTCTACTTCTGCAATGATAATGTTGTCATGTTGTCGAAATATGATGTTAGGTTTCTATCTATGTACTCAATTCCAGTTTTTGCAATCAAGTAGACAATAACATAATTCCTAATTAATTTAATTAGGGGGTACAATAAACACACTAACTTTAGCTTGCACAAGTGACAACTTGGTGATCTTTGTTAAAAAAAATAAAAATAAATAAATAAATAAATCTTTAGGACAAGAGTCAGTTAACTTGCATGGTGAAAATATCAAAGATTATAGTCTAGTGGTAGAATTTTTTTATTATTATTATTGTGTAAGATCGGGGCACCTCATCTTGTCATTTCGTCGTTGTTGATTCCTGTTACCCCGAAGTGTTTGTCATGTCATCTCTTTACTATTTATTATTATTTAAAAGAATAACTATTTTAATCATTCATATTGTAATCTTTCCAACTTTTGTAACATATTGCAATTTTAGTATAAATAAAATTATCATTACCAATTATTTTTTAGGTTAGAAAGTTTGATGTCTTATATGTTAGAATCAAGACTATTTTATAAATCTAATATGGTCTTGAAGTAGGTTTGTCCTTGCCTAACTATAACACTCTTCTCTCTTCACATTTTTCTTGGTCTTCATTCTTACACACATTAAGGTGTTGTTTGTTTACATTTTATTGTCTCTTAATTGAATATCTCTTATTCGCGAAGAGACATGATTTTGTTTATTTATTTTTTTGTTACCTCTGAATGTCTCTTAATCAGTAAGACAGAAAATAAAATCTTAATAATTAAGAGGTGCCTCTTAATAAAAAAATTTTGATAATTTTTTTTTATATAAATATATTCAACAATATTATGCACTCATTTTTATTAAATTGAATATTTAAAATTATTAAATAAAATTTTACCCTTTAAAATGGTAAAATAGTGTCATTAAGTGACAACTTACTTTTTAGTTATCAAACAATTTTTTAAATTCAGAGCTCATAACCATTCAGATGATCTAATTTATTAAGACATCATAATCATTCAGATCTTAATAACCAAGTTTATCAAATACAACCTAAGTCTATTTTTTAAGGGTCAAATTTACTCTCTTTTTTAACCGGTAGTTACTTATGAGTTGGGTCAATGAATGTTTTCTTATGTGCTTACTTATCTTGTATGAGTCTCATATTCATATTGAAAACACTAGATACATCAAGTTACATGTGAGAGGAGGGAATGTTAGAATATTAAACTGTCCTTCCATCGAGTACCTTGAATAAATATGTCTACACCGGTCCGGATCTTAAGCTTACCCCTTATCTAACATACCTTGCATATCCCCCTTTAGCGACGGACCGTCCATCGCTATATGTTGTCCATCGCTAAAAACTAAGACGGCAGTTCTATATATAGCGACGGACCGAATCGTCGCCCGATCCGTCGCTAAAAGAGGATATGCAAGGTATGTTAGATAATGAGTAAGTTTAAGATCCGGACCGTATTTACTATATAATGATATAATGACAAATATTTTCATTGTCTTCATATGCTAGATTAGGACCATCATCAATACCAAAATATAATTTAATAAATACATAGTCATTTTAGTGGTCTTGCATTAATTCAGCAGTCTAAGTTTGATTACTCAGTAGCCTGAAAGGCTTTTTTTATTTCCTTTATTTTTCGGGTCATAAATTTTGATATTCTCAAAAATTGACTCAACAACTCAAAAGTCAGGGTTTTTTCACAAAATTTTAGAACACATTTACTATTAAAGATACAATGTATCATTTGTCACTAAAAATTGGATAAAAATATTAATATATCAATTAATGATTGATATACATTTGACCCGTAGTATTTTGCATTAGTTTTCATGATTCATGAACCTAATTAGTACTACCTCCGTTCCTAAAAGATTGTCATGTATCATTTACCAAGTAAAATTTATTTGAAATTCCATCACTACCCCTTTACGGGAAGTTGAAAATTATTAATACAAGGGAGAAGATTTCTTGGGACAATGAGAGAAGGTAGGGGTAATATAGAAAAGTAAATAATTTATTCTCCTTGAAAGTTATAAACGACAAACTTTTTGAAACAAATATTTTCTTTTAAAACGATAATCTTTTAAGAGCGGAGGGAGTATAAGTTATCTCATTCAACTTACTCTAATTCATTATAAATAGGATTATCTATACACCAAATTACACAGAAAAGTACTACAAGTTTAATATGGATCAACAACATATTTTCTTGAATCATCTATATTTAGGAAAAAATGATTTCACTATCAAAATCAAAATCACTAGAATTTAGAATGGGATAAATACACCAGCAAACAATATTGTCAACACAAATATTATCCTATTAAATGAAGATGCACATATATATTTTTAATCTATTAATCAATGGTTTAAAATGGCATATTATAATACCTTCATTTTAAATTAAATAAATTATTATGATTATAAATATTGTCGTTCAAATATATCAAATTTAAAACTTACAAATAAGTTGTTTATAAACTTATACAAAGCAAGGGTTATAAAGCTTGTTTTAAAAATACAACAAAATGTAATTTGAATTATGCATTAAGAGTGAAAAAATTAAAAATTAATTTAACTTCAATGATTCATTCAAGTGCGTATTCTACCAACTAAACATATCAATTTTATATTGACCAATCTCCAATTTGTATCATAAACTTTAACTTTAAAATTGATTTGTACCCTAAATTTTATTTTGAATTAAATATACCCTAAACTTTGAGTTTTAAAACAATTTTCACCCCCACACCTTCTACATCAAAATAATTTGCACCCATAATGCAAATTGTATTTAAGCTCAAAGTTTAGGGTGCATTTAATTCAAGATAAAATTTAGGGTGCAAATCGATTTTAGGATTAAAGTTTAGGGTTTAGTTTAAAATTTAATCTTTTACTCCCTCTGTCCCGAGATAAAAGTTCTTATTACTATTTTGGGTAGTCTTATGTTAAATGTCCACTTTCTTTTAATAACCAAACTTTTACACAATTTTTCCTACTACACCCTTAGCATTAAATATCTCATACTTTTCTTATTCTAATTTTCTCTCCATATTTAATAAGTATAATTAGTTATGTGTTGAAAATATTTTGAATTGAAAAGTTAGAAAGTCACTCTCTCACCTGCATTAAAAATAATTAATAAAATATTATTATAGACAATTTTATCATTTTATTTATTTTTTTAATATGCGTGAAAAATCCAAAGTGTTGAGACGGAGGGAGTATATTTTTGGCTTAAATATGATTTATTACCCTAAATTATAGGCCATATTCCACTTCGGTGATCCACCTTTCAATTTTGTCAATTAGATGATTGAACTATTAATTTTTTCGATTTCATTCAATTGGGTGCATCACGTCGTAAATTGTTGACGTGACATCTAACTAAACTAAATGAGTGCTTATGTGTAAAAAAATATATATTTTAATGAGATCAAAGGACAAAAAGGTAAAATAACAAATAAAACAACTAAAAATTACACAAATAATATAAATTAGTTGTATAATTATTTATTTATAATTATATAAATAATATAATAATTATTTTAATAAAATAATTATTTTATAAAAAAAACTACGTTTTATTATTTTTTATTAAAAAACTATGTTTAATATTAATGATAATAAAAATTAAAAAAAGCGCAGCTTTTTTTTAATAAAAAAAGCGCAGTTTTTTGTAATAATAAAAAAAAGTGCAGTTTTTTTAATAAAATAAATAAAACACAGTTTTTAATAAAAAAAATAATTATTTTTATTAAAAAAAAAACAACAACTCTCTTATTTTTTAATAAGAATAGTTATTTTTTTATTTTTATTAAAAAAAACTATGTTTTTTTATTTTATTAAAAAAACTGCGCTTTTTTATTATTACAAAAAACTGCGCTTTTTTTATTACAAAAAACTGAGTTTTATTTTATTTTTATTATCATTAATATTAAACACAATTTTTTAATAAAAAATAATAAAACGCAATTTTTTAAATAAAAATAATTATTTTAATAAAATAATTATTATATTATTTATATAATAATTATATAAATAATTTATATTATTTATATAACTATAAATAAATAATTATACAACTAATTTATATTATTTGTGTAATTTTTAGTTATTTTATTTGTTATTTTATCTTTTTGTCCTTTGATCTCATTAAAAATATATATTTTTTTTACACATAAGCACTCATTTAGCCTATTAGGATTCTGACGTGGCATACCCAATTGAATGAAATCAAAAAAAATTAATAGTTCAATTATCTAATTGATAAAATTAAAAAGTGGATCACCGAAATAGAATATGACATATAGTTTAGGACTGTAAATCATATTCTTATATTTTTAGATGAAAGTAAGTAGTAAAAATCAATATATCCGCAACCAAACACCTCCTTTTATAAGAATCCGAATCTTTACCTCGAAAGGAAAATTGGTACTCAGCAGTTCCACTCCATTAGACAAGAAGAAGAACACCATTGTTGACCTTCTCAGTTCTCACGTTCACACATATATATACAAGCTCAATAATCGCTCTCTTAGATCTCTCTTTTTCTCCCTCTCTATATTTATCTCAAAACAATCCAATAATGACAGCAAATCTTTTCTCCCAATTCAGATATTCCGATAGCTTGACCGTTGTTGGAATCTCCGTCTGCACAGCGGTAGTCTGCGAAGCAATTTCATGGCTATTAATCTACCGGACTAATTCCTACAAATCCCTCAAATCCACCATTGACAAAGCCTCCAAGAAACTTGAAACCATGAAAACAGATCCAAACGCCGCCCCCAAAATCTCCCTAAAAAAATCCAAAACCAAGAAAATTGACCGCGTCGAAACCAGTCTCAAGGAATCCAGCCGTGATCTGTCTCTATTTAAGTTCAAATCTGGGGCCGTTGTTGCCCTAGTTCTGTTTGTGGTATTTGGGTTTCTCAATAATTTGTTTGAGGGCAAAGCTGTGGCGAAATTGCCCTTTGTGCCGATCCGAATTGTGCAGAAAATGAGCCACAGAGGGTTGCAGGGAGACGATCCAACGGATTGTTCGATGGCGTTTTTGTACTTTTTGTGTTCGATTAGTATTCGCACCAATTTGCAGAAGTTTTTAGGGTTTTCACCGCCTCGTGGGGCTGCCGGAGCTGGGCTTTTCCCAATGCCTGATGCCAAGACCAATTGATCGAGTGAGTGTTTGAATTGAGTTTGTTTTGTTGTTATTTATTTATTATTATTAGGTTTTTGTTATTTGAGACCTCAAGGAACAAAATATCGTATATTTTAATTAGGCTATAATTTTGGAATTTTACAATAAGACCTTGGAATAGTTTAAATTGAATTCCAAATGTAGTTTATGGAACTATTGATATTTACTAGTTGAATTGAGTGGATGCTACATGATTAGGTATTTGATGGGTTGGAAGCTTATGTAATTTTTTGTTTCCTTATCTTTTATCACTGTTATTGTACTGGTTAGTAGTTGGATTAACACTAATCAGAATGTACTGTACCCAATGATCTGGCTTGTGATTTCTTCAAGTATTGATGTAGTTATGAATGGGTGCTTCGGGGAAAAGACATTAGCTTGTAAATATAGTTTTCAGTTGTTGGAATATTAGGTTAGTCTTTACCAATACGTATCAAATCACTAAGTGCTTGTTTGGGTAGAGGGCGTTTGGTGCCTTAGGTTCGGTTCAAATGCACTCTAAAATCTTGTTTACCTGAAAACAACTTTTTTTAAATGCAGCCTCAAACGCATCACACTATTTTTTGGTGCAGTGCGTTTGGAAGTTCAAACACATCAAATTCTACCACTGCAAATGCTAGTAACCAAACAAAACCTAAGGAATTGTTGATTGGCACACTATGAAGTATGAACCATTATTGGAAAGAACATCTCTTGATATATGTGCGTGTGTGTATATATATATATATATTATATATATAAGGGAGTGATCCATAGTCAAAGTTGAATGAGAGCCTCATCCATTCACTGCAGATCTCACCATTCATTTTTGTGATCCAAACTTTGTAATTATTTCATCCGCGTAACAATTATGCTAATGGTGGACCCTATCCGCACAACAGTTGCGCGGATAAGATATCCCATCCTCACAATAATTGTGCGGTTGGGATATAATTTTTGGGTTCCCATCTGCATAATGGTGCGGACGAGGTAAATTTTAGGTTATTTGATCTTTTTTTAAACGGTTAGAGATGAGTTGTATAACAAGGGCTCCTATCCAATTTTGGATATGGATCATTATCCATATATGTATATATGTATAAAGTGTATATGAATTTTTCTCTTCTTTTTACATTGTTGTGATTATATATAATATTTCTAATTATATTATTAGTTTGCTAGCTGAAGCAAGACATGTCAGCGAGATTTGGTTGGAGCAATATAAAAAGCTTTGGAAGCCTATGAAAATAAAATTTTAGAAGTTGTATTTCTGTAATTTACTTTATTAATAATTTTAGAAGTTATTTATTTGAAGTCAATTTGAGTTAGAAAAGTTGGCTAGAAATATTATAAATAGGGATGTACTCTATTAGTTTGATCATTGCATTATAACTATTAATTGAGATTGAGAATAAATGAGTGTTGTGTGAGATGAACTTGTGTCCCCAAAACCCATCGTCCCCATTATTTGGTACTAAAGTCCGGTTCCTAAACACCTTCAGCTGCCAAACTCTAACCCTAAAACTTGCCACTGCCTCATCTCTAGATCATCTACCCCAAAATTATTGTCAAACCATCATTGCCTAGCCATAAACACCAAAGCCCAATTTTTTAGCCAACTGCTAAGCACAACCTTAAATCAAAACAAACCCTAACCTAGTCCTAACCATCACAACCCATCACAACCTACCACAACAGCCATTTCCAAAGAAAAGGGAAGAAGAGAGCAGTGGAGAATAGCTGTTGCGACACATCAACCTTCGGACAAACACTAAGTCGCAGCCTGCCATCCAAAGGAAATAACCTATCGTAAATCCCAGTCGTCGATTGTCAGAACACGACTAGGAGAAGAAAATAAGTGATGTAGGACAATTTGTAAATTGAATTTTGTTATTGATTGATAGATAAATAGAACTAGGATCTAAGCTCTGCGCTTAAATTCTAAGGTTTAGGGTTTCAACTCGGCGTCTAACTCTAGATAGATATCTCTACGATATAAAGAAAACAATAATAATCTCAATAAAATCAGAATGTACTCCGTGTAAAGATTACATCGGTATTTAAACAAAAAACAACCCTAAATTAGACTTGGAGATCAATAAAATAATAAAAGACAAAAATACTCCTAAATTAATTAAAACAAGCCCATAATAATGAAATAACCAAAATAAATAAATAAGGAAATTATATCATCGATCCCCATCATTTCTCCCTGGCTGGGAAAAATTCGGCTCTGTCAAAATGAAATCTTTGTAACGCTCCGACAATGTAGGATCAATACAATGAAACTCGTCCCTACCAATCCACATACAATCACTGTTAGGCTTGCCACGCCACTTAATCAAAAATTGGCGATATCCCCCGCGCCTAGTCGATACAAACTTCTCATCCAATACATCCTCGATACCATCTACTGTAGACTGTAAAGAAACAAGAGGAGGTGTAGGTGGACTAGGTAAAGAGGAGGAACAAATACATACTAACAAGGTTAGTATATGAAGAAGCAGGTGATGGGGTCGACGGTCTAGAAGGTCCATGATATGGAGTAAGATCGGCAACATTAAATACATGACCAATTTAATACAGGTACATTATGCAGGACAAATCTAGGGTGAATAATTAATAGAAAATAAACTAGAATTTAAACTCCACGATTAAACCATTAGGATCTTTCAAGTGTATCAACTCCACGTATCAACACCAAAATGGATAAATACCTCCACGTTAGGATACCTCTACGGTATGAATAAAATAATCAATTTCAATATCAATATTATGTAGTCTACAAGACTTGTGAGGATTACATCACTATTTAAAGAGAGTCGAACCCTAATATTACTTGGGGAATAATAAAATATTAAACAACTAAAATACCCTTATTAATAATTCCTAATAACTAATTAATGTCTTAAATCCCCACTAATGAATAAAATACATATATCACATCAACTACTTTTATATTAAACATAATAAAAACTCCAAATAATAAATATAAAAAATCTCTTCTTTGTTCTCGACTTGGAGTCCCAGAAGATTTGTGCCACTGCTGTTTTTTTCCCCAAACCCAGCTTAACGTCGAATGACAACCAAACAGATCCATAGGTAAGTGATGTAGGACAAGATTGAAGAAGAACAATTGTTGGAAATAATTGTGAAACAAAGGAAAATTAACTAGGGTGAGGCTTTGCACCTCACTACCCGATGATCTTTTACTTGGTTGATGCTCCGTATACCATTATCCTAGGGGTTTTCAGTTGTAGAAGAGAGAAAAATAGCTCATAGCTTCATTCAATAATCAATACTTTAATAATCTATTCTGTAATTAATTTGTGGGGATTACATTGATATTTACAGATACTCAAAATCCTAATATTACTTGGAAAAGCATAAAATAACAAATGACTAAAATAATCCGAATCAATATTAAATATCCTAAATCCCCACTAATAAATATATAAATAATTACATCAATTTTCTCCAAATTAAACATATCAAGACTTTCATGAAATAAATAATAATAATAAAAATTCTTGATTCTTGTCTTGTCGTCCCCTTCAGTAAGCATCCATAGCTCCTGAGTTTTATATATTTAGTCCATGTTAATTATTTTCTATCAGTTAAGCCCTTAGTCTGCCAAAAAAAAGGGTAGTGGGAAAAAGATCTCATTTTATTTGCAGGAATCATGTAAATGTTAGTTAAGTCAATGCACAAGTTGATGGAATGCTTATATGCTACAATAAGATGAGCATCTTAAAAGAATTGAAGATTCTGTCACAATGCTCACAAAAAATGTTCAAGCATTCATTACAACACTTTTAGCAAAAGTTGATGTACGAGCGCACAAATAAAGGAAAAGAAGCTGCTCATAAACAATTGGAAGGTCAACCTCCTAATAATATGGTGCCTCTACAGCAACAACGTCCTAATCCATAAATCGTCCTAATCCATAAATTAGTGATGTTGGAGATTTAATGGCGATCATGGCCCTGATGCATTCTTTAATTGGGTTCACTTTTTTCGTTGGTATGAGCTAATTAATGAGAGAAAACTTTTATTTCCTGAAGCGAAATTAATAGGAGTGGCTCGAATTTAGTGGGATCGACATCATCGAATTTCATATGCAGCTGCAAAAAGATAGGAAGACATGAAAGCTGCAATGACCATATGTTTTGTGCCTTCAGATTATAAACATGAAGCATATCTTAAGTTCATTGAGTTGGTGCAAGGAATTAAATATGTAGCATTCTATAATCTGGCTACACGGTCCGAGTTTCTATGGTTAAAGAAGTGTTAATATCCATGAATATGAATCCAGAGATTGCAGGTCAGGCAAACATTTGCTCTTGGATGATGCAATTGAAATTGTCTCCCAATTAGAGGATAATTTGAAGGGGACAACTTCTATTAGGCCTTAAATGGCAGCCCAGACTAGAAATGAATGTACTTTTGTGGATTCTATTAGAAACAGATCGATTAAGAAATCATCAGAAATCCCTTTAGTTACTAGCGGGCCCAATCGCACTCACTCCAGGTTCCTCTCATGCTAGTAGCCAACATCTAGGTGTTATAATTGTCATGGTTTTAGGTACATATCTTTTGATTATCCTTCTTGTGGATGAATTTTTCCTCTTCCTCCCTCTAGGCAGGTTGTTATAGTTGAAAAGGAACATGGGAAAACCGATTTGGACGAAGAAGTATGCAATCCTACAGATGTTGAATATGTGCCCGATGAATAGAATTTGGATACTAATGCTCATTTGGACTAATGTCTAGGTGTTCTTCGACCTTTACATATTACTTAAAAATGGAAGGATGATTCTAAAATTCATCGCGGGCATATTTTATAGACAAGGGTCAAATGTCCAGGATAAGTATGCTCTTGTGATGGATATTGGATGCTGCTCTGATGTTATTTATGAGTAAGCCGCTAAGAAAATTGGATTAGAGGTGGAGACCCTTCTGGAGCTATGTTGCATGGATTATTAATACTGTGGATTACCAGATATGTTTGGTCACATTTTCCATTGGTAAGTTTCGAGATACTGTTATTTGTGATGTTTTGCCCTTCAGTATTTGACACATTATCTTAGGATGCATATGGTTATGGGATAGTCACGTACAACATGATACCAGTGCTAATACTTTGATTATTAAATGTAACACCAAATACACTCTTACTTGTGTTATTGACATGCCAATTTTAAAGATCGTGAAGAATTGGTAGGTGATTAGACATGAATCATCGTGTTTAACTCTGCGGAGTTGTTTGCAACGAAGGAGAACTGATGCATAACGAGGGATTATTTTTAGTTTTGCCTTGGCCATATTATTCCCTTTCTCGTTCAGTACCACTCTTTGTTCAATTGTTTTGTGTCTAACCCAAAAAAAACTTAATATCGCTTCTAGGAATAGAGATAAAGCCTTGTATATCGCTATTGATAGTAGCGATATATCGCCACTGGTAGTAGGGATATCACTTTGTTGCATTTGAATTCTTTTTTCCTCCGGTGTCGCAGCACTAATCCCAAATTTTAAACATCCCAAATCGAAGAGGATGAGAGGGTGATAGTAATAGTCCCTAAATGCCCTAATTATTTTAAGAGGAGACAAGAGAGGCTGCCTGAGGAATTAGAGAAGAGGCAAGAGTGCAGAGGTCAGAGGGCTGAGGGCATAGGCGAAAGGTCTCTGTAACACCCCCTTTTTCAAAGGGAAAGGGATGTCACGCACAAATATAATAAATACAAACATCTAATAAACCTCAAAATATCTCCAATGAAATTGAACACCAATTGTCACATACTCCAATTTAAATAGAAGGAACTCCACATTTACATAGTCTCTACTTTTAAAAATAAATGCCAAAATGGCTCAAACACTCATCTACAAAATATTCGGAAAACCAAGTCTAATAATAATCTAAAAAGCTAATCTACTCATTTGGATCAAAGGTAGCTCTCATGCCACAAATCTTGATCACCCCTGATTACCTGCAAACAAAAAAAACACATCGTGAGCCAATTGCCCAGAACGAATATAAAAATGAACAAATATATCACAATATATAATGCATCTAAAAGAGTCGAATGAATGAACACATGTGAATTACAAATGAATTACGAATATATCAGAATTAGTGAGACCATTTACAAATGATTAATACTATCAAACGAATAATTATAGCCAAAAAAATCCTAAACAAATAAGGCTGAATCAAATGGTTGTAAGGTGACAATTTCATACTGAGCTTAAATACAAATAGCCAAAGGCTAACAAAATACATCGGTATCATGATGTATACAAATCAAATGGAATAGTACGCACGACAAAATACTTCACTAATCCGCTAAACAATCAAATCAAATACTGAATCGACACATACGTATCATGAACAAACAAATCAAATGGCCAAAGCTCACACTAGAGCAACACACAAAACAAAAGGGTACGCCGTGTACTGATCGTACCGCCACGGAAAGTGTCATGTCTTTGTGTCAAGAGGACATGTCTGTGATACTCCCACAGGTGGTTAGCTCAAATATACCCTAAGAATCAAACTACAAAATGTAAGCCAAAAGGGGGTTCAAATCACAAGGCTTACATGACAATCTTCAAATGATATAAAATTCTTTCAAATACGAACATACCTTACCATCACAAGATACCAACGATCAAGATAACTCCGAATGTGAAGGAAAAATATACGAAGAAGGATACAAACCAGATAAGGTTCAAAGAATACAAATACGAGTTCTAATATCAACGTCAAAACGAAACTATCCCAATAAATTTGACAAATAATAATCATGAGAGTCAATACCAAATTTCTAAACGAGTAACAAGACAAACGAATTAAAATTAAAAGAATCTCGTTGAAAAAGTACGGAATCCGTGCCTAGAATAAGCAATGTAATACCCAAATATTTATATTCCAAATTTGACTCGTTTAAACTCCCTCCTTTCAAACTAATTAAACAATATAATAAAAGTATAAGTACAATTACAAAATATTGCACTCATTTTAACAGGTTTTATAATCTTATTTTATAATGATTATATTTATTATAATATTATGCAAATTTTTAAAACAATATGACCTTTAATGAAATTTCCCAATCATGTCTATTTGTTATTATTTATTTTTCTTTTGGTGAACCATGTTATAACCCCATTTATTAAATTACTCTTTACTTTATTTTTAAATAATTTAAAACATATACCCATCAAGATCTATATTACCAAGATATTTACAAAGGCTAATGTATGCTTGTTGTATAGTATCAGAACTAGAATTTGAATTTTAAATAATAATAATAATAATTATATATTTATACATATGACTTCCTGACTATTATAGCCTTTCTATTTATATACTATAATAACATACTGATATACTAATAACATTAATTAATATAATCTTCCCCTGCCAAACGTTAAATTCATCCACCCCCATAAATATATATTTTATTATTTTGTTAAATTCATCCACCCCCATAAATATATATTTTATTATTTAAATATACATTAAGGCTTATAGTTCACTGCCCCAATTTCTGTTTACAGGCTATTGACTTTACCCATTCCATTAGGTAGATTCTGAAGTTACTTTTCATTTTATGCTTAATTCTTACGGGAGGAACAATATTACTTTATAATTTATAAACTTCATTTTTGTCCTTCATATCTAACAGTACCTTTTTCCCTTCTGAAAGTTAAAGAGATATAAATTACTCTTTTCTTGATTACAGGACCCAACTTTCCCCTCCAAGATTTCCTTCACGATCGATCACATACACTCCGCCCCGCCACCCACTTCTTCCTCTTCTTTCAGTTTGTATCAAACTAACGCTTTAGTTTAGGTTTTACCTCTTTATTACTATATCATATTATTTCTCTTAATTTTAATAGGATTTAAATTTACATAAATATAAGTCAGACCCAATTAATTTATTATAGTTCATACAAATTAACTGACTAGTTTGACCCAAATAAAATAAAAGAAAAGCCCAAATAATATATTTTTAAAATATATTTTTATTTATTTTTACTGGGTATTACATTTAAGGTCTAGGTTAATTTTGAGGTGAGTTTGTAAAAGTATTGTAGGAGTTTTATTTTTGTTAAATGTGTTAGATTTCATATTGCTTGAAATCAGGAAGTTTCGTAAATAAGATGGTGGAGTCAAGGGCTTGTCCACCAAGGTTAAAGTCAACTGATTACCTCGAAACAAGATTAGCACCAAGTCTCTTCCTAAGATTTCACTGTTACAAATTAATATATGGAAAAAAATCTAAGATCTAAATGAACATTCAATTAGCTAACTGGGTATGAATACAAATGGCAAATAACTAATAAGGACATTGAATTCAAAGATCTAAAGAAGGAAAATATAATGGTTCCTTTGAAAAATGTTGATCAGAACCAAATGAGAAATTTCTTGGAGACAACTAATTAGAAAATGCAGCCCAAAGAATAGAAAATTCTGCAATCATCAAAGCAATGAACTCCAAAACTGGAATCTGCCCGTTGGAAGAGATGGGATTGATGAATCAAGAGGCTGCCTGCGCACTATGTAAAAGCCTTTGTTGCGACATTGGAGGAATACAAAATTCAAATGGAACAAAGTCGCTACTACCAGTGGCAATATTAGGGTGCAATAATTAACATTTTAATTAGTTTAATTAGGGAATATCGCTACTTGGACTAGCAGAATTCTTATGAAATTAGGGCTAGCAATAGTGATATACAAGGCTTATCGATATTAAGTTTTTGGGTTAGACACAAAATAATTGAACAAAGTAGTTATATTTAATTGGAATCTCCACCTGTACTTGAGAGGAGCAAGGTTTCTGTTTGGTTCATAACTTCACCCCCCTGGTCTTTCCAGTTCCATTCTCATTTTGCACATTGCTAATTTTTGTAGAAAAAAACAAAGAAGGAACAATTTAATTAAACAATAATTCTTATATTTGAGAACTTGAAGGTTGAATGATTCATTACAAATCTTTTGATTTGCATAGATTTTGACGCTGTTGACATTCATATTGGACAGAAGCCTTTTTCTAGAGCTGGTAGTGCTACTGAACTACCAGTTCTATCAACTATATTATTTCGCTTGAGAATGTCAAGTCTGTTCTAGTGAGAATATATCTTCAAGATCGATAAGTTGGTTTTTGGTTCGTCTTATATTAAGCAACCACTTCTTATGTGTAGCCTTTACCTGTACCCATTTCATACTGTAAAGACCACAGTTAACTTTACACAATCTTTCAGGATCCATGGAACAATTTGAAAATCTTCTAGAAATCATCACCACGCAACTTACATTTGTATAATGCTTTTGCTTGATTCGCAATTCGGCACTCAGGTTTATACTTTGCTTCTTGTTTAGGGCTGGTTTCTTGGGAACATCCAGTTTTTGTTGTTTAGAAGCTGCAAAGGATTGGGGGTCTGTTCCAAGTTTTTGATTTTAGAATCACTGAGCATTTGTATACTATGCACTCCTGTAAGATCTTGTCGGAGTTGAGTTCTTCACATGTGGATGCAGTTTACGCTAGTGGGACATAAATATCTCCAGTTTTGCTTTGAATGAACACAACAGAATTTCTGTCCGAGTAGCAATGAGAAGAATGCTTGCATTATTTTCTACTTATAGTAGTGTTTTTTTGTGCACTTATCCACTTTTGTTCAAGTATTAAACAATTCTAAGCAAGCAGGTAGAGGAGTTGTGCCCAAAATTTACATTTTTTTTGCCCCTTATGACACGACGATGCCCTGCCGTGGATTTTATAACAATCTAAGCTTTAAAACAGTTGAGGGTGCTGTCGTCCTGAATTTTATTTATGGTTTTCGTGCATTATGTTAGTTAAGTATGCTTGCTTTTCTTTTGGGATAAGAAGTTAATGTGTATCAAGCTCATTTTGTTGCTGCATGTAAAGTAATTTGCAAGACGGATCAAGTAGAATGCAACTTCAATGTTTGTATGATATTGGTTTATTGAAATGAAGTTCATTTCTAGGTTTTTGTGACAACATACGGGAATTTCCGTCCTGGTGAGGTGAAGAAGCATATATTTGTTCTTATCATTCCTTACAAGTTATAATATTCTTCCACAATTTCAAAATAAATAATAAGTTTATTTTTTAAAAGAAATTATATTTGTTGCAATTGTTATTCTTTGTCCCATCAGCCCTCCATTTTTCTCTTAAACAGTGAGAATTATGAGTTTGGAAAAGAGAGCTGGCACCAACAGAAAGGAATGGAAATTTAAAAAAGAAAAACCCTTGAAATAATTTACTGTTCAAATTTGATAGTACTATAGTGGTAGTCGCAAGGGTGATATTTAATCTCTTACATTTTATTTCACTACTATTATTCAAGTACATAAAAGCATAATTATATCCAATACAAACTTGTGCCGCATAATTTCAGATTTAAAAAAAACTCATCGGACAAATTTATTTCCATGCCAAATTAGAGTAATAAAAATGTTGAGCATGAGTCCATTTTAGTAGGAAAAGTAACAAATCTACAGGAGATGCTTAACCTTTCCGCAGGGGTTGGGGGGGGGGGGGGGAACTAACAAAGAAAAGGGTCAAAAGAATGAATATAACTGATGGCAAAAACAATTACCTTGTGGATCTACACTTGAAAACAATCGAAGTTAACATCATACATTTTGAGATACACAATTACATCACTAGTGAGTGAACAGGTAATGCTTACAATCGCTTTCAAGATTGATGTTCCCTAAATAGAAAAAAAAACGTGAACTGTACAATAATTGACATCCTCGAGGACAATCTGGAAAGCCCCTGCCCTCAAAATCCAACCCAACCCAACTCCATGTGCAACACGCAACAAACACAATTTCTCGGTATTCTATTTACAAACTTCTTATTGAAAGCTCTTTGTTTGCATTGTACTATTCCAAATCTCAAAACCATCGATATTCGGGCTTTCTTTAGTTGAATCAGAAACATCGGTTTCAGCTCCTTGAGATTTCTTCAGCTTTGCCACAAGAACCCACATGTTGGCAAGTTCATTTTCAAGATACGCCTCTCTTTGTTTGGATTCCTCTACTCTCCTTTGAAGTTCAGCCTCTCTTTGATCCTTTTCTGCAAGAGCAGCTTCATATGAATGCTCCCTCTCCCGACTCAAGGCCAGTTCTCTCTTGATTTCTGGGTTTAACATGCCTTGGTCATGTCGTTTGATATATCCATCCCTTCGGCCGTTTCTGTTGGCAGCACCCGTTCTTCGCTGTGTTGGGGAATTCTTTTGTGCGGCCAGCTCTGCAGCTAGTCTCTCGTTATGGTTCATGAGCTTTGCAACTTCTTCTGACAGTGCCTTCAACTCAACTGCAGCAGCAGAGGCTAATCCTTTGGCATATGAACTCTCTTCTGCAAGTTTCTGGTTACGTAGTTCTAGCTTCTCTTTTGACTCGGTTAGCTCCGTCACTTTCTCTATAAGTTCTTTAATCTCCATCTAGATCCAGGGTAATAGCAAGAATTCAGACAATATAGTCTTGAAATGAAATTATCCAACTTTAACTGAAATTATGATGACACTACAAGCATAAGAAATTTGCTGTTTTCCAGCCTACGAGAATATGCCTCTTTAATTCTGTTTACCAGTATTTAAATGAAATAAGCCAAACTTAAAGGAAATTACAATGATATTAAAAGCATTAAGAAACTTGCTGCTTTCCAGTCTACAAGATTTTGCCTCTGTAACTCTTATTTATAAAGTTCCAGTCATGTTTCCATCAATAATTAAATAGTTATTTCAAAAAAAAAAAGAAGGAAAACCTTGTTAGTCATTAGACAACATCTTGAAACAAATAAGCTTCATGGTTCCATACTTGGAAGTGGTTAAATATTCCAAGTGGTCCGGATACCCTTGTTTTATAATAAAAAAGAAAAAAGAAAAAGAAATGAAAATGAAAAGTACACCGGAGAGTAATAAGCCCCAAGAAATTACCACATCTAATAGAAAAGAAGAGACATAGGTCAACCATCTGGCCACCAAGAGTCCTCTCGCTCCAACTTCATGGCACAACCGCAAAGTCCAAGCTTTCCCAAAGTTGGAACTTTTGCAAGATCTATGCATATGTTTTGATAGGAGAGTTAGGACTCTCTTCATTTCAGTGTGAAATTGATTGTTATCTTGTAGTTGAAATTCCTAGTTTCTTATCTTTGGGGGGAAATGAAAAATAGAACTTTAAATTTATCAGCTGTTGTAGACTGAATTTTCTTGTTAGCAATATCTTTATTGCCTAAATATATGGCATATGCCAATCAGGATTGATCTACACTATGCTGCTTGAAGTTCCCTTTAAGAAAAACCCATAAAGATTTGGGTTTATCCAGTTTCAAATCCAAGCTTCTGTCATATCCAGAGAGGTCTGGACATGGAAAAGATGTTGTATCCAGTTCCAAATCCAAGCTATCGTCCAGCTTGCCAACATCATAAATGGTTGTTAACAAAGTATGATAGTGAGACTGCACCAAAACAGAAACATAAAGAGTCGAGTCATGAAAAACTCGACTTGACCTAAAGGAGTCAGTGAACAATGGCTGAGATCAGTACCGTGCCAACAAGACCAATTTTATTGTGAATGTTTAGGCTTTAATTTTGAAAAACATGTTAGTTTCATGATTTTGTCACTGTAAGAGATGCATAAGACCCTTTCATTCTCCCATTTTATTCACTTATCCACTCGTTCATCTATTTTTAAACTTTCAGTTTTTGATTACACTGCATTGGTATTAGAGCAGAAATCTTCTGTTTATATAGTAACACCTTGCTGATCAATGACAGACACGGGCCAGTGGGGTCTCAAGACCCCATGATATTTTAAATGGAAAATATCAACATAGTATTATTGATTTTTTTTTTTGCTTTCAAATTGACTTGTCCTTTCTAGAAGAGAGGACAGGGCCACATAGAGTGGTCTTTCCTGGGGAATATGTGGCTACACAATACAAATTGGTTGTCTTAAACACATTAAAAAAGCCGTGAAACCGAAAAATGTGTGCTAAGCTCTGAGTACAAGGTGGTGGAATTTAAAAGTTCAGAATACTTTCAGAGACGATGCTCAAAGTTGGTCTTCGGCATATTATCTCTAGCTGCATTCAAAGAGTAGTTAGGGAGGGTTAAAGAGAAAGTAAATGAAGATACCTTCAACGAAGGAAACCTGGTGGGGTGAGGATATGAGGCTATTAGGCGGAAAAAGGAGTACTATAAATGCTTTAACGAAGATAACTTGCAGAGGTATAAATCGCCAGAAAGGAAGCAAAGAAAGCAGCAAAGAGAGGTTAGAGAAAAGGTTTATGAACCAATGGGAGAGAAAAAGGTATCTACAAGCTTGTAAAGATAATACGGGAATATAGAGACTTGACCACATTAGATGTATCAAGGACGAGAATCAAAAACTCTCTATAAGAGATGAGGAGGTTTAGGGAATGTGGATGAGTTACTTTGACGAACTTTTCAATGGTGAGAGTGAAGAAAGTCGGAGAGAACTAGAGAATGTTTTTGATGATGCAAATAACAGGTTTATTCGTAGAATCAGAGTAAAGAAGCTTTAAAGAAATTAAGTTAGGCAATGTTATGTGGCCTGATGGTGTCCCTATTAAAGTAAGGAGGTGTTTGGAGGTGTAGCAATAGGTTGGCTGGCTTACTAGTCTATTAAACAATTAAGAAGATGCCTGATTAGTGGAGGAAGAGTACGTTGACAATTCACAAGATTAAGAGAGATTTAAAATTACGCCAACTACAAAGGGATTAAGCTCACGAGCCACACAATGAAATTGTGGGACATAGTAGTTGAAAAAAAAAAGGTAAGAATAAGGACTGGAGTATCAGATAATCAATTTGGGTGTATACCAGGTAGATCTACTATGGAGGCTATTTTCCTAATTAGACAGTTGATGGAAAGGAAGAATAAAGGAAGCACCTATATATAATATTCATCCGCTATAGAAGGCATTTGATAGGGTGATCTAGAGAAGACATATGATAAGGTTCCGAGGAGGGTTCTTTGATGGGTTCTTAAGAGGAAAAAGTGTCTACAAAGTATGTTGATGGAATTAACGACATTTATGATGGAGCAACTACTTGTGTGAAGACTTGTAATGGTACGTCAAATCACTGTAGGATTACACCAAGGATTGATGTTAAGCCTCTACTTTTTGCATTAGTAGTAATGGATGAACTAAGAAAAGACATTCACGATGAGGTGCCATGGTGTATTGATGTAGGACAACTTGTTGGAGAAGAATAATTCAGAAAATAATTGACAAAATAAAAGAAAATTAATTCTGGTGAGGCTCCGGAACTCACTGCCCCAAGTATCTTTTACTAGGGTGCATGCTTGTTAAGACGACAACTAGACATCCAGGCATAGCGAGAGATGCAAGACGGGGCACCGACTTAAGGGTAGTTGCCAAGGCTAGCACCTTGGCAATAAGACATCTTAAATAGTCGCATGGGCGACGCCTTGGATGCCCAACTGCCAAGGCGCTTGCTTTGGCTACTTGATTGATATGACCATTTTTTTAAAACCCAACCCCTCAAAGACCCGACATAAATAGCTAAACACCATCAGATGTCAGATAAACCTAAGAGAAACGCAGAAGAGATTGATTAACCTCCAATGATCGAAAAAACGATCGAGGTGTGCGCCTTGAGGTGCGCCTCGTGGCGAGGCGGGAGTAAATTGTAGCGAGACTTACACCTCACAGAGAAATCGAGAGGCGTGGGCTTTATTCAATTGAGGCTTATGCCTCATAGCCTTGCGCCTCGAGGCGTATCAAGGCTTACGCCTTGACTTCAGTTCTTTCTCTCTCTTCGTCTCTCAGAAAGGAAAGTAGTATCAGATCTATCTTTATATCTTATGGATAATTACAATTAGATACCCCATAGTATTTATAAATTTTTAGTTTAATCCCAAAAGTTTTCTTAAATTTCAAAATAGCCTTTAAAATTTTACATATCAGCCCCCTATAGTTTTATTTCTTTCATTTCAGCCCCTGAAGTTTCAGAAGTTTCAGTTCAGCCCCTATTTTTTTATATTTCCTGCACTTAAGTTCCTAGAGCGAAAAAAAAAAATTTCTTGTGTTAATAACTCGACGGAGTCGAGTGTTGATAAATGAATCTTTTTCTCTAAATTATTCATCACCACAAAATTTATATATATTCAATATTTATCAATAACATATGTTTTCAAATCGAGGCTTCCGCCTCGCTCTGCCTCGAGGCTTACGCCTCGTCTCATCTCGTCTCGTCCGGAGAAAAACGCTTCGTACCGCTTTTTAGCTTTTTCAAACATTGTTAACCCCAAGAGAGATAAATCCTCTTCGCCTTGTGTCGTTCTCGACCTTGTTTGGGTATTTGACTCTACTCTTATTAGTCTAATATATTCTTAATTCTTCTCTTCTTTTTGGTAATATAATATTATTAATTATACTGTTAATAATAGTACTATTATATATTCCATTGGAAGTTTATTACCTACTAGTTAGTGGCTTACTACCATCCTCTTGTTATATTAATAATATATTAATATTGCAATTATTTATTATTGCATGGTAGTCTATTATGACACTAAATTAACAAACTAAACTGGTATGAAATTATAATATTATACATATATACATTTCACACTGACAACGACTTGTCACCCAAAGGACGCCTAGGCATTCAGGTGCTCAACCAGCCTTGCCTTAACACCTTGATAAATGTGCTCGAGTGATGCTCTGCCCACAACTATTCCAAGGGTTTCTCAAACGCAAGAGAGAGGAAAATAGATCATAGCTAAATATCAATAATCAATAGTTAATTGTGTCATTAACTTGTAGGGATTATATCAATATTTATAAACTTAAAACCCTAATATTACTTGGGGAACAATAAAATAACTAAACGACTAAAATACATTTACCAAATATTAAAAAAATCCTAATCACTATTAAATGTCCTACATCCCCACTAAAAAATAAATAATAATTATATCAAATTTTTCCTAATTAAACATAACAAAACTTTTATAAATTAAATAGAAATTTCTTTTTGGCTCTTGACTTGTCTTCCCCATCATGTATGTTGTTTGTTGACCATATTGTGGTAGTTGATGAGACTAGGGAATATGTTATCTTTGCATATATACATAAGCCACAAGATTAGAGCATGATGGCTGAAGGGGTGTGGCGCAGCAGGGAAGGTTATGCGATTGCAAAATCCAGACCAAGTTGAAGGGAAACTATTGTAAAATGGCAGTGAGGCCAACAATGCTAAATGGAGCGATGTATTTAGACTTACATCGCGACTAAAAAGCATAAAATGGAGTTGTTGTAATGAGAATGTTAATGTGGATGTGTGGGCATAAAAGGTTAGATAAGATTATAAATGAGGACATTCAAGAGAAGGTTGGGGTGAGACCGATTGAGGAGAAGATGAATGGACATCCGTTCAGATGGTTTGATCATATTCAATAACAACCTGGAGACGCAACGATGAGAACAGAAATCCTGTATCAGAAGGAATATTTAAGAAGAGTGAGGGGAAGACCAATAATTTATTTGGGAAATTTGTACAAAGAACTTGCAAGAACGGATTATAGCCAAGGATATAGCTTATGACGAGAGAGTAGAGGAAGGTAACTTGGATATCAGAGATCAGGTAGGTTTTGTTATTAAACACCTTTTATTGTTTATTATTTTTGTATTATATTATTATTATTTCTTATTTTTAGTTTGTTTCGTGTGTGTATTATTGTTGTGTTGTGTTGTTTTAGTTTTATTTATTAATTATCGTTTCCTTTCTCTTATCCCTCTCTTTTTCTTCTTTGTTTTCTTTTTAGTTTTTCTTTTTTTTATTTATATCCATTACATGTTTGTGTATTTTTCTATAGGTGGAGGTGCTTGTAGTCTATTAAAACCCTTTTTCTTCTATTTTTTAGTTTAAAACTTTAAATTATCTTAGTTTATCTTTTTCTTGTTTATTTGTTTTATTCTCTTCCTTTTCTCTTGCATTTCTACTTTATGTTTTCATATGGAATTCATTTTCAGTCTACCCCAACTAGTTTGGTATTAAAAAAGGCTTTGTTGAGTTGAGTTTGAGTCCTACATGTAATATACTTGCTAGATTACAAAGGTAAACATAGTTAAACAAAATAAAAGAAGAAACAATCAAACTTAGTCATCCACTATCCACAATGTGTCATGAATAGGTGTGTTTGTGCCTTCTAATATATATATATATATATAAAAAGAATATATACTATATGTATATAGTCAAAAGAGGTGAATAGCCCATGAAAATGTGTTTACCTACTTCCAGCAAAAAATTTTGATAAATAATATAAGACTATAAATAAATAAATAAGAGTATATAATAAGAGTATATATATTTTGTCGCATATATATATAACAAAACTCTTGTTAAAAAGTATTAAAATTTTAATTGATTAGATATGTATTAATGTAGGTAATTAGCATTATTGTTTATTATAAATTATTTTATTATTTTAATATTTATTATTATTACAATTTTGGTAGCTTTTGCATCTGTCGACAGTCACTTTTCATATTATTGAAAATATTATATTTAAAATTAAAATTTTGTGCTTATTGAAAATATTAATTTAAAATTAAAACTTTGTGCTTTTGTGTAGTTATGGGATAGTTATTCTTATTCTTTCTTTTCACCTTGTCCTACATCAATAGTGTTTTTTATTAACATAATTGGTCGGAAAAATCCAGCAAATATGAGTAAAAAGGTCAATTAATTTCAGATGTAAAAATAAAATAAACCAATGTTGTATAAAAGACCCCAACTAAGAGTCATTTCTTGAAATTTAATCCTACCAAGGTAAAATCTCAAGCGCCAATGGATGAAATTTTATTTGTACATTTATTCCTTTTATTTAAAAATAAAATTTCAAACAAAATTAATGAAATTAAGTGTTTATAAATAACTTTAAAAGGTATAGAAGTTTTACATATAAATTAAAGTTTTTATCTAAATAAATTTTCTATCAGTGTTTCTTTACTTTTAGATTTCTTTAGTAGAGATATAGTATATAAGAGTGTTTATTTATTATATGTTTTTTAAGTAAATCAATTATATTAGAGTGTTTAATTACTATCGGATTTATAACTAGTAAATACTATTTCTCTTCCAAAATATAATATCATTATTGACTTTTTAAAATAAACTTAACACATTTTCAAACTCAAAATTGATATAGATTATTTTAATTGTAGTTAATTCAATAATGATTATTGATTGTTAGATTTATTGTTTCATAATTTTTAATGAACCACCTCAATTTAGAGTTTGAAAATTTGATTAACTTTCAAAAAGTCAATAATGATCTTATATTTTGGAAGAGAGAGAATATATTAGATTATAGTGTTTAATAACTTTAATTACTACTACCTCCGTCCAGTTTTATTTGTCATAGTTGACCTTTTATGGTCAAATTGACCATATTTAGAATAAAAAATTATTCTTATGTTATTAGATATAGGCAAAAAATTATTATCATAAGTAAGAAAATATGTCGAATATACTATCAAAATCAACTTATTTGATTTCCAAATTTTTTAATACATTTCTCTAATATTTAATCTTAAAATTAATTTGACCTTAAAAAGTCAATTAGGGCTTATCGGACGGAGGTAGTATTAGATTTCTTTAGTAAATCCTCCCTCTGTTCCAAAATATAAGACTGACTTTCAAAAATCATCTGAGATATTTTAAAACTCAAAACGGACATGCGTTCATTTAATTTTAGTTAATACAATGATGAATATCATAACCTATATAAAAAATACTACTAATCATAAGATTTATTGTTGTCAAAATCATTTTCCATAACACAATGTAATGAAGAAAGACTTGTGCAATAACACAATTTATTTAAGAAAAACAAATAAACTAATTACTGGGGAAAAGAAAAAAAACCTGAGCTTGTAGAAGTGACCCTTCATTTGAATCTTTTGACAATCTATTTTCTTTCTCCCTGGGAAGTTCTCCCTGAATGCTGTGTGTTTCAAAGTACCTTTTTGAATTACCAGTTACTGGGTTGAAATTTCTGAACTCAAGTGCCTCAGAGAGCTGTTGTTTCAAGGACGAAACTGTTTCTTGCAATCCTTCACATTCATTGATCTGACACAAAGGTAAGTTTGTTAGAGTTGGTCTTGAATTAAGGATCAACAGAAGTTTCAGGCATATATTACAACGACACTAGTACCTGTAGGTTAAGCTGCTCTTGAATTATTCTATTGTCTGCGACTTTAACCTGGAAAATAAATGACATGTTGGTCTCTCAAATAAGACAACAGATTTGTGCGACGACCAGTTAAACAGAATGGAAAAAGATTCCCTGATTCCTACAGCTTTCCAAAATTTACTTATGAGGGTTTGTGCATTATATATATATTTTGATAAATTGTATGCCCATTTGCATCCCTATTGGACTGAATTCAGCAGCCCCTGAGCCTCATGCTTAAAATAGGAGGCTAGTTTAAAATTACTGATAACTCATGCTTAAAAATAAGAGGTCTTACATGTGTCTGAACAAGATATTTTCTGGTGTCTGAATACATAAATACATAAAGTGTCCACCATACCACCTACTTCATCAATCAGGCGGGCTTCACCAAATTCTCTCCCAAATTCAGCCCCAAAATTTTTAACTCTTCATGTTTTACACTCCAATTTAATAGTATTCCTATTTTATCCTCTTAAATTAAATTATTAATTCTTAAAATTAATTACACATTAAATATGAATTGCACATGCAATACGAGCTGACAAAGAAAAAAATGATTCATTTCCAATGCAAGAATGCAACTTTGATCCAGCCTCAACTTTTGCTGCACGAGATGAGACGAATAGATTCTTTCTACTTTGCCAAGCAGATGGGCTTCACCATTGACCAAACTTTTCTCCTAAATTCAGCCCCGAAGTTTAAAACTCTTCATATTTCACCTCTGAATTTAATAATATTTCCATCTTATCCTCTAAATTAAAATTTTAATTCTTAAAATTAATTACACATAACATATGAATTACACGCTCGACACGAGCTGAAACATGAAATATGAGTAATATAAAGCATGCAGCAGCCACCTGCTTCGGCAAGCAAATGGCTTCGCCAAATGTTTTTTTAATAAAAAAATTCCCTCAAGTTTGAAAATCTTCAATACCCCCCCTAAGTTTAAAAGCTTTCCATACTTTACCCTCCGAATTTAATAGTATCCCTTTTTTACCCCTAAAGTTTAAATTTCTAAAATTAATAATATGGTATAAATTACACCGTGACATGTGTTCCTAAGGCCCTAGTTGTAATTGACTAATTGTACATGAGTCCGGTACCTGCTAGCAATACACACCTTTGTAATAACACTTTCACTAAGTGCGGATGCACACTTTCTAACATAACTAAAAGAGAACAATCCCACAATGGAAAGATGTCTTCTCAATTTAACGTCTACTAATGTCTTTAATATGTGAAAAGTTACTACTTCCATTCCAAAATATAAAATCAATAATTAACTGTTCAAAAGTCAATTTGAGTCATTTTTCAAATTTAAAATTGACACGACTTTTTCAAGCTTTGAAAACAATAAATCTCATAATTAGGAGTACTTCAGATAGAATATTTTATAATGTTAAAAATTTTATTAACAAAACTTAAATGTAATTGTATGAAATTTGAATTTGAAAATGTTTGTTGGCTGTTAAAATGTCGATATTGATCTTACATTTTAGAACAAAAGGGAGAATAAATTCAAGATTAAAAGGAAGAAGCTATAGTCATGTGAATATTTTTAGGTATGCATCACCTCAAGTTCAAAGGACTTCTCATTCAATTGTGCCTCTAGCTCAGCTACAGACTGCAGCAAAAACAACAGTTAGGCTAAAAAAGAAGTTGAAATTTAGATGCAATTAGCATATGCAAAAGAAGGTGCACATACTCGCGATGCTTCCAATTTATCCATTTTGTCACGACAAGAAATAACAGAAACAACAATTTGCTTTTCTAAGAGAGCTACTTGTTCATTTTTCCTTTTGATTTCACCATTCAACTTTTCTATCTCCACCTTCATTTAGTAGAAATTTTCATAAGATTGAATTCAACATGAAAACAGCAGCTAAAAAGGAGATCAAATCAAGATTTACATGAATATGTTCCTTCTTCGGGTTTCTTAGGGCCTCCTCAGATAACCGCTTCAGTGCACTTGAATGAAAAGCCACCTCTCCAGACAAAATCTTTTGCTGCTCCCTCAGAAGATCTATTTGGTCAATTGTCTGTATGCTAGTCTAGCATCAAATAAGTGATAAGACATGAAACTCTGAATCCATTTACCATGAATAGAGAATCTAATGGAAACATTAAATTGCTTGATGCTACAAAAGGAGTTAACTTGGTAGCACAAACATTATTAAATAAAATATAATAAAAGAAAACCTTAAAATCCATTACTTTTAGCAATTTCATTTTCAGGGTCAACTCTAAAATAGATAAAAAAACCCCTAACAATGAAGACATTTTGAAAATTAATTGCCTGCTTACTTGATGCAGAAAAGAATGTATACTATCATACTGAAAGAAGAGCCACATGGTACAGTATTATGGTGCAACAAAATGTTGCTTGACATGTGGAAGCTATGACAACTGTTTACTTCAATTTTTCCTTCAGTAATTTATGCTGGGTGTTAACTCCCAAAATTGGAAAAAAAAATATAATAATAACAAGACTCCCCTGTAGTAGTATGCATCGCACATGAGCCCTAAAATACAAGCAATAATGGAGATTCTTCCTTTTCACTTTTTGAGTCTCTTTTTTTTCATTCAAGGTTGTCTATAATTTGGACATGGATCATTTGAAAAGGTCATACCAAGCTCATTCCCAGGATTATTAATAGCACAAATGTAACCATGGCTCGTGAGAAACAGATTCTGTACTTATGAATCCCAAATTCGAACATTATAACAGTTAAAATTGAATAAAGGAGTACTCTTAGCATTTCAACTTATTTTCGAGACAACTAATTTAGAGTGAATTAGAACCCACCTCCTTTCTATACATACTTTCTATTTTTCAATATTCATTCAGCATTATCTTCATCTTTATTGGCTGGTTAGAGAGAAGTATTCTGGTTATAGTATATCTAAAGATTTCACTCAAGTACCTCGACTCTTCTTAAAATTTCTAAAATCAAAATGTCCAAATAAAAACTTTAATCCAACGATGCGGCGAATTAATTTATTCCAATACAAGATTGATTCAAACATTAAAACCAGATTCCATACCAGAGGTGTCTCCTGTCGCAAAAATTCATCCTCAGGAATTTCTCTGTCCTGCGTAGCCTCCAATAAAAGATCAGCAGCAGGAGTGCTTTCTGTCGGTATAGAATGTGACAGTCTGGATTCCATATGAAGATTAACGCTTTCTGCTTTAGGGGTTGAAGGTGTGCTGATGGACTTGGCTCCACTCGATTTATCACTAGTGCTTGTAAAAGTTCCCGAGCCATTATCTCGTTTCTGTAAAATAGTACAATATATGAATAATGATAAAACTATTAGAGCAGGCACCTACATTCCAAATTTTGTTAAACTTATTACAACACGACTATAGTAAATCCTCGATAAATGAATGTTTGATAAAGTAATAATCTCGCTTAGATAATAATTTCTTCCGGTACTGACTTGGGCATGTGTACTAAAGTAATAACCTCGCTAAATGCATTAAGTAATAAAAAAAATTTTGAATCCTTAAAGGCCCAACGAAGATATAAATTAATAATTACTAAATTCCATACAAAAATTTATATATATAATCCACATATTCTTGAACTTTTTGTAATAGCATCCATACAATAGACCCAAACTTTTCAGTTAATCAACAATTTCCATACAAAATCATTTTTCTAAAAATATGCATCTAAAGTTACTTGCTATGTACATTAACTTAAAAACTTTTATTTTCCAAAACATTATAAGTTTCACCAATTCTTTTTAGCTTCTCTAGACTCAAATTAATACATTAATTATTGTCTCATGATTTTTCTGACCACATACATAAATTGAAAAACTCCATCTAAAATAATAATTATTCATTTATCGATAAATAAATAATCTCGCTAAAGTAAAAAAAAATCGGTTCCAAGGGTATTCATTTATCGAGGTTTTACTATACAATACTACATGCACCAAAAAGTAGCAGCCACTCTCAAATAAAGCTGGAAAAAGACAAGCTAAAACTAATTGTGAACACGGAATGATGTAGAACATGTAGATAATTACATAAGTATGCAACAAATATTCAGACACAACATGCGATCAATAAGATATGGCCACACGATTCTCGAGGGAATTTATTATTACTTGATCTTTATACTTGGAAATGAACACAATCAAAGCCCCTAAGAGAACTAATTTGGAGGACAAAGATAGACATCTATACTGCACTGCATAAAATTCTAGAGGGAGGGGGGAAGACCATAGAAGGAAAGGAAAAAGAGAGAACTTCTACTGGAGCAACTTGGCTCCATTAAATTCTACAGTAACTGACAAGGGGTCATAACAATTATGAGAATAGCCCTTCTCACTCACTCCCAGATCTGCATCAAAATCTAAACAATTAAAACGAAGCAAATAAGAGTATTTTAACACTCATTCATTTGCATGATGCAACCATATCATTTTATTACTTGTTTAATTCGCATGTAAATTGTTTCGTATAGAACTATGTGCAGCATGATCCAGCCCGGATCTAAAGTTGTTAATACGTTGAATAAAAATATAATGCAAGTATACATACCATCATTTACCGAATTAGAGAAAGAGAAACCAAATCCTGACCGGTTTCAAAATGTAATACTTGTATTACAAGGACAGACGAACAGAGTAGAGCCATATGTTCAAGTAGCTCATACACTAAATTGGTTTTGTGGGTAATCAATTCTAAAGCATTCAACAATGTGGGGTTAAAGTCAAACTTATAAATCAAATTAAAAAGAGAATATATTAATAATTCACATTTTTATTTCAAATATACTAGATTGACTCAGCCAACTGATTATCAAGTGCAGTAGGATTCAGGTTCACAACTAGGTTAATAATTGGTGTAATTTCAAAATAAAACCCAAAAATAATTAAATTATAGGAGATTGCAAAAGGTCTATATTTTACTTGCCCGTGGCTTTAACCAGTTTAACAATCCATTCTTTCGGGTCTTCTTCTCCTCCTTAAACGTGTCATCTACTGTTTCAGCATTCCCATCAAGAGAAACATATAAATCAACGTTTTCATCCTCCAAGATCAAGTCTCGCCTTCTAAAGGGGAGATATGCAAGCTGCACATTGTCCAAAAAAGAGCTTTGGTCAGGTCGTGTGTGTGCATACATGTATGTGTGTGTACCATCTCAGGCAGGATGCCAAATTATATTTTTAAAGTAGAAAGAACAGTAGAACACTTTGTTCAACTCAATCATACTACCTCTTCTTCTCCAAAAGAATGTCTTCTTCTTGGACCAGGGCGATGAGGAAATCTAGATGATTGTGTAGTTTTTGTGGAGACCAGGATTAACTTTGTCAGCCGTTGAATTCTGCTTAATAAAGCAGCTTTGGCTTCTTCTTCTTCTTCCAGTCTCGATTGCAACTTAACCTGACCGTCTTCTAGCTATATAAATCACACAACATCAAAGAAATTGAGTCATTTTATTACAGCCAACTACATTTCAAAGATTTAATAATTTATACAATAAAATAATATGCTTTACTAATGCATGTTTATTATCACAAGACATCTCAGGCAACATCATCAAGGGCATTAAAACTTGGACTAAATTTTATCTTACTCATTCAGAAGGAAAAAGAGTAACCAAACTGGGCATGAGGAAAAGAAAAAGCATTACTTAATTAAAAGCATATTTGGGGTAACTAGATATTATAACTACAAAGCAAAATGTATTCATCCTAACAAAGTTCATTTGGGCCAATGATTGGGAGGAGATCTACACCTAAAACAACTAACAAATAAGCAAGATAGAATTTTCAGCCAAATATGAGAAATCAGGATGTTCTGAGATGAAGTTCAGCAAAAGAGAAGGAAAAACAAGGGAAGGAGCATCCATATCCAAATATTCTCCTACAACCAAATACCACCAGTCCTCAACAACATAATAACTAAATGAAAGAAAAGACGATAACTTTGGCGGACAAATTTTCAGGGAATTGCGAGGGGGACAATTACATACCTAGCATGGCATCCCACCAATTAGATTTTGCAAATCAGACTTACTTCTAATCATCTTGTGCCAAAAGGAATGAACTCCAAGTAGAAAACCCCAAAAGTGAAGGCCTACACATTAGACCTCACCAGGGGTCCCTTGACTTGTCATCGTCCCAGACCAAAGTCTTTTATTTAATTCAGTGCTTAATAATGATTTCATGTCTAGATATGAAGATAGTCATTCTTCAACCTTATTATGCAGGGTGATTTCCTTTACTGATCTAGAGTTGGGGATTGCAGCATCATTTCAACCCATGACTAGACTTCAAAACACAAGCATTTAGAAGAGGAACTGGAAAAGAAATTCAACCTTATTAATAACTAGCTGCAGGACTCAGGAAAATAGGTTTCTACTATTAGATTTTTTAAAGTAGTATTTTGAGGCACTTTCTGTGTTACCATCAACCATTCAATTGACAGAAAGAGCATTATATTCAGTTGATACTACAGAACCGCCTTGATACTGTGTTTGACTGTGTTTCTATTTTTCATTCTCGAGCAACATGAGTGGAGGGATCCCCTCATGTGAGGGGTTCACCTCATATAAATTATAATTGACTACAACCTTTTAACTAAAAAAAGTGAACATCAAACAGACAAATGATGTAAATACCACATATCTGTAACAAGTTGTAAAGGGATTCAACATAGACAAAAGATGCAAAAGGATCATAATTGAAGTCTAGACTCTAGAGGAGAAAATAACAGGACAAAAAAGAGAATATGAAATTTAGTAGCTCAACAAATTTTATAGCTACAAGGTACCTTTTGTTTAAGGATCACGATGTCATCTCCTCCGGTATGCTTCAGTTGAGGCATTGTAACAATACCTCTCTTTAGTTGTTCCAGTTCCTCCTTTAAAGAGCGAATCTCATTTTGGTATTTCTTGATAAGTGATTTCTCATCAATTATCTGCAGGTTCATAGGCTTAATACTTCCACTAAATGTCAAGAAAGACAACATCACAAATACGGACTTCTTGAATAATCATACCTTGTTTTGTGCTGCTTGAATTTCAATATGTTTTGCACGGTGGGCAAACTTCAAAGTGTTGTGCGTCTCTTCTGAATTGCTCGACGAGGGAGTAACAGTGCAAATGAGCTGGAATTTAAAAAATATAGACATAATTCACAATCAAGCCCTCACCATAAGCAGAGTATACTGACAGATTTTTAATTATTGTATTTCTTCTAAACATGCACTTGGTTCTAAATTTGTACTTAATTGTCAGACATAAATTAAGACTTACAGATACTCGTCCATGACCACTTAATGAAGATTGAAGAAGCCTAGTTAACTTTGAATCCCTGTATGGTACGTGTGTAGCCCTTCCATCGGTTAATTTTGATATAACCTGTGAACAATCATGTATTAGCATATTCCACAAAAGACTGATCTGTTTCAATGAAACCAAAAAAATAGTAAGAAACGCAGTAAAACAACCATTGAACCCACTTATCAGAAAAGAGACAGAGAGAGAAAGAAATAGAGTGAGTGAACCATTGAACACCCAAAAGTGTCCAATAATACAAGTCAAAATCACCGCAGACCTCAGCATTACAGATTGTATCATTAGGTGCTAAATCGAGAGGTCCTCAAAAATGTCCTAAAGGGATTGAGAACAAGGAGTTATGCCAATAATTCTGAGCATAAGTCTGTGTGCATGTATCAAATGACATCTTTGAAACATCTTTAAGCATCATGGAGTCCTTGGAGCTCTAAATTCAGAACTCCTTAACGATGATAATACGAAAAGGCAGATATCAGGATATAATATCTTTTGCTCAATTTGCTGAGGCTTCTTATTAACCTATATATCCTCTTCCTAAGTTAGCATACCCCCAACGCACCAGAATGGAGAAGAAACTTAAAGGATGGGAAAGGCCTGCAGAATTGCTGTTCAATTGTCAAGTCCAATGGTAGTTAAACTATGATCATCCATATTTACAATCATAATATAGTAGTAACATGCATTCTTTGAGGTCAGGTAAAATAATTAGATATAATCAAGAACAATTTGTAACGGATACAGCCATGGGAGAGCCCATCCTGAAAAGCTAGTTGTCCAAGAGGGAGAATCCAAGGCTATATCAACCCCATACCAGTATCACGGGGAAGGTCTGCAGAATTTCTGTTCAATTGTCAAGTCCAATGGTAGTTAAACTATGTTCATCCATATTTACAATCATAATATAGTAGTAACATGCATTCTTTGAGGTCAGGTAAAATAATTAGATATAATCAAGAACAATTTGTAATGGATATAGCCATGGGAGAGCCCATTTGAAAAGCTAGTTGTCCAGATTTGGGTTCATAATACAATTTGAAAGCTATAAGAAGATATATGTAGAGCAAATTATTACACTGATAAAATAATGGAAATGAATGAGGCCTCACAGTTCCAAGAGTTAGAAGGCTTTTATTAATGTAAGATCCTTCTTTTCGACGAACTCCAGTAGTTTCAGCCTTGGAGCTCTCTGAACCTGCCAAATCTATGAGGTTCTGCAAGAACAAATAGAGTATATAGAAATCAAAATAAATTACTTAAGCATCGTTCGATTAAAGGAAATAGAAGATTAAACACAGATGACCACCATTAAAAAGTTGTCACAGTTAAAAGAAGCATGCACAAAAGTGATCAAAATGAACAAAACCAGATCTATCAATTAAGAGCCTAAAATTCTAGAAAGTAAACAGCACAAGTTTATAGTTATCCTCAGAAGTATACCAGCTGTGACAAATTAACAGCTTCACCTTCACTGTTTTCACCACATGGACTACTCTCTACTGTCTGCAAAGAAGGTTGAGAATTAAAAATATATTAGAAGGTAAATATAAAATAAAAATTGGAGAACATATAAAAGATGATGAACGAATTAAAGTGATTATTATGACAAGTGCAACTGAAAATGAAATAAAAAATTATCAAGTGAGCTTTTACGGACTAAATCGATTTGGTTGTCAAAGACACAAACTTAATAATTCGGTAGCCAAAGTCCCTCTATGATTAGGAAAAGTCCAGCAATATTTTAAAATATTTATATTATTTTTTAATATGAATTTCTATATAACCTTTCAATTCAGCCGACTTGAATTCAAGGTCTTAAATTTATTAGCATGCAATGCAATTTGACAGGTGGGATAGGTGAAGATATTCCAGAGGGTTGTTCCAAGAAGATATTTCTCTTATCGTAACTTCATTTTTACATTCCTTTTTCTATATATCCCTATAATAACATTGTAGCCAACCTCAGTCTTCAACTCACGAATCACAAGTTTTTATCTAACCATTTTTTATACACTATAACACATACCAACACCCATACCCAGAGTAAATATACTATTTAGTCCACCCAAAAACCAAGCAAACCAAACATTAATGCTACAAGAAGACTACAATGGTCCTTTCTTATACCATTTAAAACCCACGATTTACAAGTTTTTCATAACCTTAGCCTGCCATAAACTTACTTATCAGGAAACATTATCTTGAGACTTCTAATGTTATCCTAAATTATCCACTACACAACCTTCTCAGAAAGACAGATGGGAGAATCCCATCCTATTTCAGGAGTATGGACAAAGAAAGCAGTGTACTTGGGATGTATAATAAAAAAGAAGTAAAGAGCTCATTGTAAGAAAGAAAATAATACAACCAGAAGGCTGGTCTAAGACTCTACAGTGCAAGGCCTTCCAACTAGCTACTAGTATGCTTGAAATTGCAGTAAACTAATTGATAAATCGCTATGAGCAAAAAGTAAAAATATTAAATTCATAGGTAATGTAACAAGTACATTCTTTTCTGTGACCTGTAGATGTATGTGAATCAGGCCCAGAATACTACTAAATAGAGTTAATTTAAGTATGACTTATATTCTGACTCAAGAAATAAAAACTGTAATTACATACGTACAAGAAATGAACTTTGTGATTAGCTACAAGAAAATGAAAACAGAAGTGCACCAATCAAATAATGTGTATTAGTTCCATTCATATAGTATCAATACCAGTGTGAATATTGTATGGCTCCTGCTGCTGAGTAGATTGAAATTTGTGGAACCAACATGTCTGTGCTCTGTTATCATAAAGAGGGGAAAATGAATAAAGTAAAACAACTATATAAGCATTCTTCAGGATTAAAATCAAGCAAATAGTTCCAACAACTAAATTAAAACCTACTATCGTCTTTGAAGTGCATGTAAATTGCAAGTAATGAATAAGGAACATTTAGAAAACTAATCAGAAAGGGAAACTTTTGGTAATATAATATTTAGAAAAAAATTATTTCTATGAATCTCAATATATTTGGTTTGGATTAACTTAGGTAATTAATTAATTAAACACCAAGTAAGTAGGTTTTCGAACTTGGACTCTCATCGCCAATTTGACTGACGACTGAATTCAAAATTGGCCTATCGCCAGTTCAACTGGCGATTTGGCTATGGCTGGGAAAAATTGAACTTTTTGGATGTAGATGGGAAAAACGAACATCAGGTGGCCCATTTTGAGAAAATACTCCGGATTGTTACATATGTAAAACCCGAGTCCGAATTGAATCAAATATATCCAAACAAAGCCTTAAACCACTAGCCCAATAGTATTTTTTTCGGTCATCTTAGCCCACCACAGACTCACCCAAAAAAGAGTCTTATATACACATCCAACATGTTACGATGTGGGACTGGGGTGTTAAAGTTTTGGGATGAACATAAAAGGCGACAAATACAAGTAAATTCTGGTAAGATGTAAATATACATATGCATATTATATATATATATATATATATGCTTGGTGATGGCAGAAAAAGTAGTAAAATATTGTGAAACAGAACTACTTCTATATTCATTTTATTTTATTTCATTTCATTTTGGATAGGATTGGGTTTCCTTTAACGTTAGTAAAATCTTGAGTGAGAAAAATAATGTAGAACTGCAAAATGGATTACAGAAGAGGCAACTGCATATTAGAATAATATGTAACATCAAGAATCACGCTGACCACATAAATTCAAACTCCACCCACTGTCTCAAAAAATGAGCAGTCAATCTGCAACTTGTTACATTTCTAATATGATTGAACAATTTGGGGAAATTGGTCCGAGGTGAGGTACTCATTCTGTCTCAAAGAATATTCAGTCAGGCTGCAAGTTATTCCAATTCCAGGGAAAAAGTGAGAGCAAGAGAGAGAAGGGGCAGGACACTAATGGCATATGCCAACTCTGCCACCAAGGGACGGTAAATTTAGCAGCAATAACATCCTCTTTAGAACAATACTAGTATTTAGACGATGAGAATGGCAAGTTCGATAAGATATCACAGTAAACATTTACCTTCTCCAGCTGCAATAAGAGAGAGGGCATGAGCTGGGGATAATACAACTTCCTCCTTTACTCCTTCAACAAAGGTTCCCTGCAACCAAGAATCGTTGGATAAATAAACTATACTCGTGGATACCTGTTTTACACAACACAAATGGTCAAATTATCCCAAAAATAAGCTAGAATTCCTCAATGAGTTTCCATCACATTTTGGTCTAGCTTGGTATGTTCCCAGTCAAATTTCACTATACAGGTTTACTTGATGTACAGTTTGAGCATTATTCAAAAATACAACAATTAATAGTTTGTCTTGGTTAACATAAGAATAAATTCTTTAGTTTAGCTTTACAAAAAATTAAAAAATAATCCTCGGTGTATGATGATTCCGCACATGAAATGTTTTCAGCCCTGTAGAAATATTGAACTCTCACAGTTATTCTCATCTTTCCACCGGGTTACTTGTTCCATAGGAAATAAATATTGTATTTTTCAAATCACATGAAGCCTATCTTTTTAATATTAAAAAAAACATTTATATAGAAGAGAGAAGATGCAGAGGGAGGATTATCAGTCCACAAAAACAATACAATCACATGGAAAAATACACAAAAGCATCAAAAACCATGACCCATATAGTGGAAGCCCACACTTGAGCAACAAAGGTAGTCTTATTGCAGAACAAGTAGAAGAGCAGAGGTTAATCCCTAAAGATCCTGCCTGTTCTGTCCACATACTCCAACTCTCCAACAAAAGGAGCAGTTTGCATCATCAGCTTGACCAAATCCTGGAATCTCATCATGGAAAATCCTCAAGGACAATGGACGAACCTAAGCCTCATCAAACTGCCAACCAAGGAGTTTCAGGGACTCAAGCTATGAGACAATGAAGGAATTAATGAGAAAGAGAGTTCCACTTCTACTTGCACATAACACCCATTTCTAGCAAGGTTATATTGTACAAGCATTAGATAGATGCATCTCCAACAATAGCTGGGGATTAGCCGGTTAAGAGCTACCAAAATTTTGGAAGGAAAATTAGCCTTTCAAAATTATGGAGTATGGATACGAACTAAATGCACAAAGAAACACCTTTAAGGGAAGGCTTCTAAAGAATGACGAGTCAGAGTTGTTTACCAACCGATTGGAACCATTTTGGTAGTAAACGGTGTAGCCTTTTTACTTTATGCACTATAGAGAGGCAATATAACCTTGCTTCTTGATATATGACAAGCAACGAAGCGTCCAAGAACTGTTTTTGCTTCCAATTTTTTGTTTCTACTCTTTTTTTTTTGAAATCAGAAGCAGAAAAATAGTGTTTGTTAACTGCTTCTGCTTTGAAAAAATTATCAATTTTGGCAACACAAGAAGCTATTCCAACTTTAATGAGGTTCAGGAATCAAACCTTGTTAACAACAAAATTTTAAACTTACCTCTATATAAAAATAAATAAAACTAAAATTGAAATAAAATTATCAAACAACGCTATCTGATTTTTGTTTTCACAAGTAAAAGTAAGTAAAGTAGAAACATATGAAAACAAAAATAGGAAGCAAAAACATGAAAGTAGAAATAGTTACCAAACGAACCCTTAAGTTTAACTTAATGGCTTGACAATCATCAAACTTAAAAATGCTTAAGCAAAAATCTGTATCCAACTAATTTCCTACGGATGTAAATGTTGTTGCAACTTAGCTTCAATGACTAGACCATAGTTATCAGAATTGTACGATACGCATTACGTATCGTACAGACACAATACAGAGACAATTCATAATGTATCGCAGGGTGAAAAGAAAATGACTGTATCATACGATTCAGTTACGATGCGATAAAATACAATGCACGATACTTTTTAAAGGATGCACTTTGACCCCTAAAGTACATTTTTTCATTATTATTTTATGGAACATTTTTCGTCCCTAAAGTTAAAAAAAGTTAAATAATTATTATTTTATGGCAAAAATATTAGAATTACCCTAAAAGTTATAAAAATGTACCATAATTATTATTTTCAAGGAATTTTATGGGCAGTAAATAAAAAGTTACAAAAATAATTATTATTTTATGGTAAAAATATTAGAATTTTTAATTTTTCAAAATGAGTAAAATTTCATATAATAAAGATTCAAAAATAAAATACAAAAATAAAATTTTATTTAAAAAAAGTAGATTTTTTACATTTTGTATGCAAAACTTTATTTTCGTAAGAAAAAAAAATCGATATCTTTACCATTATTATATGTATTTTTAATATTAGAATTTTTAAAACTAAAATTTAAAATAGAAATTAAAATACAAAAACAGTAAAAGATAAATAAAAAACAAATTCAATTTTTTTTAAAAAATCAATTAAAAAGTTTTTAAAATAATTATTATTTTCAGGAAAAAAAATTAGAAAATTTTTCAATTTGTAAAAAAAATTGAGTAAACTTTTATGAAATATAGATTCAAAAAAAAACTTTATTTTTATAAAACAAAATAATTTTTTTTTTTTAAAATATAATGTAAATTTCATAAAAATAATTAAGATTTAAAAATTTTAACTTTTGTTTTTTAGAATCTATATTTTATGAAATTATACTCCTTTTGAAAAAAATAAAAGTTTCTAATATTTTTTCCTTAAAATAATATTTATTTTTAAAACTTTTAAAATAATATTTTATTTAAAATTATTTTAAAAACAATATTTTAGTTTAAAATATTAAATATAATTATTGTTTTAAAAATAATAAATATTTAAACAATATTTTATTTTAAAAAAATATTATTTTATTTTAAATATTAAATATAATTATTATTTTTAAAATAATATTTTATTTTAAAATATTAAAATTTGGGTTTGGGTCAAACTGGGTCAAGTTGGGTCAAAATCATAGTTGTTAAGGCGTCTCCAAGGCATCCAAAGCAGAATAAGCGCAACAAGCGAACCCAACTTGGTCGATGGTGGAAAAATGCGAACCACTGAAAAAAAGCGTCGCCAGGGCGCTGCGTATGCGACGACTTCGACGACTGACCAAGAAATCGACCGACTTGGTTCGACGGGGATATCCAAAACTTAACTGGGTTAAAAATAAAAAACGACGTCAAAGGATAGAGAAAACCAACCTACTCGAACAAATCGGCAGCGAGAGAGGAGAGAAAACAGATCGATCAAGCTCGAGAGAAAAGAGAGAGAGAAAAGAGAGAGAGACAGTGAACGAGTGAACGACAGAGAGAAGAGAGTCGCGAGTCGCGACAGAGACTGAGACAGAGAGTTGCGACCGACCAAGAGAGTCGATCGGCAGTCAGCGTTCGAAGAGTCGGTAGTCGGCGTTCGAGGAGTCGATCGGCAGCTTCGTTCGAGTAGCGACAGGTATTTCTTTTTCCTTCCCCTTTTCTTTTCTGCTTCGAGCTTGGCTACATCACCGCTGGGTTTTGAGCTTCAAGCAGCTTGATTGGATTGAGCTCGGTGACTTGATCACATTGGCTTTTTTTTTTTTTTTTTAGCTACTTCACTTGAGTCTTCAATTCTTTTCTCATTGGGTACTATATATATTGGCTGAGACTGGTTCTTAACTTGTTAGTTGTTACATCATTTTTTTTTGCAATTAAATATTTCACTGAAAGATAGAAATTTATCAAACATGAAAAATAATGATTGTGAATTTTTTTATTATATTAATTAGTACTACTGTTAATTATAATGCATGAGATTGTGAATTCTATATAAATATTATATTATATGTTTGTCTTATATTTTGCTTTTGATCAGATTGTGTAGACAAAGAAAAATGGCGGAAAGTTCGGGGTAGATAATTATGATATAACGAAGGACCCTAAAAGAAAAGCTAAATCGAACGATCCGGGTTGGAAATATGGATATTGGCCGGATTTAAGTAATAAGGATGTCGTGCAATGTATACTTTGTGGGAAGAAGTATCATTCGGGCATCAAAAGGCTCAACCATCATCTAGTCGGAAATTATAGAGATGTAGCTAAGTGTCCCAAAACAACAACAGAAATTATGAGGGAGATGCAAGCAGCATTGAATAGTAAAAAGAGGAACAAGCCACTTGAGCTAGATGATGATGATGATGTAGTAGAAGTGCAAGAAGCACAATCATCTGCTCGTCCAAGCATGGCTTCCAATACTTCTTCTAACACTACTATCCCAAGTTCTGGGACGGCTTCTAAAAGGAAGAATCAAGTATTTCAATTCCAAGTTTCACAACCAAAAGCTAAGACGGTTGAAGCACTTCTAAGGAAGACTCCCGAAGAAGTTGTAGAGGAGAGACATAGCAAACGTTTGAGCCAAACGAGTATTGAAAGTCGGTTGAAGACACCGGAGGAAAAGGAGAGAGTCCAAATGTACGTTGCCGATTTTTTCTACGAATGTGGCATACCATTCAATGCTGCAAATTCAAGGAGATTTGAAGTAATGGTCGAGTCCATAGGAGATTTCAAGTCTCCAACGTATCACGAGTTGAGGGTTCCTTTACTTGAGAAGGCAAAGAAGAAAACCGATTACTTAAAGAAAAAACATGAAGTTGCTTGGAAGGAATACGGCTGCTCACTCATGTCTGATGGTTGGACATATAAGAGGGGAAGACACTTATTGAATTTTCTTGTTAATAGTCCGGAAGGGACTTATTTCATGGGTTATGTTGATGCCTCAAGTCAGTCTCAAGATGCCACAATGTTGGCAAATCTACTTGATAGCAAGATCGAGGAAATTGGCCCCGAGTATGTTGTTCAGGTGGTCACAGACAATGTTTCTAATTACAAGGCAGCGGGGCATATACTAATGGAGAGGAGACCTACACTATTTTGGACACCTTGTGCCGCTCACTGCCTTGACCTAATGTTAGAGGACATAAGCAAGTTGAAGCAATTCCAGCCCACAATCACAAATGCAAGGAGAATTACAACATTCATTTATAGACATGGTCGTCTTCTTAGTGCGATGAGGGAGAAAACGAATGGAAGGGATCTTGTGAGACCCGCAGTTACTAGATTTGCTACAGTTTTTCCTCACCTTGCGAGTTTGTACAAGAATAAAGATGCATTGAGGCATTTGTTCATTAGCGAGGATTGGTCAAAATCAAAGCCGCTTGGCCATCAAGAGGGAAGAAAAGTATGTGATATCGTTATTTCAACAACATTTTGGCATACTTGTTGAGGATTGCATTAGTAGGCGCCACGACCACTTCTTATAGTCTCGAGGATTGTTGATAGTGATGAGAAGTCTCATATGCTCGAAGTTATTCTTTGCGATGGAATGCTAAGAAAAAAAAAAAATCAAAGATGCATTTGATAACAAACAAAGATCGTATAAGAAGGTGATTGAAATTGTTGAGCGGCGATGGGAAAATCAAATGGAGCAAAAAATATATGGGGCTGCGTTGTTTCTTAATTCGGGCAAGTACTTTGATATCAAAGAGGAACGTCGGTTGTTTGCTAATGCTTTACGAGATGACTTCAATGACGTTCTTGCAAAGATGGTTCCCGAGTTAGATTTGCTAGATAAGATAAGCAATCTAGCCGACAACTATAATGCTTCTCGCGATACTTTTGCAAGAGAAATGGTGATTAGGCAACGGAAAATAAAGAATCCTCGTACGTATATTAAAATATATATAAAGATATATTATGATTATAATTTATATACATTCTTCATTTCCTCCCTTTAAAAATATTTATATTTCTTTTAAATGTTTGCTAGTTGATTGGTGGAATGCCTTTGGAGCGCGAGCTATTGAGCTATCCTCATTTGCAAAAAGAATTCTAGGCCTCTATTGTTCTTCTTCCGGTTGCAAGCGCAATTGGAGTACATTCGAGTTTGTAAGTACTTTCTATTGTTAGTTCAAATTTCAAAAGTAATAAATCATTCACTATTATTAAAATTTTATCATTAATATTATTATTTTTTGTTCTATTTATTTTAGATTCATACGAAGAAGAGGAATAGATTGGAACACAAACGATGACTTGGTGTATGTCCAATACAATCGAAAGATCGACTCAAAGTTCCAAAAGAGGCATGAACTTGGCAATAATTTTGATCCATTAGTCATTGATGACTTTGAATGGGGTAATGAATGGATCGATAATGATGCTGATGTTGTTCATCCCGGGGGATCTTACATGGAATGATGTGGATCGAGCAACCGGTGCATCCAACACGCTTGAGGGTCGCAATCTTTCAAGGAGTGCTCGTGCTAATACTAGTAATAATCTCGTGACATACTCTCGACGTGGTGGCGATTCAACTTCAAGGGAATCAAGGTTGATAGATTCCGACTCCGATAATGAAGTTGATGAAGAAGAGAGAATTCCAAATGATGATGAAGATGTGGAGGATGATTTTGGAGAAAGACCACCACCTACGCCTTTGAATGAGAGTAGTTCTCATGGAAGAGATGGAGATGACCTTTTCTATGATGATTTTGATTGAACGATGTTTCTAGACTAGTGTAGAGAGTCTAGACATTATTTTGGCTTGTTATGGTGGTGTTTTATTAGTTATTAGACTACGTATTTGTGATGGTTGGTTGCAACTTTATTTTCTATGTGGTGTTTGTTGAATTCTTCATTACTTCAACTAATTTTTAATATCAAGTGTTTTGTTTTTTGATTGTTATTGCTAAGTATTTACATAATTATGTCTTTAATGTTATTCCATAGTGTTATGTTTTGAGTTTTAATGTATATGAAATTTTATTCCCAGTATACTTGTTAAGTAAAATAAATAATATATAAATTGCACATTGTAACGACTTGTCGTCATTTTACAGACGCGCCACGTAAGCGGTCGCCTTTCAGCGTGCGTCCAGGCTCGATCGTTAGCATGGCCATGACTCGACATAATGGCCTTACTGGACAACTATGGTCAAAATTTGGCCAAAATAGGTCGGGTTGGGGTCAAATCAAGTAAGAGGTACATAATCCACACAAAATGTAACTTTTAAGGACTCAATTGACGAATATGTACTTTATGGACGACTTTGAAAGTGGGTGATAACTTAAAGGGTTAAAAGTGTCATTCAGCCCTTTTTAAAGCTAGTTAAGTCACTTAAAAAAGGTTTTATGTAGATTCAAAAGAGTAAAAGTAAAACTTTTGAGCCTTCTATTTCAAATGAAGAGGTTTTTTAGCGTTAACATATTCTATATCACTTAAAAGAGTCTTTAATCGCTTTTTAGAGTTTCATGTCATCTTTAACAGAATGTCGATTTATTTCTCACGTCACTTTTCACAAGTAAAAACATAAATCTCCATTTATTAATTTGAATTATTCTCATTTGTTTTATAATTTAAAGGTAAATCTGACTTTTTGTTTTCTCTTGTTGCTCTATAAAGATTACTAAAAATAATATTTAATAAATCAATTTAGAATTTTGGCTATTGTTTAACTTTAAATTTTAATTTTAGTCTATAATAATATTTACTTGACTACTTTAATACATAGACGATTTGTCCAATAAATTGTGTGTTTTATATGTTTAAATATATATTACCACATTTTTCTTTCCATATCGTACGATATGATTCACGGTACCAGACATGAAACACGATACGGGATTTTCGATACATGATACGGGGTTTTCGATACATGATACGATTAACGATTCCACAATTATGGACTAGACATAATAAAATAGCCTTAACAGTTAAATACAAGAAAATCAAGATGTAGGTAATAACACAAAAGAACTAAACAATAATTATGCTAGACAAAGACATGTACCTGTGCGTCCTCTCTGATCCTTAAATTCTGTCCTGTGGGATTCAGCAAATCATTAACTACCTGAAATAAACGAGTCTTTTAAGATTAATCTTACACAAGAATGGACTAGTTTAGTTTATCATGAACAAAACCAAATTTTAAAATAGATTTTTTTGAAGATATATACAAAAAGAATTTATAGTTAAGAGAAAAGAGATACAAACTAAAGGACCCAATGTCCTCATAAGGAGAAGAAGAGCAGTGAAATAAATATAAAACTGACTAGAATAACCAGTCACAAATGCTATTGCAGAGAATAGATCAGAAATATTTCATTTGTGGTTTATACAATTCCTTGATCATGGAAAACACTGTATCTAAGAAAAGAGAAGAACAGAAACTAAATAGAAAAATGAATTCAATCACTTTCAACCAAAGAGATCCTCTTATTGCCTTGTGGAGAATCTTCGATAAGAATTAGGAAATGATGCACTATATTTTACAAATATCAGATAATTACTAATATTTAACCCTTGCAACAAACTCAAAATAAGAACTACTCTCTTTTTTCTTCCACAGTGGAAGAGAAGATACTTGAAAAGTAGACAACCATTTACAGTGTGGAAGTATTATACAAGATAAAAACATATAAAAACCTTTCTAGGTTTTCAGAAGACTAATGAGTAGTTTAATATTCTAATTTCATTGCAACTGTTAGTAGCATTTATAATAAGCTGATCAATCGCAAGATGGCGAGGACGAAAAAACAAAAAAAAAAGAATTAAAGACTTGACTGAAACAGTGGCTCATGTATATTGTCAGATAGTCAATATATTTAGGAGCTATGGTCTGATCAGTTGCGATAAAATTCAAAGTTTAGAAACACCACAACTGAAAAGGTAGGAGCATGCATTGCTATGCACACATTCCAAACGCTCGCCAATCAGCATAAATGGCAACCATAACAAAAGAAGACTGATAAGAAGCTCACCTCATTATAGATTTCCAGATATGAGACACGAAGGAGAAATTCACGACAAGGTGTCTGCAGCATAGATAATGTTAAAACATAATTCATACACATAAGTATACTACCTAAAGAGGCTTAAACAGAAGTTAAGTCATAATGTACCTCTTGAATAATACTAAAAGCATCCTTCACGGCCAATGGTATAATTCCTGGGGACCTCTGATCACCCTGCATCATGAGTGTTAAGTAACATAAGCACATAGATAACTTCTTAACCTAAAAACTAGCAGCTTATTTATTTATTTTTGATAGGTTCAAAACTAGCAGCTTATATTGTCACTATGAAGTTCAAATGCATATTTTTTTTTATCTTACTCTCTTTTTCCCCCGGGGGTAGGGATGGGGGAGTTCTCTTGTAGCAAATGCACCCACCAATGTTGATCCAAAACCAAAATTACAAAACTAAGAAAATAAGTTTTAGATAACATTAAGTTGAATGTGAGGGGAACCAAGGTGTCCTAGCAAAAGACAACAGAGTGGAATATAAAGAAAACAATCATAAGAAAGCATCCCTTCAATCCTAGCAATAACACAAACCTTTAGAAGCCCAAGCAGAAGCCCAGAAAAAAGCATGAAAAATATATATGGATCCCACAATCAATAAAAAGGAAGAAACTTAATTTTAAAGATTACAACATCCCTTTAGGTCCAAGTGCCCCCATAAAGTCACAAACAAACCTCATTTGTAATGAATTGTTATTTTTTTTACAAGTATATCCCTACAGGATCTAACATCCTTTCCACAGCTGAGAGGCATTCTCAAGCAACCTCAAAGACATGACCACAATAAATTCCCATGTCTCGCAATGAAGAAAAAATGAGAGTAAGACTTGATAAACAGGAACATCATAAAGTGATGAAAAAAAAAGACGGAACGCCATAACAAAGAAATCCTCAGAAGTCACAGACCCAACTATGAAATATCTACCTGAAAACGACATTGTGCCCTGTATCCGGACTTGTAGCTCACAAAAGACAGCAAATGTACTGTGCCCTGTACCCAAACTTCCTAAGACATTGTAGTTCTAAGAAATAACTTTTCAAAGACTTGCATGAGAGACTGCAAGTTACTTTCGTTTGCCATATGTCAAAAGACAATATTTGTATAGTCTTCAGTCCTTTGATCCCCTGGCTTTTAATAAATTTTCCATCCAAGGATCCTTATAATATAGATTATAACAATGATGACCAGGTAAAGAAGCCTCGATCTAAAATTTATGAGATGTCAAACATGGAAGTGTTCCTTACATGCATAGTGTGAGTCTTCCCACTGCTTGTCACCCCGTATGCAAAAATAGTGCCTGTAAATAAAAAGATAATATCTTAGGTTAGTAGCAAGGAATATACTTCCCAAACATATTATATTCTTGGTGTGAAAAAAAAAAGAATAACAGAAAAAAGTTGACGTGGAACTCAACAATTAATATTTTCATGTACAATAATGATCTTGGGCAATATAGATAACGTGTATGGTGCGCAGCTTAGAGTAATGCCAAGGACAATTGTTCTTCAGCAAGTCAACTGGAGCGGCTCTCATAAAGTTAAGGCAATCCACGGGTAAACTCTGGATGGGCCATGTCAAGGAAATATACCAAAATCTTCTATTTGAAGAGCTTGTCTAAACACCATGTTGTCACATGTGGTAAAAAATACGAATAGAACAAAATAGCAATTATCATGTAAGAATGTCATTCAACTCAATAAAGACTTTCAGTGTCATTTATTTTGTTGGACTGCAAGCTGTTATGTCAGTTAATGCTCCATTTAAAATATTACAGTATTGTGCCCATTACTTCAGTTCAATCTTCTAATTCCAACTGTTACTCTATATTAGCTACGAAGTAAGATGATAAATGAATGTAAGAAAGGGGAAAAAACACTCTAATTATGACTGCTAATATTGCCAGTGAAAGACATGAAAATGCAACATTAACTTTCAATTAGGCAATTAGTTCATAAAAATATTAACTAGTAATTAATTTCTATAGGATCTAGTTTTAAGTAGAAGACACCAGAACCATCTTATTATGCTACATCAGCCAATCGGATAGATTCTGAGATAAAGATCAAATGACCCTCAAAGTTTTCCAGTATGCAGTTGCAGTTTAAGATAAATGCCTTTTGATGAGCCCTTGAATGTTTTCTTTTTCTCCACTTGTCATAGGGTGGAATTTGTATTCTCTCTCTTCATCTAATTTAACTTCTCTTACACCCAAAACAAAATAGTTGATGAGCCAGAAATATTACAAAATTACCAACTCTCCAAAGCTCTAAATCTTTACACTTAATGGCAAAACATTACAAAATAGCTTTTCAATTTGGAGAACAATTTCCCAATAAATATAATCAGAAATAGCCCCTTACTTGAGTAAACTTGACCAAATTTCCATTTGACTTTTGTGTTTGTTATGTAGCACACTCAATTTAAAAGGCACGGAATGTTTTTATTTTCAGGTACTTAATGAAACTATTATACAGCTCTAAACTTAAAAACCTTTAATACATATCACAAGACTAAACAAGTAAGAAAAGTGAACAACATATAGCTGCATCACGATACTCGAGAGGTAGTCAATTCCAAGTGTAAAATTATGACTTCGTTTGAATTTTTAATATATATTACTGGTGATGATGAGAAGATCTTCCTACAATTACATAATTGGCATAACTAGACACCCTTCATTGAAAAATATTGGGACACTGATGCAGACATTGCTAAAGAAGAAACTGTTGGTTCTACTCTCAGCAATAGAAGATAAAAGTTACTGAAACGCTGCCTATAATTGGAGTGGTTTGAGGAGAAAGCGCAGTTCCAGATCCAAATTATCCAGGGCTTCCTTTTCCTATTCCTGGACATAGGATTATCCTTTGGGTTTGTCCCAAAGGATGGACTTCTCAACTTTGGATAAGTTGAAGAGATTGGATAATGAGCTTCATGACCAATGTGAAATATCTCTCACGTAATCAGGCTGCTGAATCAAATGATCATATTTTATGTTCTTTCTATTTCTCCAATGTCCCTTCAAGTAGTTTAGTTAGCTAATGTGCTCAAGTAAAAATTAATCTTGACAGGATAAAAGATCACGTGAGTAATGTGTTAAGTGCAATTGGGCAGCTGAATCAGAAAATTATCATTTTTATATACCACCAAAAATGATTCCAATTGATAATACCCATATAATTAGAATCAATAATAATCCACTCAATATGCAGGCAGGCGCTTTCAATGCTCACTGTCTTTTGTTAAAGTTGTGTTTCTATCCTCATTACCACTCTTGTATTGTAATTTATTTTGTACTACACAATGTAAAAAAAGAATTAGAGAACACTGATCAAGCTGAAGAAAATGTACAATTGAGTCGCTAGGAAAAAAAATATTAACAGTTACCATTAATGCCTTCCATAGCACCGCTAATGACATGTTGAGCAGCAACATCATATACATGACGTGTTGTAGTAGTTGGGCCAAATACCCTATCTGAAAGCATTTGTCCAAATACAAACCGTGAATATAGAATGTCAATCAAAGATTTAGCACAAAAGATCAAATTTGTGATGAACAATTAACGTCCCAAAGGAAAAAGCACATTTTGCAGCAAGGGGGAGGAAAACAGAGAACAGATCAACAATAAGTACAGCAAACTAAATCAATATTCACAATTCCACCGACAAAATAATTTTTAGCCTTGAGAAAATATAAACATACAGTCAGCTTTTACCAGAACTCCCATTTTTTTCTTTAACGAGTACAAGACAACATTATGTTTTCTCGAAAGAGGGGAAAAATCATAAATATGAACCAAGGAGCCCAAGGACGGCTAGAGGTTAGCTCAAAGACAGCAAATAAACCCACATCTTTTAAGGGTCATCAGAGCAAGTTTAGCTAAAGTTACAAGCACGTCTATTTTTTTTAAGGTTCGCGCAATGTTCTTACACTATTATCCAAATAGCCACTCACGTTATATACTAGTAGGTGGAATTACATCTTGTAAGACTGCTTATAAGATATATGTGTAGGGGTGATAGGTTATAACCGAACCGAATAGGCTATTCGGTTATAACCGAAAACCGAAATATACATATTTTTGATATCCAAATAAATAACCGAATTTAGAGATAACCGAACTACCGAATGGTAAATTCGATTATTCGGTTAATAACCGAAATGAAAGCTTCAATAATTAACATCACAACATTACAATTTACAACAATCAGTCAATCAACACTAAACAACAGAAGCAGCCAATGCCCAATATATGATTAAAATTAACAAAATGAAATAATATTCACAAATGAGACTATTTTTTAATGAAACAGAGTATCAATAACATAACCAATTCACAATCCTTGGGAAATACACGAGAAATACAAATTCCCACAACAAATTAACAATTACCCACATCCACTTGTTCTAAAAAAAAAAATCAAATAAAGAAAAACCAACCAAATACAGATTGAAATCACCCGCCAAATCCCTTAAAAAGGAGCAGGGGAACTCAAGAAGGGCCTTTTTCCTCCATACCCATTAATGACGGTACTTGATGGAACAGAGTAAAGCAAATAGTCCGTCAGAGAAGAGAGAAACTTCAATAAAATTGGGGAGTTGACGTCGGAACAGAGGCACTATTTGGGGACTGGGGTTTTGCATTTGGGGTTAGGGGCTTAGTGCACTAGGGCAGAGAGTGGCAGATGAGGGCTAAGGGTATCCTGATCTGAGAGATGAGAGATCTATTTGGGTTTTGGATTTTGAGTAGAGATTTGAGAGATCTAGAGATGTCAGATGAGACTTGAGAGATGGGAGATCGGAGATGATTTGCGTTGAGTAGGGAGAGTCTGAGAGAGAGACGGTTAGTAGAGATTAGAGATGGAGAGTGAGAGTGAGATACTGAGATCTGAGCTGAAAAGAGAGCTGTTTAAATTTTTAAGCCTTACTTTTTTTTATTTTTAATTTAGTTTGGTTATTCGGGTAACCGAATAACAAAAATTGGAAACCAAACCCGAAAATCGGAAATAAATCGGATATAACCGAATTAAAAAAAATAGCCGAATAACCGAAAAAATTCGGTTAAAAAATTTCGGTTTGGTTCGGTAATTCGGTTTTATCCGTTTTTTAATCAGTCCTATCTATGTGAATCCAGGAACGAATGTTACCCTTTCAAATTTTAGTGCAATTCATTGAAATCATTGAAGAACTAGCTTTTTCGTTTGTCCAAATATTCAAGGAACAGCAAAGCACCCACACTCCCAAAAAATTCTTACCAACTCCTCAACAGTTGAAACACCATTGAATATAAATATATATACTAGCATAAATAATATAGATATATAATAGAGAATTGCCTACCATCTCTATAGCTGCTAAGTGAGTTATTATTTAAGCCCACATCCAAATATATTTGGAATCCAAACAATGATCTAAAATCAAATTTGCAACAATGGGTTGTAATTTCTTTTCAAGCATGTGATCATACAAAGTAACCTAGAACTGAAATCAAGACCGTCTCCAACATTGAACATATTCATGAGATTCTTTGTCAAAAAAATGGTCACCAGCAATAGCAATTATCACAAACCAACCAGTGTTCTAAAAATCCCCGCCTAGACGTTAGGGCCCCCTGACGGCTCACCTAGGCGCTAGGACCCCCGACGCCTCACCTAGGCCCAATGTGGCAAAAAAATCCCTCCAAGAAATTAGGCAGGGTCTAGGCGGAGAGATTTTTATTTATTTTAATAACTAACCAAACTACATCTTGATATATTTATTTATTTTAATGATTTACCATATTCAGAATACAGGTTGTAGCATATCAAATCACAACAAGAAGTGAACAATATCAAGTCAAAATGGATAATTCTATTCTAGTTGTAATTTTTTAAATTTATACCAACTTCAAATTATATAAATGATGATACAATTGTAATATTTAGTTTAATTCAATATAATTCTTAAATTTATGTTTCGTTTCATAAATTTGAATTGAATTCTTGAAATTTTAAATTTTATTATTTAATAGCAATCTTGTTTATGAATAAAACTAATACGTTAAAGATATGTTAGAACTTTGAACAATTGCATATTTGTGTTTGAACTTTGACATTGACAATATAGATATGTGTTTAAACTTTAAGCAAAGGCCTTTATTATCTTTATGATAGATTGTTGTTTTACTTTATATTATTGTTTTGTTTAGATAAATGTAAGATAAAATATTAAAATTGGCTTAAAATAAGATATCCTGCCCAGGCCCCCTAGGCGCTAGGCCCTCCCTGGCCGCCCGCCTCCCGCCTAGTGCCTTTTAGAACATTGAAACCAACAAGCAAAACACCTTGAGTGGTGGGAAATCATGATTGTCAGACCTCTTTTCTCCTAATAGCTTAATTTACCCTTTCAAGAGTTTTCATGAACATGTGCCATACTGACCAAGCCAGAGCCCAGAGGAGGCCTTTTGGACAGTTAGTCTTGTTTTGGACATAACTTTTGATCCCTTTGGAGTTACGGGGTCAATAATATATCAAATCGAAACTCTCGACGAGATCTACACTCACCTTTGGTCATGACGTATGCTGTTTCGGGCCAAAAACACACGGGAAATGGTGATTTGGGCCTTCCGAAGTTTTACTTATTTTTATGAACTTAGGGTTTTTATGTAATTTCTTTACTTATTGTCCAAGTAGGGTTTCTGGCTTATTTCCATACTAGTTAAACATTGTTAGGGCTATGTTTCAGTTAACTTTGATTATTATTTGCTTAATACACTTTGGTTATTCACAGCCTTTACTATCTCTTGTTGTTGGTGATTGTCTAATTATGCGAGATGTTTTGATGGGAAAACCAGAGGAGATTGATGTGCATGATGAGGTGAAACCATTGCCAATTGAGTTTAAGGAGTTGATATCTGACGAGCTGCCTCATGGACTTTCCCCATTGTGAGATATCCAACACCATATAGATCTCATTCCAAGGGCTAGTTTGCCTAATATGCCCCATTACCGGATGAGTCCTAAAGAGAATGAGATCTTGTGGGGAAAAAGTGGATGAGTTGTTAAGGGCCAAATTTAGGAAAGTATAGGAAAGTATAAGTCCATGCGATGTACCAACATTCTTGATGCCAAAGGCAGATGGCAGATGTGTATTGACAGCCAGGCAATTAACAAAATTACGGTGGACTATAAATTTTTGATTCCTTGCTTGGATGATATGTTGGATCAGTTGAATGGGGCGGGCGGTGGTGTTCACTAAGATTGACTTACGTAGTGGATATCATCCAATTCGGGTCAGGGCCGAGTGACAGGTGGAAGACCGCATTTAAAACATGATATTGTTTGTTTGAGTGGCTTGTTATGCCCTTCGGGTTGAGTAACGCGCCAAGCACCTTCATGCATGCTATGAACCAAGTACTAAGACCTTTCATTGGGAGGTTTGTGGTTATTTATTTTGATGACATCTTGATATATAGTAGATCTGAATATGAGCATCTTGGGCATTTGTGACTAGTACTAACAGTTTTATTCGAGAAAAAGCTTTATGTGAACTTAAAAAATGCACTCTTATGATAAACAAATTGCTCTTTTTGGGATTTATGGTTGATGTTGATGGGATACATGTAGACCAAGAGAACGTTAGAGCTATAAGGGTGTGGCCTACCCCTCGTACTGTTAGTGAGGTTCGTAGTTTCCATGGGTTGGCGACGTTCTACCGAAATTTTATCCCATAACAGAATGTTTGAAGAAAGGGAAGTTCAACTGGAATGCGGAGGTTGACGTCAGTTTTGCGGTTATCAAACAGAAGTTGTGTACAACACCTGTGTTGGTATTACCAAATTTTTAAAAATTATTCGACGTGAATTGTGATCCCAGAGGGGTTGGAATTAGTGGTGTCCTGTCGCAAGAGAAGAGGCCAGTCGCTTATTTCAATGAGAAATTAAGTGAAGCTTGCAGCAAATGGTCTACATACGACAAGGAGTTTTATGGAGCAGTGCGGTCGTTGAAGCATTGGGAGCATTATCTTATTGGTCGAGATTTTATCTCGTATTCAAATTATGTGGCGTAAAAGTATGTGGGGAGCCAGAAAAGAATTACCTCAGACTTACATGTAAGTCAACTGATATACTTTCCTTCAAAAAAAATTATTTTCATCTAATACATAAATATGAAGTCCATAATAAGGTTGTTGATTCTTTTAAGTCGTCAAAATTCTTTGTTGGTAACTCTCCGTCATGAAATTGTGGGTTTTGATTGTTTGCAAGAGTTATATGAGCAGGATGAGGACTTCCAACAGATTTAGGAGAAGTGTATTCGGCACATACCAGAAGCAGATTTTTATATCCTTGATGGGTTTTTAATGCATTAGAACCAGCTGTGTGTATAGCTATAAATGGTAACCGCAGAATTTGTATTCATCTGCATCCATATTCGGTTTAAAGGTATCCGTCAATAAATGGATACGAATACGAATATAGGCGTATCCGTATTCGTTTAACATCCGACCGTAAATATATTCGGTGGATAGCGGATATCTGGAATCCGATATTCGGATCCATATCCGGAATTCATAATAACTTATATATGTATATATTAATAACTTGTTTAAAAAGTCTCTTAACCGAATTGATGGCCAGACAAAGTCTCTTAACCGAACCTTGGGCAACTTCATTCGTTGTATTTGTGGGGAGAAGCCGCAATGGTGGGACCAAGCATTAGCGCAGGCGGAATTTGCTTACAATAGTATTGTTCATACTGCTATAGAGAAGTCTCCGTTTTCTATTGTTTATACTAAATGTCCACAACATGCCCTTGATCTTGTTAGGTTACCTAAAGAGCTTGATGTAAGTGAGGCTGCGTTAGATATGGCAGATCACGTGCAAGCTGTCCAAGAGGAGGTGAAGCGCAATATTGAGAAGGCGAATGCCCGTTACAAGAGGAATGATGATAAACATCGTCGCCTATAGGTGTTCCAAGGAGATCAATCATGAAATTTCTGTGTAAGAAGAGGTTTCCAGTGGGCACTTATGGAAAGCTGAAACCGAAGAAATATGGTCCGTATACCATTCTACATAAGATCAATAATAAAGCTTATGTAGTGGAGTTGTCGGCAAGTGATGGTTTGTTGTATCCGGAGAGGGTTATGGCAGACAACTCGAGATCGAGTTCTTCCCAAGTGGAGGAGAATGACCCAGCCGGTGGAGGTCTTTTTTTTGGACGATTAATCTTGTTTTGGACGTAATTTTTGATTTGTTTGGAGTTACGGGGCCCATAATATATCAAATCGAATCTCTCGACAAGATCTACAAGGCTCATCGCCTTTGGCCATGACATATGTTGTTCCGGGCCAAAAATACATGGGAAAGGGTGATTTGGGCCTTCTGAAGTTTTTCTGATTTTAATGAACTTAAGGTTTTTTATGTAATTTCGTTACTTATTGTCCAAGTAGGGTTTCTGGCTTATTTCCATACTATTTAAACATTGCTAGGGCTATGTTTTAGTTAAATTTGATTATTATTTGCTTAATACACTTTGGCCATACACAGCCTTTACTATCTCTTGTCGCTGCGTCACCTACCAATGACTTTGTACAAACCGCCACCTCCATAGAAGTTGTTTACCAACCTTTGTCGGTTTTTGACGACACATAACTCTCTTTATATTCTTTCACAAATCGTTAAGTAGGATGCGATTTGCATTCCAATTTTGTATTATGAAGGTGATAAAATCTCTTTTGATTTATCAACTAATCTTCATGCTAATAAAAGGAATTTAACTTGTATTTTTATTTTTCTCTTTTAGGAAGGGGTGAAGGTTTTTTAAGTACATGACTTATATGTTGCTCTACTCTTTAATACATCACACTTGAACAATTTCAAGTTATTTGGTCAATTTTTCTTCACATTTATTACTTATAAAAGACGACTAATATAGCAGTGTAAATCGAATTAAAACCAACCAAAGTTGATACAGGGATAAGATATTAGACAACTAAGATTTGGATCATCACAGGTTTATCAAGAACCAATATTACCCGCTAACTTTTTGCTTTACTTAATGAAAATATAATCAAACATATACAATTTTAGTAGTTAGACGTGATCAACAAATCCATGATTTAAGGTTAATAGTCATATTCATAAAAGACGAGCTGTTTTTCCAGTGATGGATGGTTCAATGGCAACTGGCAGTTATAAAGATTCTTTTTTCCCAAAAAAAAAAAAGAATAAAGATTATATAGAAAAGGCACCAAGGGGGGAGCTGCCCAAATACCAGTGATGTGTAAACAAGGCCAAAGAGAACAAAAACCTCCTACCCTATAAATATCCCTCCCCTCCCCACTAAATACATCAAGGCTAAAACTACTTGAGAAACACAAAAATAGACACAAAGGACGAAGGTTCTAATTGAAACTAAGTAGGAATGACAGAATGAGAAGGTTGAGGCGGCACCACCACCACCAAGACATTGCAAGGAACATGTCGAAAAAGTACTTTTTATCACAACAATGATGACTTGAAGAATAAAGATGAATCTGCTATAGCTCGGATTTACTTTTCAGGACAAAATGCGCTGAACAAGTAGCCAATTGAGAAACAAAAGGACAATAATACTTCCGACACACAAATAAGAGTTTTGTTTATGTGAAATTCAACTTAGAAATATTATTTGTGACATGCTTAAAACATTATTTTGAGTTGCATCAAAAGAATCTAACCATCTTTCGCTTATAACAAAATAAATTCATATTATCTGATCTAACACCCAATATATTCACTTTACAAACAACTATTTAAATTGTTTTCCTCCTATAACTAGTACTAATATTTGCAGCAGAGCAGAGGTAGACAAGACAACTAAAGGACAATTAAGAGTATTTAACTAACCACATCAAACACGGAAAATAATAGTAATTACTATGTCAAATACGGAAATGAATTTACAATGTACCATAAGCATAAGCAATGGATTGATTGTGCTCGCTCCGCACAATAGTTTCACCATCAGCATACCATGCAATCTCTTCTCCTTGTCTAATTTCTCTAGGACTGGTTTAATTAAAAAGTATAACCAAATTAACCCCAAACTATCACAATCTAAAGTAATCTATCCAAATCAAACACAGTTTAGACAACTTTTTAGTACCTGAGAGGCCGAAACCGGACCGTCACTGTGACATTCTCTTTGGATCTCTGTGTATCTACAGGTAACGTCTCAGAGTAATAGTATTGCGGCTTACTTCTGGCCGTCGATGCCGGCGAGCTCAGACAGTCCACCGAAGTCTCCGGGAACTGCTTTGAAGACGACGTCGTTGAAGATGAAGGCGAATTCGCCGCTCTCGAACTTAATCTCTTCGATTTCACGTCTTGTCTAGTCGTCATTGTTCTTCTTCTTTCAGAACTGAACCAAAACAATTACAATTAACACAATAAAGAATTCATAACTTTGTTAGATAGATTTATTTCACACAATAACTAATGAGATTTGGAGATAACCTTACCGAATCAGGTGGACATTGCATAAAATATATTTTAAAAAATGACTTTGTACGGTTTTAGAGAGAGAAAAAGTGGATGAAGAACATAATCATGGTGATAAATATGACCAGTGAGACGAAAGATGGAAGAGAAATGTGAGGAAGCTTTTTGGAGTTTAGGGTTTTTTTTAAGGTGAGCATTTTATTTATGCTTGCCTTGGAAGCGATGCCCTTTCATGAAAGGCGAAATTTTCTCAGAAATCTCTTTTGTAATTTCACCTTTTCTTTGTTTTTAGAGAGAGAGAAAGTGACAGAGAAGTCAGAGTTGGTATGAATAGGTTCATTCATCGTCCGTCTAGAGAGATAACTTAACGGCGTTTGTTTGTTAGTCCGTACTGTATGAATAGGCAAAATCTAACGTTATGTTTGTTCACAAAAAAAAATACACTTTAAATTAGATTATTTATCTTAATTTATTAGATTTCAATTATATAATACTTAAACCAAAGATTATTAGTTCATTATTAGTTTAATTTTAAAATTTTTTAATGATTCTCAAAAAATATAAATATTAATTTTAACAAAAATTTTATAAAAATATATATCTTTTATAAATAATCTTAGAAATAAAAAATAGTATATAAGACTATTTAAATATTATATTTTATAAAATTAAAATTTAATAAATACTATACATTTTTTGAGAGTCACTAGCAAAAAAAAAATTAAAAACTTCCAATAAACCGGTCCAATAATCCTGTCTTCCTAGACTTATTCAATTTATTAATATTATTTCGGATTATATAATACTTTAACCAAAGATTATTAGTTCTTTGTTTTAGTTTATTTTTCATTAAAATCATTTAATTACTTAAAATAAAATTTATATACTATTTTTTAATATATATGGAGAAACTATAGCCATAAAAATTTATGTCGAATTTACTATTATTTATAATTTTTATAGCTTTAAAATTATAAATAAATATATTTTATTTAATTCTAAAAGTAATCAAGTTGACCAAAAAAATCAAACTAAAACCGTTATTGAGGGATCGAAGTAGTATGTTTTATTTAAAAATAGAGATACATTTTTTATCCATTACAAAATTAAAGATTAATTTTTGTTTTTAAGCTGTAAAATGATATTAATTTTTGTTTTTGTTTTTAATAGTAAATGATATTAAAGATTATTTTTTATTTTTAGAAACATTGTTGCTACATTTATAACAAAGATTAGATATAAATTTAATAAATTAAAAATCATAGTTCTACAAATTTATCATACTTTTCATTCTAAATAAAGGATTTTATATCAATTTAAAATCATTTTTAAACTTTAAATTAAATCATAAAATTTACCATCAATGTAAACACAAATTGTTACATAAAAAATTGGAGCATGGGGAGTTCTAACTTTAAAGATTTATTTATACATAGGTTAATTTAATTCTAGATAACTAATTTAAAAAAATTATAAATATTTAAATAATATTATTAAATTAAAATTTTATTATTTTCAAAAATAAATAATTTATATCACTTTTTAATTTTTAATATATTTTTGAAAACTTAAATTAGATTTTATATCTTGTAAATGAAAACAAAATATTTAGTAATAATAATAATTTGTTTGTGTTGTTTTTCAGAGTGGCATGCCTTGAATGGAGCGCCTAACGGCCAGGTCACATGAGTAGCGTGCCCAGAACTCTAAAAGGACAGAAAACTTATAGAGTGGGTCTAGTCGGAATATGCTATCCGTAACGCACTCATAAATAATAACCAAATTGGGGGGTGTCCTACTCTTATTGACCGGCACCGTCCGTGTTTTTTTTTATTTTATTTATTTTTTAATGATAATTATCCAGATTCCAAAAATTGTAAAAAAATATATCTATTTTTTAATTATATTTTTTTATTTTTTTATTCTTTTTATCTTTTTTTATTATTATTCATCTAAAAAAAAAACAAAAGGTCAACTAATCGATTCCGACTTGATTTATACTTGATTTAATTTAAAAAAGTTAATTTGAAATTGAGGCTGAAATATAAACGATTCAAATATGAACATATTTTAATGTTAGATAAATTACTCGAGTCTTATTAAATTATAATTTTTTGTTCATATTCTGATCTTATTATTCAAATTATTCGAGCTCGAATCGAGATTGTGTTCGACTCAATAGTTAAACGAGTCTCAATTAAACTTTATTTTAGACTCAATAAAATTTATGAACCAAATATAAACAACTTAATACCTAACTCTATTCGATTCATTTTACAACTCTATAAATAGGGATGACAAACACAAAACCAGCACGACATACAATAAGAAGATTAAATTTCAAATTTTAATTGTAATAATTTTTAACACGTTATTATTAATATTATAAGTAAATTGAATACGTTTATGAGGTAAAATTCAAGTGTAGCTTGGAACGTGTTCTATTCCCATTAGCATAATAAGTTCATACTTTTCATTTATTTTGTATGACTTTCTGACCACCTTACCCTGAAATCTGTATTGCATTTTCAGTCATTAGTATCTTTTTAAAATTAATTTCTTTTATTAATAAATAAATAAAAATTATTATGTCACTAATACTATATTTATAGTAAACGTTAAGAATTTATTTGAAAAAATAAAAAATTTATTCTTATAATTAAGGAAGTAGACCAATAAAGATTGATTTTTAAATTTAAATTTTTATTGTAACACCCCAATCTCATATCAAAATATATAGAATAAATTTGTCTGTATATAAAGAATTAAATTGTTAACAATAATACATTCAATGGATCACGAAGTCAGTCAGTATAGATTGTTATAATTATCTTTTATTTAGGGTGTATAAATTAGGGTTTTGAATTAGTTTATTTTGCATCTAACAATTTAAATAAATAGTATTCAAATTATTTTGTGAGAGACTCTACATGACAATAAGCTTGCCATGCAAATAATGACAACTAAATCCAATTGAGACCCACTACTAGATTTGGTTTATTTATTGGTAGTAGTAGCATTTAGGACAGTTGGTGGCATGGCCATATTAGTATCAGTGTATCACCATCAAAGTATCAATCAGAAGTTAAGTAACAATTAGCCAACGTCATCACTTCATTTAACATTTGTCTATACTTTAATTAAAAACATAATTTAATTCGTTCAATTTTATGTTTAATTAAATTAAAATTAGTAATATAATTTTATAAATAAATAACTATAACATGAGAAGTACGTAAGGTATCTCAAGTTTTTGATAAGTCATATTAAGCCTACAACTACACGCATAAAATAACTCAATCAGCACCTAAATAATCCTATCAGTGTGAACGGACGCTCCAAAACTGTGTCGTTTTGTCGTGCCTTTTATGTTAAGTCTAAAATTACGTTGTTTTGATTCTTCTAAGGCTAAAACTACGTCGTTTTATTGGTCCGAACAAACGCGCCTATTCGGCTACTCCTTAAAACTGCGTCGTTTTGACTTAAAAATACAGGTTGTGTCCCTTCTGATGGGTCACTAATCCCTCCTATAAATAAATAGATACGAGAGGGCAACTATTTCATTCATTCATTTCTCTAGCATTCAAGCATTATAGAGCATTCTAGTCTTCATTTATTCATCAGTTTCTTTAGTTAATTTTGAAAGAGAATTGAGGCGATTTCTTTTGGTTCAGTAAAGATATCTTTTTGTAGTCTTTGCTTAAAAGATACATCATTATCAGATCCTTGGAAACAAGTTGTCTGAACATCGTAAGGATAACATAATTGTTTTAAGAACATAATATCAAGTACTAATCTCGATAAATTCTTTTTTTATAATTCTATTTAATTGAGATAAATTAATATATATATATATATATATATATATAGTTTTCATTCTATTTTACTAACGGATCTATGCTTATATTTATAAACTAGTTTGGAGTATTTAAAGAGCTGCAACTATCCACTTATGTCAACTGTCAACTTATATGCCAAAAATTGTTAGTATTAGGTGGCCTACGTTGTCATATTTCTGTTTCCAACCGCTACACCAAGTAGACTCGTGCATCATGATATCGACTATTCACCTATTTTATTATATCCATAAAAAATGTCTACGAATATATAAAGAAAATTGATTTTTTTCACACATTAAAATAATATTTTTATATAATCTCTTTTACATGAAGGTGAGACCCATTTACTAAGAGGGATCATGTAAAAATATTTATTTTTATATAAAAATATAAGTTTCTAATATAAAATATATGAACTAAAAATAGACTCGTACATATACCCTATTATTCTATCTTTCTAAATTTCACGTTGCTCGTAATTTATTTTTGTCACGAGATTTATCGACGATATATATATATATATATATATATATATATATATATATATATATATATATATATATATATATTTATTTTATATTATAATCAATAAATTTATTAATAAAACAAACAAAACTAAATATCGTTTTTGTATTTGAATTACATTAAAATCATAATTATTACTCAATATTTTAGGAATTGTTACATTATCATCCATTGTCCTCGCACAACAACACTAATAGTTTGAAAATTCAAAATCATAATTCTTACTCAATATTTTAGGGATTGTTACATTATCACCCTTCCCAACTTTCCCGATAAAATTTTGGAAGAAAATTGATTTCACATTTCTCGCTCCCTTTTCATCTATATCTTCAAAAATCACAAATAAAGTACTTTTAATTTATCTCATTCACATTTTTTCTCCTCCTTTTTAAAACTCACGCACAATATAATATGATAGAAAACGGAATAAAACTAGCAAATAATTGGTAAAAGATAGTTCTCTTTATAAGGTCGTAAAATGAGCAAACGGTTCGGGATCGATTCGTACTCGCTTGACTAAAAATTCGATTCAAGCTCGACTCGAAATATAAGTGATTCAAATATGAGAAAATTTTAAAGTTCGATAAATTACTCGAACCTTCTCAAATTGTTATTTTTTATTGATACTCATATCATATTCGTTCGAAAAATTTAAACTGCTCGGGTTCAATCCGAGATCGTGCTCGTTCCAGTAAATAGACGAGTTTCAATCAATCCTTATTTTATACTCAATAAATTTTATAAATTAAACTTGAGTAAATCAATACTCTGCTCGACTAAGTTCATTTACATCCTTTCCTTCTTATATGTTATCAAAGATGGGATGTGTAATGTTCATATTTTAAACAAAAACAACACCATGTATGTACAATATTATTACCAAGAAAATAATGGAGCTTTATATGAACTAGTATCCAGTGACACGCGCAAATGGGATAAAATCAAAATGTTATAAAATTTAAAGGCTTAAATAAAAAAATAAAATTAAAAAGGATAATATTATGATATATCTAAAATTATAGAGATAAAAGAGAAATTTTTTTATCAAATGTGACAATTACATCAAAAGTACCATCAACACTTTATAATAATATAGATAGATATAGATTATATAACTAACATCATATCTACAAGACTACAATATCTTGGCCGACTACACTATCAAGTATCATCTTACATTAAGACTGAAGGAACAATCATCAATAATTTTCAGTACGTACGTGTACGCCTAATCGATAGTAACATACCCCGGTATGTCTTATAGAAATAGTTTTATTTTTTAAAAATTTACAAATACTAAAAATATTTTAAAGTTATATATATATATATATATATATATATATATATTCCTAAAACAAATAATTTGTACTATATTACTTAGTATAATAATAAGATCATTATTACAAACTTAAGGTAGGGACATCATCATATCATTTTATATTACTATTATCATTCAAAATTAATGAATATTGTTATGTATCGCGCGAGTTTTTTGTGGAATTACGATTACAACGTTTATCAATATATGAGATTGAGTGAAATTATAAAATTGGCCCACCATATTAAATACGTCTTTAAAATATTACCAATCATAATTATCCACATAACTCACAATTAAAAAGTCGACATATAAAGTCGCATGATATATCATTATCCAAAATTAAATTTTTTTTGTGAAACGAAATATATATATATATATATATATATTATTTTTTTGTCACACATTATTCTTAGGCAAACAAAATTTTAAATATATTTAAAAATGTTTTTTCATAATCAAACATATAAAAATAAAAGAAAAGGTAATGGGGGCCTTTGGAGTTTGGGAGGAAAACTATCAATATCAAGTTATCAGAGGTATAAAGAAGGATATGTATTATACACACTATTTTTGTGCAATGGCAAATGTTATACTCCAATAGTTTCAAAATTAGATATATAATTTAATTTTTAAAATCAAACGATGATATATTAAATTTTAAATTAATATAAATGTATTTAATTTTAATTTATATAATTATTATAATTGTATAATATATAACAAAAATTATAAATTTAAAAAGTATTTTATTCTAAATTTTTATCAGTTATACTATATTTAAAATTTTGAGGTTCTAATTTTAAAAAGGAGGGAATATTATTTGTCTTAAAAATGTTAGCCTTTTATAGATTAAAATGTTAGCCCTTTATAGAAAAGTAAACAAGAAAAAAATTTAGTGGGCCACCCAAGAATAATAATGAGTAATAATTAAAGTTGTTAGGTAATGATAATTTTATCATGATTGCCCACCAAAACCATTATACATCAAATTAGTAACAATTTTTTCTCCTCACACTTTAGCTATATATATATATATATATATATATATATATATATATATATATATATATATATATATATATATATATATAATAAAATAGAGACAATAATTGACCAAATTCAAGAATTAAACCCCAAGTCAACTTCAAAATTCTAGATCTAGACAAACCAGGACGAGTTTTTGTGCTACCTGATATAATCTTTTGGATCAAAAATCCAACTCATTTATTCACTAATTTGTGATAATTTAATTCATTGGATCAATATTTCAAATGTACCAAATCATGAATTAAATTTGATTTAACCCACTAATCCACTAAAATAAAAAAAAACCCGTATGTTTCAATTTTTTTTTTTGCGCATATTATGTCTATTGTCTTGTTTGATAGATCCATGAAGTTAATTTCATGGTAAGTTGATTATGTGACCAATTCAGTATTGACACGCAGAGATCACCTCCCGCTTACGTGTCAACACTGTATTGGTCTATTAATCAAAGTTAACGTCATACTAACTACTTGCTTGCTATCTTGAAGTAGAAATTTGACTTTTTTAGAAAGAGAGAGAAGGTCTACCGCTTTTGGTCATCAAAGTTTGTAAGACGACATTAATTAATATTGCTCTTATGGACATGTGCAATTGGATGCTGGGTGATTGCATTTTAGTGTATAACTCTGAATATTTAATCATGTTTAGAACTTATTATCCAGATAACTAGTGTGCTATTTAAGTGCAGAATAGTTAATTATTGTTAATTTCCTCCATATACAAAATATAATTTCTACTAAATTTAAGTCTAGCTAAACGATAATACATTATAACAAAAATTCAATAAGTTAGACTGAAGATTATGATAAAATTTAGTGAAAGAAAGTTTTAAAAAATAAAGTGAGAAAGTAAAATATTTTAGAGATATTAAGTGAAATTCTTTCATAACTTAATATCATTTCATAAATAATTATATTTTATGAATTAATATAATTATATAAATAATTTTTTTAAATAGGCCGATTTGGATCATGATCCATATTATTGAATAAAGTGAACCACGGGACAGATGAATCAGATCATTCACTTGATGAAGCATATTGTATCTACTCTGGTCTGACCCATTGACATACCTAGTATGTAGACTACAGGTCGGGCACTAGTTTTTTTAAGTATGTTTGACAATTTTTTTTGTTTTTATAATAATGCCCATAAATTTATAGTCTTATTTTACTTCAATAAATATAAAAATAAGATAAAAGTAAACTCCAAGTAAGTTAAATATTTATTATTAAAAAATTTATAAATACATATTATACTAATTGATAATAAAACAAATGTGTAATACTTTCAACTTATAAATACATATCCCACAAGACTTTCAACTTAATTTTTTGTACACTCCTAAGTGCAACTTTACCACATCACTTGCGCTAGCTAGTTCCAAAATAACTAGCTATCCCTCCCCCGTCCCCCGTCTCTAGTTTACGCACGCGTACTTTGACGACCTTCTGTGGCCCTAATTCTAGATAGTAATACAAACCCTACAATGTCCCATGGCCCTGGCCTCTCACCCATGCAGACCCTAGTGTTGACTCAACGACTCGTAATATTAAAAATGCATCTAAGCCCTAGACGTTTTAATAATCATGCTAAGATAGTAATGAAAATTATCCAAAATAACATAATTTTATTCAACCCATTTGAATGAGTATGTCTTGTGGCAGGACTGATGTGGATGGGATAGGAGGCTATACATACATCACATTCAGTGCAAGGGCCAAGGGGAGATAGACAGATACACTGGTCAAACCTTCACTATATACTCTCTTCCCTCCGTTCCTATTAAGTCGTTTTAGAGTTGTGCATAAATATTAAAAAATAATTATATAACATTAAATATAATATCAATTGTCTATATTGTACTTGTATTGAAAAAAAAAAGAATTATTTATTGGACAAAAAATAGTGAGAGAACCAAAATTATATTTAATACTTGGAGTAATATTGAAAACAAAGCAATTAATGCTTATTTGAAATTCTCAAACGACTTATATTAAGGGACGGAGGGAGTAATGGCTAACATTATTGAGGATGACAGTGATGTACAAGTGTCAGCTGACAAGCCACTTGAATTAGTCTTAAATATTACTAGTACTACATTATGCAGATGACCAACACCTTTTAATTGAAATACTACTCCAAAAAAACATAGTAGTAACATCTAACTAACAAATGTCCAACATTGTTATAAATTGTAGTCAAGGGAGAAAAAAATTAAGTAGATATGGACCACCATATGGTTAAAGCATTTCTGCATATTGGCATTGGCATCCTTTGGATGTTTGGAGCATAGTAGCACTTCAAGACCTCCTTACAAGTTTAGAAGAATTTAAACACCTAATTGGAATTTCATGGATCGAATTCTATCTTATTAGACATCTCAAACCGCAATAGATGAACTCATCTCAGCAAGAACACGAATGTAAGAATTGTGATCAGAAGTGTTTCTAAAGCCAGGAATAAAATCAGAGAAGAACCTTAGAACTGCAGCCAGATGTTGCGAGTCATTTGAAGCATAAGCGGCTTCAAGAAATAATGAAGGCCGGACAGTATTTACCTGCAATCAGCATTATATTATATTATTAAGAAAACTTCAAAACTTTGAAAACTAGTAAAAAGAAAAAGAAAAAGAAGAAAGAGGAAACTGTCCCAAACACATTTAAAGAGAGTTATGTGCACTGTTAGGTGTAAAATGCCTAGCACATATAGTTGATGCGTATTAAAATGTATACAACTTTATGAAAACATAAGATATCAGTTCATACATTCTTTGTGCCAATGAAAACATAGAAAAATCACCTTATTCTTCCGAGCATAACGTAAAGCCTCAAGATAATATCCATTTTGCACTAATAGCACCACATAGTCATGATGTAACGACAGCTGTCTTAGCATATCTAGACCCAACTTCCTTGTTGGGGAATTCTGTCGACCTGACTCTAGAAGTTGCAGCGCGACTTCTTTGGAGGGCTCAAGAATCTACAATGGACTTGGTTCAGTTTTGAAGCTCAACATCATCACAAATGAAACAACATGTCATTAATACCAACAGAGAAACACTAATTAAAAAATAGGAAAAACCTTGTTGGTGATGAACAATCCAAGTTCTGAGTATCGCTCATTCCGAGCTAGTAGTCGCACTGTTAGCACATGGACATTTGGATGCACCTTCACTTTTTCAATGTTAGAGCTGCAACATTGGGTATTATATGAGAAAACAATGTGAATAACAATATCTAAAAAAAGCTAATAACTTGAACTTGTAACTAGAATAGGAAAAAGGGCAAGGTACAAAGATATTGTTAGCTAGCATTAATAACCATATGCTTGGTCCAAGAGGGCAATAGGTTTAACTGTGATTCAAAAGTACTTCTTGTCACTAGGTTGTTCTATGAACTCATCTGCCCTAAAAATGATATGAAATCCGTTCTAACTTATGTTAATGTAGTATAAAATCTATTCATTTTTGAAGTATAATATTTTGGTTTTGTTCAACTGCGTACAACACTAAAACCCCTCTTGAGATGCTGGCACATGGCGTGCTTTGGAGACTTACATAATACATCTTTCCCAGATGTTGTCAATTGGTGTGCAGGGCCCTAATAAACGTTAATAGCCGAAAATAGGACAAACATATAACTAAGAGAAACAAACCACCATACTGGCGACCCATTTCAATTGTTGTGCTTTCTAAAATTGCATACTTATACAAGGATTAAGTTTCGGTCAATATTTGCAGAGTTGATCATCCACTTGAAAACTAATATTTGAAGTGGTCCATAATGGCTTGTGAGTTTTGATTGAGGGGGAGGGGAAGGGATGGGAAAGTTCTTCTTTCCAAAAAAATTGGAAAGAACTTTCCCACCCACCTCTCCTCCCTCCTCCCCCCCCCCCCAAATCAAAACTCACAAACACATCCCAAGTAACCAAAAAAAATGATAATGGAGAGGTATACTATTTGGAATGTTTGACATGTTACTTTGTATAGCCATTACATTATTAACATCATATTCATTCAACTCTGTAAAGTTTAGTCAAACTTTCTTAATTTCAGTTACATTTTTACTGCAAGTTAGAGAAATTGATTGGTTGGCATCTGCAAAGCTCTGGATGCCAAGCACAAAAATAAAGCTTCGTAGTTACCTGCGTAGAAACTCAACAACGATAGAAACCAAGTATGAAGCATCTCCTCCCATCTCTTCCTCAACAGGAGCAAACACAAAGCTGTACATTTCATCTGGTGTGATTGCTGCTGAATTGATTTGAGACTCCTGCAGCTCAGAAATATTATCATTTAATAGGTGGTTACCATGTGCAATAATTTGAGATTGTGAAGCTGGCTGAACTTCTGCATTATTAGCTTCAGCCCCCATCAAGTTTTCTCTGTCTGTATCACCTCCCGAAGAATGAGGATTGACAGGATTGTTTTTCTGCCTCTCAAAATTAGCACTATCATCAGAGTCCAAGGTAGAAAAATCAAGTTTAGAAATAGATTCGTTCTCTACTCCACTGGCAGGTTCATGCTTGACAGATTTCCCAATTGCATCCACTCTACTAGTGGATGCATTGGCAACAGTGTCTGAGGCCTCTGGGATATTCACATTAGTAGCACCAGAAGATGAAGTCGTCTCCGGTTTCATACCCTTCAGATAACTACCTGTTTTAATCGAATAAGAGTAAGATGTAACTAAAACATCTATAGATCTGGTAACCACGGACACAGGTCTTCGTTCCAGAATGATATTGCGAGCTACTGCCAAGCACAATTGTTTAGCCTGAAAAACAGAATGTGACAGAAGATCATTTTGAAAACAATAGTGCTCTAAACTCTTCAAGACTGATAATGTCAGAAAACATTAAAGATAATTTATTCAGCTCAGGTAAGGAAAATTATATCAGATTTCAAGGAATGATCAAATCTGTTATCTCTAAAATCTGCTATTGTAGGAAAAGAACTGGAAACAGACTACCTTTTCAGAAAATTTTCTTTCGCAATTGTATCAAATCTATTTTCAATAGTGACTCCTTTGTCTTGCATACTGATCTCATCACAAACTCATCTAAAAGAGTCCTATTTGATTTTTTTCCCAGTCAATTTATGAAATCCTAAAAATTAATTGTGTTGGAGATTTATTTTAACTCTTAAATTGGTAGTTTGCACTTATTAATTCTTTTTTAAGTAGTTTACAATATTAACTATTGCATTAATCAAAGTCAAATAAATTCACATCAATTTTGAATTTAAGGATTTCACAAATTGACTGGGTTCAACCTCAAATGGGACTCCATTTGTGGAACGGAGGGAGTATATACAACTTATTTGGGTGTACTACCTTCTTTGCTTCCAACTTCCTTCGCTGCAAGAATTCTAACACAAAAGCGGCACTTCTGAGCTACTAGCAGTTATAGCCTGAAAAACATAATGTAGACAACTCAGCACAAGAATAATAAATTACACACAGAAGCCAACTATCAACACTTGCCTCCAAATCCAGATGGGTCTTCCATAGAAACCCATTAGCAACATCACATATAAGATCAGGAACAAGAAAAATCCAGTCATCTCCATAAATGATTGCTTCAGTATCAGTCAAATCTTTCTCCTCTAAAGTTTCAGGATGGTTGCTACTTGAATGAGAGGATGAAACGCTTGCCCTATGGAATCCCCTAAATAATAGAGGAAGCGGAGCAGATATAGGTGCTCGAGAATCAGTAAATACATCATATAAAATGACAACCTTTGGATCCACTTGGTGAACAAGCAAAACGTTGTCAACCACACTCACAGCAATCTTGCTCGAATATACAGGAAAAGAACCCTGTAAAATATAATGTGCCATTATCAAAGAAGATTAAACAGAAAAAACACTTTATCAAAACAGCTATTGTCCACCAAGATACCAATTTGAACATGCACAACCAACATGATGAATAAATGGAAACAAGAACCCCCTGCCTCAACATAGGAAAAACAAGAAAAAAATTACTTCAAGCACAAAGTTCATGCACCCAAAGTTTTGCAATAACTGAGTTCTAACAAACCAAAAGTTCAAATTAAAGAGTTCATACCAACAGTGGGAGGGAAAATATTGCTTAGCCACAAAATAAACTTCTACAAATATAAAATTAAATAAAAACATGACTAAATCAAAGTAGAGATCACTTGCACATAGAAATGTTTAAGGCCGGAAAGAAAATCAAAATTTTACCTTGAACAAGCTCAAACCGAACCGTCAAAAATAGCACGTACTATAGTTATAAGAAAATGGTGCTTTACTACAGACAACCAATTGAATGACAATTACATTAAAGGAAAGGAAGTATGTAAGGACAATCTTCAAAAACTAACAAGAGTCTCAAGGAACACTACGACCATATGATAGGTTATTTCATCCATGCAGGACAGGCTCCTGTTACCTATCAGAACTCCATCTGATACCTCAACCACTTGAGCCAACGCCCAAGAAAGCACAACCATGACCTGGATTCTCTCCCCCATGGACCAAATAAAAAACTTCATTCCCTTGCTTCAATACACATCATAACTCGTCCGAGCAATAAAAATTTCAGTTTGCTTTTCCTGTCATAATATTTATAAACCTTACCAACAGTGTTTTGTGATTTCATGTTTCATTTTTCCTGATAAAAATTACTTAATTCGTTGATAAGCATGTCACAACAATCAACCACTTGCGTTAGTAGATCTGAAAATACTACGGAAATGGATAAACAGAAGAGCACTATACCACATTTTTGCAGTCCTAGGACAAATTATAAAAACACATGGTAAAAAATCACAAGGTTGACTACTTGGGATAAGCTGAATGATATGGATTACATAAATGATTTATTGAAAAGCTGACAATGGATGAAATAGGTCAAGAGTTAAAGGGGCCCACAATTAGCTACAAATTAAAAACCTATTCAATCAAAAGTTCTAAAAATCAGCTACTGGGATCTAGCTCTTTGCTACAAGCAATTTAACTGATGTATGTTTCAATTTTCAAATTATTCTTGATTAATTAAATTAGCACTATACATTAAACAGCTGTCTAGAATTGCCAAGTACATCCAAATTTTTACTTGAATAGTAGTTTACACAAATTTATCATTGGAAGAATTCTCTAGGATTGAACCACTGATAAAGAAAGTAATGAATCAAAAAAGTTATATTAAGCAAGTGTGCACCTGTTGTACAACAGCATCACGATAAAATCTATATGAGTGAAGTAGCATTGCTACTCTATCAACTTGCAAGCAGTATATTCTGCCATAACTGTCAGTCACAATAAAAAATGGAGGTATTACATTAACGAAGACTTGAACAATAGCAAATTAATGATCTAAGAAACACGAATCTTACACAGTGACAACTTGGACATCTTCAGCAGCTAGGACAGGCTTATTGTTTGCCTCGGATTTAGCCATTGCCATCTCAAACCTCGGTAGGCGAATTATACCAGCGGATGAAAGCTGAGCAGAGCAAAACAATATAACAAAAAGAAAATTCAGAGTGAAGTTACTCATTCTCGCACAAGGCGCTCCACCAAGAAACCATGTAGAACAAAATATAAAACTGATACAATAAGAAATCAAAAGTTAAAAATATATGAAACAATGACAGCAGTTTTCTACATTCACATTATATTATAAACCATTCATGCTCTTTTTTTAACAAGCAAGTATTTGTATTGAAGTGCCAAAAAGGGCCAAAACCTGGAAACATGTAATGCATACAACCTCAAGCATAGGGACAACAAGAACACCAATGCCAAACTCTCTACCCCATGTACAACCCTTAACTCTATGAAAAGAAAGCCTCCCTTCCTTAAGCCCTAGAAGTAGCAGCAGCCTCAGTCTGATCCAGCATTGGAAGGTTCTCTCTCTGAATCCAAAGCGCCCTAAAGACCATAATGGAGGAGGTTGCTACATATTGGTTGGCTGTATTGGGTGGTAGCACCAGACCAACTGCTTATAATGTGAACGATATTTTGGTTGTTGGAGCAGATGCTATTGCTGACAATGATAGGATTGAGTTACTACCGTCTGAGCATAAAGGGAAAGGATATCACTGAACTGATTCAATCTGGTAGGGAGAAGTTGGATTCAATTCCTTCTGGCAGCAGTGTTGGTGGTGGTGACGGAGCTGCAGCTCCTGCTGCTGAGGCAAAGAAAGAGGAGAAAGTGGAAGAGAAGGAGGAGTTCAATGATGATATGGGGTTCAATTTCTTCGAATAAGTTGTTGAATAGTGGACATCTATATGAAGAACTCCCTTCGCAAGTCAATATCCTTTAATTTGGGGTAGAAGGCATTTTTGATTCTCTAAAATATTTGATGCTGGTAATTATAAGTTGTCGGTGGAGACCTTGAAATTTTGATAAATACTTTTGGTTGAAGGGAAAATTAAGGATATAAATGTTAATTTTAAAACAAATCATCTTTCAAAAAGGAAAGGGAAAAACACTCCATGAAAAGGAGGTACATATGCAAATATATCTACATCTAAGCTAGCAATGCAAGCTCATGGAAAAATTACCATGGTGTCGTATTTATCCTTTGTGTCTCAACAGTTCATAGTTTGAATGTTTTTCCTCTTAGGTTAAGTCAGGTTTTGTTTGTTTCATTAGTTCTGTAGCCTTCGCGTGTACATGGGTTTGCTACCTCTAGTGCTTTCTAGTTTATGTTTCCTTAGCAATAGGAAAGTAATTACCACTAAGCTGAAAAAGTAAAGTTTCATAAGCCAAATTCTTATCCAGTCCATGGACACCAAGAAAGCCTAGGTGAGAGAAAGGCTTTTAAAAAAAACAACAAACAAAGCAAGTACCCATACCTGATATCCAGTAAAGCTCTTGCATTGCATTCCCGAGGCAAGAAGCACCAAGCGACTTTCATGTGTATAGATATACCAACTCACGTTCAATTTCTTTGTCTCAACCAAATGGAGCAATTTCAATTCAGAATCATACAAGAACAAGTCCAGCCCACTATAATAAATATCCATTTCAGTAAAAAATTAATGCTATAAAGATGAGTTAGTCTTGGCAAGATTTCAATAAAATGAGAGACACAAATTGTCATACCACCTAATAAATATATATAGGGGAAATGTAATCTATGGCAGCCTTAACCAAGCTTGGCTAAAACTACTTAATAAAACGACATAATTTTGTATTAAATTTTTAATTAAAGATTTTTTTATAAACCCTAAAATGGAAAACTTAACCCTAAGGGTTAAACTACATCCTTTTGTTAAGTAGCAAGGCAATGCCTTGGATAACATTTTCCCATATATATATATATATATATATATATATGTATATAATAAGGAGAACAACCAAAAATGTTGGTTGGGTTAATTGGGTTCTTTTGGTTGGTCATGAGTTGGTGCAGAAAATAGATATTATTTTTTGAGTTATTTATGAAAATAAACTTTAAAAACTTTCTCCAAAAACTAAAGCATACTTATCATATTAAAACTCATATTATCTCATCCAACAAAAGTTTTTTTTATTATTGACTTTTTAAAATTTAATTGGACATTTTCAAACTCAAAATTAATATAAATTTATTTAATTTTAGTCTTTAATCTATCTAAAAAATACAACTGTATAATATTTTATTGTTGTATAATTCTAATATCATATCAATTTGAAATTTGAAATGTCACTCAGTAATTTTCAAAAAATAACTAATAATTTTATATTTTGGAATGGTGAGAGTACTATATATGGTATTGATAGAGGCTTGTGGCAAAGGTATGTATAATATAATTATCAAAAAAATTGAAGTGCATAATAATATATTATTGTGTTATTATAAATTGTTGATTAATTTTATATATTATATATGATAATTGTTAAATATATATGATACTTTTTTATTAAAAAAATAATCAAATAAGGACAAAAATGGCCTTGCCTTGCAAGAGCATGCATGCTAGTCATGTTAAAACAAATATAAGCACAAATTTTGGTAATTATATGGACACAAAACATGATTACTCATTAAGCACGCAGACTGAATGCCGTTATACACTACTCCGTCAGGAATAGTAACTTAGCATCTTAGGTGCCTAACAACCTATGTATCCTTCAAAAGGTTAGCTAATAGCTATGATTTATACTTAGTATTCGTACATCACTCTATTCTCTGAAACCTCGTGTTTAAAATATTTTGATCCAAAAAAAAGACACATACATATGTACACATAAATAGACATGTGTGTTGAATTTTTATGCCCTGAAAAAACATATTGGTGTCATCAACGCGCTCAACATCAAAATTCTTTTCCTTTTTTCTTATAGATGATAATCGACTAATTTTTCCCCAAATTCCAAAAAAATATATTTTTTGCATGACACCTCAATTCAACACAAATCCTCTGGAAGCCTTGACATCCCAATTTACTTAGGTTGTTAGATCAAATTGTCCACCTCTAGTATGATCTATCTTTGGACATATTTAGGTAATTTTTACTTTCTCAAATCCCCAAGCAAACTCAAACCACTTACTTCTCTATCATTATATTTTCTACATAGAAGGGCCAAGAAGTTCCATCCCTTTAACCCAACTAAAGAAGACGGGAACCTCATGAATCAAAGAATGAGTAAATACGAGGAAAGCAGAAGCAAAAAGAGTGTTACTTACCTAAAGATCCTCATAGAACTGTAACAGAAGTGTCAGTAATCTTGTATCTCAACAACAACGATGACAAAACTAGGATATGAATTTTCATAGATCTGTATACCACCCCCACCCATTCCATTGTAAGCCATATTTCTCAAAGGCCATATGCCATGGGAAGTCCAGTTTATGTAGAAACCAGCAGAACCATTTTATTATAGGAAAGATGTTAAATACCAGATTACCCAACCAGAAGGCTTCCTCTATAGGCTAAAGACGCATTCTAACTAACAATATGATGGTCCTTGCATGCCAGCCACCCCGACTATAAAATCCCCAAAATGCCAACAGAAATCCTAAGCAGAGAAAAATCAAAAAAGTTTCCACTTTCCACAAGTTTCCAAAAAGAATAAGACTAGGGATTGCACCACAACGTAACACACTAACACTTGGTTGCAAAATAGGCACTCTAGATGTCTCAACCTGCTAAATTAGCCACCACTTGAGAAAACCTGATGACTTGAATTTGCAACAATCAGCAGGAGTGGATCCAGAAAATTTCTTCAGCTATGGCAACTAAATTTTAAAAAATAAAAATAAAAATTAACGTGAATGGATTTAAACTAATATATATGTAAGTGTGAGTGTGTTTATATCCCAAAAATTATCAATTATATAAAATTCAATAGATTAATATTATTCACAAGAACAATTTTTTTAGTATTCATTTTCGAAATTATTGCATAATATTCTCTGTATTGATAGTATCAAATATTTCACATCATCCTCAAATGATTTTAGGTTACTATTTGTTAATACATAACAGATTATGTTGAATTGAATAAGTCATCAATATTTAGTAGAGCATGTTCAAATGACTTTCAACGAGTTTAGTGATTTTCAATTAAAAATAACATAGAGATATGGATTAGTAGGAAATAAATAAGATTGCAAGGTATAGATTACAAGGAAATATACATAGAATTCCAAATCATTGGACATTTGAGTGTTTGAAAATTCCTATTGATTACTGATGAGTGGGTTAAAACCTACGATTCGGTATTTCTTAGCTTAGTATATTGTTATTTCTTGAGTATTGCATGTTATTTTTTTATGGTTTTTATGTTAATTTGCAGAAAAGATGCATGGATGGGCTTAAGAGCTGAAGAGAAAGAAAAGATGAAGAATTGGACAAAGCGCGGTGACACGGGGCGCTTTCATTATTACTTACCTGAGATGGTAAGCGCGGGCAGCTACCAGGCTGTTTGAACATTCTCAGATGGGTAGTGTGGGGTAGCTACGCCTTTGAAGGAATTTAGCCTTGGCCGCATGCAGACATGACCAGTTGATAGATTTTGTTTCCTTTTTGCTCAAAGTTGATTTAGAAGAGGATTTTGACTTACCTTATGTACTAGGGTTTTGTTAGACTATAAATATAATGTTTTGACTAAGTTTAAAGAGTGACTGAGAGACTTTTGACTACAATTCATTGAGAGCCATCTTGTGGAGACTTGGAGATTGCATTGGAGAACATTGAAGGCAGAGATTGAAGCTTGGCGATTCCTCGACAGGTTTTTTCTCTCTTAATTTCATTATATGTACTTATGATGCAATTTAATTTTGATCTTTTTGTTTCTATTAAGATGATAAACTAATTTTCCAATTAAGTGTACAATGGAATCTTTTGTGATGCAATAATTCAATTATATTTATTCTCACTTATTGATATTATTGAATTGATTATTATATTTTGTGCTTGATTAAATAATTATTTGGCCAACAATTAACCTTACATCTTTGATGGAATTGAAAGAGGAAATCTTAGATTAGATCTGAATATAATAACACATGAATTTGTTGATTCTTCTTAAGGATAACATAATAGTGTATGAGACGAAAGTACTTATATGTCATGCGTAACTTTGTTAGGAGTTTGTGCTTAATGAATCTGTTTTAAGTGTCTTGCACGAAAGTAACAAAATAACTGAAATAGGTCTTTTTATTAATCATCGAAAGATGGTAGTAAATTGATAAGCAATCCTAGTTAGCAACTCATTGGATTTAATAAGTAGAAATATGGTAAGGAGATTATTGTAAAACAATTGGGGAAATTGTATTCCTATGTCTTTATCATTTGGTGAACAATAATTGTTAGTTAATTGATTTTTATTTTCTTTTAGTCAAAACAATTTCACAAATCAACTGGAGTGACAGTTTAAGTGAATTTGAATTGATAAAAACTTGTTAATTAGATTAATTGTTAGTAACTGTTCCCTGTGGGTTCGACACTCTTCTTACTTCTTTATTACTTGATTGGTAGTATTGCACTTTGCGTATTTGTCATTATATAAATCGGACAACAATTACAGTCTCTAGTAATTCCTTTAATCATGAATCTTTGAGATTTTTATAGTTGAAAATTTAGTAGCTTATTTTTAAAAATAGTAAAACATGCTATATAATTATAATCCTCCTCCGCCTCCCTCCCCCCCCCCCAAAAAAACACACACACACTGATAAAATCAGCTATTGCAATTGCCATAGGCGGCACAATCTTGGATATGCCCACGGCTGGCATTCTTACCGAATTGCCATAGTGGACATTTGAGTGTTTGGAAATTCCTATTGATTCTGATCTCTAGTAATTCCTTTAATCATGCATCTTTGAGCTTTTCACAGTTGAAAATTTAGTTGCTTATTTTTAAAAATAGTATAACATACTATATATAAAAAAAACACAGGAGAGACTTTTGACTACAATTCATTGAGAGCCATCTTGTGGAGACTTGGAGATTGCATTGGAGAACATTGAAGGCTGAGATTGAAGCTTGGAGATTCCTCGACAGGGTTTTTTTCTTCTCTTAATTTCATTATTTGTATTTATGATGCTATTTAATTTTGATCTTCTTGTTTCTATTATGATGATGAACTAATTTCCCAATTAGGGGTACAATGGAACCTTTTGTGATGCAATAATTCAATTATATTTATTTTCACTTATTGATCTTATTGAATTGATTATTATATTTTGTGCTTGATCGAATAATTGTTTGTGACAATTAACCCGACATCTTTGATGGAATTGAAAGAGGAAATCTTAGATTAGATCTGAATATAATAACACATGAATTTGTTGATTCTTCTTAAGGATAACATAATAGTGTATGAGACGAAAATACTTATATGCCATGCATAACTTTGTTAGGGGTTTGTGCTTAATGAATCTGTTTTAAGTGTCTTGCACGAAAGTAGCCAAATAACTGAAATAGGTCTTTATATTAATCATTGAAAGATGGTAGTAAATTGATAAGCAATCCTAGCAATCCTAGTTAGCAACTCATTGGATTAAATAAGTGAAAACATGGTAAGGAGATTATTGTAAAACAATTGGAGAAATTGTATTCCTATGTCTTTATCATCTGGTGATCAATAATTGTTAGTTAATTGATTTTTATTTTCTTTTAATCAAAACAATTTCACAAATCAATTGGAGTGACTGTTTAAGTGAATTTGAATTGATAAAAACTTGTAAATTAGATAATTGTTAGTAACTGTTCCCTGTGGGTTCGACACTCTTCTTACTTCTTTATTACTTGATTGACCGTGTGCACTTGCACATATTTGTCATTATATAAATCGGACAATAAGTTTTTGGCGTCGTTGCCGGGAACTGTTCTAATAATTATTTCGTTATTAGTTTTTATCAATTTAGTTTATTTAAATATTTTTATTTATTTTTCTGTTTTATTTTTTTCTTTACGAGGTACATCATGGCTAACTATGATTATCAATGGCCTTATACAAGAATGACTCAGCCAAACGCGACATAGATTTATGAAATCGACGAGTTGTTAGCACATGGAGACTACCCCAACAATACAGTATGGTGGCAACTTCGTTAACTACCCCTACAATTATGCTTATCCCAACAGCTATCATCAGGATTGGGGGTATCACCCGAATTTCTCGTGGTAAGATAATCAAGCCCAACCTCAAGTGTCGCAACAAACTCAACCACCCAGATTTCAGGCTTGGCAATAACCACCCCCACAACAGGGAGAAGTTTCTGATTTAAGTACATAAAAGAGAATGAGACGTGGAAAAATAATCATGAAGTGACTCTTAGAAATATAGAGAATCAGTTGGGGCAGTTGGTAAATGTCATTAACACTCACCCTCAAGGTGAATTGCCAAGTAACATGGTTCTTGAAACTGATGGAGTACTCGAACCAATAGTCATGAACGCTGGAAAAGGAGGAGACAAGTGGGGAGCAGGAAAAGAAGGTCGGAGAAGATCCAGCCTTGAGTTCCAACGCAAATGAGCCAATTTTGATAGTGCCTCCTGTACCTTCTTCACTAAAGCTCAAGGATCTAGGTAGTTTTGCAATCCCATGGCCAATTGGTAGTCATGTTGTCGGCAAAGCTCTATGTGACATGAGAGCTAGTATATCTTTGGAGTCATGGTGGAATGAGAAGATGGATGAAGATCCAGTTGTGTTCAAGAAGCTTCAATTCAATATTTTGTTCACAGACACAACGGAGCAAACGCCTAGCTATTTTCAGTTTATAAAGGAGATTTTATCTAAAAATAATAAGCTAGGTGAACTTAAAACGATGGCCCATATTGAAGTGAAGCCCTCAAATGTTACATTGCTATTGATGGATGGTTCCTCAATTTTCGAAAGGAAATTGGATAGAGAGTTGAAAAAGTCGGGCTGACGAGTCTAAAACAAGCGCTTATTGGGAGGTAACTCAAGTTTAATTTTTTTTTGTTTTTGGGTTTATGTTTAATTTCATTAGGTTTCATAGTAGTTAATAAATTTGCATCTATTTGGATTTACTTGCTCCTATTGTATTTACAGGTTATTTGAGTCTAATTCAAATGTGGTGCCCATTCCTACTGTCTTGCCTGCTGATCCCCCTTCAGACGATGATGGAAACAATGATGAGTACTGACTCGTCACTCAAGGAAGTCCTCTGTCCTAATTTTTCCTATCTTGACGTAATGAGGACATTATTTGCTTTAAGTTTGGGGGGATTGTTATTTTGTTAATCTGTGAAGTGTTGCATAGTAGGTTGCATTAGTAGTAATTCATTCATTCCTATAAAAAAGAAAAAAATTACATTCAGTCATCCACGTAGATTTTTTTTTGTTTGTTGGTAGAAGCATGGGTATAGCATTTTGCATTGAGATTAAGCTTTGAGCTGTGATAGTTAGATAGTGGCCATTGATGAGATTGGTTTAATTTATCTAGCAAGACACTGAGTAGCATGTACTGATTAAACTTGATCATAAGAACCTTGTTACACTATTAATGCCTTCTTTCACATTCAAGCACACCAGTTGACTATCAGTTGCGATTAGGATATTTATGTGACATGACATGAACACTTATCTGAGTACTGATTAAAATTGAGCATTGGTTAATACATAAGTTTGGGGGAATCTTGGTTTTATATAATAAAAAAAATATATATGAATAATTGAAAAAAAAATTATATATGCATAATGAATAACTTAGTTCAACTTTGTGATCTTTGTTATTCGAACAAGTAAACCCTAGGGGATGTCTTTACACCCAGTGCCCTAAAATCGTCCGATTTGGGAGTTGTTAGTCGAAAGTTCGCTAAATGGATAACATTGAAAAGCCTAAGAGGGTTGGACATTGCACGAGTCAAGACATTAAATAATTGGTGGGATGGAGCGTAACACGCACCCGCGAAGCATGAGTACATATTGAATTACGTTTAGATGCTCTAACACCCGGATATCCTATCAAGTGTTGATGCCATGTTCAGTTAAAAATTGGAGAGAAGGGTGAGTGTGTACATGAAATTGATCACGTAAATAACTTTGAAGCTGTTGATATGATATTGGACACACACACAGAAAGAGGTTTGAATGGTGTCAATGAGGTGAGGATGTGAGAGCTTATGAATGTACATGATGCTAGGTTTAGTGAGTTAAGTGGTTATTTTTGAGGCATTTACATTAACTACTAATGTGGTTCTTGCTCGATCTCGTTTGTGCATTCATTGTGTTTGTTTTGCATCAATGTTAGTTTGTGTTAGATTGCTTGAGGACAAGCAAATGCTTAAGTTTAGGGGTATTTGATGAGTAGGTTAAAACCTACGAATTCGGTATATCTTAGCTTAGTATATTGTTATTTCTCGAGTATTGCATGTTATTTTTTTATGGTTTTTGTGTTAATTTGCAGGAAAGATGCATGGATGAGCTTAAGAGTTGAAAAGGAGGAAAAGATGAAGAATTGGACAAAGCGGCGAGTGGCGGCTGGTCATTGGCGCTTGAGACGCCACGGTTTTTGAAGATTTTGTATGGGTAGCGTGAAGGTAAGGCGCACAATTGAAAGGAATCTGGCCGAAGTAGCGCAGACAGATTTGATATAGATTTTGTTTCCTTTCCTCCTATGTCAAAAAACTCTTCCTGGCCAGTGACCTAATCTAAAATCCCCAGTTTACTCTGTATGCTTTCTCATAGTCTAATGTGGATACCACTCTTTGCCCATCTGGCTATCTCAATGCCTAACATTCTCCCCCAACCTCTTAGCTACTAGAGCAAAATCTAGAATTTGCATATCCCACTACAAAAGCACTCAATGAAGTGGAGATAGCATGTCTAAAACCAACTAGTAAAAAATGCATAAACACACTAGTCACCAAATTGATGAGTCCAAATCCCTGATCATAACAGGCTTATCAATCTTGAGGAGCAGGGTGAAGAAAATGGAGTTGATAACCATTCGCATCACCACACCTACAACTCCGGAAACATATGGATAAGATTAGCCTTAGTAAAATCCCAACTATCCTCAAAGAATGCCATGGCAAAACAATATGAAGCGGGAACTTTTCCTTTCCCGCCTACTCCATAGCTCATTCTAGTCAAAGATTTATGTTCGGGGAAAGAGGAAACCTAGTAATCCCTCAATTATAGCCTAGACTATCCCTTTTCATGGAGTAGTCCAATGAAAATCGCATCCATAACCACTACACCCCGAGTCTAATCTTATTATAAATCAATAGAATGATGTTAGTTTCCAATTTTTAAAGAAAGCATTACAAAGGTAACATTTTCATATTAGTAATTCTGTTCAAGTGCAGACAATACAACATAATTTACTTTATACTTGATACATATATATAATAATAATAATAATAATAATAATAATAATAATAATAATAATAATAATAAAGGAGGTTTTTCTTTATTCAACTCATGAATCACAACGTCAAGTCATTTGAAATGAGTGATCCTGTATTGATTCTCAGCTATGGTTGATCTCAACAACTGGCAACTACTAGATGGTCTGAATACTGAAATATTCTTTTTAAAAAGGACCACAAAGTAGTTTTCACTAGGGAAAACAACCAAGAAGGCAATAAGCTGATAAGGTAAACCGAGAGACGAGGCCAGTGCATCTAACTATATAAGAAACTACAGCTCAATATCTAAATCCTTTATTATTATATGAGATCATATATCAATTATAAATTTTATAATCACATTTGATGGTAATAGATTTCACTAAACACATAATATTGTTCCCCTAGACAATTAGTTATCAAGTGCATACCTGGTCTTTACAAATACAATATCACAAGTTGGGCAGTCTGTCCAAAAAAATCCCAGTATAGTCTCCGACTCAGACCTGCAACTCTGTTTAAAAGTGGCTCCAGTTTCTCTGATCCAGAACTGAACCTCACGATTTGAGCGTTGGATAGCTAAAAGCTTCGAATCTAAAGAATATCGAATAGACAGTACTGGCCCTTCACTTATAGAATCATAGGTTGGAGCAACATGTGGAGTAAAGGGTGCAGTTTTCCAAGAAACAACCTAGAAAATGGAAGAAAATTAAACAATTTATACAGGAAAGAAAAATAACAGATGAAAATGAAATTTCATGCACCGTATGCCACAAACTTAAGTTTGATGGTACATATGCAAATTACATAAATCATTTCTATCTATCATACGTTATAACCTGATCAGATGTTGGCGACATTAGTAACTTATTTCCGTCATCATAAAATAAGCGTCTCGATCCAGGAACTCTACATCTTAAGGGTGGATGCTGAATATAAACATGTGACATAGCACCAGATCCATGAAACCCACCAGCAGGTTGAGAACTCGATGCTTCCCCAGACATGTTTCTTAGCTCCCAGTCTTTTCACTATAACACCAGAATGTGGAAAATACAGGACACCAAGTAGACAAGCCTCAATCAAAGTTTAACCTAGAAGAACACTGAAAAAGAGTATACAAAGTATTAATATCAGTGTAACAGCCCAAATATAAGATAAAAGAGTATAGTACTTGGATAAGTAACCCAACAGGCCAACAGTTTTGTGAATTAATGAAAATCAAACCTTATTTCTTAAAGGCCCAAGACTTACAATGGGCAACTGAAGTTGATGAACTTAAACCTTTCCTCTAAGCTATGCAGCAAATAAAAAACTTATCAGATCAAGTACTGATTAAAACTTCAAAAATAAGATAATATAGGAAAGGCACAAATTTCCCATCAGATTATCTTTTTATAAATTGAAAGAAGTACCACATTCTGCATGCAATTCCTCAACGCAAGAAATTCTTTTAAACACATATCACGTTCAAACTCTGGAACCTTTGATGCAACACAACTCCCATATTCTTTTGACTGCAAAATGTGATATTTTATTATAATTAAAAAGCCACTAAACAAATCTTATTAGCTGAATTTCAAGAGCAGCTACTGCCAATTTTTAAGGGATGGCAACGGGGCGGGGCAGGTTTCGTACTACCTGCGCCCGTACTCAATTCTATTGGGTTTGGGTAGTACCCGTGAGGTATTACATACCCAACGGGTAACCTGTTCCGTTATTTTATATACCTATCAATATAATATAGTATATAATTAAATTTTTAATAAATAAATTTATACAGGTGTACAAAATATATAGGTATATATAAATACAAGTATTTAGATTATCTATAAACATGTATTAATAATTAAAATATTAACACATATATATATATAATCATTAAAACAAAGATAAAAATACAAAAACAGCATCCAAAAAGGTCCACCCCTCCAATACGTAGATTGATTGGATAAGGCTTGCACAAAAGTAGTCCACAGTGAGGCTAGAAAAATAATCCTAACCGTCAACAAATTGAATGACTGTCAACGACAAGTAGTTCTCCCAAATTTTTTTAGCAGTAAGCTCATTTCAAATCCCCATAAACAGACAAGAATCCTGAAAAAGTAGTTCACAGAAATTGTAGGAAACTTCGGCAGTACTTTAGAAGTAGCAAGCAGCTTCTCGCAATTTAAATGATATATAAAACATGACGAGAACTACCAAATTTTTGGCAAATTCAACTCAATTAAGCCTTAACAAGGCGATCCTGAATCAGCAGTATGGGTTATGCTTCAACGGTTCAACCCAAGGAGGAGCCTAATATATTTTTGGGATTTTTTTTAAGATAATGGAAGAAACTATATTAAAACTACAAAGAGAACAAAAAGTGGGGAGGAGGTGTCCTCCAAAAGAGTTGAAGTGGGAAGTCCTTCATGAAGGACAGTCCTCATATCCCTTTGTTAATATTAAACAGAAACCCCTCTAAAAGTAAAAATAACAAAAGTCCAAAGAAGTAACAAAAGAATCTCTGCCTCAATATAAATGAACGGCATGGTCTGGGTACTGAAAATCCGGGGACTACATTCTTACACAAGCCCAAAAAATAGCAAAGCACCCACAGCACAGAGGACCCATCCTTCCCCACCAAAACCCGAAATACAAGCATGCTCCATTACTGTGCTTGTTTCTATAGCATATCAAAAAATTTAAAAGTCTATGTATCTTACGTTGATATTGATCCATGCAAAGTTTACTATTATCAAACAAAGGAATGACATTAAAAATAATCTTTTTGAAATCTTTGGGTCTTAAATGATCAACTATGATAAAATGATGTTGATATGAAACGAAGTTGTTCAAGAAACTTGAGAGATGTGTCTAATTTTTATCTTTTTCCTTTTGTCTTTCATTCTTGGTCCTCTTGGATAAAGGCCTGTCATGGAAATAAACTTACTTGTGGATATTACATTGGTGTCATTACTAAGCTTAAAATGTTAGATTTTGACCACAGTAACAATCTTCTTGAACATGATTTGGTCAAAATATGTTTGAGTTAAACTCAACAACAACATAAAAGGAACAATAAATTCTTGTGTAAGTATGCATGAGTAAGCTACAATGTCAACCCTGCCAAGTTGTTTTACAGCCATTTGAGTGAGAGACACGTTATTACAAGCACATGAACTCATCTAACCTTTCCCAGTATTAAACTAAGAGAATGGACCTTATAGTAATCTTCAGTTATGACTTTGGTCAGACGTCTACCCATCAAACAGTTCATTACCTAGTGAGTACAAAATTAACGTCATGCCCTTATCAAAAAAACCTATGCACCAACGTCAGATATGTCTTTTGGCATGCTTTTGCATTATTCATCCACCCATATATGTAAGTCTTACAAACTGAAAGATCAAAGAGAAGCCATTAAATATATCACTAAAAGAACAATAACATACCTGAGCTCCACAATTCACCAAAATGCGCTTGAGCACCGAAGTTGTATTCTTTTCTTTCATTATTGCATACCTGAGAAATGCACAGTTGAACAAATATAAATTACTTTCCATTTTGTTTAGAAATTTGATGCATAAATAAACGAAACATTAGTGTAAAAGTTTCTGCTCTGCATCAACATCATAGAAAAAATAGAAGACGATACATTTGTCTATCTAATATTTGGAAAAGCTAAAGCAAAATGTTCTCACAATTATATTATGTTAGGGTTCAATACATTTTTGGTCAATGAACTGAGGTCCAATTTACATTTTGCTCACTGAACTTGATATTTTTACAATCAACTCATTGAACTACCATTTTTCACAAAACGTCACAAAATCTGTTAAGTCAAGTTGATTTTAAACAGACTTGCCACATTAGATTCCACATGAGAGAGAGAGATGGAATTGCAAATTAGTGCACATGTGTAACAAAAAATAGATTTTAAAATCAAACTTTAACCTTTTATTTAAATAAAGGACAAAATATAAAATGCCAAACACAATTAATTAAAATAAATTCAAAACACTTGAAACAATATCAAAAACCTAGGAACTCATTCATATATGATGACAATTAAATTTCAATTTAAAAAACTTAACCCAAAAATTGAATCCAAAAAACGAGCACCGGGAGTAATTGACACCCCACACCTTCTCCATGATCACACACACAAATACTTTCTCTCTAAAAACACAGTCCATTTAACAGCAAAAACGGAGCCAAACGAGAGCACCGGGAGTAGTTTCTTGTAATCCTGGTCCCTCCCGTCGAGCTTCCTTTGCCACGACCAAGATCAACTACTATTGCTCTCTCTTCTCTTCCTTCTCCAACCGGCATTGCTTTTCACTCTCTTCTTCGATTAGCTTCTCTCTCTCTTTTTTAGATTTGAATTTGAATTTGAATTTCATTACTTTAGGTGAAGATGATTTAGATTTTAATTGCTTTGATTTTGATGAGTTTAGGCTTTCTAATTTAGGATTGTTTTGATGCGTATGGAAGCAAAAGAAATTTAATATTATTGGGTTATTATTATATATTATTATTTATGGATGATTTTAATGTAATTAGTTTATTTAGTAGATAATATTAAGATATATTTAATTATGTTAGTATAATACTCTAGAATATTAATTATTAAAGGTAGTAGGTAATTACTAGGATTTATTTTCTTATTTAATTAGATTACTTAATATTTTACTTGGCCTTCAAGTATTAGGTTTTTCCTATTCCTATATAAACAGTTGTAATCCATCATGCGAAATTATTGAATCATTGATATTATTGAATTTTAAGCCTTGTGCTTGTGACTTTTGGCCTTTTATCTTCTTTATTCCTTCTTCCTTCCTTGTTCTACATCAATTTTGGATTTGGATTTTTGATGAAAAAGATGATAGATTAGACTTGCTTTGGATATACATGTATGTACACGAAGATATTTGTGTATATGCGTTTGATGTTTTAGTGAAGAAATCAATGTGTGATTGATTTAATTTATTTATTAATTTAAAATTATTTTATTTTTAATATTGTTTTTGAGTTAAGTTAGTGGTGGGTGGTGGGTGGTGGGTGGTGGGTGGGTTATATCTAAATTATAATAGCATTTATCTTTGAGGCATGGATTATATTATGGGTTTTGAGACTTTCTTATAAATTTATTCTTTTTAGTATGCTAATTATCCATGTAAGCATCCAACATGGCAAAGACGTACATTTTTCGTTAAAATTTAACACCCGTGAGATTTTAAGTTCAATTTTTTGTAAAAAAATAATAATTCATGAGTTAGTCAGATGGAAAAAAGTTGGTTCAATGATGCAAATGTAAATTGAGGTCCAGATTCGATGGAGAAAAGTAGATTTAACCCTATTATGTTAGCCATGTAAAGTCATGTAGATTTAGATTTGACAAATCAGTAAAAGAGTAACATTTTGCATGAGAAGATATAAGAGGTCATTAAACACCTTGTAAACATCTCATGATCATCGTGCGTAACTATATATTTGTTTTAGCATAGTCCATGCTTAGACATGCACACCGTATAGGCAACAATTATTATGCTTGATTCACGTGACATTAAACCATAGAACCTATAGGAGACATTTAGTTCAAGAAGGCCCCTTAGAGAAAATAGGCACGCCAAAAGATGTGGTAAGATTGTGTTGAGATTTCTATCAAATTTGTGATTGTACATGGTTCACTTTTAAGAGCATCCTTGTGAAGTAAGTTTCATATTCTATGTAGATGCTGAACAAGGTGTTAGGGTAAAGAAGGGGGAAGACAATGAAAACATAACACCACCAACCACCCAACACCCAAAACAAGAACACCAAACCCATAAAAAAAATTACAAACTCAGAAAACATAACACCACCAGCCCAACACCAACGATTTTGTTAGCATTCGCATTTTGTTAGTATCCCCAATCTTGTCATGCTATTCCTAAACAATATTCAGTTGAAACAAACCCTTTATCGCCGCCCTAGAATACCGCAAACATAAACACTGTGAAACTTCAGCTGCACACCAAAATCCCACCCAAACAACCAACACAAATCCCTAGGGCCGACCAGACCAAGTGAATCATATCCATGGCAATTAACAAACAATTATCATAAGCAAAGCTATATACCCAATCAAACAAAAAATATTATATTAGTGAGAATAGAGCAGAATAAAGACAAAACAACAAGAAAAAAATTACGCCTGAGGTTCACCTACCGTCTACGAAAGAAAGTTACCCGACTAACCTTTGCGCGTTGGTTATAGTGATACGGAATTCCTCTGCAACCGCGCCAATTAATTAGTGAGAATATAGCACTGAATCTCTGTAAACCCAGTTGTGCGCCATCAATTTCAATTGGGAAACAAGGGTTTTGATTTGATTGCTTTGATTTTCACAAGGCATAGATGGGATGCAGGTGATATGATTTAACTATTTAAGGATTTGGGAATTGGGGTATTGGTTTTTGTTTTTCTTTTTCAATTAAACGGTAATATAAGTATGATGATTGAGAGAGAAATGGGATTTAACTACTTCTTTTTTTTTTGTGAGGTTCAAAAAGTGTTTAGAAACCAATTGAACAACAAATTAAAAGCCATATTTTGAAGATTGTGCTGAGATTTCTACCAAATTTGTGATTGTACTCGGTTCACTTTAAAGAGCATTCTTGTGAAGTAAGTTACATATTCTTTGTTGATGCCGAACAAGGTGTGAGGTAACGAGGGGTAAGATGACAAAAAACATAACACCACCAACCACCCAACACCCAAAACAAGAACATCAAACCCATAAAAAATAATATCAAACTCGGAAAACATAACACCACTAACCCAACACCATCGATTTTGTTAGCATTCGCATTTTGTTATCATCCCCAATCTTGTCATGCTATTCCTAAATAATATTGAATTGATTCAAAATGCTAAACTAAAAATCTAGTACAACAAACATTTTGTCTCCACACAAGACTACCGCGAACATAAACAATGCAAAACTTCAGCCGCGCACCAAAACCCCACACAAACACCCAATACAAAGCCCTAGGGCCGGCCAACCAGACCAAGTGAATCGTAACCGTGACAATTAACAAACAATTATCATAAGCAAAGTCATATACCCAGTCATACAAAAAAATATTACATGAGTAAACAAATATATATATATATATATATATATGAGAAGAAGCTACGCCGGAGGTTTACCTGCAGTCTCCGAATTGAAGCTACCAGAGTACTCTTTGTGCGTTGGTTACTGTGATATACAATGGCGCCGATTAATTAGTGAGAATAGAACACTCAATCTGTGTTTAAACTCAGCTCTGCGCCATCAATTTCAATTGGGAAACAAGGGTTTTGATTTGATTTGAAAGAATTATAGATTGGGATACAGTTATAGATGGGGATGCATGTGATATGATCAACCAAAAGGATTTGGGAATTGCGGGTATTGGTTTATGTTTTTCTTTTTCAATTAAACGGTAATGTAAGTTTGAAGATTGACATTTGAGAGAAATTGGTTTTATTTTTTCCCATTTTTTTAGGTTTAAAAATAGTTTAGAAACCAATTGAACAACGAATTAAAAGTTCATTTAAAATATAGATTTAATTTAATTTTGATTTAATATATTTTCAACATTTGTTTTTTGACATTTATTTCAAAATTAGACATACAATTTGACTTTTCTGATCAAACAAAAATATATTACATTCGTTCCTAAAAAATTGTCGATTAAGGTTTTTGCACATTAAGAAAGTCATTTAATACTACTATTTAACAATTAAAATTTGTTTGAAATTCCATCACTATCCCTTTACGAGAAATGGGAAGTTGAAAACTATTAATACAAGGGAGATAATTTCTTCGGACAATGAAAAAAGATATAAGTAATATAGGAAAGTAAATAATTTATTCTCCTAGAAAGTTTTAAACGACAAACATTTTGGAATAATTTTTTTTCCTAAAACGACAATCTTTTAGGAATGGAGGGAGTATTAAACTTCAAAGAATTGATGATTGATAAAATTTAGAACGAAATAAATTATGAAATAAGTTTTGTCATTTCATTCCTCTTCTTAATATGCGTGAAAACTCACCAGGATTTTTTTTTCTGGGACGGAGTAATTGTATCAACTAATATCGAATAATTTTTTTTTTTGATAACGCCGAATATCTGGTCCGTAGTCTGTTATTTGACTTCAAAAATCAAATTATATTTTTAATTTTGGAACAAATGAAATATTATTTTTTAACTAATAATTAAAAAATTATTAGCCTAGTCTGCCTCTGCCACTGCCACTGCCATTAGCCTAGTCTGCCGTTTTGTTTTTGGGCCACCACCATTACTACAGAGCCACAGAGGAGGAGAGGGTACCTACCTACCTACCGCAACAAAACTAGCTGACCAAGCGTTCATTTGGATGGATGGATGGAGAATAGTACTAGTTTTTTCTCTACCCAGTATATATTCACGTGAAAAAGAATAATATCAAAAATATATGCGAAAATATCAATTACCAAGCCAACCAAAAATATACATACATGCATACACACTTTACTCCCTCGTTTTAATTCTTTTTCTTGTTGCTTTACTTGTCAATAGGAGTATTTTTTTCTTCTTGTACACAACACTTTACAACTAATAAATAAATAAACAGCAATTGGTAGACAAAACAACAATTTATATGCAGACTACTGCAGTACTATTACCCGGTCCTACTAGCTACTCCATAATAGAACATCACTATATATTCACTTTTTCATAAAGTTGATTTCAATTAAAATAAATTATAAGATTTTTTATTATATATATATATATATATATATATTAAATGAATCAAACCAATTTTAAGTTTAAAAATATTTCAAGTTAATTTTATATTTTAAAACTGATAAAGTATTTTTATATTTTTGGCAAATTCATAGGGTTACTTACTACTAGGCCTGACAAAATATGGTTATGGATTGGTTTTGGTTTTCAAAATATGGTTATGGTTCCGTTTAAAAACTAAAATCATATTAACCATTTTTAATATGGGTTGTGTGGGTTGGAATTATATGGTTATGGTTCAAAAACATATTAACCGTATTAATCATTTTAAGATGTTTTGATTTTTAAACAAAATTTTTGAAAAATAAAATTGTGACCGTCACAATTAAATTAATTAAGTAATAATATGATATAAAATTATTAATATAAATAATAAAATGCTAAAAAACTATACTAATAAAATTTTAAATTAAAATTATTAATACCCTTCTATATTTAAATAGTTTTTTAAAATTATTATTAACCTGCTAAATTCAGAGCGTCCATTTCAAGTTTAATATTTCTCATGACTACCATTAAGTTTGATAATTTATTATTATTATTATAATTATTATAGAGGTTAGTTTGTTAAAAACAAAGTTGGGACCTTCTCAAATGATTTGAGCATACCGAAAGCAATCATCAAAATAACGGAGGTCTTGTTTGTTTACCTCTTTTAAACGTTTCTTTTACTATCCCAAATAAAATGTTCAATTTTGATTTTTTTAAGTTAAATTAGCTATTTTTAAAATTAATAGTTAAACAAATATAAATATATTTTTAAAATAATAAAAAATTAAAATTAATAGTAAATTGTATACACTTTCTTTTGATTATAATCTTTTCATCTATATTTTGGTAAAAATAGTGTAAGAATTAGTTTTAAAATAGTCAGTTTTATTTTATTATACATTTAATTTAAAATGGGGAAAATAATATAAATTAAAATTGACAGCTGAACCTAAGCCAACATCATTTTTGACCTTTCATGAATTCTGATGACTTGATGTATCAAAGTCGTGAAAAATTGAATTGATGTAGTAGTATTTTTGAGATCTGAATTCAATATATGAGATTATAATTTATAAAATTGACATATCATATTGTTGTGCATTAATTATAGATATACATTAATTTAATACAAATACAAGAATTTTTAATATAAATAGAATAACTTACTGCAGGTTCTTTTAATTATTTTTATTAATTAATACATCCTTAATGCCGCAGCATATATATAAAATAAAACTATTAATATTAAATATCCCTCAATTCCAACGCGTTACTTGCTTAACCTTATAACTTATTTATCCGTTGAATGTTATACTGTTATACAATGCTACACCACGTGGAAAAAATGCACAGTTTAAATTAAAAAGTGTTATATAAATATGGGTTGAAAATAGTTAACCAGTTCAGAACTATATTTGTTTTAAAAAATATGGGTCCAAACTTTAACCAACCTGAATAAATAAAAATAATTTACCAATTCATTTGGTTCCAGTTAATATGGTTTGACCCAACAGTTAACTAACTATATTGTTTTAATTACATTGCTCTTTTTTCCAATGTTAAACATAAATCAAGTCTTTTTTATAAATGGAGGGAGAAGGATCAACTAGCACTTGCACTAAAATTATGCAAGCAATCATTTATATAAGGAAATTGATATTTTCATTTATTAAAATGATATTTTTACATGAGTATCTCTCACAAGCAGATAGATGGAACTCATTCATTATATGTTCATTCATGCGAGAGAGATCATGTAAAAATATTATTTTAACATATACAAATATCAGTTTTCTTTATATAAATATACTTGGGTTTGTCTATTTATATGTATTGTGTTTGTGAAAATATACGTAGTAGCTCTTTTGGACTATAGTCGTCCCTTACAATGACACCTAATTAATTAAAGAGCCATAACAGTACTCACATGACCCTGCTGGAAAGTACTCAGCTTGTAAACATTTGATTGCAGATATATTTCCCATTAATGACCCAAGAAAAAGGAAAATGAAAAATAATAGGATATATATATATATATATATATATATATGTGTGTGTGTGTGTGTGTGTGTGTGTGTCACAACAGTACCATATCTTGATCCTAAACAATTTAAAATGGACAATCTATTCCATTTAGGCCATCTATAAAAATAAATTACATTTATATATATAACAAAGGTATTGTATTTTGATATATGAACTTTGTAATACAAATACGAGTATACGACTCTCTATTATGTAAATACAACTTATTTTTTTTTAGTACTGTCTAATTTGAACGGTTTGGAATCCAAAATCTTTTAGACTAAAAGATAATTTGCACCCTAAATTTTATACCATTGTTGACTTTTGCACCCCAAACCAAAAAAGGTGTCTAAGTACACCCCAAACTTCATTATACATAACAAAACGCACACTTTCTTCACTTAACCTAAAAAGTGGCCACGTTAAAGGTACAATAATATGAAGTTTGGAGTGTAAATTGTCTTTTAGTCTTAAAAATTGGCAAAAATAATTAATTTTAAATAAAATAAAATAATTTTAAATAAAATAATTAGTTTTAAAAATAAAAATAAAATAATAAAATTAAAATAAATATTTAGAATTAATAATTAATCATTAACTTGTAACATGATTATTTTATTTTTATTTTTAAAATTAAATATTAATCATTCCGGTTAAACAAATCATTAACTTGTAAAAAAATCATTTTGTCACAAAAAAAAATTCTGCATTTTGTTTTTAAAAACAAAATTTTGTAAAAACAAAATATTTTAAAATAGAATTTTTCAAAAACAGAATTTTGTAAAAACAGTTTTTTTTTAAAAACAAAATTTTAGTTTGTTTTAAAAAAAATCAGTTTTTAAAAACAAAAACATAATTTTTAAAAACATAATTTTGTAAAAAATAGATTTTTTTTTACAAGTTAAAAACAAAAATTTGTTTTTGAAATATTCTATTTTAAAAAACAAAAACAAAATTTTGTTTATTTTTTCACAAATTAATATAATGAGAAATTTAAATTACGATTAACGTGAAAAATGATACGATAAAATCAATAGAGCGAATCATTTTAATTCTCAAATATTTCATGTATGCATAATGTATTTACTATTCACATATATTTGTCAGACATATGTATTAAGACTCTTTATTTTTTCATGTTATTATTTGTGAATGATAATGACATTTTTTCCTTAAAATTAAATATCAAGACTAAAACTAATAATTAATTATTTTAAAATAAAAACAATTATGTGTAAAATCAATCAAGTCAAAAAACCGCTAAATGAGAAATAAAGATAAAAATAAAGTAATGCTAAACTATATTAATTAAGCTGATGACTTTAATATGAGAAATAAAATTAGAAATTATTATGAGTAACAAAATTTTTAAAAATAAAATTTTTCAAAAACAGAATTTTGTAAAAACAGATTTTTTTTTTAAAACAAATTTTTTAAAAACAGAATTTTATTTTGTTTTAAAAAATTATGTTTTTACAAAATTTTAAAAACATAATTTTGTAAAAAACAGATTTTTTTTTACAAGCTAAATAAAATTCTGTTTTAAAAAAAATTCTAGTTTAAAAATTTTGTTTTTACAAAATTTTGTTTTTAAAAACAAAAACACAATTTTTTTTTATGTGACAAAAATGATTTTTTACAAGTTAATGATTTTTTAAAACCGGGCTGATTAAAATTAATTTTAAAATAAAATAAAATAATCATTTTACAAGTTAATGATTAATTATTAATCATTAATTCCAAATATTTATTTTAAATTTATTATTTTAGTTTATATTAATTATATTATTTTTATTTTTGTAAATTTTTAAGACAAAGACAATTTGCACCTGAAACTTGTGTTATAACCTTAGCAGGTCACTTTTGACCGGTTAAGTGAAGAAAATATGCATTTTGTTATGTATAATAAAGTTTAGGAGTGTACTTAAACATTTTTTTTAATTTAGGATGCAAAAATCAACAATAATATAAAATTTGAAATGCAAATTGTCTTTTAGTCAATCTTTTACAGAAGTACTGTCCAATTTGAACAAATAAACCATGTACGTACCCTACTGCTATATGTTTTGGGCTACTACTATATGTTTTTATTAACTCGAAATAAATGCTCTCAACTACATGTACCCTACTGCATGCCCTATTCCGGAGAATCAGAACACACTTTTCTCGGAGAGATATAGAGATATAGAGAGAGAAAAACAGGAGAAGATGGCAAGATGGTGTTTTGCTTTCATGTAGCAGCAGTTCAAATGAGTAGTGGGGCTAGAGAATTAGTGCCCAAAGACAAGAAAGCTGCTGCTGCTGCTGCTGCTGGTGTATTCTAAATGACCAAAAGAACGTTGTAAACTTTGGAGGGATGGGGACCTATAGCGGCATTGGCAACAATGGCTTGCCTTTTGGTGGAATCGGAGGTGCTGTAGGTTCCGGTGGAGATCTTGGTGGCGTTTCAGGACTCGGAGGTGTTGGTGGTGGCGTTGGCTTAGCTAGGCGGCTCCGGTGGTGGCTTCCCAGGTATAGGAGGCAGCGCTGGTGGTGGTTTTCCAGGTATAGGCGGCGGTGCTGGTGGTGGCTTTCCAGCCATAGGTGGCGCTGGTGGCTTCCCAACTGTAGCAGGTAATGTGGGTGGTAACCATAAATCGAGTATCAACCATAAATCAGTGCTTATTGTTAAACCTAAATCTGTGCTCTCAACCATATTTAATATGTGCTTATTGTTAAATCTAAACATTAGATATTGATGCGCTCCTTTATTTTTAAGATGATCTGATTCTGCAGCGATATGGATATGATTCTCTTCGGAACTCCACCGATGCTCCACCCATGTTGGCTTTTCATCCTCTGTCGAGCACCAAATCGGCCCACCCACTCTCTTAGATCCTTTTCCTTCCATTCAGTAGGGGAGATTGGAGTGGTTTGTGATCTGTGACGTTTGGATCTGGTTTTGGTGCCTCTTTCTGGTTTGATTTGGTGTATGTGTCAGTTTGTGGTGTGGATCTGCTCTGTTCCTCTTCAGCTTGTTTTGGGATTGTCTTTTCATATGTATCTAGCTGATTTGGTATTTCTTTTACCCATAATTTTGAGAAAATCTGGGTCTTTTCCATTCGGACCAGATCTGAGTTCTTATTCATTTTATGTTTTTTGATCCGTTCGGATTTGGATGTTTGTGATGTCGCCGGAATCTGGATTTAGATTTTGGGCTTTTGTTTATTGCTTAATTTCTTTGGGTTCTAATTTAGATGCTAAGTTGATGGTTCTGTTCGGAACATTGCTGCTTTTTTTTTTGGTCTGTTGTGATTTCTAGCAGTCATAGTGTTATTTTTGAAATTATTATTATTATTATTTTAATTTTTTTATTTAAAAATTATTATTATTATTTTGGAATTATTATTATTATTATTATTATTTAAAAATTATTATTATTATTTAAAAATTATTATTATTATTATTTAAAAATTATTATTATTATTATTATTAATACACATGGCAAAACATATATGTACACATCAGCATTTTAAAATCACGTGGTATGCACACTCAGCATTTCCGTCCGTTTTTTGGACGAAAATCGTAAGTAATGACCATTTGGTAATTATTTTGGAGTATAGTTATGCGATTGTAACAAAAAAAAGTTTCATTAACCACAATAAAAATTGAGCCCTAGTATAGTGACCAAAAAGTCTATTATCCCTATATATATATGATTATTAATAGTTCATGCCAATTCAGGTATGAGTTCATATCGACTTTAAATGATCGCGCTACAATAAGAAACTTGTACAAACATATACCCTACCCTCCTTACACTGAAAGCACAACCACACTAACCCTCCTAGAAGCCCAAAATCAACCCCAAAATCCTTCCTTGTGCTCATCCAGTTTCTAGTCCAACGTTTCGAGCTCTAGATCAAGACAATATTTGATTGCTTTCCTTGGTTTTTGTGGCCCCTTGGTTTTTGTGGCCTCCCCGGTTTTTGTGTCCTCTCCGGTTTTTGTGGCCCGCCTCCCGGTGTGTTTGGATGAATTTACCCGGTGTTTTCTACTAGGGCCTCCTCTATGGTCTTTAGACCTTGGGTCCAATTCCTCTCCTTCATTCCCCTCTCGCTCATCAAATATTTTATATTTTATTTTATATTTTATAACAGCGGTGATTGTTGCCAGTTCTGCCACTAAATAGAAGGACAGTGGCAAGCACAACCACGCTAACCCAGTTTAGTGGCAAAATTTGATGAACGAGAGGGAAATGAAGGAGAAGAATTGGACTCAAGGTCTAAAGACTATAGAAGAGGCCCTAGTAGAAAACCCCGGGGAGATTCATTCCAAAAAGATCCCCGAAAAGACCGGAGTGGGCCACAAAAACAAGTGGGCCACAAACACCGGGGGCCACAACAAAAACCAAGGGGCCACAAAAACCTGAGTGGCCACAAAAACGGGGACCACAAAAACCAAGGGAAGCGATCAAATATTGTTTGTTCTCGATGCGGTAAACAGCTTAATGGAGAGGATTGGACATGTAACAAACTTAATATTTTATTGGTTTAAGTACATTAATTATTATTTGCTTCCTGTATTATGTAGTTATTTTTCCAATTTTAAAACTTGAACATTGTTTGAAGATGACTTTGAGGATTTTATTGGATCCACCTTATTGTACAGATCTTGAAGCATGAATGGCCTGCCAGGTGGCGAAGCTTCATTCCGGATTTGGTTGCAGCAGCAAAAACAACTGCATGGCCATATTAAAAGTATGTTGAATAAGTTTATTTTTCCATGTAAATTTCACTAGCATATGTGATTAATCATAAGTTGTCACTTGTCAGCTTCTAAGTGAGGAGCTCAAGGGGCGAAATGACTCAGCAGAAGATAAAAGAGCTCAAACAATCATTAAACATGTAATTATGCCGACTTTGTTACAGTTGTGTACTATATATTCTGATGTACTCTTGCTACATTTATTATTGTGAACGTCTATTCACTGCGATAATTAGTTTTAGTGGTAGTGTGAACTGTGGAGTGGCAAGTTGCATATGTGACAATTAATGCGATGAAGAACTGGCTAGGGGGGAAGCCAAAGTTGAATTTGTTGAGAGAGTCCTAGTTCTGTGTCATAATAGAGTGAGTGTGAGAGTTCTGTCCAACACTGGAATAGCTATCACATTTGCTGTGTATTATGCAGTCTTAGCCACATGTAAAGGGTTTCAGTCGAACTTGTAGTCAATTGTTTAATATTAGTGTCCCTTTTGCAATATTTTGATGCTTGTAATTCTGACTCATGTTTAGATTGTTTGACATTCTGTTTTTAGTTTTTCTTACTTCCATGCGAGTTTTTTGGTTACTGTGCTTTAATGAGTTTTTTTAAGGTGGTCTTTGCTCAATGATAGTACTGATGTATGCGTGCATGTTTTTCTTACTAAGAAGTTTGTCTTGTTGGTTACAGTGAATTTCAACTCATTCACGAGTTATGCATATATGTACTATCAGCATCTCAGAGAACAGACCTTATCAGGGTTACGCTGGCCACATTGCATGCCTTCCTTTCATGGATCCCTCTGGGATATATCTTTGAATCTCCACTGGTTTGTATATTATACCTGTTTTGTTTTTTTGTCCCTTATGGAAAGCATGATTTTGGACTTGTTAACTAAGCATGAGAATATTTGTTTTGTATATGAAAAAAATGAGTTACTCTTTGGCTTATAGATTAGGTAATGAAATTCTGATTTATTAATGTGTTATAATGCTATACAATGTCTAACTCTACTCATATTTGATTCTGTTGCTTTGTTTGGCAGCTTGAAACACTTCTTAAATTCTTCTCCTTGCTACCGTATCGAAATCTAACCTTTCAGTGCTTGGCAGAGGTACTTTTTAATTCTCATTGTCATGGATTTTATTATAATTGCAACTAGCTGAACTTCGTTGTTGTGAATATTTATGTCACAGGTTGCGGCCCTTAACTTTGGATATTATTATAATCCGCAGTACGTTAATATGTATAGCATATTCATGCTACAATTGCAGGTAAGTGTAGATAATCTCTATAGGTGCTAAATCTTTGCTGAATTCTTGTGACGTATTGGTATAGTTTTTACTTTTTATATTGCACTTCTTACGTAATTTAGTGTTGTTTCATTTGTTTTATAGACTATTCTCCCATCCATTGTGAAAATACCCGAAATCTATGCGCATGGGTCTAGTGAGGATCAGGTATTTATTTTTAGTCGATAGAATTTGAGTTGGTCTTCAAGCTCGTTTTTTTATTAATTTATATGAACTGATATAAATCATTGGATTTTTTCCCAGGCATTTATTCAGAATTTGGCATTGTTTTTCACTTCATTTTTCAAGGCAAGTTTCCTTTCTTGCTGAAAGATTATTTTGTTCAAATAGAAATGATCTCTTGCAGATATATGTTAAGTCCCATAAATGAGATTTAACGGGCTATTTGTTTTTGCTTCAAATAGACACAATTTGTAGTAATTAGCATGATTGACACGTTAAAAAGTAATAGCCTCAATTTATTTTAAAGAAAGAAGAAATGGACAATAGGTGGAGAATTCAAACCTTTTAATAATCAATATAAGCATATCACCCTTTGGGCTATTTGAAATTAAAGTAATATATTTTGTAATGCTATACTGTTTAGAGGAAGCTGTTTATCTTTTAATTTGTTGAGGTATAGGGTTATTTTTCTTGCATCCACTTAGGCTTTTGCTATGTGGCATTTAGAGTACATATGTGACTGATTTTTGTAGGTATAGGAGGGTTGTAATTCTGTAAGTGCTCTTTTGTTCTTGTTTTCCACTAGTTTGGTGAAAGAACCGAAAGAGTTTGTTTTGGTAGTTTGATTCTAAGCAGCACCCTAACCTTGAATATTACGGGTCTAAAAAACGGGAAAAGTTAGTATTGGTGTCTTGATTCTAGCACAGCTTCACTAATAACGTCTTCTTTATGCAGTGTCATATTCGAGTTCTTGAATCTACACAAGCAATATACAGCTTTGTGTTTGCTCCTGTTGAGGAAGAGATGGGAGGAGATGCTTCGTACTTGGTTTCTATCGTTGTTGAGTTTCTACGCAGGTAACTACGAAGCTTTATTTTTGTGCTTGGCATCCAGAGCTTTGCAGATGCCAACCAATCAATTTCTCTAACTTGCAGTAAAAATGTAACTGAATTAAGAAAGTTTGACTAAGCTTTACAGAGTTGAATGAATATGATGTTAATAATGTTATGGCTATACAAAGTAACATGTCAAGCATTCCAAATAGTATACCTCTCCATTATCATTTTTCTTGGTTACTTGGGATGTGTTTGTGAGTTTTGATTGGGGGGGGGGGGGGGAGGGAGGGGAGGAGGAAAGTTCTTTCCAATTTTTTTGGAAAGAAGAACTTTCCCATCCCTCCCCCTCCCCTTCAATCAAAACTCACAAGCCATTATGGACCACTTCAAATATTACTTTTCAAGTGGATGATCAACTCTGCAAATATTGACCGAAACTTAACCCTAGTATAAGTATGCAATTTTAAAAAGCACAACAATTGAAATGGGTAGCCAGTATGGTGGTTTAATTCTCTTAGTTATATGTTTGTCCTTTTTTTGGCTATTAACGTTTATTAGGGCCCTGCACGCCAATTGACAACATCTGGGAAAGATGTATTATGTATTAGTCTCCAAAGCACGCCATGTGCCAGCATCTCAAGAGGGGTTTTAGTGTTGTACGCAGTTGAACAAAACCAAAATATTATACAGATGAATAGATTTTATACTACATTAGCATAAGTTAGAACGGATTTCATATCATTTTTAGGGCAGATGAGTTCATAGAACAACCGAGTGACAAGAAGTACTTTTGAATCACAGTTAAACCTATTGCCCACTTGGACCAAGCATATGGTTATTAATGCTAGCTAACAATATCTTTGTACCTTGCCCTTTTTCCTATTCTAGTTACAAGTTCAAGTTATTAGCTTTTTCTAGATATTGTTGTTCACATTGTTTTCTCATATAATACCCAATGTTGCAGCTCTAACATGGAAAAAGTGAAGGTGCATCCAAATGTCCACGTGCTAACAGTGCGACTACTAGCTCGGAATGAGCGATACTCAGAATTTGGATTGTTCATCACCAACAAGGTTTTTCCTATTTTTTAATTAGTGTTTCTCTGTTGGTATTAATGCCATGCTGTTTCATTTGTGATGATGTTGAGCTTCAAAATTGAACCAAGTCCATTGTAGATTCTTGAGCCCTCAAAAGAAGTCGCGCTGCAACTTCTAGAGTCGGGTCGACAGAATTCCCCCACAAGGAAGTTGGGTCTAGATATGCTAAGACAGCTGTCGTTACATCATGACTATGTGGTGCTATTAGTGCAAAATGGATATTATCTTGAGGCTTTACGTTATGCTCGGAAGAATAAGGTGATTTTTCTATGTTTTCATTGGCACAAAGAATGTATGAACTGACATCTTACGTTTTCATAAAGTTGTATACATTTTAATACGCATCAACTATATGTGCTAGGCATTTTACACCTAAAAGTGCACATAACTCTCTTTAAATGTGTTTGGGACAGTTTCCTCTTTCTTCTTTTTCTTTTTACTAGTTTTCAAAGTTTTGAAGTTTTCTTAATAATATAATATAATGCTGATTGCAGGTAAATACTGTCCGGCCTTCATTATTTCTTGAAGCGGCTTATGCTTCAAATGACTCGCAACATCTAGCTGCAGTTCTAAGGTTGTTCTCTGATGTTATTCCTGGCTTTAGAAACACTTCTGATAACAATTCTTACATTCGTGTTCTTGCTGAGATGAGTTCATCTATTGCGGTTTGAGATGTCTAATAAGATAGAATTTGATCCATGAAATTCCAATTAGGTGTTTAAATTCTTCTAAACTTTGTAAGGAGGTCTTGAAGTGCTACTATGCTCCAAACATCCAAAGGATGCCAATATGCAGAAATGCTTTAACCATATGGTGGTCCATATCTACTTAATTTTTTTCTCCCTTGACTACAATTTATAACAATGTTGGACATTTGTTAGTTAGATGTTACTACTATGTTTTTTTTGGGTAGTATTTCAATTAAAAGGTGTTGGTCATCTGCATAATGTAGTACTAGTAATATTTAAGACTAATTCAAGTGGCTTGTCACCTGACACTTGTACATCACTGTCATCATCAATGTTAGCCATTACTCCCTCCGTCCTAAGTTGTTTTAGAGAAATGTTTTTGTCCCTTAATATAAGTAATTTGAGAATTTCAAATAAGCATTAATTGCTTAGTTTTCAATATTACCTCAAGTATTAAATATAATTTTGGTTCTCTCACTATTTTTTGCCCAATAAACAACTCTTTTTTTTCCAATACAAGTACAATATAGACAATTGATATTATATTTAATGCAATATAATTATTTTTTAATATTTGTGTACAACTCTAAAACGACTTAATAGGAACGGAGGGAAGGGAGTATATAGTTGTCTAGTGATTAGTGAAGGTGTGATCTGTGTGTCTGTCTATCTCCCCTTGGCCATTGCACTGAATGTGATGTATATATAGCCTCCTATCCCATCCACATCCCAGTCCTGCCACAAGACATACTTATTCAAATGGGTTGAATAAAATTATGTTATTTTGGATAATTCTCATTACTATCTTAGGACGATTATTAGAACATCTAGGGCTTAGATGCATTTTTAATATTACGAGTTGTTGAGTCAACACTAGGGTCCGCATGGATGAGAGGCCAGGGCCGTGGGACATTGTAGGGTTTGTATTACTACCTAGAATTAGGGCCACAGAAGGTCGTCAAAGTACGCGTGCGTAAACTAGGGGGAGGGGGAGGGGAGGGGGAGGGATAGCTAGTTATTTTGGAACTAGCTAGCGCAAGTGATGTGGTAAGGTTGCACCTAGGAGTGTACAAAAAGTTAAGTTAAAAGTCTAGTGGGATATGTATTTAGAAGTTGAAAGTATTACACATTTGCTTTATTATCAATTAGTATAATATGTATTTATAAATTTTTTAATAATAAATATTTAACTTACTTGAAGTTTACTTTTATCTTATTTTATATTTATTGAAGTAAAATAAGACTATAAATTTACGGGCATAATTATAAAAACAAAAAAAAATGTCAAACATACGTAAAAAACCCGGTGCCCGACCTGTAGTCTACATACTAGGTTTGTCAACGGGTCTGATATATAATATGCGTAATAATGGATCAATGATCTGATTTATGTGTCTCATGGTTCACTTTATTCAACAATATGGATCATCAATATCCAAATCAACCCATTTAAAAAAATTATTTGTATAATTATATTAATTCATAAAATATAATTATTTATGAAATGATATTAAGTTAGGAAAGAATTTCACTTAATATCTCTAAAACACTTTACTTTCTCATTTTATTTTTTTAAAACTTTCTTTCACCAAGTTTTATCATAATCTTCAGTCTAACTTATTGAATTTTTGTTATAATGTATTATCGTTCAGCTAGACTTTTAAATTAGTACGTAGAAATTTTTATTTTTTCCAGCTAGACTTTAATTTAGTTGAAATTATATTTTGCATATGGAGGAAATTAACTATCATGCACTTAAATAGCACACTAGTAATTTGGACAATAAGTTCTCAACATGATTAAATATTCAGAGGTATACACCAAAATGCAATCACCCAGTATCCAATTGCACATGTCCATAAGACCAATATTAATTAATGTCTTCTTACAAACTTTGATAACCAAAAGAGGTAGACCTTCTCTATTTCCAAAAAAGTCAAATTTTCTCCACAGAATAGCAAACAAGTAGTTAGCATGACTTTAACTTTGATCAATAGATTAATACAATTAATTTATTAACGTAAAGTTTGAGGTGATCTCTTTTCATGCTAAACACCTAATTCCATTACACGACAAACTTACCATAAAATTAACTTTATGGATCCATCAAACAAGACAGTAGACATAGTATGCGCAAAAAAAAACAGATGAAACATACAAGGGTTAAATCAAATTTAATTCATGGTTTGGTACATTTGAAATATTGATCCAATGAATTAAATTATCACAAATTAGTGAATAAATGAGTTAGATTTTTGATCCAAAAGATTATATCAGGATAAAGATTTTGCTCTTATTACATACTGATTCTGATTTTTTAGCACAAAAACTCGTCCTGGTTTGTCTAGATCTAAAATTTTGAAGTTGACTTGGGGTCTAATTCTTGAATTTGGTCAATTATTGTCTCTCTTTTATTATATATATATATATATATATATGTGTGTGGGGATAATGGGTATACACAGCAGTGTATATTTTGTTTTGTACACAGTCTACAAAACTTTGTCGTTTTGTTTTAAAAAAAACACGTGTTCTCTCCCCCAAACCAAATCAGAGCTTCTTTCTTCTGAATCAGAAATCGATGAAAATGGCTTCTCCACCCAAATCAGAAATTCGTCCTACTTTTCTCCTCTTCATCCTCCTAATCGCTGCCGGAAATCGAGGATTGGAAGGAATGGGGCGCCAAGAAATCGTCGGTGCTGCAGATGATGAAGCAGCAGACGGGTCCTAGTTTTGGGTTCGTTAAGCTCCGATTGGGCGATCGAAGAATCTGGTACAAAATTGAGCATATTTTATTTCTTGGAATTGAACAAGTTTTGATCATTTAGACTGGTTTTTCATTAATTGCCATTATGGGTTTGTGTTTGTTTTAATTTTTGAGAAGATAAGTATTTATCAGATTGAGAAATTATAGTCCAAAATTTGAACTTGTATTTACTGTGTATACTCTGGTTTGATAAGTAAGAAATGTGATAAACTTTTGCTATTTTTCAATTATTTTGTGGGAACATTAGTGTTGATTTTCTAAATCGAATTGGAGAAAATTTCTCAGGAATTGTTTTCCAGACTTTTTTTTAATATAAAAAAATAATTTTTTAATAAAAATGCATGTTAAAGTCTACTAGCAATCTCTAATAGATATTTTTTTTAAAAAAAAATATCAATATTAAAATTTAAGATTGATCTTTGTGATGGAAAATTTATGGGAAAAAAGTATGTTTAAGGAGGTAGTAGCTTCACAAATCTTCATTTGTGTTAAAAAGTCATGTTACTCTTCCTAACTTCTGCATTAGCCTTGAATTTGTTGCTGTAGATTTTATTTATGTCTTGGCATGACATGCTTGTAACACCCCCTTTCCGAAATAGAAAGAGAGGTTACTCAAAACACAACAGAACTAAGGAATATCACAAGGCTCTAAACAACAAAAGAATAATCTCATAATAATTAAATGTCATAAGACAAACCATAATAAATGTCATACTGACTCAAACCACAATCTAAAATAATTATTACAATTCCAAATAAACTGACATATCAAGCCTAAATAGAATATTTCTAAACCATTGGAATGAAGGGAGCTCTCATCACACTTGCCCTTGATCCCCCTGATTACCAGCCAGAAGAAAAACACAGCATGAGCCAAATGCCCAGTACGGATATAGAATACAAATAATGAATCGAAATAACTAACTCAATTTAATGAACTAAACTGAAACGAACAAGACAGACACAACGAAATAATAGGCTGAATCAAATGGCTGGGTGTTATTTCATACCGAACTCAAAATAAATAATAATATACCTTGCCACACAGGCAAGTCAAATATTGTCACACAGACAATCACACATCGGACTGCGCAATCCAGATGCATGCAAAATCGGAAGGTGTGTTTGGCACAAACATCACCACTCCGCAGAACAGAACAGAATAGAAAATTAGGGTCGACCCATACGCCTCCTACAACAAAACACCAAATGGTCAACTCCGAACGAAGCACAAAACGGAGACGCCGTGGACTGATCACACCGCCACGGAAGGTGTCATGTCTCGGTGCCAAGAGGACATGCCTGTGGTACTCCCACATGTGGTTATAGCTTAGGTATACCCTACGGTATTCTAACAAAAACATCATGTCACAACACATGCGACATAATATTAACACAAAGGGTTCTACTATGTGCATGTTAAACTGAAATGAATCATCAACTCAAAGTCTCCAAATATATACCAACATGCACATTACTACAAATATCAAAATAATTTAGACATGTTGTACTAGTCTAAAGAGTACAAATATGAGTTCCAACTATGAACGCCAAACGAAACTATCACAATGAATTTGATAAGGAATAATTATGAGAGGTAATACAATTTTTTTTTTAAACGAGTAGCAAAATGAACGAATTAAAATTAAAAGAGTCTCGCTGAAAGAGTACGGAATCCGTACCTGGATTAAGCAATGTAATACCCAAAGTATATTCCAAAAACTCGTTTAGACTCTCTCCGTTCAATCTAAATAATTTAATAAGATTTTATTACAATCCCATCATTAATAACATAATACTATTAAATTTATTATTAAAAAAATAATTTATAACTATGTCGACAAAATTAATTAATTCAAATTAATAAATATAACTTCAATTGATTTATTAACTCTGTATACAATTTCATAGCCAAATATTATTAAAATATAATATATCTATATATATATATATAAACAAATAATGAAATTAATCAACACCTGCTGCAGGCCTGCACCCACGAAACATTTATATATATATATAAATAAAATAACGGAATCATGCCAGGAAAGTTGTAATCAACTTGATGTGTATATATATAATTCTTACTATATATGCATTATATATATATATATATATATATATATATATGTCATGTAAATCAATTACCACAAGTCTTACTGCTACTCCTTAAAATGATGAATGCGTCAATCTTTAACAACATACTGATAAATCTTAAAAATATACATACCTTATTAAAGGTATCTTGATTTTCCAGCCCTCTCTTATTCTCCTACGAAGGAACCACACAATTTGTATCTGCCGCCTCCCTTCGCTTAGTTCGCAACAAAGACATATGAGAAAGATTAGGTTTTAGTTATTTATTTATTTATTAAATAGATTTTATTAATTAAATTATTTATTAACTCTCCAAATTTTAATAGGATTTTAAAATTACACAATTATAAATTAGACCCATTTAGTTTAAGCCCAAATTAATGTCTCTTACATATTTTAGTCCACATAACTTAAATACAATTTGACCCAACTAAAACAAAGTCCAATTAATATGTTTTAAAATAAAATAATTTTTATTATTTGATATATTTTTTTTTCGGGTATTACAATGCTCCTCTTCCAATTTACCCCAAAGAGGAAGGGAGTGATTTATCCTGTTGGAATATATGCCACCCCAGAATGTTGTAGTATTATATTCAATATCATCTTGAAATATCACTGTTGTATTTCTAATGTGTCAGCTAATCTCATTTTTTTTCCCTTAAAGATGTTGACCTGTGTTCTATTTGACTCTAGTTCTGTTTTTGAGGAGGGGAACTTCTGCGAATCTTGAAATATCACTGTTCTATTTTCTAATGTATCAGAACTTGACAAATAGGTTGTAGTATTTAAGAAGACAGAAAAAAATCTTGGAGATGAAGCTTTTTGAACAAAAGGTAGAGTTAAATGTGTGACATCAGGCTGAGTGCTTAGCAGAGAAGAAAGGTGTATTGGATATGTTCAAATCAGGTCATCTCTGCATACTTGATATATTCATACTTGATATTTCATTGCTCATTCAAGTGCTTGAGTTGAATAGAGCTCAGCAGTCTTCATTCATATGCAACTTAATTGTGCGGTCTTCATTTTACTCGAGGCAACAATTGTACTGTTTGGTAATACTTTGTTCAAGTACTTGTTATTCATCTCAGAAATCATTTTCACTTGTTTGTTCCTTTTGCGTATATATATGGATAAAGGAAAAGGTATTTATAAACAACATGCAACAGATCTGAAGAAATAACATCATGAAATAGGCAAGAGTATTCAGTTCTCTGTAAACAACTAATCATGGTCTAATGGAGTACTCACTTTAAGTTTCAAAAAAAGAAGGCAACTCAAAAAGTAATTATCATTTAAATATTTCACTTCATAACACAATTAATCTCGAGGAATGCTTAATTCTTCATCCATACTTATGCTCATTTGCTGTCTAATTCATATCAAGCAGTTCTTATCGATGTCTATACTAGTAGCATTAGTATCTAAACATCTCATACTTGCACTGTGAATGTTTCCATCTCTATACGAAATCTTTGAAGTTCAACCCCACTATGGGAATAATCATGATCCCACTATGCCATATAAAGGACTGCCTCTAATTCTTGCCAAACTTGAGACATTGTAGGTCTCTGTTTGGCACTTTTACCACACATCTTAGACCCAACTGTCCCATTTTCAACATCATTTCCATGTTGCCTGGCTCTAGTAGAAGATTAGCGTCCAATACTTCTTCCACGCTACCTTTCTCCAAACTAGGCCTTGCCTGCAGTTCCACAACATCAAAATTAAATGATTACATTATCAAAACTTAATGATTGTTGAGTAACATATTTAAATGACCGTGTTCATATTTTGCTATCAATAACAATTAACCATACTTAGAATTGGATTGTAGAACACAATGTAGACATTCATTAAGGAATTATTAGATGCACCAAAACTTACTTGCCCATTCGGTAATATGATAATTAGAACCACTTTTTGTTGTATCAACTGCAGGCCGGGCAGCAACAAGTTGGAGAAGTATGACTCCAAAGTTGTAGACATAACTAAATGGACTTAGATGAAAGCTTGAACAATAGGCAAGGTCAAGGTACCCTGGTGTCCCTTTGATCTGACTGCTAACATGTGATTGATTGCCAGTGGGACTGGATTTCACAAGCCCAAATTCCGAAACCTTTGCCTCAAACCCCTCCCCTACAAGGTTCCTATGCTTCACTCTTGAAAGCATCTTGACCTCTGTTCCAAAAATTATGCAGGCAGTCAGGCACATTAGTCTGTCTCAATAGTAATTATAAGACAACAATTTTCTCTTCAAACTCGTACAGAAGTTGAAAAAATTTATTTATGCCCAATGATTTCATGAAAATTCAAGTTTTACCATTTCTAAATTCTTCGTTGCTCGTGTATGAATCAGCATGGGCCTTCTTGATAGCTAGTGTTCCCTCTACAACAAATGTTCTACATTTCCAAATGCACCGAACCCTATCAAGCAACCTCGACTGAAGTTATTTTTTATATTAAAAAAAAGTTTAGAAAACAATTCTTGAGAAATTTTCTCCAATTCGATTTAGAAAATCAACCCTAATGTTCCCACAAAATAATTGAAAAATAGCAAAAGTTTATCACATTTCTTACTTATCAAACCAGAGTATACACAATAAATACAAGTTCAAATTTTGGACTATAATTTTCTCAATCTGATAAATACTTATCTTCTCAAAAATTAAAACAAACACAAACCCATAATGGCAATTACTGGAAAATCAGTGTAAATGATCAAAACTTATTCAATTCCAAGAAATAAAATATCCCCAATTTTGTACCGGATTACTTCGATCGCCCAATTGGAGCTTAACGAACCCAAAACTAGGACCCGTCTGGTGCTTCATCATCTGCATCACCGACGATTTCTTGGCGCCCCATTCCTTCCAAACCTCGATTTTCTATTTGCGATTAGGAGGATGAAGAGGAGAAAAAGTAGGACTAATTTACGATTTGGGAGGAGAAGTCATTTTCATCGATTTACGATTCTAAGAAAGAAGCTCGATTTGGTTTGGGGATGTAAGCGTGTGTTTTTTTTAAAAACAAAAACGACATAGTTTTGTAGACTGTGTACAAAACAAAATATACACTGCTGTGTATACCCATTATCCCCCATATATATATATATATATATGATTATTAATAGTTCATGCTAATTCAGGTATGGGTTCATATCTATTGGAGACTTTAAATGATCGCGCTACAATAAGAAACTTGTACAAACATATACTTCATGCTAATTCTGAATGCTGATTGTGTAATTGCTGTGGAGCGCCTAATCTTTCTTCTCTCTCTGCAAGCACACGTACCACTAACCCTCAAACCCTAACATCCTTTTCTTCTGCCCATCCAGTTTTCGGTCCAAGGTTTCCAGCCTCTTTGCTAAATGCCTCTTTGTTGACTGCAGAAATTAAGCAAAAAATTCTATATCAGTGCAGACACCAAAAATTTTCATTGTTCATATAAGCCATTGCATATCAGCTTTGATAGTTTGCAACTTACAACCATTGTTTCAGATACATACTCCAACTGTTTTGACACAGTCGCACAACCACACTAACCCTCCTTAAACCCTTCCAAACTTAAACCCTTTTTTGGTTCCCCGATTAACAGACTAACTCTGCAAGCACAACCCTCCTTAAACCCTAATATCCTTTCCTTCTGCTCATCCAGTTTCTAGCCTCTTTGCTAAATGCCTCTTCGTTGACTGCATAAATTAAGCAAAAATTTCTAAATCACTGCAGACACCAAAAATTTCCATTGTTCATATAAGCCATTGCATTTCAGCTTTGATAGTTTGCAACTTACAACCAATGTTTCAGATACATGCTCCAACTGTTTTGACATTTCAACCATTTGGGTTTTTTTTTTTTCTTAGTTGGGTTTAGTTGAGTTTTGTTTTGAAAGCCCATGGATCAAGATACTGATCAAGATACTAATAAATGTTTAAACGTGGGTTATAATTTTTTGAATCCGAAAATGGGTGAGGCTAAGAATGACCCTAGAATTAAATTCCATTTCCTGTTAGATTTGACTCACTCAACCGAATATGAACCCTTCATAAAATTTGTTAGAAATAACCTCTCATGTATTTCTGCCAAACCATAGTACGGTGAGGGTTCTTCTTTTTACTTGTGATCACTATTACGTTCGTTAGTAATGAAATGCATGTTGAAGTGTTAATCGGCCTTGGCGATTTATACCTAATTGCATATAGGTTATTTCAAAATTCTGAGTGGATAGGGTTTAAACAAACCACATTCACAGATCATAAGTTATCCTTTAACTGTAATTATGTCAGTCATGATAGGTTGGATGCAGATAAGAGGAATAAGTTATCCCTCACCAGAAGTAGATTGATGAGATCTATTCGGGATTTATTTGAGTTAAATCCTTCGCAGAGAACAATTCTGAGAGACATAAAAACAATAATTAGATTGGTACAACATTACTATGTATTATACAGATGTTTTGCGAAGGGGTTCGGTTTAATATGATGTCCGAGCATATGAGCCGTTATTACGACACCGAAGGGGAAGAAGGTGAGCGTGTCGAGTTTATTAGATTGGAGCTTGTAGGGCTCCAGAATCTCTGGGAAAAAATATCAAGGGAACTCCCCGGAAAAGATACAACTGATCCTTCCCAATTCCTGAATAAGTTTACAAGAAATTTCTATTCAGTGGCGCAAGTTGCAAAAATCACCGCTGTTATAAAATTTGATGAACTGAATAAGGGACTGTCGGATGAAGAAGAGGAATTGGACCCAAGGTCTAAAGACCCATGGAGAAGGCCCTAGCAGAAAACACCGGGGAGATTCATCCCAAAAAGGCGGCCGAAAAGACCGGGAGGCCACAAAAACCAAGGGAAACGATCAAATATTGTTTCTTCTCGGTGTGGTAAACAGCTAAAGGCGGTCGAAAAGACCGGGGAGGCCACAAAAACCAAGGGAAGCGATCAAATATTGTTTCCTCTCCATTTAGTCATTTATCGTGAATCGGGAAAGATCAACAGATCTTTTCCTGGGAGTTCCTCGATATTTTTCCCCAGAGATTCTGGAGCCCTACAAGCTCCAATCTAATAAACTCGCCACGATCACCTTCTTCCCTTCTGTCGTCGTAATAACTACCGATATGCTCTTCGACATCATATTAAATCAATCCTTTCAAAAACTTCTCGTGATAATAATACATAGTAATGTCAATCTAATCTATTGTTTCTATGTCTCTCTGAAAGGATAATTATTAATTGTTTTTAGGTGTTTACTGAGTCTTGCTTCTGTTAAATAAATTCCTAGTCTTTAGGATTAGTTGGGACCGTTAGTGGTCAGTTTAAACTAACCACGTTGGCTGATATTTAGCTAAACGTGAACTTTATTTTAGCTGTTTTGTTAAGTACTGTAAGGCTATATATATAGCCAAGTTTGTTTAATAAGAGATTATGGTTATTCATCTAGATTGAGTTTTTGTTTATTTCATCAAAGCTTCCCAACATTCTGGTATCAGAGCCACCACTCTGGGCCTGAGACAGAAGAAAAAAAAAAGGGCAGCACCTTTGAGTGACCACCAAAACAGATAGAGATGTCAGAAGAAGTGAAATTTGCACAGCCTGCAATTCCAATCTTTAATGGTCATTATGACCACTGGGCTATGCTAATGGAGAACTTCTTGAGATCCAAACAATATTGGGATCTTGTGGAGACAGGGTGCGTGTGACCAGAAGAAACAGTATTGACAAAGGCGCAGCAGACGAGTTATGAGGAATTGCAGCTGAAGGATTATCTATTTCAAGCAATAGATAGGTCAATCATGGAGACCATCCTGAAGAAAGACACTGCGAAGGACATTTGAGATGCTATGAAAAGGAAGTACGAAGGGAACACAAGAGTGAAGAGGTCGACTCTTCAAGGTCTCCGCAGAGACTTTGAAACTCTAGAGATGAAATCAGGTGAAACCATTACTGTCTACTTTTCTAGAGTTATGGCAGTGGCAAATAAGATGCGTGTGTATGGAGATGTGATGACTGATGTGACTGTGGTTGAAAAGATTTTGAGGTCTTTGACAGATAAGTTCAATTATATTGTTTGTGCTATTGAAGAGTCCAAAGATATTGATGTCATGTCTATAGATGAATTACAGAGTTCATTAATAGTTCATGAGCAGAAATTCAATAGACACAGCAATGATGAGCAAGCTCTTAAAGTTACATATGAAGAGAGGTACAGTGGCAGAGGCCGAGGAAGAAGCAGCTTCAGAGGTAGGGGAAGAGGCAGAGGCCGACAAGCTTTTACAAAGGCCACGGTGGAGTGTTTCAAATGCCATCAACTCGGGCACTTTCAATATGAATGTCCAAGTTTGAATAAGGAAGCAAACTATGTTGAGCTTGAAGAAGAAGATGAGATGCTGTTGATGTCTTACGTAGAGCTGCATGAGGCCAAAAGAAAATGTGCTTGGTTTCTTGACTCGGGGTGCTCCAATCACATGTGTGGAGATCGAGCCATGTTCTCAAGGTTGGATGAGAACTTCAAGCATTCAGTCAAGCTGAGCAACAACACCATGATGGATGTAACAGGAAAAGGTGATGTAAAGCTTCTAATTAATGGTGTTAACCATATTATTACCGAAGTGTACTATGTTTCAGAGTTAAAAAATAATCTCTTGAGCATAGGGTGGCTTCAAGAGAAAGGCTTGACAATTCTAATTGAGAAAGGGGTATGCAAGATTTTTCATCCTTATAAGGGCTTAATTATTCAGACTGACATGAGCACAAACAGGATGTTCATCTTGTTTACCCAATCACAAATTATGTCTCAGCAACAACATGAAGAGTGTCTTCACACAAGCTCACACAATCTGTCTCAACTTTGGCACCGGAGATTTGGACACTTAAGCTACAAGGGTTTGAGGACCTTACAGCGAAAGAAAATGGTGCTTGGTCTTCCTGAGTTCATCGCCTTTCGGATGAGTCAGTAAGAAGATCGCATTGTTGGCAAGCATCACCGTGATCCTATACCCAGTGAAGAGTTCTTGGAGAAGCAGTCAAATATCGGGTCTCATCCATGCAAACATCTCATGGACCAATCACTCCCATGTCCAACAGCAAAAAAGGTACTTTTTGTGTTTCATAGATGACTACAGTAGAAAATCATGGATATATTTTCTAAGTGAGAAGTCAGAATCATTGAGCCATTTCAAGTGTTTTAAGAAAATGGTAGAGAATGAGACAGTTTGGCCATCAAGTGTCTCAAGTCTGATGAGATAGTGAGGCGAGTTCACCTCAATTGAATTCAACAACTTCGCATGGAAAATGGCATTAAAAGGCAAATCGACAACCGCCTACACTCTCAAAAAAATGGCGTGGCGAACGAAAAGAATAGAATCAGAATGAATATGGTTCGTATATGCTCTCTCGAGAGAAGGGAATTCCAAAACCATTTTGGGTAGAGGCCAGAATTGAGCAATTATTTGTCGAATGATGTCCAACCTCGGCGCTTAAAGACATCACACACCAAGAAGCGTGGAGCGGAACAAAGCCTTCATCGATCATTTTCGGTTTTTGGTCAGATATAGCACATGTTCACGTGCCAAAGGTACAGAGGACTAAACTTGACAATAGAAGTTCTGTTTTGTGTATTTTTGGGTGTTAGTGAGGAATCTAAGGGATATAGATCAGATAATCCTATCACTAAAAGGGTGGTGGTGAGTAGGGATGTGATATTTGAAGAGGATAGACAATGGGATTGGGATGTGAGTTATGAAGAACAAATTTTGATAAATTTAGAGTGGGAAGATGAATATGATGCGTAAGTAGGTGATAATAATGGTGAGAATGGGGTTGGAAATAATGGTGAAAATATAGGTGAGATCAAGCAAGAAGGATAGAGGAAATGAATCTCCAAACAATGGGGATAGTGAAGATAGTGGAGGTAGTATTATTGGTAAGAGAGTGGGAAATCGTCCAGGATGGATGAGGGATTATGTTAGTGGGGAGGATCTCAGGTTATCTGAAGATGAGAGTAATATAGCACTAATGGTGTCAAGTGATCCATTGTATTATGAAGAAGCAGTGAGGAATGCAAGCTGGAGATTGGCAATGAATAATGAAATTAAGTCCATACAGAAAAACAAGACATGGACGTTGGTTACGCTGCCTGTTGGAGCTAAGATAGTTGGGGTGAAATGGATCTATAAAACCAAGTATAATGAGCATGGAGAGCTTGAGAAACACAAAGCACGCTTGGTGGCCAAGTGATACACGCAGAAACATGGGATAGACTACACCGAAGTCTACGCTCCAGTGGCAAGAATGGAGACAGTGAGGATGGTGGTGGCTCTTGCGGCTCAAAGAAACTGGAAAATATTCCAGTTAGATGTGAAATCAGCTTTCCTCCATGGTGAACTTAATGAAGATGTGTACGTTGAGCAGCCAAAGGGTTATGAGGTCAAAGGAAGTGAGGACAAGGTCTACAAGTTACACAAGGCTCTATACGGCTTAAAGCAAGCTCCACGAGCTTGGTTCAGCCGCATCGAAACTTACTTTGTGAGTGAGGGTTTCGAAAGATGTCCGAATGAGCAAACTCTCTTCACAAAAAGTAGCAAAGAAGGTAAAATACTTATTGTAAGTGTTTATGTTGATGATCTAATCTATACTGGCGATGATGAAGAGATGACGAGCAGTTTCAAGTGTTCAATGATGCAAGCTTTTGAAATGACTGATCTGGGAAAAATGAAGTTCTTTCTCGGCATTGAAGTATCCCAACAGCCTGATGGTATCTTCATATGCCAAAAGAAATATGCACATGAAGTTTTGGAGCGATTTGGAATGCTGGACAGTCATGCAGTCAATAGTCCAATTGTTCCAGGTTGCAAGTTGAGCAAGGATGAAGATGGAGTTGCAATTAATGAGTCATATTACAAGCAAATTGTAGGGAGCCTCATGTATCTCACGGCAACTCGTCCAGACATAATGTACGTATGTGAGTTTGATCAAGCTGGTTCATGGCTAATCCTGAGATTCATTTACAAGCTGCCAAAAGGATATTAAGGTACTTGAAGGGTACTTTTGATTATGGAATCATGTACAAGAAAGGGAGTTCAGATGACTTGATTGCCTACACAGATAGTGACTATGCTAGTGACTTAGATGATCTGAAAAGCACTTCCGGCTATGTTTTTCTCATTAAGCTCGAGCAAGATTCGCTTTCAAAGAAATGTACCGATTGTTGTTACACTATCAACCACAGAAGCTGAGTTTGTGGCAGCAGTTGGGTGTGCAAGTCAAGCAGTGTGGATGAGAAGAGTTTTGAAGCAGCTGGGACATGCACAAAAGAAAGGCACCATAGTCATGTGTGACAACAGCTCCACCATCAAATTGTCAAAGAATCCCGTCATGCATGGGAGGAGCAAACATATTGATGTACGGTTCCATTTCTTGAGGGAGCTTGCTAAGGATGGAACTATTGAGTTGTTACACTGTGGAACAGAGGAGCAAACTGCAGATGTGATGACAAAGCCGTTGAAGTTGGATGCCTTCCTAAAGCTTAGAAGTTAGATGGGGATTGGACCCAAGGTCTAAAGACCATGGAGGAGGTCCTAGCAGAAAACACCGGGGAGATTCATCCCAAAAAGGCGGCCGAAAAGACCGGGGAGACCATAAAAACCAAGGGAAGTGATTAAATATTGTTTCTTCTCGATGTGGTAAACAGCTAAATGGAGAGGATTGGACATGTAACAGACACATCCCGGAGTTCAGGTTATTAATATTCCTACACTCTTTTATTTTGACATTCGATCACACACATCGAATGTTTAGAGTTAATAATATTTATAAACACATCGAATGTGTGTGATCAAATGTGAAAATAAAAGACTGCAGGAATATTAATAATCCGAACTCCGGGATGTGTTTCATGCATAAATTCAAGCAGCCCGTTACATGTCCAATCCTCTCCATTTAGCTGTTTACCACATCGAGAAGAAACAATATTTGATAGCTTCCCTTGGTTTTTGTGGCCTCCCCGGTCTTTTCGGCTGCCTTTTTGGGATGAATCTCCCCGGTGTTTTCTGCTAGGGCCTCCTCCATGATTTTTAGACCTTGGGTCCAATTCCTCTTCTTCATCCGACAGTCCCTTATTCAGCTTATCAAATTTATAACAACGGTGATTTTTGCAACTTGCGCCACTGAATAGAAATTTCTTGTAAACTTATTCAGGAATTGGGAAAGATCAGTTGTATCTTTTCCGGGGAGTTCCCTTGATATTTTTTCCAAAGATTCTGGAGCCCTACAAGCTCCAATCTAATAAACTCGCCACGATCACCTTCTTCCCCTTCGGCGTCGTAATAACGGCTGATATGCTCGGACATCATATTAAACTGAATCCCTTTGCAAAACTTCTGTATAATACATAGTAATGCTGTACCAATCTGGTTATTGTTTCTATGTCTCTCAGAATTGTTCTCTGCAAAGGATTTAATTCAAATAAATCCCGAATAGATCTCATCAATCTACTTCTGGTGAGGGATAACTTATTCCTCTTATCTGCATCCAAGCTATCATGACCGACATAATTACCGTTGAAGGGTAACTTATGATATGTGAATGTGGTTTGTTTAAACCCTATCCACTCAGAATTTTGAAATAACCTATATGCAATTAGGTATAAATCGTCAAGGCTGATTAACACTTCGGCATGCATTTCATTACTAACGAACGTAATAGTGATCACAAGTAAAAGGAAGAACCCTCACCGTACTATGGTTTGGCAGAAATACATGAGAGGTTATTTCTAACAAATTTTATGAAGGGTTCATATTCGGTTGGGTTAGTCAAATCCAACAGGAAATGAAATTTAATTCTAGGGTCATTCTTAACCTCACCCATTTTAGGATTCGAAAAATTATAACCCACGTTTAAAAATTTATTAGTCTCTTGATCAGTATCGTGATCCATGGGCTTTCAAAACAAAACTCAACTAAGGAAAAAAAAAGACAAGTCCAAATTGTTGAAATGTCAAAACAGTTGGAGCATGTATCTGAAACATTGGTTGTAAGTTGCAAACTATCAAAGCTGATATGCAATGGCTTATATGAACAATAAAAAATTTTGGTGTCTGCAGTGATCTAGAATTTTTTGCTTAATTTCTGCAGTTAATGAAGAGGCATTTAGCAAAGAGGTTGGAAACTGGATGAGCAGAAGGAAAGGATATTAGGGTTTAAGGAGGGTTGTGCTTGCAGAGTTAGTCTGGTAATCGGGGAACCAAAAAAGGGTAAGGAGGGTTAGTGTGGTTGTGCGACTGTGTCAAAAGAGTTGGAGCATGTATCTGAAACAATGGCTGTAAGTTGCAAACTATCAAAGCTGATATGCAATGACTTATATGAACAATGAAAATTTTTGGTGTCTACAGTGATCTAGAATTTTTTGCTTAATTTCTGCAGTCAACAAAGAGACATTTAGTAAAGAGGCTGGAAACTGGATGAGCAGAAGGAAAGGATGTTAGGGTAATTATTATCGAGGGGCGAAATGACTCAGCAGAAGATAAAAGAGCTCAAACAATCATTAAACAGGTAATTATGCCGACTTTGTTACAGTTGTGTACTATATATTCTGATGTACTCTTGCTTCATTTATTATTGTGAACGTCTATTCACTGCGATAATTAATTTTAGTGGTAGCGTGAACTGTGGAGTGGCAAGTTGCATATGTGACAATTAATGCGATGAAGAACTGGCTAGGGGGGCAGCCAAAGTTGAATTTGTTGAGAGAGTCCTACTTCTGTGTCATAATAGAGTGAGTGTGAGAGTTCTGTCCAACACTGGAATAGCTATCACATTTGCTGTGCATTATGCAGTCTTAGCCATATGTAAAGGGTTTCGGTCGAATTTGTAGTCAATTGTTTAATATTAGTGTCCCTTTTCCATATTTTGATGCTTGTAATTCTGACTCATGTTTAGATTGTTTGACATTCTGTTTTTAGTTTTTCTTACTTCCATGCTAGTTTTTTGGTTACTGTGCTTTAATAAGTTTTTTTAAGGTTGTGTGTGCATGTTTTTCTTACTAAGAAGTTTGTCTTGTTGGTTACCGTGAATTTCAACTCATTCATGAGTTATGCATATATGTACTATCAGCATCTCAAAGAACAGACCTTATCAGGGTTACGTTGGCCACATTGCATGCCTTCCTTTCATGGATCCCTCTGGGATATATCTTTGAATCTCCACTGGTTTGTATATTATACCTGTTTTTTTTTTGTCCCTTGTGGTAAGCATGATTTTGGACTTGTTAACTAAGCATGAGAATATTTGTTTTGTATATGAAAAAAATGAGTTACTCTTTGGCTTATTCTGCATAGATTAGGTAATGAAATTCTGATTTATCAATGTGTTATAATGCTATACAATGTCAACTCTACTCATATTTGATTCTGTTGCTTTGTTTGGCAGCTTGAAACGCTTCTTAAATTCTTGTCCATGCTACCGTATCGAAATCTAACCCTTCAGTGCTTGGCAGAGGTACTTTTTAATTCTCATTGTCATGGATTTTATTATAATTGCAACTAGCTGAACTTCCGTTGTTGTGAATATTTATGTCACAGGTTGCGGCCCTTAATTTTGGAGATTATTATAATCCGCAGTACGTTAATATGTATAGCATATTCATGCTACAATTGCAGGTAAGTGTAGATAATCTCTATAGGTGCTAAATCTTTGCTGAATTCTTGTGACATATTGGTATAGTTTTTACTTTTTATATTGCACTTCTTACGTAATTTAGTGTTGTTTCATTTGTTTTATAGACTATTCTCCCATCCATTGTGAAAATACCCGAAATCTATGCGCATGGGTCTAGTGAGGATCAGGTATTTATTTTTAGTCGATAGAATTTGAGTTAGTCTTCAAGCTCGTTTTTTTATTAATTTATATGAACTGATATAAATCATTGGATTTTTTCCCCAGGCATTTATTCAGAATTTGGGATTGTTTTTCACTTCATTTTTCAAGGCAAGTTTCCTTTCTTGCTGAAAGATTATTTTGTTCAAATAGAAATGATCTCTTGCAGATATATGTTAAGTCCCACAAATGAGATTTAATGGGCTATTTGTGAAGCTTATAATCGTACGCTTTGGAAACTGGCAATGAATAGGCCGCTTAGTACATATATCCTTTAGCATAATGACATATTGGTATTTGTTCAACTTATACAAATTTGGTAGGAAACTATTTCTTTAGTTACAGGTATGTGGTCTAATAATGACTTATTGATGTCATTTTCTTTTTATGGCCTTAATCAGCAGATGCCTTTACTCCATGGTGTGGCTGATGGTCTTGGTTCACAACTTTTGCAATGGCTCCAACTTTATGCTAATCCAATGTCAAAATTGAGATTACTTATGATCTGTTGCATGGCAAAGCCTGAGGAGGTTCTAGTTGTTGAAGATGAAATGGGAATATTGTTCATGAAACTATGAAGGACAATGATGTTCTTGTGCAATATAAGGTGGTCTTTTCACTTGTCAGGAAATGAGCAACTTATATGAAATAGAGACTTTTTTAAAAATAGAGATTAGATGTAGTGGTGGGTGGGGGTTGGGGGTGGGTGTTGGGTGTAGTGAGAGAAGTGAAATGAAAAATTATAAAAATACAATTAGAGTAATGAGGATAAAAGAGTAGTGAGGAGCCTCTTTTTCTAAAAAGAGTTGCCTCAATCTCTTTTTTTAAGAGGCAAAAGAGGTTAACAAATTTTTATCAAACAAACTTTAGTCTCTGTTCAAAAAAGAGGCAAAAAGAGGCTATCAAACAGCACCCATCTTAAAAAAACTTGATAACTTTGGTTGTATTGTTCAATTTTCAGCTTACAGTATGTTTGGATGCATTCTTGGGCCATGTAGATGTGTCAGGATTTAGCTTTTGTGCTTTCTATGATAAGTAATTTGAATTTATGTAGATTTGTTTGTATTGAGCTCCCAACTGTGTAGACCTATTCTGCTGAAAAATGTTCTGTCTGTACACATTTCTACTCTTGGGTACGTGATATGTTTTTTCTGTTTTTCCTACCAACTGACTGATATATTATTAGGTTCATAAATCATGGATTCCACCGTGGCTTTCAGTTCATTTAGTTCACTCTCAGGTGAGTTTCATGCATGTTGGTAATATTTTGGGACGACTTCTCTTGAGTGTTTTCTTGACTTGCAGTCCTTTATAATAACTCAATGGAATGAGCGTGGAAGACCAACTCTGGACACGACAATTCAAAAGGTTTGGTTCTTTTTTCTTATTCACTGATAGCTTTCCAATTTTGAAAGTTCACATGTCGGACTTTCATGTTTTAACAAGCATGTTGTGTCAATGTAGAGAAATCCTGGTCTTAAGAAATTATACATCGTGTAAATTTCATTAAACATTCTGCAGTTTGAAGATATCTATTTTCTTTTTCCCAGGCACGGGAAAAGAAAGCTTAGTTTAAAAATTGGGTGGAACCCCAAATTGATACAATCAAGGCAGTAAGTTGTCTAACTAACATTTTATTTATTGCTCTGAAGATGATCTAGTTTATGTTTTTTCCCTTTTTTCATGTGTCCATGATTATAGATGTTAACGGTTAGTCCGGCCCACATGGCGTTATCATTATCTCTTGGAGGCATTATTGTTAGAGCTTCAAATTTATTTTTGCATTCTTAGAAGTTGAATTTGTACTTGAGTTTGGTATAATTTGTGTTTCTAAAATAGTCTTCGTGTTTATATTTGTTTAATATGATATGTTATAATTTGGGTTTTCAATTATTTCTTTCTTTTGAAGCAATGGTTCCCAACAATCAAGGAATGGTGGTTTGCATTTGTAACTAATATTGAACCAAATGTTCAATTACTTGCTACTAAAACTGTTGATGTTTTCCATGCATCCAAGAAGACTATAGAACCTCATATTGTCAAAGTACAAAAGACTCTGGATCCCTACTTTATGGTATGTATTTGAGTCAGTTATGTGAAGTTTAAAGATCATCAGGATGACATTTATCCTGTTGTACTAATTTAATTTTTCAGGAAGCTGAGAAGTTCGCAAGTCCATATGTGGTAATGATGAAGCCTCATGTTGATAAAGCACACGTTTTCTTAAAGCCCCTACACAAAGAAAGTAATTCGTGGTCCCGTGGATATAAAAAGTTTATGAAGGCTGTTCCCGTGTACCACCGTCGGGTATAACTTCCTTATTTCCCTCATTTTATTTTTTATAAGCAACCACCTAGTTTTTCTTCTTTTGATCGGCATATATGATTTTTGTAACTTGCCTTGATAGGGTTTCCACCTTGGTACTTTCTACGTGCTCCAATAGATTGAGATCATTGTCTTTGACTCTGAAATTAGTTTCCCAACTCTTCCCAATATATGCATCAAGATAATCACTCTTGGTTTAAATCAATGTTAACAGTTACCAACATTGTTTGTGGTTGGGTAATTTTAGTGATTTATTTGATGCATTTTTATTCTTTTAATTTTCATTTATATATGCTTTCTCTTTTATTTTTCTCCTTGTCTTTCTACTTTTACACTTTCATATGGATCCATTTTCACCTACCCAAACTAGTTTAATAGGCGTTGTTGAGATGAGTTGAAAAGTAATATATTGCAACAACATTACTTTTGACACTTCACTTTTCAAATTGCTGTTCAACAATGTATATGCTTAATTTATTATACTTTTGACTGTATGATATGCGTTTTGAACATGAAAAAACTGACAACTTTTGTTGGTTTCTTTTTTCTTTCTATTTTTTGGGACAAGTACTTTAGACACCTTGCGACAGATTTGGATTTGCTCCATTATTTCACAAGTATAAATGTTTGATTTGCTTCGATTATGAAGGTCCGAGTTACGATTCATGAATTGCTAAAAAGCCACGAATTCACAAAGCCGATTGCAATCAATGAGGTCGTCTGGTATATGGTAATGGTTATCGTATACGTAGTCCTTTTCTTTTTCTCGGTGAACATTATTGAAGTTTATGTTGATTGTTTAAATTACCATCCTAATGTTAAATTATGCTTTCAGGCCTCTGCTTTAATGGCTCTTCCAGTAATCATTCTTTTCAATTTGATTTCAGCAGTTTTCAGGTTCGTTTCATTATTATTATTATTAAATTTTTCATTCATTATAATCGTAACTTTTATTTATTTCTCATTTCAACTTATATTTTTTTTGTTAATTTTCTCAATTTCTACTTCAAGATTAAGTTATATAAGTTGGGTGTTTTTTCCCCAGTAAAAAGCCAAAGAAGCGTACTCGTCACCCCCATTCGAGCCACACACGCCGTAGGGCTAAACGTGTACATCCTGACAAGACAAAGGATGAGATAGAACACCGCATTTAAATATAAATATTCAAGGTGAGTTATGTGACCTTATTTAATTATGTCAGCTTCAGAAGGATTATGCCCTAGGTTGCAGCTATTGTGCTATCACCTCTTTATCCTTTTCCCTTTGCATTTACTTGCTCATCTGTACTGTGCTTGTGTTCCATACATGTACATATACTTACGATGCAACTCTTGAGGAAAGTATGCCTGTTAGCTTTAGATTTATGCGGAAATAATAAATTAAATGGTTCAGTGATATTCAAATCACCTTTTGAATATGTATATATACCTATGAAGTAGAAACTTTATTATTTTTGAAGGAGAGGGAAAAAAGTGGCCTATATTAGTCTCCCATCCCAATTTAAGTGAATGATTTTCCGGGATTTTCCAGAAAGAGTGACTTGATTCAACCTAAACCCTTATCCAGTGGTTGTAAATTATAGTAATCATTACTCTCCTACTTGAACTATGTGCCAGTCAAACCCATCATTAGGACCTTCTTAAGGTCCTAACTTAGAAGGGAATGCTTGCACCCATGACTTTGAGACTTCAAATCACAAGCATTTAGAAGAGGAACCAAAAATGGAAAAGAAATTGATTTGCATATCCTAATCTGTATCATTAATAACTAGCTGCCAGGACTGAGGAAAATAGGATTTCTAAGATACTATTAGGGCTTTCGTTAGATTTTTAAAGTAGTACAGTAAACTTTGAGGCACTTTCTGTTTTCCATCAACCATTCAATTGACAGAAAGAGCATTATATTCAGTTGTATAACAAACAGAACCGCCTCTGATACTACAGTTTGACTGTGTTTCTATTTTTCATTCTCGAGCAACATGAGTGGAGGGATCCCCTCATGTGAGGGGTTCACCTCATATAAATTATAATTGACTACAACCTTTTAACTAAAAAAGTCAACATCAAACAGACAAATGATGTAAATACCACATATCTGTAACAAGTTGTAAAGGGATTCAACATGGACAAAAGATGCAAAAGGATCATAATTGAAGTCTAGACTCGAGGATGAAATTTAGTAGCTCAACAAATTTTATAGCTACAAGGTACCTTTTGTTTAAGGATCACAATGTCATCTCCTCCAGTATGCTTCAGTTGAGGAATTGTAACAATACCTCTCTTTAGTTGTTCCAGTTCCTCCTTTAAAGAGCGAATCTCATTTTGGTATTTCTTGATAAGTGATTTCTCATCAATTATCTGCAGGTTCATATATAGGCTTAATACTTCCACTAAATGTCAAGAAAGACAACATCACAAATACGGACTTGTTGAATAATCATACCTTGTTTTGTGCTGCTTGAATTTCAATATGTTTTGCACGGTGGGCAAACTTCAAAGTGTTGTGCGTCTCTTCTGAATTGCTCGACGAGGGAGTAACAGTGCAAATGAGCTGGAATTTAAAAAATATAGACATAATTCACAATCAAGCCCTCACCATAAGCAGAGTATACTGACAGATTTTTAATTATTGTATTTCTTCTAAACATGCTTTTAGTTCTAAATTTGTACTTAATTGCCTTAAGACTTGCAGATACTAGCTCGTCCATGACCACTTAATGAAGATTGAAGAAGCCTAGTTAACTTTAAATCCCTGTATGGTATGTGTGTAGCCCTTCCATCGGTTAATTTTGATATAACCTGTGAACAATCATGTATTAGCATATTCCACAAAAGACTGATCTGTTTCAATGAAACCAAAAAAATAGTAAGAAACGCAGTAACTTCATTTTTACATTCCTTTTTCTATATATCCCTATAATAACATTGTAGCCAACCTCAGTCTTCAACTCACGAATCACAAGTTTTTATCTAACCATTTTTTATACACTATTAACACATACCAACACCCATACCCAGAGTAAATATACTATTAGTTCCATTCATATAGTATCAATACCAGTGTGAATATTGTATATTTGTATGGCTCCTGCTGCTGAGTAGATTGAAAATTTGTGGAACCAACATGTCTGTGCTCTGTTATCATAAAGAGGGGAAAATGAATAAAGTAAAACAACTATATAAGCATTCTTCAGGATTAAAATCAAGCAAATAGTTCCAACAACTAAATGAAAACCTACTATCGTCTTTGAAGTGCATGTAAATTGCAAGTAATGAATAAGGAACATTTAGAAAACTAATCAGAAAGGGAAACTTTTGGTAATATCAATATTTAGAAAAAAATTATTTCTATGAATCTCAATATATTTGGTTTAGATTAACTTAGGTAATTAATTAATTAAACACTAAGTAAGTAGGTTTTCAAAGTTGGACTCTCATCACCAATTTGACTGAAGACTGAATTCAAAATTGGCCTATCGCCAGTTCAACTGGCGATTTGGCTATTGCTGGGAAAGATTGAACTTTTTGGATGTAGATGGGAAAAACGAACATCAGGTGGCCCATTTTGAGAAAATACATATGTAAAATCCGAGTCCGAATTGAATCAAATATATCCAAACAAGTCTTAAACCACTAGCCTAATAGTATTTTCTTGGGTTATCTTAGCCCACCACAGATTCATCCAAAAAAAAGTTTTATATACACATCCAACATGTTACGATGCGGGACTGGGGCGGCAAATACAAGTAAATTCTGGTAAGATGTAAATATACATATGCATATTATATATACATATGCTTGGTGATGGCAGAAAAAGTAGTAAAATACTGTGAAACAGAACTACTTCTATATTCATTTTATTTTATTTCATTTTGGATAGGATTGGGTTTCCTTTAATGTTAGTAAAATCTTGAGTAAGAAAAGTAATGTAGAACTGCAAAATGGATTACAAAAGAGGCAACTGCATATTAGAATAATATGACATCAAGAATCATGCTGACCACATAAATTCAAACTCCACCCACTGTCTCAAAAAATGAGCAGTCAATCTGCAACTTATTACATTTCTAATATGATTGAACAATTTGGGGAAATTGGTGTGAGGTGAGGTACTCATTCTGTCTCAAAGAATATTCAGTCAAGCTGCAACGGTGTAGCCTTTTTACTTTATGCACTATAGAGAACCAATATAACCTTGCTTCTTGACAACTATAGGGTTGTGGGGGAGTGTAAATCACCGGTATTTTTCTATGCAACTATCGAACAGGGGAAAGATAATACATTACAACTCTATTTTTCTTAAGAGCAAAAGAAATACGTATCAAGTACTTGATCAAAAAACTTACCAAAGAGGTAACATATTTTCTTTTCCATTTGTCCGACAATTAGTGAGCGTGTGACATACTCGTGTTTCCCGCACAAGTACGCATTCATTCTGGCATTGCAAGTAGTTAGTTTTATGTATTTTAATCCAAATACAAACAATGACAATAGTAAATGTACCTCGACATTGCACAATTGAGTAGGCGAATGTTCAGCCAATATTGTACGAAGAGATGGTTGGGAATGCGAGGGGACTGCAGTAACCATGTTAGCAAGTGGAGCATGCTTGGAGAATTGGGAGAGGGACTTGGGTGGTGTCAATACTGGAAAGTCTTTGGGTAGAGGTTGAGTGTAATTCTCAGAACGCTCTCTTTCCCGACGTGCGCGTTGTGCCATCTTACGCCGCGAGCACGTACTATTATCATTGCGATTTCGTTTACGTCTAGCGCTTTGGGTCTTAATTTTAGAGGAAGCTAAATTTGATGCGGGAGCCTAAGATAGAAAGTTGTGTGTGAAATAAGTTAAATAATTAGCGAACTAATATAATTTCAAATCCCATTAATCTAGTGCAAGTAAACACAACGTAGCAATTTACGAAGGGGAAATAAAAAAATTAAGAAAATTAACTCAGAATCTATAATATGTAAGAATGACTAAGGAAATCAATACATAATTTAGACAATATATTAGCAGGTCAAAAATTAAATTCATGTAGAGCTGCGAAATTCATCATGACAGTGTAGTCGACCAAGATATTGTAGTCTTGTAGATATGATGTTAGTTATATAATCTATATCTATCTATATTATTTTAAAGTGTTGATGGTACTTTTGATGTAATTGTGTCACATTTGATTTTTTTTTCTCTTTTATCCCTATAATTTTAGATATATCAAAATATTATCCTTTTTAATTTTATTTTTTTATTTAATCCTTTAAATTTTATAACATTTTAATTTTATCCTATATAATGTATACACGTATTGCGTGTTGCACTGGATACTAGTTCATATAAAGCTCCTTTATTTTCTTGGTAATAATATTATACATACATGGTGATGTTTTTGTTTAAAATATAAACATTACAAATCCCAAGTATGATAACATATAAGGAGGTAAGGATGTAAATGAATTGAGTCAAGTCAAGTATTGACTTGCTCAGGTTTGATTTATAAAATTTATCGGGTATAAAATAAGATTTGATTGAAACTTGTCTAGCTACCGGATCAAGCACGATCTCGAATTGAGCCCGAACAGTTTAAATTTTTCGAAAGAATATGATCCGAGTATCAATAAAAAATAACAATTTGAGAAAGTTCGAATAATTTATCGAACTTTCAAACTTGCTCATATTTGAATCATTTATATTTCGACTTGAGCTCGAATCGAACTTTTAGTCGAGTGAGTACGAATCGATCCCGAACTGTTTGCTCATTTTACGGTCTTAGAAGGAGAACAAAATTTTAAATATATTTAAAAATGATTTTTCATAATCAAACATATAATAATAATAAAAAAAAGGTAATGGGGCCTTTGTAGTTTGGGAGGAAAACTATCAATATCAAGTTGATATCTTTTTGTATCCAACTAAAATTAATAATCGTGTACCAATTGAATCAAGAATTCCAACTTAATAAAGCGATTGTTTTACCATTATTATAATTATGTCCAACTGCGCAACCATTAAAAAAGTAATTTTTTCCTCTTTAGTTTATATGTATATTGCGATGGTAGATGTATATTTTTTCTATAATATTCAAATTTAAAATTAAAAATAGTTAAAAAAAATAGTAATTCCAACAAAAGAATATACAACAAAAAGTCATCAGAGGTATAATAGAAGGACATGTATTATACACACTGTTTTTGTACAATGGCAAATGTTATACTCCCATTGTTTTTGTACAATGGCAAATGTTATACTCCCATTTAATTTTTAAAGTCAAACGATAATATATTAAATTTTAAATTAATATAAATATATTTAATTTTAATTTATACAATTATTATAATTGTATAATAAATAATAAAAATTATAAATTTAAAAATATTTTATTTTAAATTTTTATGAATTATACTAAATTTAAAGTTTAATATCGTTATTTCACTTCAAAAATCAAATTTTTATATTTCTAATTTTAAAAGAAAGGAAATATTATTTGTTTTAAAAATGTTAGCCCTTTATAGAAAAGTAAACAAGAAAAAATGTAGTGGGCCACCCAAAAATAATAATGAGTAATAATTAAAGTTGTTAGGTTGATAATTAATATCATGATTGCCCACCAAAACCATTATACATCAAATTAGTAACAACTTGATACAAACTCGCGCGTTGCGACGGGATTATTTAATTTTTTAATAATAAATATGTACATACAATTAATAAATTAAAATATAATAAAAATATGGTAGATTGTTATCCAGATTAATCAACATGTCCTCAACAAGTCATAAAAGAATGACACACAAATCAAATTATGATAAATCTGTAGACCAACAATTGGTGATGGATAATTCCTCCTTGTAACTTGTATATCTCTCTTGCAGATTCAAAAGGCTATAAGAAACCTTGCAGTGGATAACAACAATTATCTCATAACTCATTGTTTTTTCCACCATGTATGACATTCAAATAATATACGATCCAGCATAGCTCGAACTATATCCAATTCTTGTCTTCATATAAGAATTGACCATCAATTTATCATAATCATTTGAATGTCGAAAAGTCACGGGGGATCACAATAACTCCACAAGCCCAACCAGATGAACCATTACAACTCTAAAGTATGTATATGATGCAGGGTAAACTAACAGGAGATATATGCCATCATGGAGTCTTGAGACAATTGAAAAATAGATAGAACAAAATAGAACGTCAAGATCAATATATAGCATTAAGGATAAGATCCACTAAAAATAATAAATTTTTTTAGCACGTGTTCAAGGTTCTACATTAAACTTTTAAAGAAATTTCATTAATTTCACCAAAAATAACATTTTGTTAGATAAGTAGCTTTGATGAATCAGAACTTCAGTATCTTAGTATAAAAGAAATCATCAGCTAAGCCAGATGAAGAATTCAAATTCTACAAATAAAATATAAGAATTTGTTTTATATAAAAAAAACACTGTACCAAGAACGTGCCTACGAAAATCACATTGTAAAGTTTGTAAGAATGAGGAATATGAGAAAGTACTGCAAGTTTGTTTCACTTTCATCTCTGATGGACCTTTGCAGAAAGCTTGGATCCCACCATCTGGAAGAGCCACAGACAGAGACATTATTTTCTTGACAGAATCGAATTTTTTCCATCTTTATTCTTGACCACCTCAGAACTGGTATTTTGAAATATAGCCTGCAAGAGAATGGTTGATACATCTGCTGCTATTTCTGAATGAAAGATATATCCACATTCACTTCCTTTCATCTCTTTAGCTTTTCCAAATATCCATATCTTATCAACAACCATATGATTAGTTGCAGTTTGCATCGAACTGAAGCATCTTTAGCTGTCATTCATCTCAACAGCTGAAACCAGTAAACATAATGCATAACAAATTCTTAAAATTAACTAAAGCAAGAAGTGTTGCTCAAATGAATTGTGTCCTTGAAAAGGAAACTTTACACTCTACAATGGGCAAAACCTAGTCATGATACTCGAAGAGGTCCCTTTATTCTAAACAAAAGAACACAGCGATTATATTGAGCCGAGGAACAGTTGGTCGCCTCATAGATTGATAAGTAGAGAAATCAATATTTGAAGATACACAAAAATAATAATAATAATAGCTCTAAAGCAACATTGTCTCTGGATTCTCAATGTAGCCCTTGAATGCTTTCAACCATTCTGCACCAATAGCTCCTACAAACAGTACCAAATTTATTATATCAAATAACATGTTAAATGGCTTTGGACATTCATTATCTGAAAGCATTTGTCAGAGGAACCTACCATCAATAACACGATGGTCACAGCTCAGTGTTACAGACACAATGGAAGCAAACTTGAATTGATCAGGATCCGAACCAGGTATAATCCTCTTCTCAGCTGCTCAACAACAATTTATTATGAGATGATTTATTAAGGTATGATACTAAGAATTCATGTTCAAGATCAAGGAACTGCACTAATAACTTAAATATAATTAGTCATACAGTCAACTCCTCAAATATAATTTAATATTCTATACCACAATTTTTTTTTATTAAATAGTACTTCTTCTAAAATAAGTACTTAGTTGCCAAACAGGCTCTGACAAAAGGAGCTGGCCAAATTTACTTGTTTTTCCTTTATTTTTCCGACTTTATGCTTTGCATGTACGGGTGGTGCTCACTTTTTTTCCCGACACTTGTATGTTCATGGATTTCTAAAGATACCAAGTTTCTATTTCCTAAATTAAAAGTACAATTTAATTTTTGAGATTCAAATTTAAATAATATGATATATTAAATTTTAAAATGATTTAAATTTATTTTATTTTAATTGATACAGTAATTACTTCGTCTCCAAAAGAATTACTAACGATACGTTTGGATTGAAGGAATGGAATGGAGATTAGAATGATTCATTTTATTCTAGAGTATGCAATTGCTTCTGTAAAAGAAAAGGAGGATACAATGATAGCAAGGCATAACTCCTCACCATAGAAATCCTCGTCAATGTAGCAACCATGGCTCCTAAAATCATTAACAATCATTTTGAAACTGAAAAATGAAAAACTTTTTCAAATTTAGATAATAATCTAAAGTCGACAACACACTCACAATGGTCTTGATGGTGTTGTCAAAATAAGGATTCCAACCAATACTCATGACCATCTTGTAAACGCCTCGGGTTGATAATCCAGCCCAACCAAAGTAGACACCCGAGGGTGTGTTACGAAGGATGGTTGAGTAGCTTTCTGTGGATAAATTAGCTGAAAGAGCAAATATAATCAGTAAAAACTGAACTTGATGAGATTAGGTAAGCAAAGGTAAGACCTCCTCATGGTCATATCAAGAACAACCCACCAAACCATCTTTGTACAAAACTGAAGTGAAAGATTTTATAAAGAAACTAATTGCCACATAACAATCTAGATTTTGAAATACAAAAAATCAATTAAAGCAAGGTATAACAAAAAAAATCAATTAAATGGTTCCTTTTTTTAAGAAAAAAGTGTGATCAAAAATAGAATTCAAATGGTAGCCCCAAAAAATATAAATAGAATACAAACATCATACAATTTTTTGAGAGCTCATCGCCGCTTGTACAAGCAAGGCTTCAATTTAGGCCATTCAATTTCCTTCTTTGATTTTTGCTTCTCTTGTAGAGTATAAAATAAAGGAATCATTCATGAGTATACAAACTTAATAGAAATCTATGGCCTGTAGTGAATCTTGCATATTACTAATAGAAAAGCTCCTAACCTTTTTCTTGAAATAGAAAAGTATAAACATTTTATTTGAAAAGTCCTGCACAGAAGTAAAACTTATTAGCACAAAGACGGAAAATAAATTCACACTTAAGGATGAAAGAACATAGATAAACCTTTGATAAAGCGGTGAATCCTAGTTCACATATCGCTTTTGAATACCTATCTGGGACTGCTCCCCCAGTAGTGGGATCAAACCTGCTCTTCACTTCTGCTATCAAAAGCCAACTACTGTACATGCATCACTACTCAAGAAAAGCTCTTAGAATAAATTAGTCATAAGCTTCAAGTAAAATAATGTAAGATACAATGGTTTAAGAACTCTTTGTGCTTCCTGTAGGTAACTTGGGAAGTTCGTCCCCATCAGTGAAAGGCAGAAGCCAGAAACATCAATTGACGAAGAATATAGTGGTGTCTGCAATCAAAATTTGCAAGCTTATAATAGTTAGTGAGGGCCCATCTCAGAGTTCACAGTTTGTACTAAAAGGGCACATTAGTTTCAAAATTTTAGAAAAGAAACCCAAAAACCAAGGAGCAGCTCACATAAGTACCTAATACTGGCTGCCTTTTATCTTCATTTCTCTTGTATACCTGGTTTGTGTAAATGTTCGACATGATTGAAAATATTACCATTTATCGTGAAAAAAGTATCTAAATACTCCAGTAATCACCTCAGCAAAGTTGGACCAATAATTCATGGAAACAAATGACAAGGCCTTTTTTATCCCCATTCCAGAAACAAATGACAAGGCCTTTTTTATCCCCATTCCAGAAACAAAAGACCTCATTTCAGATATTGAAAACGGTAATCCATGGAAAAACAGTAGAAAACTTAGATACTTTATTAATCACCTAAAATGAGAAAGCAAATATCATAAGATAGAACGAACGGCATTTCAAAAAGCTCAAGGAAAAATAAAATTGTCTCAATGTGTACTTTCAGGAGAATGATGTATCCGACTTAAATTTACTGACCCAGACTCGATCAACTCTGGCATCATTGCCTCACATGCCCCAGAAGACACATCAGAAAAAAGCAAGGGATCACACTTATTTTCAATCAACTTCTTCCCCTCATTGTTGGGAGAATGACTGCCTCCAGGATTGCCTCCTGTAAATCACTTGACATGTCAACATCCTCGTTATAATCTGGGACTGCACTCTCCGCCTCTTGCGCATCACCACACGAAGCAAGCCCGCCAGGTTTATCATCATTTGAAGCAGCTTTCTCAGTATCATATGTTTGAACAACCTCGAGGCTTTCCAAGTTGGAAGATATTACTTTCACCCGATTTATGGCTCCAATTTCTTCCCTCTGCTTCTTATAAATAGACATGGCTTTCTGCAAGTTGAAACAAAACATATAAAAATAATCATGAAAGATCTATTCAACTTTGCAAAATCCTTGACAATATTCTTAGTCATTTGTTTATAAGAGATAATAATCAGATACATGAAGGGGGAAATATTATAAACTCAAACACACAATTCCAAGTATATTATTGACGCATTTAAACATTTAAATAAAAATTCCATAGGGCAAACAGATAGTTGAACTCTATAAGCATTTCTAACCCACAATTCCAAGTATATGCATACTTTTCTTTTAGTGAGGGCCATCTCAGAGTTCATCGAATGAGACGTGTACTGCATTTGCAATTCCTATACAAGCATTTTTTAAACAGATAGGTGACTACACTTGCATCCTATACAAGCATTTTTTTATATATACTACCCATGTTTCAAATTATAAGATCATTTTTGACTTTTGAAAGTCAATTTGAGTCATTTTCAAACTCAAAATTTAGATGATTCATTAAAATTATGAAACAATAAATATTACAACAATGAGTAATATTTTTAGATAGTTTACAATATTAATTAATGTATTGATTAAAATTAAATGAATTCATGTCAAAATTTTGAGTTTGAAAGTGTTTTAAGTTAAATTCAAAAAGTCAATAATGATGTTATAGTTTAGAATGGGAGTACATATAAGGACATTCTAGACCAACATTTTTTCTAGAGGTAAAGTAGAATTTTAAAAGCTAGACAGAACATAATTTGTATCCACCAAACCCCCGGCTGATATGAAACCCCCCAAAAAAAACTACGGTTTTCAGCCACAAAAAAATACTAAATATAATTATAGGACTGGAAAAAAAATAACACCAACACCTATAAGTTTAGCACCATTGAGTTACTCGTAACAAAAACTACTCCAAAATGAGGGCCACATTGAACAAATAGTAGTGAAAGTGGTGACACGTGAAATGAATAAGCAAACCATCAAATATAAACACATGATTAAATGATCACAATAATCAACATAGTGATGACTCATCATGCAATGAATCCAAGTATGCATACCATTTTCACCAACTGTAACATTCCCGAGATCACCAGCATGAGTATCTCATCCTTAGGAGCGCCATGCTCTTTGCCAGCAGGGTTATAATGTGGTCTTGCAGATTAACATGATCAAGAGAAGAAATATAAAAATCGTTGCATTCTTTCAATTGCCATTGTCAAAAGTACAGAAAAATTCAAGTACATGGGTGAAATTTACCAGTTGACATGCAACCATCTGTTGTATCACCAAGAGCATGGACATGAAAACCATGAAGTCTGGGTGCAAGGCCAGAAAGGCTTCCACTAACTGTAGTTGGACCTGAGGCACAAGAATAGGATCTACCAAATTAAGCTTAGTATGCTCCTTTATAATGGATTTTTATTTTTTGGATTATAATATATATATATTAGATGAAAAAAGAATATATGTACAGGGAAAGAGTAGTCCACCCACAAAATAAAAATAAGAAGTGAAAAGAAAAATAATTTGAACTGGATAAACAACAAATCCTCCAACAAACAGGGCATTAAGATCCTTGAGGACACACTGTACGAACACAAAGCAGATATAGAAGGAACAAATGAAACAAAAGAAAAAGCTTCACCTACTTCTATTTTGTATTAGGAGGATTAGCCAGCGCATCAGAGATTCTGTAATCAATGGTAATCCAAGTCACCCACCACGAAAGTAAGTCAAAGGGTTTTAGAAAACAATTACTTATGGATCTCAGAAATCCATAAGATCTTTCATGCTATTGACAACCTCTTGTAACGAATGATCCAGTTGTAGTGATAAAACATTGCTCTTGTAACGAAAAACCCATGATGGTGTTCCAGTTTCAATAGTTACCCAGGCAGCTCCAAGATTAGTGCTTACACCAGGACAGAGTAAAGTTTAACAACAGATTACAAACAAAATGAATACAGTTTCTAAAAGTAAATCAAAACCGTCCATGAAAAGGTATCTAAGGATTAGAGGGTAAGGATATATATATATATATATATATATATATATATATCCATAACATAAATTTAAGGTTAAATATATATAGTATATATATATAGTACATTTCTTTTTAGATTAATAAGCACATGTCAAACAACCCAACAATGAATTGCAATTTGAAAAATACGACAAAAATTTTACTTCAATTATTTATTTTGCTATGAAGACAATAACCTTGGAGTAGGTAGGATTTGACCATGTGATCTCCCCTAGAATGGGGGACAAAAGGAGTTGGCATTTAGTAACATAAAAATAATCATATTTTTCTAAATTTAGTTGAGAAAAATGAGAGTCTATGTACAGAGTTATGCAACTGAATCTCAATTCTCAACCTACCATGACCATATATAAATTTAGGTTATAACCTATCAAATATTTTGGAAAAAGAAAACTTAAAAAAAAATCAGTAAGAAAATACTTAAAAAAATTCATGGTGCGGCTCAACTGCCTAACACCGCAACATAAGTATTAAGAAAAGACGATAAAATGGGCATACTAAGCTGCTGTAAATTGAAATAAGAATTAAGAGTCTCACAATAATTGGTTGTGTATATATATATGATCGAATCACAAAAGAATATATGATCATAATCAGTAAAAGATCCAGTTGATTACAGCTAAAAAATAGCCCAAAAAGATGATAAAATGTAAGCTTCAAGAAATTACTTCAGCTAAAAAATAGCCCCAAAAGATGAAAAAATGTAAGATTCAAGAAATTTACCATCCATGAACCATCTTCCATCTGAAGAAATGTAAGCTTTCTTAATTGACAAGTTCAGATCTTTGAGAACTTGAACGGCTTCTAGAAGAAAATAATGGACAAATTAGTCAAAATGTCAAACTAATTTTGGACAAATAACTTTTGGGAAATTTAACAGAAGGTGATACTTACCATAACGCGAGTGGCGTTGGAACAGCCAGCATTATCGACTATGACCCTGTAACAACATCAGGGGCAAGGAAATTTCTGGAAATAGTCAAATTATAATAGGTGAAAAACTTCTAGAAAAATGGAATAAGAGTTGGACAAATTTCAAATTTGGGAACAAAATCAACTAAGTAACTCTTTACTGCCAAATATTGGTGTTAATATGGAAAATACTCCGAAAATTTGGAAACAAATCATGTCGAATATTTTATATAGAATTATCGAAAAAAATTCAATAGTGATATTCTCTAAAATATTGCAAGCAATATTACTTATCCACCCAAAGGTATATTGATAATATTATTTGACTGAATCTTTTTAGCACATACAATGGCTCTCATTTGATACAATTTTGATCAAGCTCTCATCAAACGTTAATAACTCAATTTAAGTATAAGTGGTTTATCAAATAATTTAAAATAATTGGACTGAAGATTATTCAATGAAGTATTATATTAAGTCATATGAGCTGTCCAGATTAGCAAATTGATGAGGACTGATCTCCATAATTGGGCCAAGTATATATTGAGCAAGTTAAAGCTTATTCATGTGCAAAGGAAATTAAATTTCACCTGGGCCATACCTTTTTTCAAAGTTATCAGACTTAATATTTTCACCGAATTGAAGTGGGCTTCTCAACAATTAATACACATAAAGCAATGATCTACATATCACCAATCATTAAGCTGGAGCATGTAAAGTCCTAGCAATACAAGGATTCGTGGCTTTCATGAAGGAATTTTGGTGGCGAAGAGTCCAAACGCGGCTGGGAAAATCTTTGGATTTAGAATTAGTTTTAAATTCTATTGTAATTAGGATTTTTTGTTAATTAGAATTTTTTTTTAAAATTGACTTCTATTTCCTTATAGAAATTAGGGTTATAGTTTATAAATTCCTATTAGGATTTGGATTGTTTTGAGTAGTATAAAAAGAGGTTCAAGTTGATGTAATCAAATACATTATACATTATTCATTATTCAATATATTTGTGAGGTCTACTTTTGGTTCTTTTCAAGAATTTCTAAGTATTTTTCTTAGTTATTTCTTTTTGAGATTCAATTTGACTTATCATACAACAATTCATAGTTGTGTGTGGTTTTTTCTCCGTCGATCAATCGAATTGTCTTGAGATTACCGCTTCAATATAAGCGAGGGGGTCAAGGTGTCGTTGGTGTCCATTCAACGCAGTAATTCGACGCGACAAGCAATTATACCAAGATTACCGCTCTACATATAAAGTAGGGTTAAGGTGTTACTGAAGCAATTCATCCAACAACCGTGTCTTTGAAAGCGATCGGGGTGGCGACCACCTCACGCAAGCGTGTCGTGGAGTCTATCATCATTCCTCCTGAAGACATACAATGGCTAATTAGAGAGAAATTAGCAAGCATAAACACATATATGGATGAAATGGTGAAAAAATAATCATATCAATTATTGAGACCCATAGTTCATAGTCCATCTAAAATATATTTAGAGAAAACTGAAAAGGCTTCAGAGATTTTCCTAGCATAACATTTATCAAAGCCGGAAGGAAGGGAAGATTGCTATTTTTTTAGAGCAAGATTAAAATTTAAATTGATACATATATATAAACGTAACCTGTAGTTTTAGAAGGGGGTTGAGGGCTAATTTTGGGTACCGGAGAAGAGAGGAGACCGGTAAGTAATTGTATCTCCATGACAGAGACGAATCGCTTCATCTCGTCTAGCTGGTCTCGAACCCCGGCTCGGTGTCGTGCCTCGGTCTCGGCTAAACGGAGCCTCAGATCCTCCACCGCCCTAGAAGGATCTTTCGATGGCAATCGATGTGAACCGTAACACATGTTTTGATGACTCTGGGAATTGAGGAGAAAGAAAGATTGGTTGAAATGGAGAATCTGTAACTAAACCAAATGGTGAAAACCAGATCTTCAGCAATCTACTGGATGTTTATCCTTTAGATTGAGTTTCTTCAAATTTTGAATGAATTTGAATTAATTTAGTTGCCATATTCAGGGGAATTTGGGAAATGAATCTCATATGTTATGTTAAATAGACATTTGTGTAAAGGTAATTAGCAACATTAATTAATTAAGATGGACAGGTGTTAATTTTTTAAAATGACAGACGTCAACTTATTGTGTCATGTACTGTGATTTAGTATAGAAAATAGATAATAGATTTTTTTTCTCCTCACACTTTAGCTATATATATATATATATACGGGGCGGTTCACAAGCATTCTTCTTAAAGAGTATTACTCTCTTAAACAGCATTCTGGTTTTAAAACACGGCAATTTTATATCTCTCTCCTCGTTTACTCTCAAAATAGAAGCAACAGAGTTCGGCCTTCACTTCACTTCACATACTTCCTCTCACTGCACTTCACTTCACTTGACTTCCTCCTCCATTGAAATCGACTGAGGTAACGAGTTCGGCCGAGGGAATCTCTCCTCCCTCACTTCACTCCTCCTTACTGCTAAATCGGTTCCCTTGAAATCCTCCTTACTGCTAAATCGACTGAGGGAACGAGACTGAGGGAACGAAACATTTCTGGAACGACAGATTTCACTGCCCTTGATTCCCAAATCTTATGCAAATCGAAGAGAGATCGTGCTCTCACAAGCCCTAGGTCCAGAAATTTGAAGCAGAGATCGTGGCCCTTGAAAATCGAGTTCAGAAATTCGAACGGAGAGTTCGTGGCCCTTGAAAATTGTATTCTTCACAAATTGGGGAAGCTCTCAGAGTAATGCCTCACTTTCCTTTTACCTTCTTCTTCATTCCTGTTTTTTTTTAATTTAGGTTCTTTTGTTGTTAATAGAAGGTAAAAGGATTTGATATTTTCAACTTAGTGTGCATTACCTGAATACATGTATAATTTGTGAAAATGTTTGACAACTCTGTTGATATTCATGAAGTATCAGTAAAGTAGTAAAGTAGGCCATACAAGTCTCTGTCTCTGGGCAATTGTGTTATGTGGAAGCATAATAATGAGACACCCATTAACTTTACATTTTACTGTTGCTTGGGACTGTGGAACTCTATATTTAGTGTGTTGTTTAGGTTTCCCAAGTTGGTGGGGGATATGTTGGCTATTCTGTTTTGAAGCTTTGGAGGGAGTAAAAAGACAAGTTACTCTGGAAGTGTGCAACTGAATTCATTTGCTTAACAATCAAAAATTTTATACCTAAATTGAATTACCAGAGTAATTGTAATGTAGTCTAAACATGACAACTGCTGCTATTTAATTGTAATGTATATTTCAAGTGTGTATTCTTTTGTTTGTTCATTTGATTTATTTTGATTATGTTGCATGCACCACATCCCAACACCGGAAAGAGTCAACTTAAATGGTCATAGCTTAACCATCGCCGTTGTCATCGCCTTTTTTGTTGATTACTTCTTGGACTGATTTGAATCCTGGTCGTCGATTCTATGGATGTCAAACTGCAAGAGTAAGTAATTTATATTCAATTTCCTTTGATATGAAGTTTGTTCTCAAAAAATTTCTTTTTTGACAGCCTCATGGTTGCGGGTATTTCATGTGGTATGATCCTCCAATGCAGCCGAGAGCCGTTCAAGTGATTCCTGGTTTGTTGAGGAAGTTGAGGACTCTTGAAAATGAAGTTCAAAATGTTAGACGCAAACAAAGGATTTACTTGATAATCATGTGGGTTTCCTTGATTTTGCTACTTTGGAATTTCTTTGGACCCATCTCTGTCCAAGAAGATGCTTAAATAGGAAAATTTTGTAATTATAATTTGGGAGATGGAATGAATTGATTGTAATAAAGCAAAGATATTAGGAAAATAATTTGTAATGTCTATTTTGAGTTATGTTTTTGACTCAGGCATATGATTTTGCTAACTTAGGCAACGATATTGTTCTGTGGTATGATTTTGTCATTGATGATTTTGTTCAGAGTGTGTACATGAATGAAATGTTGACAACTTGTGTTGTGCCATGTCTCTTTTGATTATCTGGAATCATTGTTACATCAAAATTGTGTATATAGTACTGAAACATTACAGATAAATTTGGAATCATATAGTACTAAAACATTAAACATATAGTACTAAAACATATGGTACTAAAACTCTGTCTCAAAATGCAAAATAGACAGATAGCCCTATTAGACAAAAAGCTCAAACATGAGCATTTCAATTTGAAGCTCCAATACAAAAGCCAAAACCCTGTTATGTTGACCAAAATAAACATGAGTTAGAATTTATAACACATGCCCCACAACTACTACAACAGCTCCCCTCAACAAAGGCAACAAAGATTTCAACTACAACCTGCTCGACTTGAAATGACCTACCAGCAGAGCGAAAGAACACAAATAACAAACAAAGAATAGAGAGAAGAGACAACAAGAAGATGGCATAACGATAATAATAGCGAAAAACAACAAAAAATAACAAAGAACACAAATAAAGACCAGCAGAACCCTCATCACTAAGCAAGCGGGAAACAACACAAAACGTAGCACAACACAGCAATTGCCTAACAGACAAATAGCGGAAGAAAGGCAAGAACAAAATAGAACAACATCACGCTTAACTAGCGAGAATTTGCCAAGTGACTAAAGAAGAATTTGCAAAACAGATTAAAGACGCTTTGATATAAGGAGAAATTGCCAAGCATAAAACTATATAAGAGGTCTTTGAAAAGAATTTAAAAACCTGGGACCAAAACACTCAATATAGAACCTAGTGAGGTTGTAGATAAACATATGTAAGAGTTGATTCTAGCAGCAATTACCTAGTCAGGCTGCAGATGAGCAAAGTCACCATGAAATAGCAAAGTCCTGATTACTGCAATTTTGAAGGACCCTCTGAACAAAAAAAAATCCACTTGATTAATAACAAAGTCAGTTATACAAGTGTTGTTATAGCAATTTGAGTTCCACCTGTGGGTGAATCAGATTCATCATCTACACTTGGATCCTGCGTAACATCAACATTTGATTCTCCAATTCTACATTTTGCACAAATAGCAAAAAGTCGATTCTGATAAGAATAAAAAAGTCAATTGTAAACAAATATCAAAGTAAGAATAAGTAAGAATGTTTACCGATTGTTAAGCACCGCACGGCTTTTTTTTGTCGTGTGTGACACCAACTTGGCTACATCCATGACAACGTCTCCTTTGGGATTTTTTGTTTTCCCAAAGCCCTTTCTTTTACCACCCTTCATCTTTTGTCACACCTTTTACACGCACTTGCCTTGGTTCTTACTCAATGTAATTGTGTTCATAAGTCTCAATCATGTTAACTCGACTTGGATGCATTCATTCCACTGCATCCATTTCTATGGTTCGTTTGGAACCACTATTCCCAAGTATTTGCTTGATCTTTTCATAATCTCTATCGAAACATTCCTTTAAAAGCTGTGGTGGCTTCTTCATTTGTGAGAGCACTATCAATCATCTCTAGAGATTCTTTGAATCAACTGACTCAAGAGAGTAAGTATGGTTTGTCATCTTTTATCTCCACACCATTCTCGTCAACTACACCACTTGATTTTGCTCCTTTTGTCCACCTTTTCAAAATATATTTTGTAGGCAATTTGTCAAGATCATGATACTTATGCAAATAAGCTATCACATGCCGACATAGGATTCCCAAGCTCTCAAACTTTTTGCAAGTACATGTCAGATAATCCAAAGAGTTGTCATACTGAATTTCTCTTACTTTAAACTTGCTGACATTCCTTCGGTAAATCTTATATACACGGTGATTGACATCCTCCGTCATAAGTTCAAACCTATAATTCAAGCTCTCACACAACTCTTCTTCAAATTTATAATATATAGAGTGTGTATAAATGTCAACCATTTTAACTAAGAAGTCATGACGATATTTCATTCTCGGCCTCTCAACCAAATCTTTGTTATCCTAAACCAACTCATTGTGGTCGTTGATCTTTGAAGCCCACCAAATTGAATCATAAAATCCACTAAAGAATTCCTTTTAAAACAAACTTTTTAAAAAAGAATGACAACTCTCCGCTTCGTTGGCTACTTGACACGCCAATAAGAGAAAACATAATTCACGTGTAAGTGGTACCCATCTACAACGGATGTCATACATTGATTGTAGCCATTTATTAGCATTCAACCCACTTTTCTCCATTAACGCTACCTAGGTAGAGTCAAAATCTTCTACAGTCTCCGAATTCCAAATGCAATCTGAAAACTCTTTATAATAAGCCTTCGATTTGGTCGAGTCAATCTTCTCTCGAGAATTTGGTCAATATGTGCCAACTACAATAATACTATGAAATGTATTGGGAAGAATCATGCAATGGCATTTGTCATAGCCGGATCCTGATCGGTGATAATCATCTTAGGTTCATCGCCTGGCATTGCTTCCAAAAAATACTTGAAAAGCCATTCAAAACTAGCTATGGTCTCATCACTTAAGAAATCACAACTAAATACCGTAGATTGACCATGATTATTAACCCCCATTAGTGGTGCAAATATCATTCCATAACGATTAGTATTGACGTGGTATCAAAATGACAACATCACCATAAAATCCATGTTCCGTCTGTAAGTGGCATCGGCCAAAAACAACGAAAGATCCGATTTTCATCATCTCGTGTCAATTGTGAAAGTGAATGAAGGATTCTTTTGTTGTTCTAACTGTAAGTACTCATTCAACATATCCCCATCATGTCCCTTCAAGTCATCAAGTTTGTCTCTTTCAAAGTTATATAAATCTCGTTTAAATGCAACCCATATTTTCAAAACCACCACTTTCGCACCGCAAGAAAATTGTATTGTTGGTATTGTGGTATATTCACTGTGCCAAGTTGCTGAGACAACGATTTTTGGGCACTTGACACATTACGATGCGATCGTAACAAATGCCTCTTATGTGGAGTCGACAATGGATGACAATGACCTCCTCAATTTTTAGTAATTATGTATGAAGTCATTTCTCTTTACTACTATAATTTTGCACCACAACCTTCTTTTTAGAGAGCCACGTTTCCTCTTTACAACTACATCGACTAATAGTTTGCCATTTCCTCGCTTAGAACACACATACTCCTTCCTATAAATCTCAAATATTTACCTACCTTTTTCCTCATTAAACTTTCAGACACTAAATCCAAAGACGTGCATTGCATATGTATTGTAAAACGTGTAAATATCATCTAATGTTTGAAATTCTTGACCAGGCTTAGGTGTAAACTCATCTGCTACTTGAGGATAGTAGACAACAGTATTAGTATTATTCACATTCAACCCTCTCCACTCGAAATCATCGCCATCCATTTCTATTTCCAAATTCATATCTACATTATCCCATGACTCCCCTATTTCATGGTACATGTCATCCATTATATTTACACCTGGACAAATAGAAATTTACAGAAACAGAGTTAGACTTACAAAATAAAGCTTGATTCTTTTCACAGACACATGCCAAAACAAAAAAAGGAATATCAACAGAGTTGTCAAACATTTTCACAAATTATACATGTATTCAGGTAATGCACACTAAGTTGAAAATATCAAATCCTGTTACCTTCTATTAACAACAAAAGAACCTAAATTTTTAAAAAAATAGGAATGAAGAAGAAGGTAAAAGGAAAGTGAGGCATTACTCTGAGAGCTTCCCCAATTTATGAAGAATCCGATTTCAAGGGCCACGAACTCTGCTTCGAATTTCTGAACTCGATTTTCAAGGGCCACGATCTCTGCTTCGAATTTCTGGACCTAGGGCTTGTGAGAGCACGATCTCTCTTCGATTTGCATAAGATTTGGGAATCAAGAGCAGTGAAATATGTCGTTCTCCTCAGTCTCGTTCCCTCAGTCGATTTAGCAGTAAGGAGAATTTCAAGGGGACGCGATTTAGCAGTAAGGAGGAGTGAGGTGAGCGAGGAGAGAGAGATGATATAAAAAACACGAGTTTTTAAAACAGAATGCTACTTAAGGGAGTACTCTTTAAAGAGAATGCTTGTGAACCGGACTATATATATATATATATATATATATCCATAGCAAGTATTTGGTATGATGAAAAAAAAACCTGCGATTTCTTCCTCCATCTGCGATTTCTTCTTCAATTAAATCCTCTTATTTCACTGCTGATGCGAAGAACATGCTGCGATAATCTGTAAAGCCTCCATCATCCTCTGCTGCGATACCAAATCCTGATTTGATTTCTTCTTCGAGCGAATCCCTCATCCTTTGCTGCGATAATGTGTAAAGCCTCCCTCATTCTCTGCTGTGATAATCTGTAAAGCCTCCCTCCTGCTGTGAAAACCAAACCCACTGTCTATTTCGATTTCGAGCAAATTCTATAAACCAAACCCTCCTTTGTGTCCGACTGGCGATTTCTCCTTTGTGTCCGACTGGCGATTTTGAATATAGATATCAAATACACCTGTTTCCCCTCTTCACTCCAATCCAATCCAATCCTCCGATCCTCTTCAATTCAGGTAACTTTTGATCAATTTAGATTTTATTTTGTAAAACGTAATTTTTATGTTTCAGTAACTTCTGATAGAAAACACAGGTTTACAAGTTCAGCTAGAATGAGATATTTTATTAACATCAATGAATTGGCTTTAAATAGCCACTTGAAATGCAAAACCACATCTCAACAACCCTGAGATCGTGGTGAACCAGCTGAGAACTTGGTCTAATTAAAAACAAACTCAACAAATTTGACTGACTCTCTAACTCTCCTAAAACATAGGAGTTTATTTGACTGAACAAAACAAACCTTGACTACTTCTAACTACTCCAAATATATCTCAACAATCCTTCCCCTAAACTGAAGCTGCTGAGAGCAATTCAGTTTACTTCATTTTTGGCCACGATTCCAAGCATTTTCCGAAGCCTTTCAAATGCTTCTAACTTTAGGGGTTTTGTGAATATATCCGCGAGCTGCTCACTACTCCCACAAAATTCAAGTTTCACCACACCATCCTTTATAAGATCTCGAATGAAATGAAATCTCACATTAATGTGTTTGCTCCTACCATGAAACACAGGATTCTTGGTTAATTTAATTGTAGAAGTATTGTCACAAAATAAAGTAACACACCTACAATGATCATAGCCAAGACTATTAAGAACTCTCTGCATCCATACACACTGACAGGCGCAAGCTGTAGCAGCCACATATTCCGCTTCCGTAGTTGACAAAGTTACAATAGGCTGTTTTCGTGAAGACCAAGATACTGCCCCAGCACTCAACATAAACACGAAACCAGTTGTACTTCGAGAATCATCAACATTACCAGCATAATCACTATCACAATATCCCACCAAATCATCAAACACTTCTCTTCCATAGTATACTCCCATATCAACCGTTCCTCTGAGATAACGTAGAATCCTTTTAGCTGCTGCCCAATGTGCTTCTTTTGGATGAGCCATAAATCGACTGATGAGACAAACAAAATACATAAGATCTGGTCTAGTAGCAGTCAGATACATGAGACTGCCAACAAGTTGCTTATACTGAGTTTCATCTACCTCAGCTCCACCTCCTTCTTTTGATAATTTTGAACCAGGCACAATTGGATTCCTCACGGGATTACTCTCTGTCATTCCGAATCTGTCTAACACTTCTTTAGCATATTTACTCTGACACAAATGTATCCCTCCTTTTCCTTGCTTAACCTCAACTCCCAGAAAATATTTCATTTCTCCTAAATCCGTCATTTCAAACTTATGCATCATCAACTTCTTAAAATTCTCAATCATAACACAATCATTTCCAGTAAAAATAAGATCGTCAACATAAAGACTTACGATCAAAATTTTACCTTTTCCTTCAACTTTCACAAATAGTGTGTGTTCATAGCTGCATTTTTCAAAGCCCAACTCAGTAAAGTATCCTTCAATCTTGCTGTACCATGCTTTTGGTGCCTGTCGTAAGCTATAAAGTGCCTTTTTCAGCTTATAAACTTTGTCTTCCTCACCTTCTTTTATGTAACCAAAAGGCTGATCCACATAAACAACTTCACTTAACTCACCATGCAAAAAGGCGCTTTTAACATCAAGTTGAAACACGATCCATCCTCTTTGAGCCGCCAATGCTAGCACCATTCTGATTGTGTCCCAACGAGCCACTGGAGCAAACACCTCACTGAAATCTATCTTGTGCCCTTGTGCATAGCCCTTTGCCACCAACCGTGCTTTACACTTTTCAAACTTCCCATTCTCATCAAGTTTTGTTTTATATACCCATTTCACACCAATCCTTTTTGCTCCCATAGGTAGGTCCACTAGCTCCCACGTCTTGTTTTTCACTATTGCTGCAATTTCAACATCCATTGCTTTTCTCCATTTAAGACTCAATGCAGCCTCTTCATAACTTGTAGGATCCCCATTAGAAACAAACATAGCAAATTTCTGTAAATCTTCTTCTTCAGACAAACCTTCCCCGCTTTCATAGTCTCTCATCCATGTTGGAAGCCTTGTAACTCTTCTAGCTTCAGCTGCTTCTTTTGGTGAACTTTCACGAGTATTGCTACTATCAGAACTTGCTTCATTACTGTCGGCTTCAGCTTCATTTTGCTCTTCATCTGCTTCACTATCACCTTCATTTTCTGCTGCACTTTCTTGCTCTTCATTCTCGCCCCAAGTAAGCACTTCCAAATCAGTTTCCTTTTCACTCCAATCCCAACAGTTGCCTTCATCAAACACGACATCTCTACTGGTCACTACCTTCTTTGCAATAGGATCGAAGAGCCTATAAGCCTTGGACTCTTCACTGACACCGAGCAAAATGGCTTTGAAGCTTTTGTCTTCGAGTTTTGTTCTTTTGACATCCGAAACATGCACATGGCCTATGCATCCGAACACTCTGAAATAATCAACATTAGGCTTCACACCACTCCAGCTCTCTTCCGGTGTCTTGTTCTTCATGGCTACTGTAGGACTTCAGTTAAGAACATGGATCCGTCCATCTCACGACTTCGCCGTAAAGACTTTGGTATCTTCTTCTCCTAATGGCTTTTATTTATCTCTTTCTAGCTTCAAATTGCTTCTTTTAGTGAACTTTCACAAGTATTGCTACTATCGAACTTGCTTCATTCTTCGTTGGCCACTTCATTTTGCTCTTCATCTCGCTTCATCACACCTTCATCTTGTCTTTGCACTTTCTTGCTCTTCATTCTCGCCCCAAGTAAGCACTTCCAAATTAGTTTCCTTTTCACTCCAATCCCAACAGCTTGCCTTCATCAAACACGACATCTCTCTTCGGTCACTACCTTCTGCAATAGGATCAAGAGCCTATAAGCCTTGGACTCTTCAACGACACCGAGTAAAATGGCTTTGAAGCTTTTGTCTTCAAGTTTTGTTCTTTTGACATCCGAAACATGCACATGGCCTATGCATCCGAGCACTCTGAAATAATCAACATTGGGCTTCACACCACTCCAGCTCTCTTTCGGTGTCTTGTTCTTCATGGCTACTGTAGGACTTCTGTTAAGAACATGGACTGTCCATCTCACAGCTTCTGGCCAGAAAGACTTTGGTATCTTCTTCTCCTAATGGCTTTTATTTATCTCTTTCTAGCTTCAGCTGCTTCTTTTGGTGAACTTTCACAAGTATTGCTACTATCAGAACTTGCTTCATTACTGTCGGCTTCAGCTTCATTTTGCTCTTCATCTGCTTCACTGTCACCTTCATCTTGTGCTGCACTTTCTTGCTCTTCATTCTCGCCCCAAGTAAGCACTTCCAAATTAGTTTCCTTTTCACTCCAATCCCAACAGTTGCCTTCATCAAACACGACATCTCTACTGGTCACTACCTTCTTTGCAATAGGATCGAAGAGCCTATAAGCCTTGGACTCTTCACTGACACCGAGTAAAATGGCTTTGAAGCTTTTGTCTTCAAGTTTTGTTCTTTTGACATCCGAAACATGCACATGGCCTATGCATCCGAGCACTCTGAAATAATCAACATTGGGCTTCACACCACTCCAGCTCTCTTTCGGTGTCTTGTTCTTCATGGCTACTGTAGGACTTCTGTTAAGAACATGGACTGTCCATCTCACAGCTTCTGGCCAGAAAGACTTTGGTATCTTCTTCTCTGTGAGTAAGCATCGTACTATATTCATTATAGTACGATTCTTACGCTCTGCTACTCCATTTTGCTGGGGTGTGTACGCTGCTATAAGTTGTCTTTTGATGCCATGAGCAGTACAAAACTCGTTGAAATCTTTTGAGGTGAACTCACCACCTCTATCTGTTCTCAAGCAACAAATATACAATCCTTTCTCCTTTTCAACAAAGTTTTTAAATACTTTAAACATCTCAAAGGCCTCATTCTTTTCAACAAGAAAATAAACCCATATCCTCCTACTATAGTCATCAATAAAGCTTAGTATGTACCTCTTTCCACTGTTTGAAGCTAGAGTTATGGGACCACACAAATCAGCATGTATAAGCTGAAGCCTTTTCGAAGCTCTCCACTTACTTTTCTTAGGTATGGCATCTCTATGTTGTTTTCCAACCAAACAACTTGTACATACTTTGTTTGTAGGTTTAAGTTGAGGCAGTCCCTTCACTAAATTCTTGTGTTGTAAAGTACAGAGATTCTTATGACTCAAGTGGCCGTACCTTTGATGCCATAGCTCAGTGATGTCCTCTGTGGTAGTGTTGAGACAATTTGATTGTTGGGCAGCTACATGTGCAAGCACCACAAACATACGATTTGCTGTCATCTCCGTCTGCATGATAAGACCCCTTGTCTTGTGATAGACTTTGCAAGCTCCATCTTGAATTAGAATAGCTAGACCTTTCTCTTGAAATTGACCTATGCTGAGCAGATTATTTTTCAATTCAGGAATATAATAGACGTCAGACACTACCTGCTTGACATCTCCAACTTGTAGCTTGACACAACCCTTGCCCATCACAGTCATTCTCATGTTGTTTCCAAGCTTCACAGAATGCCTGTAATCTTCATCGAATTCAGTGAACCACTGTTTGTTCCCTGTCATATGGTTGCTGCAGCCTGAATCAAGAAACCACACCCCTTCTCTACTTGATTTGTTTTCTTCCACAAAAGCCATTAGAAGCAGTTCTTCCTCCTCATCTATCTCGGTATAATTGGCAGCCTTTTCCCACTTTGGACACTCATACCGAAAGTGCCCCAACTAATGGAACTTAAAACACTTAATAGTTGCTCTATTCAAACCTCTACCTCTGCCTCTGCCTCTGCCTCTGTCTCTCACAACTCCACTGCCTCTAAAGCCTGCTTGTGCTCTCCCTCGTCCTCCTGTTCTATCTTCATATGACACCTTCAGTGCTTGCTCATCTCCTCCAGCCTTTCTGAATTTTTGCTCATGTACAAGCAAGGAACTTTGCAATTGATCAATAGTGAGGCGATCAATATCCTTTGATTCTTCGATTGAGCACACGATGTAGTTGAATCTTTCTGTGAGTGTTCGCAGAATCTTCTCAACAATCTTTACATCTGGCATGTCGTCTCCACAGTTTCTCATATCATTAGCTACAACCATCACTCTGCTGAAGTAGTCGGTTACTGATTCTCTGAGCTTCATCTCCAGTAATTCAAAATTTCTGCGAAGAATTTGGAGTTGAGCCCTTTGAACCCTTTCATTGCCTTGATATTTGATCTTCATCGAGTCCCACAGTTGCTTGGCAGTTTCTTTCTGAGTAATGGTCTTCAGAATGGACTTGTTGATGGACTGTAGAAGATAGTTCTTAGCCTTCAAGTCTTTCACTCGCTGTTCTTCTAGAGTTTTGGTTTGGCTGGCTGTCAACACGGCTGTGGAGGAAGGCTCTGTGTATCCCGGATCTATGATGCTCCAATACTCTTTTCGATCGGAGGAGGTTCTCCATGAGCATACTCCAGTAATCATAGTCACCGTCAAACTTGGGGATGCTTAGCAAATTCTGTCCATCATTGGCCATCTTCTCGGAGTAGTCTTCTTCACACACACTCTCTCTGTTTTTCACTTTCACACTCTTCTTCACACACACTGTTTAATCTCTCTCACACTCAGGCCCCTTTCTAGCTCTGATACCAGAATGATTGAAAACACAGGTTTACAAGTTCAGCTAGAATGAGATATTTTATTAACATCAATGAATTGGCTTTAAATAGCCACTTGAAATGCAAAATCACATCTCAACAACCCTGAGATTGTGGTGAACCAGCTGAGAACTTGGTCTAATTAAAAATAAACTCAACAAATTTGACTGACTCTCTAACTCCTAAAACATAGGAGTTTATTTGACTGAACAAAACAAACCTTGACTACTTCTAACTACTCCAAATATATCTCAACAATTTCATGAAGACTAGTGAATGTATATTTGACTAACTTTTGTAATACGTTGATTTAGTAACTCGGTTACCAGTTTCAAAATGATTCAATCTTTTGTATGTACGTTAATGTGGACTTAGTATGTGATCATAATGGTTGCTGATATATCCAATATGTTTTGAAGTGTTTTAGATTACCTTGTCAGGTAATAGACCTATGGTACTGATTAGTTAACTTGTTTTGTATCTAATGTATGTCATTTATTTGCAGTGTTATGTATGAACCTTGTTGGCTTGGAAACACTGAATTTTCATGGTTTATCATGTAGAAATGGTTGTAAAGGTGGATGACATTGTCAGGTTTGGAAGCTGTATTTGATAGGGTTTTTACTGGTACGAATAATTATTGACATGTAATGCAGGGTTTATATATATTTTGCTAAGGTTATGTTACAGTTACAGTTAGAATTTTCATACTCATTTTCCTGAAGCCATATCTGGATAATAGCCTATGTTACAGTTAGAATTTTCTCTCAGTTATTTAGGTTATCACATTATCGGCATATAGAGTGTAAGGCATTTGGTTTCGCATTGATCGTATGCAGACATACCATTAAATAGGTTGGAATATTGCATCTTGTGCTGCATTTAGTATGCAGCTGAGGTTTAGTTTTATATGGTATGTATCTGATTTGGGAATATATGGGTTTGTGCTTGTGAAATCATTAGCCAGTCATGTAGAAAATAATAGAGAACTTGGTATACCCTGTTTTGCAAATTTGATATGTTAGGCATGCTATGTCAGTTTTGAATAGGCCTTGGCACTTCTAAAATTAGTTCCTTCTAATATTCCAAGCTCACTGGCCATTAATGATATTTGATTTTTTTTTTCTTTTTTCAATATTGTCAAAATCAATGATGGGCATTATTTTTGTGGAAATAAAGTTGTTTGCGTGTCAGAGGAGCAGGATGGTAAATTTAGCAGTAATTCAACAAAGTTGAAGACTTAACGTATTTAAACTGTATGGATGTTTATTTGTTTATTGATCCGATTCTATAATATTCACCTACACTTTTTCTTAGTGTGAGATGACAGGTGGTGTAGTTGATATTGGCGATGGGGCTGCTCATGTTGTACCTGTTGCAGATGGTTATGTTAATTGGTAGCAACATTAAGTTGATTCTCATTTCTGGGAATGATGCAACTCTCTTCACCCAGCAACTCATGTGGGTAATTTGTCTTTGACTCTCAATCTCGCATTAGTTCCCTGAATTAAAAGACTTGGGAGTAGAGAATGCTCAGAAGCAAAATGATGTAGAGCAGTGTTACTAAGTTGTTTTTTTTGAGTTTAAAACTCAAAAGATTTTGGAGTCTTTATGCGAAATGGGTTTTTTAATCCAGGCCATTGATATGCTATTTGCCAAATTTTGATCTATAGCAAATACATTATCCATTGCCCAAATATATATATATATATATATATATATATATATATATATATATATATATATATATATATGATTAAAAGAGTACTAACGAAAAAGCAAGATATTTCATTGTCTTTATATATTTGTTTCATTATTGGGCAATCTCTAGTCCTATGTAATGGGCTAATGTGCTAATACGCACCTTCAAGCTGGTAATTTGGAATCAGACTAGGACAGCCGGCTGTGGAAGCTAATGAACACTGGTACACAGCAACCATGGACCATCTTTCTAGTTGTCTTGACATGGGAGGTTGACAGGTGTCGTGTTGTTCCCGCAGGCACTGGATTGGGTAAGAGTTAGGCTGTAGACGTGCTGCTCTCCATTATTAGTCGGTACTCTTAGTATATACTAGTATGTGGTCTGATGTATTGCTTTTTCAGCTTCCGCTAGACCAAGAGCGGAAGGCGTGTCTTTTTTTTAATCCCCGCCCTTGATTATTGTAATAGATGGTTATGATGCTATTTACCCAGCAAATACTTGCTATGAATCATTTCTCATATATATATATATATAATAATAATAAAAGAGAGACAATAATTGACCAAATTCAAGAATTAGACTCCAAGTCAACTTCAAAATTTTAGATCTAGAAAAACCAGGACGAGTTTTTGTGCTAAAAATCAGAATTAGTATGTAATAAGAGCAAAATCTTTATCCTGATATAATCTTTTGGATCAAAAATCCAACTCATTTATTCACTAATTTGTGATAATTTAATTCATTGGATCAATATTTCAAATGTGCCAAATCATGAATTAAATTTGATTTAACCCACTAATCCACTAAAATAAATAAAAAATCCCGTATGTTTCATTTGTTTTTTTTGCGCATACTATGTCTATTGTTTTGTTTGATGGATTCATGAAATTAATTTCATGGTAAGTTGGTCATGTGACCAATTCAGTGCTGACACGCAGAGAGAGATTACCTCCCGCTTATGTGTTGACACTGTATTAATCTATCGATCAAAGTTAACGTCATGCAAACTACTTGTTTGCTATTCTGCGAAGAAAATTTGACTTTTTTGAAAAGAGAGAGAAGGTCTACCTCTTTTGGTCATCAAAGTTTGTAAGAACATTTAATTAATATTGGTATTATGGACATGTGCAATTGGATACTGGCCTACTGGGTGATTGCATTTTGGTGTATATAGACCTGACAATATAGTTAGTTAACTGTTGGGTCAAATCATATTAACTGGAACCATATGGGTTGGTTAACCATTTTTATTTATTCAGGTTGGTTAAAGTTTGGACCCATATTTTTTAAAACAAATATAGTTCTGAACCGGTTAATCATTTTTCAACCCATATTCCATTCCGATCCAAATTGAAAAATTCTTTTTTCATATTTTCTTCGCTGTCGACTCTTCCTTATCTTGAAATTAAAATTAAAATTTCAGTAGGATATATATATATATATATGGAGCCCTTCCATAGCAACCGGTTGCTGTGAGAACTGTGCAACAACCCCTTTTTGGACCGTTGATAAATTGATCGCATGACCGAGATGAGTCTTAATATTTGATAAGTTTAATACATGACTTGTCTGCTTTTATTTTAATATAAACACCTACATGGTCAACATCTTGTCAAGACATTTAAAAGAAACGAATTTTATTATTAAAAAACACCGGTAAGACATGAGCATATGCAAGGTTTTTTTTTTTTTTAACATAACAAGAATTCCTATATATATTACTTGTGTTTTACTACCGTTAAAAAAAAAAAAAAAAATTTCAAACCTAAGACAACCTCTTACACGATCTTAAAAAAAAAAAAATATCCATCAAAAACCTAAGACAACCTCTTACGATTTGCACAAAAAAGTTCTTTATTTGCTATTCCAAATAAAATATTTGTTATTTTTATAACTCTTTCATTTAATAACAAATAAAGAATTATAATTCAAATAAAAATAATATCCTATTTTATAAAAATATATTTTTATAATTTTTATTTGCTATTTTTATAAAAATATTTTATATTCTTTATTTGTTATAAAATATTTTTATAACAAATAAAGAAATAAAAATATAAAATATTTTATATTCTTTATTTGTTATAAAATATTTTGTATTCTTTATTTTTTATAAAATATTTTTATAACAAATAGCAAATAAAAATAGCAAATATTGTATATTCTTTATTTGTTATAAAATATTTTTATAACAAATAAGCAAATAAAAATAGCAAATATTTTATATTCTTTATTTGTTATAAAATATTTTATATTCTTTATTTGTTATAAAATATTTTTATAACAAATAGCAAATAAAAATAGCAAATATTTTATATTCTTTATTTGTTATAAAATATTTTTTATAACAAATAAAGAAATATTTTATATTCTTTATTTGTTATAAAATATTTTATATTCTTTATTTGTTATAAAATATTTTTATAACAAATAGCAAAATATTTTATATTCTTTATTTGTTATAAAATATTTTATATTCTTTATTTTTTATAAAATAGCAAATAAAAATTATAAAAATACAAGCTCTTCCTACCGTAAAAAAAAAAAAAAAATACCAACCGAGGGACAAGCTCTTACTACCGTTAAAAAAAAAAAATGTACCAAGTACAAGCTTTACAGTTGTAAAAAAAAAAAAAATACCAACCGGACAAGCTCTTACTATTTGTTAAAAAATATAAAAAATGTACCAATAAATTTTATTAAAAAAATTATTTTATTCAAGAACTTGTCAACTAAATGACTTCGAACTACATGACCTCAAACTCCAAACACACGTCATATGACCACCCAGTACCACCACAGGGCCTAATTATTAATTTGACCGAGGATATGTCTTTATATTAAAACTTCACCATCCCCAAAATCTATATTCTTGCATTATTATTATATTACTTAATCAAATATTATTAATAAGTCTATATAATACATATGGGGTTTGATATTTAGAAATAAGTTAATATCTATATTTATTAAGCAATGATTATTAGTAATGATTTTATATATTAAGCAATGATTTTATTATTAAAAATGATTTTATACATTTGATACATTTTTTATATATTTTATACATTTGATACATTTTTTTAATATATTTTTGATACATTTATGATAATTGATACATTTTTGATATATTTGATATATTTTTGATACATTTGATACATTTTTGATACATTTGATATATTTTTGATATATTTGATACATTTAATACATTTTGATATTTTTTGATATATTTTTATAATTGATATATTTTTGATATATTTGATACATTTTTGATACATTTGATACATTTGATAAATTTTTGATAATTGATATATTTTTGATACATTTTGATATATTTTGATATATTTTTTGATACATTTGATACATTTTGATATATTTTGATAATTGATATATTTTTTGATACATTTGATACATTTTGATATATTTTGATACATATACATTTGATATATATTTTGATATATTTTTGATACATTTGATTTGATATATTTTGATATATTTGATATATTTTTGATATTTTGATATATTTGATTTTTGATATTTTTTGATATTTTTGATATATTTTGATACATTTGATATATTTGATACATTTTTGATATTTTGATATATTTTGATATATACATTTTGATACATTTTTGATATTTTTATATTTGATATATTTGATACATTTTGATATTTTTGATTATTTTGATACATATTTTGATACATTTTTGAAACAATATCAAAAATATCAAAAAATGTATCAAATGTATCAAAATATATCAATTATATATCAAAATATATCAAATATATCCAAAATATATCAATTATCAAAATGTATCAAATATATCAAAATATATCAAATGTATCAAAATTGTATCAAATGTATCAAAAATATATCAAAATGTATCAAATATATCAAAATATATCAAATGTATCAAAAATATATCTATTATAAAAAATATATCAAAAATATATCAAATGTATCAAAATATATCAAAATATATTAAATGTATCAAATATATCAAAATATATCAAATGTATCAAAAATGTATCAAATGTATCAAAATATATCAAATATATCAAAAATATATCAAAATGTATCAAATATATCAAAATGTATCAAATATATCAAATATATCAAAATATATCAAATATATCAAATATATCAAAAATATATCAAATGTATCAAAAATATATCAAATATATCAAAATGTATCAAATGTATCAAAATGTATCAAAATTGTATCAAATGTATCAAAATATATCAAAAATGTATCAAATGTATCAAAAATATATCAATTATCAAAAATATATCAAATATATATCAATTATCAAAATTTATCAAATGTATCAAATATATCAAAATGTATCAAAATTGTATCAAATGTATCAAAATATATCAAAATGTATCAAATGTATCAAATATATCAAAATATATCAAATGTATCAAAATGTATCAAATATATCAATTATCAAAATGTATCAAAATATATCAAAATATATCAAATGTATCAAAGATATATCAAAATGTATTAAATGTATCAAATATATCAAAAAATATATCAAATATATCAAAAATGTATCAAATATATCAAAATGTATCAAATATATCAAAATATATCAATTATCACAAATGTATCAAAAATATATTAAAAATGTATCAAATGTATAAAATATATAAAAAATGTATCAAATGTATAAAATCATTTCTTAATAATAAAATCATCGCTAATATATAAAATCATTACTAATAATCATTGCTTAATAAATATAGATATTAACTTATTTCTAAATATCAAACCCCATATGTATTATATAGACTTATTAATAATATTTGTTTCAGAATATAATAATAATGCAAGAATATAGATTTTGGGGGATGGTGAAGTTTTAATATAAAGACATATCCTCAATCAAATTAATGCTTAGGCCCGTGGTGCTCGTAAAAGGTCATACGACGTGTGTTCGGAGTTTGAGGTCATGAAGTTCGAAATCTGCTTAAGCGTTAAGTTGCTTGAATAAAATAATTTTTTTTTACACAAATTTACCGGTACATTTTTTTTTTTAATGTACCGTAAGAGCTTGTCCCTATTGGTATTTTTTTTTTTTTTTTACACCCTTAAGGGCTTGTATTTTTATAATTTTTATTTGCTATTTTTATAAAAATAAAGAATATAAAATATTTTATAACAAATAAAGAATATAAAATATTTGCTTATTTTTATTTGCTATTTGTTATAAAAATATATTTTATAACAAATAAAGAATATAAAATATTTTATAACAAATAAAGAATATAAAATATTTGCTATTTGTTATAAAAATATTTTATAACAAATAAAGAATATAAAATATTTTATAACAAATAAAGAATATAAAATATTTGCTATTTTTTTATTTGCTATTTGTTATAAAATATTTTATAAAAAATAAAGAATACAAAATATTTTATAACAAATAAAGAATATAAAATATTTGCTATTTTTATTTGCTATTTGTTATAAAAAATATTTTATAACAAATAAAGAATATAAAATATTTTATAACAAATAAAGAATATAAAATATTTGCTATTTTTTATTTGTTATTTGTTATAAAAATATTTTATAAAAATAAAGAATACAAAATATTTTTATAACAAATAAAGAATATAAAATATTTGCTATATTTTTATTTGCTTATTTGTTATAAAAATATTTTATAACAAATAAAGAATATAAAATATTTTTATAAAATAGGATATTATTTTTTATTTGAATTATAATTTTTATTTGTTATTAAATGAAAGAGTTATAAAAAATAACAAATATTTTATTTAGAATAAAGAAATAAGAAACTTTTGTGCAAGCCGTAAGAGGTTGTGCTTAGGTTTGATTGATATTTTTTTTTTTTTTGTATGCAATAGTAAGAGGTCATAGGTTTGGATTGATTTTTTTTTTTTTAATGTACCGTAAAACACATAAATATATATATAGGAGTTATCAAGATGCGTTAAAAAAAAGACACAACCTAGATAAGTCGCGCTTACCGGTGTTTTTTAATAATAAAAATTGCTTCTTTTTAAATGTACCGACAAGATGTCAATGACCATGTAGGTGTTTATATTAAAATAAAAGTTCTACAGACATGTCTCGTACGCTTTATCAAATATTAAGACTCATCTCTACCATGCGATCAATTTATCAACTATCCAAAAAGGGTTGTTGCACGCTTCTCACAAAGAACCTATTACATGGAAGGGGCTCCATATATATATATATACGTGTGTGTGTGTGAGACATGCATTGTATTTTATGTATGGTTTTGTAAATCATCCGTCATCCGATTCTATTTGGTCCTGCTGGTTTGTTGTCGCAAATTGAATTAATGGACTTGTGTTATTCAGATGTTGCTCCAATAATTATTATTCGTTGTCAGAGTCGGTCCAGTTTTTCTAAAGCCCGGGGTAATTTTTTCAAGTGTGCCCCTTTATGCAAACTAAATAAAAAAATTAATAAATTATCAACTAATTAATTTTATTAAAATTATAAGAATTTAGAAAAGATAAGGAAGAACACTTTAAAATATCATCGAAGCAAATAATCATCACATGTACCTACAAAATAAAAATATTAATAAAATCGATAAAACTAATGAAATACACATTGTAGTTGACAAGTTTTACTGATTACACAATTAAACTTTTAATTTTTTAAATTATACCACTAAACTAATTATTATTTTGAAATTGAGTTATTCAGTTAAAAAAAATAAACGGACGTTAATTTTTTATCTACAAAACTAATGAATTACCCACTGTAGTTGACACATTTTACTGATTACATCATTGAACTTTTAATTTTTCAGATTACACCATTAAACTAATTAAAAAAAGATTATTTTAAATATTTTTAAAAATAATTATTATTGTTAGTAAAAATTATTAGAAACTTTAATTTTTTTTCATAAAATGAGTAAAGTTTCATAAAATATAGATTTAAAAAAATAAAGTTTTATGAAACCTTATCGATTTTAGAAAAAAATCTTTTTTTTCTTTTGAAAAATAAAGTTTATTTTTTTAATCTATATTTTATAAAATTTTACTCATTTTTTAAAAATATGAAGAATTTTTCAATTTTTTTCTTGAAAATAATATTTATTTATAGAAATTATTAATTTCTTTTTTGAAAAATTGAATCAATTTTTTTATTTATGTTTTACTGTTTTTTATTTTAATTTCTCAATTTTAGTTTTTTTAAAAATTATAATATTAAGAATTGGGTCATTCTGCTAAAAAATTAAGTAGACATTAATTTAATTTAAAATTAATTTAATTTTTTTGTATCTATATTTTATGAAACTCTACTCATTTTATGAAGAAAAAAAAGTTTCTAATATTTTTTACTTAAAATAATAATTATTTTTAAAATATTTAAAATAATTATTTTTAATTAGTTTGATGAAGTAATTTAAAAATTAAAAAGTTCAATGTTGTAATCAAGAAATGTGCCAACTACAAAGGGTAATTCATTAATTTTGTAGATAAAAATTAACGTCCGTTTATTTTTTTTCAACAGAATGATCTAATTTCAAAATAATAATTAGTTTAGTGGTGTAATTTAAAAAATTAAATGTTCATTGGTGTAATCAGTAAAACCTACCAACTACAGTGGGAATTTCTTTAGTTTTGCCCAATGAAATCTAAACCACAAAACATCATTTAAAATGTCTTCTTGTTACACTTTTAGATGCAAAATCATCAATTATACTATCATATTTAATGTTTTCTAATATAACATTTTCAATGCATAATATCGCTAATCTTTTTATTATATTATTTTTTTATACACATAAATACATAAGTTTATAAAAAAATTTAGACACCCCTCAACTGTGGGCCCTGGGCGGTTGCCCTGTTGGCCCATGCCCAGGGTTGGCTCTGTTCGTTGTTTGGTTTACATAATTACATTACATTAATATATTTATCCATCATTTTGCTTCCTCTCTCACCAGGCTAGCTGATTTAATTTGATTTCTTAAATAAATTTTGTGTCGCATCTTGTACTTGACTAAAATATTTCAATTTAAAATTTTATTAGTATAATTTTTTAGCATTTTATTATTTATATTAATAATTTTTATATCATATTATTACTTAATTAATTTAATTATGACGCTCACAATTTCAATTTAAAAAGTTCTGTTTAAAAATCAAAACATCTTTAAATGGTTAATATAATTTTGAACCATAACTATATAGTTCCAACTCACACAACCCATATTAAAAATGGTTAATATGATTTTAGTTTTTAAATGAAACCATAACCATATTTTGAAAATCAAAACCAACCCATAACCATATTTTGTCAGGCCTAGGTGTATACCTCTAAATATTTAATCATGTTTAGAGCTTATTGTCTGGATAACTAGTGTGCTATTTAAGTGCAGAATAGTTAATTATTGTTAATTTCCTCCATATGCAAAATATAATTTCTACTAAATTTAAAAGTCTAGCTGAAAAAAATAAAAATTTCTACGTACTAATTTAAAAATCTAGCTGAACGATAAATTATAATACATTATAACAAAAAATCAATAAGTTAGACGGAAGATTATGATAAATTTAGTGAAAGAAAGTTTTAAGAAAATAAAGTAAGAAAGTAAAGTGTTTTAGAGAGATTAAATGAAATTCTTTCATAACTTAATATCATTTCATAAATAATTATATTTTATGAATTAATATAATTATACAAATAGTTTTTTAAAATAGATCGATTTGGATAATGATCCATATTGTAAGACCACAACTTATTATTAATGAAATTGAATTTTCTCTATTTATTATTTTAAAATAGTAAGGGCTGATTTGATTAATGTGGTTAGTTATGGATAAAATGCGCAAATATTTCAAATATGCAAGTGGTTATAAAATATTCATTTTTATTGGAGAATATTCGTTTGGTCGTGGAATATTCTTACTGTCGAGGAATATTTGTGCGACTTGCCAAGAAACCTTGTGTGGGCCCCATAACGAAAGCGATTGGATGAAGAAAATCGACAAGATATCGTTGTTTATAAATAACGCACGTAGTTACTGTATTATCTTGTTGGAATACCCTATGGTTAAAACACAATAAAGACACGATATTGTACTAATTATTGATTCTTACGTAGAAGACATTACTCAATAATTGTTACAATGAGTTATTGCTCAATATTTTATCGATTCAATAATTGCTACGCTGATATTTTATATTATTGTTGTTTCAATAATTGTCACTACACAATATTTTCATTATCGGATCAATAATTCATATTATTTGAATAATATTATTAGATAACATTATTGGCAATGTCTAGAAAGTTCTGCCTAAGGAGAAGTTTGGTCACCTGATCATGCTACCAATAAGGAGAAATCCTTATCGAAAGCCCCTCTTTTCCGGAACCGTGCCCCGTTTGTCGATGATTGTGATTCTGTAATATTATTTGTGAATAATTAATTATTAATTTATATGACAAAAAATATTCATTTTATGTGGATATAGATGGAGAAAATTTTTTATGTGACAATTGTTAAAAAATTGTTATTTTATTTTTTCTGATAAGTAATTCATTTAAATATATTATTATATTTTAATAATATAATAATGGTGATATTTTACAATGAATGTGGGATATATGAATATATGAGGAGGAAGAGTATTTTTGTTACAAAAGTCATTTAAAACATGTTAAACATGTCTGTGGGCCCATTTCTTGACTGAAATTTGATTATAGCCTATAAAATCGTCCGTTTATGAATTTTGGTCAGTTTCTGTTTGGAATTTGAGAAAACTTTCTTCTGCAAAGTTGTAGAGAATGAAATTTCCTATGAAAAAGGCATGAGGTTTGAATTTTTCTGATAAAAGGGCTATTTATTATGAATTATTGAAGTTCCGAAGTTCTGAAATAATTGATTTTTGAAAGTTTTAATTATTTTTAATAAGAAAAACGTTTTTTTGAGTTTGGTGAGGTGAGCCCACATGGTGGCTGATGTTTTTGGACAAATCTAGTGTGCGTAGGAAATTTTGATAAGTATATTATTATTTTATTAAATTTTCTGCTTTGATTTTTTAAGCATTTTTCTATAAATAGGGTGCTTAGGTTAGAATTGAAAATCACACCAGAAACTGAAATTTTCTCTCTATATTATTGAGCGTATTCTTGTGAGTATTTTGATACTTTGAGTGTTGCTATATGGTGCAAATTCCTTTCAAAGACTATATCCCAGATTCCAAATTTGTAAGTACAATCTTTTCAAGATAAGGGATATTATTTTTTTAAAAATGATATTATTTCTTCTAATATCATTATACCGGAATATTGATAGTATTTTTCTTGTGAAATTCTAGTCTTTTAGTGTCGGGGTTACTATTCACGTATACGACACTTCACGTATACGGTACTATTCACGAATACGGCACTATTCATAAAAAATTAAATTTTGTTTTTTGTCCAAAATATCTATTATGGATACTAGCTTTGATTGTATCCATGTTTTGATCATTCTTGAATTTTGCTCCACTATGATTATTTATGAAGTATTTTTGAACTCTGATTGTTTAAAGTACAAATCCTTAATATTTGTTCTTTTGTTTCACTGAATTCGTTTTCTTTAAAATATTTTTCATCATCCTCATCCTAAATGATGATTTTATTTGAATATCTTTGGCACAGTAGTGCAAAGATTAATAATTATTTTCGATGAATATCTTTGGCCGTAGTGCAAAAGATGAACAGTGTTGAGATGAACATGACCAATCGATGAATATCTTTGGCCCAGTAGTGCAAAGATGAATATTTGATTCAAGATGAATATTAACTCATGTTACGAGGATAAAATAATGATGATGGACTTTTAAATTCATAGATTATAGTATATTTCATTCTCTACGTAACTCATCTATGAATTATTATTTCACGCATGCGAATATTGATCCAGAACTTGTTGTCTCATTGTATTTTATCGATTTTTTCTCTCGTTGAAGACTAACGATAATTTGTTCTATATTATCTTAGTCATAATATTCTTTACTGGGCTAGTTGAGCTCACCCTTTTCCTTTTTGTTCCATTTTTCTTCTCAGGAGACGAGTACTAGTCGGGGTATGGAATGAAGGTTTATAGAAAGTTGTTTTAGTAGTCCTCACCATTTTTGTAAAATAATATATCAATAATTATAATGAGAACTTATTTGAGTGTTGATATTGTCTAGAAGACTATATTTGTATTTAAACTCACAGTTTTTATGTTGTGTTAATAAAGTTGTTGTTTCTGTACCATGTTATTGACAACTCAGAATGGGTGTTGTATACCTATTTTAGGGGCGTCACATCCTACCAAATGGAAGGATCAAGAGCGCTTATATCCGGCTGGATGATGAGACCACAAAGTATTTCCCATACAACCAATTCAACTCAAAGGAGTGACAATTCTTTGAAAGTGGCCGCACTGAGAGCCAATTTCTTTATCTTGCGAGACCACAATATCCCATTGTCGACTTACACAACGCTCCATGGAATTATGGAGAAGTCAAGGATCCACGCCTCATACTATCGCTATAGAATGTCGAAGGAAAATCCACTGTATTTTCCTCAACGGATTATTAAACCTACTTGCGAAGCAAAGGGGAAGTTGCCCGTGGAGAAGATTGAAAAATTCTTCCGCACTATGGGCCACAATGAAGCCAAAGTGGTTTTAAGCTTGTGAGAACCTCCACACCAGATTTCAATACTGGACTTGGTTTTCTCTTCTGAGGATCATCAAAAGATTTTACTGAAGGTTTTAGAAGAAGCCTATTTGCCAAAATCAGTGAACGTGAAAAAATTTCAACATTTGGTTGATCACATTTTCAACAACAATGTGATATCCTTCATCGATGATTTACATACCTCCGGAAGGGACCCCATCATCGCAAGCCTTTGCATATTGCAATTTTGTCTTTCGGGTACATGCTAGCAGGAGTATTGATAGATGGAGGCTCATCTATAAATATCTGTCCTTATGCCACCTTGGTAAAGATGAATATCAATCTCAAGCGGATCCAAAGCAGCCACACGGTCATCAGAGCTTTTGATGGATCCCGTGAAATTCCGTTGAAAGATTGAGTTGCCAATCGAGATTGGTCCAAATACATTCAATGTATCCTTCCACGTCCTCAAGATAAACTCAGGATACAACTCGCTATTGGGAGACCATGGATACACATGGCTGGAGCTGTTCCCTCCACGCTACATTAACAACTCAAATACATTATCAACAACAGTCCTAGTCATTTGCCAACGCCGAAATGAATTGTCACGAACAAGGAACCCTACCAATTATCAGCTTCAATTCAGAAGTTGAATCGGCCAGTTTCCATACTCTGGAAGTGAGTAACACGCAATACCATTCTATTGGAACGCCACTTCTCGTACCCAATATTTCTGCCGAGGTTACCTGCGTAGAAACTCAACAACGATAGAAACCAAGAATGAAGCATCTCCTCTCATCTCTTCCTCAACAGGAGCAAACACAAAGCTGTACATTTCATCTGGTGTGATTGCTGCTGAATTGATTTGAGACTCCTGCAGCTCAGAAATATTATCATTTAATAGGTGGTTACCATGTGCAATAATTTGAGATTGTGAAGCTGACTGAACTTCTGCATTATTAGCTTCAGCCCCCATCAAGTTTTCTCTGTCTGCATCACCTCCCGAAGAATTAAGATTGACAGGATTGTTTTTCTGCCTCTCAAAATTAGCACTATCATCAGAGTCCAAGGTAGAAAAATCAAGTTTAGAAATAGATTCGTTCTCTACTCCACTGGCAGGTTCATGCTTGACAGATTTCCCAATTGCATCCACTCTACGAGTGGATGCATTGGCAACAGTGTCTGAGGCCTCTGGGATATTCACATTAGTAGCACCAGAAGATGAAGTCGTCTCCAGTTTCATACCCTTCAGATAACTACCTGTTTTAATCGAATAAGAGTAAGATGTAACTAAAACATCTATAGATCTGGTAACCATGGACACAGGTCTTTGCTCCAGAATGATAGTGCGAGCTACTGCCAAGCACAATTGTTTAGCCTGAAAAACAGAATGTGACAAACACAGAAGATCATTTTGAAAACAATAGGTCTCTAAACTCTTCAAGACTGATAATGTCAGAAAACATTAAAGATAATTTATTCAGCTTAGGTAAGGAAAATTATATCAGATTTCAAGGAATGATCAAATCTGTTATCTCTAAAATCTGCTATTGTAGGAAAAGAACTGGAAAAAGACTACCTTTTCAGAAAATTTTCTTTTGCAATTGTATCAAATCTATTTTCAATAGTGACTCCTTTGTCTTGCATACTGATCTCATCACAAACTCGTCTAAAAGAGTCCTATTTGATTTTTTTCCCAGTCAATTTATGAAATCCTAAAAATTAATTGTGTTGGAGATTTATTTTAACTCTTAAATTGGTAGTTTGCACTTATTAATTCTTTTTTAAGTAGTTTACAATATTAACTATTGCATTAATCAAAGTCAAATAAATTCACATCAATTTTGAATTTAAGTATTTCACAAATTGACTGGGTTCAACCTCCAATGGGACTCCATTTGTGGAACGGAGGGAGTATATACAACTTATGTGGGTGTACTACCTTCTTTGCTTCCAACTTCCTTCGCTGCAAGAATTCTAACACAAACGGCACTTCTGAGCTACTAGCAGTTATAGCCTGAAAAACATAATGTAGACAACTCAGCACAGGAATAATAAATTACACACAGAAGCCAACTATCAACACTTGCCTCCAAATCCAGATGGGTCTTCCATAGAAACCCATTAGCAACATCACATATAAGATCAGGAACAAGAAAAATCCAGTCATCTCCATAAATGATTGCTTCAGTATCAGTCAAATCTTTCTCCTCTAAAGTTTCAGGATGGTTGCTACTTGAATGAGAGGATGAAACGCTTGCCCTGTGGAATCCCTAAATAATAGAGGAAGCGGAGCAGATATAGGTGCTCGAGAATCAGTAAATACATCATATAAAATGACAACCTTTGCATCCACTTGGTGAACAAGTAAAACGTTGTCAACCACACTCACAGCAATCTTGCTCGAATATACAGGAAAAGAACCCTGTAAAATATAATGTGCCATTATCAAAGAAGATTAAACAGAAAAAACACTTTATCAAAACAGCTATTGTCCACCAAGATACCAATTTGAACATGCACAACCAACATGATGAATAAATGGAAACAAGAACCCCCTGCCTCAACATAGGAAAAACAAGAAAAAAATTACTTCAAGCACAAAGTTCATGCACCCAAAGTTTTGCAATAACTGAGTTCTAACAAACCAAAAGTTCAAATTAAAGAGTTCATACCAACAGTGGGAGGGAAAATATTGCTTAGCCACAAAATAAACTTCTACAAATATAAAATTCAGTTTGCTTTTCCTGTCATAATCTTTATAAACCTTTCCAACAGTGTTTTGTGATTTCATGTTTCATTTTTCCTGATAAAAATTACTAAATTCGTTGATAAGCATGTCACAACAATCAACCACTTGCGTTAGAAGATCTGAAAATACTACGGAAATGGATAAACAGAAGAGCACTATACCACATTTTTGCAGTCCTAGGACAAATTATAAAAACACATGGTAAAAAATCACAAGGTTGACTACTTGGGATAAGCTGAATGATATCGATTACATAAATGATTTATTGAGAAGCTGACAATGGATGAAATAGGTCAAGAGTTAAAGGGGCCCACAATTACCTACAAATTAAAAACCTATTCAATCAAAAGTTCTATAAAATCAGCTACTGGGATCTTGCTCTTTGCTACAAGCAATTTAACTGATGTATGTTTCAAATTATGCTTGATTAATTAAATTAGCACTATACATTAAACAGCTGTCTAGAATTGCCAAGTACATCCAAATTTTTATTTGAATAGTAGTTTAAACAAATTTATCATTCGAAGAATTCTCTAGGATTGAACCACTGATAAAGAAAGTAATGAATCAAAAAAGTTATATTAAGCAAGTGTGCACCTGTTGTACAACAGCATCACGATAAAATCTATATGAGTGAAGTAGCATTGCTACTCTATCAACTTGCAAGCAGTATATTCTGCCATAACTGTGACAGTCACAATAAAAAATGGAGGTATTACATTAACGAAGACTTGAACAATAGCAAATTAATGATCTAAGAAACACGAATCATACACAGCGACAACTTGGACATCTTCAGCAGCTAGGACAGGCTTATTGTTTGCCTCGGATTTAGCCATTGTCATCTCAAACCTCGGTAGGCGAATTATACCAGCGGATGAAAGCTGAGCAGAGCAAAACAATATAACAAAAAGAAAATTCAGAGTGAAGTTACTCAGTCTCGCACAAGGCACTCCACCAAGAAACCATGTAGAACAAAATATAAAACTGATACAATAAGAAATCAAAAGTTAAAAATATATGAAACAATGACAGCAGTTTTCTACATTCACATTATATTATAAACCATTCATGCTCTTTTTTTAACAAGCAAGTATTTGTACTGAAGTGCCAAAAAGGGCCAAAACCGGGAAACATGTAATGCATACAACCTCAAGCATAGGGACAACAAGAACACCAATGCCAAACCCTCTACCCCATGTACAACCCTTAACTCTATGAAAAGAAAGCCTCCCTTCCTTAAGCCCTAGAAGTAGCAGCAGCCTCAGTCTGATCCAGCATTGGAAGGTTCTCTCTCTGAATCCAAAGCGCCCCTAAGACCATAATGGAGGAGGTTGCTACATATTGGTTGGCTGTATTGGGTGGTAGCACCAGACCAACTGCTTATAATGTGAACGATATTTTTGGTTAAGTTGGAGCAGATGCTATTGCTGACAATGATAGGATTGAGTTACTACCGTCTGAGCATAAAGGGAAAGGATATCACTGAACTGATTCAATCTGGTAGGGAGAAGTTGGATTCAATTCCTTCTGGCAGCAGTGTTGGTGATGGTGACGGAGCTGCAGCTCCTGCTGCTGAGGCAAAGAAAGAGGAGAAAGTGGAAGAGAAGGAGGAGTTCAATGATGATATGAGGTTCAATTTCTTCGAATAAGTTGTTGAATAGTGGACATCTATATGAAGAACTCCCTTCGCAAGTCAATATCCTTTAATTTGGGGTAGAAGGCATTTTTGATTCTCTAAAATATTTGATGCTGGTAATTATAAGTTGTCGGTGGAGACCTTGAAATTTTGATAAATACTTTTGGTTGAAGGGAAAATTAAGGATATAAATGTTAATTTTAAAACAAATCATCTTTCAAAAAGGAAAGGGAAAAACACTCCATGAAAAGGAGGTACATATGCAAATATATCTACATCTAAGCTAGCAATGCAAGCTCATGGAAAAATTACCATGGTGTCGTATTTATCCTTTGTGTCTCAACAGTTCATAGTTTCGGAATGTTTTTCCTCTTAGGTTCGTCAGGTTTTTGTTTGTTTCATTAGTTCTGTAGCCTTCGCGTGTACATGGGTTTGCTACCTCTAGTGCTTTCTAGTTTATGTTTCCTTAGCAATAGGAAAGTAATTACCACTAAGCTGAAAAAAGTAAAGTTTCATAAGCCAAATTCTTATCCAGTCCATGGACACCAAGAAAGCCTAGGTGAGAGAAAGGCTTTTAAAAAAAACAACAAACAAAGCAAGTACCCATACCTGATATCCAGTAAAGCTCTTGCATTGCATTCCCGAGGCAAGAAGCACCAAGCGACTTTCATGTGTATAGATATACCAACTCACGTTCAATTTCTTTGTCTCAACCAAATGGAGCAATTTCAATTCAGAATCATACAAGAACAAGTCCAGCCCACTATAATAAATATCCATTTCAGTAAAAAATTAATGCTATAAAGATGAGTTGGTCTTGGCAAGATTTCAATAAAATGAGAGACACAAATTGTCATACCACCTAATAAATATATATAGGGGAAAGGTAATCTAGGGCAGCCTTAACCAAGTTTGGCTAAAACTACTTAATAAAACGACATAATTTTGTATTAAATTTTTAATTAAAGATTTTTTTTATAAACCCTAAAATGGAAAACTTAACCCTGAGGGTTAAACTACATCCTTTTGTTAAGTAGCAAGGCAATGCCTTGGATAACATTTTCCCATATATATATATATATGTGTGTGTGTGTGTGTGTGTGTGAATATAATAAGGAGAACAACCAAAAACGTTGGTTGGGTTAATTGGGTTCTTTTGGTTGGTCATGAGTTGGTGCAGGAAATAGATATTATTTTTTGAGTTATTTATGAAAATAAAATTTAAAAACTTTATCCAAAAACTAAAGCATACTTATCATATTAAAACTCATATTATCTCATCCAACAAAAGTTTTTTTTATTATTGACTTTTTAAAATTTAATCGAACATTTTCAAACTCAAAATTAATATAAATTTATTTAATTTTAGTTTGTAATCTATCTAAAAAATACAACTGTATAATATTTTATTGTTGTATAGTTCTAATATCATATCAATTTTGAAATTTGAAATGTCACTCAGTAATTTTCAAAAAATAACTAATAATTTTATATTTTGGAATGGTGAGAGTACTATATATGGTATTGATAGAGGCTTGTGGCAAAGGTATGTATAATATAATTATCAAAAAATTTAAGTGCATAATAATATATTATTGTGTTATTATAAATTGTTGATTAGTTTTATATATTATATATGATAATTGTTAAATATATATGATACTTTTTTATTAAAAAATAATCAAATAAGGATAAAAAATGGCCTTGCCTTGCGAGTGGCATGCATGCTAGTCATGTTAAAACAAATATAAGCACAAATTTTGGTAATTATATGGACACAAAACATGATTACTCATTAAGCACGCAGATCAATGCCTTTATACACTACTCCGTCAGAATAGTAATTTAGCATCTTAGGTGCCTAACAACCCATGTATCCTTCAAAAGGCTAGCTAATAGCTATGATTTATACTTAGCATTCGTACATCACTCTATTCTCTGCAAAACCTCGTGTTTAAAATATTTTGATCCAAAAAAAAACATACGTATGTACACAAAATATACGTGTGTGTTGAATTATTATGGCTCGAAAAGAACATATTGGTGTCATCAACCCGCTTTCGACATCAAAATTCTTTTCCTTTTTCTTATAGATGATAATCGACTAATTTCCCCCATTCCAATTCGAAAAATATATTTTTTGCCTGCAACACCTCAATTCAACACAAATCCTCCGGAAGCCTTGACATCCCAATTTACTTAGGTTGTTAGATCAAATTGTCCACCTCTAGTATGATCTATCTTTGGACATATTTAGGTAATTTTTTACTTTCTCAAATCCCCAAGCAAACTCAAACCACTTACTTCACTATCATTATATTTTCTACATAGAAGGGCCAAGAAGTTCCATCCCTTTAACCCAACTAAAGAAGACGGGAACCTCATGAATCAAAGAATGAGTAAATACGAGGAAAACAAAAGCAAAAAGAGTGTTACTTACCTAAAGATCCTCATAGAACTGTAACAGAAGTGTCAGTAATCTTGTATCTCAACAACAACGATGACAAAACTAGGATATGAATTTTCATAGATCTGTATACCACCCCCACCCATTCCATTGTAAGCCATATTTCTCAAAGGCCATATGCCATGGGAAGTCCAGTTTATGTAGAAACCAGCAGAACCATTTTATTATAGGAAAGATGTTAAATACCAGATTACCCAACCAGAAGGCTTCCTCTATAGGCTAAAGACGCATTCTAACTAACAATATGATGTCCTTGCATGCCAGCCACCCCGACTATAAAATCCCCAAAATGCCAACAGAAATCCTAAGCAGAGAAAAATCAAAAAAGTTTCCACTTTCCACAAGTTTCCAAAAAGAATAAGACTTGGGATTGCACCACAACGTAACACACTAACACTTGGTTGCAAAATAGGCACTCTAGATGTCTCAACCTGCTAAATTAGCCACCACTTGAGAAAACCCGATGACTTGAATTTGCAATAATCGCCAGGGTGGATCCGTAAAATTTCTTCACTATATGCAACTAAATTTTAAAAATAAAAATAAAATTAACGTGAATGGATTTAAACTAATATATATGTAAGTGTGAAAATGTTTATATCCCAAAAATTATCAATTATATAAAATTCAATAGATTAATATTATTCATAAGAACAATTTTTTTAGTATTCATTTTCGAAATTATTGCATAATATTCTCTGCATTGATAGTATCAAATAATTCACATCATCCTCAAATGATTTTAGGTTACCATTTGTTAATACATACAGATTATGTTGAATTGAATAAGTCATCAATATTTAGTAGAGCATGTTCAAATGACTTTCAACGAGTTTAGTGATTTTCAATTAAAAATAACATAGTGATATGGATTAGTAGGAAATAAATAAGATTGCAAGGTATAGATTACAAGGAAATATACATAGAATGCCAAATCATTGGACATTTGAGTGTTTAGAAATTCCTATTGATTCTTGATGAGTGGGTTAAAACCTACGATTCTAATTTTTTCTTAACAAGTATATTGTTATTTCTTGAGTATTGCATGTTATTTTTTTATGGTTTTTGTGTTAATTTGCAGAAAAGATGCATGGATGGGCTTAAGAGCTGAAGAGAAAGAAAAGATGAAGAATTGGACAAACTGGCAGAGTGACACTGTAGCCGTACCGTTATTACACCGGAGATGGCGCGAAATTGGCTGGGTTGTTTTGAACATTCTCAGATGGGTGGCGTGGGGGCGTCTTCGACCGAAGGAATTTGGTCTTGGGCGCGCAGACGAAACAGATTTGATAGATTTTGTTTCCTTTTTGCTCAAAGTTGATTTAGAAGAGGATTTTGACTTACCTTATGTACTAGGGTTTTGTTAGACTATAAATATAATGTTTTGACTAAGTTTAAAGAGGATGAGAGACTTTTGACTACAATTCATTGAGAGCCATCTTGTGGAGACTTGGAGATTGCATTGGAGAACATTGAAGGCGTAGATTGAGCTCATGATTCCTCGATGTGTTTTTTCTCTTAATTTCATTATATGTACTTATGATGCTATTTAATTTTGATCTTTTTGTTTCTATTAAGATGATAAACTAATTTTCCAATTAAGTGTACAATGGAACCTTTTGTGATGCAATAATTCAATTATATTTATTCTCACTTATTGATATTATTGAATTGATTATTATATTTTGTGCTTGATTAAATAATTATTTGGCCAACAATTAACCTTACATCTTTGATGGAATTGAAAGAGAAAATCTTAGATTAGATCTGAATATAATAACACATGAATTTGTTGATTCTTCTTAAGGATAACATAATAGTGTATGAGACGAAAGTACTTATATGTCATGCGTAACTTTGTTAGGAGTTTGTGCTTAATGAATCTGTTTTAAGTGTCTTGCACGAAAGTAACAAAATAACTGAAATAGGTCTTTTTATTAATCATCGAAAGATGGTAGTAAATTGATAAGCAATCCTAGTTAGCAACTCATTGGATTTAATAAGTAGAAATATGGTAAGGAGACTATTGTAAAGCGATTGGGGAAATTGTATTCCTATGTCTTTATCATTTGGTGAACAATAATTGTTAGTTAATTGATTTTTATTTTCTTTTAATCAAAACAATTTCACAAATCAACCTGGAGTATTGCTTTAAGTGAATTTGAATTGATAAAAACTTGTTAATTAGATTAATTGTTAGTAAGCTCGCTCCTGTGGGTTCGACACTCTTCTTACTTTTTATTACTTAATTGGTAATATGCACTTGCACGTATTTGTCATTATATAAATGACAACAATTACAGGTCTCTAGTAATTCCTTTAATCATTAATCTTTGAGATTTTTATAGTTGAAAATTTAGTAGCTTATTTTTAAAAATAGTAAAACATGCTATATAATTATAATCCTCCTCCCTCCCTCCGCCCCAAAAAAAAAACACACACAAAAATCAAATATTACCAATTACCATACCGGCACAATCTCGATATGCCCACGCCTGGCAAGCATCGCAATTGCCATAGTTGGACATTTGAGTGTTTGGAAATTCCTATTGATTACTGCCTCTAGTAATTCCTTTAATCATGCATCTTTGAGCTTTTCACGATTGAAAATTTAGTTGCTTATTTTTAAAAATAGTATAACATACTATATATAAAAAAACAAGAAAATCATTATAGCTTATTGCAATTGCCATAGGCCGCACACAATCTTGATATGCCCCCACTTAAAGAAAAGCTACTCCTAGAAATTCTCATGCATGAATATTTTTCCTTCAAAATTAATTTAGCTAAAACAATTTTAAAAATCTTTGCATAATAAGTAAATGTGTTGTTCTTTTTTGCGGATGAGAGACCGAGATACTCTCTTTCAACTTCTACAAATAAGAGAGCGGTTTGCCATCTACCAAATATACAAATTAGAATATCTAAATCCTTTCTTCCTATGTCAAAAAACTCTTCCTGCCAAAATGACTCAATCTAAAATCCCGATTTACTCAGATGCTTTCTCATATTCTCATAGTCTAATGTGGATACCACTCTTTTTGCCCATCCGCTATCTCAATGCCTAACATTCTCCCCCACCTCTTAGCTTTAGAGCAAAATCTAGAATATTTGCATATCCCACTACAAACGCACTCAATGAAGTGGAGATAGTATGTCTAAAACCAACTAGTAAAAAATGCATAAACACACTAGTCACCAAATTGATGAGTCCAAATCCACGATAATAACAAAGCTTATCAATCTTGAGGATGAGAAGAAAGAAAATGGAGTTAATTTCCATTCGCATCACCACACCTACAACTCCGGAAACATATGGATAAGATTAGCCTTAGTAAAATCCCAACTATACTCAAAGAATGCCATGGTAAAACAATATGAAGCGGGAACTTTTCCTTTCCCGCCTACTCCATAGCTCATTCTAGTCAAAGATTTATGTTCTGGGAAAGAGGAAACCTAGTAATCCCTCAATTATAGTGTAACACCCCTTTTCCTTTCCGAAAAGGAAAAGGGATGTCACGCACAAAATATAATAAACACAAACCTCTAATAAATCTCAAAATATCTCCAATAAAATCGAACACTAATTGTCACATACTCCAATTTAAATAGAAGGAACTCCACACTTACATAATCTCTACTGATAAGAAATAAATGCCAAAATGGCCCAAACATCCATATACAAAATATTAAGAAAACCAAGTCTAATAATAAGTCTCAAAAACTAATCTACTCATTTGGATCAAAGGTAGCTCTCATCCCACATATCCACATCACCGACGATTACTGCTTCTAAAAAGAATACAAATGGAGCCAAATTGCCCGAGACGGATATGAAGATGAATAATTATATCATAATAAGTAATGAATCTAAAAGAGTTGAATGAATGAACACATGTGAATTACAAACGAATTACGAATAGATCAGAATTTGTGAGTCCATAAACAAATGACTAACACTGCTAATCGAATAATTATAGCCAAAGGAATCCCAAACAAATAAGGCTGAATCAAATGGTTGTAATGTGACAACTTCATACTGAGCTCAAATACAAATAGCCAAAAGGCTAACAAAATACATCGGTATCATGATGTATACAAATCAAATCGGATAGTAAGCACGACACATACATCACTAATCCGCCAAATAAATCAAATCAAATCAAATACTGGGTCGACCCATACGTATCCTGAACAAATATATCAAATGGCCAAAGCTCATACCCAGAGCATACAAAAGGATACGTGAGTGGATCGATCACACCGCCGGAAGGTGTCATGCCCTCAGGTCAAGAGGATATGCGTGTGGTACCCCACGGTGGTTAGCTCAAGTATACCCTAAGGATCAAAATAAAAATGTAAGCGAAAAGGGTTCAAATCACAAGGCTTACATAACCATATTCAAATGAAATCAATTATCGAATACAAACATTATTAATTATCACAATATATCAATGATCAAAATAACTCCTTGGATGTGAGCGAAAATATCTGAACAATAAGACAAACGAATAAAGTCTCCAAAATATATTGACACGATTAACTAGTTCAAAGAGTAAAATCTGAATTCTAAAATCAACGCCAAAATGAAACTATCTCAATAATTTTGACAAGGAATAATCACGAGAATATACAAATTTCTAAACGAGTACAAAACGAACGAATTAAATTTAAAGGAGTATCATTTGAAAAAAGTACGGAATCCGTACCTTAATATAGTATCAAAACAATTCATCGAATCCAAATATCACCCGCTTAACTCCCTTAATCCGATCTAATTACATATAATAAAAATAAATGCAAGTATATTTACAAAAATATTATTCCCATTTTCAACCCGTTAATTTATTTATTTTATTTTTTATTATTATTATTATTATTATTATTATTATTATTACATATATACACAATTTTATATATACCTTTTGTTCCTAATTCATTCAAATATATACATAGATATATAAATTGAATCTCAAACTTATATATATATATAACTTAAATTTTGAAGCCTCAAATTTGCAAAATCAATTGAACTTCTCTCAAGACTAACTTAATCAATTAAATAATATATATATATATATATATATATATATATATATATATATATATATATGATTACATGAATTTAAGCCTTATCACTTTTGGTCCATATATGGGACTCCCGTATGGGAACGAAAATTAGATCTTTACCAATACCTAAAGAAAATACCAAGCGGAAAAACCTCTCAAAAAAAATAGCTTACCAAGATGTTTCTTTCATTGAATAACGGATCGAATTGATTACCTCTCCCTTTTGTTCTTTTTTGTCTCACACCCAACTCTTTTCAAATCGCAGCAGAACTAATGAATATAGGGTTAGGTTTTGGTTTATTTATTAATTAATATGTTTTATTAATACTCTTAATTTTATTAGGATTTAAAGTTACACAATTATAAATTAGACCCAATTAATTTAAAAGCCCAAATTAATACAATTCTTTACTTATTATGGTCCACATTAATTAAATAGAATCTGACCCAAACATAAGGAAAGCCCAATTAACTATTTTTAAATATTGATTTAAATGTTATTATTATTATTATTATTATTATTTTATTTTATTTTATTTTATTTTTCGGGTATTACATCACCTTCCCTTTAAAAAGGATTCCGTCCCTGGAATCAAAAGAATAGAACGTACCTAATTTTCAAAAACATGCGGATATTCCGCTCGAATAGACTCCTCCATCTCCCAAGTAGCTTCCGGCTCCGAATGGTTTTTCCACAAGACTTTAACAAAAGAAATTGTCTTCCTCCTCATAATTTGTTCTTGACGATCTAGAATCGCCTCGGCTTCTTCCTCACAAGTAAGATCTTCTTGAATCTTATGTAACGAGTATTGCACAACATGAAGCGGATGATAGTTATATTTCCTTAACAGCGAAACATGAAAGATATCACATGAGATAATTGTGGAGGCAAAGCCACCCGATATGCCACTTCTCCAACTCTCTCAAGGACTTCAAAAGGGCCAATGAAACGCGGACTAAGCTTCCCTTTCAAACCAAACCTTCGAATATCTTTCCATGGAGAAACTTTCAAAAACACGTGTTCACCAGGTGTGAATTCCAGAGCCCTTCTATGAATATCAACATAACTCTTTTGCCGCGATCTAGCTTCTTTCAACTTTTCTTTAGCCATTGCTACCTTCTCCGTAGTAATTCTAACCAAATCGGGTCCTTCTATTATCCTTTCTCCAACCTCATCCCAACAAGTCGGAGCTCGACACTTCTTACCATACAAGGCTTCAAAAGGAGCCATACCTATAGGCTAGCTTTGCTTTGTTATTATATCTGAACTCCACCAAACTCAAATAATCATCCCGGTTTCATGTCCACTCTAAAGCACAAGATCGCAACATGTTTTCTAATGTCCAATAGTTCTCTCGATTGTCCATCCATGCGGGTGAAAAGTTGTACTATAGTTGAGTTAGTCGTTTCCCCAAGCTCGTTGAAATTCTTTCCAAAATCGAGAAGTAAACCATGGATCCCGATCCAAAACAATAAAACCAGAGTCCCATGAAGCCTAACAATTTCACGTTGAAAAATATTTACTAACTTATTTATCGAAAAATCCTCACGAATAGCTAGAAAATGAGCCGATTTAGTCAAACAATCCACTACCACCCAAATAGTATCATTCTTTTTAAGAGTCCTCGGTAAACCAGTCACAAAGTCCATCGAAATGTCATCCCATTTCCACACAGGAATTTCTAAGCATTGCGAAAAAACCACCGTGTCATTGATGCTCTATTTTCACTTTACGACAAGTAAACATTTACTCACAAATTCAATTTACATCCCTTTTCATTCCACTCCACGAAATTCTCCTTGAGATCCTTATACATCTTTGTAGACCGGATGAATAGAAAATGACGAACTATGAGCTTGATTAACACCGCCTCACGAATCATTGGATCCACTTGGAACACATAACCGTTTACCAAACCATATCACACTTGCTTTCATCAATGCGAAACTCTGGTTTGCTACCCTCATTCATATTACAAGCTCATGACCCCACAACTCGCCATCCTCCTTTTGGGCTTCTTTGATACGCAAAATAAGAGAAGATTCCACCCACATACCTGCCACCAACCCATCAGAACCTCTAGCATATAGCTCCAAACCCACACGCTCCATATCCAAGATAAGTTGAGGTTGTGTAACCAAGACAGCTACACTCCCTAAACTTTTTCGACTAAGAGCATCTGCAACCACATTAGCTTTACCGGGGCGATACTGAATCCTAACATCATAATCCTTGAGAAGCTCTAACCAATGTCTCTGCCTCATGTTAAGCTCCTTCTGAGTAAAAATATATTTAAGGCTTTTGTGGTCAGTGAAAATGTCACAAGTCTCTCCATATAGATAGTGTCTCCAAATCTTTAGGGCAAAAATAAGTGCTGCTAACTCCAAGTCGTGGGTAGGGTAATTCACCTCATAAGGTTTAAGTTGTCTGGAAGCATAAACAATTACCTTACCATTTTGCATCAAAACACACCCTAATCCCTTCTTGGAAGCATCATTGTAAATCTGATAACCTCCTGTCTCCAAGCGATAATGTAAACCTTTGGGCCGAAACCAAGCCTCTTCATAAGCTCCTCAAAACTTTTTCACGTTCCTCATTCCACACAAACTTTATGCCCTTCTTCATCAACTGAGTTAATGGCAAAGCTAACACAGAGAAACCTTCCACAAATCGCATGTAGTACCACCAAACCCAAGAAACTCCTAACTTCGATTCTGGTGGTAGGTCTTGGCGATTAGTGATTGCCTCGACCTTCGCAGGATCCACCTTAATACCTTCAAAGAGACACGACATGTCCCAAAAATCTTTGTTTGTTCTAACCAAAACTGGCATTTGGAGAACTTAGCATATAACTTATTCTTTTGCAGAACCCCCAAAATAGTACGAAGATACTCTTCATGCTCCTCCTTAGACTTGGAATACACCAAAATGTCATCAATGAAGACAATGACAAATTGGTCTAAGTACTCGCTAAAAACCCGATTCATCATATCCATGAACACTGCCGGAGCATTAGTCAACCCAAATGATATCACCAAAAACTCATAATGCCCATACCGAGTACAAAAAGCTGTTTTTGGAATGTCCTCTTCCCTCACCCTCAACTGATGGTACCCCGACCTCAAATCTATCTTTGAGAAGAACTTTGCCCCTTGGAGCTGATCGAAAAGGTCATCTATCCGTGGCAATGGATATCTGTTCCTGATAGTGATCCGATTTAGCTCCCTATAATCTATACATAATCTCATAGATCCGTCCTTATTCACAAACAAGACTGGAGCACCCTTGGTGATACACTGCATAAATGAATCCACGATTTAACAACTCCTGCAATTGTTCCTTGAACTCCTCAGTAATTCTAATGGAGCCATCCCATAGGTGCCTTAGAGATGAGTTCCGCTCCAGGGAATGAGCTCAATAAGCAAACTCAACTTCCTTGGCGGTGGCAATCTGGCAGATCTTAGGAAATACCTCGGGAAATTCTCGCACAACCGGATAGTCATCAAGTTGGAGCTCATCCTTCGAGGTATCCTTCATATAAGCCAAATAACAATCACGTCCCTTAGCAATCATTTTGCTTTCGCCTTAAAGAGATCAACTTTACAACACCATTCGGCTTTGAACATTGAAACTCAATTGGAGCCTCTGGGTTCCAAAATAACCTTCCTCGCTTTGACAATCAATAGTGGCTCGATCTTTTCGACCAATCCATACCCAAGATGATATCGAAATCATGCATCACCATCGAGTAAATTAGTAAGCGTCACCCCTCCTCCCTAACTTCAAAGGACACTCGCGAAATTGCTTAGAAATAATCACGAATTCCCCATCCGAGTAACAATAGAACAAATGAGGATCTAATATTTGAGAAGACACTCCAAGATGATTTAACAAATGAAAGTGCAACAATAGTGTGTAGATCGATGTCAAACAAAACCGATGCCTCACGATTTCCTACAAGAAGGATGCGAAATAGTACACGGTGCTTGGGTGCGCTGATTAATTGTCGATCTGAAATACTCTCCGGTGTTCTTGTTGTAGCCATTACTGACGATGCTCGCCTCCCACATTACCACGTCGAGCGATCACGGTCCCTTGCTCTATGTCCCATTTGTCCACATAAGAAACAAGCACATGTCTCTTTATAGCATGCCCTACCAGCATGATACCCACAACAAGTAGCACATGGACCAGGTGGAAGTGGCAAAAGGTTCGGATTGCCGCCATCTGCCGGTCCTGGATACCACCCCTGAATTTGACCCTGTTGGCGATGCTGACCCTGATTCTGATTTTGCTAGAAACCTCTGTTATGTTGAAATCTTCTATTTTGATACTGTCCTCCAGCTTGCCACTGACCCTGCTGCTGACCTCTACGACCACCGTGCTGCATTGGGTAAGCAAAATCCCTTTGAAGATTAAATCGTTGACCCGATGGAGGCTCATTCCAACTATTTTGCCTTCTATTCTGATTCCTGCTAAACTGCCCCATATATTCCTTGCCCCTGCTGATCATCTCTCTCTCTTTCGACTCCCTTCTAATTTGGAAGCTTGAAAGTCCTTGTGCTCCATTTCCACACTCTTAGCTGCATTAGCCACCTGTGATACATCTGTAAATATGGTGTGGATGATCGACCTTATATACTCATATTTCAAAGCCCATTTAAACTTTTACTTCTTTGCTTTTACATTTTGTTGTCCCATTTATTGAACCCAAGAAACCACCCAAACTAAGTAAACCTCGCTATGAAATCGGTAATAGTCTCATCTTCCTTCTGCCGAATGGACACAAATTCCCTAATGTATGCATCCCTATCAGCGTTTGGGAAATATTGCTGATAGAAAAGGTTACAAAAACCGCTCCATATGAGTCCATCCATAAATCCATCTCCCTGTGTAGCCTTCAACGATTTCCACCATCGCTGAGCATCATCCTCTAGCTTATAAACTGCTAACCTTACCTTCTGATTTTTTGAACACCCAATAACATCAAAAATCTTCTCCAAGTGGGCTATCCAGTTCTCCGCATCAATTGGAGTTGGAGCAAAACGAAAAGATTTGGGCTTCTGCTTAATGAACCTCTCGATAAGACATCAACTACCGGTAGACTTTGCCGACCAACTTGATCCTCGGGAGAAACATTACTGCTTCATGTTGTGGTATCTGCGATCATCCCATGCCATTTGCATGCTGATTTCAGATTCTGCGGAATACCTGCATAGCATAAAGATGCCCACGACTTCGTGTCTTTCGCCTCATTCACCATTCTTTGCAACCATAGCCGGTGTTATTGTTGCATTACCTTGGTTCCCATCGTTTCCACCCTGATTAACCTCAACCTGAGGCTGCCTCTGACCCTTCCTACCATTATTACCTTGCCTCCCAGCAATTCTCGAAGACCTGCGAGCCATCTATGATACAAAATCAAACAGACGAGAACAAACAGATCAAAACAAATAATCAAAGCCAAATTTATGCAAAACGAAAAATCAATCGCAATACAACTCTATAATAAAATCTTATAACTACCCAATGGTCTACCCATAACTCACAGGTCAAGCCTAAAAGGCATTCTACAAGATCATAACCTAAGCTCGATACCAACTCAGAATACCCCTTTCCGAAAAGGAAAAGGATGTCACGCCTAAAAACATAATAAATACAAACCTCTAATAAATCTCAAAATATCTCCAATAAAATCGAACACTAATTGTCACATACTCCAATTTAAATAGAAGGAACTCCACACTTACATAATCTCTACTGATAAGAAATAAATGCCAAAATGGCCCAAACATCCATATACAAAATATTAAGAAAACCAAGTCTAATAATAAGTCTCAAAAACTAATCTACTCATTTGGATCAGGTAGGCTCTCATCCCACATATCCCGATCACCCCGATTACTGCTTAGGAAAAAGAATACAAATAGTGAGCCAATTGCCCAATCTGGATATGAAGATGAATAAATATATCATAATAAGTAATGAATCTAAAAGAGTTGAATGAATGAACACATGTGAATTACAAACGAATTCTGAATAGATCGTAATTTGTGAGTCCGTAAAACAAATGACTAACACCGTCAATCGAATAATTATAGCCAAAAGAATCCCAAACAAATAAAATTTGAATCAAATGGTTGTAATGTGACAACTTCATCGCGAGCTCAAATACAAAATAGCGAAAGGCTAACAAAATACATCAGTATCGTGATGTATACAAATCAAATCGGATAAACGCATACGACACATACATCACTAATTAAGCGAATAAATCAAATCAAATCAAATCTTTGGGTCGACCCATACGTATCCTGAACAAATATATCAAATGGTCAAAGCTCATACCCAGAAAGCATACAAAAGGATACGTCGTGGATCGATCACACCGCATACGGAAGGTGTCATGCCACTTGTGTCGAGAGGACGTGCGTGTGGTACCCCCACGGTGGTTAACTCAAGTATACCCTAAGGATCAAACTACAAAATGTAAGCCAAAAGGGGTTCAAATCACAAGGCTTACATGACCATATTCAAATGAAATCAAATTATCGAATACAAACATTATTAATTATCACAATATATCAATGATCAAAATAACTCCTGAATGTGAACGAAAATATACGAACAATGGTACAAACGAATAAAGTCTCCAAAATATATTGACACGATTAACTAGTTCAAAGAGTACAAATGCGAATTCTAAAATCAACGCCAAAATGAAACTATCTCAATAATTTTGACAACAAGGAATAATCCTGAGAGGCAATACCAAATTTCTAAACGAGTACAAAACGAACGAATTAAATTTAAAGGATATCATTTGAAAAAGTCGAAATCAGGTACCTTAATATAAGTATCAAAATAATTCAGCTAATCCAAATATCACCCGCTAAACTCCCTCAATCCGATCTAATTACATATAATAAAAAATAAATGCAAGTATATTTACAAAAATATTATTCCCATTTTCAACCCGTTAATTTATTTATTTTATTTTTATTATTATTATTATTACATATATACACAATTTTTATATATACCTTTTGTTCCTAATTCTGTTCCGAAATATATACATAGATATATAAATTGAATCCTGAAACTTATATATATATATAACTTAAATTTTGAAGCCTCAAATTTGCAAAATCAATTGAACTTCTTTGCACTAACTTAATCAATTAAATAATATATATATATATATATATATATATATATATATATATATAATGATTACATGAATTTAAGCCTTATCACTTTTGGTCCATATATGGGACTCCCATATGGGAACGAAAATTAGATGCTGCCAATACCTAAAGAAAATACCAAGCAGGAAAACCTCTCAAAAAAAAATAGCTTACCAGTATGTTTTTTGCTGAATAACGGATCGAATTGATTACCTCTCCCTTTTGTTCCTTTTTGTCTCACACCCAACTCTTTTCATATCGCAGCAGAACTAATGAATATAGGGTTAGGTTTTGGTTTATTTATTAATTAATATGTTTTATTAATACTCTTAATTTTATTAGGATTTAAAGTTATACAATTATAAATTAGACCCAATTAATTTAAAAGCCCAAATTAATACAATTCTTTATTTATTATGGTCCACATTAATTAAATAGAATCTGACCCAAACATAAGGAAAACCCAATTAACTATTTTTAAATATTAATTTAAATGTTATTATTATTATTATTATTATTATTATTATTTTATTTTATTTTATTTTTCGGGTATTACATATAGCCTAGACTATCCTTTTTCATGGAGTAGTCCAATGAAAATCGCATCCATAACCACTACACCCCGAGTCTAATCTTATTATAAATCAATAGAATGATGTAAGTTTCCAATTTTTAAAGAAAGCATTACAAAGGTAACATTTTCATATTAGTAATTCTGTTCAAGTGAAGACAATACAACATAATTTACTTTATGCTTGATACATATATATAATAATAATAATAAAGGAGGTTTTTCTTTATTCAACTCATGAATCACAACGTCAAGTCATTTGAAATGAGTGATCCTGTATTGATTCTCAGCTATGGTTGATCTCAACAACTGGCAACTACTAGATGGTCTGAATACTGAAATATTCTTTTTAAAAAGGACCACAAAGTAGTTTTCACTAGGGAAAACAACCAAGAAGGCAATAAGCTGATAAGGTAAACCAAGAGACAAGGCCAGTGCATCTAACTATATAAGAAACTACAGCTCAATATCTAAATCCTTTATTATTATATGAAATCATATATCAATTATAAATTTTATAATCACATTTGATGGTAATAGATTTCACTAAACACATAATATTGTTCCCCTAGACAATTAGTTATCAAGTGCATACCTGGTCTTTACAAATACAATATCACAAGTTGGGCAGTCTGTCCAAAAAAATCCCAGTATAGTCTCCGACTCAGACCTGCAACTCTGTTTAAAAGTGGCTCCAGTTTCTCTGATCCAGAACTGAACCTCACGATTTGAGCGTTGGATAGCTAAAAGCTTCGAATCTAAAGAATATCGAATAGACAGTACTGGCCCTTCACTTATAGAATCATAGGTTGGAGCAACATGTGGAGTAAAGGGTGCAGTTTTCCAAGAAACAACCTAGAAAATGGAAGAAAATTAAACAATTTATACAGGAAAGAAAAATAACAGATGAGAATGGAACCTTTTGTGATGCAATAATTCAATTATATTTATTTTCACTTATTGATCTTATTGAATTGATTATTATATTTTGTGCTTGATCAAATAATTGTTTGGCCAACAATTAACCTGACATCTTTGATGGAATTGAAAGAAGAAATCTTAGATTAGATCTGAATATAATAACACATGAATTTGTTGATTCTTCTTAAGGATAACATAATAGTGTATGAGACGAAAATACTTATATGAAGAATATTTTCATGAAAAGATACTGGATGAAGCGCAAATATCATGGATAATCCACTAATTTCATGGAGTATAAAAGCCAAAACTTTAACCAACTAAGTATAATAAAGAATGGAATAACAAAAGAATTCACCAGGCATGCGATAGATCGCACAGACAGGTTATTCCAACAGAATAATAAATAATTGAACCAGGTCATGTGTAAACGCACAAACAGGATATTCCAATAGAATAATAAAGAATGGAATAACAGAAGAATTCACCATACGACGATAGGCCATCTTGAATGAGTTATTTCAACATAATAATAAATAATGGAATCCGGTCGTGCGTAAGCGCACGCATGGATATTCCAACAAAATAATAAAGAATTGAATAACGTAAGAATTCGCCACGTACGCGATGAAATCGCATTGCAGACGAGGTTATTCCAATGAATAATAAATAATGAAACCAGTCACGCGTACGTACGCAGCGAGGTGGGATATTCCAACAGAATAATAAATAATGGAACCAGTTAATGCATGTACGCATGCGGAGCGGGATGTTCCAATGAATAATAAAGAATGGAATAATGAAGAATTTCACCGTGTATGCGGATGCTTGGCATAGGCAGTTATTCCAACATAAAAATAAAGAATGGAATAATATAAGAATTTCACCATATATACGGTAGTCCACGTATACAGGTTATTCTAACAGAATAATAAGGGATGGAATAACAATAGCTCTCTTGAAGAACCACAAAAGAAATAATACCCTTTACCTTAAAAGAAATTGATATCTTTGGAGTAGTGAGGTGGCGGACTTCTTCTTCTTTCTCTATAATTTCTCTCTATAATAAATGCTCTATAGCTTGAGTGAATTGGTGAAGAATAATGAAGAAATGAGCTTCTATTTATAGGAAAATATAGTTTTGATAATTGCACATTTTGGGGCTCAAAATATTACAGTATAATACCTTCCTCTTTTCCTTTATTTTTAATTTAGTCCTGCAAGTATTATCAAACTTGCACCACCTCCCCTAATAGTAAAAAATGTGAATCAATAGTAAATCATGTGACTCAATAGTTCTAAACATGTGAAAATATGAATTACAGTATAGTACCTCTATCTATACCTCCATTTTTAACTTAGTCATGCAAGTATTATCAATCTTGCACCAACTCCCCTAATAGTAACAAGAATGTGAATCAATAGTACACACATGTCAACAAATAGTTATAATCATGTGAATTAATAGCAATTAATTGCTCATTTATCCGATTAATTACCCGACTGTTCAGTATAACTTCCAGACATCCAATAATACCGAAATAAATGTCAATTTCCACTAACACTAGTAATTCCAACATAATGGAACTATCAATTTCATCTTTAATCAACACGAACTTATTCATCATTAATATTATAACTCACAATATTTAACAACTAGGTCGCTTCGTGGGAAGAGGGGTTTCCGATAAGGATTTCTCCTTATTGGCGCCATGATTAGATGACCAAACCTCTCCTCGACAGAACTCTGAGACATTGTAAATATTACAATTTAATAATATGAATAACTTTATCGTCTCAATTATTGATTTAATAACATAAAATACGATGATAATCTTTGTGACAATAATTGAATCAATAATATGAGAGATATGATGTAGCAATTCTTTGTAGCAATAATTGGTGACTTCTCATATAGCATCAATAACCAATACCATGTCTTCTTATGCAACCCGCAGCGTATCTTGTACTTTTTACTACCGGGTAGTTCAACGGTTTTAACGGTAAAACTTTCGCCGTTATTTTTATAAAAAGATAATTTTGTCGTTTCTAACTACGAATAATACTCTTGGTTATGCGGTCCAATGATGATTGTGTCGTCGCATTTAATATTCCCTGTTCAAAACGAATATTCTCCACCAATCGAATATTATATAACCACTTTCTTACTTTGCAAAATTTGTAAATATTACCCACAACTATAACATTATATCACATACACACAATAATATTCCAAAAATATATTTTGAGAAAATATTCTTTATTCATAAAAATTAGGGTCTTACAGTAACCCATGAATAGTAACTCGTAAAAAAAATACCAAAGAAAATGATATTCCATGACGAGTACAAAAGAAATGATATCTCATACGAGTATAATAGAATATACGAAACTACAAATGGATTTTCACCCGCCATGCGGTAATCTACGTAGACAAATCATTTCCACAATTTAATAAAGAATAAATACGAAGGATCATTCACCATGCATGCGGTAGTCCACACAGACAGGTTATTCCAACAGAATAATAAAGAATGGAATAACAAAAGAATTCACCAGGCATGCGAAAGGCAGCGATGACGGGTTATTCCAATGAATAATAAATAATGGAACCGGTCACGCCAGTAATCCGCATGACGGGATATTCCAATGAGAATAATAAAGAATGGAATAACGAAGAATTTTACCATGTATACGGTAGTCCACAGATATCTGAGTTATTCCAACTTAATAATAAGTAATGGAATAACAATAGCTCTCTTCATGAATCTGAAAGAAATAATACCCCTTACCATAATAATAATATCCCTTACCTCGGAAGAAGAAATTGATATCTTTGGAATAGTGAGGTAGCGCAGACTTTTTCTTCTTCTTTCTCTATAATTTCTCTCTATAATAATTGCTCTATAACTTTAGTGAATTGGTGAAAAATAATGAAGGAATGAGCTTCATTTATTGGAAAATATAGTTTCGATAATTGCACATTTTGGGGCTCAAAATATTACAGTATAATACCTTCATCTTTTCCTTCATTTTTAATTTAGTCCTGCAAGTATTATCAAACTTGCACCATCTCCCGTAATAGTAAACCATGTGAATCAATAGTTCTTGACATGTGAAAATACGAATTACAGTATAGTACCTCCATCTATACCTCTATTTTTAACTTAGTCATGCAAATATTATCAATCTTGCACCACCTCCCCTAATAGTACAAGAATGTGAATCAATAGTACACACATGTGAACAAATAGTTATAAGCATGTGAATGAATATGAATTAATTACTCATTTATCCAGTTAATTACCCGATTGGTCAATATAACGTCCAGAATTCAATTATTATCGAATTAAATGTCAATTTTTACTAACACTAATAATTTCAACACAATGGAACTATCAATTTCTTCTTTAATCAACACGAACTTATTCATCATTAATATTATAACTCACAATATTTAACAACCAGGTCATTCCCAGGAAAGAGGGGGCTTTCCGATAGGGATTTCTCCTTATTAACGCGCAATTAGGTGACCAAACCTCTCCTTAACAGAACTTCTAGACATTATCAATATTGCAAATAATAATATGAATAACTTTGTCGTCTCAATTATTAATTTAATAATATAACATATTATGCAAATTATACTGTGACAATAATTGAATCAATAATATGAAAGATATGATGCAGCAATTACTGTAGCAATAATTGAGTATAACTGAATGACTTCTTACGTAAGCATCAATCATCAATACTGTGTGCTACTATGCAACCACGTGTATTACTGTAATTTTACTATAAGACCCCAACTTATTATAAATGAAATTAAATTTCCTTTATTTATTATTTTGAAATAGTAAGGGTTGATTTGATTAATCTGGTTAGTTATGAGTAAAATGCGCAAATATTTCAAATAAGCAAGTGGTTATAAAATATTCATTGTTGTCGGGGAATATTCGTTTGGTCGTGGAATATTCTTATTGTCGGGAAATATTCTACGACGGTAGCGACCTTATGTGGGCCCATAACGAAAAAAAAGCGATTGGATGATAAAAGCGATAAGTATAAGTTGTTTATAAATAATCTGTAGTTATTCTTGTTATTATCTTGTTAAAATACTTTCATTAGTTAAAATATAGTAGCACACCAGTATTGCACCAATTATTGATTCTTATGTAAGAAGACACTTTACTCAATAATTGTCAAGATAATTCTTATTTAATATTTTATTTTATTGATTCAATAATTCTTTGCGTTGATATTTTATATTATTGTTGTTTCAATAATTATCATTACACAATATTTTCCATTATCGGATCAATAATTCATATTATTTGAATAATATTATTAGATAGAAATATTGGCAATGTCTAGAAAGTTACATCTAAGGAGAGGTTTGGTCACCTAATTGCGGCGGCCAAGTAGGAGAAATCCTTATTGAAAGCCCTCTTTCCTGGAAGCGGCACAGTTGTCGATGATTGTGATTTTATAATATTATTTGTGAATAATTAATTATTGATTTATATGATAAGGAAAATATTCATTTTATATGGATATAGATGGAGAAATTTTTTAATGTGACAATTGTTAAAAAATGTTATTTTATCTTTTTCTGATAAAATAATTCATTTAAATATATTATTATATTATAATAATATAATAATGGTGATATTTTTACAATGAATGTGGGATATATGAATATATGAGGAGGAAGAGTATTTTTACTACTAAAAATATTTAAAATATGTTTTTCTTGTTTGTGGACCCCATTTCTTGACTAAAATTTGATTATAGCCTGTAAAATTGTTCGTATATGGATTTCGGCCGATTTTTGCTTGGAATTTGGAAAAACTCAAACTTACAAAGTTGTAGAGAATGGAATTTCCTACGAAATGGACATAAGGTTCAAATTTTTCTGATAAAAGGGTTATTTATTATGAATTATTGAAGTTCTGAAGTTCTAGAATAATTGATTTTTAAAGTTTTAAATATTTTTTTTAATAAAAAAGTTTTTTTTGTCATTTGGTGGGCCCCATTGGTGTTGTAAACATGTTGAATTCAGTTGTTAAAGAGGTGGGCGTGAATAATTTTTATAAATATATTATTTTATTAAATTTTCTGCTTTGGTGTTCTAAACATTTTCCTATAAATAGGGTGCTTAGGTTAGAATTGAAAATCACACCAGAAATAAGTTTTCTCTCTCTATATTATCGAGCGTATTCTTGTGAGTTTTTTTATACTTTGAGTGTTGCTATACGGTGCAAGTTCCTTCAAAGACTATATATCAGATATTCCATCGGTAAGTCATGTCTTTTCGAGGTAAGGGATGTTATTTTTTTTATAAAGGATATTATTTCTTTCAATATCATTATGCCGAAATATTGGTAAGATTTTTTTTGTGATATTCTTGTCTTTTAGTGTCGGGGTTACTATTCACACTATTCACGAATACGGCACTATTCACAAAAAAAATTAAATTTTTATTTTTTGTCCAAAATATCTATTATGGATACTAGCTTTTGATTGTATCCATGTTTTGATCATTCTTGAATTTTACTTCACTATGGTTATTTATGAAGTATTTTTGAACTTGACCGCTTTAAGTAGTAATCCTTATTATTTGTTCTTTTGTTTCAATTTGGATTCGCTTTTCTTTAAAATATTTTTCATCATCCTCACCCTAAATGATGATATTATTGAATATCTTTGGCACAGTAGTGCAAAAAGATGGATGATTTTCTTATGAATATCTTTGGCACGTAGGTGCAAAGATGTGCGTGTATTGAGATGAACATGACCAATCGATGAATATCTTTGGCGAAGAGTGCAAAGATGACTATTTAATTCAATATGTATATTGATTGATGTTACTGAGGATAAAATATTGATGATGAATTTTAAAATCATAGAAGATAGTAGATTTCATTCTCTACGTAACTCTTCTAATGAATTATTAATTAATTGCGAATATTGATCCGAAATTTGTTGTCTATTATATTCTATCGATTTTTCTATTGAAGACTAATGATAATTTGTTCTATATTATCTAAGTCATAATATTCTTTCTTTGGCTAGTTGAGCTCACCCTTTTCCTTTTTGTTCCATTTTTTCTTCTCGGGAGGCGAGAATGTAGCGAGTCTTAGTGGGGTATGGAATGAAGGTTCTAGAAAATCGTTTTAGTAGTCCTCACTATTTTGTAAAATAGTGTATCAATAATTGTAATGAGGACTTATTTGAGTGTTGATATTGTCTAGAAGATAATATTTGTTTTTAAACTCACAGTTTATGTGTTGTCGTATTTTACACAACAATTGTATTAATAAAGTTGTAGTTGTTTCTGTACCATGTATTTGGCAACTCAGAATGGGTGTTGTATACCTATTTTGGGGGAGTCACATTTACTACCGGGTAGTTTAACAGTTTTAACGGTAACACTTTCGCAGTTATTTTTATAAAATGATAATACTGTCGTTTTCTAAATACGACAATACTTCCGTTGTGGGGTTCACCAATGATTGTGTCATCGTACGGATATTTCGCGACAAAAGAACATTTTATATCAACTTGCTTACTTTGCAAAATTTTCAAATATCACCTTTAACTTTAACCTTTATCAATTTAACCATTTACTAAATAATATAATAATTATAAAAAAAATTGAATACTTTCATTTCATAAAATTCGGGGTCTCACAATCTCCCCTCCTTATGAAATTTCGCCATCGAAATTTACGTACGTACCTGGTATTCGAAGAGATGAGAATACCTTGCTTTCTTTTCGGATTGTACCTTCCCGGTTATTTCCTCTGTATCATGATTTTCCCATTGCTCATCTCATGTATTTCAGATATCATTCTAGAATATATCTTCAAAACAAAGGTTAATTGACATATCACAATTTGTCAACTTATCAAGTAAACAATTTTAGCTTAGGTAAGTCACACACTAGCGAAGTACATAACTCATCTCTCTCCTCCTAGTTCTAGACTCTTATCTCCTTGCAAATGACCATATCCCTAAGCTCGATACCATTTGTGGCGCGCCACCAAAATAGGTCCACACGACCCATTCTCGAGTCGCCAGATATCATACTATAAAAATCAAATACAAATTTAATATATACAACTGTTGAACTGTAAATGCGTAATATCGACTACTGATTAAACTGTGAGTTTTAATACAAATGTATGTAACTCTCATGGTGCCTCGACCACAACCTTACAATGGTCTTTTACATAAAAGTATGCAATAAAAAAACTGTTTTAGAAATTAAAATCTTTGGGAAGTGCTCAAGGAAACCTTCGTACATGGGAGGCCATGCATCTAGGTTATAATAGATATCATATGTCCACATAATTATACTTGGTTGACCCAATAGACCCCAAAGAAAAATGAGAAGATTACTATCATGTTCTTTCCAATGGTGAGTTTTCTCTTGACATATAACTATCTCCACCGCTGCGATTGAAAATTATATTTCAACCAAACTCCAAGATCATATAGGTAGTGCTTTCGTAGATATACTCGAAGAAGTGGATGTGCACAACCTGCCTAATGATAACACGAGGTTGTATGTCATTAGACATCTTGTATGATAGTGGCAAAACACCCTTCCAAAGTTGGGTTCACCTCACCCTATTCGGTTCACCAAAATTAAATATCAAATGACGTATAAAATACAACACACTTATCTAAAGTTCTCAATAAAATTATTTCTATACTATTTAGGGAGAACCTCAACAGCTATAGACCACCGTTCCATTCTCCTGTTACCCCAGCTCGACCCAATTTACACTCTTATTACACGAAAGGAATTGTGAAGCAAAAGGGTGAAACACTGACTAGCCGATAAAGAATATCATGACTAAAGATAATTTACATCATCAATAGCCTTCATCAGTAATAAATCAGAGATTTAGAACATATGGTAGATGATAAAACTTTTCAACCATAGTTGTAGCGGAACGAGCAATCCATTAGAAGAGTCAAATAGACCATCAAGTCTATTATCTTCTCCATGTTAAAAGTCCACCAATAATGTTTTATCCTTGTAACATCAATCAACAATTCCTGTCCACAATCATATGAATAACTCATAATCATAATTGTGATTCTAAATTCCTCTTCGCACCCAAGACGAAGATAATTTTCATCACCTATCTTCACCTGAAACATCAAAAATCATGGTTATACCAAATCACAATTCCCGCTTCATAATCATACTAATAAATTCATCTTTTGCACTACTGACCAAAGATATTCATTAACAATTCATCTTTGCACTTTATAGGCCAAAGACATACAACTATATTTTAGAAGAGTCAAGTAGAGCATGATCTCTACTATCTTTTACGAATTAAAAGTTTATAATCAATATTTTATCGCTGAGACTCAGCTTAATAAATAATCCACATCATCGAATCATCCATGCACTACGGCCAAGGATATTCATGTAATCATCAATGGTCATGATTATACTTAAATAATCCTCGTTGTAATCATACCAATAACTCGCTCATCAATGCACTACGGGCAATGAGGACTTTTACCACATCAACTATAACATTACGAATTCATGATTATACCTCTTAATGATCCTCGGTCATAATCATACCAATAAACAGTTCATCTATGCACATAAGCCAAAGATACTCATCAATCAATAGTTCATCTTTGCACGTAAGCCAAAAATATACAACTGTAAAACAAATAATCAACAGTCCATCTTTGCACGTAAGCCAAAGATATACAACTGTAAAACCAATAATCACCAGTCCATCTTTGCACGTAAGCCAAAGATATAAAACTGTAAAACCAATCATTAACAGTCCATCTTTGCACGTAAGCCAAAGATATACAAATGTAAAACCAATAATCAACAGTCCATCTTTACACGTAAGCCAAAGATATACAACTGTAAAACCAATAATCAACAGTCCATCTTTGCACGTAAGCCAAAGATGACTTTCATCATAATATAAGCATGAGGATGATGACAATGATATAAGCATTAATCAAACGAAATCAAGGATAAATATTAAAGACTTTAAATTTATCCAGAGTTTAAAATGTCCAAATTGTCAACATGATACTGCTTTTTGGAGTAAAATTCAAGAATAATATTCATGAACCAAAAATAATTTGGACAGAAAAGAAATATATTTTTCGGGTAAATAGTACCCCGTGAATAATACTCTATGAATAGTACTTTGGGAATAGTACCTCGGGAATAGTACCCCGGCATGAAAAGTACTCCAAATACTCGAGTGAATAGTAACCCGTGAATAGTAACTCGTGAATAGTACTCCAACACGAAAAGTGTCCCGAATACCCGAGTGAACAATACTAGAGTAAATAGTAACCAGGTGAATAGTAACCCATGAATAGTAACACGTAAAAAAAATACCAAAGAAAATGATATTCCATGACGAGTACAAAAGAAATGATATCTCATACGAGTATAATAGAATATACGAAACTACAAATGGATTTTCACCCGCCATGCGGTAATCCACGTAGACAGATCATTTTCATAATTTAATAAAGAATGAATACGAAGGATCATTCACCATGCATGCGGTAGTCCACACAAACAGGTTATTCCAACAGAATAATAAAGAATGGAATAACAAAAGAATTCACCAGGCATGCGATAGAATAGCATGCATGAGTTATTCCAACGAATAATAAATAATGGAACCAGTGTCATTAATGCGTAATCCGCATGCATGAGAATATTTCGAGAATAATAAAGAATGGAACCATGTCATGCATAATCCGCTCAGACAGGATATTCCAACAGAATAATAATAAAGAATGGAACCCGTCATGTCATGCGTAATCCGCATGAACGGGATATTCCAATGAAATAATAAAGAACGGAATAACAGAAGAATTTCAGCATGTATACGGTAGTCTGCGTATACAGGTTATTCCAATAGAATAATAAGGAATGGAATAACAATAGCTTTCTTCATGAATATGAAAGAAATAATACCCCTTACCATAATAATAATATCCCTTACCTCAGAGGAAGACTGGATACTAGAATAGTGAGGTAACAGACTTTTCTTCTTCTTTCTCTCTATAATTTCTCTCTATAATAATTTCTCTATAACTTTAGTAAATTGGTGAAAAATAATGAAGGAATGAGCTTCTATTTATAGGAAAATATAGTTTCGATAATTGCACATTTTGGGGCTCAAAATATTACAGTATAATACCTTCATCTTTTCCTTCATTTTTAATTTAGTCCTGCAAGTATTATCAAACTTGCACCACCTCCCCTAATAGTAAATCATGTGAATCAATAGTAAATCATGTGAATCAATAGTTTTAGATATGTGAAAATACGAATTATAGTATAGTACCTCCATCTATACCTCCATTTTTAACTTAGTCATGCAAATATTATCAATCTTGCACCACCTCCCCTAATAGTACAAGAATGTGAATCAATAGTACACACATGTGAACAAATAGTTATAAGCATGTGAATTAATATGAATTAATTGCTCATTTATCCAGTTAATTACCCGATTGGTCAATATAACATCCAGAAATCAATTATTATCGAATTAAATGTCAATTTTCACTAACACTAATAATTCCAACACAATGGAACTATCAATTTCTTTTTTAATCAACCCGAACTTATTCATCATTAATATTATAACTCACAATATTTAACAACCAGGTCGTTCCCAGGAAAGAGGGGGATTTCCAATAAGGATTTCTCCTTATTGACGCGCAATTAGGTGACCAAACCTCTCCTTAACAGAACTTCTAGACATTATCAATATTGCAAATAATAATATGAATAACTTTGTCGTCTCAATTATTGATTTAATAATATAACATATTATGCAAATTATACTGTGACAATAATTGAATCAATAATATGAGAGATATGATGCGTGAATTCTTGTGATAATTGAGTATAAGCGAGTGACTTCTTACGTAAGCATCGATCATCAATCTGGTGTACTACTTATGCAACCCACAACTTTATTCTTTCGTACTTTTCTTTTACTACCGGTAGTTCAACAATTTTAACGGTAACACTTTCACTAGTTATTTTTATAAAATGATAATCTTCGTTGTTTTTTAAATCGATGATACTTACATTGTGGGGTTCACCGATGATTGTGTAAATCGTCTGCGGATATTCCGATGACAAAAAGAATATTTTATATCAACTTGCTTACTTTGCAAAATTTTCAAATATCACCCTTAACTTTAACCTTTATCAATTTAACCATTTAATAAATAACATAATAATTATAAGAAAATTGAATACTTTCATTACATAAAATTCGGGGTCTCACAATCTCCCCTCCTTATGAAATTTTGCCTTCAAAATTTATGTACATACCTGGTATTCGAAGATATGAGAATACCTTGCTTTCTTTTTGGATTGTACCTTCCCGGTTATTTCCTCTGTATCATGATTTTCCCATTGCTCATCTCATGTATTTCAGATATTATTCTAGAATATATCTTCAAAACAAAGGTTAATTGACATATCACAATTTGTCAACTTATCAAGTAAACAATTTTAACTTAGGTAAGTCACACACTAGCGAAGTATATAACTCATCTCTCTCCTCCTAGTTCTAGCCTCTTATCTCCGCCAGCGACCATATCCCTAAGCTCTGATACCATTTGTGACGCCGCCAAAATAGGTCCACACGACCCATTCTGAGTCGTCAGATATCATACTATAAAAATCAAATACAAACTTCATTTATACAATGTTGAACGTAAATGCGAAATATGACCACAGTTAAACTGTGAGTTTTAATACAAATGTATGTAACTATCATGGTGCCTCGACCACAACCTTACAATGGTACTTTACATAAAAATACAGTCAAAAACTGTTTTAGAAATTAAAATCTTTGGGAAGTGCTCAAGGAAACCTTCGTACATGGGAGGCCATGCATCTAGGTTATGATAGATATCATATGTTCACAGAATTATCCTTGGTTAACACAATAGACCCCAAAGAAAAATGAGAAAATTACTATCATGTTTTTTTCAATGGTGAGTTTTCTTTTGACATATAACTATCTCCATTGTCTGTAATTGAAAATTTTATTTCAACCAAACTCCAAGATCATATAGGTAGTGCTCATAGATATACTCAGCAAGTGGATGTGCACAACCCGGTCTTATGATAACACGAGGTTATATGTCATTAGACATCTTATATGATAGTGCCAAAACACCCTTCCAAAGTTGGGTTCACCTCACCCTATTCGGTTCACCAAAATTTAATATCAAATGACGTATACAATACGACACACTTATCTAAAGTTCTCAATAAAATTATTTCCATACTATTTAGGGAGAACCTCAACAGCTATAGACCATCGTTCTATTCTCCTGTTACCCCCGTTCGACCCAGCTACTCTTATTACCTGAAAGGAATTGTGAAGCAAAAAGGGTGAGCACAACTAGCCCAGTAAAGAATATCATGACTAAAGATAATTTACATCATCAATAGCCTTCATCAGTAATAAATCAGAGATTTAGAACATATGGTAGATGATAAAACTTTTCAACCTTAGTTGCGGTAACGAAGCGATCCATTAGAAGAGTCGAATAGACCATCGAATCTATTATCTTCTCCGTGTTAAAAGTCCACCAATAATATTTTACCCCTGTAACATCAATCAACAATTCTTGTCCACAATCATATGAATAACTCATAATCATAATTGTGATTCTAAATTCCTCTTCGCATAATTTTCATCACCTATCTTCACCTGAAACATCAAAAATCATGATTATACCAAATCACAATTCCTGCTCATAATCATACTAATAAATTCATCTTTGCACTACGGCCAAAGATATTCATTAACAATTCATCTTTTCTTTCTACAGCCAAAAGACGCATCTGTTGTATTTTAGAAGAGTCAAGTAGAGCATGATATCTACTATCTTTTACGAATTAAAAGTTTATAATCAATATTTTATTGTTAAGACTCAGCTTAATAAATAATCCACATCATCGAATCATCCCTGCACTACGGCCAATGATATTTATGTAATCATCAATGGCCATGATTATACCGACTAATCCCTGGTTATAATCATACCAATAACTGTCCATCAATGCACTACGGGCCAATGAGGACTTTTACCACATCATCTATAACATTACGGGTCATGATTATATCGAATGATCCCTGGTCATAATCATACCCATAAATAGTTCATCTATGCACATAAGCCAAATATACTCATCAATCAATAGTTCATCTTTGCACGTAAGCCAAAGATATACAACTGTAAAACAAATAATCAACAGTCCATCTTTGAACGTAAGCCAAAAATATATAACTGTAAAACCAATAATCATCAGTCCATCTTTGCACGTAAGCCAAAGATATAGAAGCGTAAAATCAATAATCAACGATCATCTTTGCACGTAAGCGAAAGATATACAATATAAAACCAATAATCAACGATCCATCTTTGCGTAAGCGAAAGATGACTTTCATCATAATATAAGCATGAAGATGATGACAATGATATAAGCATTAATCAAAGCGAAATCAAGGATAAATATTAAAGACTTTAAATTTATCCGGGTTTAAAATATCCAAATTGTCAACATGATCTTCACTTTGGAGTAAAATTCAAGAATAATATTCATGTACCAAAAATAATTTTGACAGAAAAGAAATATATTTTTCGGGTAAATAGTACCCTGTGAATAGTACTCTATGAATAGTATTTTAGGAATAGTACCTCGTGAATAGTACTCCGACATAAAAAGTACTCCAAATACCCGAGTGAATAATATTCGGGTGAATAGTAAATTAGGTGAATAGTAACTCGTGAATAGTACTCCAACACGAAAAGTGCCCCGAATACCCGAGTGAACAATACTAGAGTGAATAGTAACTGGGAGAATAGTAACCTGTAAATAGTAACTCATAAAAAAATACCAAAGAAAATGATATTCCATGACGAGTACAAAAGAAATGATATCTCATACGAATATAATAGAATATACGAAATTGCAAATGGATTTTCACCTGCCATGCGGTAATCCACGTAGACAGATCATTTCCACAATTTAATAAATATTGAATACGAAGGATCATTCACCATGCATGTGGTAGTCCACCACGAGTTATTCAACGAGAATAATAAATATTGGAATAACAAAAGAATTCACCGAGCATCGATGATATGGCCATAATGTATGCATGGTTATTCGAACGAAATAATAAATAATGGAACCAGTCATGCGTAATCCGTAGATGTATGGATATTCAAATGAGAATAATAAAGAATGGAACCGGGTCATGCGTAATCCGCATACGCATGACGGATATTCCAACAGAATAATAAATAATGGAATAATAGAAGAATTTCACCATGTATACGGTAGTCCGCGTATACAGGTTATTCCAACAGAATAATAAGGAATAGAATAACAATAGCTCTCTTCATGAATACGAAAGAAATAATATCCCTTACCATAATAATAATATCCTTTACCTCAGAAGAAGACTGGATACTGGAATAGTGAGGTAGCAGACTTCTCTTCTTCTTTCTCTCTATAATTTTTCTCTATAATAATTGCTATATTGCTTTAGTAAATTGGTGAAAAATAATGAAGGAATGAGCTTCTATTTATAGGAAAATATAGTTTCGATAATTGCATGTTTTGGGGCTCGAAATATTATTGTATAATACCTTCATCTTTTCCTTCATTTTTAATTTAGTCCTGCAAGTATTATCAAACTTGCACCACCTCCCCTAATAGTAAATCATGTGAATCAATAGTAAATCATGTGAATCAATAGTTCTAGACATGTAAAAATACGAATTACAGTATAGTACCTCCATCTATACCTCCATTTTTAACTTAGTCATGCAAGTATTATTAATCTTGCACCACCTCCCTTAATAGTACAAGAATGTGAATCAATAGTACACACATATGAACAAATAGTTATAAGCATGTGAATTAATATGAATTAATTGCTCAATTATCCGGTTAATTACTCGATTGGTCAATATAACGTCCAGATATTAATTATTATCGAAATAAATGTCAATTTTCACTAACACTAATAATTCCAACACAATGGAACTATCAATTTCATCTTTAATCAACACGAATTTATTCATCATTAATATTATAACTCACAATATTTAACAATCGAGTCATTCCGGAAAGGGAGCTTTTCAGATAAGGATTTCTCCTTATTAAGCGTAATTAGGTGACCAAACCTCTCCTTGATGAACTTCTAAACATTGTCAATATTGTAAATAATAATATGAATAACTTTATCGTCTCAATTATTGATTTAATAATATAACATATTATGCGAGATGATCTTTGCGACAATAATTGAATCAATAATATGAGAGATATGATGCGTGAATTATTGTAGCAATAATTGAGTATAAGCGAGTGACTTCTTACGTAAGCATCAATCATTAATACTGGTGTCTTTCTTATGCAACCACGCGTATTCTTTGTACTTTTACTACTAGGGTAGTTCAGCAGTTTTAACGGTAACACTTTCGTAGTTATTTTTATAAAATGATAATACTGTCATTTTCTAAATACGATAATACTTCTGTTGTGGGGTTCACCAATGATTGTGTTGTCGTATGGATATTCCCCGACAAAAAGAATATTTTATATCAACTTGCTTACTTTGCAAAATTTTCAAATATCACCCTTAACTTTAACCTTTATCAATTTAACCATTTACTAAATAACATAATAATTATAAGAAAATTGAATACTTTCATTTTATAAAATTCGGGGTCTCACATTGTTAACACAAAAACCCATTTCGTAGAACTTACAAATGATGAAGATGGAGTTAAAGACTCTAAGGATCCATATGGCGATATCAAATATACGAGTAGAATTGAATTTAATCGATAAAGTTAAAAGCCGCTCAAGCTACAGACCCAGAGCTGATGAATACGAAGAAGAAGGTTCAAGAAGGTGTTATTCTAGAAGCAAGAGTCGATGAAGAGAGGAAATATCAACCCTAGATTTTATTGGTTTATTTGAAATTCTCGATTGAGTAGGAACTGTGGCCTATAGACTCGTTTTACCGCCAAGTATGTTGCATGTTCATAACGTTTTTCACGTATCGATGTTACGTAAATATGTGGACGACCCGAACCACATTATTGAATTAGAACTAGACGAGATAGCAGAAGATGTAACATATGAAGATATACGTGTTAAAATCTTGGATAAGAAGGATCATATTCGACACTCAAAGGTTATACCTCAAGAGTTAGAATCTAAACAAGGTATCCTCACCTCTTCGACATACCAGGTACGAACCCTAATTTCGAAGATAAAATTTCATAAGAAGGGGAGGTTGTAAGACCCCAACTTTTATGAATAAAGATTATTTTTCTCAAAATATATTTTTGAATATTATGGTGTGGATTTGATATAATGTTATAGTTGTGGGTATTATTCACAAATTTTGCAAAAGTAAGCAAGTGGTTATATAATATTCGATTGGTGGGGAATATTCATTTTAACGAGAAATATTAAATGCGATGGCACAATCATTGGTGGACCTTAAACGAAAGTATTATGCGTAGTTAGAAACGCATGTAATTATCTTTTTATAAAAATAACGGCGAAAGTTTTATCGTTAAACTGTTGAACTACCCTTGGTAAAAGTACAAGAATACTGCGTGGTTGCATAAGAAGCACTACGGTATTGATTATTGATGCTTTTACGTGAGAAGTCACTCGCTTATACTCAATTATTGCTACGATAATTGTCAGATAATATCTTTCATATTATTGATTCAATAATTGCCACAAGATCATCTCGCATAATATTTTATATTATTAAATCAATAATTGAGACGACAAAAGTTATTAATATTATTATTTGCAATATTGACAATGTCTAGAAGTTCATCGAGGAGAGGTTTGGTCACCTAATCATACCAATAAGGAGAAATCCTTATCTCGAAAAGCCCTCTTCTTCCTGCGCAACGACCCGGTTAAAATATTGTGTGTGAGATCCCGAATTTTATGAAATAAAAGTATTTAATTTTTCTATTTTGGTAAATAGTTAAATTGATAAAAGTTTAAAGTTAAGGGTGATATTTGAAAATTTTGCAAAGTAAGCAAGTTTTTATAAAATATTCGTTGTGTCGGGGAATATTCGTTTTAACAAGGAATATTAAATGCGGCGACACAATCATTAATTGGACCCTACAACGGAACTATTATCGTAGTTAAAAAGCGGCGAAATTATATTTTTATAAAAATAACGGCGAGTGTTACTGAATTAAAACCTGTTGAACTACCCTAGTAGTAAAAAATGCGATGTACACGTGGTTGCATAAGAAGCACACCAGTATTGATTATTGATGCTTATGTGAGAAGTCACTCGGTTATACTCAATTATTGCTACGATGAATTGATGCATCATATCTCTCATATTATTGATTCAGTTATTGTCACAGTATCATCTGCATAATATGTTATATTATTAAATCAATAAGTGAGACGACAAAGTTATTCATATTATTATTTGCAATATTGACAATGTTTAGAAGTTACATCGAGGAGAGGTTAGATAATCTAATCATTAACGCTTGATAGTGGAGAAATCTTTATCGGAAAGCCCCCTCTTTCCTTGGAACGACCTGGTTGTTAAATATTGTGAGTTATAATATTAATGATGAATACGTTCGTATTGATTAATGATGAAATTAATATTTCCATTATGTTGGGATTATTAGTGTTAGTGGAAATCGACATTTATTTCGATAATAATTGATGTCTGGAAGTTATACTGACCAATCGGGTAATTAATCGGATAAATGAGCAATTAATTGCTATTAATTCACATGTTTATAACTATTTGTTCACATGTATGTACTATTAATTCACATTCATGTACTATTAGGGGAGGTGGTGCAAGATTGATAATACTTGCATGACTAAGTTAAAAATAGAGGTATAGATGGAGTACTTATACTGTAATTAGTTTTTTCACATGATTATACTATTGAGTCACATGATTATACTATTAATTCACATGATTTACTATTAGGGGAGGTGGTGCAAGTTTGATAATACTTGCAGGACTAAATTAAAAATGAAGGAAATGATGAAGGTATTAGACCGTAATATTTTGAGCCCCAAAACGCGCAATTATCGAAACTATATTTTTCTATAAATAGAAGTTCATTCTTCCTTCATTCTCACCAATTCACTAAGATTCACAAGAACAATTATAAAGAGAGAAGCTATAGAGAAAGAAGCTATAGAGAGAAAGAAGAAATGAAATCTACTACTTCACTATTCCAGTATTCAGTCTTCTTCTGAGGTAAGGGGTATTATTTATTTCATATTATGAAGAGATATTATTTTTCGTATTCGTATGAATATTATTTTCGTTCAATATTCGTAAGGAATATCATCTTCGTTCAATATTCGTAAGGAATATCATCTTCGTTCAATATTCGTAGGAATATTATTTTCGTTCAACAGTCGTAAGAGGTATTATTTCTTCGTAAATGATATTATTTCTTTCAGTATCATTATGCCAGAATATTGGTATAAATTTTATTGTGGAATTTCTACCTTTTGTGTCGAGGTTACTATTCACTCTAGTATTATTCACTCGGGTATTCGGGGTACTTTTTGTGTCGGAGTACTATTCATGAGTTACTATTCACGGGTTACTATTCACCTAGTTACTATTCATTCTAGTATTATTCACTCGGGTATTTAGGACACTTTTCATCACTGGGTACTATTCACGGTCTTATTCCCAAAGTACTTATTCACAGTACTTATTCACGAGTACTATTTCATTCGAAAAATATATTTCTTTTCCATCATTATTTTTTGGTACATGAATATTATTCTTGAATTTTACTCCACAAAGCGATGATCATGTTGACAATTTGGATATTTTTAAACTCGGATAAATTTAAAGTCTTTAATATTTATCCTTGATTTCGTTGATTAATGCTTATATCATTGTCATCATCCTCATGCTTATATTGTGATGAAAGTCATCTATGGCTTACGTGCATAAATGAAATATTGATTATTGGTTTTATAGTTGTATATCTTTGGCTTACGTGCAAAGATGGACTGTTGATTATTGGTTTTACAGTTGTATATCTTTGGCTTACGTGCAAAGATGAACTGTTAATTGATAGATTTGGCCCGTAGTGCAAAGATGGACAAGTGTATGACATGATCATGACCACTTGTGATAATAACGAATATCCTTGGCCCGTAGAGTATGGATAATTCGATGATATGATTGGTAGGATCATGACCATTAGTTAACAATTGAATGTCTTTGGCCGTAGTGCACTGACAGACAATTGATTGGTATGATTATGACCATTGGTTTTATAGTTGAATATCTTTGGCCCATAGTGCAAAGGTAGACAACGGATTGGTATGATCATTGTTATTACATTTGAATATCTTTAGCCTTTGGGGTAAGGATATTGAGTAAACGTTCTAGTAAGCCTTTGTAGCAAGGAGAAACTATTGATTTACATGATTATAAATATAAATTGTGGATTTAACTATAATTTTTGGTGGTTCAGATGAAGACAAGTGATGAGAGTTCTTTTTGTCTTGGGTATAACAAAGAACTGTTGATGAGTATTACAGGAATAAAATATTAACGATGGACTTTTAATCTAGAGGAGATAGTAAACATTATGTTCTTCTTGACTCTTCTAATGAATTGCTTATTCCGCTACAGTTGTTGATCTAAAACTTGTTGTCTATTGTATTCTATCAGTTGTTATACTGTTGAAGGCTAAGGATAATTTATTCTGCATTATCTTAGTCATAATATTTCTTACTGGGCTACTTGAGCTCACCCTTTTGCATTCATTGTTCTCTTCAGGAAATAAGAACGTAGTCGGGACTAGTCGGGGAACAGAGTGACGGTCCGAGATGGTGGCTATAGTAGTCCTCACTCTTTTATGAAATAGTGTAATAATAAATATAATGAGGACTCCATTAAGTATGGATGTGATCAAAGCTTAGGGATATGATCCCTGGCTGAGATGTGAGACTAGAACTAGGAGGGGAGAGATGGGTAAATCCTTCGCTAGTATGACCTACCTAAGTTTATTTGGTATTTAATTGGTCGGTCAGAGTATAGGGATAATATGTGGCATGTCAATTAACCATTGTTTTGAAACTATATTCTAGAATGATATCTAAAATACAGGAGATGAGCAATATAATACATAGGAAAGAACCAAAAAGGTACAACCCAAAAAAAAAGCAAGGTATTCTCATCTCTTCGAACTATCAAGTACGTAAATTTCGAGGGCGAAATTTCATAAGGAGGGGAGATTGTGAGATCCCAAATTTTATGAAATAAAAGTATTCAATTTTTCTATTTTGGTAAATAGTTAAATTGATAAAAATTTAAAGTTAAGGGTGATATTTGAAAATTTTGCAAAGTAAGCAAGTTGTTTAAAAATATTCGTTGTGTCGGGGAATATTCATTTTAACAAGGAATATTCATACGACGGCACAATCATTGGTGGACCCCACAACGTAAGTATTTTCGTAGTTATAAAATGACGTAATTATCTTTTATAAAAATAACGGCGAGTGTTACTGAATAAAAGCTGTTGAACTACCCTAGTAGTAAAATAAAATAATCTGGCGGTTGCGTAGTAGCACACGGTATTGATTATTGATGTTTATGTGAGAAGTCACTCGGTTATACTCAATTATTGCTATAGTAATTCTTGCATCATATCTCTCATATTATTGATTCAATTATTGTCACAGTATAATCTGCATAATATGTTATATTATTAAATCAATAATTGAGGCGACAAAGTTATTCATATTATATTTTTGCAATATTGACAATGTTTAGAAGTTACATCGAGGAGAGGTTAGATAATCTAATCTAATTGCGCTTAATGATAGAGAGAAATCATTATCGAAAAGCCCCCTCTTTCCTGGAAACGACCTGGTTGTTAAATATTGTGAGTTATAATATTAATGATGAATTTCAATAAGGAATGGAATAACATAAGAATTTCACCATGTATGCGGTACTTCGCATAGACAGGTTATTCCAACATAATAATAAATAATGGAATAACAGAAGCTCTCTTCATGAATACGAAAGAAATAATACCCCTTACGAGTACAACAAATAATATCCCTTACCTTAGAAGAAACTGGATATAGGAGTAGTGAAGTAGCAGAATACTTTTCTTCTTTCTCTCTATAGTTTTTCTCTCTAGAGTTTCGATGAATTAAATAAAAATAATGAAGGAATGAGCTTATTTATAGGAGAATGGATTTGAATAAGAACTAATTCATGAACGGTCCAGATTGATTTACTTTTAAACGAACGGTCCATAATGATTTCTTATGCGGTATTAATAAAATATTCTAATAAAACAAAATCTTTTAAATAAAATATAATATATTCTATTTATAATCTAATAAAATGAATAACTTTATAAAAGTATTCTATTTTATATAAAAAATTTTACTATGTGAAACACACTACGAGCCTTATATAAACATTTATGCATAATAGAATATTATATATTACTATTTATAGTCTAATAAAATAAATAACTTTATAAAAGTATTACATTTTATATAAAAAAAAATTTACTATCTGAACCTTTATGTAAATACTATGCATAATAAAATATTATATATTCTATTTATAGTCTAATAAAACAAATAACTTTTTAAAAGTATTACATTTTATATAAAAAAATTACATTTTATTACATTTATAATAATAATAAAACAAAATTATCACCTTTATTATAATTCATAATATTAATCGACTGTGTCGTTCCCGAAAGAGAGGCTTTAATAAGGATTTATCCCTATTGGCGCGGAATTAGGTGATCAAACCTCTCCTTGATAGAACTTCTAGACATCATTAATATTGTAAATAATAATATTAATAACTTTGTTATCTCAATTATTGATTTAATAATATATAAAATATCGACAATAATTGAATCAAATAACGTGAGATCTTATCAAAGAATTAATTCTTGTAGCAATAATTAAATAAAAGCGAGTGACTTCTCCGTAAGCATCAATAATCAATACCGTAACTTTCTGTGTAACTTCACGCGTATTCTTTGTACTTTTACTACTGAGAAGTTCAACAGGTTTTAACGATAAAACTTCCGCCGTTATTTTCATAAAAATATTTTTGTCATTTTCTCAATCCGACAATAATTCCGTTGTAGGGTCCACCAATGATTGTACCCTCGTACGGATATTCCCCAACAAAAAGATTATTTTATATCAACTTGCTTACTTTGCAAAATTTTCACATATTACCCTTAACTTTAAAATTTTATCAATTTAACTATTTACCAAAATAGAAAAATTGAATACTTTTATTTCATAAAATTTGGGGTCTTACAATCTCCCTCCTTATGAAATTTTGCCCTTGAAATTTACGTTCGTCGCACGATATTCGAAGAGATGAGAATACCTTGCTTTCTTTTCAGATTGTACCTTCTCGGTAATTTTCTCACTATCATGATTTTCCCATTTCTCATCTCTTGTATTTCGGATATCATTCTACAATATAGCTTCAAAACAAAGGTTAATTGACATATCACAATTTGTCAACTTATCAAGAAAACAATTTCGAACTTAGGTAAATCACACACTTAATGAAGTATATAACTTTCGTCTCTCCCTCCTAGTTCTGACTCTTATCTCCTCCAAATGACCATATCCTAAGCTCGATACCATTTGTGGCGCCCCAAAATAGGTCCACGCGACCCATTCTGAGTCGCCAGATATCACATTATAAAAATCAAATACAAACTTCATTTATACAACTGTTGAACTGTCGTATAGAATACGACCACAGTTAACTGTGAGTTTTAATACAAATGTATGTAACTCTCATGGTGCCTCGACCACAACCTTACAATGGTACTTTACATAAAAGTATAATAAAAACTGTTTTAGAAATTAAAATCTTTAGAAAATGCTCAAGGAAACCTTCGTACATGGGAGGCCATGCGTCTAGGTTATGATAGATATCATATGTCCACAGAATTATCCTTGGTTGACCCAATAGACCCCAAAGAAAAATGAGAAGATTACTACCATCTTCTTTCCAATGGTGAGTTTTCTCTTGACATATAACTATCTCCACTGTCTTCAAGTGAAAATTATATTTTAAATAAACTCCAAGATCATATAGGTAGTGCTCGTAGATATACCCAGCAAGTGGATGTGCACAACCCTATCTTATGATAACCCGAGGTTGTTTATCATTAGACATCTTGTATGATAGTGGCAAAACACCCTTCCAAAGTTGGGTTCACCTCACCTTATTCGATTCACCAAAATTAAATATCAAATGACGTATACAATACGACACACTTATCTAAAGTTCTCAATAAAATTATTTCCATACTATTTAGGGAGAACCTCAACAGCTATAGACCACCGTTCTATTCTCCTGTTATCCCCGCTCGACCCAGCTACACTCTTATTACATAAAAGGAATTGTGAAGCAAAAGGGTGAGCACAACTAACCCAGTAAAGAATATCATGACTAAATATAATTAAATTATCAATAGTTTTCGTCAATAATAAATCAGAGATTTAGAACATATGGTAGATGATAAAACTTTTCAACCATAATTGCAGCGGAACGAGCAATCCATTAAAAGAGTCAAATAGACCATAAGGTCTATTATCTTCCCTATGTTAAAAGTCCACCAATAATATTTTATCCCTGTAACATCAATCAACAATTCCTGTCCATGATCATGTGAATAACTCATAATCATAATTGTGATTCTAAATTCCTCTTCGCACCCAGGACGAAGATAATTTTAATCACCTGTCTTTACCTGAACCACCACAAATTATAATTAAATCACAATTCATATTTATAATCAAGTAAATCATCAGTCCAAATTTGCACTGCATGTCAAAAATATACAACTGTAAAACCAATAACCAATAGTCCATCTTTGCACTACAGACCAAAGATATACAACTGTAAAACTGATAATGCTGAAACTCAGCTTAATAGAATCACGACCACGAATTATCCATGCCTTCACGGGCGAGGATATTCGTGTTTTTCAATACTGATCATGATTATACCGAATAATCTCTAGTCATAATCATACCAATTCCATCTATGCACTACGGGCCAAAGATGACTTTCATCATAATATAAGCATGAGGATAATGACAATGATATAAAGAATCAATCAAATGAGATAAAGGATAAATATTAAACATTTATAATATAATATATCCAGCGTTCAATAATAACCAAATGTTATTAATCACTTAATAATCTCATAATCTAATATCATTAATATTATAACAATATTTTAATCATTTCTTAAACTTATAAATAATTTATTTCAATTGTTTACACTTTATCAAATAATGCATTTAATCATTCAAAAATGCCATACTCATACGATTTCATCATCAATGATCAAATCACTCATCAAAAATCTGCGTATATCCTATATAGGATTTCTAAGCCATAAAATCCTATTTTTCAATTTTATTACTTCACATAACATATTTAATTCATTTACTCATAATTAGTTCATTTTCATGAAAAATACCAAATCAGTCCCAAAAAAAAAAAAATTCTAAGATTTATTAGAATCTAGTCCCATATTGAACATATATTTTTCTCATAATTTTTAAAATTCATTTACTATTTTTCAAATGGCTAAAACTGCCGAATATTTAGACATTTATCATAAATTGTACTTTTGTCCAAAAATTCCAAAATTTACAGGATATACTCCTGTTATATGCATGTACTCCCAATAAAAATTTTACCAATTTTGAAGTTAACCACAAGGAGTTGTAAGAGTTTACTTTTAAACTAGTCTTTTCCTATAAAATTCATAACTCTTAATCTATACATCCAAAAATCGCCATTTTTGGACACAATATAGAAAACTCATCAAATTATCATTTCAAATTTTTCTAGAATTTTTGAGGATCAAAAAAATTACAAAACTACAAATAGATTTTTACCTGCCATGCGGTAATCCACGTAGACAGATTATTTCAACAGAATAATAAAGAATGGAACCAGGTCATGCGTAATCCGCACAGACAGGATGTTCCAACAAAATAATAAAGAATGGAACCAGGTCATGCGTAATCCGCACAGACAGGATGTTCCAACAGAATAATAAAGAATGGAATAACAACAAAAATCACCAGGCATGTAATAGACCGCACAGACAAGTTATTCCAACAGAATAATAAATAATGGAACCAGGTCATGCGTAAACGCACAGACATGATATTCCAACAGAATAATAAATAATGGAATAATAGAAGAATTTCACCATGTATGCAGTACTTCGCATAGACAGGTTATTCCAACATAATAATAAAGAATGGAATAATAGAAGAATATCACCATTATGCTGTACTTTGCATAGACAGGTTATTCCAACATAATAATAAAAAATAAAATAACAGAAGCTCTCTTCATGAATACGAAAGAAATAATACCCCTTACGAGTACAACAAATAATATCCATTGCCTTAGAAAAAAGTGGATATAGGAGTAGTGAAGTAGCAGAATACTTTTCTTCTTTCTCTCTATAGTTTCTCTCTCTAGAGTTTCAGTGAATTCGTAAGAAATAATGAAGGAATGAGCTTCTATTTATAGGAGAATGGATTGAATAGTAATTAATTCATGAACGGTCCAGATTGATTTACTTTTAAACGGACGGTCCATAATGATTTACTATGCAATATTAATAAAATATTCTAATAAAACAAAATTTTTTAAATAAAATATAATATATTCTATTTGTAATCTAATAAAATGAATAACTTTATAAAAGTATTCTATTTTATATAAAAAAAATTTACTATCTGAAACACTATATCATGAGCTTGTGCATAATAGAATATTATATATTCTATTTATAGTCTAATAAAACAAATAACTTTATAAAAGTATTACATTTTATATAAAAAAAATTTACTATCTGAACACTATCACAGCATTATGCAAATAGAATATTATATATTCTATTTATAGTCTAATAAAACAAATAACTTTATAAAAGTATTACATTTTTTTATATAAAAGTTTTACATTTTTATTACATTTATAATAATAATAAAACAAAACTTATCACCTTTATTATAATTCACAATATTAATCGACCAGTCGTTCCTGTGGAAAGAGGACTTTCCAATAAGGATGTCTCCTATTGGCGCACAATTAGGTGACCAAACCTCTCCTTGATGAACTTACTGACATCGTTAATATTGCAAATAATAATATTAATAACTTTGTTATCTCAATTATTGATTTAATAATATATTAAATATCGACAATAATTGAATCAAATAACGTGAGATACTATGCAACAATTATCGTAGCAATAATTAAACAAAATTGAGTGACTTCTCACGTAAGCATCAATAATCAATCTGGTGTGCTATCTATGCAACCACGCCAGATTCATCGTACTTTTTACTACCGAGTAGTTCAACAGTTTTAACGGTAAATGTGACTCCCCCACATTCGGGTATCTTCCAACCCGATAGATGGTGCTACACTGTACTCATAACTATACAATCATTCCATTGAAATACAACATAATGAATATAATTACTATCTTTTTATTACAATCAAAGTATAATCCTTCCCAGGTTCATAAATCGATTACATCGTTCGTTGTTCATAATGTATAATACATACAAACATACTAGTCTATTACACGATGGTTAAGTATCCATCTTAGCCTTGCCCTTATCTCTCTTAGCATTCTCGAAGACGCTTTCATCCTTAATCATTGTCATATAATTCACGCAAGAAGTGATCATAACAAGCTCAGCAAGTTTATCAAAGGATAACAGTAATACCACATTCGTGAATTATAGAACAATTCCTACATAACTAAACAAGTAGTTATGAAGTATTATGAAATAATAATACTTTAACATCTCATAACATCAATTCCCAAAGTACAGAGTAGATTAGGAATTCTGAACCAGTCGATAGACCATGAGCAATGTAGCTTTGCTTTTCATACTTAAAAGGATATCACAAAGACTAAGGTCAGACATCCGCATTACTTACGAACACTTCTAGGTGATCGACTATAGTACTTTATGTTGATTAACACTCATTCGTTAAACGTATTTATGTTTAACATTTGGCAAACTTCAGCGTGCCCATCGAATAATCGATGAAAAATACTTTTGTTTGTTCATAGACAAACCTTACCTTCACATCTGTATTCAATTACTTGGCATGGGATAAATATTAACATTTCTATATAGAAAGATATGAATATCAATCAATCCATATATTACGAGTAGTCTAAATTAATTAAATCGCATTGACCACTTTCTTTAAAATCGATCAAATGCAATTCAAAGACAACAAATCACATAGAACTTGGCTAACTTGAAAGTCAGACAAGCGTTAAGAAAACTTGCCTTTCAACGTCTTCAAATAACTTATTCGACTGATCACAGCCTTTACAGAATCTATATGATATATTCATATAGCACACTGTAATTAGCTATCAAACAATTATTCACATTGTTCCTACCAACTTCTTTCTCTTCTATGTCTTTGTTAACTTAATATTATTATTAAAGTCAACTTGACTTATTACCCTTCGTCCCGGCTTATTAATCAACTTATGTTATTAACCGGACTCTAACCTTATTGGCGAAGTACCAACGTTGTTTACCGATTAGGGTTCATCGATAACACTTCTTGTTCACCATTCATAACATACTAACATGCAATTAATTCCTAAGTTCAACACCATATACTTTAGTATAGGTAGTAAAGGAATAGTTTTAATACACTTATGATGTGTACAAACATTACTTCTTTAGGTCTCTGAATAATCAAAATTCAAAACCTAAGTCACTATCAACAACCTTGACTCATACACGCAGGCGTGGGCTTTAGTACTTAGGCGGCTCATGACTCCGATTAGCGATGTCTGGTTCCGGTCTCGGTCTACTGGCTCGAGAAGCTCTATCGATGGTACTATGGCTTCATTTAGCGATAACCAACATTATTCTTGTGCGGTATTTGCGATGCGACATTTAACACTACGTCTCAGCGCACGGCAAATGGAACCTCAAAGACACTGAAATTTATCAATGATTAAAATTTTAGTGAGATTCCCGGAGCCATAACTTCTTCGTTAAAGGTCCGATTTGGTCTGTTCAAAAGCCTACACGTCATAAATGACATACTCTACGCGTTCATATAAGAATTCAACACTTTTGAATTCGTTAACTCAAAATTCACCATTGAGTTCATTTTCTAAGCGTTCGTAAACGTTAATAAGCGTTCAATGCTTGTTTTCTTTGTTTTAGGTCGGAATCCGACGATTCTTGAGTCTACAACTCTTAAATACCCTATCTCACGTGTTGACATTGAAAAACAATGTTTTCAAGTCTCACGGCAGCTTTTGACTATCAATCCGGAATTTCAACGTTTTCGACGTTTAACGTCTATTTCCGTGACATTCGCCATAACTTCGTTACTAATGTTCTCTAAGCCAAATCACATGGAATACTCCATGGACTTCATATCTACATTCTAACCAAGCAAGATATATATATTAACGTATTGATGGAGTTCAATTATTTATTAACAATCGATCTCAACAATCAATATTTTCATGGTTTGAAACTATATCAAACTTTATGATTTCTATGATTTCATGACTTATAGAGATTGAATCTATGGTAAGTCATTCTTATCCCATCATAAAAACCATACACCACCCATTTATGATTCTCCATACTAAAAGAAAACCAAAAGAGATGGATTTAGAATTAAGGAGTATTACCTTAAGAACTCTTAGGTAATCTTGAAAACTCTAAGGCAAAGCTTCAAAGTAGATTGTTTGCTTGAGTCTAGCTCTTTCTCTCTCTCTCAAAATATAGGTTGGCAACTTGAAAAACTTTCAAATGACCAACTCTAGCTTTCTATTTATAAGCAATTGAAATGGAGGGCAAAATAGGCTTTATCCCCCACCTCCTTACTATTCAACACTTTGTCACCAAGTAAAATACTTGGTGACCAAGTGTTATTCTTGCCTTGCACACCAAGTGGCCGGCCCATCACCCATGGGTCATCCCCATGGGTTTTACCCATTCGGTGACCCACCAGTTCGATCCACGATTCGGTTTTCTATGCATTGGGCTTAACCAATCTAATATTGGGCCTTGACTTGGGCTTAACACAATAATCCCTTGGGCTTGCTCATTCAATTGATTAGACTAAATATAATCCAACCCAAATGAATTGACATTAAGTCTTAACTTAATTTCATAATACGAATCGTATCCTATACGTACAATTCACGTATTCTCTCCATATAATACTCGTACGATAATCGTATTGTACTTCGTATTTACTCATCGTATTATACATAGATACTAAATAGCATCATACTTGTATAACACAAGCTCTAGCAATAACGCAATTCTTCTACGCATTTCATTTCCTTCTCAGAAATCAATATAATCAACCCTTAGGTTTTAAGTCCGTAGGCAAAAACTCCGTTTGCCATAAATGAAATATTATCAGATATTTCATCTTATCTCGATATTCTATCATTAAACGTTTTTTGGAATTTTAAAATAATTCCCCGAACAGAAACGGATGAATAGTGTTTTTACGGAAATTTCTCGAAAAACATTTATTTTCGTCTTGAAAATTCTAAATAATTAATTCTAACACATAGCCAGATTACTAACCACATTAGCACATTCTAGGTCATAGAACGACCTTCACATAGCTTACTCACATAATAAATCAATTAAATTCATTTAATTCACATAATCAAATAAAAATTTAATTGTCATAAAAATCCGATTTTCTCGGGCGTTACAGTAAAACTTCCGTCGTTATGTTCATAAAATATTTTTGTCATTTTCTCAATCCGACAATAATTCCGTTGTGGGGTCCACCAATGATTGTACCGTCTTACGGATATTTCCTGACAAAAAGAATATTTTATATCAACTTGCTTACTTTGCAAAATTTTCATATATTACCCATAACTTTAAACTTTTATCAATTTAACTATTTACCAAAATAGAAAAATTGAATACTTTTATTTCATAAAATACAGGGTCTCACAATATCCTCTCCTTATGAAATTTCGCCCTCGAAATTTACGTACGTACCTGGTATTCGAAGAGATGAGAATACCTTGCTTTCTTTTCGGATTATACCTTCCCGGTTATTTCCACTGTATCATGATTTTCCCATTGCTCATCTCATGTATTTTAGATATCATTCTAGAATATAGCTTCAAAACAAAGGTTAATTGACATATCACAATTTGTCAACTTATCAAGAAACAATTTCAGCTTAGGTAAGTCACACACTAGCGAAGTATATAACTCGTCTCTCCCCTCCTAGTTCTAGACTCTTATCTCCGCCAGCGACCATATCCCTAAGCTCTGATACCATTTGTGACGCCCCCAAAATAGGTCCACGCGACCCATTCTGAGTCGCCAGATATCACATTATAAAAATCAAATACAAACTTCATTTATACAACTGTTGAACTGTCGTATAGAATACGACCACAGTTAACTGTGAGTTTTAATACAAATGTATGTAACTCTCATGGTGCCTTGACCACAACCTTACAATGGTACTTTACATAAAAGTATAATAAAAACTGTTTTAGAAATTAAAATCTTTAGGAAGTGCTCAAGGAAACCTTCGTACATGGGAGGCCATGCGTCTAGGTTATGATAGATATCATATGTCCACAGAATTATCCTTGGTTGACCCAATAGACCCCAAAGAAAAACAAGAAGATTACTATCATCTTCTTTCCAATGGCGAGTCTTCTCTTGACATATAACTATCTCCACTGTCTCCAAGTGAAAATTATATTTTAAATAAACTCCAAGATCATATAGTAGTGCTGCTCAGTAGATATACCCAAAGAAGTGGATGTGCACAACCACTGTCTTATGATAACTTGAGGTTGTATGTCATTAGACATCTTGTATGATAGTGGCAAAACACCCTTCCAAAGTTGGGTTCACTCTCACCCTATTCGGTTCACCAAAATTAAATATCAAATGACGTATACAATACGACACACTTATCTAAAGTTCTCAATAAAATTATTTCCATACTATTTAGGGAGAACCTCAATAGCTATAGACCACCGTTCTATTCTCCTGTTATCCCCGCTCGCCACAGCTACACTCGTATTACCTAAAAGGAATTGTGAAGCAAAAGGGTGACCACAACTAGCCCAGTAACATATATCATGACTAAAGATAATTAAATTATCAATAGCTTTAGTCAATAATAAATCAGAGATTTAGAACATATGGTAGATGATAAAACTTTTCAACCATAGTTGCAGCGGAACGAGCAATCTATTAAAAGTGTCAAATAGACCATAAGTTCTATTATCTTCTCTATGTTAAAAGTCCACCAATAATGTTTTATCCCTGTAACATCAATCAACAATTCCTGTCCACGATCATATGAATAACTCATAATCATAATTGTGATTCTAAATTCCTCTTCGCACCCAGGACAAAGATAATTTTAATCACCTGTCATTACCTGAACCATCACAGATTATAATTAAATCACAATTCATATTTATAATCAAGTAAATCCACAGTCCAAATTTGCACTACATGCCAAAGATATACAACTATAAAACCAATAACCAACAGTTCATTTTTGCACTAGAGGCCAAAGATATACAACTGTAAAACCAATAATGCCGAGACTCGGCTTAATAGAATCACGACCACGAATTATCCATGCACTACGGGCCAAGGATATTCATGTTTTCAATTATGGTCATGATTATACTGAATAATCCCCGGTCATAATCATACCAAGTCCATCTATGCACTACGGGCCAAAGATGACTTTTTACCACATCATTTGTAACATTACGGTCATGATTATACCGAATAATCCCTGGTCATAATCATACCAAGTCCATCTATGCACTACAGGCCACATATGACTTTTATCATAATATAAGCATGAGGATAATGACAATGATATAAAGAATCAATCAACTGAGATAAAGGATAAATATTAAATATTTATAATATAATTTATCCAACGTTCAATAATAACCAAATGTTATTAATCACTTAATAATCTCATAATCTAATATCATTAATATTATAACAATATTTTAATCATTTCTTAAACTTATAAATAATTTATTTCAATTATTTACACTTTATCAAATAATGCATTTAATCATTCAAAAATGTCATACTCATAAGATTTCATCATCAATGATCAAATCCCTCATCAAAAATCTGCATATACCCTATATAGGATTTCCAAGCCATAAAATCCTATTTTCCAATTTTATTACTTCACATAACATATTTAATTCATTTACTCATAACTAGTTCATTTTCATGAAAAATACCAAATCAGTCCCAAAAATATTTTTTCCCTGGGATTTAGCAGAATCTAGTCCCATATTGAACATATATTTTCTCAGAATTTTTAAAATTCATTTACTATTTTTTATATGGCTAAAATTGTCGAATATTTAGACATTTATTATAAATTGTACTTTTGTCCAAAAATTTCAAAATTTACAGGATATACTCCTGTTATATACATGTACTCCCAATAAAATTTTTACCAATTTTGGAGTTAACCACAAAGAGTTATAAGGGTTTACTTTTAAAATAGTCTTTTCCCATAAAATTCATAACTCTTAATCTATACATCCAAAAATTGCCATTTTTGGACAAAATATAGAAAACTCATCAAATTATCATTTCAAATTTTTTTCATAATTTTTGAGGGTCAGAAAAATTACTTAAACTGCAAATGGATTTTTACTCCTATACGGTAGAATCCACGTGATGCATTATTTCAATGAATAATAATAAAGAATGGAACCAGTCATACGTAATCACACGCATGTATAGGATTTTCTAATAGAATAATAAAGAATGGAAGCAGTCATACGTAATCCGCATGCATGTGATGTTCCAACGAAATAATAAAGAATGGAATAACAATGTAAATCATCGTGGCGTGTGATAAGTAAGCGACGCATGAAAGTTATTCCAATGTAATAATAAATAATGGAACCGGTCATTCATGCGTAAGCACGCACGCACGAATATTTCAACAGAATAATAAATAATGGAATAATAGAAGAATTTGACCATATATAAAGATTGCATGTATGGTTTATTCCAACATAATAATAAAGAATGGAATAAGAGAAGAATTTCACCATGTATGTGGTACTTCGCATAGATTGGTTATTCCAACATAATAATAAAGAATGGAATAACATAAGCTCTCTTCATGAATACGAAAGAAATAATACCCCTTACGAGTACAACAAATAATATCCCTTACCTTAGAAGAAACTGGATATAGGAGTAGTGAAGTAGTAGAATATTTTTTCTTCTTTGTCTCTCTATAGTTTCTCTCTCTAGAGTTTCAAAGTGAATTAAGTAAGAAATAATGAAGGAATGAGCTTCATTTATAGGAGAATGGACCTAATAATAACTAATTCATGAACGGTCCAGTTGATTTACTTTTAAGCAGACGATCCATAATGATTTACTATGCAATATTAATAAAATATTCTAATAAAATAAAATCTTTTAAATAAAATATAATATATTCTATTTATAATCTAATAAAACGAAATAACTTTATAAAAGTATTATGTTTTATATAAAAAATTTTACTATCTGAACACTATCATGCAAGTACTATACGCAAACACTATGCATAATAGAATATTATATATTCTATCTATAGTCTAATAAAACAAATAACTTTATAAAATTATTCTGTTTTATATAAAAAGATTTTACTATACAAACACTATGCAGGCACTATGCAAAAACTATGCATAATAGAATATTATATATTCTATTTATAGTCTAATAAAACAAATAACTTTATAAAAGTATTCTGTTTTATATAAAAAGTTTTCTGTTTTATTACATTTATAATAATAATAAAACAAAACTTATCACCTTTATTATAATTCACAATATTAATCGACTAGGTCGTTCCCAGGAAAAGATGGGGCTTTCCAATAAGGATTTCTCCCTATTGGCGCGTAATTAGGTGACCAAACCTCTCATTGACAGAACTTCTAGACATCGTTAATATTGCAAATAATAATATTAATAACTTTGTTATCTCAATTATTGATTTAATAATATATAAAAATCGACAATAATTGAATCAAATAACGTGAGATACTATGCAACAATTCTCGCAGCAGAATAATTGAACAAAACCGAGTGACTTCTCACGTAAAGCATCAATAATCAAGGCCGGTATGTTACTATGGAACCACGCCAGACATCGTACTTTTACTACCGAAAGTAGTTCAACAGTTTTAACGCTAAAACTTCCATTATTATTTTTATAAAAATATTTTTATCGTTTTCTCAATCCGACAATAATTTTGTTGTCGGGTCCACCAATAATTGTCTGGTCATGCGGATATTCCCCGAAAAAGAATATTTTATATCAACTTGCTTACTTTTGCAAAATTTTCACATATTACCCTTAACTTTAAACTTTTATCAATTTAACTATTTACCAAAATAGAAAAATTGAATACTTTTATTTCATAAAATTCGGGGTCTCACAATGAAGGTATTATACCGTAATATTTTGAGCCCCAAAACCTGCAATTATCGAAACTATATTTTCCTATAAATAGAAGCTCATTCTTCCTTCATTCTCACCAATTCACTAAGACTCACAAGAGCAATTATGAGAAGCTATAGAGAGAGAAGCTATAAAGAGAAAGAAGAAGCGAAGTCTGCTACTCTACTATTCTAGTATTCAGTCTTTTTCTGAGGTAAGGGGTATTATTTATTTCATATTCAAGAGATATTATTTTTTAGATTCGTATGAATATTATTTTAGCTTCAATATTAAGTAAGGAATATCATCTTCGCTTCAATATTAATTAGGAATATTATTTTCGCTTCACACCGTCGTGAAATTATTATTTCTTCATAAATGATATTATTTCTTTCAATATCATTATGTCGAATATCGCATTAAAATTTTATTGTGGAATTTCTACCTTTTGTGTCGAGGTTACTATTCACTTTAGTATTATTCACTCGGGTATTCGGGGCACTTTTTGTGCCAGAGTACTATTCACAAGTTACTATTTATTCTAGTATTATTCACTCGGGTATTTGGGACACTTTTTATCCCGGGGTACTATTCACGAGGTACTACTCCTGAAGTACTATTCACAAGGTACTATTCACGGGGTACTATTCACCCGAAAAATATATTTCTTTTATGTCCACATTATTTTTGGTACATAAATATTATTCTTGAATTTTACTCCACAAAGCAGTATCATATTGACAATTTGGATATTTTTAAACTCTGGATAAATTTAAAGTCTTTAATATTTATCCTTGATTTCGTTTGATTAATACTTATATCATTGTCATCATCCTCATGCTTATATTGTAATGAAAGTCATCTTTGGCTTACGTGCATAAATGGACTATTGATTATTGGTTTTACAGTTGTATATCTTTGGCTTACGTGCAAAGACGAACTGTTAATTGATAGCTTTGGCCCGTAGTGCAAAGATGGACAAGTGTATGACATGATCATGACCACTGGTGATAATAACGAATATCCTTGGCCCGTAGAGTATGGATAATTCGATGATATGATTGGCATGATCATGACCATTAGTTAACAGTTGAATGTCTTTGGTCGTAGTGCACTGACAGACAATTGATTGGTATGATTATGACCATTGGTTTTATAGTTGAATATCTTTAGCCCATAGTGCAAAGATAGACAACGAATTGGTATGATCATTGTTATTATATTTGAAAATCTTTAGCCTTTGGGGTAAGGATATTGAGTAAACGTTCTATTAAGCCTTTGTGGCAAGGAGAAATTGTTGATTTACATGATTATAAATATAACTTATGGATTTAACTATAATCTTTGGTGGTTCAGGTGAAGACAGGTGATGAGAGTTCTTTTTGTCTTGGGTATAACAAAAAACTGTTGATGAGTATTACAGGAATGAAATATTAACGATGGACTTTTGATCTAGAGGAGATAGTAGACATTATGTTCTACTTGACTCTTCTAATGGATTGCTTATTCATTGCGGTTGTTGATCTAAAACTTGTTGTCTATTGTATTCTATCAGTTGTTATCTTTGTTGAAGGCTAAGGATAATTTATTCTGCATTATCTTAGTCATAATATTTCTTCTTGGGCTAGTTGAGCTCACCCTTTTGCTTTCATTGTTCTCTTGAAGAAATGAGAACGTGGCAAGGACTAGTCGGAAAGCAGTGTGATCGAGATGGTGGCTATAGTAGTCCTCACTATTTTATGAAATAGTGTGATAATAAATGTAATGAGGACTCCATTGAGTGTGGATGTTATCTAGAAGGCAATATTCTTGTTTAAACTCTCAGCTATGTTTTGTCGTATATTACCTGACAGTTGCATAAAAGAAGTTTGTATTTGATTTATGTAGTGTGATATCTGGCGACTCAGAATGAGTGATGTATACCTATTTTAGAGGCGTCACATTGTGAGTTATAATATTAATAATGAATAAGTTTGTGTTGATTAAAGATGAAATTGATAGCTCAATTGTGTTGGGATTATTAGTGTTAGTAGAAATCGACATCTATTTCGATAATAATAGATTTTTAGAGGTTATATTGACCAATTGGGTAATAATCGGATAAATGAGCAATTAATTGCTATTAATTTATATGCTTATAATTATTTATTCACATGTGTGTACTATTGATTCACATGCATGTATTATTAGGGGAGATGGTGCAAGATTGATAATACTTGCATGACTAAATTAAAAATGGAGGTATAGATGAATGTACTATACTGTAATTATTTTTTTCACATGATTGTACTATTGATTTACATGATTGTACTATTGATTCACAAGATGTACTATTAGGGGAGGTGGTGCAAGTTTGATAATACTTGCAGGACTAAATTAAAAATGAAAAAAAAGATGAAGGTATTATACTGTAATATTTCGAGTCCCAAAACGTGCAATTATCGAAATTATATTTTTCTATAAATAGAAGCTCATTTTTCTTTCATTCTCACCAATTCACTAAGACTCACAAGAGCATTTATAGAGAGAGAAGCTTTAGAGAGAAAGTAGAAGAGAAGTCTGCTACCTTGCTAGTCCAGTATCCAGTCTTCTTTTGAGGTAAGGGATATTATTTTGTTCAGTATTCATAGGAATAATATTTTCTTCCATTCTCTGTAGTATGTAAGTAATATTATTTCGTCCCGTATTCCTGATTATACCATCATTCAGTTAAAGTATTGCTTCTATATTCCGTGAAATTAGTAGAATATCCTTGAAATTTGCGCTTCATCTAGTATCGCTTCACAAGGATATTTTCTGCACATTCTTGTTAAATTCTAAGTTTTTCATGTCGGAGTACTGTCCATGAGTACTATTTATTTATACGGTACTATTCACAAAAGTACTATTCATGGGTACTATTCACAAAGTACTATTCACGAGTACTATTCACAAAGTACTATTCCTAAAGTACTATTCACTCGGTTACTATTCACCCGGAGTACTATTCATAACAAAAATTGATTTTTTTTCGGTCCAAATCATTTTTGATACATTATCATTCTTGAATTTTACTCCACAAAGCAGTATCATGTTGACAATTTGGATAATATTGAATTCTAGATAAATTAAATTATAAATCTTTAAAAATTTATCCTTGAACTTGTTTTATTGAATTCTTATATCATTGTCATCATCCTCATGTTTATATTATGTTAAAAATCATATGTGGTCTGTAGTGCATAGATGGACTTGGTATGATTATGACCAGGGATTATTCGGTATAATCATGATCGTAATGTTACAAATGATGTGGTAAAAGTCCTCATTGGCCCGTAGTGCATTGATGGGCGATTTGTTGGCATGATCATGACCATTGATGAATACACGAATATCCTTGGCCCGTAGTGCATGGATAATTTGTGGTCGTGATACTAAAGAATATCCTTGGCCGTAGTGCATGGGTGATTCGATGATATGGATTATTTATTAAGCTGAGTCTCAGCGATAAAAGTGATGAAAAACCTTTTAAATCATAGAAGATAGTAGATTTTATGCTCTACTTGACTCTTCTAATGGATTGCTTGTTCCGCTACAGTTAAACTAGATGTTTGTTATATTTTATCAGTTTAACACTGTTGAAGGCTAATGATAAATTATTCTGCATTATCTTAGTCATAATATTTCTTACTGGGCTAGTTGAGCTCACCATTTTGCTTTCATTGTTCTCTTTAGGAAATGAGAATGTAGTTGGGACTAGTCGAGGAACGGAGTGACGGTCCAGATGATAGCATTAGTAGTTCTCACTATTCTATGAAATAGTGTGATAATAAATGTATTGAGGACTCCATTTGAGTTGAATACTATCTAGAAGACAATATTCGTATTAAAACTCTCAGTTTATGTTTTGTCGTATTTTACACGACAGTTGTATTTGAATTTTGTACCATGTATTTGGCGACTCAAGATAAGTGATGTATACCTATTTTGGGGGCGTCACAATAACAATGTTGACACTGTTTATTAAGTATTCCCAGTTAAACAAAATATTCACATCCAAAAATAAGTGTGCACAATTTAGAAAAGATTACACATAAATTGGATTAAGGGAGTAACAGAACAATCATAAGGTGCCTGGGGAAAAGGGAGTGATTAAACCAAAACCACTTATTCGAGTCGTATTGTTTCATTATTCTTATTTTTTTTTTTTTTAGATTCTTGGGTAACCATTGTGCGATATTTACCACATTTCCTTGCTCATTTATTTCCCTACCCAATGCATCCAAACGAAGAACGAGAGCTTAATCTCAGGTGTCATTTGTCCAGGAAACATGTTTATTAGAGCAGTAAATTCTGGGTCATGTTGAAATCCCATTTTGACAGCGAGCGAGCTCCTGTACACGTTTTACAGCTTCAAATTTCTACATCACTTGCAAGTGACTTCATAAAAGCAGTTGAAGAAGCAAGTAAAATTGAAGTACTCGTTCTCCAAAGAGCGATGGAGAATTCGATTCACGGATGAAACAAAGTGGGAAGAAATGCAGCGTAAACTTGAGTATGTAGCTTTAGGTCCCTCCTTCGAACCCACCTGCGAAGTATGTGGTTTGCAACAGAAGTGAGCCCATATTTTCGATTACTGAAGACAACATATGAATATATACTGCTCAAACTAAGTCTGTTCCATAAAAAAGTTTTTTATTCTTAATTAATTGTTTTCGATTTAACGAATCTTACCTCTTTCAAAAGGAGTCAATAAAAAAATCAATATTGAACAATAACAGGGAATGAATACCTTCAACACATGGCGACAACAGTTTTCTGGATTCTATACTCTTGTCTCTTCGAATTATGATATTAATGGCCTCATTAGCCTTATCCCACAGTGTTTCAAGATCCATGTATTCATCCTAAAAATATAAAATTTAGAAAAATAAAGCAAAAATCCAAGAAATTGTAAGCATGCCCAAATCAATTACCTTGGAATTGGCTTTAGAGTACATGATTTCTTCAGCTTTGAATACAACAATAGGTAGTTTCTCTTGCCATTCTCTATTCTTTTTAGTGACAGTGGAATGCCTCCCATTGACAACCCTGATCAAACATATGGTGGGCATAAAAATAAAAATAAATAAAGTATCAGAAAACAACTTCAAATAGCTAGTAATCTCCGTTACACATTATCGATCCAGATCATTGTCCCTTAATATATAACTTATAAAAGTTTTTTTTCTCCTTAATATATGACGTTTTAGAATTCCAAGTAAGCATTAATTGCTTAGTTTTCAATATTACCCCAAGTATTAAATATAATTTTGGTTCTCTCACTATTTTTTGTCCAATACATAACAATCTATATTTCCAATACAAGGACAATATAGACATTTGATATTATATTTAATGCTATACAATCATTTTCTTAATGTTTGTGCACAACTCTAAAAAGTCTTATATTAAAGTATGAAGAGAGTATTTAATATTTGGGATAATATTGAAAACTAAACAATTAATACTTACTTAAAATTTTAAAACGTCATATATTAAGAGACACTTTTTTTTTTCTTTCTAAAACATCTTATATTAAGTACAGAGGGAGTAATAAGTATGAAGAATTTTTGATAATAGAGAAATTGATTGTTACATATATAGCTCAAATGTGGTCCAAAAAATCATAATATATGGTGAGACAAGTATATCACTCAAAATGTTTGTCTTCTACCCTTTACAATTTGTTAAGAAAAATTAAGGATTCCATTTGTTTTTTTTTTCCAATTAAACTGAGAATTTGAGATAGTTTATGGACTTAGTTTATGAAAAAATAAATTTAGAGACTATACGTGAAAATCAGTTATAATTCGGGTACTAACGTGACACGAAATTGCTAAAATTTAATAAAGAAATACTAGAATTATATACATAGATAATTTGGTATAGACGTATATATGTACGGTATATATACATTATACGCTTTCTCTATTTCTCTGAGACGGGACGTCCGAACAAAATCGACTCTACCTTATTTCTCTGTGTAAAACACTAACACCCAATCAATCGATCCCTCATTTCTCTTTCCGAAATTGAATTCTCTCTCCCTAAATTCAACCTTTATCCAACTCTAATTACTTTCTGATCTTTCGATTGATCTATAATTTGTATCATTCCATTTTCTCCTTATAATCCCCATTTTCGCCAACTCTAAATTGTGGATTTTGTTTCAAGATCTTGCGTCGAGTAAATTGGGACATTTGTCGAATTTTTAAATTTTGTTAGGGTTTTGGTGTGAGCAGGCAAGGCTGGCGGGTGTCAAGGTTAGGTGATGGCGGATCTGCCAGGTGTCCGCCAACAAATTATAGTCGATTTGGGTATAAAGGGGTCGTTTTCGTTAGAGCTAGGGTTAGAGTTTGAAGAGATTGGTGGCTGTGGAGTTGAAGTGGAGCGGAAAGCATGCTGAGCGTGCTGCGAGTGCATCTTCCGTCCGACATTCCGATTGTAGGCTGCGAGCTCACGCCGTACGTCCTTTTGCGCCGTCCTGATAAGTCCGCCACTACTGAAGATGTCAACGAATCTGCACCAGTCGACGGTCATTTCTTGAGATATAAGTGGTTAGTAGTCCTACTGTTTTTTATCTTCCCACTAATTACTAGCAATAATGATTTACCATTTATTCCTGCTCTTAATTTGCGAGTTATGTTCAGCTTCTACTTTCCCTTACTTTTTTCTTTTTGGGATTTATCTCTTATATGCAGAGAAAATAGGGATCAATTTCATCTATTAAAGGGCTCTTGAAGTTCTTTGAACCATTTTTGTTTAAAGTATTTACCATAGTAGGTTTGGTATTATCTAAATTCATGGTACAATCCCCTAGCTGTTGTGTGTATGTCCTAATGAAAACAAGTCCCTTTTTAATAATGTTAGGAGTACAATTTTGTTGATGTTGAAAGTTGAATTGACGTAATTCGTTGTCCAAGAAAGTTGGGGGATAGAGGTATTAGGGTTTTAAAGCAGAGAGGATGATCGATTTCACTGGCTTGTAGAGTGTTTCTTAATATGATTATGTATATCATTACCACTTTTCTATTCTGGTTATCTTGGAGAAAGTGTTTGACATTAATCTGGATCAGTTTGACCCTGAAATAAACTTTATGTTAAGTCTGTCCTCTGTTTGTCGTGCCTACCATGCCTGAATCACAAGTCAAAGTTTGAGTTAGAAATAGAAAGGAAATGCTTCGAGCATACTACCAAAAAAGGGAGAAGAGCCTTTGACTGAGAAAACGGAAAGCTCCTTTATATGTTCATCCTTTGGGTCCTAGAAAATGTAGGCTCACGCACAGGGGAATTATGAATATATGCTTTATTAGTAATTAATGGAAAGACCCAAAATTGAATCAAAGTTCATAGAATTATAGGATTTGACTTTGCTTTGCAAATTGATATTTGGCTGTGCTACTAGCCTCTTTTTCTAAATCAGTGGTTCTGATACAAATTTTCATCTTTTTATGTTGCAGCTGCCATATTTGCTGCTTATAGATTATGTGTTATGTTTTAACAAGCAGTTAGGGAAATCACATCTCTAAATCTCGTTTTTCATTATAACTTACTGTTTATTAATAGTCAGTGGCAGAAAATTTGAAGTTCTGTTGGCTTAACTTAATAGTCAGTGTTTTAGAAAATTTTAAGTTTGAAGACCACTGTTGGCCTTGTGCATCAAGTTTGGTGAAAGCTGATAATAGTGCAATGTGTTTTGGATACTTAAAACAGCCATTTTCAACTGTGCCCTTACTTTTTAGGGCCTTAATAGTCAGTGGCTTTCAGAAAAAAAATTGAATTGTTTCTTTGTTTGTGTTAAATATATTATACAAGTAAATCAAAAAAAATTTGTCTTAGGGAAATTGATGAGATACATTGTGTTGCTAAATAAATCTTGTAATGAATATAAAAATTCATATCTGGTTCTTTATCTTTTGGAAGCCATATCTTGATATAAACCTCACTGAAATCTTGAAATCTTGAAAGTTGAAAAGCGTGTCAAAATGGCCCGGTATACTTCTATGTAAAAAATGAAAACAAAATGTCCAGGTAAATTTCTGAACATTTTGCATAACTATCATTAGCTGATGAATGAGGCCTATCTTCTAGTAGCTGCCCATATTTTGGTTAGAGCCTTAGTTTTTGTTCTGTTTAAAATGTAGTGTTCTTTTTCTTTTTCCCCCTTTTCCTATTTCCTTTTAAACAAAGGAAGAAATATTATTAGAATTGAGAGAGGATGCAAAGAAAGTGAGGAGGAGGAGGACAAGTAGTCCTCCAAAGCTAAATGTGTCAAAAAAGTAAAAATACAAGTCAACCATGTAGAACTTTTCTGTAATCCCTTTGTAAATTTGAAATTGCCACTCCTAAAAAGCACCCATCTCCAAAGCAAAAAGAGGAGAGGGAATAAAACAAGAATTTTTTCAGAATCGAGTATTATTGTCTAAACTTATCTCAACTTTAAATAATCAGTAAGCCAGTCACATGCCAGCCTCTATAATGAATTAATTTAGAAATTGGGGTAATTATAGCTGAACTACAAAATTTCAAGTCCTTATAAATTCTAAATAATTATATGGCTTATGTATACAGTATATGCAATAGCCAGCTGTTGTAGTTGTTGTTGTGGTATTTTATATCAGAGAGTAGTGGACAATCTGTTATAGGTTTCTGTATTTGTTTTACAAATAAACTTCATAAATACTAGCACGGCTTTAATTGAAGTTACTAGAGTGTGGAGAGCTCGAACACTATTTTCAGTAAGTATGAGTTGCAGTTGTAGAGCAAGTGTAGAGTTGGCGGCTGTGTGCGAGCAACTGTATCTGGAGTTTCTCGAAAAGCTCTCAGATGCTCAAACATCACTGCCCAGTGCCCACGGGTGTGACTGACACAACTTACTGATGTAAGTCACGTCATTGCATGGTGAAAACAAAAATTACAATTAGTGTGTCCTCTACTTATATCTCAGTGTCTTTTCAAGGGATATGTGATTAGAGTTTCTGCAACGTTTTGACTCTTCCACAGATATTATGAATTATTTAATCGGACTAAGATATATTTTTTCCCCAGCACAGGTTAATCTTATGTTTGGATAACTTTTTAATGATATTCTAGAAAGCTTAACATAATAGGACTGTATGTTTTTCATTTATATATTAAAGTATCAACACATGTAGTGTATATGGGGTAGTGAATCTATTAAAATTGTATTAGTTATGACTTGGAATAATAATTACTGAAAAAGTTAGAGTTATTAAAAAGTTTGACTTCCCATAAATAATTACTGAAAATGGAATTTATCTAAACATACTCCTGGGGATAATTGGTAGTCAAAATTGGTGTTCTTAAGCTCATTGATCTTAAAATCTTCTTAAATTTTGTGCTTTCAGTGTTAGATGGTTAACTAGTAGCTTAGAATTTTCATTTTGAATTTTCATTTGCCAACCATGGGGAGGCTGGAGGTTTTGATTTGGGGGATATGTAAGGTGGTTGCCGCAAATTGTGCTAATATGGCTCTGCATTTTTGCTTAAAGATGTGTCACTTTGGTGCAACTTCTGTTGTGTATTCTATTACATCACACCATTTGAGTTCCCGAAAACGTGACAGCTTTGATTTTTTCCAAGGCCACGCTAATACTGGATTGGATCTCTGGTCTTTCTCCCCCAGCCTTTCTTATATCCAAACAAGCAGTTTGGACAAAAAGCTTGGGATGATTTAGTTGAAAAAGATCGAAGTCGCGGCCGAAGATGAAAAGTGCCGTCCACCTTATACTTTTTGGATAAACATCACTTTCCTAAATATTTATTTGCCTGCTGCTAGTGCTATATGTGGCATCTGGATTAAATTCTAAGCTTTAAAATAATTTAAGTGCTGAGAATGGAGCTCATTAGGAAGCTTACTAATACCCCCTATGTATCCTTTTTTATTTTTATATTTTATAACCATTTATGTCATTGTAGTGTATATGATATGTGTTGCTTGGTGTTTCCTATTATAAGTCAGTAGTATGAAATAAAAGCACCATAGGTTGACCGTAAATTCATGTACATTAGAAGACTTGATGGAAGAGGGCTTAATAATTGCAGATGTTTTGCTTTCTCTCAAAATAATTTGCAGAATGATGCTAGTCATTTCTCACCATTGCTTAATTTTTTGTCATGTAACTTGCAATAATGTTATTGTGAATAGAGGAAAGTATTTGTGCTTATTATTTGGCTAAATGATAAGTTCACAGGAATTTTGGTCATATTTGGGAAGGTTGTTACGCTATTTCTCTCTGAAATGCATGTGAGTTTTGATAGTAACTGGTTCAAGCATTAAATGGTTGGCATATGTGGAATCTTAGAGATGAATTTGATGTGGTTATAGGAAATGTTAGTGTAGGCATCTATGTTTTTAAACTAAAATATTAGAGAACAATCTGATCGTGTCATGTTTCACTGGATATTTAATGGACTTATTTCTCATTTTTGTTTCCTATTTTTATCACAAAGAGCCTGTTGATGAATAATGGATTTTTTCTTGGGTAGAACTACTCGAGGCTCTGCTCCAGTGCCTGTATTTGTAAAAGAGATTGTTTCCTGTTTTCTTGTTCTAAAATCTGCATGTGTCACTGAATACACAAATTGGGTTTTGATTTGATTTGCAGGTATCGCATACAAAGCGATAAGAAAGTTGCTATCTGTAGTGTACATCCATCTGAGCAAGCCACGTTGCAGTGCTTAGGATGCGTAAAGGCCAAGATCCCAGTTGCCAAAAGTTACCATTGCTCTCCTAAATGTTTCTCGGATGCTTGGCAACACCATCGTGTTCTGCATGAGCGTGCCGCTAGTGCTGTAAATGATAATGGAAATGAGGAGGAAGAATTATTTGGCCGAGGATTAGCTTCTTCACAATCTAATCCTAGTCTGGCCAATGGTGCTGCACCTTTATATCCTGCAGCAGTTGCACAAAGGAGTGGTGGTGAAACATGGTTCGAAGTTGGACACTCTAAAACTTATACACCAACATCTGATGATATCGGCCATGTCCTGAAGTTTGAGTGTGTCGTGGTAGATGCAGAAACAAAACTACCTGTGGGGCATGCCAACACTTTATTAACTTCTCGTGTTATTCCAGCCCCATCCCCTAGTCCACGTCGATTAATTTCAGTCAGTGGAGTTGATGTGACGGGTCATCTGGATTTGGATGGTCGCATGTCATCTACAGGAACTTTTACTGTGCTGTCGTACAACATCTTGTCTGATGCATATGCTTCTAATGAATTATACAGTTATTGTCCATCCTGGGCTCTTTCTTGGCCTTACCGCAGGCAGAATTTGTTACGAGAAATAGTTGGCTACCGTGCAGACATTGTCTGTCTTCAAGAGGTACTTAATCAAACTCAAGCTATTACTTTAATAAATTGTAAATAAAGTTCTCAATGTACTAAAAACAGACTGGGCTTGAGTTATAAAGTTTGTTGGTTTGGAAAGCAACGTTCTTTGGGGAGGGGTTGGTTGAGAAATGCTACATGTCAAGGTAGTAGGTAGAGTGGTTGAAGCCACTAATCTAAGGTAGAAATTATGTTTTGCCTTTTATTTTGAGAATTGGTGTTCCATCTGTTAGTAATTTGATCTCGTGTGCAAAGATAATTAATAGTTCAACCCTGAAGAGTCATCTTACAAAAATTAATACGATTGAATGTTCCTTGATGACCTTTACTGAAAATATTTTTATCATCTTCCTTTTTAGGTACAAAGTGACCATTTTGAGGAATTTTTTGCCCCTGAGCTGGACAAACATGGCTATCAAGCCCTGTTTAAAAGAAAAACTGCAGAGGTTTGTTAATGGATAAGTCTTACAGTTCTAGTGTCAAAAAGCAGTTTAGTTTATTAATACACATCATTGCTATTGGTTGCAGGTTTCTAGTGGAAATGGCAATACTATTGATGGCTGTGCTACTTTTTTCCGCAGAGATAGATTTTCACATGTCAAAAAATACGAGGTGAGGGAAAACTTTTGAATCTCTTTTGTTATTTTAAGATTTCATCATTGTAATGGATCGTATGCCTGCATGCAGGTTGAGTTTAATAAAGCTGCACAATCTTTAACCGATGCTTTGGTTCCAAGTGCTCAGAAGAAAACTGCTTTAAATCGATTGGTTAAGGTAGCTTGGTTTAAGATATTCTTTTGTTTCCGCCATGGTTTTGGTTTTAATTTGGCTTATCAATGTTGATTAGAATTAGATACAAATACCTACTGAAAAGAATAATATGTAATTGAAGACAACTTTCTTTTTTAGGATAATGTTGCACTGATTGTGGTACTAGAAGCAAAGTTCAGTAATCAGGGGGTTGATAATCCTGGGAAGCGTCAGCTTGTCTGTGTGGTAAGAAAATAGGGTCAGGCTTTCCTTCTTGTAATTCTTCTCTACTATATAATTGCATTGTGTTTACTAATGCACTTTTAGGTTCTTCTAGAAAGTTCTTATTTATTCGGTATCTTCTGGTTCTATTATACTCCCTCCGTCCCAGGATAAAAGTCCCGGTGGACTTTTCACGCATATTAAGAAGAGGAATAAAATGACAAAATTATCCATAATAATGTTATTAAATATGGAGAGAGAATTAGAATAAGAAAAGTATGAGATATTTAATCTTACGGGCATAATAGGAAAAAATGTGTAAAAGTTTAGTTATTAAAGGAAAGTGGACATTTAACATGGGATTACCCAAACTTGTAATAAGGACTTTTATCCTGTGACGGAGGGAGTATATTTTACTGAACGTGTGTCCTTTGAAAGCACTAGGAAACTAAGATAGTAAGTTGTATCTACGTTAAAATCGGTGTTACCTGAAACGTTGTACGTTTCGGTAAGCGGTACGAATACGGGTATGTGATATGCTACATAGCTAAAGGCGATACGCTAGGGTATCTTTATATAAGTTCTTATGTCTCTTAAAATCTAAATGTAATAAACCAAGTTTATAGCAATTTTTTTAGTTGAATCACCAAGTTGATTATTTTATAAATAATTTAGCAATATTGTTATAATATTTATATTTATGAAATTATAGTTAAACAACAAAGAAATATTTTGGTACACTAAATTCAGGGTATTGGTACGTAGAGTATCCTGTTTGGATACACAAGTACCAATACGCGATTCGCTAGGTCTACGAGAGTATCTGATAACTCTAGTTAAAATACTGTTTCTTAAGTTACAACTGAAAAAAAGGATTTCGCGTATTGAAAACATAAGCAAATGTGTGTGGTACAATCTATCATATAGAATTTGTGGCCATACCTTTCTATTTTTGGGGCTGTGGTCCTAATGTCTCGTGCTCGAGTATTAGTGACTAAGAGACAATTTTAGTTCATTCCAGCTATTCGCTTATTCATTTTCCACATTTTAAAAACCTCGTATGATCTACTTCTCAGTTAAGTAATAGAATATGTATTTGTGAGTGCAATTAGTGACATCAGGTCTGCTATAGTAAGCATGCATACTTCTCCAAATGAGTCGATTTCTAGGCACCCACCTAGCCAGCCCATCGACCGCCATCTTTGTCGCCATCCACCACTGTCGCTGCAATTGGTTTTTCTCTTCCCCAAAGAATGTGTGCGGCTGCGATCTTATTTCTTTCAACTGTTGGACTGGGATAACATTAGATATTAACCTTTAAATTTGCTAAAGTACTACTAAGTCCCTTAATTTTTTCACAGTTCAAACTTGGCCCCATATTTGATAATGTTTTAATTCAGTCCCTAAACTTCTACTTCTAACTAATACTCCCTCCGTCCCATGATAAAAGTCCTTATTACTATTTTGGGTAGTCCCATGTTAAATGTCCATTTTCCTTTCATAACCAAACTTTTACACATATTTTTCTATTATACCCGTCCTCATAATTCTAATTCATATTTAATGACATTATTATGGACAATTTTGTCATTTTATTCATCTTCTTAATATGCGTGAAAAGTCCAAAAGTCCACCAGGACTTTTATCCTGGGACGGAGGGAGTATAACTTAAACTTTCTTATAAGTACAAAAGAATAGTGTTTTATTACAAAATATAATTAGTAGTAATAAAATTATGTGCAATCTAAGGGAAGCTGCCTAGCAATCCCCCCCGGCTGCCCCCCGTGACAAGGCCTAGGCGCTCAAAGTTCCCTGTCACATAGCCATAGGTTTGCCTAGTAGCTTTTTCTTTTCTTTATTTTTTTTTTGCTAAATTCGCTTAGTGTTTTTTAAAACACTGCAAAATACATGTGTGGCATACTTTGAGTATGCAGTTGTTTTGTTTACTTTCTTGTGTCGGAGAAATGGCTGAGGCCTTGAGGAATAACCTCAAGGTCGCTGTTTCCAATCCCCATACTTGAGGCGAAAATTACCTATAAAAAGAAAATGTAAAAAAGTAATTGAACGTAAGTGCTATAAAGTATAAATCATAATAAGGTTTAAATACTTATTGTATAGGTTTTGAGGAATAGAAATGAGATATAATGACAAGAAAAGTTGTGTTTATCATTATCTTCCCCCGAAGTTTATACCCGCTGGACTAATCCTTGTTTATGTATTGAAACTTGGAGTTTTCGCTAGTACTTGCACTAATCTTACTTCCTCAAGTGTGATTATATGGAATGTCAAGTCATCGCATTGTGTAAATATTTTTTTATTTTTATTTTTATTTTGAGAATTCATAGAATATATATTCATAAGTTGAATGGTTCATAGAAAATGCTTATCTATATCATTTTGTGCTTGTATTCATATCTTTGTTCCAAGTTTCTGTCTGTATTGTGCGGTAATTCTGATTTTCTATTTGTTCTTCTTTTTCTTTCCATTGAAGCATTTTCTGAACTATCCTTTCCCTTTTGTGTATTATTTTTAATAAAATTTTTATCACAGGCCAATACACATGTGAATGTCCACCATGATTTGAAGGATGTCAAGATTTGGCAGGTCTTCTCCTCATTGCCTACCTCTTTGTCTTAGCATGTTGTACTTTATTTGTTTACTTCTTCATTTAATATGTATTGTTCATTTGCATTATCAGGTCCACACTCTCCTGAAAGGATTGGAGAAGATAGCTGCTAGTGCAGACATCCCAATGTTGGTTTGTGGGGATTTTAATTCAGTACCTGGAAGGTTTGTCAGTTGTTTATATGTAATTAAGTCGTCATTTCATGACATGTTTTCAGATTTTAATTTAGTATTTAGATAACGTGATTCATCATATATTATTGTTCTGACATTTAATTCGATTGTAGTGCTCCTCATGCACTTCTTGCATTGGGAAAAGTCGATCCTATGCATCCAGAGTTAGCTGTAGACCCTCTGGGAATTCTGCGCCCTGCCTCCAAGCTACTGCATCAGCTGCCATTGGTAACACAATTTTCTTAATGCTTTCAGAGCTTGTTGTATGGATTTATGTCTGCTATAATTAACTTCATGGAGGGGGAAGTTTATAAACAAATGCGACTTATAGAAGTACAATTTCATGAAAGATTGTCTTGGCATTTACAGGTCAGTGCATACTCGTCCTTTGCAAGAATTGGGGCTGGTCTCGGTTTTGAGCAACAGAGAAGGAGAATGGACCCAACTACAAACGAACCTCTATTTACAAACTGCACTAGAGATTTTATTGGTACCCTTGATTACATATTTTACTCAGGTAAACCTGCTATTTCATATTTGTTTCTTGGTCACTTTCTTTATGTAATCTGAAGCCGTACTTGCATCTATGCAAGTTTTATTCAATAGATCTAATCTTATCTTTGGGATATAGAAAATAATTGATGATTTGTTATGTGATTTCAGCGGATTCTTTAACTGTAGAATCTTTGTTAGAGCTCTTGGATGAGGATAGCTTGAGAAAAGACACAGCTCTTCCTTCTCCAGAGTGGTCCTCTGATCACATAGCACTTCTAGCTGAATTTCGCTGCAAGCCTCGAACTAGACGTGGATGATAAATAGGCAAGTTCCTTTGCCTTTACTTAGACCTATTATTTTGAATTCAGTCTTTTGGTTATGCCCCTTTCCTCTCCAGCACCAAAGAGATATAGATCAATAATAACAACAGAAAACCAGCTTGATTTTATCCTACTTTACATTTACATGGGATTTTTTTTTAAATACTGATGGGACGGTTCAATTATTGGGACCAGATTGCTGAGAAGAAAGCAATTTTTTTTTTACACAGTAATTTATGATGGTTAGACTTCACAGTTCTTACTCGTATAAAAAAAGATCGAACAGAATAACATTTTGTTTTATAATTAAATATGAATAAACAGATAGGAAATTGTTGTCACAGCTGGGGTGCCTCATAGAATGCGAACTGTCTGAATTCTAGAAAAGTTGTGAGCTAGTCTTTGACATAGGTTACCTTTATAGTTTATACTAACACCCCTCCCATCCTTCCAGCTCTTATACTTCAATTTGTTGTTCCTTTTCCCTTTTTCTTTTACAGTGTACTCTATTAGATAAAATGCCTCATGTCTGAGGATGAGGCATATGCAGCTTCATGTAGATCATTATATGATATTATGAAATAAGGGAAATTACCTTGTACACAACTGTTTGCAAAGAAAAAAAATAAAAAACCTGCTGCAGTCGAGTAAAGTTGTTTGTGGTATTTACTTGAGATTCTTCACGTTGCTTCATCTTCACCTTCTTTATTTACATTGTTTTCTTTCTTTCTTTCATCCAATATAAATGTAGCTCTCTATCTTTTGCATGGTTTTTCACTTATTATATATCTTGTGTTTCTTATGGAGCACACCCTAGTTTCCATTTCCTTTTCTCGTATCTGGGTAAGGTTTAGTTGTTGGTTTCCCTTTTAAATCGAAAGCATGTTGATATGTAATATCATCCGGGCGAGATGCTGGTGGCCGGTGGGTTCATAAAAAAATTGCATGCGATACTAAGCACAATTCAATCTTTTATTTATATCCCTCGACCAGCGTGTACTTACGACCTGTAAACTCTCTTAGGGTCGCTACTATAGTTGTATGCCATGTCAGCCCCCATATCTAGCAGCCAAAGATATAAACTAGTGGACACAATGTTTTGACTTTTATTTTGATGAAGTAATAATATCCTCATGTTTATGAAAAATGAATTAGTAATACAACAGACCTCGCTACTTAGTTGAGGCTCATGTTGTTTGGTGAATTATACAAGGATAATTCGGTCATCAGTTATTCAAATGATATCGCACAAGATATTCATCAGTTATAAATCTCTATTATGTTGCTAATTACCAATCTCTCTATATCCTGCAGGTCAGATATTCAAATGATATCCCATAAGATAGAAGAAGCAGAGAGAACCGATTGATAAAGATAGTCAATGTAAGAATGGTAGATCGTGGTCTGTCCCAGGGTAGAAGAAGCAGAGAGAACCGATTGATAAAGATAGTCAATGTAAGAATGGTAGATCGTGGTCTGTCCCAGGGTATGGATCCTCGTGATGGTCTACATTGTATTATCCTACCTGTCTGATAGAAAATTATGAACATGCCTGTTCAATTTCATTTCCTTTTACCTTTAAATAGAAATCTAATTTCAGCAATACACATGATGCAATCTATTTTGTATCGGTGAGATCTAATTTTCCTTCACAGCAGGTCTTTTGTTGTTTGCAATCTTATGAATTTGGTTTCGCTCGGCATTGTATAATGATGTTAATTTTCCGTGATCAAGGACAAGTCGAAAGTAAGTAGTGCATGTATCTTTTTTACTTTGCAATCCAAAGTTTGCGTTGCAATTATATAAATGAAAGGTGAAATTTGGCAGTCTGAACTTTCTCTCCGTCTCTCTCTCTCTCTCACTGGCTCTCTGCAAACACACCCATTTTTGGATGTTGATAAACTTTTATGCTGTATTTTCTGTTTTACCTTGTCTTTTGCCTTTTGCCTTTTGCCTTTTGCCCCTAGGATGGCTCCCCTATGTGTCAACGGAACATCTAAAGTCCTTATATTTTTTATGGGATTATGTTGTTTTTAGTCTCAATTGTTCTTTCTTTCATGGTGAAATTAAAAGTTAAAGGCGGATCAGGTTTACTTATGTCTGATTGGATTTGAGTAGTTGGTTTTGTTCATCTTCAAATACTCTAGTTCTTCATTAAAAATTTTGTTTTACAAAATTTAATTAGTTTATATTTCATAGTTTTTATTTTAAATATTTAATATTTTACATTAAAAGTATTAAAAAAAAGTGGAGGAGTGATAGTGTTTGTGCTGTATTGTCTTCCTTTTTCTTCTTTCTCTACTTGATTTTTACTTTTTCTTCAAGAGAGAGGCCTTGAAAATTAGGATTTTCTTTAATTTCTTCTTTGGTTGATCTGGTCACATTAGCAGCAGCAGATGTCTCGGGGCTGGTTTTTCTGGACTTCACTTACAGAGAGTCCTTTCACTTGAGATTGTTTAGATTTGTTGATTTTAACTGGATTTCTTTTCCAGTTTTCAAAGAGCTTCTTTGTTGACATCAAGGGATCTCTTTCCTTCTCCCTAATCTTCTTCTTCTTCTTCAATAGGAGGATGCTTTCTAGTAGCCTCTCTCTTCTATGCATCCTTGAAGAATAATTAGAGATCCAATCAAGCAAGACTAGTAGTGTGAAGTTGATCTTCATCTCCATGGTGATGATAACTGACATGATTTTTAGTTGAAGCTCACTTATAGCAGACTACATTTCTATCTGATGTTAGTGATATGATTGGAAAAGTATTTTTAAAAAAAAAAAAAAATCATTGAACTATATTGAATTTTTTTATTTATTTTCCAAAATTAAAGATATATTTTTAATTTGACAAAAAATATAATAAGAAAATTTTAACGTATTACTATTTATATTTTACTAATTTTAGAATGTGTATATCTATATATATATTTGTTGATAACTATTGAGAGATAACAGTAAGTAAAGAAGAAATACATGCTTTATCCGTTCAAAAATTAAAGACATAATTTGATTTTTGAAGTTAAATAACGGCATATTAAACTTCAAATATAAGCATCTACACACCAAGTTTGTTTTTTGAACATTGAAGGTATTGTACTCAGTTTCTAGCTTATTTTAATCAACTTACAAACAGTACTTTTTCAGCTTATTCTTAAAATAAGATCTAAAATGTTGCAAAAAAGTTGTGACAAACATAGCCATAATTTGTCAGACTTTGCTTGAAGCTAGGGTTATGATTCTACAATGAAATTATACACTAACATTAGATGATTCAAAATCCAATCATAACAGTACTAAATCTATTTTGGTAACCTTTTCAAAAGCGAAAGAGCATCCATCATGTTTCTCGATATTCTTTGAGTACATCCTTCATGTATTAGCTGTAAGATCAGCACCTCTCCTTCAAGACTGCACAAAGTACACCCAAGTTACATGAGATCACTACTAACTACAGTAACTGAAGGACCGGAAACCAAATTTGAGAAAGTAGAGACATATAATGCCAACATTGTGAAAAAAGCAGCTCCATGGTAATGTATTTACTAGAAAGATTGAATGCTTGTGTTAAAGAGCCAATTGGGAATACAGCGGCTAGAGAAGATCCATTTAAAACCATGCTAGTTTGTATTTAGCAAATATGCTGTAGAAGTGTTTTGATTATATTAAGGTAAATTTTACTTAAACACCTGAGGTTTACACATTTTGCACAACCACCTGAGTTTCAAAAAAACTCGACACTTAAACACCTATACTATTGAGGCTAAGTGAAAACTCGTTTTCCATCTTAACTCCGTTAACTAAAGTATTCTAGCACATTATTGCCCCCAAAACCTTATCCCTAACCACAAACACCCAAACCCAAGTAAACCCTAACCTAAATTTTATTATATTTTTTTTCGCAAAATCCAACATCCTTCTTGATTATGCTTTCCAAACACTCACAATTACCCTTCTACCTGCTTCTTAATGAATTTTAAACCCCTACAATTGAATTTCAAACTAACCACAAATACCCAAATTCAAAAATCAAACTAAGCCTTTGAAATATTCACAAAAATTAATGTATAATATTCCTTAAAAACATAAAAGAAAAAAAAAAGAAAATTGAGACTTTGATGGACAATTAGAATCATAAGATAAAAAGTACTCCCTCCGTCCCATGATAAAAGTCCTTATTACTATTTTGGGCAGTCCCATATTAAATGTCCACTTTCCTTTAATAACCAAACTTTTACACATTTTTTTCCTATTATGTCCATAGCATTAAATATCTCATACTTTTCTTATTCTAATTCTCTCTCCATATTTAATAAAAGTATGAAGAGAGAATATTTTGAATTGAATAGCTAAAAAGTCAATCTCTCACCTACATTGAAAATAATTAATGACATATTATTATGGGCAATTTTGTCATTTCATTCCTCTTCTTAATATGCGTGAAAAGTCCACCAGGACTTTTATCCTAGGACGGAGGGAGTAATATAAGCAGAGAAATAAAAAGTGAATCAAACATAAGAAATTCAAACCTTCTTGTGCGTCTTTGGTAGAATATTAATGAAACTGAAATGTAAGTGGGTTGAAAGCGAAGAAGAAGAATGTTATGAAATCATTTTTCTCCTACACCAAGAAATCTCATGTTTTCTTCTAATTTCAGTTTGTAGCATTAATTTTCATCCAAAGAGACATGGTAGAAGAGAGAGAAAATTCTTTGTTTTAGAAGAATCTAAAATCTCATCTAAGATTTTATAATCTTTCTCAATATATTTCTAGATTCAATTAAATGTTGGTTGCTACGGAGGTTTTTTGATAGAAGGTGGTGGTGGTGACTTAGCAGGAAGATGATGAGAGAAAGTGGGTTTGGGGTTAGGGTATTTTGGATATTTATCTTAAAATTTTATAAGTTTAGTGGGTGTTCACGCACATTTAGAGTCAAGCAAACACATGGTCAATTTGGATGATAAATGTAACAGTTTCACTTAGCCTCAATACTATAGGTGTTAAGTGACTTTTGAAACTCGGGTAGTCATGTGCGAAAACGTGTAAAACTCAAGTGGTAAAGTCAAATTAACCCCTATATTAAAGAAGCATTTCTTGTACATGCCTTTTTTATGGTTACAGAAAACACAATGGGAAAGGAGAAGCCTAAATCCTTGAATCCAGCTAAACCCTAATTAATTATCTATTTTATCAAGGGAGAGGGAAAAGTTTAACTGCTTTCATAAAGCTATGCAACCTTTTATTTTCCTTATATTATCTTCTAATTTCCTTTCACAATAAAAGGATTTACTTCTACTACTGTATCTCATAATTCCCTCTCAATTCTACATAATGTATCCAAAAACTAACTGTCGCTAAAAAAAATTCTCACATGTTTTTAATTGCACATGCACTGTGTGTGCCCATAAAGACTAGAAGCTAACCCCTATTTACTGTTCAACATGTCAGTTTCATATTGTTTTCATTTATGAAGCACAGATGTTTAAACTTTTCATATTCAAATGAACTGTAAAAAATTACAGATCACTCAAAATACCAAAAATGAGTTGCTAAAAACATGAGGTGGGTATGTGCAAACTTCTAAAGTTCTCCAGATAGTGACATAGTAAAACTGACAAATTATTCAAACTTTGAGCTACAATTTTGTCGTTTCATGGAATCTTTCAAGGACAAACATGAGGGAACTTCAGGCAAACCGGAAGCCAACAGTTATGCAAGACACCCAAAGGCATCCTACTATAATGGGGCAGTATAGAATGTCTTTCTAACAAAGAGAGATGATAATATTGTGATACAAGTATTTTTGATGGTTAGTAAATACAGGTTCACAAAGCTTCCAACAGGTTGTTGATGTAGTTGCAATTCTTTCTATTCTGAATTGATATTGGAAGCTTTGGAGCTTAAAACAAGTGGGATTATAGTGGTCAAAAGATTGATTTAGTAATCAAGGGTCAAAATAATTTAGATGTAGTCTGTTGTTGGAAATTTCTTTCCCATGAAACAGCAACCTACTCTGCATAATCATATACATGACTGTATAAATTTGTAGGTACAGTTGACATATTCTAAAAGAATGATTGCAGTTATAATCATGGATAAATTGTTTCTTTCAAAATTCTGTGAGAAAATATTATACCTTACAAAAAGGAAGAGATTATCATTCCCAACCTCCACATATAATAATATTAGCTGTGCACTTTGAAGCATCTCAAATGTGGGAAGAGTTGAAGCAGTTCCTCGCGGCTCCGTCTCTACATGCAAGAAAAAGGGAAACTTAGACTAGTAACACACAAATTGCAAACTGCCCCGTCCCCAAAAGATAACAAAAAAATAAAACAAACTAAAAGTAGGCTCGTAAGTTGTGACCATAGAATTTGTTTTTTCAAGAGGACGCAAGGGTACTAGGTCCTCTCATAACCACGTCCAACGGAAAATTGGATATTGGTTAGCCTACTGGGTAATTGCACAAAAATCTAGCTCTAGTCACTAAATCATTTCTGATTTGAGGGTACGGGGAGTCATCTACCTTGATGCCAACACAGCCATTCACATCGAGAGTTGTGATTATCTTTGAGCAGGACCTCGACAGGGCCTCCAGGCACTTGTCAGTGACTCCAACAATTCCAAACAAGCTGCATTATTTCACGGGATGACATCAGTAACAGAAGTTATAATAAGAAATCGGTCTAACAGACATCAGGTCAACTTAAGGCCATAAGTTCAACTACAACATGTACTATCCAACATGTTTATCCATCTGACCGCATAACTCTTGCTTCAATTGGTTTCAAAATATATTTTGTTTTAAGTGTTCTAAAAATCCCCGCCATAGCGCCCCCTTGGCGCCCTGCCTAGGCGCTAGGTCCCCCCTTGGCGCCTCACCTATGCGTTAGGCCCCCATGGCGCCTCACCTAGGCTCAAGGCGGTAAAAAAATCTCTCCATGAAATTAGGTCAGGCCTAGGCGGGATCTAGGCGGAGAGATTTTTTTTTTAATTTTAATAACTACCCAAACTAGAGCTTGATATATTTATTTTTCTAATGATTACCCATATTCATAATACATGTTGTATAGCATATCAAATCACAACAAGAAGTGAACAATATCAAGTCAAAATGGATAATTTTATTATAGTTGTAATTTTTTGAACTTGTACCAACTTCAAATTATATAAATGATGATATATTTGTAATATTTAGTTTAATTCAATATAATTCTTAAATTTATGTTTAGTTTCTTAAGTTTTAATATTGAATTAAATTATTGAAATTTTAAATTTTATTATTTAATAGCAATCTTGTTTATGAATAAAACTAATACGTTAAAAATATGTTTGAACTTTGAACAATTGCATGTTTGTCTTTGAACTTTGACATTAGCATTATGGATATGTGTTTGAACTTTAAGCAAATGACTTTATTATCTTTATTATAGATTGTTTTGCTTTATATTATTATTTTGTTTAGATAAATGTAAGATAAAATATTAAAATTGGCTTAAAATAAAAAATCCCACCTAGGCCCTGGCCTAGCGCCTTTTAGAACATTGCTAGTGTTTTCCATCCTCAATACAAATAGTATGCTACCTAGGAGTAGGACCCTATTTCTCACAAAAGGATTAAACATCAAAATAATGAACAAAAAGTTGTGATCTGCTTAGAGCTAACTACTGATATCATTCACAAAAAATGAAGCGTCTTAATAATATTACTTGATTAAAAAAAAATCTAGTCCAAGATTTACCTAAGAAATTCAAGAGAAGTGCAACTTTGTGCAATGGCAATAACCCCCACATCAGTGACACGCACACACCTATTAAGATTAACAAACCATGGATTATAAATTAAAAGCAACTAATCTTGCTTAGCTCCAAAAATATTGAGATGAGAAATTAAATATTTACCATGTCAAATTAAGAGACACTAGATTCTTGCATTTTGCCACACAGGAAAGTCCTTCATCAGATAGATTCTGGCATTCAGACACCTAGTCAATATCAATGTCTTCCTAAAGAAATGGTATTAAGAATCTATTCAGCAAGTTTCAGATCATACCTGGGCACCACAGAGATCTAAGAATCTGAGATTGGCCAAAAGACTTAATTTCTTGTAAGCTTCTTCTGTAAAACTAAGAAACATAAAAGCAAATCCCTATATATACATCAGATAACCAACAGAAAGGACAAAAATCAGGGTGCATTAAGATGACAATTTGATCTAAATTGATAGTTCAGGTTAATTGTCGGGGGCAAAGAAGGGGAAAAGATGATGCAACCTGTCTTGGGTTCAAGGGCTAGGATGGGTAACAGTCAATCCAACCCTATGGTTGCCAAAATGATATCTTAAGAATACTATGCTAGCTGAGATATGACATCTTTTGTCCCACATCATGCTTTGAAGAAATAGAGAGGCATTAACCAAGACAACTGTTGTATAGCATTACAGCATACATGCTACATAACTTGTTACGACTTGTAGAAAAATAATATTCTCAATTTCCGCAAGTTGCACGGCTTGCACCACTTCTTTAATAATAGTTCTTGTCGGCATTTCTAAATTAGGTGATCTATTAAAACCTGATGAGGAAGCCAACAGAATGGGAGTGAATTTTCCTGAATAATGTCTAGGGGTAAAGAAGTTATGAGGTTTTGGATTGCGTCCTCATGTCAGGCAAAAGAGGCATACTTCTCCATATCAACCCCTGTTATTAAAGAGAACCTTTACTAATTTACCTTGAAATGGCATACAGATTCAGAGTTCGAAGAGCAGAGCATTTGAGTAATATCTGTTGCAAACCCGCATCAGTTAGCTTGATGCACCTACAATATACAATAAAAAACGAAAAATACATTAGCTATAATCAGAAGCACCAAGAGATAGGTAAATTCTATTTTGGAAACAATTAAGATTGTCATTTCACTTTCTTTTCTTTACAAGCTCTTAAGATAAAGAACCTAGACTAAATTCAGATCCCAAGATTGGCCAGATTTCTGCCTTTGATAGCCTCTCAGTTTGCTAATGTCTATATGGATTACAGCCCAAGTATAACACCATTCAAGCTCACCGTTGATAATTTAGATTTAAGAAGCAGAAAAATGTTTTCTTTATTTATTTTATTATGAGTTAAGTCTATTGTGTAATTCCAAAGATATATAAAATTACATACCTAGTAAGATTTAAAGACTCCAAGTTCTGGTAATTGTTGGCAATTAGCTGCAAACTCTTATCTGAAATATTCTGTAATAGCCACATAGTAATACTCTATTACAGATCTTTCAAGATAATTAGTGTCAAATTAATTCAACAGCTGACTGAAGCAAAATGTATTCATATACCAGTCAAAAGAACAAATATGAATTTGAGCAAGTTCAAAAATTATTATCCACTTGCTTTGAAAGAAAAAGATTTCTCATGTAGAAATTCATATGTGCAATCTAGGGCCTATCAAAGAAAGCATACTAACGTCAAAACATACCACCACCTCAAGCTATTTAGGTCTTCTCCTTGTCAATTCTATTAATCCACACGGAACTGAAAACCCTCACAGAATATGATTAGATTAGGCATTGCTCTATACACCGGGTTGATCCCATTAATAAGGTAGATGTATCTGCATTAGATACTTCAATTACACTTTATGGCTGTGCCTAACATTTCCCTTGAAGTGTCCACAACATATGTATATATATAGGGAAATAATCCATAACTTTCCAAAGTTTGATGGCATGCAACATCTGCCAAACAGCTTATCCTCCGCCAAACTGTTTGACGGGCATTGGATGCCATCCTACTTTGGTTGTGGATTTTTTCACTTAACAGAAGTTCACAATCTAAATATAACCTCATCATGTTAATAATTTGTCCAATATTTGCATAAAGGAATCCAAGAAACATGAGGCATGACTGTCTTGGACTACCAATAAAGAAACATTGTTAGGAGAAATTAAATAAAATGTCTAGAACAACTTAAAGTAGCTGGTACGGATAATAGAGTGCAACGACTAACCCTCAGTCAAACTTTTTGGCGGACGTTGGATCCTATTCCGCCTTCGATATGAATCTCTTTTGTAACAGGTGTTCACACTCTAAATATAATCTTACCATGTTAATAATGTATCCGATATTTATTTAATATTTGGACAAAGGATTCCAAGAAACATGAGGTATGACTTTGTTCGGAGAAATTAAATAACAAAAGGTACAGAAGTAGCTGGTACGGGTAATAGAGTGTAACGAAAAAGTGAGAGCAGTTGCTAGTTGTAGCGGTGTAGCCAGCTAGAGTAGTTAGTTATGGGTTTCAGCATTAGTTAGTTGGTTTGCGTCCTTTAAATAGTTGTAATATTTTAGAGAAATCACTATGAAAGATGACATGAATTGAATTGCTTCACTCTCTAAACAGAATTGCTCTCTCCTCTCTCTGTCCCAGTCTAATTCTCTTTCTCTATCTTAAAATTCTCTCTCTACTTCTCTGAATCTCTGTTACTTTCCTAATCTCTATAATCTCTTTGATCACTATCTTAACCTTCCTATTCTATTAAAATTCTACCGAAAATCTGTAGGAATACCTTACTCAAAACCCTAGGTTATGACATAGAGAGTAGTCACAATCGCATGCATGCATACATGTATTTCTCTCCATACATAATAGCAATTAAATTACAAATTTTATATTTAATATTTCAATCATATGATATATGATTTACTTGTTATGGGTTTCTTTGTTTGAAATTACAAAACTTAATCAGCAATGAAGAAAAAAAAGAGAAAACAAAAATTGTTGTATCCCCGTGTTATAGATTTGCCATATGGCCCATATCATTGTCTTGTGCTTGTGACAATTCTTCATATCAATGTTCTAAAAGGCGCTAGGCGGGAGGCGGGCGGCCGAGGGGGGCCAAGGCGGAATTTTTTATTTTAAGCCAATTTTAATATTTTATCTCACATTTATCCAAACAAAACAATAATATAAAGCAAAACAATCTATATTAAAGATAATAAAGGCATTTGCTTAAAGTTCAAACACATATCCATATTGCTAATGTCAAAGATCAAACACAAACATGCAATTGTTCAAAGTTCAAACATATTTTTAACGTATTAGTTTTATTCATAAACAGGATTGCTATTAAATAATGAAATTTAAAATTTCAAGAATTTAATTCAATATTAAAACTTAAGAAACTAAACATAAATTTAAGAATTATATTAAATTAAACTAAATATTACAAATGTATTATCATTTATATAATTTAAAGTTGGCACAAATTTAAAAAAATACAATTATAATAAAATTATCAATTTTGACTTGATATTGTTCACTTCTTGTTGTGATTTGATATATTACAACCTGTATTATGAATATGGTAAATCATTAGAAAAATAAATATATCAAGATCTGGTTTGGGTAATTATTAAAATAAAAAAAAACTCTCCGTCTAGGCTCCGCCTAATTTCCTGAAAGGATTTTTTTGCTGCTTTGGGCCTAGGTGAGGCGTCAAGGGGGCCTAACGCCTGGGCAGGGACGCCAGAGGGGGCTAGCGTGCGTGGCGGAGCCTAAAGGAGATTTTTAAACGATTACTTCCAGATGGTGCCAAACAAGAGTAAAAGAAAGTTGTTTGCATTTATTTACAAGGGCATAGTGCCTTCTTATTCATTGCATTCTTAATTGTATGACATCCTATACTTATAATTATCTTCATACTAGTAGCTTGATTAACTTAAAGTTTGTGGTTAAAACAGGAAATAAGTTGTTCAACAACAGTACAAATTAGCCAATAATAAAATGTACAGTTGATGGAATAGATATCAGCATTAGTATATGGAATTTCCGTTAGATTAATGCCCATTTACCTTACAGCCACTGAGGTTCAAATCAACTATGTGTTTACAGTTCTTCACCAAATAGTTTATACCGATATCAGTGACCCTGAAGCACATTTTATATTCCAAAAGTTTATTATTCTAATAAGTCTAATTATATATTAACAATGCCAATTAAGAAATGCAAAACAGATGTAACTTAATATACCTCACATTCCAATAGATAGAGAAGACCTTTAGTGTAGGACAAGCAGTAGTTATTGCTTCTATTCCCTTATCAGAGATCTTTTGGCAGCCATTTAAATTCAAATGCTCCAAGTTTTGTAGAGAATCCTTAAACTGAATAATGCATGTAAAAGTTGGGAACAATATTAAGAAGTGTAAAAAGCATCTACTACAAACGTATAATTCAATTCATAAGGTATTTGTGCAATTGTACTTGCCCATATAGAAATTTTAGACTAAGAAATTCTTTTGCAATAAATCCTCATTTCAGCAAAACTGAACAAGTAGAAGCCCAAGTACTCTGGATTTTTATTTTATTTTTTGGGATAAATTTGCTATGTCCACTTTCATGTTCTTTATATATAGTTCAGTATAAGATTATACTGCAGCCGTGTGTTCAAGCTAACAAAGTTACCTTGCTTTTGAGGATATCCAGATGTTTGTCTTCAACACCTTGTGCAAACTCAAGGTTTATTTGCTTCAAATTTTGATATCTCGACTGTAAAGCACAGAGAGAAAATCATCACATGTGTAAAACTGATATGCACACACATTACCACCAACTAGCCATCAAGCTTTATGTTTAAGTACCAAAAAACATAAAATACTCCTTCAGTCCCAAACTGATAGTACCATTTGACTTATTTACCTTTTATTACTTGACACAATTTTTTAGTAAAAAAGTTAGAAATTCAAATTTAAAACTGATATTTGTTAATTGGTGTTAAATTTATAAAATGGGCCCAAATATAGGCATATAAAGACATCAAGCTCTTTAACCCAAAACCAATTGGCTACGAGAAGAGTTGTCTCTAATCATTATATACAATATGGTTTATGGAAACAATTATATATATGTATATATATATATATAGGGGAGTGATCCATAGTCACCATTGGCTTTGGATCACTCCATAGCCAATTGATATCCTGTCATTCATTTCAAATAGCAACAATTCAAATTAGAATGAGATTATTACTATCCGCAAGAAGTTCTTGCGGATAGCTTTTTACGTTAAAAAACTCAGAAGGGTCAGACCACTCATTCTCTCTCTTATTCCAGCTTTTCATCTTTCTTCACTTAAATTGTGAAATTCAATAACTTTTTTCGTTACAAATCCAAAATTGTCAATCTATATATCGTTGGAAAGCTCTCGTCAAGATCTTCAAAATAAGATCCATTGTTGATATATATTTTTTAGTTAAAATGACCAAAATTGTGGTTAAAGTTTTTATTTTAAAATACATTATTGTAGGATTTGGTTATAACTTTTGACATTTTAACTACATCACAATATATCAACAATACCACTTATTTTAAAGATCTTTTTAACGATATATAAATTAAAATTTTTGCATTTGTAACGAAAAAGTTATTCAACTTCAAAATTTGATTAAAGAAATAGAAAAAATTGGGTTTGGAGAGTGTTCTGGCATTTTTTGAAGTTTTTAACGGAAAAAGTGTCAGCAAGAAATTCGCACATATACTAATTAGTATCCGTAAGAACTTCTTGCGAATAGTAATAATCCTATTATAATCTTAACCGTCCGAGATTGCAATAAATGACTGATGATGAGTTAGTTGAAACAATGTTCTAAAAGGCCGCTAGGAGGGAGGCGGGAGCGCCTAGGGGCTTGAGGCGCGGGCCTAAGCGAGAATTTTTTATTTTAAGTCAATTTTAATATTTTATCTTACATTTATCCATACAAAACAATAATATAAAACAAAACAATCTATAATAAAGATAATAAAGGCATTTACTTAAAGTTCAAACACAAACATGCAATTGTTCAAAGTTCAAACATATTAACATATTTTTTAACGTATTAGTTTTATTCATAAACAAATTGCTATTAAATAATAAAATTTAAAATTTCAAGAATTTAATTCAATATTAAAACTTAAGAAATTAAACATAAATTTAAGAATTATATTGAATTAAACTAAATATTACAAATGTATCATCATCATCATTTATATAATTTGAAATTGGTACAAGTTAAAAAAATTACAACTATAATAAAATTATCCATTTTGACTTGATATTGTTCACTTCTTGTTGTGATTTGATATGCTATAATCTGTATTATGAATATGGTAAATTATTAGAAAAATAAATATATCAAAATCTGGTTTGGGTGATTATTAAAATAAAAAAAAAGCTCTACGCCTAGAGCCCACCTAGGCCCCGCTTAATTTCCTGGAAGGATTTTTTTGCCGCCTTGGGCCTAGGTGAGGCACCAGGGGGGCCTAGTGCCTAGGCGAGGCGCCAAGGGGGGCCTAGCACCTAGGCGGGGGCGCTCCTAAGGGACCTAAAGCGGATCTAAAGGGGATTTTAGAACACTGGTTGGGAAATAATCCATAACTAGCAAATGGCTATGGATGATTCCCCATATATATATACATATATTCAAGTTTGTTGCCAAACATTAATATGGGTAAAAGGGGATTATGATTGAAATTAACTCAAAACAGTTTCGACCAACTTATAAGTTGTTGCCGAACAACATGCATCTAAAAACAACCACAAAATAGAACACAAACCAGTGAAAGAGCATCTAGGAGACGATTTCCAGCATTATTAAACTCATGAAAATCAATAACCTGCCAATTCAAATGAAATACAATACATTAAAACTACAACAAATTTCACACATAGGGGCGGATCTATGCATAGGGCAGCATAGGCCCATGCTTAGTTTTTTTTATAGGTATAGGGGCAGGGGCATAAATATAAATTAATAAACTCAAGTGGACATATTAATGGAAGAGTTAAATTTAGAGGGGACAAAAAGAAAAGTTTCATTCTTAATCTAAATACAAAGTTTCTGTTTCATTCTGCTTCTTCTATTGCAGCATTGCTTATTCTACTTCTTCTACATCTCTGCCACTATATCTCCACAACTTCACTGGCTCATGAATTCTCCCTCTCTCATGACGAGTGACGACCCACCGGCCCACCGCAGACGCAATCTCTACCCCTGGCCTCTTGCTCATATAAAACTTAAAAGATCACTAAATTAGGGGTTTTATGTTTGATAATTTAAAATTTGTAGTTTGTTTTAATTTGTTGTTGGTTGGGGACTTGAGGTTAAACCCAATTCAATTTATTTGATGTATTTGTTATATTTTGGACTTAAGAGGTAACTAATTAGAATTTTTTTGTTAGATAGTTTAAAATTTAAATTTATTTGAATTTGTTGTGGGTTGGGGACTTTCGGTGAGTACAATTATCAATATTTCGATTATTTCACTGTTGTTTCTTTGTAATTTGTTGATTTCTATTAGTTTTTTATTCGAATAAGTTCAGTATAGTTTCTAATTTCACCTTAGGGCGTTGTATCTTAGAGGTTTTAAATTTAGAAGATAATCCTTTTAGACTTACTATTGGCTATTATGTAATTAATTGAAGTGGCTGTTGGAAATGTAAATTTTTACATTTTATTTTTCTCACTCGGAGTTTGCTCCAATTGAATCATGAAAGTTGTAACTTGGTCTTTGTTGTTTAAGTTTGAGTCCACTGTAATTTGAACCAGATGAAGTTCAAAGGAATGTGGTTTGACATTATAAAATATTACGCAAGTTCCTGTTATTTGACCGATGTTAATGATAAGTAAGAATGCATCTAACTAATGGACCCTGCATAATTTTTAGTGTTTTAAGTATAAATTTTGGATGGTTTGTTTCTCATTTCAAGTAAAGATATTTGAAACTAATAAAAAGATACCAAAACTAGTTTATGCTTTGAAATTAATTAATGATTTTGTTTGAATATAGAAAACATATTTGGTTTGAGGCGTTGAGCATTTGAGGATTATTCAAATTCAACTATGACAAGTAACCAAAGTTTCTAAATTTTATCTAAATGTTTTTTTATTTTGAAATTCTTTTTTTAGTTTGGATTATGAATATTTATTTGTTGTATATTATAGAATTCTATTTATGTTGCATAAAATAATTGTTTATTTGGGGTTGTTGTATTGACATGTGATCAAAATTCAAACCTTCCAAAAATAAATCATCAACATCACAATCCAGTCGATGAGACTACTCAAAATCCCTTATATTATGATCAGTTATTTTTTTTTATTTAACTCCAACAAAAAAATTAGTTAAAATCTGCCCCTATTGGGAAAAATTCATGAATCTTCCCCTGATCACACACATATATATATATAATCATATATATATATATATATATATGAAAAGAAACACTTACAAGCCAGAGGGAAGGATATGAAACCAGAGATCGATGAAGTGAAGAGCTAACGAGTAAGAGAGAGATAAGGTCTTTCTGAGGGAGAATGAGCCTGCTGCTTACTATCTTCATCACTTCTGGTATAATTGTCTCTCTCCTCCATGTCTCTATTCGTTCCGTTTCTTTGGTTTGTTTCTTCTCCATCTTTGAGCTGCTGCTGCTTCAAGTTCTATTATGGAGTTTCTGTGGGTTTTCTGGTGAATGAATTGGTGTTAAATTGGTCTAGTAATTTAAGGGACTGTTTGGTATGATGTGTTTTAGGTTTCTGATGTGCCAAAGCACACAAGTGTGTTCCTGTGGAGATTTGGGGTACAGAGATTTAGAAGTGGATTAAAAATATTTTTTAAATTAAAAATGAAAATATTTTTGGTGTTAAGTAACCTTTCATAAGCACTTTTAAAGTTTTAGCTTTGAAAGCACTTTTACCTGAAGCAGAAATTTTGTATTTTCAGTTGAAACACTTTTAGCAAAATCATATAGTACAAAATAATCCCTAAATTGTTAAAATAGAATAAAATCTGGGACCACACAATTACTTTAAATTTGTTATTAATATTTTTAAAAACTCTTTTATAATTATGTAACTAAACACTATTTTAATTTTCTTATAAAAACTACTACTTAATATGTTGTTATATCAGCACTTTCTAGAACTTACTTATTTTTTTAAAAAAATCTAACTTTTAATTGTGTTTACTTTTTTATCAATGTTCATTTCTCGATTTTAAACTTTAAAAGGCTAAAATTATGAGAATTAATATTTTTCATAAACAAAATTAATTTTTTATAACTTTCTCCTTAGACGAATAGTAAATGAACACCCAAATATTTAGTGAAGGGTTGAAAGGTTATCTTTCAGAACTTTCGTTATACATATATAGCGACATTTTTTATATGAAAATATCAAAAAGTGTTGTGAAAATATCAATTTTCTTTTTCATTTTCCTTTGTTATCTTCTTTTATGTTGTGTGAAAATGTTATGTCAGCGTTTATAACATTTGCACTGACAGAGTTTAGTGTGTTTGGCCACCACATCAAAACTGATGCAGTGCGTTTAAGCTTCAAACCCGAGTTAAATAAGTTGTTTGTAGACGAATAAGAATTTTCAAGTGCATTTGAAAATTCGAACATAAACTAATAGACGAACCACCACATAATGTTTGATGATAAGAAAATTTAATTATGGGAATGTTTATTGCTGTTCATTTTGAAATTTAATATGATCAAATCATCACTAAACTACCAGAAAGGAGCTTTAATGTTGGCTTTACTTTTCCAATATATGTTTCCTAGTAGTACAGGCCCCAATACTAGCCTTATATCAGTTGCCTTTTCCTGTAGGGTTCTCTATAGTTCAAAATATTGTTTCTTAACAGACCATTCTTAGTACTGTTCCTACAAGTATAAGAGTGGCACTGCCAGGCTATATTCACAATTGCAGTTCAAAACTTAATTTCAAAATAGAAATTTCCATTTATAAATTAGAAAAATTTTGATAGTGTACAATTCTATGCTTGAGACTCTGGGCCTGCTGGTTTTGAGTTAAGAAGTGGTTGCAGAGCCTTGACAACAATTGTCATATTTGGCCGAAAGTCTGCTTCATATTGAACGCAAAGTGCTGCAACTGCTGCCATCTGAAATAAATTCATCAAAGGAACAATACTTTTAAAATTAACTTCTCGAAATAAAATAATAAAAAAAAAAACAGTTATTGTATAGTGACTTGAACTGCCTAACATGTAATTACTTTCTCTTAGTTGATCGAGTACTATGATGCCACCCTAATGCTACATTTCTAGCTAATGTTAGGGGTAATGGAAAACTGAATTCTTTTCCTAGAACATCGTCGTTTTAAAAATAAATCTCTAATTTTGGAAAAGAGGGAGAATTAAGAACAGAAAATGCTTAGGTTTAAGTCACTTCAGAATCTTGCAATCATCACTGAACCTACCAAACCAGGATTCCTCGTAGGGAAGGAGAGACATTAAATCTAAACTGGCGAGTTATGCATTGCATTAAATTTTCGAATTGTATGAATCAAATGTCAAAATAAAATAAAATTTTGTGTAATACTTTCGAGAATTAGAGGTAAAGATTTCCCAGCTACCATATAAAAGGGTTCTCTAAAAACTGCTGTATATAGATAGCATCTGAATTAGAGAAAATTTCTTCAGTATTGTGATTCAATAAGTTGAAAACATACTTCAAGCTGGACTGTATAGTTGAAAGATCATTCCTAGGAACTACGGAAAGTGAGAAGAATAAACATCCCTCTCTTTCTGTATAGTCTATTCATACAATCAGTCAAAAATACATATGGGATTCCTATGATCGAAAAATGAGAGCTATTTAACCAGCAATAAATTTCTAGCTTTTTCTTTCATAGTCAATTGCAGAACCCCGTGAAATTTTGAGTTAATCGAAAACAATGTACAGAGAAGGGATAATTAAGTGCACCTTAGCAATGGCCTTTGGTGGGTAATCATTATTCAGCTTGGGATCCACACATTGCTTTACTTTGTCTTCACTCAATCTTGGAGTTGCCTGCAAACAAAAATTACTTTCTGATACACCACACACACACACACACACACACACACACATATATATATATATATGTACATATATAAGTAGAGAAAACATTTACCCAAGTAACAAGACTTTGTTGTCCTTTGGGCATTGTGTGATCTACTGGCTTCCTTCCTGTCAAAAGCTCAAGAAGAACCACTCCGAAACTGTAAACATCACTTTTCTGAGTTATCTGCCCTGTCATGGCATACCTGAACCAAACCCACATGGACATGTATGTAAGCAGAATTTCGACATGTATTCTCACTTAAGACATATAACAGAATCATCTCCTCGTGACTCAATTTCTTATCTAACAAGTGGGAGCCTTTTGTCTCTCGGCCTGTAGTGAGTCTGATAATGAAAATTAAGTTTGAAGGAAAATTTGAAGTCATAACTTATAAATGTTTCCCTTACATGGCAAAGTTTCTGATTTGACAATCTACAGAATACACATATAGTTGGACAACTTAGCATACTATTTGATTATCTAAAATGTGTTAAAGAATTTTGAGGCTAAAACTAGCTGAAAATTTTAACGTAGAATCTACCAAAGAGTTGAAGCTTTTTTGTTGGAGGTTCAGGAGGGAGAAAATTAAGTCTTACTCTGGAGCATGATAACCAAATGTTCCCAAGACTCTAGTTGAATGCAGCCGAGCAGCTGTGTCAGAGGACTGATTTGTCAAGCTAAAATCGGCAATTTTGGCTATAAAATCATCAAACAGTAGGACATTGCTGGATCTGATATCACGATGAACAATTGGAGGCTGAACCTTTTCATGTAGATACTCGAGGCCCCTTGCTGCACCATAAGCAATTTTAACTCTCTGGTTCCAACTAAGAACTGGACCTGGTTCAGCCCCTTGGCGCCTTTCCTCCCTATACATAAATACCCAGAGTGAACCAGTGTTTCAAAAATCCAAAAATATTCCACAACACAGCTTTGATATACCATGTAATATATCATGTAGAGAACCCATTGTTGCATACTGATATGCCAAAATCCGATTGCCTGACTCCAAGCAATAACCAATCAATCCCACAAAATTATCGTTTTTAAGTCTTGACATCATCGACAACTGCATGACTCAGAATAATATTAACACAAATTAAATAGATATAACAAGTCCCACCACTTTTGCTTTTCATTTAGAAGAGAGGCTCTTTAATTCACCTGGGATGTAAAATCAGAGTCTGGCTCTGGGGAAGAACTGGTATCAAGCATCTTTATTGCAGCAGGCGTTCCATTGCTTAACTTTCCATGAAAAACCCGCCCATAAGAACCTTCTCCAATCAAAGCTTTTGAGCCAAAATTACCAGTTATCTTATTTAACTCATCCAATGTTATAGCTGGTGTTTCGATTGGTAAAACTTTCTGAGGATTTCCGCTTCTTATGGCCCCAGAACCCCTTGGCTCTCCTCGATTACTGCCTAAAAAAGGAGACAACTTAGGCTGGATTCATAAAGGAGTCTTGTGAAGGAATGAAATACTAAGAAACATATTTGAATAAATGAAACAATTGAATCTTTATATTAATATAACAATTATCTAAAATTCTAAAGACTATAACAATTATCTAAAATTCAAGTTCAAGTAAGGGCTGGGATGTAAAGTCAATAAAACAAGTAATATATCAAGAAACAGCTACCCAATGGGTTGCTTGAAGATATAGAAGACAGTGAATCACCAACTAAAAGATATTAATCCAAGATGAAGGTCAAATTATGCTTTAGGCAGAGAAATGTCATTATCATATCCAATATAGTTAGAGTTGTGTGATGAAAAGTTTAGAACATCCTCTAATAGTATCCGAATGTGATGAATGAGAATGAGATTTCAATGCCCTGTGGAGCACGAACAAAGAATAAAGGGCATTACCTCCAGCACCTAATGTAGCCCCCGCTCTAGGAGGCGCTGTATATTGATTTGCAGGCGGGCCACCACCGTAGTTTTCTTCTTCTGCACCTCCACAGCACAACATGCTTCAAGTCACAGGCACGTGTGCACAGAAACCTCAAACGTTATTTTCTGCAAATCATATACAGCAGTGCTTTGCTTCTCGAGTTCTTCAAATATGTTTCTTCAGTGCCAACAACTCAACCTATAGAATTTCATATCAATTGTTAAGGTACCGTGTGATAATAAAGTCTCATATCGGAACACAAGAAGAAATAGTGAGGACATATACACTATTACACTCTAATGGACCATAGACCTAATGGGTTGACTTCTTGGATTAAGATGTGGTTCCAGATGAGTGCACATGGGCCTGGTATATTCCCAACAGTATCCTAATCCTAATCAATCAAAGAAACCATCAAAAGAAATTATATTTGCCCTTCCACCCCATTCTAACTTTTTGAGGAAAAAGAGAACTCCAAAAACCAAAAAAAAGAATTTTAAGTTTTGAATGCTTTATAAATAGATTCCTACCTAGGGGGTGGGAGGAGAACATTCTGTAAAATTTAAACCAACAGGACACTAACACTAACTTTTCGTGTCCATCGATACTTCCAATTAATTAAGATGATGTTAAAACCAGCTCCTTCAACAATTAACAAAAGAATCACATTTTTAAAACTCAACACATAATTTCAAATATATATCACCATTAAGGTAACTGTGGTCTTAAAATTTATCGGTGGAATCACTAAAATTGGTTAACCATTGAAAATTTCTACTCATATTAACATTGGATCAAACATCTGATATGCAAGGATCTATGAAGGACAAAAAATGCAAGATTTCATCACGTAATCAACCAGTAAATAAGGAATAAATGGACATACCAGAAAACCCAGATCAAATTCTGAACCAACAAGGAAATTAATCAGAAATAAAATGAATTTGGAGAGAGAAAATTATGGAAAGAGAGGAAGATGGTTATTTGTTTCTCTCTCTCTCTCCCTCTACTATTCTATTCTCTCTTGATTCCTCTGCGTTTTGTGTTTTGGGGAATAAGGCAATTTGTCTCGCGGGAAATTCGCTTCCAGTGTTTTAAACCGTTAATAACTAACCCCTACGTGCGCGCCGTTATGCTACACTCTACGATGATTTTTTATTTTATTTTATTTTATTTACTTTTCTATTTCTTATCAAATGGTCTAGTTTTCGCTTTATATAAATTATTATAAAATTTATAAAATTTGAAAATTTGAAATAAAAAAATAATATAAAAAGAACAATATAATAGTATAACTAAACTTATATAGACATAAAGAGTAAAAAAAAGAAGTTATAATACAATTACAAAAAGCAATTCATGTCTGATTTATAATATAATAAATATAAATATAAGATGATGGGGGTACAGACCACTTTGAAACTAAATTTATTTTTCGAAAATAATTTTATGTAAATTAATTTACAGACGTGTATTGCAATTATTATAAAATTATGTGCTATAAAATAAAACTATTATACGGGTTACTTTTTTTATACAATTATATCTCATATAGTTTGTGATATTTAATTTTAACTTTAATTTATCCAATATTCGAGCAAAAAACAATACCAATATTTTCCCACAATATTTGTCTGCATGAGTTAAGTTCTCTCTCCTCATTACTTTCTTTTATAAACTCAATTTTGTTTACTCAAACTTTTTATCATTAAAGTCATGTAGCTGAATGACTACTTGTATATAAAATACACAGAAAAAAATTAATTAATAATCCCAGTATTTGTATTAATTTTACAAACTAAATTATTTGTTTTATTCACAACAAAAAAAATAAAATATGTTTTTTGTTGTAAAACTTTTGTTGTAATATATAGAAAAATTCATTCTACCTACATGACTAATAATCTAAATATAAATATTTTATTTCCTACATATAACTTCCCAACTGGAATCTATCTCTAGATCTTTCAAAGCCCAATGACAAAAGAGTATTGCTATATATGACAACAAATTCATGTCCACATATTAACCATTAATATCCTAGTATGCAAAAATAACTCATTTTCCATGACAAAAATATCCCTAGTATGCACAAAAGCATAATCAGAATATGGTATTTCCATCCTTTGCCACATCCCCCCCAAAAAGACACACTACTACTGTTCTTTCCATATCCGGCCAGTGACCCTCAACTTAAGCTCTTTTCTGTCCCCCCCAGAAAAGAAGAGAGCCAAATTTCTTGGAATGATGAGTCCGTCTAAGCTGTCTCGAACTTTCTGATGACTGACACGGATACTCCTCGGTACCCCTTGCCATGTTAACTTACGTCCGTATCCACCAACTTCCAAAGAGTAACTGAAATTTTTCGCCTCACTATCCTCGCCCATGAATCGTAAGAAAGACATGTAGACTGGTGCCATACCGAGCAGAAAAGCTTCAAAATGCAAGCAGAACTGTCTTCCATAACAATTGAAGACCTAAATGGCATCAAAGAATGCAGAAGGAAGCTCAGATGTGAGAAATTTTCACAGAAAATGAATGAATTTTCTATAAATTGTCAAAATTGAAGCAATTTAGAAATAACACCTAGATGAAAAGATTGAGCATGTATAAGTTACATGTTATAACGAATGATATATATGCATATATTCATATAATCATTTGTAAGGGAGTCTTAAGAAAAATTCATAGGCAATAGTGTGAATTCCAAGTTTGGATAATTGGTGTCTTTATATTTTTATTTTTCAACTAATTTTTCCCTTAAAATTCAACAACTATATTACATAAATGAAAAGGTAAAGGAAATACCAAAATTACTCTACAACTTTTCCTTCTCAAAATCTCAGTGGGATCTGAAGTTAAATCAACCTCCACCGTGTATGATAGCAGTTTAGCGAATAGTTGCCATCCATCGGTTCACGAAAACCCAACATGATAATAATATCAAATACAGTTTCTTTTTTTTTTTTTTGGAAACCATAAAACATGAATATATATCAATTGAGTGCATAAAAGACAAAGAAGCTCCAATATGGAAATACTTGAACAAGAAAAATATGGTCATGCTTTCATGTAAAATGTAGACTCAAAGCAAGCTCACGATTTTAGGCTAATAGATATATCAACTTACAGTTAGCATCCATGTTGCATTTTCAACTTCATGTGGGTTTGCTTTGACATAACGATGGTTGAATGTACATCCATCATGCATGTCAACATTGTGGTCAGTCTTGAGATGCACAACAAGGAAATGAATGTCACCCGTTATGGAGCATTCAGATCCGGCATAAGGGCAACTGTAAGGTCGAAATCGGCAGTGTTGTTCATGTTTGAGCTTGTTGTAGTATGGAAAAATATCGTGACAGCCGAGACTTTGATATCTGCAGGGGAGCTCCAATGACACAGCAACTTTCTCCAATGCCAAACACCTGATATTTCCAAGCTCAAGGCGGCAAGTTGGACAACAATTGTGCACTCTAATTTTGCAGTCTGAGCATAATGTGTGGCCATTTGGGCACTGAAGTAAATAGATAAACCAAAAGGAGATAGTAAGTTCAGAAATTTCAATGAATTACTAGAAAACAGAATATTCTCAGATAAAGGTTACGACAAGAAGCATGTTGAATAGAACACAAAGAAGGGGAGAAGGGAGAGAGAAATGCAACTGAGGTAACAATGATATCAAGCATAATATCAATTCAAAAGGATAACAAATGATTCAAGCATAAATTAATCCCACAAATATTGGTCCAACATAAGTAAACTTCCTTTTATTATGTGAATTATCACTAGTAAGCCGTAATGACACTTGGAAGAACACATATCAGCCATTCCCAAACAGATTACCATACTAGTTTGATGGATATTTTCGTATTACGATTAAATGATTTATATCAAACACAGGTCAATGATTTATATCTAATGATCTAGGGTTTTGATTAAGAGAAATCGACAGGGTGGACTGTTGATTGCGTCTCTGGAACTGGAAGCGAGTTAATTCACATCATCCTCAAGCCTCCCCTTTCAATTTCAATGGCTTCCACTACTTACAGCCGTGGAGCTCTAAAAAGGTTTGCCTCTTTTACTGTTCGGAAATGAAGGCTCTTACAGAGAGAATTGCAACTGAATCAGATTCCATTGAGCTTCAAAGCATCACCTGGAGGTACCCCGCTTTTAATCAAAACCCTAGATCGGTGATGAAGAATTTGAATCGCACCCTAATTTCTCTTTTAACCATACAAACAAAAATTCAAAGTGAGTAAATGTTCATGTCTTGGCAGATAGATCTGACTTGAGGATCTTATAGAAACAAAAAAAATAAAACCAAACAAATTGATTTATCTAATACAAACTAATTGAACTTGGATTCATGACTCACTTGAAGCAAAGATGGAAAACAATTAATAAAAAATAGAAGTATCTAGCTGGATAGGGGAAAAATCCCAAAATATGCAAAACCAGCCGATCATTACCACCACACAATCAATTGAATTAATGCAGCAGAAACAAATTGAAGTTGGAATCATGAGTACTCACTATTTCAACAAATTACTAAAATACCTGTAATTGTTTGCGTCTTTTATAATTGGAGGAGCTGCCGCTAGAGCAAACAAACATTTTCGAGAGATGATTTGGAGCACCCATTCCCCTTCCTTTTTTCTTTCTCTTATTCAATGCAAATGACTTCTCTTTCTCTCATGTCTACTGTCTATTATAACCCCCCCCCCCCCCCCCCCCCAAACAGTCTTTGGTTTAAAGCCCTGTTAATAGAATTGGGGATTCCGTCTAAATTAGGGCAATTTTATTAAAATTAAGAAAATTAAAAAGTTAATGGACCAAAAGCACGGAAAAAAATGTTCAGGGACCAATAGTGATTAACAGTAAGTTTGGGGCGACTGGAGGGGTTAACCCTTTGATATATTCAGAAATCAGATGAAATTTTTAATAAGTGCTGGAAAAACAAACTCCTGCCTTGATATTGTTAAGATGGTTTGATTAATATTTTCACACCCAGTATATGTCATTCTATGATTTACCATTTATGCACGCTTAAAAGGCTTCATTTCTATTGAAAACAGTTTCATTTACAAATATGGTAGAAATCACAACAACAGACCAAAGTTCTAAAACTATAAACAGATTGATGCAAACCAAAATTGGAAGCGTTTGACAATTTAAGAGGGTCAATTTATTTGTTATAAATTTTTTTGGGGAGAGCAAGATAGAGAGGGAGGTGCACTATAATAATCATACTTTCCATTTTAGGAGTAACAATAAATTGACAGTCGTTAAAGAAACAATGTCAAGATCCATTTTGTTTTCAATATCATTCCCAAGAATACATCATTTAAGATGACAACTAACAAGTAAGTAAACATTGCCACAATGGAAAATAAATGGGAAAATAAACATTTAGACATCTTGCCATTATTAGGTGAGCTCAAAGAAAAGTCTACCATATTGAATGAAGAAAATGGCAACACTTCCTTTTAGGGCCACCAAAGCACCCTCACCTGATAACTGATAAGAAGTGCTTTTCTTGGCAAAAATATTTACAGTTTAATATACTTTAAGTACGCTAATACCTTAAGTATCATTATTTCTTAATATACTTTAATCAATTTCATGTGCTACAAAAAAAAACAAAAAAACAAATCCAAATTACACACAAAACTGATGCATCATAATTTATCAGGTTCGTAATCCAAAGTGCCCATCACATGGTCTAAAATAAATAAGTTCAGCTCCAATTATCTGCATGTCTGAGAGAGTGGAAATGTGAAATAATAACAAACCTGGTAAATTGGAGGGTACAATAACTTCATGCAGACAGGACATTCAAGAAGTTCATGCACACCATTGGTTGAAGGCATTCTGTGACTAATGACAGTCTTATTAGGAGTATTATTTTTCTCCATATTTGCCATTATAACATCATACTTCACATAATTTGGGTGAGACTCAACAACAACTTTGCAAACACCACCTCCTGGAGCCATTGCTAATCATAGGATCCCAAAAATATTATAGCTCAGTGGCTAAGATTCGATATCATCTACACTTGACAGCTTTTACTCGTGATTTTTTGGGATGCCTACGGTCTGCCAAACAAAATGCACAACCAGATATATTGTGTTGGTGAAAAGATAAAAACTCCAGAAAAGTTGAGGCCAGTACATTAATAACAAAATGACGTTAGTACATTACTGTTTGTAAGCTTTGAACAACTAGAACATTTGAACAATCCTAAATTATTTCCCTCTTTTATTCTTTACTGGGTGAGATAGTTGATCTCCCAACTAGACCAAAGAGATTCTCTGACCAACCATCTTTGAAGATCAAAAAATGAATTGAAAACTTTTCCATTACACATTATGGTTTCATTATTCACATTACACATAATATAATAGTTGTAGATAAAACTCCAAGAAATAGTACTGTGCAAATGATTATTAAATTCAACATATTGTGGCCACTAAATCTAATACAAGAAGAAGAATGATTCTGGCAATCCAACAGATAAGAGTGCAATAATTATAACCTAGAACAAGAGACATTCAAAAAAATAACAATAATAACCTAGAACAAGAGTTCTCACATTCAAAAGATGAAGAAAAAAAATTCAGCAACTCATCATCTCAGTAAACTGTATAAACAATTAGACACCTTAAAAGAAAGATACAGCTTTAAGTAGTAGTATATTATACCAAAAGCAACACCAAGAAAGTGAAGAGCCCAATACAATAATTTTCAGCTCTTATCGCACCAGCATCTTTTACCTAATATTCTGCATTTTGAAACAATTTAAACAAAATAAAAAAAAGAATAATGCTAGAGACACAAATTATTCTACAAACATTTTACAAATTGCTGATGTGGCATACTTCAAAGATATTGTGTGGGATCCATTAAAACAATTTGTAAATCAATATGCTGTATGTTGATTAGTAGTTTGTAAAATGTTTGTAAAATAGTTTGTGTCTGTAGCATTACTCTAAAAAAAAAACCCGGATATTATGAAACAAATTTCTGCTCAATTGCAATTCCACATAAAATTCAACAATAAACAGAGTCCAATGTCTAAACAAGAGTTGATAACTGATGAACCAGACCCAATCATAATAACAATCAAACCACCAAATATTTTTAAGTACAAAAAAAGTAGTCCCTTGTGTGGAGTTGAAAACACACAAGTAACTAATTTATGAGACAAAATGAGTAAAGTTGTTTCAATTTGCCAACCAAGCAACCAATTCCACTAAAAAGAGTAAACTTGAATTTTGACCTTATACAAACTATCAATTTTAATTCAAACTACAACAAACAAACCATTCAAAACCCGATGTCAAAACAGAAAAAATGACCCATCTTGCAAAACTTCCGAACAAAGCCATCATTTCCAATTTTACTTACTAGGTTTTTAGTAGCACTGCCTTTATATCCAAAAATCAATCATCAAAGCAATCCAATTTCCGGGCAAATAGGAATGAAATAAAAAGATCCCATTTACACTTTCAATTCAAAGGTCATATCTTCTCAAGAATCAAAGCTACAAAAATAAAATAAAAAGGGATTATAAAAAACAGAGGGAAAAAAAGAGAAAAGAAAAAAGGAACCCACTATCAGATTTCGAAAAAGTAATTCAAACAACACAGAACAAATCAATGAAATTAAAGCCAAAATATAGATACCCAGTTGGGATTTTCAACCGCATTGTCCGAAACAAAAATAAATCATTTTTTTGGGCCCAAAATCAATAAAACAGCATATTGAGTTGAGAGGAAAATAAGGGGAAAAACAAACTTGACCAACGACCTCTCCGAAACTATGGCGTATTACCTGGAACTATAGAAAATGAGAAGACATTAGTAACTGGTGATGAACGAAACTTTTGTCCTTATGCATCCATACAGGCGATTTGTTTTCCACACTCGTTCCTTCTCTCAAAAAGTAAAATAAATAAACGTGTCCTAAATTTTGTTTTAAAAACATATAAATATTTTTTTTTGTTCTTGAAAAGCAAGCATGTTTGTGTTTGTAACATTAATATTTCATTACAATTTGTTTTCCACGCTCGTCTCCCCCTCTAAAAAAAGTAAAAAAAAAATAAAAAAAAAAATGTCCCCAACAAAATTTTAAAACTTAAAAGAAAAGAAAATAGTTTATATTTTTGTGTTTATGAAAAGCACAAACATTTTCTTTTAACATTATTTCATAACAATTTGTTTTTCACTCGTCTTTTCGGGGCTTAACCCAACACTTTACGCCATGAACTATCGATAGATATGCATCACTTGTGTTCACGTTCTCAAAGGTATCCTTTTCTTTCAAGAGAATTCAGGCCAAGACAAGTTCTATCAATATTTTTCGCTTTACATCGAATTAAATCACATGCTCTATAACTTGTGCAAGTTCTCCTTCCTAAAATAAATAAATAAATGTGTCCCAAAAATTTATTTATATATATATATATAAATATATATATATATATAGGAGTTCAATCCACAACAACCGATTGTTGTGGAGCAACCTTTTTTTTGATATGTTGAAATTTTTTTTTGCTCCGGCCAAAATTTCAATAGGCCAAAAAAAGTTGCTCCACAGCAACCGATTTGCTTGTGGATGGAACCCTATATATATATATATATATATATATACTACACTCCATTAATAGTTTATATGCAAACGAATTGTGATAACATTTGAACTAGAAGTTCAGTAGTTTACATTGCCGCCTAGTTTTAATAAGCACTTATTTTCTCTCTTTTTAATAATAACACTCCCTCAAAATAGTCACAACAACATCTATCATCCTGTAATTTTGTAAATACCCAAATAAATAAAGTTATATTTAACTTTAGATTTTTTAACGTGAATAATCTGTGTTGCTGAGATTAAAAGTATAGGTGTTTATTTGATGCGGAACAGGTTTAAGATAAAGAATTAACGGAAAATAAACTAAGATTTAAACTCTATGTTTAAAGCACTAGGACGTCGCTCCGTTCGGTCGCTTCCCTCACTAGACCTTTTTCACTAGACCTTTTTCAAGAACTTCACGGTACTTCTCATACACTCCATATGAGCCACAAGTTCCAACACTGATGCGCTTGAATCTTTAGTTACTGAAGCAGCGAAGAGAATAGACATGCATTTGATGGATGTTGTGTACAAGCAGTGCAAGCTCAAAGAGCATTGTCTTGCAATTAAGCGTTATCTGCTGCCTACTGCTTGGGCAAGGTGATTTTGTTCAGTATCTAGTGGATATTGTTGGGCCTGAGCTTTCTGAGCCCGCTAATACAATCAGCACATTCAAGCTTCCAGGGTTGTCGGAGAGTGCAATTAGCTAGGTTGTCAAATGTGCAGTACGATATCCTGACATACTGAGTATATAGGTTGAGGGTCAAAATGATGCCACATAACACTGGCAATAGGGGGTGGCCTGGAAGTTTTTTCTTTGGTTTGGAATATGATGCAAGAGTTCCACTACGTACTGTATTTACAGAGTCGGTCATGGCAAAATATATATCTTAGAATCTTCAATTTCTTGTGGAAGCTTAGAATCTACATTCTACAGTAAAAGTAGTCTGGGTTTTGATATGAAGTACATTCTACTGTTGATAGATTTTTAATATGGAAAGGTCGAGGCCTTTTACTGTGCAAGAACCATTAACTGTTGATAGATTTTTTCAAGGTTGAGGTTGCATATATATATTATCCACAACTATATAAGCAAATGACTTATACTATTAATTGTTTGTATATAATCATAAAAAATGAGGATACTATAATTAACATAGCATAAAAAATCTCCATATTAAAATGTAGCATATATTACATCTATAAACATCTGAGATTCAATAATAATCAAGTTCTGGTGACAAAAGGTAATTATCAGCCTGATAATGTATACTTTTTCCCTGTGAATGCCTGAAACTTGTTGTCTTTATTTTTTTCACTCTTCTCTTTGACATGATCATCCTCCGAAACCTTTGTAAATAATTTCTTCATTGGTCGAGTACCATCATGATCTGTACCAAACACAACTCTCCCAGCATGTTTTCTTGAACTAGATTTTGATCCAGTAGCTAAATTTGCCCTCTTGTTTGCAGCAGATGACTCCTTTTCAAGGGAAGAAGGTGGTACCCATGGCCGTCCATCCAATCGCCTAGCATTACCGGTGAAAGGCTTGAAAACTGTATCTTCTTCTTTCGGAGCCTCTTCTTCTGCTTGATCTTGAGGAGGTTTAATCTCTACATGACTACATTTGGTTTTGGTTCTTTGTAGTCTAAAGGTTGTGCAAAGTCTACTTCACAATCTGTCTCAAACAGAGATATAGCCGTATTCGGCTTGGCCTCTACTATATCAATGTGGTAGTTTTGATCTTGATGATCAATCATGATAGTATCTCCGGTGGTGAGACAAGAAAAGTCCTTTAATATTCGTTCCAGCACATCTTTAGGATCCGAAAGACTAGTTATAAACTTAATGCTGTGTGGTTGTAGCTTCATGTAGGTGCCTTTTGGGAGGGTTTGCGTTTTGGATGTTGACAAGCTGGCCTGGCTTTAGTTTCAAGTTGGTCATCATCCAGTTAGGGATGAACACAGAACCCTCCTCGGCACTAAACTCAAGAACTCCACAATGCGAAACGCGGGCTAAGGTAGGGTTAGTAATCTTGAAAAGCATTGGAAATTGATCTTCGAGTTCCATGGACGACACGAGACTGTGGAGGGCCGAAGCCGGCATTATGATTCGGTTGCCGTTTTCGAGGTGATACTTGTACATGTAAGAAAGAGGAAAACAAAGGTATGCCTTGTCAAAGGATGTTATGTCCAAAAAAATCATTGGCCTCGGCCTGATGATCCATCAAGAAAGAAGATACTTGATAATGTATACTTTTTCATGCAAAAGGGCTTCTCGATCTCTTTGTTGCTTATATATATATATATATATATATATATATATATATATATATATATATATATATATATAAGTTCCATCATACATCAACCTATTCTTCATGGAAGCAACTTTTTTTAAATTGTTGATTTTTTTTTTCTTCTATATATAAATTCAACAGGCAAAAATCAAGGGTTTTCTTTAGTTTCGTACGATTCGGGATATTCAGGAATTAATCTTGTTAAACACCTGTCTTAATCCTAATCCTAATCTTAATCCTAATCCTAATCCTGTGTGTTAACAATCTATACATATTCGGTGCTGTGGAGGACAGGTTTTATGGGACGCAAGGTAATGATGTCACACGAAATAATAATGATCTAAATTTACAATTTATATACTGTGTCTCATCTCTAATACTCCTAAACAACTTTCTTAATCTAAACTGAATTCTAATTAAATAATGTACTATAATTATTAAATTAATTAAGTAAATCTATCTCTTCTTCGAGTTTAATTTTATCTTTATGAGTTTTCAACTTCTTTTATTGCTACGTACAACCATGTCTTTTGAGCTTATCATGTATATCCCGAGCGAGGTACGTAAGGACTAGTTTAATTATATTATTATTTTTATAATTATTTATAAATATATATTTTTCATTTTTCATTTTTCATTAACATAATATTTATATTTATACACACACACACACACACACACACATATATATATATATATATATATATATATATATATATTGATCATGTCCGGACTCCCGGACAGACTTAAAATCCGGACCCTTAATTTTTATTTTATTTTTTACTTTTTTTTAAAAAAAAAACAACTAAAAAAATTATGAAACTTGAATTTTAGTCTGTACAGACATGTTTTGTTATATGTATCCAAATCACACTCAAAATACTGTATTATATAAAAATTCAAGTTCTATAATTTTATTTTATTTTTAGTTGTTCTAAAAAAAAACAAAAAAAAATATCCGTATTTTAACAAAATGTATAGATATATATATACTGAATCCGGACTATATATATATAAAACATCATTTTGTGTAAGGTAATATTGTAATCGAATTAGTAAATATCCCCCACTCCTCTGGTCAACGGGACTAGTTAGTCCAATATGAGTGGCTAATAACAAATAGAATCCAATTAAAAAACAGATAGACGAGCAACGGGTCCAACTTGGTGGCCGCGTTAACTCCAAAAGCCTCGTGTAAAATTTAGAAAGCCGAATAATAAAATATTGACTAATTACTAGAAAATTACTATTAAACTCTTATTAAGTTATCAAAAAATACAAATTATTTCCTCCCACTAAAATTATTCAACTTTCAGATAATAATTATCAGATGAGCAAAATTTAACTAAAATATCCGTTAACGTGTACATACATATAATTTGGTTAAATTATTAATAATTAAACGTGTATAAATTATTATTAAAAGATATATAAATTATTATTTGTTTTAACCAGCATCATTTACTTTTCAATAATTACTAAAAATGATCATAATTTGATTAAAGTAATTACTGACGTGTACATATTATTTGGTCTTTTGAACATTATGATAATTGCATAAAATTTAATAATTTTGGTCCTTGATAAAAAGTTCAATAATCTTTTCAATTGTGAGTATTGTTATATATATATGATCAAATATTTATATCGAGATTAGACACCACAATATGTAAATATATGAGATAATAATATATAATAAAAAATTGTCACACATTACTATCTTATTTTATTATATTATTTTATAAAATTAATTAAATTTATATTTCACGTCAAATTAATACTACCATTTTTTAAAAGAAAATATATAAGGTTCGGTAATAACTTATTTTAAAATAACTTCTAAATTAATTTAAATTCTGATTTATAAATAAAATATTAAGCATCATTTTTACATATAAAATTAAAATAAATTGTAAAAATGTTTAACTAAAATGACTTATAAATTAAAATAAATTTTAAAGATAATTAAAATGAGGACAAAATAATCTTTATATTTTATCAAACTTATTTATTTTAAAATGTCTTAACTATTTTAAACTAAGTAAAAAATTATTACTTCTCAAAAATAACTTATAAGTTTAAAAATAAGTCTCAAACGAATATGTGAACAGAAAAAAAAATAATTATAAGTTAATTTGAGGAACTTATAAGAAGTAGATGAAGAGGCTCCAATAACCCTACAAAATAAAAAATGGTAGCAGCAATAAAGTCCGAAAGGCCGGCAAACTGAGAAGGAAAAAAAGGATGAGAGAGAAAGTTCCGGCGGCGGTGGAGGCGCCAAAGATTCGCCGGAATGTCCACCCTCCTCCCAATCCTCCACCAAGCGACCGCCCTGTTCGCTTCTACGCCGACGGGATCTACGATGTCTTCCATTTCGGCCACGCCAAATCCCTGGAACAAGCCAAAAAATCCTTCCCAAACACCTACTTGCTCGTCGGCTGCTGCAACGACGAGATCACCCACAAATTCAAGGGCAAAACCGTTTTCACCGAGTCGGAGCGTTACGAATCGCTCCGGCACTGCAGATGGGTCGACGAAGTAATTCCGGATGCTCCATGGGTTCTGTCGCCGGAGTTTCTAGATAAGCATAAGATTGATTATGTAGCTCATGATTCACTCCCTTATGCTGATGCTAGTGGAGCAGCTGCTGGAAATGATGTTTATGAGTTTGTGAAATCAATTGGGAAATTTAAGGAAACAAAAAGAACTGATGGGATTTCGACTTCGGATATAATAATGAGGATTGTTAAGGATTATAATCAGTATGTGATAAGGAATTTGGATAGGGGGTATTCGAGAAAAGAGCTCGGTGTGAGCTTTGTGAAGGAGAAGAGGCTGAGGGTGAATATAAGGTTGCGGAAAATTCAGGAGAAGGTTGGGGTGAAGATTCAGACGGTGGCGAAGACGGCTGAGATGCATAGGAATGAGTGGGTGGAGAATGCTGATCGGTGGGTGGCCGGATTTCTTGAGGTTTTTGAGGAGGGTTGTCATAAAATGGGGCCAGCTATTTGGGATCGGATTCATGAGAGACTGAGAAGGCAGCAACAGCGGGGTGCAGGGAAGCTGGCCAATGGCGGTCGGAGGAACGATCGCCGGAACGTTGAGTACTATGATGATGAATATGGGGGTGTGAAATACTATGATTATGAGGAATCCAGTGAAGAAGAAAAGAAATGAATTTGTGAATTATGGGCTATTTGAAGAACATTGTAGAATAGAAATGGTAACTGATTTCAATTGTCGTGGTCTTGAATATTTTTTTTTTGTTCCTGATTTAAATCAAAAAATGCAATTTAGCAGTCAGTTTCTTTTCGCTATTTTTGAATAGATTATGTTATGTTTGCAAGATTATAGTCTCATCTAATCCCAAAACTAGACTAATAGTCTCAAGTCTAAATTTAAAAACAAACAAGACATTTGAAATTAATAGTTATATTCCAGGTATAATCCTTGCAAACATATAGCCATAACAACAAAAACGATAGATTAGTGATACTATCTCAAGAGCGCGGTTATTTTCATTGCTCTCCTTTAATATAATAAAATGGATTCAGTTACCATGAAGTTAACTCCATGGTAAATTAGTCAATTGACCAATACAGTGCTGACACGCTGAGAGAAATCACCCCCAGCCCGCGTGTCGACACTTTGGTCAATTAACCAAAGTTAACCTCATACTAACTACTCCCTAATAAAATAGTTGTGTTTGTTAACAAAGCTCCACATCAGATCCATACTCGTAAAATACTTGGGTCAGAACAAATTAAGAAAAAGTTGTTTTATAAGATTTTGTTCAAGTGAACTTTAGTATATATTTACACTATCTGCTGCATACTGTGCAGTCCAAAATCTATTTCTTCTTTTGCTGCATCCTTCCTACAATTTCAACTCCTGTTTCTGTACAAATTTCCCTCCCCACCTCGACCCCTTCCATATGGTTTTACTGTCATCATCTACACTAGAACATTAAAGTGGTCTGAGAGTGTTTTTAGGACCACTTATCCATGACGTACCATCAATTGCAAATCTCCATAACGCATTGACATGCTCGGGTAATGCATAATCAATGCCAACCCGAGGACCAACAAGAATCTTTTCTGGTTCTGGTCCATCTAAAACCTCTAAACCACCTGAGAACGTTTACCAAAAACACAAACCTGAGAAATACCAATTTGGTGCAAGAGAGTAGCCTCAAGTTCATTTCATTCCAAAAAATAAGCATTATAAAGTAAATATTTACCTGGGGTGTAAAGAGGATGGTTGGACCATTCCGTGGAAATTCCCAGCGCTTGACCAATCTAGGAAAGAACGAAAATTGAGCAGAAGGAATCCAGGTCATTTGTATAGATAATCACTGACATTGTAATTCATTTTAGGCTTTTATGTATGCAAGTTGTTTTCTCTAAACTAGTATCACTTTTTTGTAAAATAGAGATGACACTACAGATACTTCCATTGAAAGCAGGGCCTACGTCACAAATCAATCAATATCCTCTCAAAACTCCTACTATATCCAAAACCAAAAACAGGAGATGCCAAAGGGTAGTGTGCTTTTTTTTGTGTGTGGGTGTGGGGGGGTGGGGGTGGGGGGTGGGGGGAGGAGAGAGAGAGAGATGATATCAAATTTGTTTTGTAACTGATAAAAAAATTTAATGAACCAACAGGGAGCTGGGCTTGGTAATAATATATAAATTTATTTAACATAGCAAGGCTGATCCATGTACATGTAAGTGGGCATTCAAAAAAAGTTTTAAAAATTGCTGGACTGATTATCTAGGGGTCACCATTACATCATCATAAACTTAAGCTACATATTTATTTTCGGTGCCGTAGGATCCTCTCCATTTCAAGTAAATGGAGACTCCATTTCATGGTCCAAATTTAAAATGTACTCTCTCTCTCCTGTCAACATGATGTCACATTCCAACACATTTTAAATCTGGACCATGAAATGAAATGGAGTCTCCATTTACTTGAAATGGAGGATCCTAGTCCCCGTTGTTTTACCTCTAAATTTCTATCATGTCTTTCATCTTCTAGAAAGTAGATCATACTTGAATACATGATATTTTGTTCATAGGCATATTACAAAGAAAGATACTTCATGTACGTTATACATGCAAGCCTTCCAAATCAAACTAGACAATTTTATATGGAAATAACTCAAACAGGAGTTAGTAAAGAGTCTAAAGCATAAGAAAACAGAATTATCTAGTTGAACGTTGTATAATATACACATTGATATAAAAAATTATATGCAGCAGCATATTACAAATATAATATATTAAATCAAGCGACAAGTCAACCAACCTTCCCAGGCCCAGTAAGGAGCACAGATTTCTCGCTTTTCAGACCCCGACGTTGCTGTATGGTCTCCAACCCTATTTGTCCAAAAGTAATCAAAGAAGTATTAAACTACATTAAGAACAACTTACTCCTTGAGCAGAATTTAACTAAGCAAAATAAGGATACAGGCACAAATATGTTGCAAGGATTTAAAAGTCTATATTCCTCAACAATTTTGTGGTTCTTTCTCTTAATTAATTTTTAATTACAATATTAGCTTAGTCACTATCTGTACATAAAACCAAAAAGTAGGTTTATAAGTAATTCAAACCCTTCCAGAACCCCAGTCACCCAGTACACTTGGTAAACAAGGAAAATACTAGGTTAGAGCCTTCTACTGGCTAGTTCTTGCTTTCCCCTCAAAGAGAGCTTCCTCCACTTTAATATCATAATCAGAGTTCAGCATAAGTTGAAGGCAAACTATATATTTCTTCTTCGTTTTTTTGGTGCAAGAACTATATATTTCCAAGTATTGTTTACCTTCAGCTGTAGAGTTTCAAAATCATTACATTATGTAATCTTCTAAATATGAAGAGCATAACTAATTCATTTTTTCCCCTGCATAAATTATATTTGGGGAATGACTATTCTTAATGTGATTTTATTAATTGTATGTTCTTCAGATAGAAGGCCATTGCAAAGGGAACGGGGAAGGGGCTGCCATGATCTGTATACCGAGATACAAGTCAATACCATATTGTTGAATATTGGCTCATATGTTGTTTGATGACTCTTCATTCTTTCTCATCATGTTGGTGACTCACGGCTGGAACAAAGGAAAAGGACTATGTCCTTTGTCTTGGCAGATTTTGGAAGCAAAGTTGGTGACTCATCATTCTTTGTTGAAATTGATTTTCCTTAAAACAGGGAAATTTGTCCCCTTCTCTTGTAGTATTAAAAGGAAGCATTTGTTTCCCACTTTAAAACCATCCGAGAGCAACCAAGCCGGATATCAGAGAGAGAAAGTGAGGTAGAGAGAGAGAAAAGAGGAAAATAATTAGTGTTTATTTTTCTCAGATGAAAAAGCTTGTATTCTTCAATATTTTTCAGAGTATTTTTGAAATCTCTCCCCATGGTTTTTTTCCGCTAAATTAATCTCTCCCATGATTTTTTCCAGTTGGTTTTCCACGTAAAATTCTTGTGTCATTATTTTTATCTCATACAGTAGTATGCATGTGTTATCTCAGTGTGTGTTTGTGTGCTTGATTTTGCATCAATTGGTATCAGAGCTTGGATCGTGACAACAATCAAATTGAGTTTGGTGTCAGATCAAATATTAGGTTTTGACAAAAATCTCTTCAAAAGACTTGTGAGAGAAACTTGAGAAAGTTTACAAGTCGAAATCTCTATCAAATCAGTTATATTTGAAGAAGGAATTAAACCGGCATCGGATGGAAGAAGATTCAGATTTGACCAATCATATTAATGAGTTTAACAAATTGGTGACCCAGTTGACCAGTATAGATGTGAAGCTGGATGAAGAAGATAAAGTCTTATTACTTCTTGTCTCTCTACCAGACTACTCTCCTTGTAGGAAAGGAAAAACAGTCCTACATTAGAATAAGTGCAAAGGCACTACTTTCAGAGATCAAGAAGACAGTCTTCTTGTATCCTCATATGGACGTGGCAGTGGTCCTAATCAGAAGAAGAATTCCGACAAGAAACGAGGAAGGTCTCAGTCGAGATCAAGCAAGAAGGATAAATCTCAAGTTGAGTGTTATCATTGCCACAAGAAAGACCACTACAAAAATCAGTGTCCATTATTCAAGAAAGGTAAGCAGACTGAAAATTCTGCTAATGTTGATTGGTTTGATATTTTTACACCTTACAATGGTGGTACTATTTTATTGGGCAACAATGCAGTCTGTAAAGTTACTGGAACAAGCATCATCAAAGTTAAAATGTTTGATAGGGTTGTGAGGACATTGAGTGATGTAAGATATATTTCAGAATTGAAAAAGAACTTGTTATCGGTTGGAGTACTTGACTCTATGGGTTGTAGTGCCTCAATCAGAGATGGAGTTATGAAAATTACCAAGGGTTTAACAGTAAGTATGAAGGGTCAAAAAAAGGACACCCTCTACAGATTGATAGGGGACAGTTGTGCAAGAAAGTTCCAACAGTAATTACACAATATTATGACACATACGACTTGATCACTTGACTGAAGGTGGAATGAAAGAATTTTACTAAAGGCAGTTGTTGAAAGGTGTCAAAATGTGCAGACAAGATCAAACACCAGTAAGGATGTGCTTTCTTATGTACATTCAGATGCTTGGAGTCTGATCAGACATACCTCAATGGGTGGAGCCCATTATTTTGTCAAGTTCATAGATGACTACTACAGAAAGGTGTGTATATTTTGTCAGGTTCAGATAATGGCATGGAGTACAAGGATAAACCATTCCTATAGTTCTACCATGATGAAGGTATCACCAGACATTTCTCAGTTAAAATAACTCTAGAGCAGAATGGGGTTATAGAGAGGATGAACATAACTTTGATGGAACGTGACAAATGTATGAGCTTGAATATATGCTTGCCCAAGAGTTCTGGGTTGAGGCAATCAACACAACGTGTTATCTGATAAATCGATCTCCTTCAACTAGAATTAATTATAAAATTCTTGAGGAGGTATGGTTTGGAAAACCAGTTGATTTTTCTGTAATGAAAATCTTTGGTTGCACACCTTATGTGCATCTGCAAGTCGAGGAGCGACAGTCCAAATTTGATCCTAGGTTAAAAGGCAATTTTCCTTGTATATGATGATGGAGTCAAAGGATACCTGTTATAGGATCTAGTATCCAAGAAGAAGGTTGTAAACAGAGATGTGGTGTTCAATGAGAAACACATGTTGAACAAGTCCCAGAAAAAAGAATTTGCAGCAGGTAAGTTGCAAAAACACCCAGTTGCGGTGGAGCTTTCTGAAGAGACAAAAGAATCTGATTGAAGATGATTATCCTTCAGATCCCCAGGAGGTGTCTTATAATCTTGTTAGAGATCGGGAAAGGCGAGTCAGCAAACCAGTGCAAAGATATGGATTTCAGGACATGGTTGTCTTTGCTTTGCTTACTGCAGTGGAGATCCAATTAGCTATTATGAGGTTATTCAATCCGAGGATAATGATAAATGGGCGATGACAAAAGAGATGGAGTCTCTACAGAAGAACCAAACTTGGAAGTTAGTTAAACTTCCAAAGGAATCGAAGGCTATAAGATGAAAGTGGGTGTTCAAGAAGCTCAATCAGATAAAGAAAAAGATTCAAGGCTAAGTTGGTGGCAAATGGGTTCTATCAAAGAGAGGGAATCAACTACCATGAGATTTTTTCACCAGTTGTGAAACACACATCAATTCGTTTGATCTTATCTACAGCTTGATGTGAAGACAACTTTCCTCTATGGTGATCTAGAAGAAAAGATTTACATGAAGCAACCTGAGGGGTTGAACCCTTAGTTTGCAGTTTGAAAAAGTGTATATGGTTTGAAGCAATCCCCGAGACGGTACATACGATTTGATAACTTCATGGTGGTTCATGGTTACTCTTGTTTTGAGTATGATTCATGTGTGTATTTCAGATCACTTGATGATGGTTCTCTAGTATTGCTGACGTTATATGTCGATGACATGTTGATAGCAACAAAGAGAAAGTCAGATATTCTTCAGCTAAAGAATTTGTTGAGGAATGAATTTGACACGAAGGAACTTGGGTGAGCCAAGAAAATTTTAGGTATGGAAATTCACAGAGATCATGATTTGTGCAGAAGATCTTGGAGAGGTTTAACATGCACAATGCTAAACCCGATTAAGCACTCAGATTAACAACATTTCGTGTTATCTTCATAGTTAGGCCCACGAGACCTACGAGATGAGGCGAGTATATGTCTAAAGTAATCATGCAGTAATGCAAATGCAGTAGGTTGTCCTATGTATGACATGGTATGTACAAGGCCAAATATCTTACATGCAATCAATGTAGTTAGCATATATATGCAAATCCAGGAAAAGAGCATTGACATGTTGTCAAATGGATTTTCCGTTATCTAGCAGGTACAACCAATTACGATCTTATATTTGATCGTGATACTGCAAAATGTGAGGTTATAGGGTTTGTTGATTCGGATTATGCTGCAGACCTAAACTCAAGAAGATCTATAATAGTTGTACACCTTTTGTGGAGGATGTATATGTTGTAGGTTAGTGTTGCAGTCTACGGTAACATTATAACAACAGAAGCTGAGTGTATGGCGTTGACAGAGGCAAACAATGAGACTTTGTGATTGAATGGACAAGTTGAAGAACTAGGTTTCAAGCAAGGCAGTATCCAGATAGAGAGTGATATTCAAAGTGCTATTCAGTTAGTAAAGAACCAGGCGTTCCACGCTAGGACCAAACATATTGATATTCGGTGTCACAAGATTCGTGAGTGGCTGAACAATGGTGACGTTGCACTCGCAAAGTTCACACAGGATAATGTCGCAGTTGTGCTCACAAAGTCAGTTTTTGCAGAGAAGTTCAAGCACTTTTTGGACTTAATTCACTTCATCGATTGTTGAATTCGCAGTGGAGTATCCGGGGAGAGGGATACATCTACAGTGAGAAAGAAATTCACAATATGCAGTATTTGGAAACTATGAGTCAAGGTGGAGATTGTTGAATATTGGCTCATATATTTGATGACTCTTCATTCTTTCTCATCATGTTGGTGACTCATGGCTAGAACAAAGGAAAAGGAGTATGTCAAAGTTGGTGACTCATCATTCTTTGTTGAAATTGGTTTTCCTTAAAACAAGGAAATTTGCCCCCTTCACTTGTACTGTTAAAAGGAAGCATTTGCTTCCCATTTTAAAATCATCCGGGAGCAACCAAGCCAGATATCAAACAGAGAGAAACTGAGAGAAAGTGAGGCAGAGAGAGAAGAGAGAAAAATAATCAGTGTGTTTAGTGTGTTTATTTTTCTCTGATAAAAAAGCTTGTATTCTTCAATATTTTTCATAGTGGATTTTTGAGATTTTTCCCCGTGATTTTTCTCGGTTGGGATTTCCACATAAAATTCTTGTGACATTATTGTTATCTCATACAGTAGTGTGCATGTGTTAGCTCCGTGTGTGTGTGTGTGTGCGCGCGCTTAAGGGTGTAAACGAATCGAGTCGATCTGAGTATTGAGTTGCTCAGATTTGGTTCACAAAATTTATCGAGTATAAAATAAGGTTTGATTGAGGCTCATTTAGCTACCGAGTCGAGCACGATTCCGAATCGAGCCCGAGCAGTTTGAACTTTTCGAACGAATATGATTCGAGTATCAAAAGAAAATTACAATTTGAAGAGGTTCGAGTAATTTATCGAACTTTAAAATTTGCTCATATTTGACTCATTTATATTTCGAGTCGAGCTCGAATCGAATTTTTAGTCGAACGAGTACGAATCGAGCCCGAACCGTTTGCTCATTTTACGGCCTTATGTGTGCTTGTGTTTGTGTTTGATTTCACAACACATATGATGGCAAGCCATGAAGGGGTAGCTCGTTCACTCCACAAGGGAGATAAATGAAAGATATTCTTTCAATAGTGATCAATATTATCTACTGAGTTCAATTACATGAGGAATTACCACTGACAGATGTGCAGGAACGAATTAAGACAGCTGCTCCAACTCCTTCCTTTTCTGCCACAATATTGAGCATACTATGGAGACCATAACAAAGGTAAACATATGCATGTCCTCCAGGTCCAAACTATTCACAGAGTCAGTCATAAAATTACAAACACAAGCATTTCTTAAATTCTGAAATATTTTTAAAACAGCCATAAATAATGGTGTAGTGTTGGGTGAATACTTTTATCAAAAAACAATGTAGTGTTGAGTTAAGAATTAGTATTGGTACCATACCTATACTAAGAACACAATTGACATTCCATAATATTAAGTCTTCGGCCAAAAAACTAGTCTTAATGTTATCAATGTGAGTGTCAGATTCGAAATTGAAACAGAAGTACCCCTAACAAATAATTACTCTCATTTTGAGGACCCTAATTCCGTGAATTTAAGATATGCTAACACACCTCCCTGATAAGCATGCACAAAGTCGTCCATCAATCGCGAACATCAGTTATCACGATGATCAAACAACAGCAGTTACTTGATAATTTCACTTGTCACCAGAACGAGTTGCAACCTGACTTTTCACTTACACTGAGAAGTGAGGTTCAAAACTAAAATCTCTCTCTCAGCATCCCTCTTTCCTCTATTTCACATGGACAATTGCACCTTATACTATGCAGCCAGTATAACTCTCTCCTTCGACGGTTATATTAAGGATATCTCATAAGCAATTAAAACTAGCATACACAACTGTGTCAAACAGTATCATGCAGAGTTGCTTGCTGATGTACAACCTTTTGGTAAGTGCTTAAATGTTATAATGGTGCAAGAGATGCAGAAACCATAACAAAAAAGATCAAATCAAATAAAATAGGTAGTGAAAGTATAGGAGAAAGACAATAGGAAAATAGGAAACAACAAAGACGGTGGTGACCTTTTGTAGAAACTTCATCGAACCGACCAGTATATTGGCAATTAATGAAACATGAAGAAGCATAAAGTTTGGCACATTCGATCTCAGAATGAAGCAATACTGTAATCCAAATGTCACTATAAAGTATAAAGGCTCCAAATGTATCCAAATCTAAGTATTGTGGGCATGATACACTAGAAGATAATGGTTGAAGTCATGGAGCAAGGAAAACTCGAAGAGTTCAGAATTGCTAATCAACAAAAGACAAAGATAAAACAATATTATTAATATCTTGGAAATCAATACAAACAAGTAAGTGGCTTTCATTGAAAAATACAAGGACATTTTCAGCTTTTAAACATCTAATATTTTATAAAATGGTATATTCTTCTCAAGTCTGAGCAACTGACATGTGCCATTTTTTTTATTAATTATGCGACATGTGTCATTGATTCTGCTTGCATATGATGGTCCTTGGATTTTAGAATTAAGTTAGTATAAGGATACATAGTAAATCTAATTTTCATTGGACCATACACCAAGTCGTGAAGACTTTGATTAGTTTGTTTAAGTGGTTTCTCTTTTTCTTTTAATCTGTTTTCCTATACCTTTCTTTTGATTCCAGTGTGTGCCCCTCTAGCGATATTTGAAAGAAATACACGAGTACATGACATCTGACAAAGTCATGTAGTTGTTTAGAGAATCTCCAAATTCCATTCAATTCCTCGAGTTTCTATCACTAGGAAACTACTGTCCAGATTAACCTTAAGAGGCCTACTAATTACCCAAAAAGAGTAATTATTATCAAGTAAGCAAAAATGATTAGTTGTTATGGATGATACAAAGCACGATTCAATTGCATAATAGATACTATCTCCTTTCCAAAATTAGAAATATATAGTTTGACTATTTGAAGTCAATTTGCAAAATCTTATAATGTAAAATTGATATAATCCATTTAATTTTTAAAAACAACAAATATGACAATTAGTAACACTTTTTAGTTAGTTTATAGCAATTACAATTGTTCGTAATAAAGTATAAGAATTTCATACTAGCTTTGAATTTTAGGATTTCACGAATTGATTAAAAAAGAAATTCGGAACTGAGGGAGTAAATTTTAACACTCTTATAGTTGACTTACAAATGATTTTAGAATGTTGAAATCACTACACTGGGTGCCACTAGGACCACAAAATACAATTCCAAATAGACATATACTCCATCTGTTCCGCTTGATGCGTCCCATTTGTCATTTGACAATTAATTTTGTTCCATAAAAGAATCCTACTTTTATTCATGGTAGTATGAAATGACATTTTATGACACAATATCCTTAGAATTAACATCACAGTTTCTTTATCATGTCAGATGCCAACATGCATTTAAGTATAAACTTGAAAGAAAAATATTACATTAAAGTTTGCAAATTTTCCAAATGAGACTCAAAGGTAGTAAAATGAAATTGCACAAGCATGGAATATGCCTCAATTGTGATGAGAGAAAACTAAAAGAAAATCAGCAATGAGAAATATTAGTAGTATCTATCTCACCATTGGGGCTGTTCTTGGTGTAATACCAAATCGACCATGACAAGCTGAATCTTTTGACCTATAAGCTTCTACCTGTCATGCATATATCACAAAAGTATTATCTTAATATTCAAATTTAAGCATACAATTTGATAAACAGTACAGAAATTAGTAATCTTAATACCAAAATTTAAGCATACAATTTGATAAACGGAATACAAATTGGTATTAACTATTAAGTACCTCAGTAATCTGAAGAACAACCTCATCTCTCTTAAGGTACTTTCCCAGTAATCTTGGTGCAAGTTCGAGGGCATCGATTCCGTAGAAATCAGGATTCAATAACATCGTCGATGATTTCTCCAAATTAGACAATAATAACAGTGGATTAATTTTATTTTTTGGGTTTTGATCATGTTCTGCTCTAAGCTTTGGTTTGGATTTGGATTTGGGTTTAACAATGGTTAGGGATTTGGGATCGTTAGCAATGGATTTGATTTGCACAGTTTTGATTGGTTTAGTGATTCTTTTGGAACGTTGGATTCCCTTCATTTTGTTCACCAACAAGGCAACAAACTAGAAGGGCAAGAATAATTACATTGATTTGATGATGAAGGAATGAAGTGCAGGACTCTTTCCGGTTTTGACCCGCTATCGCGGTTGATGTATATTGTTAATATTTTGGCTGTGACCATGGTTTGGTTCTCTATTATTGTGCCGTGCGTGCACCTAATTACAGTGGTCATTTATAAGAGAGCAGATGCCCATTTTTTCAATTCCCTTTTGTGTCTCTTACTTAAATTTTGACGCTTATTCTTTTATTTAACACTAATTAATTACTTTCTTTGTCCCATAATTATAGACTAATTTTTTATTTTGAGATGTCCCAATATATAGGCTATTTACAATTTATAAAATTTAGTTAGTTTATTGTTTTACTTTTATACCCTTATAATAAATATTCAACCATTATTTTTTTTTTTTGAAAAAACAACATTCAATGTTATTATTGTTATCATCACATTTAATGTTGTTGTATTCTCAATAAAAGAATTCAACCTTTTAGACTTAATAAATGAATTAATTTGGAATAACATAAACGTTTTGTGATTGGTTGAAAATTTATGTAGATTAAAAATTCATCTTTGATTAAAATTCTATTTTAATGGTCAGTACACGTTGATCAATTAAGTTGAGAGTTTCAGTGTGATAAGTAAGAAATTATTAAGTTATTCATTAATTCCATATTAAGGGGTATATGTTGAAATTTTTTTGTTAAAATTGCCACTTAAACTAATTTTTTTAAACTAACGTGTCAAAAGAAATCAGCCTATAACTATGGGACGGAGGGAATATAAAATTAAATAAGAAGTTAGGTGTCAAAATTTAAGTAGGAGACACAAGACTACAAAAAAAATAGGGTACAAAGGATCTGCTCTCCATTTATAATGTTTAAATATCAATTTTTGAATATTTTATTACCTCTCATGCATGCATGCACGGGGGATTCAGAATCTGTTCCCGGGGAGAATTTTCTAAACATAGCACTGTCTATTCTGCCCTCTTAATAGATTTGTCACTGTACATGTATATTACTCCCTCCGTCCCAAATTATATGTTGTTTTAGAATTCTACACACATGCCAATATGTGTGATAAAAATACTAAAATACCCTTATGTGCTAATTTTTTATTTTATGTAATTAAGACTTTAGTAAAAGGAGATTGTCCATGGAAGAGTGTACCAAGGTCTTTTAAGAAGCATAACTTTGACAATCACATTCTTATTGGTGAGAATATAAAAAGGATGTTTAAAAAATAGGAGAGACTTGAATGAGTAATGACTATCAACAATTAAGGTAAATGGGCAAACTTGGAAAATAAAGGGAAAAAATATATTAAAATATTGAAAAAACAGATATTATGGGACAAAATTTTTCTGCTAAAACAGCAGATAATTTGAGACGGAGGGAGTAGTTTTCAGATACTGGTATGTCATGTTATTTTATAATTTTATAATGTTTAAATATAATGTTATTTTTATTCACTACTACAAAACAGTAAATAGACAACGCTTAAATATAACGTTTTTTATAAAAATATTGTGGTATTTTTTTTTATAACATTTTTAAAAAAAAATTTGTAAATATATATACAAAAATATTATCTATTTAAAAGGGCATTTTTTTTGTTTTAACTAAATAACTTTTTTTTTTTAAAACGTTATCCAGATAAAAAACACGGAGGAAAAAAAATACGCTCTCCGTGCTAGTAGGCTAGGTTTTTTCATCGCAGGTTCTTTTCTGTTTTGGATTTGTTCTTCATCAAGTGACTGATCTCGGCAGCCGTCCGCCAAGACACCACCCTCTGGACCCAAGCCCCTCTCGCTGGCGTCCATACCGCCGCTGAGTCACTCTTCCACGTTACCATCGACGTCTCCGACTTTCCCGACCTCGCCGTCTCCTACACGAGGCCCGGTCAGTACCTCCAGCTCCGACTTCCGGGCGTTGAAAAGCCATCATTTCTCGTCATCGCGTCGCCACCGTCTCTCGCCATCAGTCGGTTCTTATATTCGCTACCAGATCTGGAATTAGGTCAACTCTTTGTTAATCAGATCATTTCTTTGTACGTGGCGATTCTGTTCAATTTTAATTCCTATTTTGTTATTCGTCATTATATGAATCTGTTTTTGTTATATTAAACATAAATACTTGATTGAGCTTAAAATATGCATTATGTTAACTCTTGAAATTCTCAGAAACAAAACTGAAACCTTGGAAGGTCCTCAGCTCTTGGAAGTTTTCTGGTTGAGAGAGAAAGGTTGGAAAGACTGTGAATTGGAGAGAGAAATGGGGTGATGGTAGGATTTGCAGCTGGGGTTTTGAAATCAGCTTCTAATTAGAATCCCAGTGTTGGATTTCACTGGTTTGGTAAGTTTTTTTTATCCTATTTTTGGAAAAAAAGAATCATTTTTGAAGTTTTGAGGAGACCCATTTGCTTAAAGATTGATGCTTTTTGTGTTCTTTCATTTGGTTTTTGCTTGATGTGAAGTGTTTATGTAGTTGGATAATTTGGGTATTAATGAGTCCATTCTCTTTTTGATATGGTTTTGTTGATCAGGAGTTGTGTGTTACAATTTTATTAAATCTGGATCAACACTGCCTGCCAAATATTTGTGTATTTTCTGGCTTTTAGCTAATAATGTTCTTGATAAATTGATAGGGTCAGTTTTATTTGACATATTTGCAGCCTGTTGAGTATAATATTGATAAGGTCTAAGATTTGATTTAATTTTCTTTCTTTCTCATTGATCAGACAGATTTTGTACGACTCATTGGTTTTGGAAACACTTGCATTCCCTATATAACTGCTGTTTTGGGCTCAATTGAGCAGGTAATGTGCAATGCTTGTATTGACTATCCGATTTGTCTAATATATTTGGTTGCGAAGCTGATATGAACCATTTATTGCTCTAAAGGTGATCTGTTTTAACTTTTTCATTCTGCTGTGTTTCTTTCATAATCTTGGTGGATAGGTGCAAGGAGTAGGACACTGGCCACCGATTACCTGGATTTCTGTCTCTGGTACCAAGGGAAGGCTTTTGGAAGGTCGAAACCAATTGTATTTTTGCTCTTTGCTGGAGTCATGGCCACATTGTTACACTCTGAGTCAAGACGCTTGTATTCTTGGTGGTGGGACAGCCACATTAGCCCAAAGAATTCCAAATGGCTTCAAGAAAATCTTACAGGTGTTAATTTTCTCCTAGATTCTGGTTTATGTTTTGTGTAAGGGATGGTCACCGAGTATCTTTTAAAAAAGTAAATGTTGTTTTGAAATGTCCTTTTATCAGTTTAAATTATCCTCTTCTAAAGTTTTATAAACTGTATCCTAATGGACGAAACTTGAATGGTTAAACTGTAAACCTTTCTTTAAATAGGTAAAAATACATGCAAACTCTTCAAGGAGGCGCATCCTGCAGTCCTTTGGTTGGCCTGAAATATCTAGGAGTCTGTAAAATTGAGTTTATTCGGAACATTGTGATCATTTGCTTGTAAAATTGAGCCCCAGAGATTATTCAGAGTTGTGTAAAGTTCAAAACTTAAGAGTTGTGTAAATATCTAGGAGTCTGTGTAAAGTTGAGAGGTCATCTGTATGTGCTAATACATGTATCGGTCCTATTGGACAAGGTAACCGGATCCCTCTCTTTTAAGTCACACTCTCGGTCTCACTTCACAGATAAGACTGATACCATAACCAGGCTCTCTTTCTCAGCCTGTTCTCCAATGGCTACCATCAGCCAATCCACATTACTCTTTTCTCTCTCCTTTTCTTTCTTCTTCTTCTTCATTTTCAACTCTGCTTCAGCATCAGATTCATCTGAAGCTGAAGTCCTTCTCACTTTCAAGGACTCCATGGAAGACCCTTTAAACTTGTTAACAAGTTGGTCCAACACCACATCTGCCCACTACTGTAACTGGACAGTCAGTTGTATAGCTACTGATTCTCTTCCTCTCCATTTCTTCTCTAAACCTCCAAAGTCTGAATCTTTCTGGTGAAATTTCCCCTTCAATTTGTAAACTTCCCAATCTCTCTATTCTAAATCTTGCTGATAATCTCTTTAACCAGCCCATCCCTCTTCATCTATCACAATGTGCTACTTTGGAGACCCTGAATCTCAGCAATAACCTCATTTGGGGGACAATACCAGATCAGATTTCTCAGTTTGAGTCATTGAGAGTTCTTGATTTGAGCCGAAATCATGTTGAAGGAAAAATTCCAGAGGTCATTGGGTCATTGAAGAAGCTTCAAGCTCTCAACTTGGGTAACAATTTGCTTTCAGGTAGTGTCCCTTTTGTTCTTGCCAATTTCACTGAACTTACTGTGCTTGATTTGTCTCAAAATCCATTCTTGGTGAGTGAGATTCCAAGTGGTATTGGCAAGATTCTTAAGCTTGAGCAGCTTTTGTTACAAGGCTCTGGTTTTTATGGTGAAATACCAGATTCATTTCTGGGTTTAAAGGGTTTATCTATTTTTTAGACCTTTCTCAGAACAATCTCATTGGTGTATTACCAGAGTCACTTGGGGGGTTTTCTCTTATAAACTTGGTGTCTTTTGATGTTTCACAGAATAATCTTTTTGGGTCATTCCCAAATGGTATTTGTAATGCCAAAGGCCTTATAAACCTCAGTCTCCATACTAATTTCTTCAATGGTTCAATTCCCGAAAAGTCCATCAATGAATGCTTAAATCTTGAGAGATTTGAGGTTCAGGACAATGGGTTTACTGGGAATTTTCCAAGTGCGATATGGTCACTTCCTAAATTGTGTTGTGTTATAAATACGTGTATACTACACATATAACTAGCTTTACTCGTATATGAAATTAAATAAATTCCTTTGATTTTTCACTTTTCTGCTCACTAGTCACGTTGTGTTTTTTTTTTTTTTTACAATTTGTCAGACACTCTCACTGATACAGTACCAATCAGAGAGTACAATGCAGAGCACCCATGAGAGAGAAAGGTTGGAAAGACTGTGAATTGGAGAGAGAAATGGGGTGATGGTAGGATTTGCAGCTGGGGTTTTGAAATCAGCTTCTAATTAGAATCCCAGAGCTGGATTTCACTGGTTTGGTAAGTATTTTTTATCCTATTTTTGGAAAAAAAGAATCATTTTTGAAGTTTTGAGGAGACCCATTTGCTTAAAGATTGATGCTTTTTGTGTTCTTTCATTTGGTTTTTGCTTGATGTGAAGTGTTTATGTTGTTGGATAATTTGGGTATTAATGAGTCCATTCTCTTTTTGATATGGTTTTGTTGATCAGGAGTTGTGTGTTACAATTTTATTAAATCTGGATCAACATTGCCTGCCAAATATTTGTGTATTTTCTGGCTTTTAGCTAATAATGTTCTTGATAAATTGATAGGGTCAGTTTTATTTGACATATTTGCAGCCTGTTGAGTATAAGATTGATAAGGTCTAAGATTTGATTTAATTTTCTTTCTTTCTCATTGATCAGACAGATTTTGTACGACTCACTGGTTTTGGAAACACTTGCATTCCCTATATAACTGCTGTTTTGGGCTCAATTGAGCAGGTGATGTGCAATGCTTGTATTGACTATCCGATTTGTCTAATATATTTGTTTGCGAAGCTGATATGAACCATTTATTGCTCTAAAGGTGATCTGTTTTAACTTTAGCATTCTGCTGTGTTTCTTTCATAATCTTGGAGGATAGGTGCAAGGAGTAGGACACTGGCCTCCTATTAAATGTTTGGTGTTGTACTTAGTCTGGCATCAAAAGTTTCAGGTGCAACATTCTCAAACGTGTTCCTAACAGTGCACTTTGGCTCCTTCGATTTCCAGCTGCAGGGGAAATGAGACTTAGTACATGTATGTAGCCTTTATAGCTTTAGTTGTAAATTATTTGAATGGGGGTAGAATTTACCTTTCGTTAGGTGTATGGGGGTAGAAGTTACCTTTTGAAAGGTCATATTTATATGGTTTGGTATATATTGTGGATGTAGTAATGTGAAACTGTAATCGAATGGTATTTATTGGGATGTATTTTGAATGGTTGATACATTTTGACTTTAAATTTAATTGAGAATTTAGACCTTTTAGTTTTAGCTATATATCATGGCATTAGCATATTGCAGGTGCATTGGTAATGTAGGTGAATGAATTACAACAATTTTTTTTTTTTTTTTAATCTACAACATTTTAAAAACGTTGTGTAAATGTGCCTAAACGTTGTCTGATATACTAAACAACATTTTTATCCAAAAAACGTTGTGGAATCATACCTTCTACAACGTTTTTAAGCATATGTTAATTTTTGAAAAACAAATCTACAACGTTTTTTTCCTTAAAAATGTTGTGTATTGTGCTTAACTATAACGTTTTAAAAACGTTGTGTAAGGGTGTCAAATAGATGACACTCTTAACCACAACGTTTTTCTGACTGAAATCACAACGTTTTTTTCGCGTTATCTATTTACTGTTTTGTAGTAGTGATTGTTATGCTATTGGTATTTCATGTTAGTACCTACGTACTGATATATGTTGATATATTAGTTAATTGTGCATGTCAAATTTTTGAATAAATAATCCTTGGCAAAAAATATAAAGACGAGTTAAAACTTAAAAGAAGTTGCAGTGTCAGGTTAGATTTATGTTAATTACATTTGTCACTGGTCTTCTGGTAGTAATTTGATTAGTCGCCATGCCTAGTTTCTCATTCAGTTATGTTATATTGAATCTTGGAATTACTGGTGTCGAGGAGATGCCAAAATTTAAGAATTTAGTGACCATTTTGAATATTACATTGGCATTGCAGGCCTCTTTAGAAGAGTCCTAGCCTAGCTATGGCTATTTTTACACTTACGGTGCAAATCATATCTTCGCGGCGTCGCTTCTTCAGATCTTCTTCTTCATATCTTCACCGATCGGTAGTGCCTCCTCTTCTTGAACCCATGGTCAGACTTAACCATATCTGCTATCGAAAATCTCACCATCATTTGCCATTTAAGCCGCCTCATGTTCATCTTCTCCGACCAATTTTTTGTGCGTTGAACAGAGGTTAAAAATGTAAATGATTTCTTCATTTTGGTTAATTAATGTTCATATTTAAATAGATTATGCTTAATTTTCTCTCCAATTTCAAGATCTAAAATTGGCAGAAGAAAATTTTGTGGGATTGATGTCAGGCCGATAGTGTAGAGAGAGAGAGAGAGAGAGAGAGAAATAATTCTTATACTAGTAATTTGATTAGTTGCTATGACTAGTTTCTGATTCAGTTATGTTATATTGGATCCTAGAATTGTTGGTGTTGAGGAGATGCCGAAATTTAAGAACTTAGTGACCATTTTGAATATTACATTGACATTGGACGTGTGTACTTCCTGTGGTATATTGTTGTGTTTTTCGTTTATTTGGAATTGAATTATCCTTTTCTTTTTTAATAAAAACATTTTCTTTCAAGATATGATATTTTAAGAGAAATTGGTTAAGCACTTTGGCTTCTTCATCAGGAACTTATCAAATGCAAAGATGTGTAGTACGCAAGACTTGGAGCCAACATGCATACTTTTGAAGACATGAAGTGAACTTTCATGTGAATGGGTAAACTTAATATTTGACACTTTGGAGCCGATAGAATTTTGAATAAACTCCCTCAGATGCTGATATCAGCGTCTCGTGCGTACCAACTTCCACAACCTGGCCTTTATCCATAACTACTATGGTATCTGAGTTTTTTATAGTAGAAAGCCTGTGTGCAACTGTAACCTGTGTTGTTCTTGTCAATAAGCCATGATCACTGCTGTTAAGTTGTATTGATTCCAAAGCACTCACCACAGCGCTTTCAGACTCCGCATCGAGGGAACTTGTTGCCTCATCAAGTAGCATTATTGCAGGCCTCTTTAGAAGAGTCCTAGCTATGGCTATTCTTTGTTTTTGTCCACCAGAAAGTTGGCACCCTTTTCCCCCACCACTGTGTCATACCACGTCAAGCGGCAATTGCTTACAAACTCATGAATGTTTGCTTTTCTTGATACCTCTATGATTTCGGTTTCAGAAGCTCCTTCATTCCCATACCAGATGTTGTCTCTGATTGAGCAACTAAAAAGAAGTGGCTCCTGTTGGACCAATCCTATTTGTGTCCTTAACTTTCTCAGGTTATAGTTTCTTATATCCTTTCCATCAATTAGTATAACACCTTCTCTGGGAACATAAAATCTTAGCAGAAGGGCCAAAACAGAAGACTTTCCAGCTCCACTTTGCCCAACAAGAGCCACCTTTGATCCAGCCTCAATTTGCAAACTGAAGTCATTAAGTATAGTCACTTCTGGTCTTAGTGGGTAACTGAAATGGATGTTTTGGAATTCAATTTCTCCTTTGATTTTCTCAGAAGGCGGATTTTCTGTTGTATCTGGTTCGATTTCTGTTTGTCGGTCAAGGGTTTGAAATGCTGGAGTTAATACACTGATTGCAGAGACAACAGTGGGAATCAGTGTCCATAGCTCTGTGATTGAGGGTACTGTGAGGGAGAAGATCTGATATGCTCTTATTCCATCCACGAACTTGGCTTGCTTTCTGTCAACCAGAACTGTTGTGTACCATAAAGCGATAGCATGAGCAACGTTCCATAAGAAAAGAGATACAATGATCCCATACTTTACACTTTCTTTCCTGCTCTTGCTTGTTGTTTTAACAAGAGACATTTTGGCCTTCTGAAGTATATGATCTTCGTGACAAAAAGACGCAACTGTCTTTATGTTGGCTGTGCTTTCAGAAGCAAGGGCAACTAGTTCTGATTGTGCTGCAGCATTGTCACCTGAAAATCCTTTTGCAGACTTGGCTTGAATCAGTCCCCCAATGAAGTGGCAAGGCATGACAGCCCAAGCTACGAGAGCCATTCTCCAATTTGCAATCATGCTAACAATCGTTGCAATCAGTATTGAAGAGATGCATTGGACAATCACAGACATACGATCAGATATAATGGTCTTGACTGTGGAGGTTTCACTGATCCGTGAAGTAAGTGAGCATCATCAAACCATGCTAATTCATTCCGTACAGCTGTAATAATGATTTCCATGGATGATAAGTGTAATGATTTGATGCAAGCTACATGTGGAAGTAGATGATGATACGAGTGCAATACCGAATAGAGTGCTTTTCTGAGGTTTGTCATGGCCTTCTCTCCAATGATTCATAATGCTGCAAAGTATGGCTGAAGAGCGAAAAGCAATCCTATAGAAGAAAAGATCAACGTCTCTTTCTGTCCGAATCATTCTTGTCCATTGTCATCCAAAAACAGGTTTCGAGATGCCAGAAAGAGCTACAATAGCAGTCTTTACAAGTTCTGATTCTGAAGAATAGCTACATTTGCTCTATCTTTCTGTTCCTCTTGCTTTGGAGGATCTGTGAGATGGCTATTGAGCTCTGAATGTTTGGCCTCCACTTGCTCAGAAGAAACATGTTGCTGGATTCTTGCAAATCTATTATTCTGTAATTCGCTTAATTTAAACCGATCAAAAACCTCTGTTAATCGTGATTATAGGGGTTATTAGTTGTAACTTTTAGTTTCTACAAACCTCGTGCCACCTTGTACACTGATATTCTGCATGAAATAAGTTGTTGTAGAATCCTGCTGTCTAACAAGTCATGGTGCTTTCTCTCTCTGTAACTTGTCCATTCTCTACAACTACAATCATATCTGCATTGACAATTGTTGACAACCTGTGTGCAATCAAAATGACTGTTCTCCCTTGCCTCTCGAGGGCATCCTGGACCAGCTTCTCTGATTCTGAATCAAGAACTTGTTGCCTCGTCGAGGAATAGGAGGGTTCTTTAGGATGGCTCTTGCTATTGCAATCCTTTGTTTCTGTCCACCAGATAACTGCACTCCCCTTTGTCCTACCTGTATTAATTTTATGAGAAGCTTATTCAGAATTTAATATATTACAATTGCAAAGTATACTTAATAAGTATATATGAGAGATGGGTAGCTGGCCTCTGTTAAGTATTGGTTTGGAAATTGAGATATGAAAGAGTGTGCATTTGCCATCACTGCCGCACTCTGGATCTGCTGATCATCTGCGCCTGTATTTCCTACCTTCATGTTGTCCTTGATGGTACCAGTAAATAGTGATGGCTCCTGGGAAACGGCTCCTACGTTTCTCCTGAGGAACTTCAAATCTAGATCCTTTATGTTGTGGTTGTCAATGAGAATCTCCCCTGAATGATTTTGCACTTTATTAGGCTTCTGCATCTCAATACACATAGTACTGCTCTCATGCATCTGGGAGCCGACCCGTACCAAATGGTGGCGATAGGACTTAACTGACCACTATAACTTGCACCGTCCGTAGCAAGATTTGACGGTCGCGCAACACTATGTTTCAGAACAACTTAGAAGGAAAAAATTACTAATTTCGAATTAACAGTAAGACAACTTCCCCTCCGTAATGCTGTGTTGTACTTGTTGCTGTTAAATTGTTCTGCAACACAGTGTTGCAGTCTTGCAAAGGGCCTTATTTTTTTAAAATCCTGATGTCAGATCTTGAAACGGTCGGTGCAAGATTTGTTGGCCAGTTAAGCCTATAACTACCGTTTGTTATGGATCAGCCCCTATATATATCTGTATGTGCGCTCATATAGTTTGTATGCACGTAGATGTGCTTAATATGTCAGGCATGTGCAGGCACATATGCATACTAATAAAAATTTAGGAACTTAAGGTGGATGGAATGGCTACTAACCTTTTGCAGTATCATAGAATCTTGCCACTAGGGAGATGATAGTGCTCTTCCCGCAGCCACTACTGCCTACTAAAGCCACCACCTTTCCTGCTGGGATTGACAACGAAAACCCTTGAAGGATCAGCTTCTCCTTGCGGGATGGGTAAGCAAAGTGTACGTCACGTATGTCAATGTTGCCTTCAACTACCTCGAGCGTCTTCCCTTTTGAGTCATAACTTATGGTGGAATTCCTTTTAATCACCTGAAACACTTCCTTTCCTGCAGCTTTTGCCTGATTGAAGATTTGCATGTCTGGTGCAGCATACGTGAGCGATCTGAAATTCAAACAAAAGCAACCCATTGTAGTGTTCGAAAAGTAAATTTTGTTAAGAGAGTTCGATTCCTTTATACTATCTCCGTCCTGTATTTATTGCAACAGATCTTTCAGCGTTTGTGGCATGGATTTTAAGACATCTCAAAAACGTATTTAACTATTATATTTCTTAAAAAGACATAATATGGTTAACATTTGAATATATCAAAATAAATAAATATATAATATTTAAGTATATTTTTAGTACGTCTTAAGAGCATCTTCAACCGCTATAGTCCATATGACATTAGGAGATGTTCTTTAGTCTTCAATTCTTCCAACAGATGGACTATCCCATAGACTATAATATTAAAAGATTATATTATATTATTTGAATATAGTTCCATTTAAATATATTTAAAATTATAGTTTATCAAATTCTAGTTCCTTGATATAGTCCACCAGCTTAACCGGAAAAACTGATGGACTAAATTTAGTCCGGCTGCTGGAGTGAAATATGAATCTTAGACTATATTTAGTCTAGGATTATTGCTTCTCCGGCCTGCTGGAGATGCTCTAAACTATGTGCCAGAAACACTAACAGATGTGTTGCCTTAAATATGGGACGGAGGGAGTAATATTTTTTTCTCCTTACATAGCTCCGAACAGAATGCTCATAACTGCAGCTAGAACATCTCCTCCAGTTGATCTTTTTGCTGCAACAACAATTGCTCCAACCCACACAATCAGAGACCATGAACAGAAGGTCACAGTTTGGAACATACCAGTTCCTACGCCCTTTATTAATGCTTCTCCCCTGCACAGTTCTAATTGTCTCCCCATGCATTCTGAAAAAGACTTCATTGCAGAATTTTCTCCTACAAATGCATACACTGTTTTGATCTGTGAAACAGTCTGCCACACAGAGATATGAGGCCATAGATTTAGTTGGTTAGTTTATTAAAAATTAGATCTGCATGCACGAGATAAAGGAGGAAAAGTTGCTATCTTGTTACCTGTTCAACCATTGCAGTAGCTTCTGACAAAAATAACGTCTTTGCAGCTGAAATGGCATTCATTTTTTTGGTATAAGTGGCTCCAATTATAAGAATTAGAGGAACAACCGACAGGGAAAGGAGTGACACCTCCCACGACGATATGAAAGCAATTACAACTCCAGAAAAGAAAGTCGCAAGGCTTGCCAGGAAATGGCCCAACTGTCGGTGAGAAAGTTTATATTTCCATTTATGTGACAAATACTTTGGATATATATGTACATATGATAAATTCATGTAAGAATATTAGCATGTATTGCATTGATATTGTCAAAAGCAGCAGTGTTTAGCTACCGAGTCAAGTACGGTCTCAAATCGAGCCAACTTATTCGATCCTAATATCAATAGAAATTTGCAATTTAAGAAAATTTGAATAATTTATCAAACTTTAAAATTTGCTCATATTTGAATTGAGCGAGTACGAATCGAACCCGAAACTCATTTTATTGATGAAACAATTCTATAGTTGGTTGACAGAAGAATTCAAATAACCATCTATACCTTTTCTCCAATAGCGTCTTGTATGACACTCATGTGGTTGCTTATGCCACTGATTATTTTTCCATTTGTTAAATCTGTATCAAAAGCCCCAACCTCCTGACTGAGCACTGCGCGCAAAAATGCTAATCTTAATCGTGCTGCCTGTCTTTGACTTGTGTACATCCAGCACCCAGTCTCTGCACATCCCAAACTAAGGGTCAGTGTGGGAATTCATATATTTTAGATCAAGGATGCTTGAGAACCTTCTTCTTTTCCTTTATTTTTATTTCTGTCTTTTTGTTCTTTAGACAACTTTTTTTTCAGGAATTGGCAAAAGCCGAAAAAAACAATTTTGAAGCCCATTCTTTTTATGAGTTGATGGTCTAGTATTGTAGTTCTCCAATACCAATACCAATACCAGAGGGTATGTTCGGTTACCAGCGTTATAGCGTGCATTTGCCATCGCATAAAAAATGGTGTGGTGCATTTAAGCTCCAAACGTGGCGTTTGTGAGTTAAATTAGTTGCGTTTAGAATAAGTTGCTTGTAGACGTACAAAATGGAACCATAAACGCGCTCCATATAAGCTAGTAGACAAACAAGTACTATGAATGCTGACGGCATCAGTTTTATTTTTAACAGAAGAGACAGAAATTATAGACTACCTAGTATTCCAGCAGGAAATGTGGCAATGGCCATGTACCACACATATGGAATAACCTGAACAAATCAAACAACCAATGCATTAGGAGATATTACTGTCCCCACCGCATATTTTTCTGGGAAAATACTGCTAGTATACCTACCTTCTCTAATGCTTTAACCATGGCCTTATTGTCATGAATGTTGTTGCCAAATGCGTCAAGGGCTTTGCCAAGCAGTAGATAGCCAACAGGTTGAGCAAGGCCATGGACAGTTGACCCCAATGTGCCGAGAGCCATCAGCGTCCAATCCAGTGCATCCGCATAGCTCAAAAGCTCATGAAACGACACGCCCTGAGCATCAATCCGATTCTTGATCTCCTCTATTTCTTCTCTTTTCTGATCATCCTGCATTTGTTCCACTGCCATTTTTTTGCACCATGCACGTAGAGGTATGTTAAGCGGATAATGCACATTGTTTGTTGGTCTATTTATGGCTTATGATACCTAAACAATGTGCGCATATCCTCTTGAGGAATATGTGCAGGATATCCTCTGCCAGATTGAAGTCAAAATATTGTTTTAATCTTTCAGTCTTTGTTTGCATCGCTACAATCTTTTGAATGAATTAGGCACCTCAGTTTTATGTAGAGTAATCCATTTGTTTTATATATATATATATATATATATATATATATATATATATATATATATATATATATATATATATAAAAAAAAATATATAAAAACTAAACATAAACCAAATTAATTGTATTTAGCTTGCAAAAAATATGTATTAGTGTTCTTACAATTTGACAAATGATGCTTAACTAAAGTGGATAATATTGGCCATTGGAGTAAGTGGTATACTCACCGTAAATAACCTACATTAACTTGTCTTTTGGGCTGATGTTATTCTTAGACCAAATAAGGGCGTAAATGAACTGAGTCGAATCGAGCCGAGTATTGAGTTGTTCCGATTTAGTTTACAAAATTTATCGACTATAAAATAAGGTTTGATTGAGACTCGTTTAGCTACCGAGTCGACGATCTCGAATCGAATCCGAGTATCAATAGAAAATTGCAATTTGAGGAAGTTCGGGTAATTTATCGAACTTTAAAATTTGCTTATATTAGAATCATTTATATTTCGAGTCGAGCTCAAATTGAACTTTTAATCAAGCGAGTACGAATCGAACCAAAACTATTTGCTCATTTTACATCCTTAGGAACAAACCATGGTTAATATTATCCATTCTTGACATTCCTGCATACAAGTTAGGTGGTCCACAACATGATTTTTCCTCATCTTAAATTTTCAGCCATTTCCAATTTTTATTTTTTTTAAAAAAAAATTGAATTAGAGTTGGGAAATGATCAACTGAAAAGGATACTCATAACAAGCCTAAATTCCACAGGAGTCCTATTTTTGCCATTTAGTTTGGAAATAATCATTTGAATTTTTATTTTTTTGTTGTTTTTATGATAGTATAAAGTTATGCAATTTCTTAAAATTTACTCACATTTTCATTGCATGTCACAATAGCTTCTGCTGAAATAAGTTAGTTATGCTCGTAAATAAAGTAATATAAATTAACTAAGATAAATAACAATATTAATTTAACTAATAGTAAATTTACTTATATAAATTAACTAAGATAAACAACAATATTAAATTAACTAACAGTAAATTTACTGCTAGTTAAATATAGTAAAATTAACTAACAGTAAATTAACTAAGATTAAATTAAATAACAATTTAAAGTTTAGAGTTGAATTAACTAATAGTAAATTAAATACTAATTTAAAGTTAACTAAGATAATAACAATATTCAATTAAGTAACAGTAAATTAACTAAGATAAATAACAATATTAAAGTAACTAAAAGTAAATAACAATATTAAATTAACTAACAGTCAATTACGGTGTTTGGGTTCTGGAAATGCTTCAAAGTTTATTTTAGGAAACAATAAATAAAGGGTAATATAGATTGCAAAGGGTAATATAGCTATTTAGCAAAAAAAAAGAGTATAAAATTTTACTAATGGAAGTAATAATTTCCTAAAAATATATTCTTAGAATTTGAAAGTTTTGCAATAATTAAAAACAACTTCCTATAAATTAAAAATGAAAAGGTTGGAGGGCTTATCCTCTTACAAAAATGAATATATAGCTGGACTAATGAAATCCCAAATAAAATGATCATAAGAAAGAATAATTATAAATGCAAATGTTAATTTCATGATAAGTTAATTAATTGATCATGTGAGACACCGAAATTTTTTTAAATAAAAAGGAATTTCCTTTATTTATTATTTTGAAATAGTAAGGGTGGATTTGATTAATGTGGTTAGTTATGGGTAAAATCATGAAATATTGATATAATATTCATTATTGTCGGAGAATATTATTCGTTGGTGGTGGAATATTAAATCTTTGTCGAGAATATTAAATGCAGACAGTAGCAGTAATAATGTGTGGGCCCCATAACGGAAAAACGATTGGAGGAAGAAAACGACAAAATAAGTTGTTTAAAAATAACTTGGCGTAGTTATTACTGATTTACCTTTGTTGGAATACCCGGTGGTTAAAACACGATGTCTGGCGTTATTGCGCGATACCAGATTGCACCAATTATTGATTCTTACGTGAAGGCACTACTCAATAATGGTTACGATAATTCTTGCTTCGATATTTTATTTTATTGATTCAATAATTGTCTTTGCGTTGATATTTTATATTCTTTGTTGTTTGATAATTGTCATTACACATGATTTTTTCATTATCGAACCAATAATTCATATTATCCTAATAATATTATTAGATAACATTATTGGCAATGTCTAGAAAGTTCATCTAAGGAGAGGTTTGGTCACCTAATTGCGGCGCCAAGAAGGAGAAATTTTTATTGGAAAGCCCTCTTTCACAAGGAATCGCCTTCGGTTGTCAATATTGTGATTACGTAATATTATTTGTGAATAATTAATTATTGATTCATATGATGAGGAAAATATTGATTTTATGTGGATATAGATGGAGAAAATTTTTATAGTGACAATTGTTGAAAATTAATATTTTATCTTTTTCGATAAAATAATTCATTTAAATATATTATTTTAATAATATATTAACGATGATATTTTTACGATGAATGTGGGATATATGAGTATATGTGGAGGAGGATATTTTTGTTACTAAAATGTTTAAAACATGTTAAACATGTCGGTGGACCCCATTTATTAGTTGAAATTTGATTATAAATTGTGTAAAATCGCCCATTTGTGGATTTCATCAATTTCTGCTTGGAATTTGGAAAAACTTTCTTCTGTAAAGTTGTAGAGAATTGAATTTCCTATAAAAACACGCGAGATTTGAATTTTCTGGCAAAAGAACTATTTATTGTGAATTATTGAAGTTCAAGCTCAAAATAATTGATTTTGGAAGTTTAAAATAATTTAAATAAGAAAAACGTTTTTAAATGTTTTTGGGCATCTTTAACATGTGTTGATGGCTGGGATCAGATTGTCTAGATGGGCGTAGAGAATTTATTAAATATATTAATATTATATTAAATTTTCTACTTTTTTGTGTTCTAAGCGATTTCCTATAAATAGGTCTTTAGGTTAGAATTGAAAATCACACCGAAACTAAAGTTTTCTCTCTATATTATCGAAGCGTATTCTTGTGAGTATTTTGAGTATACTTTGAGTATTGCTATATGGTGCAAGTTCAAGTCATAGCCTATATCCTGTTTTTCAACTAAGATCTTGTCTTTCGAGGTAAGGGATGTTATTTTCTTCTCAAATGATATTATTTCTTCAATATCATTATCTTTGAAATATTGGTTGGAACTTTTTATCAAATTTGGAACTTTTTCATGTCGGGGTTACTATTCATGAGTTCTTATTCACGAAGTTACTATTCACGAGTACTATTCACGAAGCGTGAAGATGTTTTTTGTGAAATTTCTATCTTTTGGTGTCTGAGATTCTTATTCACGTATACGGCACTATTCACGATATCGACACTATTCACGAATCTGCACTATTCACCTAAAAATGAAATTTCTTCTTTTTGTCCAAAATATCTATTATGGATACTAAACTTTGATTGTATCCATGTTTTGATCATTCTTGAATTTTACACCACTATGATTATTTTTTGGTATTTTTGGACGTGGATAAAACAAAGTACGAATCCTTAATCCTTAATCCTTAATCCTTAATCCTTGTCATTATTCACTGGATTCGTTTCTTTAAAAAATATTTTTCATCATCCTCAGTCTTAAATGATGATATTATGGAATATCTTTGGCCTGTAGTGCAAAGATGAATGATTTCTGATGAATATCTTTGGCCTGTAGTGCAAAGATGAATGATTTCTTATGAATATCTTTGGCCCGTAGTGCAAAGATGAACAAGTGTTTAGATGAACATGACCAACTGGTGAATGTCCTCGGCACATAGTCAAAGGATGAATATTTGATCTCGGATATATATTGATTGATGTTACAGGATAAAAATAGACGATGAACTTTAAAATTCATACATAGAAGATAGTAGTTTGCATTCTCTACTTAACTCTTCTAATGAATTATTATTTCATTGCGAATATTGATTTAAAACTTGTTGTCTGTTGTATTCTATTATATTTTTCCCTGTTGAAGACTAACGATAATTTGTTGTATATTATCTTAGTCATAATATTCTTTACTGGGCTAGTTGAGCTCACCCTTTTCCCTGTTGTATATTTCTGTACCATGTATTTGGCGACTCAGAATGGGTTGGATGGAATGGACCTATTTTGGGGGCGCCACAGGTTGGTATCGAGCTTAGGGATATGATCTCCTACGGAGATCGGGAATAGAACTAGGAGGGAGAGACGAGTAAATCCTTCGCCATTTAGTGTCCTACCTAAGCTTATTTGTTAGTTGGTCAAGATATAGGGATATTATGTGATATATTGATTTCCTTAATTAACCCTTGTTTTATGATAGTTTTAAGAATGGTCACTGAGAGAACGTTAACAATGGAGTGAATGAAATCGTGGAGACACCTCTAATCGCCAATCGGGATAATATGATGTCGGCGAAGAAGAATTAGAGATATCCATGTGGTGAGTGAAGAATTGATAGTTGCACCCGAGATAGTCGCAGAGGTAACAGCTGAGAGTGAGGAAGAAGAGGTACCTGAGGAGAGTTTATTAGAGGTATTTTATGATCAAAATGTAGAATTACAAAATCGTATTTATGAGTTAGAAGAGCGAAATTTGAAGAATTGCGAGCGATGGTGGAGCAAAAGGATGCAACGATTCAAGCTTGTGTTACTCGATATGTGATGTTGAATGTAAGCACTCTTTTTGGTAGTATAAGATGATAAAGTTTGGAATCTGAGATGAAAGAAGAAATAATCGAACGAGTGAGAATGAGTGATGCATGGATAAAAGCCGCATCGACGCGTTGATATTATGGAAAGAGATGTCCAATCTAAAAGAGAAGACTTAACGATGACGGGAAGACGCGTCGGCGAGTAGCATCAAAGACCAACAACAAATTCTAGGGAAGAGAACAATCGCCGGTTAGATCTTCTGAGATGCATAGAGGAGGGACATATAAGGTCAAACTGTTCAAAGTCTTCCAAGGTATGTTTTAGTTGTGGAAAAGACGTCACATAGCTCGATTTTGTCCTATAAATAAATCAAGTCCAGGTTGGGACGTTGGCACGAGCGGATACGAAAAAGTCAAAGTCAACGATTACTTAAAAGCGTTTTTCGTGACTTCTCAAAAGCGAGTAACCGAACGAAGTTAGCACGGGTTAGTTAATTATAAATTTTTGCTGGTTTATACCTTACTGAATCTGGGATTCTACCCATTCTTTTATCTCTCTTGCTTGCGCTCAACGTTTGAATTTAACTACGGAGAAATTAGACTTTGACTATCTCTGTGGAGACTCAGTTAAGAGAAATTTTTATTACATCCGTTGTTTAGAAATCTTTCTTGATTCAGTTGGCACTATCACATTACTGTTAACCTTATTTCTATAGAGATATTTGTTTTTGATGTGATTTTAAGGTTAACTACTCATCATGCCAAAATTGATTGCTTTACGTAAGGTTGTTGTTTTTCATATTCTTAAGCAACTCATTATTCAATTCAAGCAACCAAACCATTGAAGTCAAACTCTTTCATATTAAATTATAAAGCCATTTGTTTATTGAAAACTAATGTCAAGCTTTCTTAGTCTATGTTATGGATTTGAATAAAGACACGTCAGATTTGAATAATATTCCTGTTGTTATTGATTTTTCCTGACGTATTTCCTGAAGAATTTCTTGGCTTACTCCCAAAGTGTGATATTGGATTTGTATCGACTTTAAATCCGGTACAAAACTCATTTCTAAAATTTCATATCGAATGGCTCCTATTGAACTTCAGGAGTTAAAACCCAACTGTAGAAGTTGATACCCGAGCCTTTATCTGGTGACTTCCTTTGTGGAATACACCGAAGCCAGACTCTCCGTAGGGACATATTAAATGCGATAGTAAACCGATAGGTGTCATTGGGATGTGAGTCACAATTGAGAACAACCTAAGTCGGTGAATCGAAATATGTAGCTTTCAGGCTTAGTTGGTTATTATCGGAGATTCGTTGAAGGATATTCTCGAATCGCTATTCCATTAACGCAATGACTCGTAGAGATACAAAATTCGAATGGAGCAAAGAATGTGGAAGAGCTTGAAGAACTCAAGAGGAGACTCATTTCAAAGACATGTTCGACCATGCCATCCCCGAAAAGCGAACGTGGTAGGTGACGTGTTGAGTAGAAGATCGATATAAAGACGAAGTACGATATTGTCAAAAACTAATTTCGTATAATTTACAAATAATAGAGATGGAGATGAAAACTCTAGGTACCCACGTGATGATATACGAGTATAATCGACTTTAATCGATAAAGTTAAAGTTTGCTCAAGCTACACAATCGAAATGATGAATTTGAAGAAGGAGGTGCAAGAAGTTGTTATTTCAAAAGCGAGAATCGGTGAGGTGAGGAAAACTCAAACCTTCGATTTATTAATCCATTTGAAATTCTCGATCGAATAGGAACTGTGGCTATATAGACTCGTTTTACTTAGCAAGTATGTACGGCGTGTTCATAACGTTTTTCACGTATCGATGTTACGTAAATATGTGGACGACCAACCACGTCATTGAGTTAGAACCCCGACGAGATAGCCAAGACTTAACGTCTGAGGAGGTACTATCGGGATCTTGGATAGGAAAGAACATGTCCTATGTCTTTTAGGTTATACCACAAGTTAAAGTTTTGTGGAGAAACCATGCTATTGAGGAAATGACACAGGAGTTGGAAACGAAAATAAAAGCGAGGTATTTTCATCTTTTCAAACACTGTAATACGTCGTCGTCCAATTTCGAGGACGAAATTTCATAAGGAGGGAGGTTGTAAGACCAAAATTTTTTAAATAAAAAGGAATTTCCTTTAATTATTATTTTGAAATAGTAAGGGTGGATTTGATTAATGTGGTTAGTTATGGGTAAAATGCTTAAATATTGATATAATATTCATTATTGTCGGAGAATATTCGTTTGGTCGTGGAATATTCAAATCTTTGTGGAAATATTAAATGCAACGCCAAGCGACCCCATATGGGGGCCCATAACGGAAAAAGCGATTGGAGGAAGAAAAAGCGACAAAAATAAGTTGTTTAAAAATAATCTGGGCGTAGTTGTTACAGATTTACCTTGTTGGAATACCCGTTGGTTAAAACATAATAATACTGCGTTATTGCGACAAAGCAAGACACCAGTATTGCACCAATTTTGATTCTTACGTGAGAAGGCACTTTTCAATAATGGTTACGATAATTATCGCTTCGATTTTATTTTATTGATTCAATAATTCTTTGCGTTGATATTTTATATTCTCATTGTTTTTGATAATTGTCATTACGGTATTTTTTCATTATCGAACCAATAATTCATATTATCTGAATAATATTATTAGATAACATTATTGGCAATGTCTAGAAAGTTCTGTCTAAGGAGAGGTTTGGTCACCTAATTTGCTACAAAGAAGGAGAAATTTTTATTGAAAGCCCTCTTTCACGGGACCGCACGTTGTCAATATTGTGATTCTAATATTATTTGTGAATAATTAATTATTGATTCATATGATGAGGAAAATATTGATTTTATGTGGATATAGATGGAGAAAATTTTATAGTGACAATTGTTGAAAATTAATATTTTATCTTTTTCTCGATAAAATAATTCATTTAAATATATTATTTTAATAATATATTAACGATGATATTTTTACGATGAATGTGGGATATATGAGTATATGTGGAGGAGGAGTATTTTGTTACCAAAATATTTAAAACATGTTAAACATGTCTGCGTGGGACCCCATTTATTGACCGAAATTTGATTATAGCTTGTAAAATCGCCCATTTATGGATTTCGGTCAATTTCTGTTTGGAATTTGGAAAAACTTTCTTCTGTAAAGTTGTAGAGAATTGAATTTCCTATAAAAACTCACGAGATTTAAATTTTCTGGCAAAAGGGCTATTTATTGTGAATTATTGAAGTTCTGAAGCTCCGAAATAATTGATTTTTGGAAGTTTAAAATAATTTAAATAAGAAAAACGTTTTTAAATGTTTTTGGGCATCTTTAACATGTGGAGATGGCTGAGAACAGATTGTCTAGATGGGCGTGAGAGAATTTATTAAATATATTAATATTATATTAAATTTTCTGCTTTTGGTGTTCTAAGCAATTTCCTATAAATAGGTCTTAGGTTAGAATTGAAAATCACACCGAAAAGCTGAGTTTTCTCTCTATATTATCGGTTTATTCTTGTGAGTATTTTGAGTATACTTTGAGTATTGCTATACGGTGCAAGTTCAAGTCATAGCCTATATCCTGTGTTTCAACTAAAGACTTTGTCTTTTCGAGGTAAGGGATGTTATTTTCTTCTCAAATGATATTATTTCTTTAAAATCATTATCTTTGAAATATTGGTTGGAACTTTTTATCAAATTTGGAACTTTTTCATGTCGGGGTTACTATTCATGAGTTCTTATTCATGAGTTACTATTCACGAGTTACTATTCACGAGTCTTTATTCACGAAGCGTGAAGATGTTTTTGTGAAATTTCTATCTTTTGGTGTCGGAGTTACTATTCACGTATACGACACTATTCACGATATCTGACACTATTCACGAATACGACCTTTATTCAATAAAAATGAAATTTCTTCTTTTGTCCAAAATATCTATTATGGATACTAGCTTTGATTGTATCTATGTTTTGATCATTCTTGAATTTTACACCACTATGATTATTTTTGAGGTATTTTTGGACGTGGATAAAACAAAGTACGAATCCTTAATCCTTAATCCTTAATCCTTGTCATTATTCACTGGATTCGTTTCTTTAAAAAATATTTTTCATCATCCTCAGTCTTAAATGATGATATTATGGAATATCTTTGGCCTGTAGTGCAAAGATGAATGATTTCTGATGAATATCTTTGGCACAGTAGTGCAAAGATGAATGATTTCTTATGAATATCTTTGGCCCAGTAGTGCAAGATGAGCAGTGTTTAGATGAACATGACCAATCGGTGAATGTCCTTGGCACAGTAGTGCAAGGATGAATATTTGATCTCGGATATATATTGATTGATGTTACGAGGATAAAATAGAGCGATGAACTTTAAAATTCATACATAGAAGATAGTAGTTTGCATTCTCTACTTAACTCTTCTAATGAATTATTATTTCATTATGCGAATATTGATTTAAAACTTGTTTGTCTATTGTATTCTATTATATTTTTCCCTGTTGAAGACTAACGATAATTTGTTGTATATTATCTTAGTCATAATATTCTTTACTGGGCTAGTTGAGCTCACCCTTTTCCTTGTTGATCCATTTTTCTTCTCAGGAGGCGAGAATGTAGCGAGTATAATTGACCCTGAGGTCTCGGGCTTAGCTGCAATATAATTCATGATATAGCAAGGATGAACAACAAGTTTGCTCAACAAGTTTAAGTACAACAATAAGGATATATCATGATGAATGAAAAAATGTCTGACAAAGGGTTCAACAGTATAATATTTGAAGGATTCAACAATATGAATATCATAAGCAAAGATAATGATTGCTTTTAGAATAACTGCTAGTCAAATAGACTTCGAATTATAACACTCCAATGGAATCAATAGCTAATTGACCCTTTGGTTCTCGGCTTACGTATAAATAAAGTACTTGAGGGATCGACCTCACGTCTTTCTATGTATATGCATAACATTTAAATCGCTCATTGTATCTTTGTTAGATACTGCAATCACCTATCATAGAAAGGGGTGTTAGATTCATCTAAGAATCCTTACCATCAATTGGTTTGGATAGCTTTTATAAAACTTCATAGGCTTGTCGGAATGGGACAAAGGTTCGACTTATTACTTGCAACACAATAAATTGGATACTTGCTCAATATAATTTAGAGTAAGTTTAGGGAAACTTGCTTAACAAAAGTAGGGTTCAAGGAACTTGCTTAACAAAGTAGGGTTCAAGGAACTTGCTTACGGTATGCGTCGAATAAAGTAATGCAAGGGTTTAGGATACTTGCACAATCAAACGGTGAAGTTTAAGGTAACTTGTCTGTTTGCTCAGCTATAGTATAATACTAGCTTTAACTAACTTGCGTTGAAACGACCTAACATTAACAAGTCAGTCTTTCAATTAGCATGTGTAAACTAATACGAGTCTACACTTAAAAGAATTCAGTCATCACATGGCATGCTTTTCAACACATTATATGACCTATTGGTCACACATTACAAAGTAAAGTAATCATATAAGCATGCTTTAATTTTCAGAACCAAAAATAGTTCATCTTGGCAAGATCGCAGATTGGCTGCAATTGCTACTTTCTCTAGGCTAGGGATTGGCCAGCAATGCTACCGTCCCTTGCCAAACCAAGGTTGAGCTTCACACTTCGACTTTCAATCAATTCTAACATACCAACTACACATATATTTTAACATACGTACATGCTAGAGTTTCACATATAACACATGACCATACTTGAATTCATTACCACAAGTTTAACTTACGGTTTGTATGTCATTAAAACATAAAAGGTCATGTAATCATCATGCTTAATACAATCTTGGCAATACAATACTTAGTAGTCATGCTCGTATATAGACAACACATGTATACTTTACTCACATAGTTCATGTTCTAGAAATTTCCTTTTCTTTATGACTGTGTGTGCATAAGTGAAAACCATACATTAATCAAACTATGATCATGTCAATATGTCTATAGGCATAATGAATCCTAATACACATGCTTGAATGGTCATAACATACTAATCTTATTACTTGATGACATTAGCTTCCTCATTCTAACTTTCTTTGAATTTTTACACTAAGTCAACTTAGTACATACAAGACATCTTAACATGTAACTCTCATGCATTTACAACATATATTCAAGCCACATATGCATGTTCAAATGGTCAGATCTTATAAGACAAAGTCTTGGTCAAGTTCACTTTTGAAATCACAAATCTCATTTCAATACTACAAGTATTGTGTCCATTATTGCTATACATGTTCATACTACATGCATGTGCCTACATGTGCATGTTAAAATAGTTTACAAGCTTGCTCTACCATGTACTAACAAGTTAGCATGAAACAGATCAAAACAGAAAACATCGAATCAGTGCGAGATCGAGGCAATTGCACTATTGCACCCCCAAAATACAAATAGAGCGCAATTTTCAAGTACCGTACTATGTCGAGACAATAAGGTTTGCTCTGTTCGGCAGAGTGACTACCAACATGATTACACTTGCTTCAAACATGCTCCAAACCATTTTGTGAGAATTCAAACATGTAAATAAACTTCCTAAACACATTATATCATGCTAATTCACTTTGACTAATCAAAGAATTTCAAGTAATTTTAAGAAATTGACAAAACCCATTTCAAGAACACAAGTTAAGATTTTATACCTCTTGAAGCTTAAAGAACTTAGTTTCTTTCTTCTGAGCTTGCTAATCTTCTTCTTTAGACAATACACTCACAAACTCAAGTTATCAGAGTTTCAACCAACAAATGCAAACAACGTAAAACTGAGAAATTGGGATACTATTTATAGAAGAAATTGGGACTGGTCAATTGGATTGCACTGAGGTTGAACTCATGGTGCATTAGGAGAACACATTGGATAATTTGGAGTTGGCCAACCACCAATTGCTAGCAATCATGGCTACACAACTCTAGCCTTTTTGATTTGCTAAGTTTTTCACGCAATGGAGAAATAGCCACTGTTCATGTACTAATGAGACACTCATTTTGGGACAAGGAAATAATTCTCTGCATACTTGATCAACTAAGGCTTGGTTTGGACACTATAATTCCCATAATGTAATATAAATGTGTTACTACTACTACACAATTTATTTATTATAACATAGGTTATAAAGATTCAAAGAGCATACAATGTATTTCCTAATTACAAGATATCTAGTAGTGCACATACATATAACAATATTATTATACAACTCACATGAATGCAAATAATTCATTACTATATAGTCTATATATAGACATATTAATGTGCCCCCTTGTACTATATAAAATATATAGTTAACTACCATATAATAAAGGTTTACTACATTGCACAAATAAATCAAGTAAACATATAATCACAATCTATTGCACATTAATTATTATTTATCAAATAATAATTATTAAATAACACACTATCAATTAATTACTCATAGTTGCAATTAATTAATATAAATAAACTCTTGCTACTATATTCAAATAAATTGAATATTTAAATAATACTCTTATCAAGTCTTTGATATTAGAAACTTAGGGTTAGTCCACTAATTTAAATCAACTATTAGTCACTCCCTTTAATCATTTCGTACATTCACATAACCATATAAGGTTTAAATAATCTCACAAAACTAACTCATTAAAATTAAATCACATATTTAATTAATAAGGAATTTCAAATTCGTGGACGTTACATTAACCAACTGAGTATAATAGAATATATGAATCTGCAAATGGATTTTCTTCCGTCATGCGGTAATCCACGTAGACAGATCATTTCCACAATTTAATAAGGAATGAATACGAAGGATCATTCACCATGTATGTGGTAAATTCACATAGACAGGTTATTCCAACATTATAATAAAGAATGGAATAACAGAAAAATTTCACCATGTATGCGGTACTTCGCACAGACAGGTTATTCCAATATAATAATAAAGAATGGAATAATAGAAGAATTTCACCATGTATGTGGTACTTCGCATAGACAGGTTATTCCAACATAATAATAAAGAATGGAACTAGGTCATGCGTAATTACGCATTGACGGTGATATTCCAACGTAATAATAAAGAATGGAATAACAACGAAATTTCACCGGTGTCACGATAGAATCATTGCGAGATGTGTTATTCCAATAGAATAATAAATAATGGAACCGGTCATGCGTGTCACGCACAAATAGGATATTCAAATGTAATAATAAAGAATGGAATAATGAAGAATTTCACCATGTATGCGGTATTGGCATGATAAAGTTATTCCAACATAATAATAAAGAATGGAATAATGAAGCTCTCTTCATGAATCTGAAAAGAAATAATACCTCTTACCTTAGAAAAGAAATGGGATCTTTGGAGTAGAGAGGTAGTAGACTTCTCTTCTACAGAAGACCCCAATTTTATGAATAAAAATAATTTTCTCGAAATATATTTTTGAATATTATGGTGTGGATTTGATATAATATTATAGTTGTGGATAATATTTATAAATTTTGCAAAGTAAGCAAGTGGTTATATAATATTCGATTGGTGGGAAAATATTCGCTTTAACGAGGAATATTCGTATGACCACAGCACAATCATTGGTGGACCCCACAACGGAAGTATTATGTAAGTAGTTAGAAAATGACGTATTATCTTTTATAGAAATAACTATGCGAAAGTGTTACTGAATTAAAAGCTGTTGAACTACTTTCGGTAGTAAAAAATGCGATGTCTGGCGTGGTTGCGTAGTAACACATGGTATTGATTATAGATCTTTACGTGAGAAGTCACTCGGTTATACTCAATTATTGCTTTCTGATAATTCTTTGCATCATATCTCTCGTATTATTGATTCGATTATTGTCACAAAGATCATCTGCATAATATGATATATTATTAAATCAATAATTGAGACAACAAAGTTATTCATATTATTAAATTACAATATTTACAATGTCTAGAAGTTCTGTCAAGGAGAGGTTTGGTCATCTAATTGCGCGTCAATAAGGAGAAATCCTCATCGGAAAGCCCCCTCTTTCCTAGGAACGACTTGGTTGTTAAATATTGTAAGTTATAATATTAATGATGAATAAGTTCGTGTTGATTAAAGATGAAATTGATAGATCCATTGTGTTAGAATTATTAGTGTTAGTGAAAATCGACATTTATTTCGATATTAATTGATGTCTGGAAGGTATACTGACCAGTCGGGTAATTAACCGAATAAATGAGTAATTAATTGCTATTAATTCACATGATTATAACTATTTGTTCACATGTGTGTACTATTGATTCACATTCTTGTACTATTAGGAGTTGGTCCAAGATTGATAATACTTGCATGATTAAGTTAAAATGGAGGTATAGATGGATGTACTAAACTATAATTCGTATTTTTACATGATTATAACTATTGATTCACATGATTGAACTATTGATTCACATTATTTACTATTAGGGGAGGTGGTGCAAGTTTGATAATACTTGCGGGACTAAATTAAAATGAAAGAAAAGTTGAAGGTATTGTCTTTGTAATATTTTGAGCCCCAAAGCGTGCAATTATCGAAACTATATTTTTCTATAAATAGAAGCTCATTCTTCCTTCATTTCTCACCAATTCACTAAAGCTATAGAGCAATTATTATAGAGAGAAAGAAGAAGAAGTCCGTACCTCTCTACTCCAAGATTATCCGCTTTTTTCTAAGGTAAGGGGTATTATTTCTTTTCAGATTCATGAAGAGAGCTTACATTATTCCATTCTTTATTATTATGTTAGAATAACTTTATCATCGCAAGTCTGCATACATGGTGAAATTCTTACATTATTCCACTCTTTATTATTACATTGGAATATCACATGCATGCGAATTACGCTAGACACTCGTTCCATTCATTATTATTACATTGGAATAACTTTTATGCATGCGATCTATCGCATGCATGGTGAATTCTTTGTTATTCCATTCTTTATTATTACATTGGAATATCACATGCATGCGGATTACACTAGACTTGGTTCCATTCTTTATTAATCTGTTGGAATAACATGCATGCGGTTATCGCATGCATGGTGAATTCTTCATTTATTCCATTCTTTATTATTACATTTGGAATATCCACATGTCTTCACGGATTCGCATGACTGGTTCCATTCTTTATTATTACATTGGAATAACTTTACTACATGTGGATTATCACATGCATGGTGAATGATCCTTCGTATTCATTCCTTATTAAATTATGAAAATGATCTGTCTACGTGGACTACCGCATGGCGGGTGAAAATCCATTTGCAGTTTCATATATTCTATGATACTCATTTGGTTAAAGGTTTGGCTTCTATACTCCATGAAATTAGTAGAATATCACGGATATTTGCGCTTCATCCAGGTATCTTTTCATGGAAATATTCTTACGAGCATTCTTGAATTTTACTACACAAAAGCGATTATCATGTTGACAATTTGGGCGTAATTGATTTCAAGATAAATTAACTTATAAATCTTTAAAATTTATTCTTGAACTTATTTTATTGAATTATTATGTCATTGTCATCATCCTCATTCTTATATTATGATGAAAGTCATCTTTGGCTTACGTGCATAGATGGACTTGGTATGATTATGACCAGGGATTATTCGGTATAATCATGACCTATAATGTTATAAATGATGTGGTAAAAGTCCTCGAGAGCTTTTTGTAGTGCATTGATGGATGTGTTTTGGTATGATTATGACCGAGGATTATTCGGTATAGTCATGACCATTGATAATTTAATGAATATCCTTGGCCGTAGTGCGGGGATGACTCGATGATGTGGTTTATTTATTAAAATCGAGTCTCAAATGATAAAAATTGATGAAAATATTTTAAATCATAGAAGGTAGTAGATATCATGCTCTACTTGACTACGATAATGGATTGCTTATTCACAGCGCCAGCTTAAACTTGATGTCTATTGTATTTTATCGGTTTATCATTGTTGAAGACTAATGATAATTTATTACATATTATCTTAGTTATAATATTTCTTCTTGTACTAGTTGAGCTCACCCTTTCTTTTTCACCGTTTCTTCTTGAAATGAGAACGTGGCGGGACTAGTCGGGGAATGGAGTGATTCGGTCCGATGATAGCATTAGTAGTCCTCACTATTACATTAAAGAGTGTGACAATAAATGTAATGAGGACTCCATTGAGTGTGGATATTGTCTAGATGACAATATTCTTATTAAAACTCTTAGATTATGTTTTGTCGTATTTTACACGACTGCTATATAATTAAGTTGTATTTGAATTTTGTACCATAAATTTGGTGACTCAAGATGGGTGATGTATACCTATTTTGGGGGCGTCACAATTAAGTATCAAAGCTTAGGATATGATCCCTGGTGAGATGTGAGACAAGAACTAGGAGGGAGAGACGGGAATTCCTTCATTAGTATGACCTACCTAAGTTTATTTGGTATTTAATTGGTTAGTCAGAGTATAGGGATAATATGTGATATGTTAATTAACCCTTGTTTTTTGGCGATGTTGAAAATGGAATCCAAAAATGTTGAGATAAATAATGAAGCACATGAGACCGCTTGAGTCACCACCTGATTAATACCCGTGATAATGTCGCAAGAGAAGACAATAATCCTCATGTAAACAATAACACCGATGAAATAGTGAACGATGGGATGTTCGAGGCTTTATGCAATTCATGCAACATCGGTAGTGGCTCTGTCCAAAATGCGCGGTGGAAACACTGACAACTCTCGGATGGTAACCGCTTAAGCGATTCAAGGAGTCAGACCACCGGAGTTTTTTGGAGAGCCAAAACTACTTAAGGTGGAGACGTGGATAAAGCAGATAAATAAGATATTTGATGTCTTGGGATGCTCTGAGGAGCAAAATGTTCCCTTTACCACCTTCATGTTGCGAGCAGAGGTAGATTACTGGTGGAAATCTATAAAGCGTACTCAACCTGCCGCACTCAAAATGTCTAGGGAGAAGTTCCAAGAGCTGTTCAATGACAAGTACTTTCCTGAAAGTATTCGTCACATGAAGAAGGTAGAGTTCATCAAGCTTGAGCAAAACTATAGACCATGGCGCAATACGAAGCTAAGTTTTCCGAGTTATTTCGATTTGTGTCCCACTTGGTTGATAATGAGGAGAGAATGACGCGGATGTTTCTAAGAGGTTTGAAACCCGAGATACGTCAATACCTAATTTCTCACAAACTATGTTTGTGTTCAGATGTTGTGAATAAGGCTCAGTTATTGGAGCGCGATAATGAGTCAACCCAACCAAGAGAGAGCACCCGACAAGTCGATAATACAAGTGGTAGCAGTCATCGAAGCGGTGACAACAAACGTGGAGGGAATCAACATGCTAGAAATGATAATCACTTCGGTGGTAATCATGGCCATGACAATAAAAATGGACATTTCAAGAAGAGGAGATTCAACAAGGATGGAAAACGTCGACCAAAGACCTATTGTTAAGGAAGGAGAATCCACCACCGGTTATATGTTACAAATGTGGAGGGAAGGACACATAAGTCCAAACCGCACGATGATCACGGTCCAAAACGTGTTATAATTGTGGAAAAGAAGGTCACCTAACCTGATTTTGTCGTGCACCAAAGTCAAGTCCAGCTGGGATGGAGGCATCAAAGGGTGTCCCAAACAAGACAAAACCGTTAGTTCAAGGGAAAGTGTGATGCCCCCGACACAGGTATACATCACCCATCTTGAGTCTCCAGATACATGGTACAGAATACAAATACAATCTTAAATATACAACATGAGCTGTGAGTTTTAATACAAATATTGTCTTACAGGCGATGATTCAAACTCAAAATAAGTCCTCAATACATTTATTATCACACTATTTCATAAAATAGTGATGACTACTAATGCTATCATCTCGATCATCACTCGCTCCCCAACTAGTCCCTCGCTACGTTCTCATTTCTCAAGAGAACAATGAAAGCAAAAGGGTGAACTCAACTAGCCCAAGAAGAAATATTATGGCTAACATAATGCGAGAATAAATTATCGTTAGCCTTCAACAAGATGTTAAACCGATACAATATAACAAACATCAAGTTTAATCACGGTGAACAAAGCAATCCATTAGAAGAGTCAAGAGAGAATAAATCTACTATCTTCTATGATTTAAAAGGTTTTTCATCACTTTTATAAATTTGGGACTCGACATTTATTAAATAAACCACGTCCCTGCACTACGACCAAGGATATTTATTAGTATCACGACCACAAATTATCCATGCACTACGGGCCAAGGATACTCGTGTTTTCATCAATGGTCATGATCATGCCAACAACTGTCCATCAATGCACTACGGGCCAATGAGGACTTTTACCACATTATTTGTAACATTAAGGTCATGACTATACCGAATAATCCCTGGTCATAATCATACCAAGTCCATCTATGCACTACAGGCCACAGATGACTTTCAACATAATATAAACATGAGGATGATGACAATGACATAATAATTCAATAAAACAAGTTCAAGAATAAATTTTAAAGATTTATAAGTTAATTTATCCTGAACTCAAAAACGACCAAATTGTCAACATGATACTGCTTTGTGGAGTAAAATTCAAAAATGCTTAAAAGAATATTTTCATTAAAAGATACTAGATGAAGCGCAAATATACAGGATATTCTACTAATTTCATGGAGTATAGAAGCCAAAACTTTAACCAACTGAGTATAATAGAATATATGAAACTGCAAATGGATTTTCGCACCACGTACGAAATCCACGTAGATGCATCATTTCCACAATTTAATAAGGAATGAATACAAAGGATCATTCACCATGCATGTTGTAATCTACATAGACATGTTATTCCAACAAAATAATAAAGAATGGAATAACAGAAGAATTCACCATGCATGTGATAGACCGCACAGACAGGTTATTCCCAACAGAATAATAAAGAATGGAACCAGGTCATGCGAAATCCGCATAGACAGGATATTCCAACAGAATAATAAAGAATAGAATAATAATAGAATTCACCAGGCATGCGATAGGCCAAATGCATGAGTTATTCCAATGTAATAATAAATAATGGAACCAGAATTCATGTAATACGCACGATATGATATTCCAATGAGAATAATAAAGAATGGAATAATAGAAGAATTTCACCATGTATGAGGTACTTCACATGTACAGGTTATTTCCAATGTAATAATAAATAGTGGAACTGTGTCACGTAATACACACGCATGGTGATATTCCAACAGAATAATAAAGAATAGAATAACAAAAGAATTTCACCATGTATTCGGTACTTCGCATAGACAGATTATTCCAACATAATAATAAGGAATGTAATAACAATTGCTCTCTTCATGAAAATGAAAGAAATAATACCCTTACCTTAGAATAAAAATTTGGATAATTTGGAATAGAGAGGTAGCAGACTTCTTTTCTTCTTTCTCTCTATAATTTCTCTCTATAATAATTGCTCTATAGCTTTAGTGATTGGTGATAAATGAAGGAAGAATGAGCTTCTATTTATAGAAAAATATAGTTTCAATAATTGCACATTTTGGGACTCGAAATATTACAGTACAATACCTCCCGCTTTTTCTTCATTTTTAATTTAGTCCTGCAAGTATTATCAAACTTGCACCACCTCCCCTCATAGTAAATAATGTGAATCAATAGTTCATCCATGTGACTTAATAGTTATAATCATGTGAAAATATGAATTACAGTATAGTACCTCCATCTATACCTCTATTTTTAACTTAGTTATGCAAGTATTATCAATCTTACACCACCTCCCTTAATAGTACATGAATGTGAATCAATAGTACACACATGTGAACAAAGAGTTATAATCATGTGAATTAATAGCAATTAATTGCTCATTTATGCGATGAATTACCCGATTGGTCAATATAACCTCTAGACATCAATTATTATCGAAATAAATGTCGATTTCCACTAACACTAATAATCCTAACACAATGGAACTATCAATTTCATCTTTAATCAACATGAACTTATTCATCATTAATATTATAATTCACAATATTTAACAACCCTAATGCTCCTCCGAGGAAAGGGGGTTTTTCGATAAGGATTTCTCCTTATTGGCGCGCAATTAGGTGACCAAACCTCTCATTGACAGAACTTCTAGACATTGTCAATATTACAAATAATAATATGAATAACTTTGTCGTCTTAATTATTGATTTAATAATATATAACATATTATGCAGATGATACTGTGACAATAATTGAATCAATAATATGAGAGATATGATGCAGCAATTATTGTAGAAAGTAATAATTGAGTATAACCGAGTGACTTCTCACATAAACATCAATAATCAATACCGTACTACTACTATGCAACCACGCCATTCATCGTTTTTAACTACCAGTTATTTTATGATAACTTGCTTACTTTGAAAAATTTTCAAATATGACCCTTAACTTTAAACTTTTATCAATTTAACCATTTACTAAATAGAATAATTATAAAAAAAATTGAATACTTTCATTTTATAAAATTCGGGGTCTCACAATCTCCCCTCCTTATGAAATTTCGCCCTCGATATTTACGTACCTGGTAGTTTGAAGAGATGAGAATACCTTGCTTTCTTTTCGGATTTTACCTTCCCGGTTATTTCTTCTCTATCATGATTTTCCCATTTCTCATCTCCTGTATTTTAGATATCATTCTAGAATATAGTTTCAAAATAAGGGTTAATTGACATATCACATATTATCCCTATACTCTGACCGACCAATTAAATACCAAATAAACTTAGGTAGGTCATACTAGCGAAGGAATTCCTCGTCTCTCCCTCCTAGTTCTTGTCTCACATTTCACCAGGGATCATATCCTAAGCTTTGATACCAACCGTGACGCCCCAAAAAATGTATACATCACCAATCTTGAGTCACCAAATACATGGTACGAATACAAATACAATCTTAAATATACTGACATGAAATGAGTTTTAATACAAATATTGTCTTCTGCATGCGATTCAAACTCAAAATAAGTCCTCAATACATTTATTATCACACTATTTCATAAAATAGTGAGGACTACTAATGCTATCATCTGGACCGTTACTCCGTTCCCCGACTAGTCCCTGCTACGTTCTCATTTCCTGAAGAAAACAATAAAAGTAAAAGGGTGAGCTCAATTAGCCAGTAAGAAATATTATGGCTAAAATAATACAGAATAAATTATCGTTAGCCTTCAACAATGTTAAACGATACAATATAACAAACGTCAAGTTTAATCTGCGGTGAACAAGCAATCCATTAGAAGAGTCAGTAGAATAAAATCTACTATCTTCTATGATTTAAAAGGTTTTTCATCACTTTTATCATTTGAGACTCGACTTATTAAATAAACCACGTCCTCGCACTACGGCCAAGGATATTCATTAGTATCACGACCACAAATTATCCATGCACTACGGGCCAAGGATACTCGTGTTTTCATCTGCAACGACCCCAAAATTCATACAATTTAATTCTCGACTTCGGTCGTTAATAATACAATCAACCTCTAATTTTGCATCATTAAACGATAATACAAACATTGAAATTTACGGAATAATTAAAATTTTCTATTACAAACTATCTTCGTTCCCAAAACCTTCAACCTTTACATCAAAATATATCAGAATCATTTTAATTCTACAATAGTTCACATTGCAAAACGATATTACAATTTAACATTAATACATTATTCGGAACCTTAAACATGGTTCAAATAATAATAACACAACCAAAGTGTGTAAATCTTCAAGTATCACATCTGATTCATGTCTTTCAAGTAACACATAACTTTACCTTGAAACTTGAACCTGCAAAAGTGGTTATTTTCAAGGTTGAGCTCGACAGCCCCACAAAATCTAACAGTTTTCATGCATCACGTAACACATAATAACATGCTCAACATATATTTCATAAACATCGGACTAACATAATATACATGCTACAATTCATATAACAAGTATAAAGATTGAGTTCCTTACTCAATCAGCATGCTTTTAGCCAAACAATGTAGTCATAAATTAACTTTAACATTTCATACATTCAACATATATATAACACATCATGCTCTTTACAATAAAGATTTAAAACAATCAAACTCACTTTAGACTTATAACTCACTATATTTCTTCTTAGTCAAACTCAAAGTTCATTCAAGTGTTTAAGTCTTGCTAGGACCACTTATTGGTTTTATATTAACCTATTCAATATCTTATTATATTCATTTTATTTGATTTAAAACACTCTTTACGTTCATTAACACTTATCACTGCGTTTCGACGTTTATTCGTCACACGCCCAAATTGTCTCTCTTGTGTGTGCTTAATATGCGTATTCAACTTATCTAATATATCATTTATTAATGTTTAGCATCATTATACTTCATAATATTCATGTTCTATAACTTAGAACAACATCTATTATCGTCAAGAGCATTACACTTGCATACATGCATGCCCGACGCCCTCCGATTGCCTCTGAAAACACAATAGTCACAAAGATTACCATATTTACTACTGTTCCCGACCTCAATTTGAAAAACTTAAAGAATAAAAGTGTTAGGTCTATTCGTCCTCGTTCCGAATCATCTTGAATCACCTCAATCGGAGTTCATATGAAAAAGTTATACTTAATTTACTACAAGTGAGTCGAGAATAGTGCACCAGACATCGATGTCCCAAAGGCATTGCTACTTCTAAATGGCCTTGGGGGTAGCGCGATTCGCCCCAAGTCATGAAACGACCCCTCGTGCTCTGCTTCTTCGCGATTTTGCAAACCTATACTCCTTCCAATAATCATAACATAAGTTATACTCATCCATATTAGTCCGTTTTCGATTCTATGGATTCATAACTCATAAAGCTACAACATACCAATTACCCATCAACTAACGTAAACATTAACTAATCCAAATATGGATTTATAACTCATGTTCATACTAATTGTTCTTGTTTGACAAATTTAGCGAATTCATTCACTACGAATTCGTTTCTCAACCAAATTGGTTCTTTCAACTTGCGTTCTTTTCATTTTTCGACGTACTAAACACATATATTATCAATTTCAGATTATATACATGATCTAACCATTAATTTAAGCCTTAAAATAGACCCAAAATATATATATTAAGCCATAAACCAAATTTCTTCTTCTAACACTTGTTTCCACGAATTTGATTACATGAAAACCTGTTATAGATTACATATAACAAATTATACACATCTATTAACATTATGTAACGCCCCCAAAATAGGTATATATCACCCATTTTGAGTAATCAATAACATGGTACAGAAATAACTACAACTTTATTAATACAACATAAAAACTGTGAGTTTAAATACAAATATTGTCATCTAGACAATATTCACACCCAAATAAGTCCTCATTACAATTATTGGTACATTATTTTACAAAAATAGTGAGGACTACTAAAACAACTTTCTAGAACCTTCATTCCATACCCCGACTAGTACTCACTACATTCTCGCCTCCTGAGAAGAAAAATGGAACAAAAAGGAAAATGGTGAGCTCAACTAGCCTAGTAAAGAATATTATGACTAAGATAATATAGAACAAATTATTGTTAGTCTTCAACAGGGAAAAAATCTGATAAAATACAATAGACAACAAGTTTCGGATCAATATTCGCATCGAAATAATAATTCATAGATGAGTTACGTAGAGAATGAAATCTACTATAATCTATGAATTTAAAAGTCCATCATCAATATTTTATCCTCCTAACATCAATCAATATTCATCTTTTGCACTACGTGCCAAAGATATTCATCACTCGGTCATGTTCATCTCAACATCCATTCATCTTTTGCACTACGGGCCAAAGATATTCATAAGAAAATCAACCATCTTTGCACTACGCACCAAAGATATTCAAGAATACCATCATTTAGGATGAAGATGATGAAAAATATTTTAAAGAAAACCGATTGAAAAAAAAAAGAACAAATATTAAGGATTCGTACTTTAAACAATCCAAGTTCAAAAATACTTCATAAATAACCATAGTGAAGTAAAATTCAAGAATGATCAAAACATGGGTACAATCAAAGCTAGTATCCATAATCGATACTTTGGAAAAAAAAATGAAAAATTTAATTTTTCTGTGAATAGTGCCGTATACGTGAATAGTGTCGTATACGTGAATAGTAACCCCGACACTAAAAGACAAGAATTTCACAAGAAAAATCTTACCAATATTCTGGCATAATGATATTAGAAGAAATAATATCATTTTTTAAAAAATAATATCCTTACCTCGAAAAGACAGTACTTCTGACTAGAATACTAAATATAGTGCTGAAGGGAACTTGCACCGTATAGCAACACTCAAAGTATCAAAATACTCACAATAATACACTCGATAATATAGAGAGAGAAAGAGAGAGAAAACTTCAGTTTCTGGTGTGATTTTCAATTCTAACCTAAGACCCTATTTATAGGAAATGCTTAGAACACCAAAGCAGAAAATTTAATAAAATAATAATATAATTAACAAAACTTTGAAATCTAATTTCAGCTCATTTAAATCACATGTGAGGCCAACTTAATTGCAAAAAACGTTTTTCTTTAAAAAAATAATTAAAACTTCCAAAAATCAATTATTTCGGAACTTCGAAACTTCAATAATTTATAATAAATAGCCCTTTTATCAGAAAAATTTGAACCATATGTATTTTCCATAGGAAATTCCATTCTCTACAACTTTGCAGAAGAAAGTTTTTCCAAATTCCAAACAGAAATTGACTGAAATCCATAAACGGTCGATTTTACGGCTATAATCAAATTTCAGTCAAGAAATGGGGTCCACAAACATGAAAAACATGTTTTAAATATTTATTGAAATAAAAATACTCTTCCTCCTCATTTATTCATATATCCCACATTCATTGTAAAATATCACCATTATTATATTATTAAAATATAATAATATATTTAAATAATTATTTTATCGAAAAAGATAAAATAACAATTTTTCAACAATTGTCACATTAAAATTTTCTCCATCTATATCCACATAAAATGAATATTTTTCTTATCATATAAATCAATAATTAATTATTCACACATAATATTACAAAATCACAATCATCGACAACCAGTGCGGTTCCTGTGAAAGAGGGGCTTTCCAATAAGGATTTCTCCTTCTTGCAAAGCGTAATTAGGTGACCAAACCTCTCCTTAGATGTAACTTTCTAGACATTGCCAATAATGTTATCTAATAATATTATTCAAATAATATGAATTATTGATCTGATAATGAAAATACTGTGTAGTGACAATTATTGAAACAATAATAATATAAAATATCAACGTAGCAATTATTGAATCAATAAAATATTGAACAGTAAATACTGTAACAATTATTAAGTAATGCCTTCCTACGTAAGAATCAATAATTGGTGCAATACCGTGTGCTACTGTGTTTTAACCACTGGGTATTCTAACAGTATTAACGGTAACAACTACGCCGTTATTTATAAACAACTTATACTTGTCGTTTTCTTCATCCAATCGCTTTTTTCCGTTATAGGGCCCACATTGAGGTTCTTGTCGTCGTCACGAATATTCCTCGACAGTAAGAATATTCCACGACCAAACTAATATTCCCCGACAACAATGAATATTTTATAACCACTTGCTTATTTAAAATATTTGCTCATTTTACCCATAACTAACCACATTAATCAAATCAACCCTTACTATTTTAAAATAATAAATAGAGGAAATTTAATTTCATTTATAATAAGCTGGGGTCTTACAACCTCCCCTCCTTATGAAATTTAGTCCTTGAAATTGACGTACGTACCTGGTGTTTCGAAAAGGTGAGGATAACTTGCTTTTATTTCCGTTTTCAACTCCCAGGTCATTTCCTCAATAACATGGTTCCTCCACAAAACTTTAACTTGTGGTATGACCTTTGTACGTAAGAAATGCTCTTTCCTATCCAAGATCTTGACAGGTACCTCCTCGTATGTTAAGTCTTCGGCTATCTCATTCGGTTCTAACTCAATAACGTGGTTCGGGTCTTTTACATATTTACGAAGCACAGATATATGAAAAACATTATGAACACGAGACATATTTGGAGGTAACGCAAGTCTATAGGCTACATTTTCTACTCGGTCAAGAATCTGAAATGGACCAATAAATCGTGGATTGAGCTTTCCTCTCTTCCCGAATCTTGTAATACCTTCTATGGGGCAACACGCAACAATACATGATCCCCAATACTAAATTCCACGCCCTTTCGATGAAGATCCGCTTAACTCTTTTGTCGATCTTGAGCCGTTTGTATACGTTGTCGAATCATTTGGATCTTTTCCGTAGTCATACGTCTTAACTTCGGTCCCAAAGAATGTTGCTTCACCCACCTCATCCCAACATATAGGAGAAGCAACACTTTCGTCCCATACAATGCTTCGAATGGAGCCACACCTATACTTGCCTGATAACTGTTGTTGTAGGAGAATTCCACCAATGGTAAATACTTATCCCAACTCCCTTTGAAATCTAGGACACAGAGTCTTAATAGATCTTCAAGAGTTTGAATAGTCCTCTCGATTGTCCGTCCGATTAAGGATGGTATGCCGAATCGAATCAGTAAATCTGCGCTCCATAGCTTTTTGGTAAGCTAACCCAAAATCGTGAAGTGAATCTTGGGTCACGATCCGAAACTATGGATACTTGGCATGCCATGCAATCTCACAATCTCATTTACATACATATGAAGCAAGACGTTCAAGGAATAAGTCTCCGTGACGGCAAAGAAATGAGCGTACTTGGTTAATCTATCAACAATAACCCAAATAGCATTTATGCCTTGAGAAACCGTGGGAAGACCCGTAAACGAAATCCATGGTAGTGTGTTCTACTTCCATTTCGTAATCTCAAGTGGTTGCAATGGACCCTTAGGTACTTGATGTTCGCCTTTACACGCCGACAAGTTAAACACCTCGAGATAAAATTTGCAATCTCTCTTCATATTGTTCCACCAAAATGTATTTCGAAGATCAGGATACATTTTGGTACTTCCAGGATGGATTGTAAATGGTGTATTGTGTGCCTCCACCATGATCTTGTACTTCAAATCAAGGTCGTTAGGAATACAAAGTCTGGAGTAGACTCGAGGTATTCCTTCTTCATTGATTCTTGCTTCTGGAATAGCACCCTCTTGTACTTTCTTTTTCATACGCATCAGCTCCGGGTCTGTGGCTTGAGCAACTTTAACTTCATCTATTAAAGTTGGTTCTATGCGTATACTTGACATCATCGCACTCGTTCCTGCATATGATCTTCTACTCAACGCGTCAGCTACCACTTTTGCTTTTCCAGGATGGTATTGAATGGTGTGGTCATAATCTTTTAACAGCTCGAGCCAACGTCGTTGTCGCATGTTGAGTTCCTTTTGGGTGAAGAAATATTTGAGGCTTTTATGGTCTAAATATATCTCCACTTTCTCTCCATATAGATAGTGCCTCCAGATCTTTAGTGCGAAAACAACTGCTGTCAACTCTAGATCATGAGTAGGATAATTCCTCTCATATTCTTTAAGTTGTCGCGAGACATAGGCTATGACTTTCCCACGTTGCATGAGAACACATCCTAACCCTTTGCCCGAAGCATCAGAGAGATAACAAATCCATCCGAACCGGATGGTATTATCGTAATAGGTCTTAAAATGAGTCTCTCTTAAGCTCTTGAAACCCTTCTCGCATTCTTCGCTCCTTACGAATTTTGTATCTTTCTGAGTCAGCTGAGTTAACGGAGTAGAGATTCGAGAAAATCCTTTCACGAATCTCCGATAATAACCAGCTAAGCCCAAAAAGCTACGTACTTGATTCTCGATTTCGTTGTCTCCAACTTTGTATTGCCTCAATCTTCACGGTCAACAGATACTCCATGTTTTGACACCACGTGCGCCAAGGAATGCTACTTCTCAAGCCGAACTCGTATTTCTTCAACTTGGCATATAGCTTGTTTTCACGAAGCCTTTGGAGTACCAGCTTCAAATGGTGCTCATGATCTTCACGGCTTTTGGAATATATGAGGATGTCATCAATAAAGACAACAATGAACTGATCCAAATAATCCTTGAATACTCGATTCATCATATCCATGAAAGCCGCAGGAGCATTAGTTAATCCAAAAGCCATGACTAAAAACTCATAATGCCTGTATCGAGTTCTGAAGGTAGTCTTTGAGATATCCTCAGTTCTAATCTTCAGCTGATGATATCCAGAACGAAGATCGATCTTTGAAAAGAATTGTGCTCCTTGCAACTGGTCAAACAGGTCATCAATACGAGGTAACGGATACTTATTCTTGATGGTGACATGGTTCAATTCTCGATAGTCAATACAAAGTCGCATACTCCCGTCTTTCTTCTTTATAAATAAAACAGGAGCACCCCAAGGAGATGTACTAGGATTAATGAAACCGATCTCCAATAACTCATGTAGTTGGACCTTTAACTCTTGAAGTTCAATAGGAGCCATTCGATATGGGGTTTTAGAAATGGCTTTGTACCAGGTTCAAGATCAATACAGAATTTAACTTCACGTTCTGGGGGTAGACCGGGAAGTTCTTCAGAAACACGCCGGAAATTTACTAACAACAGAATATTATTCAAATCGACGTGTCTTTATTCAAATCCATAACATGGGCTAAGAAAGCTTGACATCCGCTTTTTCAATAAACGAATAGCTTTATGACTAGATATGACAATGATTGATTTTAATGGTTTAGTTGCTTGAATTAAATACAACGGGTTGGTTAGGAATATGAAAACTAACAACCTTACGAAAAACAATCAATTTTGGCACGATGAGTAGTTAACCAATCAATCCCTAAAATCACATTAAAAGCAAGTATCTTTAAAGAGATAAGGTCAACAGTAATGTGATGGTGCCAACTTGGATCAAACAAGATTTATAAACAAAGGGATGTGATGAAAGTTTCTCCTAATCTGAGTCTCCACAGATAAATCAAAGTCTAATTTCTCCTGGAGTTAAGTTTAAACGTTGAGCACAAGTAGGAGAGATAAATGAATGGGTAGCACCCCAGATTCAGTAAGGTATAAACTTTGCAAGAATTTATGATTAGCTTACCCGTGATCACCTCGTTTGGGTTCCTCGTATTTTGACCAGTCACGACAAACGCTCTTCCAGGAACCGTTGACTTTGACTTTTCCGGGACAACCTTTTGAGTCACTATCCCCACTAACTTGGTTTTGCTACCATACAATCTCAAGCGATATGTCCTTCCTTTCCATAATTGTAACATACATTGAACTATTGTGGGAAATTTGGGCTGATATGTCTCTCTTTTCCACATTTATAGCATACGACCGGTGGTCGTTCTCCTCCCTTAGAACCAGTTGTTGCTGGTGTTGACGTCTTCATATTGTCATTGTTGAATCTCCTCTTTTTAAAATCTCCTCCTAACTCGCTTCTTCTATTCTCATGGCCATGATTACCACCAGAGTGGTTATCATTGTTCGATATGATCGTCACACCAAGATGATCCTCGGTTATGGTCCCTCGAATTGAACGTCTTTCGTTATTTCGCTTCTAACAATTGAGCCCATTGACAACATCCTAATAGAGATAAAATTTATGAGAAATGAGATAATTGACGTGTCTTGGTTTCAAACCTCTCGTAAACATCCGCGTCCATACGCTCCTCATTCTCCACCAAATGAGGTGCAAACCTAGATAACTCGCAAACTTTGCCTCGTCTTCGACACCGCCATGTTATTTTGTTCCAGTCTAATGAACTCCACTTCCTTCATATGACGAATACTTTCAGGAAAGTACTTGTCATTGAAAATTTTCTGAAATGTCTCCCAAGATATGCTAAGTGCGGTTTGGATGGAGTACGCTTACGATTTCCACCAAGAATCGCCTCATTACTGGAACATAAAGGTGGCGAATGGAACCTTCTATTCTCTCGGTGCATCCCAAGACATCGAATATCTTGGTAATTTATTTGACCCACGTTTACGCTTAATCGAATCCGGCTTTCCCGTGATTCGGTGGTCCCAACTCTTTGAATCAACTTTTCATGTCATGACAAACCGTAAGTTATTATCATTCCCACTTGTATTTTGTGCACGAAGTCTCCTCGTCTCGATTTTGCATGAACTGCAAAAAGCTTCTAAACATCCCGCGTTCATCATCATCTCTTCGTTGGTGTTGTTCACGGAGGAACATTGCCACTGCTGTTGCCGTTTCTCCTCGTTGGTGAAAGAAAGGTGTCTCCACGGTCTCATTTACTCCATCATTAACATTCTCGATCGACATTCTCAAATACTTGCCATAAAAAAGGGTTAATTAAAGAAATCAATATATCACATAATATCCTTATATACCCACCAACCAACAAATAAGCTTAGGTAAGACACACTAGCGAAGGTTTTACTCGCCTCTTCCCTCCTAGTTCTATTCCCCAATCTCCGCCAGAGATCATATCCCTAAGCTCGATATTAATCAGACGCCACCAAAATAGGTATACATCACCCATTTTGAGTCAATCAATAACATGGTATGTAAACAACTACAACTTTATTAATACAACATAAAAAGCGTGAGTTTAAATACAAATATTGTCATCTGACAATATTCACACCCAAATAAGTCCTCATTACAATTATTGGTACATTATTTTACAAAAATAGTGAGGACTACTAAAAACAACTTTCTAGAACCTTCATTCCATACCCCGACTAAGACTCGCTTACATTCTCGCCTCCCGAGAAGAAAAATGGAACAAAAAGGAAAATGGTGAGCTCAACTAGCCCAAAGAAAGAATATTATGACTAAGATAATATAGAACAAATTATTGTTAGTCTTCAACAGGAAAAATCTGATAAAATACAATGTATAACAAGTTTCAAATCAATATTCAGATCGGAAATAATAATTCATGATGAGTTACGTAGAAATGAAATCTACTATAATCTATGAATTTAAAAGTCCATCATCAATATTTTATCCTCGTAACGTCAATCAATATTCATCTTGAATCAAATATTCATCTTTGCACTACGGTGCCAAAGATATTCATCGGTCCTATTATGTTCATCTCAACACTGTACATCTTTGCACTACGGGCCAAAGATATTCATAAGAAAATCAACTATCTTTTGCACTACAGCCAAAGATATTCAAGAATACAATCATTTAGGACCGAGGATGATGAAAAATATTTTAAAGAAAACGAATCCAAAGGAAACAAAAGAACAAATATTAAGGATTCGTACTTTAAATACCCAAGTTCAAAAATACTTCATAAATAACCATAGTGAAGTAAAATTCAAGAATGATCAAAACATGGATACAATCAAAGCTAGTATCCATAATCGATATTTTGGAAAAAAAAAGAAAATTTAATTTTTCTGTGAATAGTGTCGTATTCGTGAATAATGTCAGATATCGTGAATAAAGGTCGTATATCGTGAATAGTAACCCCGACACTAAAATACAAGAATTTCACAAGAAAAATCTTACCAATATTCCGGCATAATGATATTAGAAGAAATAATATCATTTTTTAAAAAAATAATATCCCTTACATCGAAAAAGACAAAGATTTCGACTTGAATATCAATATAGTCTTTGAAGGAACTTGCTACCAATATCTTGAATAATATCATATCTACTAAATACTAGTAAAACATATAAATATAAAACTTTCTGGGTTGCCTCCCAATCAGCACTTGATTTACAGTCTTTCAGCCTGACTTTGTCTGATCAATGCTATCCAATTCCTCTTCGAAAGTCGAGGAACCCTCCATCCATCGGAAATAATATAGCTTTTGGTAGGTTCCCATTTACGATGGCCAATGCATCAAAGTCACCTAGCATGCTCTGATTTGGTATGATCTCAATCAAGAAGGGCAAATAACTAGGTGTTATCTACATTGTGTTTGTGATCACTTTGGGGCATGGAAGCTTGTCACACACAATGGGCTCTTCGTCTATCATCTCTTTTTCGTCCCACCATGGATTCAAAATTGTACTCGCTTTTACGTCACAAGGAGTATTGCCAACGACATGACTACCTAGCGGACAAGGTTTTACAAATCTAACCGGATTCTTGAACTTTGGCGGAGAAGACACTTAAGGCATTAATAACATCGGTTCATCGTCGTTAGTACTCATAGTTAGCTCTTCACCGACCTTGTTGTCATTATCCCCACTTGTCTCCTCTTTTTCAACATCTCGAGGCTCATCCAATTTGTAGATTTGGTTCTGTTCTCCGTCAATTTCGGCATCCCCCCATATAAAGCCAAGTGTTTGGAGGAAGGTTGTTTACTGGCGTTGGTCATTTTCTCTATCCGATATGCAAGATTTTGACTTGACCTCGCTTGATTACTCATCTTCTCCTCATTACTATGAACTTGGACAATGATTCCCCACCTTGAATTTTCGTTTTTTGGTCTAAGCCATGTATTGAGGACCATTAGTTGAGGTAGTGAGCGTTGTTCCATCCAATTATTAAAATTTTGGTTTGACAACTCTCTGCTAATACGCATCTCCTCCATGTTTCACTATGAACTTCAACGTTACATCCCTCGGTTTAGCTTTTCTTCTTGTGGTAATGGAGGTGGACATGAAAATTCGGTGTGTATGTTGAATTTGGAGCGTAGTATTGGTCTTCATAAGTATAGCTCCATGACGAGTCCGGTGATACCCCAAACTTGATCATAATTATCATATGCATTACGATTGAGGTAGTTACCACCATACTTTATCTTAAGCCCGTGATCGATGGTGCATTGATTACTCGGGTGATTGCCAAAGACAATAGTCACACATAATCGCCATCCTTCGACTTTGTTGGGCTGCGATAACGTCCAACCTCCTCGAAAGTTCTTCAATCTGGCCGACATCATGGAAAGTGTCGCGAGTCTATCAATCTCCATTCCCTTGGTTGAGTCATTTTTGCCATCCTTCGACTCAATTGGGTCAGGAGAACCTCCCACGCCTTGAAGTTGCCTCAATTTTTATTGGCTCTATAGAAGATGTATTAAGTCCATCAATCCATGTTTCCTTGGTCGAGCCATGAACGCACGTATGGCCATTGATACGCAAAGTCATCCATGGTACCCAAAAGAGAGAAATATAGGAAGAGAATTAAAATAAAAATAAAAATTTAAAATTAAGACTAATTTGATTGAAATTAATATTGGTAAAAATTATTAAATTAATTCAAGAATCTACGCCCAAAAACTTGTTGGGTAAAATCTATATACGCACAACACGCAAGTATACGTGGTCAACAAGTAATAAAGTGATAAGTTGAGTATCGTTCCCACGAGAATTAGTTAATAAAAATCTCCAAGTACTAACCCAGAATTAACTCAATCTTATTTAAACAAATGAATTTCAAATTATATAAATTAAACTACTATTAAATTCCACTAATTAAATTAAGACTATGGAGATTTAAGATCACAACTTTACTTATTGCTTCATTTAAGTTAACACACTTCTCATCAATTATTCTCTATCCCGAATTGTTAATCAAGAACACGAACGTAGTATTAACCACCTCTCGATGCACTAATACCGTATTAACGTCAATCCACAATCAAGATAGAAATCCGTTAAACACCTTAATCAACTAACCCACTATATATCTATGTGAATTACAATTGAAGAAGGTTGAAGAATAAGTTCTCTATCCGATTACACGCGGCGTCAAGATATCTCTACCTTAACACGAATCAAGTTTAAGCTACTAACAAAATCCTGAACACATGCTATATCAACTAGGTCTAGATTTGAATATCCTCTCTCGATTCCATCCAACTCCACAAAGAATTGTTGATCAAGCAATTCATAGATTAAAGCTCAAATCAATATAGACAATCCTCACAATAGAACATAATAATTGATAAATAAGCATATTAAAATAAACTACACAATAAGATCCATTGTAATCTCAAACAAAGAATTAGTTTATTGAATTAAAACTAAGAATCCACAATTGAAAACACATTAAAAGATAAAAATAAGAGTAGAGTAAAGAGTAAATCTGTTGTCAGCAAATCTCCATCTTCCTCAAGCTCCTGCTCTTGATCTTCAATGGTATCCAAGTTGCTTCAATCTCCAAAACTATTTAGAACTAATGTTTTGATCTAATTTACTCTAATCTAATCTAATGGAATGCTCTCTCCCAATCTCTCTTAATCTCCTAACATCCCCTCTAATCCTTGTTATTCCCCTCCTTTTATAAGCCTTTGTACATGTCTTTAAGTCCTCGTGGAAGTCCTTGAGTCAATTGGATCGAAACAATCCTTCCCGAACTCAAATTTGGCCAAAAAATGTCTTTTCTACGTGTACCCCCGCCCCGGTGGGGGTTTAGGCTTGTCAAGGGCCCGCCCTGGCGGGTTACCATTCTGTTTTGCAGCTGGTACCCCCGCCCCGGCGGGCATCATTTTTCTGTCACAGCGTCCTCTGGTAAAACGGCCATAACTTTTGATCCGGAAAGAGTTACGGGGCCTGCCACCTATCAAATTGAAGATATCGACGCGATCTACAACTTTTATTCTTTGAGGATTCAGAAAGTCGGGCCGGACGAAGGTTGAAATTGAGCTGAAAGTGACTGCTATGCAAATGACCACCCGAAACCATGACGTTCGACGTCCGTTGGCACAACGATCATAACTCTTGCATCCGAACTCCGATTGGAATGATTCAAGATGTTCCGGAAAGCTAAGACGATGTTATACAATGTAAGCTAAGTTCCAAACCAAGAACATGAAGTAAACATGAAAGCCCAAATGATGTCCGGTTTGCTTTTCTTTGCGTTTTCTTTGCTTTTCCTTACCAATAGTCGCTCACACCGCTCCCAAAAGTATAACCTACAAAATAAACATAAAATGCATGAAAAGTAACTAAGACGCATAAATATAAGCAACTAATTTAAGTAAAAGATACCGGATAAGTGTATATAAAATCCACTTATCAGTAACCACTCTGGTGGTAATCATGGCCATGAGAATAGAAGAAGCAAGTCGGGAGGAGATTTTAAAAAGAGGAGATTCAATAATGACCATGTGAAGACGTCAACACCAAAGAAGAATCGGTTCTAAGGGAGGAGAAAGACCACCCCATTATATGCTATAAATGTGGAAAAGAGGGACATATCATTGAAACCGCCCACAACAGAGCTCAAGGTATGTTATAATTGTGGAAAGGAATGACATATCGCTTTCGAGATTATGCAGTGAGCGAAACCAAGTCCAAATGGGGATGGTGACTCAAAAGGCTATCCCGTAAAAGTCAAAGTCAACGGTTCCCGGAAGAAGCGTTTGTCGTGGATCGGTCAAAATCGCGAGGAACCCAAACGAGGTGATCACGGGTAAGCTAATCATAAATTCTTGCAAAGTTTATACCTTACTAGATACCGGTGCTACCCATTCATTTATCTCTCCCGCTTGTGCTCAACGCTTAAACTTAACTCAAAGAAATTAGACTTTGATTTATCTATGGAGACTCAGATTGAGAAAACTTTCATCACATCCATCGCTTATAAATCTTGTTTGATCCAAGTTGGCACCATCACATTACACGGCCGACCTTATCTCTTTAAAAGATACTTGCTTTTAATGTGATTTTAGGGATTGATTGGTTAACTACTCATCATGCCAAAATTGATTATTTTCGTAAGGTTGTTAGTTTTCATATTCCTAACCAACCTGTTGTACGAATTCAAGCAACTAAACCATTAAAATCAATCATTGTCATATCTAGTCATAAAGCTATTCGCTTATTGAAAAACGGATGTCAAGCTTTCTTAGCCCATGTTATGGATTTGAATAAAGACACGCCGATTTGAATAATATTCCGTTGTTAGTAAATTTCCGACGTGTTTCTGAAGAACTTCTCAATTACCCCGAACGTGAAGTTGAATTCTTTACTGATCTTGAACCTGGTACAAAGCCTATTTCTAAAACCCCATATCGATTGGCTCCTATTGAACTTCAGGAGTTAAAGGTCCAACTATAGGAGTTGTTGGACATTGGTATCATTCGTCCTAGTACATCTCCTTGGGGTGCTCCTGTTTTATTTGTGAAGAAGAAAGACGAGAGTATGCGACTTTGTATTGATTATCGAGAATTGAACCATGTCACCATCAAGAATAGGTATCCATTACCTCATATTGATGACCTGTTTGACCAGTTTCAAGGAGCACAATTCTTTTCAAAGATCGATCTTCGTTCTGGATATCATCAGCTAAAGATTAGAACTGAGGATATCCCAAAGACTGCCTTCAGAACTCGATACGAGCATTATGAATTTTTAGTCATGTCTTTTGGATTGACTAATGCTCCTGCGACTTTCATGGATATAATGAACCGAGTATTCAAGGATTATTTGGATCAGTTCGTTGTTGTCTTTATTGATGACATCCTCATATATTCCAAAAACCGTGAAGATCATGAGCACCATTTGAAGCTAGTACTCCAAAGGCTTCGTGAAAACAAGCTATATGCCAAGTTGAAGAAATGCGAGTTCTGGTTTGAGGAAGTAGCATTCCTTGGGCACATGGTGTCAAAACATGGAGTATCTGTTAACCCGGCGAAGATTGAGGCAATACAAAGTTAGAGCAACCGGAAGCTTCAGAATCAAGATTAGAGCTTTTTGGGCTTAGATGGTTATTATCAGAGATTCGTGGAAGGATTTTCTCGAATCGCTACTCCGTTAACTCAGCTGACTCGGAAAGATACAAAATTCATATGGAGCGAAGAATGCGAGAAGGGTTTCCAAGAGCTTAAGAGGAGACTCATTTCGCTACTGCTCGTTCGACAATACCATCGTGTTCGATGGATTTTTTATCTACAAATGATGCTTCAGGCAAAGGGTTAGGATGTGTTCTCATGCAACATGGGAAAGTCATAGCCTATGCCTCGCGACAACTTAAAGAATATGAGAGAAATTATCCTACTCATGATCTAGAGTTGGCAGCAGTTGTTTTCGCGCTAAAGATATGGAGGCACTATCTATATGGAGAGAAAGTGGAGATTTATTTAGACCATAAAAGCCTCAAATATTTTTTCACCCAAAAGGAACTCAACATGCGACAACGACGTTGGCTCGAGCTGTTAAAAGATTATGACCACACCATTCAATACCATCTTGGAAAAGCAAACGTGGTAGCTGACGCGTTGAGTAGAAGATCATATGCAGGAACGAGTGCAATGATGTCAAGTATACGCATAGAACCAACTTTAATCGATGAAGTTAAAGTTGTTCAAGCCACAGACCCGGAGCTGATGCGTATAAAAAAGAAAGTACAAGAGGGTACTATTCTAGAAGCAAGAATCGATGAAGAAGGAATACTTCGAGTCCACTCCAGACTTTGTGTTCCTAACGACCCTGATTTGAAGTACAAGATCATGATGGAGGCACACAATACACCGTTTGCAATCCATCCTGGAAGTACCAAAATGTATCGTGATCTTCGAAATACATTTTGGTGGAACAATATGAAGAGAGAGATCGCAAAGTTTATCTCGAGGTGTTTAACTTGTCAACGTGTAAAAGCGGAGCATCAAGTACCTAAGGGTCCATTGCAACCACTTGAGATTCTGAAATAGAAGTGGGAACAGATTACCATAGATTTCGTTTCGGGTCTTCCCACGGTTTCTCAAGGCATAAATGCTATTTGGGTTATTATTGATAGATTAACCAAGTCTGCTCATTTCTTGCCGATATGGGAGACTTATTCCCTTGAACGTCTTGCACATATGTATGTAAATGAGATTGTGAGATTGCATGGCATGCCAGTATCCATAGTTTCAGATCGTGACTCAAGATTCACTTCACGATTTCTGGTTAGCTTACAAAAAGCTATGGGCACGGATTTATGATTCAGTTCGGCATACCATCCTCAAACGGACGGACAATCAGAGAGGACTATTCAAACTCTTGAAGATCTATTAAGACTCTGTGTCCTACATTTCAAAGGGAGTTGGGATAAGTATTTACCATTGGTGGAATTCTCCTACAACAACAGTTATCAGGCAAGTATAGATGTGGCTCCATTCGAAGCATTGTATGGACGAAAGTGTTGCTCTCCTATATGTTGGGATGAGGTGGGTGAAGCAACATTGCTGGGACCCGAGTTAGTACGTATGACTACGGAAAAGATCCAAATGATTCGACAACGTATACAAACGGCTCAAGATCGACAAAAGAGTTAAGAGTTAAAGTTTTGTGGAGGAACCATGCTATTGAGGAAATGACCTGGGAGTTGGAAACGGAAATAAAAGCAAGGTATCCTCACCTTTTCGAAACACCAGGTACGTACGTCAATTTCAAGGACTAAATTTCATAAGGAGGGGAGGTTGTAAGACCCCAGCTTATTATAAATGAAATTAAATTTCTCTATTTATTATTTTAAAATAGTAAGGGTTGATTTGATTAATGTGGTTAGTTATGGGTAAAATGAGCAAATATTTTAAATAAGCAAAGTGGTTATAAAATATTCATTGTTGTTTGGGAATATTAGTTTGGTCGTGGAATATTCTTACCGCTTCGGGAATATTCGATGACTGACGTATGACCTTGTGTGGGCCCTATAACTGAAAAAGCGATTGGATGAAGAAAAAACAAGTATAAGTTGTTTATAAATAACTGCGTAGTAGTTATTCAAGTTAATCTTCACTGTTAATACCCAAAGTGGTTAAAACACAAGAATAACACCAGCATTGCACCAATTATTGATTCTTACGTAGGAAGGCATTACTAAATAATTGTTACAAGTGAAGTATCGCTCAATATTTTATTGATTCAATAATTGCTACGTTGATATTTTATATTATTATTGTTTCAATAATTGTCACTACACGATATTTTCATTATCGGATCAATAATTCATATTATTTGAATAATATTATTAGATAACATTATTGGCAATGTCTAGAAAGTTCGCTCTAAGGAGAGGTTTGGTCACCTAATTGCGCTGCCAATAGGAGAAATCCTTATTGAAAGCCCCTTTCCTGAACCGCTTCAGTCACGATTATTGTGATTCTCGTAATATTATTTGTGAATAATTAATTATTGATTTATATGATAAGAAAAATATTCATTTTATGTGGATATAGATGGAGAAAATTTTAATGTGACAATTGTTGAAAAATTGTTATTTTATCTTTTCTGATAAAATAATTTATTTAAATATATTATTATATTTTAATAATATAATAATGGTGATATTTTACAATGAATGTGGGATATATGAATAAATGAGGAGGAAGAGTATTTTTGTTTCAATAAATGTTTAAAACATGTTTTTCATGTTTGTGGACCCCATTTCTTGACTGAAATTTAATTATAGCCTGTAAAATCGCCCGTTTGTGGATTTCGTTCAATTTCAGTTTGGAATTCGAAAAAACTTTCTTCTGCAAAGTTGTAGAGAATGGAATTTCCTATGGAAAGGACATATGGTTTGAATTTTTCTGATAAAAGGCTATTTATTATGAATTATTATTTTTTTAAAGAAAAACGTTTTTTGCAATTAAGTTGGCCTCACATGTGATTTAAATGACTTGAAATCAGATTTCAAAGGTGGGCTTGAATTTTGTTAATTATATTATTATTTTATTAAATTTTCTGCTTCGGTGTTCTAAGCATTTTCCTATAAATAGGGTGCTTAAGTTAAAATTAAAAATCACACCGTAAATCAAGTTTTCTCTCTATATTATCGAGCGTATTCTTGTGAGTATTTTGATACTTTGAGTGTTGCTATACTTGCAAGTTCCTTCAAAGACTATATTCAAAGATTCCAAATGTAAGTATCTTGCCTTTCGAGGTAAGGGATATTATTTTTTTAAAATGATATTATTTCTTTTAATATTATTATGCCGGGATATTGGTAAGATTTTTCTTGTGAAATTCTTGTCTTTTAGTGTCGGGGTTTTCACGTATACGACATTATTCACGTATACGGCACTATTCACAGAAAAATTAAAATTTCATTTTTTTTTCAAAATATCGATTATGGATACTAGCTTTGATTTTATCCATGTTTTGATCATTCTTGAATTTTACTTCACTATGCTTATTTATGAAGTATTTTTGAACTTGGACTGTTTAAAGTACGAATCCTTAATATTTGTTCTTTTGTTTCACTGGATTCGTATTCTTTAAAATATTTTTCATCATCCTCAGTCCTAAATGATAGTATTACTGAATATCTTTGGCCTGTAGTGCAAAGATGGTTGATTTTCTTATGAATATCTTTGGCCCGTAGTGAAAATATGTACGGGTGTTGAGATGAACATGACCGATTGATGAATATCTTTGGCCTGTAGTGCAAAGATGAATATTTGATTTAAGATGAATATTGATTGATGTTACAGGGATAAAATATTGATGATGGACTTTTAAATTCATAGATTATAGTAGATTTCATTCTCTACGTAACTCATCTATGAATTATTATTTTCGCTGCGAATATTGATCTGAAACTTGTTGTCTATTGTATTTTATCATATTTTTTCCCTGTTGAAGACTAACGATAATTTGTTCTATATTATCTTAGTCATAATATTCTTTACTGGGCTAGTTGAGCTCACCCTTTTCCTTTTTGTTCCATCTTTCTTCTCAGGAGGCGAGAATGTAGCGAGTACTAGTCGGGGTATGGAATGAAGGTTCTAGAAAGTTGTTTTAGTAGTCCTTACTATTTTTGTAAAATAATGTACCAATAATTATAATGAGGACTTATTTGGGTGTGAATATTATCCAGATGGCAATATTTGTATTTAAACTCACAGTTTTTATGTTGTATTAATAAAGTAGTAGTTGTTTCTGTACCATGTTATTGACAACTCAAAATGGGTGATGTATACCTATTTTGGGGGCGTCACAATAACTAACCACATTAATCAAATCAACTCTTACTATTTCAAAATAATAAATAGAGGAAATTTAATTTTATTTATAATAAGTTGGGGTCTTACACATTATATCATCAATCTCTTAACAATCTAACAATAGAAATCCAACTTTTCAAAGAAAACTCAAGAAGTATAATACTAAAAACTCAAAATTAGATTATTACCTTTAATTAGCTATAAAATTTCGAACAATCTTCTTGTTTCTTCCTTCCATAACCCACACAAATTCCTTCTCTCAATTTACAGAGAACTTCTTCTCTTCCTCTCTTCTTTCTTCCTTCTGTTATTTCTTAGGCTTAAGACAACGTAAAATTAAAACAGACGCTAACATAAAAAAAATAAACTGACGTATAATAATAAGGCTACTAAATACCTATCAGTTATTTTTTTTATTTTAAACTTAAAAGCCATAAGGCCTTGTTTGGAAAAACCTATTAAAATAATGACTTAATCATTCCTTAAGCCTTGTTTGGCAAAACAAGATTAAAATTAAAATTTCAAAATCTTTAAGGCTTTGTTTGGTAAAACCAAATTAAAACTCTTTTAATCTATTTCCATAAGTCATTTATAATATAGTTTATTGTCACACTTTATTTAAATAAATTTCTATATTCAAATTAAATTAAATATAATAACAATTTATTAAATCCATTTACCACATAAACAAATACAATAAAATTATAATTTTCATTAAAATTATAATTTTATTTAATAAATTAACACATCACTTTGATTACAAAAAAATCAAATTAAAATAACATTATAATAATCCATATAATCCTTAATAACTTTCTAATTTAGTTATTGAGTTAAATAATAGTATTATCTCATAAATTTAATTCATCACTCTTTTATCTTAATTAAGTTAATTTTTATAACTCATGAATTATTTACTTACTAATAAATAATCCAACAAATATCTACTAAACAACAAACACATCAATTAAAATATTTATTTAATTCAATAAATATTTGAAATTATAAAAAAAAAATCTGGATTGTTACATTCTTCCCATCTTATAAGGATTCCGTCCTCGGAATCACCGAAACCCTACCTTCCTCAAGTTTCTTACCAAATCTCTTCGTTGAATAACTTCAACACATTACCTTAATATATGTTTTATATTTTCTACTCCCACCATTCTTCATAATAAATTTTTGTAAGTTTTATTTCATAACCTTTACTCAGACTCAATTATATTTGAGTATTACATATTCTTTGACCCGCTCATTTCCTTCTTTAAGGATCGTTATCATGAACACTCGGGATATTACATTAACCCATTCTTTTAAGAATTTCATCCTCGAAATTTTATTTATTACTCTTCATTCATTCAATCTATCAAAATAGATTTTACGTTAATACTTTATTCATTCAATTGGGTTCTATAACCACTTCTTTCCACAAAGATCTTTCTACAATTATTAAACTTTTCTATTAAAAGTTTTTATATTATTCTTTGATAACTCATCTCCCTCTCATTTAAAAAATTTCTTTTCTCACTTATTCAATATATTCATCAGTTAGTGTCGCATTCTACGACTTACTTCTTTCTAAGGAATATCATCCTTACCACATTCACCTTTTAGAATAGCAAGAATCTTTCACAATTGCTCAATAATTGGGAAGAAGTATGAATAACTCAGGAATTTAAAAGATTCCAAATCATGCTGAGGGTCATAAGACCACGAACTATGTCTACAGTTGCAAGTAATCTTTCAACTTCAACTTTAACAATCATAAAACTATAAGGACCCCCGTACTTAGGGTGTTAAGCCCTTCGTACGATGTATTGTGCACAAATATTTTAACGTTATGCGTATGTCCATAGTTATAAGTAATCTTTTAACTTAAACCTTAATGATCGTAAGACTATAGGGACCCCGTGCATTTAGGGTGATCAACCCTTCGTATAAATGTATTGTGCATGAAACATCTCAACGCCTCCGCGTAATCCCCTATAAAAGGGTTGTTCATCTCAGCTTTTCAACATCTGAATCCGCACCAAAACAATTTGGTTTGACATAACTTTTCAAGAAACGCTTGAATTTCACGAACATCTTTCAATATTCGTCTAGCTGAATCAAATAGCATAGACTTCTATAACAATTCGGACATCAATCAAAATATACATATACATATATATTCTCATATCTTAAAGAAATCTCAAAAATATTTTTATGACGTCATGATACCACACTGTATTTACAGTCCGTTGAGGATTCCGTCATTTGGTGATTTTATTATACTACATCATACCATAGTGGGCTGACGATCCTTAGATCACCTCCAACACTAAGTAATACTGCATTGATGATTCCATCATTTTTTTATCATATCTGCACCAGGTTCCATGATGCATTGATGATATAAAAAAAATACATTTTGATATATTTCAAATCATTTTATCTAGCCAAAGCAATTAACATAGACATACGAATAATAGCACTATTTTTTTAAAAATTCTTTGGTTCACTAGTGTGACCCAATATTTTTTTTTCCAAAAATCAAAAGTATAACCATCGGCACGAAGTCAATAAATTTCAAAAATCTAGCAAAGCTAGAAGATTTGGAATACCTAATTTTCTCCATCAACTCCACTTTCTATAATGATCAATTGCTTAATAGGTCTATCTATTCCTATCATCCTCAATACTCCATTCACACTTAAATATACCCCAGCTCATCAAACTTACCGCACATTAGATGTTCGTGAACTTGCCACAATAATATGAGTTTAAGAACTTGTCCTAGTCGGACCATAGGCGTCCATTCATTTGAGGGTTCAAAACATACCATATTATTATGAGTCACGAACTTACCATATGCATTAGTTTTAAGAACCGCACCTAATCCTAATAATATCTGACTAATCTTAATAGTTTCTAACTATCAAATATACACATGAGAAAAGAATCACCTTTTCGCCACATATACATTGATAGCGCGATACCAACATTCCAATGATTATCAATGTGATAAACTGAGTGCAAGCACAAAACCCTCACCCATACAAAGATTTGTACAACTCAGCCACCACATGAGTCCTCAATTGAAATCCCATCTAACTCTATCTTACTCTTAACTTGCTCTTTCCTCGATACGAATTCCTCGTACCACATCATCTATAACTCCTCGTGAGTTATCCCGTACTATTTCATAGTACATCAACTTCATAACATCAAGCTATAATTATTCAAACATTACAGACCATCTTTCATTTATAACTTAAACTGATCACGTTGTGACCTTATTCTATAATCATCTCCCTTAAAATTCTTTTCTTAACTCGTGATCGTTTTGTTTTACGATGCTCTTTCTTTCCTTCTTCATCATACGTATCCATTTCTTATACTTGGTACACATCGAGTCACTAATAGTTTCAATATGGTACGCTGAGTGGTTTCCTATAAACAACCAACAAACTAGGTTCCGAGTTGCTAGTTAGTATATACCTCCGCTCTATGAAGGAATCGTTTAGCCCAGATACCATACATCAACTATTAAAGAGTACAATTGTACCATACTTAAATATAACTTTTGATTCTTAACTTCTTTATCATTCTTCTCTTATAGACATTGTCTTCATTTATTATCACCTTACATTCTTATTATTGGAATTGGGAAACCCCACATTCATATTCCTTATAACTCGTGAGATACTTCTTTTGAATCCTTCACGCACGCTTTAATCCTTCTTTAAAAATTTCTTAAAGTACTTCTTATTGTTCAAACTCTATTTGAGCTTATTCGCTCATTACCTTCACCTCTCTTCTAAGGTTATAGCCTAAGGTACTCATACCTAAGGTTTCTAACCTCTGACTTTGATACCATCGTAATCGAATTCCCAAATTCATACAATTTAATTCTCGACTTTCATTGTTAATAATACAATCAACCTCTAATTTTGCATCATTAAACGATAATACAAACATTGAAATTTGCGGAATAATTAAAATTTTCTATTACAAACTATTCTCGTTCCCAAAACCTTCAACATTTACATCAAAATATATCAGAATCATTTTAATTCTACAATAGTTTACATTGCAAAACGATATCACAATTTAACATTAATACATTATTCGGAACCTTAAACATGGTTCAAATAATAATAACACAACCAAAGTGTGTAAATCTTCAAGTATCACATCTGATTCATGTCTTTCAAGTAACACATAACTTTACCTTGAATCTTGAACCTGCAAAAGTGGTTATTTGCAAGGTTGAGCTCGACAGCCCAGCAAAATCTAACAGTTTTCATGCATCATGTAGCACATAATAACATGCTCAACATATATCTCATAAACATCGGACTAACATAACATACATGCTATAATTCATATAACAAGTATAAAGATTGAGTTCCTTATTCAATCAGCATGCTTTTAGCCAAACAACGTAGTTATAAATTGACTTTAACATTTCATACATTCAACATATATATAACACATCATGATCTTTACAATAAAGATTTAAACAATCAAATTCACATACCAAATAAGAACTAAAAGACTTGCCTTGATCGTTGTTTACCAATAACAGTTTAACATCTTACAGTTATCTGCACTTCACGTGCCCTACACAATTATATAATCAGGCACATCAACTATTAGTCACATAGCAATGCATAGTAGTTGTAATGTAAACTTTACTCTATATCTCATAACCCTTCCTATTATTAATACACAATTGTTCAACTTGATTGTGTTAACTTTAGACTTATAACTCACTATATTTCTTCTTAGTCAAACTCGAAGTTCATTCAAGTGTTTAAGTCTTGCTAGGACCACTTATTGGTTTTATATTAACTTATTCAATATCTTATTATATTCATTTCATTTGATTTAAAATACTCTTTACATTCATTAACACTTATCACTAAGCGTTTTACGCTTATTCGTCATACACCCTAAAATTGTCTCTATCAGTGTGCTTAATATGCGTATTCAACTTATCTAATATATCATTTATTAATGTTAAGCATCATTATACTTCATAATATTTATATTTTATAACTTAGAACAACATCTATTATCGTCAAGAGCATTACACTTGCATACGTGCATGCCCGACGCCCTCCGATTGCCTCCGAAAACACAACAGTCACAAAGATTACCATTTTTACTACTTTTCCCGACCTCAATTTGAAAAACTTAGAGAATAAAAGTTGTAAGTCTATTAGTCCTCGTTCCGGATCATCTTGAATCACCTCAATCGGAGTTCGTATAAAAAAGTTATGCTTACTTTACTACAAGAGTCGTCGAGCACTGTGACATCGACAACGTCCCAAACAATCGCGCCTAAATGGCCTTGGAGAGGCGGCGCAATCACGCCCCAAGTCGCAGAAACATCCCAGTGCTCGCTTCTTCGTGATTTTGCAGACCCATACTCCTTCCAATGATCATAACATGAGTTATACTCATCCAAATTAGTCCGTTTTCGATTCTATGGATTCATAACTCATAAAGCTACAACATACCAATTACTCATCAACTAACATAAATATTAACTAACCCAAATATGGATTTATAACTCATGTTCATACTAATTGTTCTTGTTTGACAAATTTAGCGAATTCATTCACTACGAATTCGTTTCTCAACCAAATTGGTTCTTTCAACTTGCGTTCTTTTCGTTTTTCGACGTACTAAACACATCTATTATCAATTTCAGATTATATACATGATCTAACCATCAATTTAAGCCTTAAAATAGACCCAAAATACATATATTAAACCATAAACCAAATTTCTTCTTCTAACACTTGTTTTCACGAATTTGATTACATGAAAACCTGTTATAGATTACATATAACAAATTATACACATCTATTAACATTATATCATCAATCTCTTAACAATCTAACCATAGAAATCCAACTTTTCAAAGAAAACTCAAGAAGTATAATACTAAAAACTCAAAATTAGATTATTACCTTTGATTAGCTATAAAATTTCGAACAATCTTCTTATTTCTTCCTTCCATAACCCACACAAATTCCTTCTCTCAATTTACAGAGAACTTCTTCTCTTCCTCTCTTCTTTCTTCCTTCTGTTATTTCTTAGGCTTAAGACAACGTAAAACTAAAACAGACGCTAACATAAAAAAAAATAAATTGACGTATAATAATAAGGCTACTAAATACCTATCAGTTATTTTTTTTTTATTTTAAACTTAAAAGCCATAAGGCTATTAAAATAATGATTTAATCATTCCTTAAGCCTTGTTTGGCAAAACAAGATTAAAATTAAAATTTCAAAAGCTTTATGGCTTTGTTTGGTAAAATCAAATTAAAACTCTTTTAATCTATTTTCATAAGTCATTTATAATATAGTTTATTGTCACACTTTATTTAAATAAATTTCCATATTCAAATTAAATTAAATCTAATAACAATTTATTAAATCCATTTACCACATAAACAAATACAATAAAATTATAATTTTCATTATAATTATAATTTTATTTAATAAATTAACACATCACTTTGATTACAAAAAAATCAAATTAAAATAACATTATAATAATCCATATAATCCTTAAAAACTCTCTAATTTAGTTATTGAGTTAAATTAGAGTATTATCTCATAAATTTAATTCATCACTCTTTTATCTTAATTAAGTTAATTTCTATAACTCACAACTGGTCAATGAGGACTTTTACCACATCATTTGTAACATTACGGTCATGACTATACCAAATAATCTCTGGTCATTATCATACCAAGTCCATCTATGCACTACAGGCCACAAATGACTTTCAACATAATATAAACATGAGGATGATGACAATGACATAATAATTCAATAAAACAAGTTCAAGAATAAATTTTAAAGATTTATAAGTTAATTTATCCTCGAACTCAAAACGTCCAAATTGTCAACATGATCTTTGTTTTATGCGAAGAAAATTTGAGAATGCTCGTAAAAATATTTCCATGAAAAGATCTTTGGATGAAGCGCAAAATATCCGTGATATTCTACTAATTTCATGGAGTATAGAAGCCAAAACTTTAACCAACCGAGTATAATAGAATATATGAAGCTCGAATGGATTTTTGCCCGCCATGTAGTAATCTCACGTGGCGCAGATCATTTCCACAATTAAATAAGGAATGAATACAAAGGATCATTCACCATGCATGTAGGTAATCGACATAGGCAGTTATTCCAATGTAATAATAAAGAATGGAATAATGTAGAATTCACCATGCATGCGATAGAATCCATGCATGAGTTATTCCCAACATAATAATAAAGAATGGAACCGTGTCATGCGTAATCCGCACGCATACATGATATTCCAACGAATAATAAAGAATGGAATAATGTAAGAATTCACCATGCATGCGATAGACCACACGCATAAAAGTTATTCCAATGTAATAATAAAGAATGAAACCAGTCTAGCGTAATATGCACGCATGGATATTCCAATGTAATAATAAAGAATGAAATAACAAAGAATTCACCATGCATGCGATGAATCAGATGCAGACGTGTTATTCCAATGTAATAATAAAGAATGGAACCGAGTCTAGCGTAATCCGCATGCATGGATATTCTAAATGTAATAATAAAGAATAGAATAACAGGAAGAATTTCATCATGTATGCGGTGCTTGATGGATAAAGTTATCCCAACATAATAATAAAAATGGAATAATAGAAGCTCTTTTCATGAATACTGAAAGAAATAATACCCTTTACCTTAGAAAGAAATCGGATACTTTGAAGTAGAGAGTAGCAGACTTCTTCTTCTTTCTCTATAATAATTGTTCTATAGCTTTTAGTGAATTGGTGAAAATGAAGGAAAATGAGCTTATTTATATAGAAAATATAGTTTCGATAATTGCACATTTTGGGGCTCGAAATATTACAAAGACAATACCTTCAACTTTTCTTTCATTTTTTAATTTAGTCCTGCAAGTATTATCAAACTTGCACCACCTCCCCTAATAGTAAATAATGTGAATCAATAGTTCAATCATGTGAATCAATAGTTATAATCATGTGAAAATATAAATTACAGTATAGTACCTCCATCTATACCTCTATTTTTAACTTAGTCATGCAAGTATTATCAATCTTGCACCAACTCCCCTAATAGTACAAGAATGTGAACAAATAGTTATAATCATGTGAATTAATAGCAATTAATTGCTCATTTATCCGGTTAATTACCCGACTGGTCAGTATAACTTCCAGACATCAATTAATATCGAAATAAATGTCGATTTTCACTAACACTAATAGTTACAACACAATGGAACTATCAATTTCATCTTTAATCAACACGAACTTATTCATCATTAATATTATAACTCACAATATTTAACAACCAGGTCGTTCCCAGAAAAGTGGAGGCTTTCCAATAAGGATTTCTCCTTATTGGCCCGCAATTAGATGACCAAACCTCTCCTTGACAAAACTTCTAGACATTGTAAATATTATAATTTAATAATATGAATAACTTTGTCGTCTCAATTATTGATTTAATAATATATTATATTATGCAGATGATACTGTGACAATAATCGAATCAATAATATGAGAGATATGATGCAATAATTACTGTAGCAATAATTGAGTATAACTGAGTGACTTCTCACGTAAGCACCAATAATCAATACCGTGTGCTACTATGCAACCACGCATATTACTGTACTTTTACTTATTTTTGGAGAATGTAGCGTCTAGGTTTTAAGTTTCTCTTAAACTTTTCGATTTTATTTTATATATTGTGACAAAAACAAAAATACAATGCAGTGGCAAGTGGTAAGACATGATCTCTCTTTCATGTTTGAGCCTATTACTCCCTCCCTCCCTCTCTTAATATTAATATTAAGGGTGTAAATGAACTGAGGCAAACCGAGTATTGAGTTGTTCGCATTTGGTTTACAAAAATTTATCGAGTATAAAATAAGGTTTGATTGATACTCGTTTAGCTATCGAGTCGAGTATGATCTCTAATCGAGCTCGAACAGTTTGAACTTTTCGAACGAATATAATCCGAATATCAATAGAAATTACAATTCGAGAAGGTTCAAGTTTTTTTATCGAATTTTAAAATTTGCTCATATTTGAATCATTTATATTTCGAGTCGAGCTCGAATCAAACTTTTAGTCGAGCGAATACGGATCAAGCCCGAACTGTTTGCTCATTTTACAACCTTATTTAATATAAGTCGTTTTAAAAAAGTGTTTTTGTCTTTTAATATAAATCGTTTGAAAATTTCAAGTAAACATTAAAATATTACTCCAAGTATTAAATATAACTTTGGTTCTCACTATTTTTTGCCCAATAAATAATACTCTTTTTTTTTCTAATACAAAGACAATATAAGTAATTGATATTATTTTTAATGTTATATAATTATTTCTTTAATATTTATGCACGACGGAGGGATTATAAATTTAAATAATTTTTATGTTGTACCTAAATTATCGAAAACTAATGTTTCAAAAACATGAAACAATTCCTAACAACACATGTAAATTAAATTGAAAAAATACACCTGTGCTAGTGCTAGTGCTAAATCAACGGTTTTAAATTGTTGGTCGACATATATTTTGTTTTGTAACTCGTAAACGATATTAAGATTTGCATATGGTATATTTATTCAAAATGTTAAAGGTAAAGTAGTATATATGTAAGAAAAATAACATACAATATATATATACAGAATGGATCAAGAGCATAATTTTTAAATAGTATAATGTCTTAAATAGCAGAATTTTATCAAAACGACGCTTGCTTTATAGGAATGCTGCAGTGGCATTTTTGTAAATACCATGCCACCGCGTATTTACAAAAATGTCATCATTCCTTATCAAAAACGCTCGTTTTGATAAAATTCTCTACTTAAGAAGCTTCTGCTATTTAAGGATTCTTGATCCTTCCTATATATATATATATATATATATATATATATATATATATATATATATATATATATATAATATTTTAAACAGTGTGTAGGCCAAATATAATCAGAAGCCAAATATATGCATTCTGATTATGAAATTTAGTATAAATATAATTATTTATAGATAATATATAAACATATGGTATGTTACCTGCCTGTTCCGGATTAAAATATAAGTTGAGTTATAAGTTATGTTAAGTTGTGATTTATAAGTAAAAATATTCGACATTAATTTGATTTATAAGTCAAAAATTAAGTTAAAATAAAGTATCAAAAATTAAGTTAAAATGTTCAACTCATAATAAAGTATAAGTTAAAATAAATTTTAAAAAAATTACTAAAAAGTACATTAATAAAAAGAGGGACAAAATAAAATAAAAACAAAATAAACATTATATTTAATCAAACTAATTTATTTTAAAATAACTTATAAATCAACACAACTCAACTCATAAATCAAAAAATAAGTAATTGTCAAAAACCATAACAGTGAAAATCAATTTATAAGTTGTTCCGAATAGGGCTTTAATATTTCACTTTATAAAATACTAACTATTATTTCATGACAGATACGTCCTACCACTTGGGCCAGATAACCCTTAAAATCCTGGCAGCTGATTGGGCAGTTGTAGCCGAGTTAACGTCACTGTCTGTTACACAAGACCGCCCCTTCAATAAAACTTTAGAAATGTTCCTTCCAATAATTGGCCCTGCTGTGATGAGGGAAAAACAAGAATTACACAGAAATAAAGATATGATGGATCTCTCTTAGATTTTATCAGATCTCTCCCTATTTTCTCTCTCTCCTATTTGTTGAAAGGAAGAAAAATTATACCGATTATAATTCATAAGAATAAGAAAAAAAAATGTCAACGTCGGCGAGGAAAAGACTGATGAGGGATTTCAAGAGGTTGCAGCAAGATCCTCCGGCCGGTATCAGTGGTGCTCCTCAAGACAATAACATCATGTTGTGGAATGCTGTCATTTTTGGGTAATACAATATCTATTCTAATTGGTAATTGATTTGGGATTTTCTTTGCTTCTCTCTAGTTATGATTTTGTGCATTTTATTTGTAGGCCTGATGATACTCCTTGGGATGGAGGTTAGTTTGATTCATCTATGCAGTCATGCATATTCAGTTTTACCTTTTGGCTTTTCCAGTTTTACCTTTTGGCTTTTCCAGTTTAATGGATTTCTAATGGAAAATTGATATAGCATATGATAAATTGGATGTGGTTTTGGATTACAAGTTTATTGTATTGTATTGCTGATTGTGGTGCTATAGGTTTTGGCTGATATTTTTTAAAAAAAATTACAATTGGTTTCTGGAATCTTGTAATCTACTAGTAGTTTTTTTGAGTTGTTTATTTTATCCATTCATTTATTTCTGATTTCAAATTGTAATGATTATAAAGGTGGTAGGTAGGATTAATTATGTAATATCCCAATCCCACATCGGAAAAATTTGTTTGTATATAACGAATTTAATTATTAACAATAGTACCTTCAATCATGACCTTTTGATTTTTGGCTTTTGGGTGAGCCTGTGTTGGGCTAAGATAACCCAAAAAGATACTATTGACCTTATTTGGATAAATTTGATTCGATTCGGACTTGGGATTTGACCCGAGTTGTGTAAGAGCCTGACCCGAGGGACACGAAGGCTGGTGGTATTATCTCACAATGGAGAGAGGGAGGTCCGGAGGTGAGAACACGAAGTCAGCCGGTATTATCCCACAATGGCTAGAGAGAAAGATATGTGGAACGTGTGTGATCGGTTCTGACGGGGACGTCATAAATTTAAGTGGAGAAGTTTGTAACACCCTAGTCCCACATCGAAATATATGAAAAAAATTTGTTTGTATATAAGAAATTAAGTTACTAAGAATAATACTTTCAGTCATGATTTTTTGGGTGAACCTATGGTGGGCTCAGATGACCCAAAAAGATATTATTGGGCCAGTGGTTTAATGTCTTATTTGGATGAATTTGATTCGATTCGGATTTGAGATTTGACCCAAGATTTGTCCCGGACTCGGGATTTGATCGGGTTGTTTCAAATTACTCCCTCCGTTCCACAAAAAAGTCTCATTTACAAAATTTGCAATTATTAAGGATATTATTTTGTTCCATGTATACATGTATCCCAAAAAATAATAAATTGTTAGTTTAGTAAATGGTAAACTTGAGGATATTATGTTGTCATTTTATAGTAGTAACACTAAAAAGTGGGCTCATTTTGTAGAATAATTTTTTGTTGACAAATAGGACTCATTTTGTGGAATGGAGGGAGTACTAAGGATGCTCATTCTTACTTACAAAAGTAAAAATGCAAGAGAAAAAAACTGTTCTTTTTAATGAAAGAACAAAGAAGAAAGAAGAGGAATTCAAACCTTTTCTGAGGCGGAGAAGAGAATTTGGTGATTGGCTTTGTAATCGGATAAAATTAGTTCTACGTTCGAACTTACTTTCTTTAATCTACATCTGTTAGGCCTTTAGTAAGTTGTTATATTGCTTTTGTGACGATATCTCTTATCTCCCTCGCTTTTCATGTTGATATAATTGAACAAGTGCATGTTTTCATATTATGGATTTTTTATACTGTTGAGTCATCTTTCTATTAGTTGCTGACTTTCCTATGATACACAACACCGATTCATCTGCGGCTATTCATGAGAAAATTATTGGTCGCAATAAAAGCAAAGTTCTTAATGTCTGACCTTTTTTTCAGTAGAAAATCTGTGTGTAATATATATATATATATATATATATATATATATATATATATATATATATAAGCATAATTAATTATTCTATTAATATTATAATTTTTTGTAATTTGTAATCACCAAGTTGAGCCTTAGGGTTTACCTGTTATGCTATGGAACATACACAGGATAATCTGTGGATGCTAATGCATTTGACTGGATATTTTATCTCCCCTTTTAGAAGTTTGTGGTGTTACAGTTGACTAATACTCCCTCCGTTTAATTTTACTCGTCTTACACGCATATTAAGAAAAGAAAATTTATCTCCAAATTACCCATCTTTACTGTTATATTATCATCTTTTTTGTTTTAATTGATCTCCTAACTTTTTATTGGAATAATAAAAATAGAGGAAAGAGAGGAGAAAAACAGAGTATGGTTGTGTTGCCAATGTCAAAGTTAATAGTGTTAATTTTTTCGTATGTTATGCAGTTTTCAATTAATTTTTTTTATAAAGTTAAGTGACGATTGTATTGAAAAAATAAAATCAAAAATAGTATTAAAATGGAAAGAGGGCAAACAAATTTGGGCAAAACAAAAAGGAAATTAGGAAAAAGGAAATTAGGACAAGTAAATTTGGACAGAGGGAGTAATAGCTAGCCAAAATATCCTAAACTTCAACTACAGTTTTGTTGATATGTCCTCGTATGTCACCTTTGTCCAGAAACTTCCTTTTCCTTTTTGCTTAGCATTTCAGTGTTTGTGTGAATTCAGGTACGTTTAAGCTGACTCTGCAATTCTCAGAGGATTACCCAAATAAACCACCAGTAGTACGATTCGTCTCAAGGATGTTTCATCCCAACAGTATGTCAGATTACTTTTTCTTTTATTTCACTAAGTCCATTTGACATTGAATATATCATAACCTGTTTGTCATCTTTCTGCAGACAACCATAATTTATGATATCTTTATCTTTGGGGCATATCATCCTGTAACTATCTTATATTTGGAATTTGATCAGTTTATGCAGATGGAAGTATATGCTTGGATATTTTACAGAATCAGTGGAGTCCTATATATGACGTTGCAGCTATACTTACCTCTATCCAGGTGTGCCTCATGAGTCTTTACTGATATATTTTCTTATTTGTATTTGCTTTATATACTTTGCATACAACTTTTCTTGTGATTGAGGAATAGGGTTATTTTTCTTACATCTCTTCGGCTTTTTAAGGGGTACCTCTGTGATTGATGTAGAGGCCTGCAGTTTTATATATTAAAAAAATTTGTAGTTAATAGTTATAAATGATATCAAGCAAAGTATGGATTGTTAATCATATTTGTTATTGACACGACTTTTTACTTACGTTAATTTTACTTGTTTGAAAAACAAAACTAAGTTGAAGTGTGTACTTCATTTAGTGATAAAGGTTTTATACTTGTTTTTATAGGCGAGAGTGGCTAATTTAGAAAATAGGTTATGATCTTATATATGAATTCTACCTAACTTAGATGGGCGTCACTGCTTTTGCTTATATTAAATTAAATCAAACCGGAATACCTTCCTAAAGTGAATGTAGTTAATTCAAAAGCTATACAATTCTAATGATGAAAAGTATTATTGCTAACCTTTTACACGTACGCATTGTTTTGCAAACTTCTTTGGATATGTTTGTTCTTAATGATCTTCTCTTTTAACATTTAAAACTGCCCTTTTCCTTTGATGGTCATCATATTGTTATTTACGAGTTGATGACTGGGGTATGCTTGTACTTTTGGACAACCGTAACTGAACTAGTTTTACTTTTTTACCAATTGACTACATAAGCACTCCTTGTTTACCATTTTACTTCTGCTCTCAGCTTAGTTCCTTACAAATGCTAATGACCTGTAGTTCTTACATTTCTCAGTCATTGCTTTGTGATCCAAACCCAAACTCCCCTGCAAATTCTGAAGCAGCTCGTATGTTCAGTGAAAATAAGCGCGATTACAACCGAAGAGTGCGTGAAGTAGTTGAGCAGAGCTGGACAGCTGACTAAATCTCAAAATGAGTGCAACCCTTGTTTATGGTTGAACCGATAATAGGCAGAAGGGTGGTGGTGTTGGTACTAGTGTTCATGTACTTGATATTCTATGTTTTCGTGTGCCTTTAAACAGAATCTGCTTCCAGGCAGCTAAGTTTGTAGCTGTCCCAGTTACCTGTCAATTCCTTTTTTCTTCTTCCATTAGATCCGATTTATCCTCCAGAAGTATGTGCGTTGTTGTAGTTGGTGTATAGTTGTGATGACTTGGATTTTATTGTCAACGGTATTTTACACTTGGCGCTTATTGAGGGTACTGGGAAGAGCCTATTTGTAGTGTAAAATTGTTGACTGAATATTTAGATTGAGAATTGTTGTTTCAAGACTTGCTTACTTGTCTGATAATTACATATAGGTTTTCTTGTTTGTTAATAGATGTCTGGCTGTGTATCCCGCTGTACAACTGAAAGGGGATGAAATGAAGTGTAGTTGAAAACTATTCAAGTATTGTTTCCCTGAAGATCATGAATAACAAAGTAATAGTAGAACTAAGGAACAAATCAAAATGTCTATTGGCACAGAACCAGACTGTTCTTATATTTCAGGAGCTCCACTATTTAGTGCTTGAATCAAGGAACCAATTTACAAATTGAGATAATTTCATCGGCCATTGAATTCAGGGCTTCAATGTTTACTAGTTCTACAAGTCCCAAAACTGCATCCTACCTAATCTAATCATGCAGCCGCAACATAACTTTAGAGGGTGGGGTGGGGTGGGGCGGGGCGGGGCAAGTATGGAACTGTAGAAGTAAAAAGATGGGATAACCTCTCCTGTAAAAATTACCAACTTACAAGGACGGAGCACCAAACACCAGAAAAGAAATAGTATTCTTCCCAGCATTTTGATTTTACTTGTACTTCTCTTTTTCCTCTTGTGAAGCCAGTATATCTGCAGAAAAAAGGTATTGAATGTTTTATTTTTGAGGCATTTAAAAATTAAAGTTCCCAAAAAATAAAGATTAAAGAACAAGAAAAGTGGTATGTAATGAAACATATAGTGGCCCATTTCCATAGCCAAACTTATATAGGAGACAAGAAGTTCATTAAGGATAAGTATATATAAATATATGTATAAATGTGACGACACATGATAAATTTAAAAACGGCATGAAAAAGTACTTGAATAAATCCGCAAAAATGTTAATCCCATAAACGTTTATTGAAAAGCAAGATCAAGTACCTGAATGCTGCAGCTATTAAGCTGTCAGCTTTGAACGTGGAGATTGGAATGGCGAGACTGGAGAACCTTCACCGCTCTGGGAGTAGTCTTGAACCTGAGCAGCAAACTGCAAATTCCACAGCACATCCTCAATTGAAGGTCTATCAGCTGGATTCTCCAGCAAGCACCTACTGCATATTTCAATCACAGTCTTCAATGATTCATCCAAACGTGCACTCCTAATTGCTGAATCAACCATGCTCTTTCGAGCTGCATTGTCAGCTGTTGTGCTTTCTTCTAACTGCATAGCATCAAGGAAGATAGAATAATTATTGTCGAGATATTCCACAATCTTCAGTCAGGTATTTTTGGAAGGATACACCTCTATTTGATAGCAGACTGTGTCAACTCATTTTACAACTGATATATGAAATCATGTAAAGCTTTTGAAAGATCAGTAAAAGCTCTTAGAATGAAGCAAAATCAAAAGGTACTTCTTCATTTTTAAGACAAAATATGTCTTCCACCCCGTTCTACACACTTTGACAGGATGCTTGATAAACACGTAATTCATACATTTTGTTATCCTTAATTTTGTCCTTTTAATTATATTAGTTTATTAAATTAATATGTTTTATTTTATTTTGTAGGATTTAATAATTGTTGCAATAAAGTCAAAATCTTGGTGATCAAGGGATATTTAATGCTTTTATTCATATAAGGAATATCCAAGAAGAATTCTACAAGGAAAAGGAAAGAGGTGGAACAATATTGGTGTAAAAGTCAAATCCAACAAGAGAAAGAAAAGTCCATCTAGAAGATCTTTGTGAGAAGTTGATTGCTACTAGGAAGTTGAATCCTACATGGAAAGGGAATCAAAGTGTCCAAGTTCAATTAGGGTTCAAGGTTATTTTTCCCTATAAATAGACCTCTTGTGAAAGAGAGAAAGGCACCACTTATTATTTTCTTTTTCTCAGTTTTTCACTAGTGTAGGAAGGAGTAAGATATTTAGAGTTTGTCCTTTCTCTTATTCCAATCAGTTGTGTATACTTCTTTGTCGGGAGTATTTGTCACTTTCTTTTATTTATATAATAGAAATTCTCTTTTTAATTATTGTTCTTATTTCATGCGAATAGTAGTACTAATATTATTTGTTTTTGTTTTTAATTCCATGGCTAACTAAATTTCTAATACCTAGGATTGTGATGAAACTAAGTATTTCATAAAAATATTTTCTTTTCGTTCCTAAATTAATGCCTAATTATTTTCACCTTCATATTTTCCTCATATAAATTGCATATGATTTTTATATTGATTGCGAGGTTTTGATAAGTTATAGTTAATCATGAATTTTTCATAACTTATGCTTGCCCGTATTAATTATATGAATCATTATTTTTAAAGGAAGGAAAATAATTTGGGAATTGATTTAGGAAATAAGAAATTATTTATTATGTTAATGTTTGGTGGATTCTAATTCCTAGGTATCTTTTCTCATTAATAGTTTTCATTATTAATTAATAGTTTGCATAATTTAGTTAAAAAATCTTCTCCACCATTTTTATTTCTAATTTGCCTAAAATATTAATTAAGGATATATTAAAGAATTAATCTAGTCTCTGTGGGTTCGATCTGTACTTGCCAGTTCTTTAATTCGACACTGTGCACTTGCAGTTACATATTTTTAACACATCAAGTTTTTGGCGCCGTTGCCGGGGACTAGACTTAATTTTTATTTATCCCTTAATTTTTATTTATTCGAATTAGTTTTAACTCATTTTTTTCCCAGGATTATTGAAGCGGAATCGAAGAAGCGAAAAGATAAAGATTTTGTTGCTGTGCTTTCTTCGGTACTTCGTATCTCCATATTTATTTATTTTTTTTAAAAAAAATAGTAGTTTAGTTTTTTTTTTATATATTTTTTTATTTGTCGCATTCATGCATTCACTCACGTAGAGCACATCCTGTTAGGTTTTATTTTTTTACTATTTTTTTTTTGTCAAATATAAATTGTGGTGATTGCTGGAGGATTGAGGTACTTTAAAATTTCTCCTTCTTTCGTAATTCACATAGTTTTAGGACATTTTATTTGTTTATAGTTTCTTTTGTGCATTTTCATCTTTAATCTAACATTAAGGGCACAACCTGTAACAAGATAAGGTGGGGATTTCATCACCCTTCCTTGGCCCACAAACAACCCAATTTGCATTTTGCATGACCATGACCTAATAAAATCAAGTAGACGTTGGCCCCTAGGACTCTCGAGCTCAATTAGGACAAGAAATTCCAAGAGGAGTTTGAATTTTAAATTAATCAAACTCTTTGGTGTCTAAGCAGTGGTTCAAAAGGTATCGCCTAAAGATTGTGTGGTTATTTAATTAGTCACCGTATCTCACGGAGAGACTCATATGCTTACACTTACACTTACGTGGCTAGTGGTATGATTAATTTCGAATTTGGTGGACCTTGCGGTGTAACTTGGAACAGTTAGGAGCTGTCTAGATTTTATTTAGGTTAACCTTAGAAGTAATTTATTTATTTATTTTTTTTATTATTTTTAATTTTTATTTTTGTTGTGCTTATCTGATTATTTGTTAATTAGTGTATGCAAAAATTGTGGATTAGGGACGAAACATCCCGATTAGTGAAAACTTGATTTTTGGATTCACTTTAAAAGATCTCACTTTAACAAAAATGGAGGCGCTTATTTGTTTCTTTAAGGGATCGATGTTATCCTTCCCGCTCTTGACCCTTCATGTATTAGTCTACCACCGATGGCGAGTAATAATTTTGAACTTAAGCCACATTTATAAATATATTACCTAGGTTTATGGGGATAGAAGATGCATATTTATTTATTCAGGAATTTGAGGAAGTTTGTGCCTTAATGAAAATCCAACAACTGTCTGATGACTCAATTAGGCTAAGATTTATAACATTTGCTTTAAAAGATAATGCTAAAAAGTGGTTATATAGCTTACCAAATAATTCCATATCAACTTTGGAGGGATTTGTCGTTACATTTCTAAAAAATATTTTCTAATCATAAAACTTCTAAAATTAGAATTTGCAATTCATCAATTTTGCCAACTTGAAAAAGAGTCCTTTTGGAAATATTTTGATAGATTTAAAAATTTGTTATCCCAATTGCCCACACCATGGAATTGAGAAATGGAGATTGTGTCAAATTGCTATGAAGGTTTAGACTATCCTTTAAAACAATGTTAGAGTCGATGTGTCGAGGGGATTTTACGAATAATGATGAGGAGAAGGCTTGGGAGTTTTAGAAGACTTAGCGAAAAAAACCATGCAATGGGAAACCACCAGAAGAAGAGAGATAAACTTAGTTCATCTAGGGGTGTTCATACAATTGACAATTCAATTTACTCTGAGAGTTAAGTTGGTGGTGTCTTAAAAGACTTGAAGATTTAGAAACTAGGGGATCACGTGAACCAAGTCTCAACACCTACACCTTTGTGTCTAAAGTGTAATTCACCAAGCCATGTGATTGAGGAATGTCTTAGAGTCGTGCCCCAATTTGAAGAATATGAACAAGTCGATGCAATGTTTCGACGACCTAGGAATGACCCATTTTACTTACTTATAATCTGGTTGGAGGAATCATCCTAATTTTGCATGGAACCAAGGACCCTACCCAAATAATTCTTCAAATCAGGTCAATCGGTCTAAAATCAATCTTTTCAACCTTACCAAAAGTCAAATCTGGTCGTACCAAAATTCAAATCCAAAGACCTCAATATCCACGGGTTTTTCTATTGAAAGTGAGAGGAGACTTAACACCTTAGAAGAGTGTGAGCACCTTAGAGAAGAGTGTGGAAACTTTAATAAAATCTCGACAAGAAAACTAACCAAGCCATTTCTCGCTTAGAGATCCAAATGAGTCAATTGGCGGCTGCAGTTAGTGAAAGAGAAGGGTAAACTTCTAGTCGACCCGAGACCAATCCAAAATTTTCGGTCCTACTCAAAAACCTTATCATGTTAATTCACTTGAAAACAACCAAGTCGATCATGTGAATTACGTAATTTCTTTAGAGATGCGGAAATTATTTTAACAATCATCTTTGGAATTGATAATGAAGAAGAAAAAAATTAAATGTTGAATCTAACGATCCGTCTTGAAAGTCAACCCACTGAAAATCCCACAAACTACGAGTCGATGGGCCCATCCACTAATCATGTTTCAAAATCGATTCAACCACACCTTATGAGTCGACTAAAAAAAATCTTCAAACCAAAAGCTCCGTTCCTCAAAGACTTATTTCAAACAAGCGATCGGCCCGGTTGGACAAAATTCTAGAAGTGTTCAAACAAGTGAAAATTAACATTCCTCTTCTAGATGTCATTCAACAAGTTCCCTCATATGCTAAATGTCTAAAAGATTTGTGCACACATAAAGAACCACTCATGTTCCTAAAAAGCTTTTAACGACCCATGTGAGTTCTATCTTGTCATGTCAAGTCCACATGAAGTATAAGGACCCGGTTGTCCTACTATTTCATGCATCATAGGTGACACATTAATTGAAAAGGCTTTGCTTGATTTAGGAGCTAGTGTGAACTGTTACCATTTTACGTGTATGAAACCTTGAGGCTTAGGAGAGTTGAAAAGAGAAGTGTGTCACACTCCAACTAGTTGACCGTTCCATTAAAGTGCCAAAAGGAATAGTTGAAGATGTACTTATTAAGGTTGGTGATTTTGTCTTCCTGTTGACTTTGTTGTCCTTGAAACCCGACTGTTGTTGTCGATCCCAAGGGATTCACAGTAATTTTAGGTAGACCATTTCTAGCAACTTCTAATCGTTAATCAATTGTAGAAATGGACTAATGAAATTGACATTTGGAAACATGACAATTGACTTAAATGTGTTTAATGTGGGAGAGCAAACTAGTGATTTGTTTGACCAGTCAGTTGAAGTGAACATGATTCAGAAAATGTCGGGAAATGAACTTACGAGGGAAGATGAAATTATTAAGTTTTGTATAAATCATTTTGGTCAAAATTGGGATGAAACTGAATACTTAAATGAGGTCAATGAGATGTTGGACTCCACAACCCAAAAATCTTACTCTAGATTGGAACCTATAATTGAATCAAGTTTGACACATTTTGAGCATTTTCAAGAGAATCAAATTGACCTTAAATCCTCTTATGATCATTTTAAGTCTACCTTGGGTCCATCCGACGCGTCTTCCAGAAACACTAAATGTGATTTAATAAATGAACCAAAGGTTGTGGACAATGACAATCTTCCATGTTTAGATAATGAGATCATATCTCCCATTTTAGATAATGCATGTGTTAATCCAGTGGTGCCTAAACATCTTGGTCTAACAATTATTCAAAATGATGAAAATATTTTAAAGGCCCTTAGTAACGAATATGGATGGCAAGTTTGGATAGCTTTTATGAAGTTAGAATTTTTAAAAGGAACTATCATTTTTCGTTATCCTTCCTCGACTCAATTTTAAAAAGAATCGATCGGTATGCACATAATTGTTCTTCCATTGCACATTCTAACTATTTCGATTACCCGGACCTCCACGAAAATTATCTGAAATCCACTTTAGGTTGCTTGTTTGTATCATTTGATCATTTACTGATCGCATAGTTTTTAGGATGCATAAAATTTGCGATATATGTACATTTGTTTTCTTTCTCACCACATTTTCTTGCGAAACAAATTCTCGCATTCAAGGTATAATTTTTTCATATCTTTGTTCTCTTTTCTTCATTTGCATACATTGAGGACAATGCATGATTTAGGTATGGGGGAGTTTGTTTGTATTAGATTTTTTTTTTTTTTTTTTTTAAAAAAAAAAAAATTAAAAATTTAAAATTTGTTTGACTTATTATGAATTGAATTAATTCTAATAAGTGTTTGTGGAGCAAAACGCATGAGTGAGATTGAAAGATTTAGAACTCTTGAATTTTTGATAAGATACGAAATCTTAGTTCAAAACACCATCTGGATTTAAAATTGATTTCACAAGCATTTTTGGCATTTCACGTTTGCACTAATTCTTAGTTGTGGGGTATAAATCATGATTCGAGTAATTTCTTAAAAAAAAAAAAAAAAAAAAAAAAGAAGAAAGAATGAAAAAAAATGAAGTTGAGAAAAGTTTAAAAAAAAAGAAAAAGAAATAAATAACTGCTTCAATGTCCATTAAACGAAATAACTAGGTATCCAAGCCTCGGGAAGCATCGGTATTCACGCTGAAAAGTATGATGGATAAAAGCAGCTTGACTAGTCTAAATTTTGTGGCCTTTGTTACTCGAGTTAGTAAATCCTTAGGGGTGTCTCTACACCTAGTGCCCTAAAGCCATCTGGTTTGGGAGTCATTGGTCCAACGCTCGCTTTACATGGGTAACTCTGAAAAGCCTAAGAAAATGAGACATTGCACAAGTCAAGAATTAAAAAAAAAAAATGGAGAAAAGGAAGGAAAAAGAAAAATGAGCTTGCTTGATTTTCATGGTAAAAATCCCTACTAAGAGTTACATCACATACACATGCATGCATCACATGAAATTGATTTAATGAAGGATGGTGTCTAAAATGAAGATAGAGTATTTTTGATAAGGTGAAAGTGTGATTTTGAATTTAATCTTGCTTAGGTATAATGCCCATAGATATTTAGAAGCTTTCTTTCAATGTCATAATTTGTTGAATCCAAAAATATTTTTTGAATTTTGTGGGTATATTCACTGCAAACCCTCACGAGACACAACTCATCCACTTGGGGTAACCTTGGGGTTTAAAGGCTTGTTGCACATCTTAAGTCTGCAATCGTGTTTCCTACGAAAAATGGGGTAGTGTAATTTTTGTTTAATTTATTTTTATTTTATTTATTTTACTCGGGGGGCGAGCAAAAGTTAGGTATGAGGTATTTGATAAACACGTAATTCATACATTTTGTTATCCCTAATTTTGTCCTTTTAGTTATATTAGTTTATTAAATTAATATGTTTTATTTTATTTTGTAGGATTTAATAATTGTTGCAATAAAGTCAAAATCTTGGTGATCAAGGGATATTTAATGCTTTTATTCATATAAGGAATATCCAAGAAGAATTCTACAAGGAAAAGGAAAGAGGTGGAACAATATTGGTGTAAAAGTCAAATCCAACAAGAGAAAGAAAAAATCCATCTGAAGATCTTTGTGAGAAGTTGATTGCTTTCTAGGAAGTTGAATCCTACATGGAAAGGGAATCAAAGTGTCCAAGTTCAATTAGGGGTTCAAGGTTATTTTTCCTATAAAATAGACCTCTTGTGAAAGAGAGAAAGGCACCACTTATTATTTTTTTTTTTCGGTTTTTCACTAGTGTAGGAAGGAGTAAGATATTTAGAGTTTGTCCTTTCTCTTATTCCAATCAGTTGTGGTACCAAATTGTGGTACTACTTGTCAGGAGTATTTGTCACTTTCTTTTATTTATATAATAGAAATTCTCTTTTTAATTATTGTTCTTATTTCATGCGAATAGTAGTACTAATATTATTTGTTTTTTTTTTTTTAATTCCATGGCTAACTAAATTTCTAATACCTAGGATTGTGATGAAACTAAGTATTTCATAAAAAATATTTTCTTTCCGTTCCTAAATTAATGCCTAATTATTTTCACCTTCATATTTTCCTCAAGTATAAATTGCATATGATTTTTATATTGATTAGAGGTTTTGATAAGTTATAGTTAATCTGTGAATTTTTCATAACTTATGCTTGCCCATATTAATTATATGAATCATTATTTTTTAAAGGGAAGGAAAATAATTTGGGAATTGATTTAGGAAATAAGAAATTATTTATTATGTTAATGTTTGGTGGATTCTAATTCCTAGGTATCTTTTCTCATTAATAGTTTTCATTATTAATTAATAGTTTGCATAATTTAGTTAAAAAATCATCTCCATCATTTTTATTTCTAATTTGCCTAAAATATTAATTAAGGATATATTAAAGAATTAATCTAGTCTCTGTGGGTTCGACCTGTACTTGCCAGTTCTTCAATACGACACTGTGCACTTGCAGTTACATATTTTTAACACATCAATGCTCTTAAAGTGAAGTAAATGCTCTTACCTGATGTTTAAAAGCATCCACTTCCTTTTGGGTGTTGGGATGTCTCCCTGTGATGATCTCCAGTAATATTACTCCAAGGTCATAAATATCAGATTTCTCCTGATACATAATACTGTGAAGCAACAGATTTTAAGTTGAACCGTTATAGAAAACAGCAACATGTGTGACTATTTGGAATAATGTGAAATTACACGTTCATGTAAATGAAACTAGGAGCAAAACAAGGTAATTTTGAAAGAAAATCTTATTGCTTTCAAGTGGATCAAGTTTGAATTTAATATCCTAAATCTAAACTATCACTATTAGAGTTGAAATAATATTTTGCGTGTGAAATACATGACCTGTAAAGTTGTGACTAAACACTTTTGAGTTTTCATTTCCCTTAGATACATGACCTATTACTTGACAACAACTTAGTTAAGTCTTCACAATGAATACAAGTTCCAAAAGAACAAAAAAAATCATTACAGACCTTGCAGTATCAACTTCTCTGGATCCACCAGAAGGAATCTGACTGCCAACCTGATACATTTAATTGATCTACATATCAAACCAAGGTATACCTTCTATATAAGAGTAATAGAGTATAAATCCATTACGAAGAACATTTTATTCGTACCTTCCCCATATTTTCTGCTACCGAAGGAAGATTGTAACTGCTAATTTTTGCTACAAGGTTCTGGTCCAATAAAATATCTATGATTTTCAAATTATTTGAAAATATGCCAGGCACAATTCCCGTATGAAGAAATTGGATACCCTTTGTAACCCCTATAGCAGCTGCTATTCGTTGGGACCAAGTTAGTGTTCGTCTATCATGTCTCTCTACAAAGAAAAATTCACATTTAAAAGTCAATTACAAAGCCTCCTAAATAAGCAAGTAAACTGAAGGTGGAGGGCAATGGTTTGATGCCTTCTTTGTCTCTTTCCAATACTCCACTCGAAGGGTGATAAATTCAAAAACGCAAACTATTAATAAAGATAAACAAAACTTCAGTTACCAGATATCCAGTCCCTTAGTGTCCCATTTGGCACATATTCAAAGACAAGGAATATTCTGCTGACACTTGAATCATTCAAGAAACATTCAAAGCAGTGCCCAAGAGCACTGACCAAATGTTGATGTCTGAGTTTAGATATTAATTCTATGTGGTGCATTAAGCTTTGAGTGCTGTGGTTTTTCTTCATCTTCAGGCACCTAATAGCAATGAGGGAACCATCCTTCAGCTGACCCCTGTACATCTGAGTGCATAAAGAAATGAATCATAAATCATATCCAAATATTTTATCTGTAGAAAGAATTCTTGATACTGAAATCAGCAAGGTTATCAGATCTACACGAAGCTTTACAAATTGACCATCCGGGGGAAAATAGGGGGAGGGGGAGGTGTCTATTCTAAATACAAGAACAGGAATACAGGATGAGCAAGCCTTTATAGCCAATTAAACGTTGTCACAATGAAGAAGCTTATCGATGTATAGGTACATCTTATTATAGTTTCTTTGAAGTACTTTTCTCCAAGTATTTCTTCTTACAATAAAGCATAAGATTGAGAAGTAGCAAAAAAAATAAAAGAGAAAACCTAAGCAAATGATACTCTTTATAAGCAAATAAACATCGGAATATAACACTATTGACATACATAAACAGCAGATTCATTTCACCTATGTTGTATTAAAATGGCATGGCCTTGAAACTTTTTTGGAAAAAAATATGGCACTTGAAAAAGCTGCAAGCACTTGTTTTAGCGTAACAGACTAGAAGATCGTTGTTGATATCTCAGATAAAGAAACTAATCTAGGCAAGTTAAGGTCTGGCATCTAGCAGGGAAAAAAATCATTATGTAAAGAAAAGAATCCATATAAGAGCAAGCTAGTATGTTAATATGAAAGTATCCTATAGTGCTTCAACAAGAAATTAACACCGCAGTGGATAACAAATTGTCACACCTGACCATAAGAATCTTTGTCCACAAAAGTTGATTTATCAAAGTTATTAGTTGCATCCTCAAGTTCTTCTAGTGAAAAGGTTCGATAAGCTGGAATTCCGAGTGCTCCTAGCTTCATTGCTTGAGTTATATACCCTTCAGAGGTAAAAAGGCAAACAGTCAACTATCAGCAACATTATAAACCAGCAATTATCGGTCAAAGCAATAGTGATTTCAGGGGAAAACCTTACTTGCATCTGAAAGTAACTTTGAGGTGTACCCTGTTGATGCATTCTCTTGTATTAATCTTTTTGAAGGTGAGTTGACCAACTTCATCGCCTGAACTCTTCTTACGGCAAAGAACACTAGAGCAACAAGTACAATTCCTCCAATAATCCCTCCAGATATACTAAAGGCGAGCACTACTTTGGAGGCTTGTTTTGGCTTCCGTTGATGAGGTATGATTCCAACAGCCAGAGCTTCCTTTCGACAAAAGGACATTGGGTGTTGACTTTTATCTCCACTAGCTAAACAATTTCTAGCATAAACTACAACTCTGTTTTTGGGATCAGAAATAAGACAGCTTGGCAACCTTCCAGTTAAAAGATTTCCAGATAAGTCCACCGATTTAAGTTGGGCATTGCAAGCCATATTTTCGGAAAGCATTCCAGTGAATTTGTTTCCTTCAATATTCAGATAAGTAATTGATGGCAGAGAGAACAAAGAAGGCTTAAATGGTCCGATAAATCTGTTGAAAGATATATCTAGCCGTCGAAGCTGATTAAAGGTGAGAACATTGTCTGGGATGCCAAAGTTGAACTTATTCTTCCTCAGTACAAGAGTAACTAATCTTTTGCTACCAATCTGAGGAAACTGAGGTCCAAGTAAATTATCCTCCAACTCAAGCACTTGAAGGTTTTTCAAGCTGCTAATATCAGGTACCTCACCAGTAAATTTGTTATGTGATAGATCAAGCACTCTGAGGTTTTCCAAATTCCCCAAAGAATCTGGCAGCGACCCATTTAACTGATTTTTCTTCATACTTAAAACAGCCAGAAGTGATAATGAACTCAGTTCGTCTGGAAGTTTACCTTTGAACATGTTGTTATCAAGTATAAGTGTTTGGAGGTTTGTTAAAGATGAAACTTCTTGAGGAATGGCTCCATGAAAGAAATTTGAGCTAATATTGAGTATTTCCAGCGATGATAAATGTGAAATATTACGCGGCAATTGCCCCCGTATACCAAGAGAAGCCAATGTGAGGACTTTCAAGCTAGGAAGACTAACGAGCGTGGTAACAAACGAATCTATGGAGAAATTCCGAGGCAATGGGGGAGTACCCCTCTCCCCAATAATATGCAGCTGGGTTATGCTTTCTTCATAGCACACAACAGTAACAGATGAAGTTGGTTCAGTACAGCAAAAATCTGTGTTATCATTCCAGCTGCTTAGAACAGCTGGATAATTAAAAAGACCTTGAATTCTCAGAAGGGTTTGTGATTGGGACGGTTGTTGTTGCTCTGGATGGCATATTGAAGTTGTCAAAACAAGGAGAAGTAGAAGCCTTGTATGGCTAAGTCTAAAACTTTCAGCCATCGCAGAAACTACAGTACAGGCAATTGAACAAAATACATAAATGATTAACATATTAAAAGCTTGATATGCTGTACTTTTGGAAGTAACTTAAGTGCATTAGAGAGATTGGGATTTCCAGCTACAGAACTACTAGCTCAATTTCCCAAGAAAGCAAAATTAAGAACTACAGCCATAGTAAATGCAGAATATGTGTATTGAATTTTAGCAGATAAATTACAAAATGTGGAACTCCATATGTAAAAAATTGACCAAGGGATGAGTAGAACCAAAACACAAGTAGTTGGACGGGGTATCTTGAATTTATTTTATTTTTTTAGAAAACTGTCATCATTCTGCATGTAAAATTACAACTAAAAAAGAGTTGCTTAGTTTGGTGACGTTTAGCATGTTGCTAGTGAATGAACATTGAATTCAGAGGCAGAAATGGTTGGGGAAAGGTAAGTTGAAGTTCATAAAAGGCCTACCTTTCTTGAGAGCAGAAACAAATCAAACCCCCCCTGGCTTTGGATTTGATCCTTTGGGGGTGTATGAGGTTTGAATCGAGTGAACCCAGTTGAAAATTAAGCGCTCTAAATGCTCCTAAACTAGAAAACAACAAAATCAACTAATTTAGAGAGGAACAGTGTGACTAACTTTAAAATGAAGTAAACTTGGTTCAAACAGGACCTCCACTTCACAAGCATTACCAAACATTTGAAATGACACAAAACCAATTCAAGAGTAGTAGCTTCATTTACAAACTCTACTTTTTATCCACTCATAGAAATTCCCCAAAAGAAAAGAAAGTAAAATGAACATGAAACCCACAAAACAAAACCATTTTCTTACAAAAAACTCTTTCAAGAAATGTTTTGTCCCGGTCTTGTGTCACTCTGTGTCTAAGGCCATTTATGAAGAAAGACAAGTCCGGGAGTGTAGTGGAACAGAAGGCCAAGACAAATTAGTGACACGGGTTGAGATAGCGAGAGAGTCTGAGCCACAAATTGAAGTCCTCCCTCATTATTCAGTAGTAGGAACTAACTAGGAGGGGTATGTGTGAGTCTTGTTAAATGTACATTTGGAGGTTTGAGACTTTTTGAGACTCAAAAAGCTAAAAGAGAAACAAAGATTCTTGCACAGCACAACACACCACGTATCAAATTAAGTACCGTCAGTTGCCTTGCACCTTTTATTACTCACTGTGTGCTTTCGGGTGTCAGCTTTGGCTTATGGCTTTCTGTTTGTTTTTTAGATGAGTGTGAACTTCTCTCTCTCTCCATACATATATCCCTTGTCCTTCTACATTAAATTACATAAGTACTTTTATTAATATATTTCATTTTAGAATCGTACACAAATATTAAGAAAAAAGTATTAACAAAATAATTGTAAAGTATTAAATTTACTATCAATTGTCTATATTACCCTATAGAGTGTTATTTATTAGGTAAAAAATAGTGAAAAAACCAAAATTATATTTAATACTTGGGTAATATGAGAAACCAATCAATTAATGCTTATTTAAAATTCTCAAAAGACTTATATTTAAGAACAAAAATATTTATCTAAAACAACTTATATTAAGTAATATGTATGCAGTTAACTATTATTAATAAACTCCCGCTTTCTTATTTTTTTTACATTAAAATATACTAGTATGTATGCAGTTAATTAACTAGTATTAATGAGTGATGATGATATTATAAAGTTAGGATAAAAATTTGGGAATGTAGCTTGATTTTATATCAAATAAGAATAATAAAATGATAAATGATACTAATTTTATGATGGGGATTAGGGAGGATGTTGTAGTACTAAGAGCATTTACAACAGTTTTTTTATATTTATTTTTACTCTGCAATGTTATTGGGTCATTCTGCAAAATAGAGATTCAATTTTTTCATTATGTACCCAACAAGTTCCTGATATTGATTTCTTAAATAATGAAATTTGAAATTTAAAAGTTCCAACAGTCAAAATATTAAATTAATAATAATCTTATAATTTATAATTAAAAGAGAGTATTTAACAATTATATTCCATTGTAAAAAAATTTATTTTATTTTAAATTTTAAGTAATTTATGGAGTGAATATTGAATGGATTGTAGTTGCAAATGTACATAAGATCAATATTAAAATTTAAAAAGTTAATTTGTGATATTTTTAAATTTAAATTTAATATGATTCATTTAAATTTAAAAATAATAAAATTTATACTTAAATAGTGCTTTTATAATATTTATAGTTATATTGACATAAATTAAATAAATTTATATCAATTTTAAATTTGAATACGTTTGAAATTAATTTTTTTTAAATTCAATATTAAGTTTATAATTTAAAAATATAATAAAAAAATATTAAGATGTGTATGATTAATGAGTTGTCCACTTAAATGAGTATGTGAAATGTCATTTTGTATATATAGAAAACGGTCTTTTGATTTCCTCATACGGGGGAGTAAAATCCTATATAGGAATTAAAATAGAGAATCAAATAAAGATAAAAAAAATTATTAAATAATAATTTATTGATGTATTTTTTAAAATTGAGAATAGATAGTTAATTAGAAAAACTGTTGTTAATGATACTGACCCTGTACTAGTACTAGTACCAGTGTGTAGTAGTCAGTTGTATAGAATTGGGACTACGTATTTCCGACGTCACTCCATCAGAGAGTGGGGGCCCGTGGAGAGAGTTAGGTTAGGTTCGGGCTAAGCGGTGACAGTGGACCATCGACTCACGGATGGGAACAATTTAATTCCGCTTTTCACGAGTCGCCGGGTCCAATCCTGCGCTTCTAACACGTGATATAAGAAGTATTCTTTTACTTATAAATTTATTTATTTTTGAAAAAAAGTTGTAATTTTAATTGATACGGACAAAAACTTTGTTTGGGATTCTCTTATCTTATAGGAACGAAATAAATATTAATATTATTGCACAAACTTGATTGAGTTGGAGTACAGTGGCACACTTGAAAGACCAATGTGCTATAGCCTAGCCTAGTCTAGTCCTTCAAAATTATGTGCAAGCGTTTAGGATAAAGTTAACGTTGATTAATTGATTAATAAAGTGTCGACATGCAAGTTAAGAAATGATTTCTCTGTGTTAACATTAATTGATCAATTTATCATAAAATTAACTTCATGATAACTAGATCATTTTTATTCCATATACACTAGACTATAGAACACTTAAAGGTCCATTAGTTTTTGAAAAAGAAAATAATATATACACTTTTCTAGCACATTAGTTTCTATCTCAAACGACAAAACTTTACCAATTTTAAACTACTTGAATACATTTGCTTTTTTCCCGTAAATTTCTACAGCAAAATTGAAAAAAAATAATAATATAAAAATGAGATAAAAGCAATAATATCCCTACCTTAGCACCGTAATTAGTGACAAACTACTTAGCACCAACTTTAGACGAGACAATAATTTGGGAGGTGTGACATGCTACCCTACCTTAGTCCATGCAAGACCCCAACACACACGGGGTCAGTATGCCATAGAAAAGATGAATACAATTGGAAGGCATTTGTCACTTTGTGGGATAAATAATTCTACTTTATTTTACTTTTGCCATTATATGTAATGTACGTACGGTTCATCTCATTAAGTTGATGAGATGTTACCGTCATTGTTTCTTCAATATCACTGAATGGTTAGGTTAGGTTTGGTGTACTCTTTTTAAGAGAATCTATAGTACTTGTAATTGTTTTTCTAATACTATAATGAAAATGACAGTTGATTTGATTTCAACAAGTTAATGATATACAAGGCAACATTGGAACATGAAATACAACGGTTAAATTTATTTTTCCCCATTCTAATCGAGTTCGATTTATAAATATATTATTAAATTGAATTTTTTTCAGTCAACTCATTAAATTGTAATTTTTTTTATAAAAAAGTAAAAAAAATAGTTAACTCTGTTAAAATCTAAACAGCTAATCTATGTGGCATCTACATGGAGGAGAGAGAAGTTAATCTAATCTATGTGCCATCCATACAAATCACCCTTTTATTCTGCAATCCTCCTCCTCCTCCATCTAATAAGAATAAAAAATACACATGTTTGATTAATTTTAAACAATTACAAGGTGGAAGAAATTAAGTCCAAAATCTTAGGAATCTGGAATATATGATAGAATATTACTACTAACTAGCTGCCAACTGAGAACATAAAGGAGCTAGCTCCTATTTGCTTATTTGACTTTGCGGTGCATGTAGGCCGGATAATCTTTAATTCTAGTATGAGCAGTCTCGTCCATCCTCTTTAGAATAGGGAGGTCCAAGCACATGAAGCACCGCACATGGGGTTATAGCTGTGAACGCCGGATATTCCCTCCTGATGTTGGAGGATATAATACAGACGTGTCACGCGGGTCACTACAGAAGATACGGTTGGCTTTCAACCTTGCCAATCTTACTGCAAAGACATTTAATTTGAGTTTTTAGATACACAAAATTTCCTCTCACTCTCCCTAGCTCTCCCTTGTCGATCTCTCTGTGTATATATATATATATATATATATATATATATATATGAAAAAAACATGGCTGTATTTTTTTTTTGTATGTGAACATGGCTGTGGTTGACACAACTAGTTTGCTATGGCAAACTATCATTAATGATTCATCTTTTTTGCCACACCCATGTTATCCCGATGTATATTTGCGCATGTGAGAAGGAAAAACTAGGGAGAACACTTAACATTTAGAGGGAGGCATAGAGTCGTCCGAGTTGATAGAATCAACCCAATCATATGCTTTAATGTGCATGGTGCCTAGTAGAAGCTTGCTGAACACAGTCATTCCTGGGTGGTTATGTGTAGAGGGATGACGGCATTTGTAGGAAGAAAGAATATGCACAGCTGCAAGAGAATGGTTGATGCAAGCAGATGAGTAACTTGAGCCGACTTCTACTACACATTTTAGCAATATTGAATTCAACAAACTGTAACCAAATACTAGCCTTAATTCTTAAAAGGGAAATAAAAGGAAAAAGATGTGGTTCATAACATAAATAGTCAAGCTTTTACTCCAGATTTTAGTGCAGATATGCAACGGCAGAGTCACAACTTATTCTACATAGTATTAGGTTTGTTGTGTTAAGGAGTACACAATAAGTGCATGGGCAGTCATAACTTATTCTACACATTAGGTTTGTTCTGTTATAAAGGACTACACAATAAGAACATGCTTAATTATCTTACCGAAAAATTCTTGCTCTTGTATATTGTTGTGTACGTGACTCTTGGAACCCCCTTGACAGCAGTACTAGGCTCAAAGAACTGAAGTTCCCTACTTAGCCCAACATCCTCCGGCAGCATACCATCTACAAACCAATAAAGATCACCTTTAAGTGCATGATTGAATTTGAGAAGATACAGTAAGTTTTTACAAGATAGATCATGCTGATTTTTCTACATCACTATAGAATGGGAAAGAGAATATTTGGCAAGCCATAACAAAGCTTTGGTGGGGTTTGAGTCCAAACAACATAGTTTTCATTAGTAATTAAATTGGTGAAATGATAGTTTCCATTCCATCAAGAAGTTGTATTTTTGAATATTTTATTACCCTAAAACAATAGAAGAAAAATATTTTCTTACAAAAGAGATCAACTATAAACATAGTGCATGCCATTTTTCATTGGGCATGAAATTTATCCAAAAGTCAACTCCCTCCTATTTACTAACAAGAACCCAACCCCCACCCCCACCCCACCCCTCCCCTCCCCCAAAAAAAAAAATTAAAATTCTTGTGGAATCATAGTTATGTGCGCAATAGAGTGGAGCCAAATTCAATAAATTATAGTATGTGTTGATATTATTCGGACAAAATATTGTGGAACGTATCTGAAATTTTCAGGTAGTGAAATGTATCTTTTAGAATATAGGATCACACACACACACATACATAAACAATGAAATTAAAATAACACAAAAATTTACGTGGTTCTCCAATTTGGAGTCTCTCAGAGGCGAGCCATTGTTGTATTGATGATTCCTTGAATTCATAGAACTTTCTGATAGATAGTATTTATACCTACTAATCCTATTTCAATCCGTTCCGCTCGAGACCTACGGCCCGAGCTACGCTCCGCTCTATACTCCGCACTAACCTTTTCCAGTAACTTCTATATTATGAGGAAGTATCTGAAATTTTCAGATTCATGCATCTTATCTTATGTTTATGTACTTGCATTAATTCAATGTCTCAGATATTTCTCAATAAATATAGATTAATGAATTTTTAGTGTGGTCCATATCAGAATCAGACCCATCTTTTCTCCTCCATACATTTCTAAACCCATTAACTTTCACTGCTTGCTTTCCAACAGTAATATGCACTGCAATTAATTTATGCACTCAAGGCCACTTATCCGAAATCCGATCCAATTAATCCTGGAATTAAACAACTATCCTTACTTCGAGAGGAGTGCATGGGAAGACCATTTAAAGTTTTGTAGACAATTCCTTGTAAGCTAAATACTCTTTCCGTTGGTCGTTTTAGAGTTGTGCACAAGTATTAAGGAAATAATTGTAAAACATTAAATATACTATCAATTGTCTATATTGTACTTGTATTGGAAAAAGAGTATTATTTATTGGTCAAAAAATAGTGAGAGAACCAAAGTTATATTTATTACTTGGGGTAATATTGGAAACTAAATAATTAATACTTACTTGAAATTCTCAAACGACTTATATTAAGAAACAAAAATATTTCTCTAAAACGACCTATATTAAGGAGGGAGGTAGTATATATTAATTACTCTCTACCCAGGAGTACTATTTTCTTGTTAAATTTTTTTCTTTTTAATTGAGGTTTGCTTAAGATATACTGCACTTAACGCACAACTTTTTATATAATAAATAAATTTTAGTCAAGTTTTGAAAAGAATCATCTTAATTTAAATTTTAAATCTAAGTGTGCTATGTACAAACCAAAATATTCATATAAATAAAAGAGACATTTTTTAAGGTGGATGGATAATGAATCTCTCAAGCTACTAGCATTTCTATCTCCAATGGATAATGAATCTAAGTGTGCTCAATGCCTTTTGTGCCATGATACTCTCTTTATCTTTCGTTTTTTTTTTGAACTTTTTCCTTTGGTGATTCATTACTAGAATTCTGCTTATGCATTCCATCCAGAGGGCAGGGGCTAATATTGTTTATCCTGGCTTCAAATTTTACTGTCAACATGTGATCTCTCTATCTATCTGCTTGGACTTTTTATATCTGAGCTTCATGTAAATATAAAAACTATGGTTGGATGGTTCACTCTTTTCTTATCTAAAGAAGACGAGAGTTTGTCATGCGACAGTAAATTATAATTTCTATACAACTAACTACATGTACAGCGTATTAACGTAGACTTGCTGGCCTGTTAGTCTTGTAATCCATATGGTTGAACTAGGATCAAGTTTGATTTTGAAACAAAATTGATGTAGTTAGACAACATCTCTCCTAAACTAAGTACAAAATATACACATGCATGCATGTATCAACAAGCGAATGTACAAAAAATATTTGAAAAACCGGATGCCACATCATGAAATTCTATCTGAAGAGCAGTAATACGTATAAGCGGCAAGAGTATTGAAACATTTCAAAGTTCTCTCAGGACATTTTTCAGAGTTAAGCTCTTCAACAATAACAGTTGAAACAATGACCCAACCAGCCTCCACTTTATCATCTATGTATATAGTTACAATTTGTTCCATAACTCTATGGAAATCTAAGAAAGCTCTCAGGTATCAGTATTCATATAGTAGTTACTAGCCGCTGCCCGCTGGTAATCCAACTCTTCCGCAAATATCTACAAAAGCCTTTCCAGATGAATTCTCTAGAGTTGATTTTCTATATTGGCTTCTAAAATCCCCAATAACTCCGTCGGAAAAGGAGCTAAAAAATGTTTCCACTCGCTAAGTACAGAATGGAACGCAGATCAACGTGTCCACCTCCAGAAAGTAATTAGTATGATCATTGTCAAGGCCATGCCTGCATATTTAATCCATTGGTCAACACGATTTCGCCTCTCAATGAGCCTTAAGACAGAATTTGATAGCCCCAATGTGTTGAGAACATCCAATGCTTTCCGTTGGGCTTTCTGCACCAAAATCAAGTAGGTCAAGTGTCGATCTATATAGTTAGGCAAAATATGATGATGTTAAAAATAAATATTGAGCTTGGAAAACAAATTCGCTGCAGTTTTTAAAACTTCCTAGGATCTTTTTCTTTCTTTTTTCTCTTTGATAAGTTTAAAGCCTTTCTATTATCCATTATAACTTAGTTTGCTACTACTAATTGTGGCCCCCTACCTTAAATTCCCTCCATACTAAGCAGCACATACACGGGAAGTGTCGCACTGACCATCAGCCCAAGTTTGACCATGTACTAAAGAAATTATACTTGTGCATACATTAAGTCAAACAAGCTACAAAATAACAGGTGTGGACACGTACTAAAGTAATTATATTTATGCATACATTAAGTCAAACAAGCTACAAAATAACAGGTGCACTCCACACTGTCATTGCAACTCACGGCACATGTCATCCAACACTAAAATCTGCCTATTTGCTCGTCATTCAATACTTGGCATGTGCAATCTGTTAATACATATGTATTTCCGTGTGTATAGATACTAAATATGGAAGTGTATGATGATAGTATTATGGCGGGTGAGGATACAAAGAAGAAGAGAGGACAGTTAAGAGGTGTGACTCACTTCTGATGTTCACCTGCAATCAGAAAGCCCAAGGCTGAGGGTGAAAACTATGGAAATATCAAGGAAAGAAATTGAAAAAATAGAGAAAACGCCAGGAGTGTCACAAAACCCAGACAGTCCCACTGATAAAGGCATCTTCAGTAGTATTTAATGGAACAAATTCTTAGGATCTATAACCGACTAAACTAAAGAGAATCTTAGCAGATTTGATGCAAAACTAATTCGTGGGGGACATGGCTAGGTGCCCTCCAGGTAGGAAACCTCCCATACGCATGTGGAAGGTTCTGATACACTTTCCACTGCAGATAGCATTGACAGTGACCAAGCGGTCTGCATGCCTATATTTCTTTAATGTGATGGAAATATAAGGTGTCCAAATGTGGGGGACTGCCTTAAGAAGCCCTTGGCTTTAAATGCAATGTTACCTAAAACGTGGTACGTTTCGGTACGCGGTATGCTAAATAGCTAAATAGCTAAAACGCGATACGCTAAGGTATCCTTGTATAAGTTTATAGTTATGAATTCTCTTAGAATATAAATGTAATAAACCTAAGCTTTATAGAATATTTTTAGTTGAATCAACAAGTTGATTGTTTTATAAGTATTTTAGTACAAATGTAATGTCTGAGCATTCAATATTAAGTTATAATATTGATATTTGTGCAATTATAGTTAAACAACAAAGAAATTTTTGGGTACGCTAAATTTAGAATACTGGTGTACCCTGCTTGGGTACGCAAGTATCAATATGCGGTTCGCTAGGTCTAGGTCTATGAGAGTATCTGGTAACTCTGGACTAATGCCTTTCCAAAGATAGATTACACGTCACTTGGCTTGTGTTGGCCATAACTGCCTATGCTAGGGGGTGTTGCCAGAGTGCAGAAGGACCTGGTGTTGATTCAGACCCGAGTGGCTTAGTGGGGGTTCATTGGGACTTGAGAGTTTTGTGTGAATTTTCCATACTCGTGGCATGAGGGTTATACCACATATAGAATGTACAATAGCAGCTACTATATACAGATACCTTTAAGCGATCCCTTTGTTCAGCATATTTAGATAGAATGGCTACTCCAGTTGCATTGGCTTCTTCCAGCATCCTTGATGAATTATGAGCAGACTGCATTGCTTGTGCTTCCTCGTCGAAAATTCTCAAAACATGAGATGATTCCCCATTCTAAAAAATTAGATTAAATCCATAAGAAAATAAATGTAAGCAGATGCATTAAAAACCTATTGTTTACTATGCAACGGAGAGATAGTATTACGTACAGCTCTTCCCAGCAATGCTGCCCTCTCTTGAGCTTCTTGCATTCGTCTCTGATGCCGTTGGAAGTACTTATCCAGACTCTCTTTCAATGAGTAAGCCTCTTCAGCAACTTGTTCCACTTTTCTGTGTGCAAAAACATATAACTCAACGGGTCAGCCCTTGCTTCTTTTTATTATTATTATTATTATTTTTTATATTTTTTCTCCTGCACCTTAAGAAGCAACTATAATTAGTAAAAGCATTAATAGATCAAATTTTCACACTTGAAGATGACAGAAGTAACAAACCTATAGTAAGTACAATCAGTAGATCATACCACTGGAAAATCATCTATATACTGATCTCATAAACAAAAAATGGAACTATGCAATAACAACTAGATTATACCTGTAACATAAAAGCCATAGCAAGCTTCATAATGTCAGCTTCTTATCCAGACCTCACAACATGAGGTGTAAACTGCGTGACACGACTTATTTAATTAATATATACATAATGTGTCTGCTGAGCCTGGCCATATGACTCAAATCCAACTAATTCATTGTACTGTATAGATCAAGCAAGCATTTTCATTATTATTATTTGATAAACAATTAATCTTTTTCAAGATGGGTCACTGCAAAAGGAGGGGATTTTCAGGATATTTATGGATATAATACTTTAAAATCCAGCTAAGTTCATACGTACACTAAGACAAAAAAGCAGAAAAAATACTGCGTTGAAGTGAAAATTTTAAAGTACAACTAATATTTTCAACAAATAATATTAAAATACACATGAGAAAGCAGATGCATTGTCAATTATAGAGTAGGGTAATAATTCCTTTGATATATGTTGATTGTATGAAAAAACTAAACAAGGGACAGAAATTTTGAAATTCTTTGAACTCATTATAGGAAGGAAGTGTTTAAGTCTTTCTAAATTCTGCATATATCCTCCAATTCAAATAAAGTAAAACAAAAATAGAATACCACACAAGGAACTTTGGATTATAAAGTTTCAACAACATATTATAGCCAAACTCAAACTCAAAAAACCAATATCAAGGACCACATATTAACAAGTTGATATCCGAAATACACACATTCCATAAAAAAACATAAGAGAGAAAAACAGTAAGCTAAGTTCAAATTGCCAAACAAACTAAGTATATCAAAACCTAAAACTCGCCTAAGAAATCAAACATATGAACACCAAGATGTCAGATCATACAATTAGCTCACGCGTATAGATGATGATGAAAGTTAAACTCAAATTAGCCTAAGAAATCAAACCCAAACGATCACAGGTTTCCCTGGCATATATATATATATATATATATATATATATATATATAGAGAGAGAGAGAGAGAGAGAGAGAGGAACAGGAACAGGAACCTTTTCCAGAGATCACGCTGAGACTTGGCAGCGACGGATCGCCAGTGGCGATCCATATCGGCGCAGAGTGACTGGATCTGAGCGATATCTCTTTGGACGGCGTACGATAGCTCCGGAGAGTCGACAGTTGTTGTAGAAGAGGAAAATTCTAGACGCTCGAGGCGCTCCAAGCCATCCCTGCTCTTCAACAACAACCTCTTGGAGGTGTGATACAGTTCCGACAGATTTCCACCTTCTACCGCCATGGCACCAACGAATTCTGAATTTCAGACCTAGGAGAAAGCAAGTGTGTGTGTTTTCTGGTAGTGCGTGAGAGAGAATTTAGAAATGAAATTGGAGAAGAAAGAAACGACTAACGAGTGCTTGCTTCCGCCGAATGAATAATGATTGATTGATGTTTTGATTTTCGTTTTTTTGCTACCGACGGTGGGTTTGATCTACTCGTACTAATCCGGGTCGGGTTAGACTTTCAGTTACCGAGCAGGCTGGGCTGGGCTGGGCTGGCTAATGTTTTTTTTTGTTATCTAGTATAAATAATTTTTTTACAAATACTAGTAGTATTAAAGAACATCTAAAATATTTTGAAGTTTTGAGCACTCAATATGATTATCATCTGAACAGATTAATACTAACTATCACCATAAACGCATAGAATAATAATATATCTCACTTGTGGAGAAAAATAATTCCAAACAAGATCCCAAAGTAAGACAGAAAAACGAAACATTCCCCCCAGCACTACTATATCTATATGCTCCAGACCAGACCAGACTAACGAAAAGTTGCACTTCGGTTCCCAGTTGCGGGAAAAGCCTGGCGTCTTCTACCCAGCTGAAACCCTCCACTCTCTTCACTTCTCTCCTCCGACTGACCTGAAGCTGCTGAGCTCTTTTTCCTGTTCCCTGCATCACGCCTATTCCTCCCACTTTCATCACCCATTTTCTTCCCAAAGCTAACTTCTTTCCTTGCTGCTTCATAGTCAAATGGTTTAAACTGCATTAGGCCCCCGCATTCTTTGGACTTCCTGCCTTGTTTGGTTTTCCCCATTTGATTTGATGATTGGAAGCACTTCTTGAAGCTGGAGGATAGATCAGAGAGAGACATAGTCTCACCTCCCTCATCAAAGGCAGGAGGAGGAGGAGGAGTGTTGCCTTTGTTCAGCTCTAACTTGTCATCTGCGGACTTTGGGTCATCATTTATTGCTTCCTCGTCTGAATCATCTTTTAACAATATAACTTCTTCCACATGTGAGTTAGTAGCTAGTACAACAGCAGGTTCTTCATGATGCAAAATCTCCAGGGGTTTAACAGTTTCTTTTACAACCGGTTGTACCTTGTCAACCTCGCCCAAGAATGAATGGAATGGAAGGTTCACAGAAGATTTAATCTGCTCCAGCTTGGCCTCTTCCTTTTCCTATAAAATAAATTGATTAAAACTGATGCTTTCAGTATAATATTTCCCAACTCATGAAATAATTTCAAGTATCCATAACCAAAAACTTTCCACCAAAATTAGTAGTCAACAATGAGCCACCTTTTAAAGATTTCTTGGGAATCATGGAATTATTACTACGCGAGGTTTGAGAGAGATAAGTCCCCAAAGCCGATCAGGCAAACAGAAAAAAAAAACTCAAAAGAAAACTGTGACAAATTCTCCGACTACATGTTGCGAAATATGACCCAGCAATCAAGAACATCATAGTGGAATTTTAGAAAAAATGCCTGCAAAACAGCAAATTTGATTAAATTACCTTTCTCCCAGGGTCAAACTTCCTCTTAGCAGCTGAATTTCCTAGCAATGCCCCAAAAGCACGGTTCGGCTTTTTTAGCACCTGAATAGTTGCTTCAGCTCCAGACACCTACAAAAGAACAAAATACTAAATATACAAGAAGTTTACCAGTTCGAGTAAAATAACAAACTCATGAAACTTCACAAGAGAGCAGTAGCATACTGGATACAAGAAATTTATGTTTCCCACTCTGCTCTGTTTTGACATTGCAAAGCTCTGTTGTGGAGGTGCAGGTACATAGCCATCTTTCTCATCCTGCACATAATTCCTATTATCTCCAGGATTCACAGAAGATCCGCCATGTTGGTTCCTACCTACTTCGTTGGTACTGTTTCCAAGTTCCAAAAACTTCTCCTTGAGTTTCACGGGAACTGGTAGGTGTTTAAACAAATTCACATTCTTTTCATAGCTGCCACTACCAAGTTCTGCTCCAGTTGCTGCCTTTGTTCTTGCCAGAACATAAGGAGGAGACAACACTTCAGATCGATCAGCAACAACCAAGTTTCCAGCAGATGTCTATACATTACACAAGAACATGAATCATTTTTGTAGTTTGACAAATACTAAGACAATATTAATCACAAGAGAAATTCAAAAATTATGACAATTGAAGACTATGAAACAAAAGGACAAGTGACTCACTTAAATGGTTTGAAACAAAATATATCAAAGTTTTCAAACTACCTATTATATGTGACGCAGAAGGTCCATTTTGTTGCATCAATTTTGACAAAATAGCTAAACCTTGTATAGTTTAACAAGGTGTAGTAACATCAATTTTGACACTGGTACATTGCTTGACCGGATGCTGCAAGCCAATCAGCAATGTACCAGTGTCAACAGGTTTGAATATAATCAAAACTTGTTAAAAACGAAATCATTACATGTATATAAATCTCCACAAGGAAGCTAATAAAGGAAGTACTAATACTCAAAGCAATACTTTTATGATTTTGAGAACCCAAGCAGCAACACATGTTTTTCCAAAGAAATAAAAGTGGAAAGTATGGTGATGGTTATAAAAAATGCCTTAATTATTCGGAAGGAAGAAATTTCGTATTCCGCTACTTTTTTCAAATTTTGCATACTCCTTAGCCTAGCTCATTAATATTTCAAAAGTTTTCCATGGAAAGTGCGTAAAGCTCATTTTCTACTTTCCTAGCCAACACTCATAACAAACATATTTGGACGCAGAATATAGTCCCACATTCATTTTGCCCTTCTTTAGAGTTGGGCGATTTAGGAACAGAGATAATGATACTTCTATTCAAGAAAAAGAAAATTGTAAAACACTTGGGAAGAAAAATCTTGCGTGATTTCTTACTTAGAAAAATCAAGATACTAACTATGCACTTCCATTACCATGATTATAATTCCATACTGGCTAAGGAAATCATGTACATGTAAATTAAACAACTTAACAATTCATTAGGCATAAATTTAAAGAAAACTATGGAGGGTTAAGTTAACCCACCATATTTCCATAATTCCATGTAGGAGATAGTTCAGGAAATTGTCTACACGTAATTAAACAACTTAGCAATTCATTCAACATAATATCAAAAAAATCAATGGGGGGTTAACCCTAGCTTGTATGTGAGACTTACTGTTTCCATGCGCTCCTCCCTTAGCTGTTCAGCAATAGCTTCATAAGCAGGAGCATTTTGAATGGAATGCCTAATGATGCTAACAACAGAACCAAGATTGCGATCAATATACTGGTGCTTCGACTTTACCAATCGATGTAAGTTGCTAGTGGTGAGAGGCATCTGCTTAGCTTCAATATAGAAGAGGAGAGAAAGCACAATGCAAGTCAATGAACCGCATACAAACACAGTGAAAAGAAATAAAATGAAGTTCAGAGTTCAAGTGGATCAGCTCTCAGGTACCAATTTCAAGAAGAGTTTTATTGGGCAATATATAACCAGTACTTTCATCTTCAGCACGGGCAACAACATCTCTCCATTCGCAAAGCCCCTGAAAGACATACAGGAGGCTGTGTAAGGAAATTAATATACAAGGACAACTGAGCCAAATTATACATTATCTGCCAATACTCATTTATCCAACAATTCATAAATGATTCATGAAATGTATAATAAGAAATACTGTAGCAGAGACCCTGAAATCAATATTGCTTCCTTTTAAGACCAATGTTCTAAACTATGCAGATAGCAGACCTCTGGCTTCCCTTGCAAGTTTGCATATTCCAATATCATCTCGAAGGCTTAAAATAATATTGTGTGTGTGTGTGTGTGAAAATGTATTGTGTGTGTGGATTATATATAAAGAGCGAAAATATAATAGAGACGCAAGACTGAAAAATAACTTACTGCAACTATCGCAAGCTGTTGAGCATTGAGATTAGCACCCTGCAACCTGCATGGATACCACAAAAGGCATGCATAAATGAGAACGTGGTCCAACTACAACAAGGACAACAGTACATATCAAAGTTGTAATCATTGTTGATATGCATAAGATTTTAAATTCATGCAATTAAAGGGCATAATAAACCTTGAGATGGTTAGCAATATACCCATATATGTAGAGATAAGAACTATCAGTCAGAACCTCTTTCTCATAAAGCTGCATGCATATATCATAGCTGCGCTGGTATACCTGAAGAAACAGTGACCTCTGAGGAACATGGTATGACGTGAAATTCCTAGGCTAAACAACAATGGCTTAGAAATGCTAAACAATTAAGATTTTTGCAACAGGAAAACAATCAGTAACAAAAGGTACAGCAAGTAAATTATGAAAAGCTATGGAAGTACTAGCACAGTAATTGTACATTAAATTATTGTAATTTATCTGGATAAACAGTATATAAAGAAAGTAAACATGCCATTAGTCATCCTTGTCAATGGATACATCCAAAGAAGAATGTTAATAACAACATTTTTGGCTTTTTTCACTGCCCTATACATTAGAACGAAGAAGATAAAGACAGCTTACCTCTACAAGAGAAGTTTCAGAATACTCGGACTCGCTAGACGAATAGAGTAACCTGATTCTCATCAGATCATAGATATGCAACAGATAGTGTGTATCTTCTCTAGCATATCTGTCAATTTCAACATAGATTAAAAAAACAACAGATCGAGGGGAATGGAATGCCTTAAAAATGTTAGAATTACTACAAAAAGGTGTCATAAGCATACAAACTAATAACACGGCATGCTAAATTAATGAGAATCCCTGGTAATTTCATGACACAAATCCAGCCCTAAAATGATTTCAGAAGTGCAATCAACTATCTCTTTGGTATATTCTTGAAGGTATCTCTAAAAGATGTTAATATCATAATTCATTTTCTGTAAGTTGAAAAACTACTAAATAATTACCTAACTAGAAGAAATGACACCGTCCATAATTGGACCTCAATAGTTATTAGGGACTCCTTGGTAAGAGGTTTACCAATATCTTACTCAGAACTATTTTACAGTCCATAGAAGACAAGAATACAACCCAAATAAACAACAACAAAACACCCCAAAAGCAGAAAAATAAGATGACAGGCTCAGCATGCACATGTACCTTAGCATCTCATCTGTTAGCGGACGGAGTCTCCAATCTGCATTCTGGTATCTGCAAAGAGTTGGCTTGTAAACAAAGTATTTTTCTTGTTTATCTTATATGTTGGGTGGGACAAAAAAAAGATATCAGATACAGAGATACTCTTGTAGAGACAGAACATACTCTTTGTTAGCTGGAACTCCACAAAAGTGATGCAGCAGAAACTCCAGACTATTTCTCTCCAATTGCAATGCTCTTGAGGCCTAAAGGATTTCAAATTTTAAAGAAATCATAATGACAATAATCTAATATTCGGAAAGATCAAATCAATTAACAGATGAAGTGCAATAGAAGCAGATTCTCCGGCTATGCTTCTGCTTTGTAAGGACAATAAGAAGCATAGTCCAAAAAAATGTTTAACAGTACAGAAGTCAGAACAAGGATTCTGAACTGAACAACTAGAGGTTTATTAACAGACTTCTGGTCTCCATTAACAGACTTCTGAACAACTAGAGGTTTATTAACATCCACTCAAATGGCCTTATTATGGTCTCCATATGTTTCTATTGATTGAATTATTCATCTGTGTGCAAGCATAAAATAATATTTTCGAATACAAGAAGAAGGTTTGCTAAAAAGAAATATTAAAAAAAGGCAAGGAGAATGAAAAACCCTATATTTAAAATAATTTTTTTTTAAAAAAAAAGCATGAAAAGAATAGCAAAAAAATCCTAAGACAAGATTGTCCACCAGTTCCTATGCAAATCACTTGGATATTCCTTTAAACACACCCACGGCCGAAGCACATAAAGACGTTACAAAGCTGACCCAAAACTGCCTTGCCAGAGGCCGATGAAGAAACAAGTGCCTAGAATTTCTACACTCACACGCCTGCAAACACATCACAACATTCTTATGGATATAATGATTTGCATGGTCTGCGACGTCGAAACAAGCAACAATATAAATCTCTTTTGCAAAAGAAATGATAACATGCAGCTCAGAGAAATATGTGGTCAACAAATAAGATTCCTGGCCAAGTTAGACTTTATATCCTTTCTTATCAGAGCCGAGATTGACGCAAGTGCTAGAAATGGGTCAGTTAATGCCAAAAGAAGCTTGTGCTTCCCTTGCTATAACATTTCACCTAAGATAAGTTCAGCAATAGATGTTCTACAAGTTCATAAATCTTTGCTCGGATCATGCAAATACTTTTAAGTCAGAATCCCACAAATATAAGAATTTAAAGAAGTACGCTGTTTAAAGTGAGTGATACCTGAAACGTGATTCGTTTCGGTACGCAGTACGAATAAGGGTACGCGGTACACTACGTAGCTAAAACGTGATACGCTAGGGTATCTTTATATAAGTTTTTATAGTTTAAATGTAATAAACTTAAGTTTTATAGAAGATTTTTAGTTTAATCAACAAGTTGATTGTTTTATAAATATTTTAGTAAAAATGTAATGTTTGAGCATCCAATACTAAGTTATAATATCGATATTTGTGCAATTATAGATTAAACAACAAAGAAAATTTTCGGTACGCTGATTTCAGAGTATTAGTACGTAAGAGTAGCTACCCAAATACCAATACGCGGTTTGCTAGGTCAATGAGAGTATCTGTTAACATCACTTTAAACTAGTAGTAGTTTCAGAAGAGAACCTGTCCAGTGTCGAACAAATTGCAGATATATATGCCAAAATCCCTTTGCAGCCATATAATATCCCGATCTGCTCCATGCATGACCTAATTATATGAGGTGCCATTATTATCCCATAATTAAGCCAGTATCAAAATTGCGTAATACACGAGATATCTACCTTTTTCTTAGATGGGTCTTTGAAAATTTCCCTTAGATATGGACCAATGTGAATCCGAAGCTTCAGTGTATCAACAACAAAATCATCAGCCCTTGTAGATATTTGCATCAGGCAAGTCAATCCTTGAAAAGAACGATACTGGTTATGTTCCAAATCAACCTAAACAAGAGCAGCACCAATGGGAAAGAAGCGTCAAAAACCACATATAAGTCCATTCAAATTAGATTAGCGGTGAATAAAAATCTCAACCCTACAAAAAATTTTAAGAAAAAACAATCGTCTTAACAGCATTGTACGTCATGCAGCAAACAATATAAAACCAAAATTTCAAATTTTAGCTGCAATGCTACATAGAAAACATAGATATATTAGCTAGCTATATGGCATAAGTTGGTCCAAAATTACCGCAAACTCATCGACGCCACGTAACTTTGCAGCTAACTCCTTTAAATCATTGACCTCTTCCACAAGTTTGTATGGAGTACACTCTACCGGAGGCGGTTTTGCAGACTCAATATCACTGATGTTTTTATCAACAAAATCCAAGGCAGAAAAATTTTCCTGTATATGTAACAATTAAGAAAAATAAGTAAGGCAGATAATACTTCTTTATCATTACCAAGTCTGAAGAAGAAAACAAAAGTGGCACAAAAGAAATTAGCTGAATGATTTAGAAAAATAAGTAAGGCAGATAATACTTCTTTATCATTACCAAGTCTAAAGAAAAAAAAATAGTAGCACAAAAGAAATTAACTGAATGATCAAGCCATTTTTTGAAACATCAAGAACACACTTTTGGTCAAGTTATACTGAATAAAGGAATGTATGAAGGTCCACAACAATCAATTCTTGGAATCAAACTAAGATTGTTCAAGGTTTCAACAACATATAACTGAGATATAGATGCTGATAAAGACGGGAAAGAATTTAAGCACCAATAACAACTTGCATCCATATGATAATAATATAAGAAAAAGCCACTCAAGATGGTTTGCAACAAAACATAATCACTTTCTTATATAAACACATTGAAGTTCCTATCGGAATTTAATCCTAAAGTTATTTAGTATGAAAATGGACAACTGTTTTATATCCTGCAAACTTCAGAACACAAATGCACAAATAATAACTGGGGACTGGGGTCTAATTATATACAATGATAAGTAAACAAAGTTAATTAAATATTGATTAAAAAACCCAGAAAACTAACCAAGGGATGTATGAACCTGGAACCATCTTCACTTCTCTGCAACCAAACATGCTCGAAGGGCTGATTCAAGTTATTAACCAGTATCTTATACTCATCTTGTGGCCTCGGAATCGACGGTATATGAAACGGAACTCTAGGCTTCGTTCCCATACTTTTATCATCCCTAGAAGCCACCTTGACCTCAGATAAACTCGAATTCTCAGCCCTTTCCCTGTGTACCACTGGACTCACCCCTTTCTTCTTCTTTCCACCAACCAACTGAAACCCATTTTCGTCTTCGCCTTTCCTTAGTTTCTGAAATTCATCGAGTGAACAATCAACCCGCTCAAGTATCTCATCTTTCACATTTACCAACCAGTTGTAAGCATCATCGTAATCTTCAGGCAAAACCATATCTTTCCCCAACAATTGAGCTGAAGATCGGCCAATAGCATCAAGCATTAATTGTGATTTATCAGAAATCTCTCTAATAGGATTCTTGAATTCATCAAAATTATTATAAAAATGGAAATCTTTATCAGAGGGAATCCCTCTTGAAGAACCAGATAGTTTTGCTAGTGAGGACGATAAAGAACCGGTCTTTCTCTTCTCCATTACTATTACTATTACTATTGTTTAGAGTGTTATGATTCGACATTAACAGACAATAGTCATGCGGACTCTGTGAATCCCCATTCAGGGGTTGGGGGTTTAGGGCTTTACTCCAACATTTTTGAATTGTTAATTTTAAGTCTGCACAGAAAAAAGTGTCTTAAAGACAACGGATACGGACTACGGAGGTTGTAATGTGACCTTCACAATATTTTATGGCTATTTTTTTTATTTTGTAAAAATTGATATTAAAAAATATAATAATCTTTGTTTTAAAATGAGAATTATGAAGAAAAAAACGACAATTTTAAATGGTGTCAAAAACGATAGAAGTAATGTTATACAAAACAAAACTTGTTACTTGGATCTAAGAAATATTTTTAGATGTAATTTTTTAAAAAAAAAAACCTACAATCGAAGAAAATATATTATTATGAATCGTAAAAAATATGAAACATCTTCTAAGATAATCAAAAAAATAATAAAAATGAAAATAAAAACATTCTAAACTTTGATAGTCAAATTTAATTTTGCTACTACACCATTTGGTTGGTGTGATTGAATCAAAATAGGGAGAGAGGTGGAAAAATAAGTGAATATTTCCTACTTGTTTTGATGTCTATGGAAACAAAAAAAAAATCTCAAATTTCTCCTCAAACTATAATTTTCAAAAAAAAACTATCTTTAATGAATTTTTTTCTCATACTAATTTTGCTCAAAAAGAATATAAATATGTTCTATACTACCACTTTTACAATATATATATATATATATATAATAATTAAAAAGAGCTTAAAGAAAACTGTCATTCCGAAAGAAAGAACCAAGAAAACGAATCAACTATAACGACGGTTTTTTCATCCATTATAACATAAAAAAAGTTTATTTTTTATTCTATAAATGACGGAAAAAACCGTCATCATAATCGATTCGCTTCTTTCCGATTCATTTGGAAAGAGAAAATAACTATATATATATATATATATATATTAAAATACGATATAAATTATTTGGTCATGTTCTAAAAGGAATGTTATACATTTATCAATTGTTTAAAACACAAATAGAAATTAGGAATGTAGAAAAACAATACAATATTAAACGTACCTTATGATCGAGTTAAGTTTCAATCTTCAGGGTTTTTATTAGTAAAAAATACTTTAATTTCAAACCTGATGAGATCGAGAGGTAGATTTTACAGATTCATACCTTCATAACACGAACGTAATATTTCTTTGAATGAGTTTTCTAAAAAAATATATGAATTTATATAGAGCGAAGAAAAAAACCGTCATTGATTGTATAATCTGATACTGATACTGAGAATTAAATTATTTTATTAAAAACAAATAAAAATTAATATTGTGCTTATCTATTCACATAAAAATGCAAAAACAATAAATTTACTTTAGGCGTCAATTCAACCAAAATCGTCCCAACCCCCAAAACCAACAATTAGTACATGAACTCGTTTTAATGCAAGTTTAAAGCACCCAATAAATTTTTAACAAAAAAAATTAAAAAACTCAAAACATAAATTTTAAATAGCATTATAGATATATTTTTTTTAAAAATGTGTCATTTTTTTTTTTACAAAAACTTATATACATCATCTATTTATTTTATTTTATTTTATTTTATTTATTAAGTAAATTAACAACCACGTATAAGTTGTGCTTATTAATAATTTTGTTTTGTATAATAATGGAAAAGTATTAATATAAAATGGGTTGAGTGTAAAAAAAATATAACATAATTATTATAATATCATCGTAATTATATATATTTATGAGTTATGACAAATCATATCTCATGATCAACTACCAACTAGAATATTAATTTCATGATATACTTAAATTTGATATTTAGAGCAAATAGTAGCGTTTAAATCTCTAATAAATAGGTAGAACATGGTCAAGTGCATCAAACCAAACAGTTTTGTTTTTTTCCGGAATCAAACAGTGCGATTTTTGTGCAAAAAAATAAATTGGGACTTGGTGCGGTTCAATTTGGTATTTAATGTTGAACTATTAGTGCAACACAACTTGAATTGGTGGTGCACCCGTTGTTGAACCTATATATATATATATATATAGTATTAAGTGTGGGAGTCCGCATTTTAACAAAATGGCGGACTCTTTTTTTAAAAAACAACTAAAAAAAAATTAATATTTTATTAAACTGGATTTTTTTTCATAATACAGTATTTTGGGTGTGATTTGGATACATATAACAAAATCAGACAGACTGTTTTTTATATGTATTAAATCACACCTTAAAATATCAGATGATGAAAAAATTCGATTCCCATAAAATATTAAACTTTTTTTTAGTTATTTTTTTTAAAAAAACAAAAAAAAAATCTCGCATTTTAAGAACGTTTGGAATCCCAGATAGAATTTTATATATATATATATATATATATATATATATATACAGAACTGATCAGGTGAGGGCGCCCTTACTTTGTTAAAATGCGGACTTTTTTTTTTGGTTTTTTTTTTTTGGTTTTTTTTTAAAAAACAACTAAAAAAAAGTTTAATATTTTATGAAACTAGAATTTTTTCATAATACAATATTTTGGGCGTGATTTGGATACATATATCAAAAATATATATATACGATCAGATAAAAAGTGTGATGCCCCAAAATAGGTATACATCACCCATCTTGAGTCGCCAAATACATGGTACAAAATTCAAATACAAACTAATAATACAAAGAAATGTAAAAATACGATAAAACATATCTTTGTGAGTTTAAATACAAATATTGTCTTACTGATAATATTCATTCTCAAATAGAGTCCTCGTTATATTTATTATCACACTATTTTACGAATAGTGTGAGGACTACTAAGACACCATCTCGGACCATCACTCCATTCCCCGATTAGTCCCAAATTTACGCTCATTTCACGAGAGAGCGAAAAGAAAGAAAGGTGAGCTCAACTAGCCCAACAAAAATATTATGACTAAGATAATGCGAGAATAAATTATCATTAGTCTCTAACAATGTTAAACTGATAAAATACAATAGACATCAAGTTTAACTGCAGCAGATCAAACAATCCATTAAAAGAGTCAGTAGAAATAAAATCTACTATCTTTTATGATTTAAAAAGTTTTCATCACTTTTATCGGCGAGACTCACTTTTAATAAATAATTCACATCATCTCTCGCACTACTACCAAGGATATTCATTAGGGTCACGACCACAAATTCCATGCACTACGGGCCAAGGATATTTGTGTATTCATCAATGGTCATAATCATGCCAACAATTATCCATCAATGCACTACAGGCCAATTAGGACTTTTACCAGATCATTTGTAACATTACGGTCTTGATTACACCGAATAATCCCTGATCATAGTCATACCAAGTCCATCCATGTTCTACAGGCCACAGATGACTTTCAAAAAATATAAACATGAGGATGATGACAATAATATAAGAATTCAATAAAATAAGTTCAAGAATTAAGTTATTCAGGAACTAATAACGTCCAAATTGTCAACATGATCTTCGCTTTGTAGAGAGTAAAATTCGAGAATGCTTAGAAGAATATTTTCATGAAAAATCTTTGGATGAAGCGCAAATATCAAGGATATTCTACTAATTTCATGGAGTATAAAGTCAAAATTTTAACCAACCGAGAATAATAAGGAATGGAATAACAACGAAATCACCATGCAAATGCAGATTTGCACGCAGACGGGATATTCCAACAGAATAATAAAAAGATGGAACCCGGTCCCATGTAAAACGCATGCATAGGATGTTCCAATGGAATAATAAAGACGGAACCAGGTCCGACGTAAAGCACAGACAGGATGTTCCAATGAAATAATAAAGACAGAATAATAAAGACGGAACCAGGTCCGGCATAAAGCACAGACAGGATGTTCCAACAGAATAATAAAGACAAAATAATAGAAGAATGTCACCAAGTATAGGGTATTCCGCGTATACCGGTTATTTCAACAGAATAATAATGAAATGGAATGACAGAAGTTCTCTTCTTGAATACAAAAGAATAATATCACTTACCGTAAAATAATACTTGATATAAGAATAGTGAAGTAGCAGAAAACTTTTCTTCTATCTCTCTATGGTCTCTCTCTATAGTTTCTCTCTCTAGAGTTCAAAGAATTAAAAAGAAAATAATGAAAGAATGAGTTTCTATTTATAGGAAAATGGAATGCATAAGTAATTAATCCATGAACGGTCCGTTGATTTACTTTAATCGGCGGTCCATATTTAAAGTAAAATTTTTTAAATAAAATATAATATATTTTATTTATAAAATATATATATATAACAATAATGCACAACTCCCTCCGTGCCTGACTCAAAATCTCCCCCTTAGCTTCCCACTTGCACTCAATCATACATATATATATATATATATATATATATATATATATAATAATAATAACCTCCCTCCCGACCAAGTTAAGCCATCATCCCATTTTGTCAACTTTTCCAATTATATATATATCATCCTAATATAATAATTTACCCACCATCTTCTTTTTCTTCTTTACCCACACACATTCACATGCACACACGTCACACTCACACACGTATAATGTAAGATCCCAAATAATTAATAAATGAAATTAATTTCCTCTAATTATTATTTTGAAATAGTAAGGGTTGATGTGATTAATGTGGATAGTTACGGGTAAAATACGCAAATATTTCAAAATATGCAAGTGGTTATAAAATATTCATTGTTTTGCTGGGGAATATTCGTTTTGGTCGTGGAATATTATTAAATCTTTGTCGGGAATATTCGTATGCGACCCAAGCCAGCGACCATGTGTGGAGCCCCATAACGAAAAGCGATTGGAGGAAGAAAATGACAAATATAAGTTGTTTAAAAATAACGGCGTAGTTATTCTGAGATTTACAGATTGGAATACCGGTGGTTAAAACACGATGTCTGGCGTTGTTGAGCAGTGATACTGCAGTATTGCACCAATTATTGACTCTTTACGTAAGAAGGCACTACTCAATAATGGTTACGATAATTCTTTATTCGGTGTTTTATTTTATTGATTCAATAATTGCTTTGCGTTGATATTTTATATTCTTTGTTGTTTTAATAATTGTCATTACACGATTTTTCATTGTCAAAACAATAATTCATATTATCCTGAATAATATTATTAGATAACATTATTGGCAATGTCTAGAAAGTTACATCTCTAAGGAGAGGTTTGGTCACCTAATTGCATGCCCAAGATGGAGAAATTCTTATTAGAAAGCCCCTCTTTCCTGAGGAACTGCACGGTTGTCGATATTGTGATTCATAATATTATTTGTGAATAATTAATTATTGATTCATATGATGAGGAAAATATTGATTTTATGTGGATATAGATGGAGAAAATTTTTAATGTGACAATTGTTAAAAATTGAAATTTTATCTTTTTCCGATAAAATAATTCATTTAAATATATATTATTATATTTTAATAATATAATAATGGTGATATTTTTACAACGAATGTGGGATATATGAGTATCTGAGGAGGAAGAGTATTTTTGTTGCAATAAATGTTTAAAACATGTTAAACATGTTTGTGGACCCCATTTATTATTTGAAATTTGATTATAAAATTTCTAAAATCACCCGTTTATGGATTTCGGTCAAATTTTTGTTGGGAATTTAGAAAAACTTTCTTCGCAAAGTTGTAGAGAATTGGATTTCCTATAAAACTCATGAGATTCAATTTTCTGATAAAAGGGCTATTTATTGTGAATTATTGAAGTTCAAGTTCAAAATAATTAATTTTGGAAGTTTAAATTATTTTAAATTAGAAAAACGTTTTTTATTTTCTTCTAGAAGGTTGGCATGTGTGAATTGCTTTGAGATTCAGATTTCAAAGAATACGATAATATTTTTATAAATATTAATATTTTATTAAATTTTCTATTTTGGTGTTCTAAGCGATTTCCTATAAATAGGTCTTGGGTTAGAATTGAAAATCACACCGTAAACTGAAGTTTTCTCTCTCTATATTATCGGCGTATTCTTGTGAGTATTTTGAGTATACTTTGAGTATTGCTATACTGGTGAAAGTTCAAGATATAGTCTATATCCAGATTCCAATTAAATCTTGATCTTTCGAGGTAAGGGATATTATTTTTTTTTGTAATGATATTATTTCTTCAATATCATTATCTTTGAAATATTGATCTGAAGTTTTTATCAAATTTAGAACGTTTGGTGTCTGAGTTACTATTCACGTGATACTGACTATTCACGAATCGACGACACTTATTCATCAAAAATGAAAATTTTTCTTTTAGTCCAAAATATCTATTGTGGATACTAGCTTTGATTGTATCCATGTTTTGATCATTCTTGAATTTTACACCACTATGATTATTTTTGAGGTATTTTTGGACGTGGATAAAACAAAGTACTGAATCCTTAATCCTTAATCCTTGTCATTTTGTTTCAATTTGGATTCGTTTCTTTAAAAAAATATTTTCATCATCTTAAATGATGATATTATTGAATATCTTTGGCACATGGTGCAAAGATGAATGATTTATGATGAATATCTTTGGCCCGTAGTGCAAAGATGAATGATTTCGATGAATATCTTTGGCCCAGAAGTGCAAAGATGAATGATTTCGATGAATATCTTTGGCCCGTAGTCAAAAGATGAACAGTGTTTAGATGAACATGACCAATTTGGTGAATGTCCTTGGCACAGTAGTGCAAGGATGAATATTTGATCTCGAGATATATATTGATTGATGTTACGAGGATAAAAATAGATTTATGAACTTTAAAATTCATACATGAAGATAGTAGTTTGCATTCTCTACTTAACTCTTCTAATGAATTATTATTTCATTGCGAATATTGATTTAAAACTTGTTGTCTATTGTATTCTATTATATTTTTCCTGTTGAAGACTAACGATAATTTTGTTGTATATTATCTTAGTCATAATATTTTTTTGGGCTAGTCGAGCTCACCCTTTTCCTTTTTTGTTCCATTTTTCTTCTCGTGAGGCGAGAATATAAGCGAGTGCAGTAGTTCGGGGGTATGGAATGAAAGTTCTAGGAGAGTTGTTTAGTAGTCCTCACCATTGTTGTAAAAGAATGTACTAATAATTATGATGAGGATTTATTTGTATGTGGATATTGTCTAGATGGCAATATCTGTATTTAAACTCACAGTTTTACTATTGTAATAATAAAGTTGTAGTTGTTTCTGTACCGTGTATTGACAACTCAGAATGGGGGATGTAGACCTATTTTGGGGGTGTCACATATAATATATATGTTGTATAATCTTCTATCGACTATTTTGAAAAACGGGTAAATGGGTGTCTATAAAATAAGCAAAATTGAGTGACTTCTCCCGTAAGCATAAATAATTAATACCGTGTGCTACTATGCAACTACGTGTATTACTGTACTTTTACTACCGAGTAGTTCAACAATATCAACGGTAAAACTTCCGCGGTTATTTCAATAAAATATTTTTGTCGTTTTCTCAATCCGACAATAATTCTGTTGTGGGGTCCACCAATGATTGTGCCATTGTACGAATATTTCTTGTTTAAAACGAATATTCTCCGACCAATCGAATATTATATAACAACTTGCATACTTTGTAAAATTTATAATTATTACCCACAACTATAATATTATATCATAATATTCAAAAATGATAATTATAGAAAATTCATTTTTATTCAAAAAGTTGGGGTCTTACAAACTGTATATACATTTTTTGTTATACGTATCCAAATCACATCCAAAACATCAGATTATGAAAAAATTTCAGTTCCATAAAATATTAAACTTTTTTTTAGTTATTTTTTTAAAAAAAAAAACCAAAAAAAAACCAAAAAAAAAAAATTCCATATTTTAAGAAAATAAGGGCTCCTTTACGAGAACCAGACCAGTATATATATATATATATATATATATATATATATATATATATATATATATAATACGCACACATACATAGAATGAGAAATTGATTAAAGATTAAGTGCGATGATTATAGATTGTTTTGTTATTGTGCTCTTAGTTTATATTCTAAATCATTTAGACATTTACTTCATTTTTCTTATCTTTTTTAGTTGTTTAGATTTTATTTACTATGAAAAATTATTGTTCCAATGTAAATTATCTTTATTTGTGTTTATTTCATATTACATTTAAAAAAATAGTTAAACTTAATTTTTTTAATTTTTTTTTTGTGATGTAGGTCAGATTTTGATTTTATTATTTTTCGAGTTGGAGTCGATACAGTGCGGTTCAGGGTCATCTTTACATATCTAAACTAATTATCAAAACAAAAAAGTTAATGGGTTGACTGGCCATTATTTTAACCAATGACCCAACCGTTATTGAATCGATTATATCATGAATACACAAAAAAGAAAGAAAAAAAAGAGTAAAAAGTATGAATAATTGATTGAAATTATAACATTTTTTTTCTGATAAATAAACGCATCTTGACCGATTCAATTTCGTCCCATCTTATCGATTCATAATTCAACCAAAAAACAAACGTATCTTGTGATTCGGTCGATTCATTTCATTCACCATTCAACTCTAAACAAACACCCCCTAAATTTCTTCAACCATGCCAAATCAATTCAGACATGGGGTTGATTCTTGATGCTCGTTTTAATGGAAGCATTGATGCTTATTTTGTAGCGCCATTTAATTCAGCAACAGTCGTGCTACTTATATCAAGAAAAGATTTCTTTTTATTTATTTATTATAAATAATTTTATAAAATCAAATCAAGTGTTTATCATTTATTATACATAAAAATTTCGTATTATAACATGAACCATAAAAACTCCATTTTGATAATAATATTAAAAATGTGTTTAATTTATGGTTACAAATCGATTTAAGTAAATCCCTCCCAGCCCTCAAAATCATTATCGCTAATGTAAGTCTAAAGTACATACAAAAATATTAACATTAATTATTTTTTTTAAGAGTCTCGTATAAGTGAATTATTTGATTTTATGGTTACACAACCAATCACAAATTTTCAACTAATAAATTTTAGACTCACATTAGTCTTTAAAATGAAAAATATTATAAGTCATAATTCAATCAAAAGTCGTAAATTGTTGGCGTCATAAATATATATATATATATATATATTTTAAAATAGTAATAATAACAAGATTTTAAAGCATCTTTTGTTTTAAAAAAATTAAAATATATGATGGTGTGATATAATAACTATAAGTATTTAATCTTTATAAATAAATAAAAACTTTGGTACCAAATCATTTGTAAAAAAGTTGAAAGAAAACTATTTAGTGGATTGAAACAATGGTGTAATCGTAATATTCACCCAATTCGATTTAGTTTGCGGGTCTAAAGTTCCTAGAAAGAAGGTTCAATATCTTGGATTGGAATATGCCCATGACCGGGGTATGGACTTGATATGAATTAGTGTTGCACCAGATCCGAGATCAATGTGGAGACACCAACGACCTTTGCATTGCTTCCACGTGTCATACCTAAGCTAACAACACCTGTCATCAATTAATTTATTATTTTGTTGAGGAGTAATGCCACAGACACAAACTATTTTACAAATATTTTATAAATTATTGATGTGATATACTCTACCTCAGCATATTAATTTATAAATTGTTTTAATGTAGTCTCTAACCCCACACAATATGCTGATATGTGTCCGTGACATTATTCTTCGTTGATTAATATTACTATCGTATAAAACTGTGAACTATTTTCACGTGATAGTAGAATTATTGTAGTATTTCGTTAATGAATTAATTATTAATTAAAGAGTATCAGCTTAGCCTTCTCTATAATGTATATATACGTTAAATATAAGTGTGTGTGTATATGTGTGTGTGTGTATATATATATATATATATATATATACAGGCATTAGTTAATATGGTAAATAAATAAAGGTAATGAGAAAATGAAAAACAACGACGACAGCCACCATGGATAAAAAACATCTTTCCGCCATTGCCAACGACCTCGTTCTCAGATGTTCCCTGTACTCACTCTCTCTCTCTCTCTCTCTATATATATATATATATCGTTACAATTGAATGTCCGTACATGTACTGTTATCTAGCTCTAGTCGGGAAAAATTCGATTTTACGTGTCTAAATAGATAAATATTTAGAATGAGCCCGTCCTACTCCTTAATTGCAGTTGATTTGGAAAACAAAACAATAATGGGACCCAGTATGGGGCCATTGTTTCTTCTGATGGGAAGATCAACCATTTTCAGAATTTCAATTAGGGAATTGATATTTTGATATTTATTTTTTATATTTCCACGTGTTTCCTTGTGGGATTGAGAATGAGATTATGTGAAAATATTAAAAAAATAATGTGAGAAATAGTGGCCGCCTCTCACGTGTTTTAAATATTTTGTATTGTTTGCGGTCAAACAATTTTTTGTAGTGCGTTTGGATTTCCAAACACACTAAAATATACCATATTGCGAGCACGTTATCAGGTCACTATTTATGTACTTATTAATTTTAAGGATAAACAATAAACAAAAATATATTGTTAATATTTGCATATTTTTCAAATGATATTAGCAAGTATGGAGTATTTAAAGTTAAAATATAGTATTGAATAATTTTAGTCTACTGGGAGTAAAATTATCAATACATTGAGAAACTATTTTTTCATTAAATTGTTAGGAAAATGGACACTTCGGTTGATGCATTGGTGGAAGAATTTGAGTCTATATGGAAACCAGAGATGGGTAACTATTCAAGAAAGCTGGTGGAATATTGCAGCACAAAGGCTCTTAATGACATATGCTGTAACATAGAAGAAAAAATTAGTGATGGGTCATTCAGCCGGTTTTCCTTTGATATGATGCTTGCTTGGGAGATGCCCAGTTCCAGTTCTTGCGTTGATGATGATGATGAAGAAGAATTATTTTCGGTTAGTGCACCTCCAGCTTAATCTTTACGTAATTAACTTTAAATTTTGTATTGCTGTTAACTAGCAGTGCATTTGAGAAATTATAACTACTACTATATAACCACATTATGACTTTAGAGGAAAATGTGGGAAGTTAATTGAAAATATTTAGAGTTTTATGGTAGCACGTCTTCTGTTACATATATTATATATGTTGATAATGCTTTTGGGGTAAAATTGAAAGGTGGTAACATCTTGATCAAACAATTGCAAAACACCTGACATAGAAATACGCTCAGGATGATGTGAGAGCTAAGAGGCATTTGGAATTTTGATGCTCAATTAGTGGACTATGGCATCAACTTCATAGAAATATTTATCAAATGTTTATACTATATAGTGAATTGATTGTCCCTTAGATGGGAGTTTTAGGCCCTGTACGAATTGGACCAAAAAGAACACAAATTTTTAATTGGTGGCTTCATTTACTGACCCATGATCATGGGAACTTGTGCATGTCAACCAGAATCAAGAACTTGGTTAGTTCTGGATACTCGTGATTTCTATAAGTGTAATGTTACTAGTAATTTGTAATAAATTGAATGTTATGTGGGAGCTTGGTTTATTCCATTTGCTCAAGCAACAAAAAAAAAAGGCATGTTGTTTCCATTGCAACTCCAAATTATTTTGTCAACTATTATTGTTCTAGGAAAATTGCTGATTAGGCTGTCTGGTGGGCGTAACACTTCATTAAAGTCTTTCAGTTCTTCCATTTATCTGCTTCCCCAGGTGTATTCTGGGGGGAGAAATAAAGAACACATAAACTTTGAATGTTGTTGAATGAACAAACCAACATTAAACTTTCTCTGTAGTTTAGCAAGCCTTGTTCTTATTTCCGTACAGATGGAGTATTCTAATAAGTGATGATGTGATGATCATACTCAGTTTTTGGTTGCAGGAATGTGAGGCTAAGGAGAAAGAGGAGAGGAAGGCCCCTACAAAGTTGAATCAAGAACAAGATGAGATCCCTCTGTTCTATTCAGACATCATGCCACTTCTTGTATGGAACTTTACTCTTGTAATTTGTTTGTACATTCCAGCAATATTTTAGCTCAAGTCCGATCCCTCTTCAAAGAATACAACTTATCATATATAGAAAGTTGTATGTATCGATCTTCAAGGAAAATAATTAAGTTAATTAAAATGAATATTGCTATTTTGTTTCTTTCACTGCAAAAATATCACAACATATCGAACTTGAGCTAAAATATATCCATAACTTGGATTAGAGGGCCATTAGATTATTAGGAAATAATTTATTTGAATGTTTTCATATTTGTGTGATAAACTGGTTGTTTTACCTAGCAGGTTGATCGTGGACCTAGTGTTGGAGAAGATGCATTTGTGTGGTTGGGAACATTAGTTCCTTTAGTAGCAGATGTCGTTAATGGGAGATTTACTTTCGAGACTCTGACTGCAATAACAGTGAAACGCCGGCTTCATTTTCCTGCTTATGATAAATTCCTGAAATAGAAGGTTAAAGGAGTGGTGGGACTCCATTCCTGTTGAAATTCTAGACAAGGTGCCAGAAAGATCAATATAGTTAGTCTGCAAAGTAAAAATAAGATTAATTTTTTTTATATATATATAAAAAAAGACGGTCCAATTTCCTTTCGTTGCTGCTTCTTTACTAGGGTTAAATATAGTTCAATATTATCAGGTACAAAAGTTACAGTCATGATCTGTAGTGTAGATGGTACTTGAACTAGGAATGGGGGATTTTGGAAGGAATATAGAAAACATGTTCAAAGATATTAGTCTGAGTTTGCATACACAGTATGAATCTGTTTTTTTTTTTTTTTTTTTGCCCTATAGTATTTAAGTTCTGATGTATAAAGATAAAAGATGTTTTGTATACGAACCAGTGCTTGTGAGCTGAATCATGTACGAGATATTTAATATATTGTTTGTGTATGTCCTTATAGTCTAATATAAAAGTTACTTAAACAAGTCATTCAATTTAGTAGTACTTGGTATTTTATTTTTTAACAAAGATGATAATTGCATTGGCATCCTCCTTATCAACCACAATTGCAGGGACTCTCTGCACCGCATGTTGCTTGTGTATGTGGATGTGGCTGATTTTAGAAACAGCAGTGTGGCTGTGAATCTACATGTTGTTTGCGAACATGGATGTGGTTGATTTTAGTAACAGCAGTGTGGATGTGAATCTGGATTCGGGTGCATCAGTTGACGCAGATGGTGTTTAGAACTTAGAACTGCATAACTAGATGTGGACGTTGTTTGAAACCAAATGGTGTAAAATTATGCGAAGCAGCCTTAAAACCGAGTGGTGAAGAATTATGCTTGAAACTGCAGCCTAAAACAGCACCATTCTATGCCCTTTACAAAGGAATTAGTACAGCCAAAAATAATCTGGATTACTTTAGGCAGTTGTCATATAAGTTTGAACCAAGAATAACTGGTACAGTTTCGATAAACTAAATTATGCAAAGCACATTATTTAGGTCTCTTTTAACTAGCCAAGCTTGAGTAATGTGAAATTGGCAGAACTGCCCAGATTTACACTTTTATGTGTAGAATTTGTTGCACTAGTTCCTTTGTAGTTGCAAACTTGAGATGGTAATCTACTGGATCTAGTCAAGATCCATGAGGAAAATGCACATTAGAAAGAAGGACAAAAAACTTGAAACATTTGCATTGTTTGAATAATATTCAACTCCACAATGGTAGCTAACTAGTATTGAAGCACGAAGCACCTTGATATATGAAATGAGATAAAGCCTGATCTAAGGGAAAACTCGGCTTCAACCATGCACTAAAACCTTGTATTTACATATTTAGCAGAAATCATAAATCTGTCTATTTAGTAAGTACTAGATTAATCTGTTAAGTACCAGCTTTTGCTAGTTGCCTCTAGCCTTTTCTAAGTCTGGAAGATCTGCAATTAACAGCCAAATAAAAACTCATGTCAAAACGCATCCCTCTTAAAAATCAGCAAGAGTTGAGAAGGGTATAACGGTCAAATACAAAAATGTGTAAAGCAATAGGGAAGAACAAGGCAGACAGACATACGCTAATATCACAACTGTAACATAAAAAGCAATAAGAATATATATATATATACAACTGTATATATATATATATATATATATATATATCACAACTGTAGCATAAGCTTAACTATCAAGAAAGAAAACATAGCTTGGGTGGCAAAATTTAACTTCTATCCATGAACCTGCCAATCAAACTCGTGATTTATAGGTTGGGTGATTCATTTAATTAGATGGGTTGTAAAAGGTCTTGGGTTAAATGGTTAATGAAAAGAACTATCGTTGAATGGATATACCTGCAGGTCAAACAGAAAAATAAAATCACAAACACAGCGGTGTCTCCCTTATCATATTCTCACGATCTATCCTATTTCTCTTATGCTAATTTTCTTTTCTTTGTGCCCTCACCTATGAGTTATTCTCTCCTCCTCCTTGCTCTCGTGATTTATTCCCCTATTTCCATACTGTTAGGTAGAAACAATCACCCTTGTAGGCAGAAAGTCACAGATCTGTACTTTGGAATTGGATTGAAGAATGGTGATCATCAAACTCATCCCTCAGATGCAGAGTCACTCTACCGCCGCCACTTCACCACCACCAAGTTCTTCTCCAGAGATGTTGATTTCATTTTTAACAATAAACTCAATCTGAATACTTTTCCGGCCATTCCTACTGATGAGAAGTGGATTGCTTTGGGTTGTCTTCTGGGTGACCTGCCCAAGTCATGGTCTGTGCTGTTTGTTACTCAGGCTGCACAGAAGTGGGGAATCCCTCACACAATCCAACCCGGATGACTTGAGCTGTTGATCCACAAACATGATAAGCTTTGCTTTAGTGTTTTGAAATGTTTCAAAAAAATAAGTTGCGAGGATGTAGGAGTTACATGGCTGATGGGTTTGGCCCATATTCATTTAAAATTAACCATTATCCAACCCTTTTAAAATTAACCATTATTCAATCCACCCCATTAGTGAACCTCATCCTATTCAACTTTATCCATATTCCATACCCATTAAAGCAACCATTTGCCACTTCCACACATACTGAGCTTATGAACTTGATCAGGAAAGAAGTATGCATTTAGTCAGACCAATGGTAAATAAAAGGACCAGCGAATTCCAGCAATTTTTTATTGCAAGAAAAACAAAGAGCAACTCTGGTCTATATTTGATTCATTTCATCTTCTTTCTGTCTTTTCCTTATTATATGGGTCCATTCTTTCTTGATGGAGCGGAATATAATGCAGGCTTTAGAATGTGATAGGAATGAGTGGCAGAGTGTGATTCACATGGGAATTATGTGCATCAAAGTACCATATAGTAAACGTAAAATGAAGCTAACATGTATAAATGTACAAAAAAAGAGAATTAATATGGCAGTTCCAAACTGAAGGTTTTGCAAAGCAAAAGAACTGAAGCAAAAAATAAATAAATAGATTATCCACATTGAAGTACTAATTTGGAACTTACAAAGCATTCCATCATCATCACTGTTTGGACCATCATCGCCATTGTCCTGCACAGAACATAATTGGTTTAGATGGCAAAATAGCTGTCTCCCTCATGGATTAATACTATATAGCAGCAAAGATCAACTTACCTTCACATCATCCTCAGAGTCCATATCAGCTGCGAAAATCATATGATCTTGTGAGAGACATGGAAAAATAAGTTGAAAACAAAATTCCAAAGTGTAGCCTTTTAAAATAATAATTGGATATGTTAAGAGTATTGTTTCATGCCAGTAAGACTTAAGAGGCATGTAGATACCACACCGCTGCTTAAATCAGTGAGTACAAGATTAATGCTAATCCAAAGCTTACTGGTAGTGGTAAAATACTTCCAGTAATATTAAATAGTTGCTCGTATCAGTTATCAAACTCACAGTGAACACAGGACACGGGGATGATATAGGGGAAGGGGTTGGGGAGAAAGAAAAGAATCCCATATTCTTGATTCATTAGATCATTGTATATCCATGTGTCTGAATGTGGATGTGGGGATGTGTTCATAAACAAGTTTAGAATTCATTCAAGAAATTAAATTTAGCACCAAAAATTATATGGCTATTTTGACTTGATATTGTTCATTAGATGATATGGCTACTCCATTAGATGATCCGGTAACTATCAAACACAACACAGATGATCCAATGTACATATCCTTCGCTTGCTTGATACAAAAGATTGTAGATAAGTTTCTAGAACATACAGACTTATCTGTAGGATGCTAAGGGAGAAGAAAAGGAAATAAAGTCAAATACAAAGATGTGGCTCCATCAAATACATTACAGTTTAGCCAGAAGGCTTGATTTGCACTTCTTTTCTTTTTCTTTATCCTCTCCTTTGTTCTCCTTCAGGCTAAACAGATAGTTGGGATTCAAATTTTTCAGTGACAAACAAGATTGGACAAGGCAACTTTCTTAAAAGAAATCTTCTATTTTAACAATCATAACAAATAAAGGTGCCCTAAAGCTAAGAAAACATGAATGTAGATGTCTTTAACTTTCAGTTGTAGTTGAAGGTAAACAAAACTGAAGCCCAAGTAAAATCAAATGAATGGTTAAAACCATAATGAAAGTTGTGCCACTGTTGACTTTGACTTTTTTCTCCTACCAAGTTGACAAAAATCTGATTTGACACTGTGTTAGTAAGTTTGGATGGAAACTTTGAAAGGGAGGTGAAGTGAACTTTCAATTACTGAGGTAGAGAAATTTGAAAGAGAGGGGGGTGATAATAACTTTTGTTCGTGAGTTAAGGAGAGAGAAAGTGGGGGTTATTTTCCACCCATTTCTCTCACATTGAAAGAGAAACCAACAAATAAGAGTTTTGGGAAGAAAACAATTAACATCCTCCAAAATACTTTCTTTTCCACCCTTTTTTAAAACGCACAAACACTGTGTGAGATCATAGATGAACTTATAGAACCTCAGAAGATCCAAAAAGGCCATAAACAGAAGACAATTATAGAGCACAACTCCTTTTATAATTGCAATAGAATGCTTACTATATCAAATAAAATAAATAGTAAAAGCTCTCTCTTAGAAGGTCAAATAACATGACCAAGTTTCTAAATGTTGTCAAATTTGAGAAAAAATACATCAGATTACTCCTAGTAAGATTCTGGATATACTTACAATTTGCCGACTCTTCATCTTCATCGCACCATTTGTTCCAATCAACCTTAAGGTATGGAGCAGGTTTCTCTTCTGACTTCAACAGTCTTTTCCACCAACCCTTCTCCTCCTTTTGGATTGAGCATAGTATGTTCCTTAACCCAACATTACTTTTACAGCCCTGCACAAAAAATATAAAAAAATAAAAAAATTTGAAGCCTTATCAACACAAACAATTTTGATTTTAAACTAAAAATCAAAAATTGAAAAGCATGTACAATATGCGCACAACCATATGCAGCAATTGAATTGTTGCTCTTGCGCTAAATATTCAAATTTTCCAAGTAGAAAGTCTTTTAATCTCTCTAAGACGTGAGAAATATGTTAATACGAAACAGTTATGCAAGTTGATGGTCTTGTACTTGAAAAATGAGATGTTCAAGGAAAAAATCTTCTTCCTACAAAGCAAAGTACCTCAAAACTGAAAAAACAGTTTCTTTTAGCCTTTTCCTTTTTTTTATACAAATGTTTAACAAATAAAGAAAGAACTTCATAAGCAACTGACCTGGGGTACAATTTTTCCATAAAGTTCCAAACTGAAGTCAAATGATTCTCCTTTCACCCCCAAAGCAGAAAAACTAAAATAACCCTGAGACTCACATTTTATTGAAACATTTTTTGCATCGGGTAAAGCAATTGTCAGGTAAACCTTATCAGAGCGCTGAGCCCAAAGAACCTCTGGATGGCGACTGCATGGTTGAACAGATCAAATCAGACACTACCAAACAATTCAACTCACCATAACTCTAACCCTTTTATGAGCGCAGCCAAACAGAGCTACTTCAAGAAATGGCAGCATTTATCAGCAAGAGAAATATACATTCTTGAAAGCACTAGAATTCCTTCAATCCATAGGTATAAATTTTAGACAGGTAAGTTCTAATATGGTTTTAGTTTCCATCCATTCTGTTCAATCCAATCTCACACAATCCATTCATGTGAAGATTTGCCGCATTTGAGTGGGTTTCACTACCAATACAGACTACAAACACAGTATAATTACAAGAATATGAAGAATAATGAAAATTGGGACCACAGGTGAAGTACTTCATGAAATGATAAATTCCATAGACATCAGAAATATACCTACAGCCTGCTGAAATACACATGGAGCCAATATACCACATAATCAAACATTATATGGTCAAACAAAAAATACAAATAATTGGTTCGTATTTTACTTTACGGAAAAATAAAGTACCCAACCTCCACTTATATATATATATATATATATATATATATATATATATATATATATATATATATATATATATATATATATATATATATATACACACACACATATTGTGTCAATGACATCACAATCCACCCAAATTCAATCCACACAAATTTTATTTGCACAATATATATATATATACACTATTTATTTATATATATATAAATTAAAATTACTTACAGGTCCATAGAGATTGATTGCAACCATGCGGAGATTACTACTCGTATACGGGATCTGATTAGACTACTTTAGTTCAGTTTCTCTGCGGGCTTAAAGTGAAGTGAATCAGCCCTAACTTGAGCAGAACCCAGATACATGTTGCAATCAGTTGCACATATGGTCCCGTAGTTACATATAATTATAACTTGACCCCTTGTTTTTTTTTTACTTATATTATTAATTCTCTTTTTCCTGAACAGTACACCCTATTTATCGGTTTGGGAAAGGAGAAAAAACAAAGAAAGTAAAACTTAATTACTCAAAATATAAAAACAAAAATTATGGGCTTTAACATTAGAATGAGAATAAGAATTATGTTCGGTCAGAACGATAAATTACTTTATTTTGATCGATGAAAGTTTATTTTTAAGTTTGTTGATCGGAAACATTCATTTAAATATATGAATAGACATTTTATTAAAATGTTGATTTCTTTTCTTTTTAAGAGCATGTTCGAAAAATAACTTATAAGTTGGTTGTTACTATTCACTTGTTGAGTGATGACTTATTTTTGTAACTATAAGTTGAGTTTTAAGTAAAAAATAATAATAATAACTATTTTGCCTCTTTTTTTATTGTCATTTTTAGTAATGTTTACATTTATTTTAAGTTATAAATCATTATAAGTTGAACACTTTTATAACTTGTTTTAACTTAATTTTTAATTTATAAATCAAATTGATACCTAACGCTTCTACTTATAAATTCCAACTTAAAATAACTTATATTTTAACATATAAGTAATTTAAACATAAGTCTTACTCGAACATTCTCCCTGAAACCAAACATCTCGTTATAAATAAACATCATTTATAAATATTTTTATGTTGTTATTAAGTTTATAATAAAAAATTAAATTTTATATTTAAGTCAATAAGTAACCATTATATTAGTTTTTATTATATTTATAATTTAAAGGGTATAAACTAAATAAATACGTCTAATAAATATGTGGTATTAGCTTATTATGGTTATATTATATTTTTATTACATTTTAAGAGGCTTTACTAAATACTAGTCAACTCCAACCCCTAAATACTAGTAGAAGAGAAACTTGTTTACCTATTTACTATGAAATACTCTTATCAGTTTCGATCAGAAGAATAATAAAAAGTATACAATTATATAGTATATGTTATTCTATTCTTCAGTAAGACTCATTTTAATTTAAAAAGATCATTAAAATTTAATTTTTAAGGTTCTTATTTTTGAAAAAAATAAAATTTATAAGATAAATATGTTTTTATAATATTTAATTAATTGTATTGACTAAATTAAATAAACTTATATTTGAAATGTCACAATTTGATTTGAAAAATCGAAATGAGCTCTTTAGTGAAAATTGAGCAGTCAAGGCAATATTAATAGATAAATATTACTTATGAAATACTCTCTTCATACAGATAATAAAAAAATTCCCACAAAAGCCGTATAAAATATTCTTTTATATAAATAATATTTTCCTATTAATATAACAAGAAAAACATTTAAATTATATTTGTTTGCAAAGTTTCTAAGTATAAAAATGTTCAAGTGTCTTTAATAAATTTTAAATTATAATTTAATTTTTAAATTAAAATTATAATCACTTAATTATATTAGCGGGCCGGGGTAGTGTGAAAAAGTCGCGAATAAAAAAAGCAGTTGTTCGACATTTGACTTAATAGAGGATGTTTAAAGTGGACTATAAGTTCTAAACCGAAAAAAAAAACTACTCCATAAATTAAGTGAAGCGTCTTTCTTGCCCCCACTGGTATCAAAGGCTCAACGATGACGTGCTCCGATGCCTCTTCTTCTCTGATTCGTCTTAACATTGGTAAATTTTGTGGATTGAATTCTTATCTGAATTGACTCTAAATTAGTCTCATCTAAGTAGTTGAAACCCTAAATTAGAAACTTGTAATTCACAAGTTGTTCAATCTTCAGTATTTTTACTCTAATCAATAAACCATAATCTTCATAATTAGGTAAATTCAAGTCATGTTTTGGATGATAATATTTCTCTTGATATTCATGTACGTGTGAATTATTGATACCATGAAAACACACATATATAAGCTCAGATTATAGCTGAAATATATAGTGACAGAATGTGGTGCATATTGTGTTTGTTTTACAGGAGGAACGAAATTTTGCACAACAACTGATACGTTGACCCGGCGAGAGCCTGAATCAATGCTTGCTGCAATGTTCAGCGGTCGCCACACAGTCTCTACAGACTCTCAGAAGGTATATATAGTACTACTTAAGCATACTACATTGTTTTGTGGTTTTCCCCTTTAAATCTAAATGTCTTTTGCGCACTAGTATAAATATGCATTTTTTCTAAAGCTGTTATAGGCTTTATGCACACATTGTGACCTTTTGCATCTTATTATTATTACCCCAGCTTAATTTTAATTTAAGAGGGGGTTTCATGTGGTATCGTCTGTTAATTTATGTCAGGACGGTTTGAAATATCTCATGTTAGAGTTTGCAATGGATTTGTATTCTTTCATACATATGAACCAAACACTCTCCTTTGATAACACTGATTTTTGCAGGGTTATGTCTTTGTTGACAGGGATGGGAAACATTTTAGGCATATCTTAAATTGGTTGAGGGATGGTGTAGTCCCTACACTTAGTGACTATGAATACTCAGAGCTTTTGCGGGAGGCAGAGTACTTTCAGCTTCTTGTAAGTCATTCTTGCTTTGAGTTTGATGATTCATGCCTGGTTGTTTAGCTCGTTTTGAACATTGCGAGTTTTCCATTTTTCCTCATTAATGTCATTAATTTACGGAGTGCTATTGCAATTCTGAAATATTTGCTTGAGACTTGGGTGTAATAGATGATGATGACCATCAAGTCTTCCAAACTGGTCTCCGTACTAGTACTGTTTATTCTTAGCTTTTTGGCTTTTCTTTTTAATTGGTTTTAGTTTTTGAGCAGAAATTTCCAGTTTTGACAGATGCATGTTTTTATTTATCTTTGATTCTGTAGCATAATCAGGTATCACTATGTACTGCAAAGGGTGGTGAAACCCATATGTAGGATCAGTATATTAATATAGGGCAGAAGGGATAAAATAAATATGGAGAGTTCAAAAACGACTGAGGTGGTGGAAAACCCAATATCATTGACAAAGTAAAATAAAATAAAATAATTACAATAATAATAACAAAAAATACTACTGTTCTTATTAATAGATCCCTCTACAATTCCATGAAAGCCAATATGCAACCAAGTTATACCACTAGATGGTTCAAAGTATCTGCCATTGTGCCGAAATATCGGCATATTAATTAGGTATTGGTCGGTGCCAAATCGAAAACATGAATCGCAAAATTAATTATTCATGTAAATGGTAATTTTCAGTGAAATTTTGGCAACTTGGCATAATGTAGCGGCTTCGGACCAAATAAAGAATAAATCACGTTGTATAGGAGAGCAACGCCACCAAAAAAATAAAATTGAATATGTGAAAGCTAAAAAAGGGAGACGACAAAAGAGAACGAACCTCTCTCTATACATTATACCTAAATTGTACCTATGTAGTACCTAGTTAAGTATACCTTAAAAAATGAAATAATATTGTACTTCAAATATACTTAGTTATGCCTTAAAAAATGAAATAAAATTGTACTTTAAATATACTAAGTTAATTTGTACTTAAAATGTACCAATATAATCACTGTTCGAAATTGCGCTCGAGGCGTGCGTCTCGTAGCGAGGCGGAAGAAAGAGATTGCGAGGCGGGCGCTTATTCTGGAATCGGGGAGACGAGCTCCTTTTTCTGAAGCTTACGCCTCGTGGCGTTGCGCCTCAAGGCGTCGTGAGGCGTGCGCCTCGATTTAGCTTAAAAAAAATCCTAAGGCTTAATATCAGAAGACTTACCGAAGAGCGAAGACTGGGCGACTGCTTATTTCTCCTCTTTGCGACTACTACGACTGAAGACTTTCACCAGGTATTCTTCTTCTTCTTCTTCTTCTCCTCCTCTTCGGCTCTTCCTCTGACGTCTCTGTTTTATTTTTCTTTTCTTCCTTGCGACTCGCCTCTCTGTTTTCTTTTTCTTTTTTTTGCTTCTGCCTCTTCTTCTTCTTCTTCTCCTCTTCCTCTGGCGTCTTTGTTTTCTTTTTCTTTTCTTGCTGCTGCTTCTCTGTTTTCTTTTTCTTTTTCTTTTCTGTTTACTTCTGTTTTGTTTTCTTCTGAGTTCTGAATGTTGTAGATGGGCGTCTCAGATTTTTTTCCCAACAATGTAGTCCTCTGTTTTCCTTCCATTCACAATAGTGCTTGACTGCTTGTAATTCGTCTCTGTTTTAAGTTTTACTACTGTTATTGTTATTGACTGCAGGTGATTTTAAGTTTTAAATTTTTTATTAATCCCAAATGTATCACAATAGTGCTTGACTGCTTGTATTGATTTTACCAAACAGTTTTTATTGTGTACTTGAGAGAATCTTGATGCATTGCTCTGTTTGTGTTTTCACTTTTCATTAATTTCTTTTTGAACAAAGATAGCATATGATAATTCCATTTAGTTTTTTAGACTGTCAATAACAATATCATTATTTGTGTACATGAATTGCTAATGTCTCCAAAATAATTAGTTAGGAATTAGGATTGACAAGTTTATAACAGTGGTCTTGATCTTGGTCATCATGTTAATGCTGTTGGTGATGCCCTGTGAATCGATTCCACTTTCTTTCAGTCCCTGAATCACAATCAAACATAAATTTTGTTATCAAAATGTTAACATGAGTACATGACTAGTGTTGTCCACAATTTTGTTATCAAAATGTAATAACAATTTTTTTTATTATTACAGTGATTTATTATTATGGTTAGGAAAGATCCAGCTTGAAAATATGGCATCGCAATCCCGGGAGTTAATAAAGCTCATTTATATATGGAATGCAATTTTTGTAAGAAAATTTGTAAAGGAGGGATTACAAGGTTGAAAAATCATCTTGTAGGTAATCATAGTAATGTTGAGGCTTGCTAAAAAGTATTAAGTGAAGTGAAGGAAGAGCTTGCTTCATATATGAAGAAAAATATGGACTCCAAGGAGGAAAGACAAAGAAATGAAACTGAAAAAATACAAAGTGGGTCTTATTTCCATCCTTGGGAGGTTCAAGTGTGGGTAGTGCCTCATGAGGGGAGTTCGGGACCCATGGATGATTTGTTGTGAGACGTTGATCTTTGTTGATGATGATGTTACTACAAATCGCATCAGTATTTTCAAAGGAGGCTCGTAATGCAGTCTGTCTTGATATTGGTAGATTCTTCTTTGAAAACGGGATTCCCTTTAATATTGCAGATAGTCCTTCATTTATAAATATGTGCCGGTCAATTGGGAACTATGGTCGTGGTTTGAAACCCCCTACTCCATACGAGCATAGCTCTTGGATATTGAAGGAGGAAGAGAAGATTACAAAGGCCTTTGTTGAGGAGGTAAAGAAGACTTGGGCACATACGGGGGTGTCAATCTTGTCGGATGGTTGGAAAGATATTAGGGGAAGACGACTAATAAACTTTCTTGTAAACAACCCCCATGGCACTGTATTTTTGAAATCTGTTGATGCATCTGATGCAGTTAAAGATGCTAATTTGATGTTTAAACTACTTGATGAGGTTGTTGAGGAAGTGGGAGAAGACCTTGTCATTCAAGTAGTCACTGACAATGCATCTAATTATAAGGCGGCGGGGAGGATGTTAATGGAGAAGAGGCCACGTATGTGGTGGAATCGATTTGATGCTTGAGAAGCTTGGAGAATTGCCTCAACATAAAAATACTTTGACAAAGGCAAAGAAGGTAATTACTATTAATAATAATAATAGTAATTATAACCAAATAATAATAATAATTTATTATTATTATTATTTTGTTATAATTTTTTTTATTTAATGAATACTTGAATTATTATTATTTTTTGATAAATGTCATTATGTAATTGTAGATAAGCAACTTCATATATAATCATGGATGGGTCTTGGCATTGATGAGAGCCAACACTAATAAAGACCTTGTTCGGCCAGCCGCTATTAGATTTGCCACTACTTATTTAACTTTGCAGAGTATGCATAGTTTAAAGAGTATGCATAGTTTGAGACAGCCTCCAGGAGTGGGCAAATTGTGCTTGGGCAAAAAAACCTAAAGGTAGAGAGGCGAGAAAAATCATTTTAAGTGAGGAATTTTTGGGGTAGTGTGGGATATGCAATTATGAACACAAAACCTCTAGTAAGTATACTGAGGATGGCAGATTCATAGAAGGTGCCAGGAATGGGATTTTTATATGGTGCAATGGACAATGCAAAAGAAGAAAAGAAGAGATTGCCAAAAATTTGGATAATGAGGAAGGGGCATATAAAGAGATATAGAGCATAATAGATGCTAAGTGGGACAATCAGTTGCATCGGCATTTGCACGCTACTGCATATTTTTTGAATCCTCATTTTCAATATGATGACAATTTCTGTGCCAATACGGAAGTTAAGGTTGGATTGTACACTTGTATGGACAAGCTAATTCCTAACTACGAGGAAAGAGAGAAAGTTGATATGCAATTGGATGCATTCCGATTGAGACAAAGGTTATTTGGCTACACAAATGCCAAAAACACATGTAAGAAACGTGCTCCCGGTAAGTACCGTCGATTAATGTATGTATATGCTTTCATTTTGATTAAACGTGCTCTTGATAAGTACCGTTGTAAGAAGATTGATATATGTTTTAATATTGATCCAGCTGATTGGTGGATTGCATTTGGAGATGAAGTTCCAGAATTAAGAAACTTTGCAGTGAAGATTTTGAGTTTGACTTGCTCATCTTCCGCGTGTGAGCGTAATTGGAGTACTTTTAGTCAGGTATTTATTAGATACAAATCATTTATATTTTATATTCTCAAATATATTTATTAATATTTTATGAGATATCACTAATGCTCAATTACTTGTAATATAGATACATATAAAGAGAAGGAATCGACTGTCCGCATATAGGCTTAACTCATTGGCTTACATTATGTACAATAAAAAATTGAAAGATCGACAAATTAAAAAAAGGCACTAGCGGCAGAAGAGGATCCATTTGTTGTTGATAGTGTGTCATCTGATAATGAGTGGGTTGCGGGGGGAAATGATGAAAATATCTCGGAAGTGACTTATGGGAATGATGATATGGAGGAGGGTGAAGGGACTCATGGGAATGAAAAGACAGTTGGAGGAGAAGAGACTAATGTGAGGGAAATTACACTTGGAGGGAAAGGGACTCAGGGAACAACTAGTAAACAAGGAAGTCATAAGAGAAAGAGAAAGACTTTACAGAACTAAAACAAAAGGTTAGTGCCATTACTTAAGTTATCTTTAAAGTGTTCTTTAAAAAAGCATACTCATTTGGATTAAATATATATTCACTAGTTTATTTATAGATAAAGGGAAAGGATTGCAATTGGTAGATGAAGATCCGGAGTTTGAGGATCTTAGCACTGACAATGAGGAGGATGACATAGCTATTAGATACGATGATGATTTCATGGAGGATCGTCTTAGTGATGATGATGGAGATGATGGTGGGGATGATGATTTAGGATTTGATCCATTTTTTAAGCCGCTGGATACAAATGATACACTACTTATATAGTGTTGAATTTGATGTTATGTTGTTTTGATGTTTTGTTATGATACATTAAGGTGACGTTGGTTATTTATGTCTTTTATGACCTTGATTGTAATGATGGATTATTTTATGATTTTATTAGCATTTTCTTATAATTTTTTGGAGACTTTTTCGTTTTTAAATCGAGGCTTCTGCCTCGCTCCGCCTCGAAGCTTACGCCTTGCCTCGTCTGGAGAAAAACGCCTCGTACCGCTTTTAGCTTTTTCGAACATTAAATATAGTACCTAGTCAAGTATAACTTAAAAAATATAAAAAAAATATAATTCATATAACTAGTTATGCTAAATTGTACTTAAATTATAATTAAATTGTATCTATATAGTACAAAGTTAAGTATAACTTGAAAAAATTGCACTTAAAATATACTTAGTTAAGTTAAATTGTACTTAAATTATACCGAACATGTGTGCTTAACCATTTGAGTTAAAGACAACATCAATATCAACTTTACTCAAACGTAAAATTGATTAAACATATATGCAAAATGTTTATTTTATCATTCTGACAATGTTATGTGCACTAGATAGTGTTTTTAGTGAACTTCATTGATTCATCTTCTTGATAATAAGAATTTTTTCATATTTTCTTTTTACTTTTTTTAAGCTTCTAACTAGCCAACAATACATATCGCCCGTAACTGCTACCGAAACCGATACCTAGTCTAAAACTTTCCAAAACATAGGCCCACTACCGCTACTTTGAACCCATCAAGAGAGAAATAGAATTGGCATAAAAATCGTATCTTTTTGGAAAATTTCATCTCTAAAAACAAGTTGTTCTTCATATTTCTCACAAGCTCCAAATAAGTCTTGACAAAATTTGCATACTATTAGCTTGGTATGGATCAAAGATTAGTCAAGCTTCTCTAGGTCTACAATGTAAAAATTATATCTTATATTTCTTTGATAGCTCTCAATAAGTTGATTTTGTTATGCAAGAATTTTCTCATCAATGCACCAACTCAGAAGAATACAGGAATTTCATACATATTGTATTTTGTTTGTCTTTTCATTCATGTGTTTTTTGCTTTAAAGTAAGTTTTGTTATTTCTCAACTCTTTAAAATGAAGTGTCCCTGTCACTTAATGTACTTGGAAGGTGTCATATCATTTTAACCAAACCTTCCATGTTTAACAACCAAACCTTCCATGTTTAACTACAGGGACTAGTAGATGAAATTATGGCAGTTTTGAATAAAAGGAAGGAAGATGAGGAGTTGAATACCGAGTTGACACGTACTGATATCATCAAATGTATACAGTCTGAAAAAGTCAGATTCAGAGGAGTGAATCTTTCTGGTCTTGATCTTTCTAAACTGGTAAATATCCCATTACTATATCTTTCTGAGCTGGTTATGTTACCATATCTACTCTGGTCTTTCATCTATACTAGAGTATACCACACCTATAAGTTATCTGTATAAGGGATAAAAATGGGCATCTTTCATAAAGGATTTCCTAGCCGGAGGTGCTTGTTTTTTCTTGTGGGAACCACACCTACTATAAGGCTTACTTTAGGATGGCAGGATGAACAGAAAGTGCTTCCAAGTCTATACGTGTCTACGCTTTTCCCAAATGATTACTTAAACTTAGATGCTTAACTTTATAATAGTGAAAGACATAATAATAAATGGCTGAAGGTACTGGCTGTACTTATTCTCATTCTGTTTCAAAATCTGCAGGACTTGTCATATGTGGACTTCAGTTATGCTTGCCTCAAAAATGTATTCTTCTCACGTGCTAACCTTCAGTGTGCCAAATTCCGGGTGGGTCTTTTTGTTAATGTAATGTAACCGGTTCTTCTGTATATGAATTATTATCACTAGTTCGTAAAACTGATATGTAAATAGGCTCTATACTTCTCTTGTTAGCAGTTCTATGATGCTGTGATGCTATAAGCAGGTTGTGTTTTCATGAATCATGTGCACTATGCTTGATTTGACTCTGCTTGTATCATGAACAATGTTATCTAATTGTCTCCCAAGTAATTATTTTCATTTACTTGAATCGACAGTTAAAAACGTTTGGTTTTTGTTACAGGATGTGGATGCTGAGGGTTCAATATTTCATAATGCAACATTGCGCGAGTAAGATTCTGCTAAACACTTCTACTAAGTTGTATTTTAGCTTGTACGCCTCGAAGTTCCTGGAACAATACTGTCTTATATTCCCACATTTTTAATGGAAGTAATATTCCATCCTTTCTGTCAGTATGTACTCCCATCATCCGGCTTTGGACATTCCCATTTGATTCTTACTCAATTTAAGAAAATATTAAGATTGGTGTAGAAGTTCAAAACCAGCCTTTAGTTGGACTTTAGAGTTCTTTTATTTCAAAATAATGATAAATTGATGTTTCATTTATAAGTTAAAACTTAGAGGACTTGATCGTTCAACACCCCCAAACAGAAAGAACAACTAAACCCGGAAAGAGGGAGTACTTGGTACTTTACATTGATTGCCACCTGAAATGATTTTTTCTTGCCTAGGAAAGATGTGAATTCACAGGGGCAAATCTTCGTGGAGCTTTATTAGCTGGAACTAATCTTCAAAGTGCAAACTTACAAGGTTATTTACTTCCCTTCTAGTTTATGACTACTCATAAAACTTTATAACTTTGTCTAGCTCATGTAATATATATTTTAAACATTTAAGCTTTAGAAGTGGAATGATGAGCAGCTACACTTGGATCCCTATAATTGTAGAGCCCGGAGTTTATGGGATTTCCAAATCTCAACCACAAACATTTGTTCAACATCCCTTCAAATGTGGCTTCGTCTTTGAAACTTATGTGGCTGATCTATCTGATCTGCTCTGAATTTATAGCTAGACCAGACCTATAATGGCCATGGGTTAGGCAGTAAGTAATATGTTTCCCACTTCTCTCCTTAGAAGTATCTGAATGGCCATCCAGCTCTGTGTGTGTTTTTACATCTGCCCTGTATTTTACTCTGTTACTCTTTCTTGACATTGAATCCTCAAATCTTTATTAATATCTTTCAGGCTTATTTAGCTTTCTTATCTTGTCAAAAATTGACCGGTGGTTCTTGTTTGAAACTCTCAGAAATGAGTTTTTCCTTTTAAATTTATTTTTTTATGTAACTTATGGACTGAAGTAATATTTATATTGTGTTGTGAAGATGCTTGCTTGATAGATTGTAGCTTATGTGGGGCAGATCTGCGTTCTGCACACCTACAGGTTTACCATCTTCAAGTCTCTAAATTATGGATTATTCAAGTTATACATTTTTTTTTTTTGTTTTTATTTGGCTAGTCCTCTCTGTCTTTATTCTTGGGGGGGAAATTGGTTGCTCCTCATATTTTTAAAAGAATGTCTTGGTGCTATTTTTTAGTTGTATGGTTTCTATATTCAATTTAGTTACTGGGCAAAAAGCCTGACGACAGTTTTGTCCTCTCCATAGTCTTTATGGGATGATTCTTCAAATTTGAATTTTTTTGTTAAGAATAAAAATTATATATAACTATATATATAATTTCTAAATCCAATATAATTTCTCAACATTTAAGTCATTAAGTTTAAATTATATTGACGTTATCTCCTCAAGACCTCTATTTTTAAAGAAAACTAAGTAAACTGTCAATTTGAGTTTTTAATTTGGTAATAAAAGAAAAGGAAGCGAATGAAAACAAAAAGAGATAATTTTTAGTTATTTTTTTATGGTTTTTATTTTCATTAGAAAACTTATATATAAAAAAATGTATTTTAGTCAAAATTTCTTCTCATTTTTTTCGACAACTAAAAAACTTTATAGGATATTAGTTAAAAAGCCTGAAAGTAGAAGAGAGACAAATTTTGAGAGTATCTGTAAATAGTACAAAATCCATAGGAATCTATATACAAAAGGGATGATATTGTTAATTCTATTAGTTTCCTCTTTTCCTCTTTTTCTTTTTTTTTTTAATTTTTTTTATCAGCTGTTAGTTCTATTAGTGCTGACCTACAGAGAAGACTGTTTATATACTATCTACAACAGGAATATTAACAATGCAAAACGGGTAGCGAGACATTGATATTTGATACAACCATAGTGGATAGTAATGGCTTCATCTATAAATAGTTCATCATGATACATTGACATTCTTTGTATGAAGATTCTTCTATCCGAAATCCTGAACATGTCTTTTTAAGCAGCATTCATTTTTTAACTTGAGCTATGAATTATTTTCTTGGAGACTGCTCGGATTAATTTGTTTCCTTTTATTTATTTAAATATATTTAAACATGTACCTCTATATTTTCAGACGGCAGACTTAACTAATGCCAACTTGGAGGGAGCTAATCTTGAAGGAGCGAACTTAAAGGTAAAACCTCCATCAGCCTTGTTGTAGTGTATATCTTCCAAATATTTTTACTTCTAAAAGATAAATTTTACATCTGTTTATGTTATCCAAAGTGAAAGAAAGAGAGTTATAAAGGCCTAAAGTAATCACTTGAGATTATTTGATTTGTATAACTTGAAGATAGCCATATTATGTTTGGGTAGTTGCCAAGATTGAATATAAAGGACCAATGCTCAACAAGTGTTATTCTATGTGGTCATGTTGTCGGAAAAGTAATATATATCTATATATGCATTTATTCTATTTTCTTGTTCTTGGTGTTTAATTTAAAGTATTTTATTAACAGTCATTTATTTGGAATATCTTTTCTAGTTTTATCATTCTAGTTCATTATATATATATATATCTTTTCTAGTTTCAATATCAAGGAAACTAAGTTCAACCGGCTATATGTGTGTGTTTTCCGTATATATATATATAAAGCCGGTTTTATGCTATATAAAATATATTCGCTATATATAGATGTTTATCATTCTAGAATCTAGTTTTTGTTCTCGCTGTTGGTAAAAAATTGTGACGGGATATTTATCTCCTCCTCCCCCCAGCCATCAAACACAAACAATATAGTAATACTTACTTCAACATAAGTATTTATTCTCCTTTTCTGGGGGTTAAAATGTTTATTTTGAGCTTATAAAGTTCTTGGCATTCATTTGATTAGTACTTGGGTTTCAGGGTGCAAAGTTATATAATGCCAATTTGAAGGGTGCAAATCTTCAACGAGCTTATCTACGGCATGTGAATCTTCGTGATACTGTAAGTTCATAGATACAACTGAACACAACACTTCTAATTTGCTTAAAAAATTTATTAAATTTTCTGAGATCCTTGAACTTTTGCAAACCTACATTCCATATGCTTCCATGATGTCTTTCAGTATATGAATTGGAATGCAGGATCTCTTTTTTGAATCTATATCTATTCCATGGTCCTTGTGTCATTATCCTACTTATATTAATAGGTTGTACAGTTCATTTGAAATTATTGGAGGGAAAGCGAAGGACAAGTTGTAGGGATAAGAATCTTAGATCTTATATAGTTATACTTGAAAGTGTAAGTAGAGTAATAGGGCCCTATTAATGGACTGATGTCATAATAGGTGTTGATGTGACCCTATTTAACTCTTTTGTGAGTTAGAAGAATTGAGCTCTTTTAGGAGTCGCTGGATCATCTTCTTTTGCACTACTAGTTTGTTAGGCATTTTTTGTTTTGTTTTGTATTGGGGGTGGGGAAGTTTTTTGGTCTGTTTGGTGTTCAGCGGGTGATGCCATGTTTGATCACAAATGTTTTTAAGCTTGGAAAGGTGCTAGGATTTCTAAAAGATGGAGAAAGGTGCTAGGATTCCTAAAAGATGGATATTTCAGTAGAGAAGCCGGAGATATTTTGACAATGACAAGTTGGCAATTCAAATCAAAATTTATTTTTTGAGCTTGTTATTTTTTAAATATTTTTTTTCGACAAAATGAGAATTTCTGGGGTCAATTGATTGATTTTCTGGGGAAGTGTAGTATAGGGGCTCTCTGAGTTTTGTTTGGTGGGTGTATAGTGTATACTGTATAGAGCTTTTATTGTTGCAGGCCGTGTTTTTTTGTATCGCATATACTAGGTTGCCGACCCCTTTTTGGTGCCTTTTGAATATATATTCTTATCAAAAGTTAAGATAGATTGAACTCTTAGGAGGAGATTCTATTCAGTTATAAATTATAATTTGTTCAATTTTGGTGTTGTGAATAGTCAAACTTTCATGTGGGACTATATATATATATAGATATTTCCCCCTTTTTCCTTTTGGGGGGGATCCGTAACAGATTTACTTTATGCTTGGTCACAGCAATTGGAAGGTGCAAAGCTTGATGGTGCAAATTTGCTCGGTGCTATCAGATGACAATGGTGTGACACTCACTAGGTGTCCTATAGAAATAATAAGAATTCTGGTTCTTTATGTGCAACTTATTACACCATTCTCTCTATTATGTCACTATCATTATCTGTTTGCAAATGGTGCCTCCTGGTTGCATTAAGTACTAATAATGACAGTTTACGAGGTTGTGCCATAGTGGCTTGAGATAACAATTGTTTCATTGCATATTCAGCCATATGATGATCTGTTAATTTACTGGGGTCGAGGTGTAGGGCACATTGTGGAATAATTTCACTATCTACATTTTATTTTGCTCTGCACATTGTGGAAGAATTTTTAACTTTTGGTTTTACAAGTGGGTTTGGAAGTTGTTTGTATAGGTTTATTGCAATTCTAGGTAGGTAATATATATATATATATATATATATATATATATATATATATATATATATATATATATATATATATTATGAGCTTATAGACCCTTGTAGGGTTGGAGTATTGTAGGTCTTGTTTGACCAGAAGAAATGGATTGAATTTTTTTATTTATTTTTTTCAAAAAAGACAGAAGACTAGAACATGGTGATGGCATAATCTGATTACTTCGTTGGCACTTGCTATGAAGAACCTATTAAGTCACCATAATAATATTCTAGATAAAATTTTGAGAAATCCGTCCTCAGTTCCCTAAGTTATCTCCATTCATTAATTTAATCTTAAACATAATTATACATGCAATGCAATAGAGGTTTTATTTTATTTTTTGGGAAGAGAGGGGCGCAGGTAATTGTCTTCTAATTAAATAGTCTCGACTTAAATTTCTTCCAGCCCTCCCAAGACTTTTCAAGCCTTGTCTTTTTGACAGAAAGAAATAGTGGAAGTGATGAATTTAGCCGGATGGGATGACAGTAATTAGTAATTGTCAGTTTGTCAAAGCACATCATCCTTGTCTTATAATTATGGTTTGGTCCCCAGTCTCTTTTGCCTTGTTGGCGTTAATTAGTCATTGCAAAAAGGCAAATTCATCGTTGTAAGAGGTCCCCCGTCTCTTTGCCTTGTTGGCGTTATGCAAAATAAATATAAGTACTTACTACTTAAAATTGTTTTTCAAAACTTGAATGAGTTCATAACAATTAATTATTATTAGTTAATTGACATTATAAAATCAAAATGAGACTGTAATTTCTAAAAACAGAGCTCAATTTTTAATACAAATGAGAGTCCACTTGCGATCGTCTTCTAAAAATACTTCAAATGGTGCAATAAAGAAGATATATATATTTTTTTAATGCATGGTAAAATATAAATACTTAATAATTAATTTAGATGTATTATTCTTGTTAAGAATTTCTTTTTACTCTTTAAAATAAAAATATATAGAGGTCAACCAATTCTTTCTTCTGTATAACAGACCTCTGAGAGAGAGGCATCGAGTAGTGTTGTTTTTTTCTGAATAAATTTCACTTGTACCATATACATACATACATAACTACGTACATAAACTGCCATTGCATGAGTAGTTTATCCATGATATTGCTTACGTAGTACGTACAGCTGCTAAATATTAATTGTGCTTGTGCTCGTGGGCCGTGGCTGATCGATTCAAATATTCTGATGGAGGCAAATAATATTGAATTAATACTTAAACCTTTTGTCGTGATTTAACGACTAAACACCATCATTGCTCATACGACATTGGGTTATGATGTTGCAGATTAGGTTAAAGATAATAGGCTCTTTCCAGCTCTAATTGCATGCATGCTGGCCTGTATCTCGATCCTATTAGTATCAAAGAATTGGTCATTGAAAAAAATATATAAGGAAATTACTATTTGACCCTCAAGCATAAAGTTCACTGCTTCCTTCCTCTGTCCAAAATAAATAAAAGACTTAGCTTCTTAGCAACAGAAAATAGCTCCAATGGGATAAAATCTTTTATGTGGGCATGAAAATTTTGACATAATGTATTTAAATTTAATTTATTTGTATTTTAACCTTTAATGATGGATAAAAATATAAATAAGTAAAAATTCAAATATACTCATGTACAATTTTCATGTCCGTCTCAAAATCTTAACTTAATTAAGAAAAGAAGCAACATAAATGCATGTGAATCAATCAGATCTGCCTAATTGCCTAAAGTTTATAATTCAAATATTAATTAGGTACATTTGGAATTATTTTGGAAACTCAAGGGGACAAAAAGAAATAAAACCTAAAAAATTATTTATTTTTACTTTCTTAACCATCCATATATATATGTTAAGACTGTTATTGATATTAGAATTTTTAACAATATACAAATTTCATTTTGTGTCTATTAAGATGATTCCTTTTTTTATTTTTTTTAAAATTTCTTATCCTTCTTTGTGTTTCCATGTGTTGAACATATAATTGTCACTATAGTTGGCCAAATGGTAAAAAACTTTCTCTTCTGCAGTGTTGATCAATTAGTTGGAGGATGAGAGAGAGTGTGAGAGTGAGACATCTGGATCATTTTAGGTATAGATACGCAATAAGTGTAAAAAATCGTATTCATGTTGCTTTCAAATGCTAAATTCTTTCTGGTATGTGCCTGCCAGAACAATAACAATGGTGTCTTCTGCACAACTAGCTCACTACATCAATGAAAGTGACATACCTAGCTACAAGATATATATATATATATATAGTATATATATATATATATATATATATATATAAAGGAGTACAATTTTACACCAAATCAAAATAAATTAAATAAACTTCTCCTTCCATCAAATTTAGAGAATTGAACTAAATTTAATATACCCTCTCTTACGTGACCTTTTATATATAACTATCAAATTTACTTTTTATATCCTTACTAGCTCCCAAGAAAAAAGTTCATCTTGCAAATAATCTGAGTTACATACTTTTTACTTTTAGTTCCCTTATCAATTTGTAATATTGTAAAATTCAAAATTGAACCGACTACAAGAAAGTCCGGACGCGGAATAGAACAGGTTTAGTGGAGTAGCATTGTTTGTTACACCATTTGGCACATCCTTGTTACTGCCGGCCTTATTCTTATATATTAACACCCTTTTTCCCACCAACTTCCTTGATAATTCTTTTCATGGGTTTTCCATTCCCTTCAATTCCCACCAAGAAAAAACATACTACTACTACTACTACTACTACTTCCCAATCGTAGAAGCTATAAAGAAAATTAAATTAAGATGGATAGGCTGATAAGCTTGGAGCCATCAAATCTTGTGGCCATAAGGATCGAACAAGGCCAAAAATGCTACCGCGAGCTCACTTTACGCAACGTTATGTACACAATGCCCGTGGCATTTAGGCTTCAGCCCATGAACAAAACTCGTTAAACCATTCGTCCTCAATCCGGGATCATATCTCCACTCACCACACTTACAATTGAGATCACTTATGAATCCTCTACCAATTCTCTTCTCCCTGAATCATTCCCCTATTGTCACGATTCCTTCTTATTGCATAGCGTTGTTGTGCCTGGTGCAGCGCTTAAAAATCCCTCCTCCACATTTGATACAGTTCCTAATGATTGGTTCACCACAAAGAAAAAACAAGTATTTATTGATAGCGGTATAAAAATTATGTTTGTTGGCTCCCCTGTTTTGGCACAACTTGTTGCCAATGGGGAAATGGACGAAATTCGAGATGTGTTGGACAAAAGTGATCCGTCTTGGAAGGCTGCTGAATCTGCTGATGCTGATGGCCAAACATTACTTCATCCGGCCATCTGTCAGAGCCGACCTGACCTTGTGCAGCTGCTTTTGGAGTTCGAGCCGGACGTTGAGGCTCAGAACGGGTCCGGCTCAACTCCCCTCGAGGCTGCAGTAGCATCGGGGGAGACCCTTATTGTGGAGCTCCTTCTGGCTCGTTGAGCCAGCGTGGAAAGATCGGAATCCTCCATGTGGGGACGGATTCATTTCGCATCCGGAGGCGGACATATGGAGGTTTTAAAGCTTCTTTTGCTGAAAAATGTCTCTTACAAAGGACGGTAACACGGCCTTACACATTGCCGTCGAGGAGAGGAGGAGAGATTGTGCGAGACTATTGTTGGCTAGTGGAGCAAGGTCCGATATTCGCAACACTGAAGATGGTGATACCCCGTTACATATTGCAGCAGCCTTGGGGGATGAACATATGGTGAAGCTCTTACTTCAAAAGGGAACTAACAAAGATATTCGAAACCGGGTTGGGAAAACAGCCTATGATGTTGCGGCGGAGCACGGGCACACACGGCTTTTTGATGCACTCCGCCTTGGGGAGAGCTTGAGTATAGCTGCTCGAAAGGGCGAAGTAAGGAGTATTCAGAAACTCCTAGAAAATGGCGCGTCCATAAATGGACGAGACCAGCACGGATGGACCGCCCTACATCGGGCTTCATTTAAAGGAAAGCCGGATGCAGTGCGGGTTTTAATCGAAAAGGGTGTTGATATTAATGGTAGGGATGAGGATGGGTACACTGCACTGCGGGTTTTAATCGAAAGGGTGTTAGCGCTTTGCAAATCGCGGAATCTTTACATTATTCGGGGATTACAAGGGTACTAATTCATGGAGGTGCAACAAAAGATGGATCAGTGTCGCAGGTTAGTATTAATGCACCAAAATTATCATCATTTGGAAAGGGAAAGGCGGGCCGAGAAATGGAACAACATGGGGTGATGAAGAAGAAACAGGCGGTTCGTGCTAGAGCTCTTGGGAGCAGCTTTGATCGGTCCACACCACTGGCTGTGATATAGCAGGACAGCATGGATATATGGATATAATGTTTGTTCCTTAGTTTTGTGTTAGGCTAAATACATATATTTTTTTTGTTTAGACAAAGTCCAGGTTATTTTGCCACTGTCGTCGTCTGTTGTAATTTGCTTCATTAATAAATCTGTAGACAAAGAAAGAAGATGTTTATTTTGTTTTGTTAAGAAGGTAAAGGTTGATGTTATCGCTCGGAATGGAATAGTAGAGATTATGAAGATGTGGTTTTAGGTAGATAGATGGTCGTTGCTTTTGTTGGTAAGATAAACATAGGCGTGAGTTTCAATCAATGCACAAGAATGAATTAATTCCTAGTCGAGAACAAACATTTATTTAAAGATATATGAGTCCAAATCTTATTATGTATATTCCAATTTTCTTAAGTACTACTACTAGTCTTTAACATGAGTAGTTAATACTAGTAACAAGTTTATAAATGAAATGAAATAGAAAATGGACATAAGATTGAAATTCTATTTCACATTCAACATTTTTATAATAGGAATTTTTTTAATAATTTCGTTTGTTTCCCACCAACCTTAGTCTTTCTTACCATGGCTGTTTGAAGGTAGTGGGTCAAAAATGGCTTTTCCTCCATTAAGTCAAAAGTCAAAAGTCAAAACCTAAGCAATCAGCGTACATGCATATAAATTTTTTACTTTTATTTATGTTATTGATATGTTGATTGTTTCTTCTATTTTATGTGATAAGAGGTATAAATTTGTTACTAATTTTTTGTCTTCAGTTAATAGAGTACTAGCAATTAAATAGATATAGACAAACAATAGTAGTATATTATAAACAAAAAATCAACTTTTTTTTAAGGAGATAAAAAGTTGAATACATGATTCTAGAAATTATTACTCTTTTTTATAAGTTAACTTTTATTATTCATCTTTCCAATTCAGAAAATAAAACTAGCAACATATATAATTTTATAAAGAGACCATCAAATCAAAATAAGATATTTATTATTTTATTGAAATATATAATAATATAAATTTAAGTAAAATTATATTACTACTTATATAATATATTTAGAAGAAGAAAAAAATTCACGTTACTATTATTAAAATATAATTGTATTTATAATTTGTTGTATAAATAAGATTTTACTATTATTTAGATTATATAATTTTAAAAAGCAAACTATGTTCTTATGAAAATCAACTTATTAAATATTAGACTATACTACTATTAAAATAAATAGAGGTATAAAATATAATACATACATTGACTAATAATATCATCTAATCCAATTATTACATACAAAAGTAAAAAATAATAATATTTAAATTTATAAAATACGATAAAAATTTAACAATATTGTAACTCTAAATTAAGGCCATAAATACGTGTTTTGCATGAGGTCTAACCATTTGCTTTAACTATTAAAACAATAATTTTATTAAAATACAATAAAATTTTAATAATATTAGTATAATTTTAGAATAAAATTCCGTGCCCTGTCCGTAGTAGTTACTAGTAATTCAACACAATTGCAAAATACGGCTCCTATTATTTTTAACTATAATTGCAAGGTTCCTTGTAAACCTAAATTTTTTATTTCCTTAGTAGTAATGTTTTTAATGGGGAGATGCCGTCTCAAATAGTATGTGGTTTCAAAACACTGATTAAGTGATTAATTATATCATAAATATATAATATTATTATCTCTATTTTATAATAATCGACTTTTTAGATAATATTTATGATAATAATGATTTGTTTAATTTTAAATAAAGCTATTACAATATGTCATTTTAATTGAAATAAGAATAAGAAAAAAAATTAAAGGATACACATCTATCTATTATTATATATACTAAAAACACAAGATATTTAATCTACAAACTTGACACGTATCGTTCCTACAATTCAACACGTGTCACTTGTCTAATTAATGTTCCTTAAGACTCTTAACAAAACCGTCTAACTAACCTAACAAATGAGGATGAAAACAAATCCTAATTCATTCCCTAAATTTTAGATTTATAATCCCTAAATCACTACAATTCTAAATTGTTTTGATAATATCAATTTGTTTTGATATTATCCTTTGTAATTTAATTATTATTTAATAAAATCACTACTTTATGCTATTAATTAATTTTTTTTGGATTTATAATCTTCTAAATCACTACAAATCTAAACAGTTAATAGCATAATGTCATTCTCTTAATTTTTTAGATTTATAATCCCCTAAATCACTAAAAATATAAACTGTTTTGATATTATCCTTTGTAATTTAATTATTATTTAATAAAATCACTACTTTATCATCGCACAATAATCTACCATGTTCTTATTATATTTTAATTTATTAATTGTACGTACACATTTATTATTAAAAAAATTGAATAATCCGTACCGCAAATACTAAGTTTGTATCTAGTTTGGTTTATGAATTTTAAAAGTTATTGTAAGTTCATGAATTAGAAAAATAATTTATGACACCTAAAATTAAAAAAAACTTTTGAGTTGTTGAGTCGTAAAAAAAATAAAATAGTATTCCTTAATTATTGAGTTGCCCTGTATATATATATATATATATATATATATATATATATATATATATATATATATATATATATATATATATCTTCTGATAGTCCAGCTCGTTCGTTAGAAATTCTAGCGGCAGACTGGAATAAAAATTAAATGAACAAAAATACAAATGTTTACGTCTAAAATTTAATATAAATTTAATCAAACAACGCTACATGAACAAATATCAGCAGTAACCGTCTTGGAGAGATGCATAATAATTGGGGTTATTTTGTATTATTTTTTTTTGTAATTGTAATTTAATACAAATATCTTGGAGAGATGCATAATAATTGGGGTTATTTTGTATTATTTTTTTTTGTAATTGTAATTTAATACAAATTTATCGTAATGTATAACATGACTCATTTATTATTTTCAAAATCAATATGAATTCATTATAAATTACAGAATTCGTGGCTTTTTAAAAAAAATAGAGGAAATAACCTTTTAATAGAATTAATACAAGAAAGTATACCTAAATATGAATAAACCAAAAATAATATATGCGTTATAAAAAGGAAAACAAAAGTTTAGCATAAGCCGCATGGTCCCATCTCACCAACTCACCCACCAAACACCTACTACGTGTCTGTGTTTTTGTGCACTAATTTGGCACTCGTTCAAGGTTTTAATTCTTTATATATATACTAAGTCGTCCATATGTGTTGCGTCACGTGTGTATTATAAATTATGTGACATAAAATTAAATTTTTATAAAATTTACGAAAGTAAATAAAAATATATAAAAAATTAATATTAAAAAACAATAATAATAATAATATATTTAAAGTTATAAATACAAAATAATAATAAAAAAATAATCCAATTACACCAAACTTGTGAAGAAAACCTCCATGTAAGATTTATAATATATATATATATATATATATATATATATATATTAAGAGGTATGGATCACTACTAGCCTACTACTACTTTTAATAATTAAAAAAAAAAAAAAAAAAAAAGTAAATTTCGATTCATAATCATAATAATACTCGTTATTTTTTTAGTTTTTCAAGTAATAATCATTACTCTTTTAATTTACAAAATATAACATTCACTATTTTTAATGAATTAGCTCAATTAATATTTACAAATATTTCTTAATATAATGTCCTATACACATCCTTTAATTATAATGTTTAATATATCTACTAAATATAACTATGTATATTACTCACTATGTCCTTTAATATAAGTTGTTTTAGAGTTGTGTATAAATATTAATTAAGAAAAATGATTGTATAGCATTAAATATAATATCAATTGTCTATATTATCTTTGTATTTGAAAAAGAGTTTGTTATTTATTGGGCAAAAAATAATGAGATGACCAAATTTATATTTAATACTTGGGTAATATTAGAAATTAAGCAATTAATACTTACTTGAAATTCTTAAACGACTTATATTAAGGGATAAAAACACTTTTCTAAATCGATTTATATTAAGGATCGGAGGGAGTATCATTTTCACTTAACTTGATCTAATTGATTAAATTATGAACTTGTGCAATAAATAACATAAATGTCAAAAAAATATTATCAAAAAAATAAAATTCATACACTTTTCGCTAATTAAATTCCTCAGATATTAAAATTTTTGTAATATACATTTAAACATAATTTTTTGTAATTAAAAATACAATTTTAATACCCATAAAAAGTACAAATTAACACAAAAATAAATTATAATTATTTTTCAAAATATTAAAATTTACTTAAAAACAAACTTAAACAAAACTTGTTACGGAACGAATCTTATAATTCATGTAAAAAAGTATTAAAAATTATATTAATTATTTTTTCTCAAATATTAAACTAAACACAAGTCACATTTAGGCATAATTATTTACAATAAAAATGACAAATATTATTACTCGAAAAAATATATATTAATAAAAATCTTTTTACAAGATAAAGATAATAATATATATTATTATTATTTTTATTTAACATTGCCACAAAACAACACAAACTATATACTAAAAAAATTAATTAAAATCATAAAATCCTAAATTTTTACAAAATATTTTAGAAAATTTAAGATATGAAACTAAAAATTCAAATAAATGAAACTAAAAATTCAAATAATAATTTTTGTTACAAATGAGATGTCGCTAATTAGGGGGGGGATCATTCACAACAGTTTCTTTATTTCTATCCCTACTCTACAGTCTATTGGATCATTCTGTAAAATAGAGATCCAAATTTTTCACTATGTAATGAAATTACATAGTGAAAAATTACCCAACATGTTCCTTATATTGATTCTTTAAATAATAAAATTTAAAAGTTAAAATTTAAAAATTCCACAGTCAAAAATCAAATTAATAATAATCTTATAATTTATAAAAAGAGAGTATAATTTATCAATTGTATCTCACCGTAAAATACTTTTTATTTTATTTTAAATTTTAAATAATTTATGGAGTGAGTATTAAATGGATTGTATCTACAAATATACATAAGATCAATATTAACTTTTAAAAGGTTAATTTGTGATACTTTTAAATTTAAATTTAATATGATTCATTTAAATTTTGAAAATAATAAATTTTATAATTAATAGTACTTTTATAATATTTATAATTATATTGACATAAATTAAATAAATTTATATCAATTTTAATTTGAATATGTTTGAAAATAATTTTTTAAAAATAAATCAATATTAATTTTATAATTTGAAAATGAAGTAGTAAAACAATATCAAGATGTGTATTATTAATGAGTTATTCACTTAAATGAGGGTGTGAAAGGTCATTTTGTATATAGAGAACGGTATTTTGACTTTCTCATATTAGGGAGTAAAATCATATATAGGGATTAAAATAGAGAGTTAAATAAGGATAAGAAAACTATTGGATAATATTTTTTTTGATATATTCTTTAAAATTAGGGATAAAAAATTAATTAGAGAAACTCCCATATTACCATTTCTATTAGGATTAATCTATGTTTCCTGTTGGGTTTCCGCTTCCCATAATTCATATGTAAATGATTCAGCATAACTAATTAAGGAGGAACATCTATATAATAATATATAGCCGATGAAGTTCAAGAAAATGAGGATACAACAAAGCTAATTAAGCTGGCCCGCCAATAAAGCTGTAAAATGAATAAATATTTTGGTCTTAATTCGTACTTATTCAATTAAAAATTCGATTTGAACTCGATTCAAAATATAAATGAGTCAAATATGAGAAAATTTTAAAGTTCGATAAATTACTCGAACCTCCTCAAATTATAATTTTTTATTAATACTCAGATCATATTCGTTCGAAAAGTTCAAACTGTTCGGATTCGATTCGAAATCGTGCTCGACTAGGTAACTAAATAAACCTCAATCAAACTTTATTTTATACTCAATAAATTTTATGAATCAAATCTGAATAACTCAATAGTTGGCCCGCCCACATCAAAAGTTTTTATTGGTATGATGATGATGATGAACGGAGGTTGGCGGTAAATTGACTATCTGACACCCCCAAAATAGGTCCAATCCACCCAACCTATTCTGAGTCGCCAAATACATAGTACAAAAAATAACTACAATTTTATTACTGCAATTGTCGTGCAAAATACAACAACACATATACTGTGAGTTTTAATACCAACTGTGACTCATGTCCCAACTATGGACATCACCTCACAGTGATACCTTACATAAAGGTACAATCTAGAACTGTTTTAGAAATTAAAATATTTGGGAAGTGCTCAAGGAAACCTTCGTACATAGGAGGTCATGAATCTAAGTTATGATAGATATCATATGTCCAGAGAATTATCCTTGGTTGATCCAATAGACCCCAAAGAAAAACAAGAAGATTACTATCATGTTCCTTTCAATGGTAAGTCTTCTCTTAACATATAACTATCTCCACCGTCTGCGATTGAACATTATGTTTCAACCCAACTCCAAGATCATATAGGTAGTGCTTCGTAGATATACTCGAAATGAGTGGATGTACACAACCCTTTCTTATGATAACACGAGATTATATGTCATTAGACATTTTGTATGATAGTGGCAAAACACCCTTCTAAAGTTGGGTTCACCTCACCCAATTGTTGTTCACCAAAATCAATTATTAAGTGACGTATAATATCGACACACACATCTTAGAGTCCTCAATACAATTATATATTGTATGTCATGCCATTTATAATGTGTTGAGAAACTTTGATAGTCTCGGACCACCACACTATTCTCCTGTTATCTCCGCCGACTCACCTACACCTTTTATTACCTGAAAGGAATTGTGAAGCAAAAGGGGTGAGCCACACTAGCCCATAAAAGAATATCATAACTAAAGATAATTAAATTATCAATAGCCTTCATCAAGAATAAATCGAGATTTAGAACATATAGTAGATGATAAAACTTTTCAACCATAGTTGCAGTGAATCGAACAATCCATTAGAAGAGTCAAATAAACCATAAAAGTCTATTATCTTCTACATGTTAAAAGTCCACCAACAATGCTTTAACCTGTAACATTAATCAGCGGATCCTGCTCACGGTCATGTATGAATAACTTCATAATCATAATTGTAGTTTTAATTTTCTCTTACTCATCCAAGCGAAGATATTTTTCATCACATTTCTTTACGAAATATCAAAGATCATGGTTATACCAAATCACGAGTTCTGCTCATAATCATACTAATAAGTTCATCTTTTGCCTTTCTGGGCCAAAAATATTCATTAACAGTTCATCTTTGCACTACATGCCAAAGATATTCAACAACAGTCATCTTTGCACCACTGGGCCAAAGATATTTAACAACAGTCATCTTTTTTTCTACGGGCCAAAGATGTTCATCAACAATTCATCTTTGCACTACATACGAAAAGATATTTATATCTCAAAAGAAATATATAATCATTTCGGAATTTATATAAATAATAATTATAACCATGTTGATCGATTAAGCCTTTGCAGACTTAAGCTAAAAATATTCAATTGTAAATTGATGGTCATGATCATTCCAATCGATAATTCATCTTTGCCTTCTTGGCCAAAGAGAACCCATAGTCACGATCATACCAATAATCTACCAATCTTTACACTTAAGTCAAAGAAAAATTTCATCACCTAATTATAAAATGTTATATATGATAATAAAACCAATACGATCAACAACTGCATTTAATTTCAAGAGTAAGATTCATAAATCAATGATTTCATAACACCTTAATCCAAATGTTATAAATCACTTAATAATCTCATAATCTAATATTATTAATACTACCACGATATTTTAATCATTTCTTAAATTTATAAATAATTTATTTTAATTATTTACATTTTACTAATTAATGCATTTAATCATACTAAAATGTCAAACTCATAAGATTTCATCACCAATAACCAACAACCTCATCAAAAATATGCATATACCATATATAGGATTTTCAAGCCATAAAATCTTATTTTTCAATTTTGTTACTTCACATAACATATTTAATTCATTTACTCATAACTAGTTCATTTTTATAAAAAATACCAAATCAGTTCAAAAAATATTTCTTTTCTGGGATTTAGCATAATATAGTCCCATATTGAACATATATTTTTCTCGGAATTTTTAAAATTCATTTACTATTTTTAACATGGCCAAAACTGCTGAATATTTAGACATTTATCATAAATTATACTTTTGTCCAAAAATTTCAAAACTTGCAGAATATACTGATGTTATAGAGATGTACTCCCAATATAAATTTCATCAATTTTGGAGTTAACCACAAGGAGTTATAAGAGTTTATTTTTAAAATAGTTTTTTCTCATAAAATTCATAACTCCTAATCTATACATCCAAAAATTGCCATTTTTTGGACACAATCAAGGAAACTCATCAAATTATCATTTTAATTTTTTCTAGAATTTTTGAATGTTCGAAAAAATTACGAAACTGAAAAACATAATAACCTTTAAAATCCCCTACCTCAAAAGAGCAGTACTTCTGACTGGAATATCGGATGTAAAGCCGAAGAAAACTTCCACTGAATAGCAACTCTCCAAGTATCTAAATACTCACAAAAATGCTAACTTAAGCGTCTATTTATAGAAAAATGCTAGAACGCCAAAGGAGACTAAATAATAAAATAATATTATTATCTTTTCTTTTTCTCTACGCATCCTCCACCAACTAAGCCAGCCATCAAGCATGCCAAATCTAAAATTTTTTGGCAGCCCACATGTTTAAAACAAAAGTGGGTCCCACCCATAAATTTAATAAAAATATTTTAATTTCCGAAACTTCAATAATTCATGTAAAATAGCAGTATATATCGTAAAAATACTGAATTTTATGTTCCGCATGAAATCGAATTCTCTACAACTTTGTAACTTTGAGTTTTTCTAAATTTCAAACAAAAAATATCTGAAATCCACAAACGGACGATTTTCAACACCGTTTCAACACCTTTTAAAATTCATAACAACTCATGCGTTAATTTTCAACGGTTCAAAATTTGTGGACACAACTCATATATGTATAACATATCCAAAAATTACAACGATCCTGTGATAACCCAAATTTTGGGTAATATTAAAATAAGAATTAAATAAATAAAATTCTTATTAGATAATATGTTGTATGATATTATATTTCATAAATGAGTATGAACTATGCAATATGTGATACTTATGCTTAATAAATATATTGGTATTATATATTTATAAATTGTAAGGCAATTTATTAAAGGAAGAAGAATAGTATACATTATTAAAATGATATTTCGATATCAAAATGAAAAGGAAAGCCAACATGGCTTAGTTATGAAATATTCGACATGAAGCTACATTTGTGTATTGGGAATAATTATCTTTGTGAAATAATTTATTTCATTCAAAAAGTATTATTTGGTAGTAAAGAAGGAAAGTGATGAGTACTCAAATAAGTCTACTTAATTACATGAAACCATCATTAAAAGATGTATATGCTAATTATGTTAATTTGCTAGATAAAATAAATGTGATAGAGAAAATTCATGTATATGGATATGTAATGAGAGTCCATATTAAGTTATTGGGTCATATTAATATTACTATGTATCTTTGCGTGAGCCTTCTTTATTATTTTCTAGAGTATAAGTTATTGCTTATTGATAAATGCTTTAAGCCCAAACAAAACCATGCCCAACTTTGTCTTAAGCCCAATCCGGTAGCCATTGAAGTGAAAAAAAGTGAGCCCTTTTAATAAGTGAAACAAGGTTTGTATTATGCAAGCTAAATAAGTTAGTTAGTTCCAAGTCGATAAAGTAGCGATCAGGTTAACAAGTTAGTTAGAGGCTAGAATGCATAGGATGGCGGGGATAAGGCTTGTGACATGACAAAGCTACATAGGGGTCAAGTAGACTGCTAGGAGTGTAATGATGAGCTGAGCATTATACATGACATGGTAGAGGCCAATGTAGGAGCTAGGAGAGGCAGGGGAGACTAATTAATAGAGAGGCGGACTCGACCATATATGGCCAAACTTAGTGGTCGAGAGAGAGTAACTAGCCAAAGTAAGAAAACTCATCCATATAAGACTAAACTCGCGATTATTAAATAAATGGCTAGCTTCACAATTCATGAGTCTCCAAAGCGATAACATATAGAAAGAGAGAGGTAGAGCTCAAAGGGAGTTGAGCATTAAAGTATCTTGTCTCAAAAGACTGTCAAGGTATGCAAACTCTAGTCATCCCAATTCCATTTCATTTACAGTATAATAAAACCATCTATTAATGGTTAATGGATCGCTATTGACCATATGGGCTTGTGATACTAATCTCCATTTTATAAAATGATCATTTGTTATCTTTGTCGTAAATGCTAACTGCTATGTTTGGAAATTAGGCACAAGAGGAGATAGGTTGAATGTGGAGTAATAAAGAAGATAATAAGGATGTATAGTATAAACCTATGGCTATGAATATGGTAAATCAAAATCATGCACACCATGTGTTTTAAAAAGTCCCAAGTGATTTGTAGTGACTAGAAGTCTGATAATAGGTAGAACCAAAGTTGGAAAAAGACTGAATAATCTACATATATTAATAAATATAGAGTTTAAAAATACGAAAGGAAAACGAAAACTCAATTTTAAGCCAAAGATGGCATGAAAGAAGTTAAATGCAATTTCTTGAAGAACAACTGGAATAAAGAACCATGAGGCTTTCTTTGAGTTTGGTTAAGACAATTAGACTTTTAAATCATTAACTGCAAGTGCTTAAGTAACAAATGAGTGTATTACTAGTATGTATTAAAAGCTTGGAATAACTTCATGATAGTGTCTGCGATGAACAAAATTTACTGCCGCTGAAAGCGCAATGAGAGATTTGGATGGGGAATAAGTATATGTGTTTTATGTGGATAGCTAAGATGAGTAAATCAATCCAAGTGATTATAAAAGCAAGTTATGAACCCTGAATGTGAAATAGTAAGGGTTAATTTGATTAATGTGGATAGTTATGGGTAAAATACGCAAATATTTCAAAATAAGCAAGTGGTTATAAAATATTCACCGTTGTTTGAATATTTGTTTGGTCGTGGAATATTATAATGCGTCGGGGAATATTAAATGCGACGACGAAGCAATGACCATGTGTGGGCCCCATAACGGAAAGTGATTGGATGAAGAAAACGACAAATATAAGTTGTTTAAAAATAACAGGCGTTGTTATTCTTTATTATCTTTGTTAAAATACTAAATGGGTTAAAACACAAGAAGGCACTGCATTATTGCACCAATTATTGATTCTTACGTGAAGGCCTTTACACTCGATAATGGTTACGAATTACTTGTTCAATATTTTATTTTATTGATTTAATAATTATTGCGTTGATATTTTATATTCTTTGTTGTTTCATAATTGTCATTACACAAAGATTTTTCATTATCGAAGCAATAATTCATATTATCTGAATAATATTATTAGATAACATTATTGGCAATGTCTAGAAAGTTCTATCTAAGGAGAGGTTTGGTCACCTAATTGCGCGCCAATAAGGAGAAATTCTTATTGGAAAGCCCCCACTTTCCAGGAACCGCACAGTTTATCAATATTGTGATTACAGAATATTATTTATGAATAATTAATTATTGATTCATATGATGAGAAAATATTGATTTTATGTGGATATAGATGGAGAAAATTTTTAATGTGACAATTGTTGAAAATTGAAATTTTATCTTTTTCTGATAAAATAATTCATTTAAATATATTATTATATTTTAATAATATAATAATGATGATATTTTTATGATAAATGTGGGATATATGAGTATATGTGGAGGAGGAGTATTTTTGTTACCAAAAATATTTAAAGCATGTTTTATGTGTCGGTGGACCCCATTTCTTGACTGAAATTTGATTATAGCACAATAAAATTGCCTATTATTGTGGATTTCGGTCAATTTACATTTAGAATTTGGAAAAACTTTCTTCAGTAAAGTTGTAGAGAATTGAATTTCCTATAAAACTCATGAGATTGAATTTTTACGATAAAAGGGATATTTATTATGAATTATTGAAGTTTGAAGTTCAAAATAATTAATTTTGGAAGTTTAAAATATTTTAAGTAATAAAAACGTTTTTTTTTTTTTGGTGTGTTTCACATGTGTGTGGAAGGAGTGAATTCATTCTTGGTGCGTAGGAAGTTGTGGAAAAAATTAATAATATTATTAAATTAAATTTTACTGCTTTTGGTGTTCTAGCATTTTCCTATAAATAGGTCTTAGGTTAGAATTGAAAATCACACAAGAAATGAAGTTTTCTCTCTATATATATCGGCGTATTCTTGTGAGTATTTTGAGTATATTTTGAGTATTGCTATACGGATTGCAAGTTCAAGTCATAGCTTTATATCCTGTTTCAAATTAAAAGTAAAATCTTGATCTTTCGAGGTAAGGGATATTATTTTTTTCGTAATGATATTATTTCTTCAATATCATTATCTTTGAAATATTGATCTGAAGTTTTTATCAAATTTGGAACTTTTGGTGTGAGTTATTATTCACGTGTCTGCCTTATCCACGATATCGACCTTATTCACGAATACTGACCTTATTCATCGAAAAATGAAAATTGTCCTTTTAAATAAAATATCTATTGTGGATACTAGCTTTGATTGTATCCATATTTTGATCATTCTTGAAATTTACACCACTATGATTATTTTTGAGGTATTTTTGACATGGATAAAACAAAGTACGAATCCTTAATCCTTAATCCTTGTCCTTTTGTTTCATTTGGATTCGTTTCTTTAAAAATATTTTTCATCATCCGCATTCTTAAATGATGATATTATTGAATATCTTTGGCTGTGAAATACAAAAGATGAATGATTTCGATGAATATCTTTGGCCCGTAGTGCAAAGATGAGCAGTGTTTAGATGAACATGACCAATCGATGAATATCTTTGGCTCATAGTGCAAAAGATGAATATTTGATTTCGATATATATTAATTAATGTTACAGGGGATAAAAGATGAGCGATGAACTTTTAAATTCATACATGAAACTTGTTGTCTATTGTATTCTATTAGATTTTTTTCTGTTGAAGATTAATGATAATTTGTTGTATATTATCTTAGTCACAATATTCTTTTCTTTGGGCTAGTTGAGCTCACCCTTTTCCTTTTTGTTCCATTTTTCTTCTCGGGAGGCGAGAATATAAATGAAATGCAGTAGTCTGGTATGGAACGAAGGTTCTAGAGAGAGTTGGTTAGTAGTCCTCATCATTTTTGTAAAATAATGTATCAATAAATGTGATGAGGATTTATTTGAGTATAGATATTGTCTAGAAGATAATATTTGTATTTAAACTCACAGTTTTACTGTTATAATAATAAAGTTGTAGTTATTTACGTACCATGTATTGACAACTTAGAATGGGTGATGTATACCTATTTTGGGGGCGTCATGCGGTGGTATTAGAAGCTTAGGATATGATCTCCGGTGGAGATCGGAGAATATAACTAGGAGGGAGAGAAGAAAGTAAATCCTTCGCTAGTGTGTCCTACCTAAGCTTATTTGTTAGTTAGTCGATATATAGGGATATTATGTGATATATTAATTTCCTTAATTAACCCTTGTTTTATGATGATTTGAGAATGTCGAATGAGAATATTAACGATGGAGTAAATGAGACCGTGGAGACGCATGTATTCACCAACGAGGAGAAACGTGCAACAGTGGTGGCAATGTTCCTCCCGTGAACAACACCATTGAAAGCGATGATGAGCGAGGGATGTTTAGAAGCTTTTTGCAGTTCATGCAAAATCGAGACGAGGAGACTCGTGTTCAAAATCTGAGGAGAAATGATAGCAATTCACGGGTTGTCACGCAAAGCAAGCATTCAAAGAGTTGGGACCACCGAATTTAAGGAAAGCGGATCCGATCATGGTGGAAATATGGGTCAAGCAAATTACCAAGATATTCGATGTCTTGGGATTCACGGAGAAACAGAAGGTTCCATTCGCCACCTTTATGTTCCGTGGCGGTTGCGACCTCTGGTGGTGAGAGTCATGAAGCGTACCCATCCAAATCCACCATTTTCGGCGTGTCTTGGGAAGCGTTTCAAAAACTATTTAATGACAAATACTTTCCTAAAAGTGTTTGTCGTATGAAGAAGTGGAGTTCATCGATTAGAACAAAACAACATGGCGGTGTCTCGAAGATGAGGCAAAGTTTGCGAGTTATCTGAGTTTGTACCTCATTTGGTGGAGAATGAGGCGTGTATTATGCAGATGTTTCGATAGGTTTGAAACCCGACATACGACAATATCTCATTTCTCATAAATTTTCTCTCTATTCAGATGTTGTAAATAGGGCTCAATTATTAGAAATGAGATAACAAATGCACGGTTAACCAGGACGACAATCGAGGATTATCTGGGAGATAGCGATCAACAAAACAACGATAACCAAATGGAGAAAGAAAAAGACGGACAAAATGGTAACCACTCTGGTGGTAATCATGGCCATGAAAATAGACGAAGCGAGTCGGAGGGAGATTTTAAAAGAGGAGATTTAACAACGACCATGTGAAGGCAGCGATTGCCGAAGAATCGGCCGGTTAAGAGAGGAGAACGACCACCCATTCGTATCTTTATAAATCTTGGGAATGAGGGACATATCATTAAACCCCACAACAGTCAAGGTATGCTATAATTGTGGAAAGGAAGGACATATCGCTTTCGAGATTATGCGATAGCGAAACCTAGTTCAATGGAGGGTGACTCAAAAGACTCCCCGAGAAAAGTCAAAGTCAGCGGTTCTGGAAGAACGTTTGTTGTGATCGGTCAAAATCGAGGAACCCAAACGAGGTGATCACGGGTAAGCTATTTATAAATTCTTGCGAAGTTTATACCTTACTTGATCTGCGGTCTTACCCATTCATTTATCTCTCCTGCTTGTGCTCAACGTTTAAACTTGACTCAGGAGAAATTAGACTTTGACCTATCTGTGGAAACTCCGTTGGGAGAAACTTTCATCACATCCACTTGTTTATAAATCTTGTTTGATTCAAGTTGGAACCATCACCTTACACATTGACCTTATCTCTTTAAAGATACTTGCTTTTGATGTGATTTTAGGGATTGATTGGTTAACTACTCATCAAACCAAAATTGATTGTTTTAAATGAGGTTGTTAGTTTTCATATTCCTAACCAACCTGTTGTACGAATTCAAGCAACTAAACCATTAAAATCAATCACTGTCATATCTAATCATAAAGCTATTCGTTTATTGAAAAACGGATGTCAAGCTTTTTTAGCCCATGTTATGGATTTGAATAAAGACACGTCAAATTTGAATAATATTCCTGTTGTTATTGACTTTCCTGACGTATTTCCTGAAGAACTTCCCGGTCTACCCCCAGAACGTGAAGTTGAATTCTTTATTGATCTTGAACTTGGTACAAAGTCCATTTCTAAAACCCCATATCGAATGGCTCCTATTGAACTTTAGGAGTTAAAGGTCCAACTACAGGAGTTATTGGACATCGGTTTCATTTGTCCTAGTACATCTCCTTGGGGTGCTCCTTTTTTATTCGTAAAGAAGAAAGACGGGAGTATGCGACTTTGTATTGACTATCGAGAATTGAACCATGTCATTATCAAGAATAGGTATCCTCTACCTCGTATTGATGACTTGTTTAACCAGTTGCAAGGGGCACAATTTTTTTCAAAGATCGATCTTCGTTCTGGATATCATCAGTTGAAGATTAGAACGAGGATATTCCAAAGACGCGCTTTAGAACTTCGATGCGGGCATTATGAATTCTTAGTCATGTCTTTCGGATTGACTAATGCTCCTGCGGCTTTCATAGATATGATGAATCGAGTATTCAAGGAATATTTGGATCAATTCGTTGTTATCTTTATTGATGACATCCTCATATATTCCAAAAGTCGTGAAGATCATGAGCACCATTTGAAGCTGGTACTCCAAAGGCTTCGTGAAAACAAGCTTTATGCCAAGTTGAAAAAATGCGAGTTTCGGCGAGGAAGTAGCATTCCTTGGGCACGCGGTGTCGAAACATGGAGTATCTGTTGATCCGGTGAAGATTGAAGCAATACAAAGTTAGAGCAACCAAGTCGGTGGGATCAAGTCACGTAGCTTTTGGGCTTAAATGGTTATTATCGGAGATTCGTGGAAGGGTTTTCTCGAATTGCTACTCCATTAACCCACTAACTTGGAAGGATACAAAATTCGTTTGGAGCGAAGAATGCGAGAAGAGTTTCCAAGAGCTTAAGAGGAGACTCATTTCGGACTGTTTCTAACAATACCATCCGTGCACAGATGGATTTGTTATCTACAAATGATGCTTGAGCAAAGGGTTGGATGTGTTCTCATGCAATGTGGGAAAGTCATAGCCTATGCCTCATGACAACTTAAAGAGTATGAGAGGAATTATCCTACTCATGATCTAGAGTTAGCGGCGGTCGTCGTTTTGCTTAAAGATCCGGAGGCACTATCTATATGGGGAAAAAGTGGAGATATATTCGGACCATAAAAGCCTCAAATATTTTTTCACGCAAAGGAACTCAACATGCGGCAACGAAGTTGGCTCGAGTTGTTGAAAGATTACGACCACACTATTCATTACCATCCCGGAAAGCGAACGTGGTAGTTGTAGCGTTGAGTAGAAGATCATATCGCGGGAATGAGTACGATGATGTCAAGTATACGTGACAGAGCCAACTTTAATAGAAAAAGTTAAGGTTGCTTCGAAGCCACCGGCCGGTGTCATGCGTATGAAGAAGAAGAAAGTACAAGAAGGTGCTTTTCCCAAGCGAGAATTGATGAAGAAGGAATACTTCAAGTCCACTCCAGACTTTGTGTTCCTAACGACTCTGATTTGAAGTACAAGATTATGATGGAGGCACACAATACACCATTTTCAATCCATCCTGGAAGTACTAAAATGTATCGTGATCTTCGATATACATTTTGGTGGAACAATATAAAGAGAGAGATTGCAAAGTTTATCTCGATGTGTTTAACTTGTCAACGTGTAAAGGCGGAGCATCTAGTACCTAAGGTTCCGTTGCAACCACTTGAGATTCCGGAATGGAAGTGGGAACACATTACCATGGATTTCGTTACGGGTCTTCCTACGGTTTCTCAAGGCATCAATGTCATTTGGGTTATTGTTGATAGATTAACCAAGTCTGCTCATTTCTTACCGATACGGGAGACTTATTCCCTTGAACGTCTTGCTAGTATATATGTAGATGAGATTGTGAGGTTGCATGGCATGCCAAGATCCATAGTTTGGATCGTGACCCAAGATTTACTTCAAGATTTTGGGTTAGCTTGCAAAAAAGCTATAAGCACGCACGATTGATTGACCTTCATACCATCCTCAAACGAATCTGGACAATCGAGAGGACTATTCAAACCGTTGAAGATCTATTAAGACTCGTGTCCTGAGACTTCAAGGCGGCGCTTGGGATAAATATTTATCATTGGTGGAATTCTCCTACAACAACAGCTATCGAGCAAGTATAGGTGTGGCTCCATTTGAAGCATTATATGGACGAAAGTGTTGCTTCCAATATGTTGGGACGAGGTGGGTGAAGCAACATTGTTGGGACCCGAGTTAAGACGTATGATTACCGAAAAGATCCAAATGATTCTAAGAACGTATACAAACGACACAAGATCGACAAAAGAGTTATGCGGATCTTCATCGAAAGGACGTGAAATTTAGTATAGGGGATCATGTATTGTTGCGAGTTGCTCCATGGAAGGGAGTTACAAGATTTGGGAAGAGAGGAAAGCTCAATCCACGATTTATTAGTACATTTCAAATTCTTGACCGAGTAGGTAAAATGTAGCCTATATGACTCGCGTTACCTCTCTCGAGTATGTCTCGTGTTCATAATGTGTTTCACATATCCGTACTTCATCAGAAATATGTGAAAGACTCGAACCACGTTATTGAGTTAGAATCCAGGACGAGATAGCCAAGACTTAACGTATGAGGAGGTACACTGTTAAGATCTTGGATAGAAAGGAGCATGTCCCTACGCTTACGAAGGTCATACCACAAGTTAAAGTTTTGTGGAGGAACCATGCTTTATTGAAGAAATGACACAGGAATTGAAAACGGAAATGAAAGCGAGGTATCCTCACCTTTTTGAAACACCAATCGTCGTCGCCAATTTAGAGGACGAAATTTCATAAGGAGGAGAGGTTGTAAGACCCCAACTTATTATTAATGAAATTTAATTTTCTATTTATTATTTTGAAATAGTAAGGGTTGATTTGATTAATGTGGATAGTTATATGGGTAAAATCATAAATATTTCAAAATAAGCAAAGTGGTTATAAAATATTCATTGTTGTTTGGGAATATTCGTTTGGTCGTGGAATATTAAATGCTCTTGTGGAGAATATTAAATGCGACCATGCCAATGACGTGTGTGGGCCCCATAACTGGAAAGCGATTGGATGAAGAAAATGACAAATATAAGTTGTTTAAAAAATAACTAGGCGTAGTTGTTACAAGATTAATCTTGTTAAAATACTCGGTGGTTAAAACACAAGAAGACACCAGATTGCACCAATTATTGATTCTTACGTGAAGGCACTACTCAATAATGGTTACGATAATTCTTCATTGATTTTTTATTTTATTGATTTAATAATTATTGCGTTGATATTTTATATTCTTTGTTGTTTGATAATTGTCATTACACTGTATTTTTCATTATCGAAGCAATAATTCATATTATCTGAATAATATTATTAGATAACATTATTGGAAATGTCTAGAAAGTTCTATCTAAGGAGAGGTTTGGTCACCTAATTACTGCGGCGCCAAGAAGAGAGAAATTCTTATTGGAAAGCCCTCTTTCTCTGAAACTGCTCGGTTGTCAATATTGTGATTCTAGAATATTATTTGTGAATAATTAATTATTGATTCATATGATGAGGAAAATATTGATTTTATGTGGATATAGATGGAGAAAATTTTTAATGTGACAATTGTTGAAAATTGAAATTTTATCTTTTTCTGATAAAATAATTCATTTAAATATATTATTATATTTTGATAATATAATAATGATGATATTTTTACGATGAATGTGGGATATATGAGTATATGTGGAGGAGGAATATTTTTGTTACCAAAAATATTTAAAGCATGTTTTATGTGTCGGTGGACTCCATTTCTTGACTGAAATTTGATTATAGCCTGTAAAATTGCCCTTTTGTAGATTTCGGTCAATTTTTGTTTGGAATTTGGAAAAACTTTCTTCTGTAAAGTTGTAGAGAATTGAATTTCCTATAAAAACTCGCAAGATTCGAATTTTCTGATAAAGGGACTATTTATTATGAATTATTGAAGTTTCGAAGCTCCGAAATAATTAATTTTTGGAAGTTTAAAATATTTTAAGTAACAAAAACGTTTTTTTTTATTTTGGTGTGTTTCACATGTGTGTGGAAGGAGACTAGTTGTGGTTATGAAGAGTAATAAGGGAGGAGATTTTGGGCTAAACTTGTACAAAAATATATATAAACTCTGTTTTTATATGAATTGCATATGAGGTGGTTGATTTAATGTCTCTTAGAGACTAATAAGTTCAAATTGGACAACTAGTGGACTGTTTTGGACCAAATTGCGTTGTGCTCAAACCTAAAATTATGTTTTGTAATGGTGGGTTGTAACTCCTACGAGTTTTGGAAATAATCCAATTGGAATGAATCAAAAAGGAGCTAAAACGAAGTTATAGTGAAGGCTTTAGTAAAACATGTTAGAAACATCCAGCAACATGTTTCATGTATATCACTATATGATATGATAACATCTTAGACTTTTTGTTACTTTAACATAAAGCATAGTTCGATTATAAGTGGTGAATTTTAATTAATGTATTTGAATAACTAGATTGGTTAAGATGTTTAATAAATATGGTGTTGTAAACTACATAATTGTTACTATGCATGTTGAACTTGATCTACAACAATCTATACCATGTGTTCGGGAATATTTTACACTAGGCTAAATTGTTGTAGCTGTTCTTCTTTTATATGGATTACTTGTGCATGATGAGAGAGAACAAAAAAAAAATTGTGTTGATAAGGAACATTAAGATATAAATTGAAAAAAATATTCATAAAATGACTTTAGAATTCCATTCACACAGATTGAGGTTTTCTGAAACCGAGGCTTGTTATAACAGTCTGATTTTATATTTTTGTTATAAAATATTTTTTTTTTCTCATTTTTGCCCAGGAATGGGGAACAGGGGAATGCTCACTCAAAGCAATATCAGTCATATTGTAAGACAATTATGAAATTGCTACAGTGTTTTAAGAATACAAATTGAGAAGTAACTAACCAAAATTGTAAAGCTCAAGCATAAGAAGAATTATGTTGTAACAACTATTATGAAATGCAAGTATATTTTTACTAATACTGCATAATAATAAGTATCTAAATATGTTGAATGATCTAACATACATAACACACGAAGGAAGAAAGATGAAAGATATTCTTAAAATGGTATATAAATGGTCTATACTTCGAGATGTAAAGTATTTATATACTAAAACTATGAGAGAACCTTTTTGTGCATAAAAAGGGTTATAACAGATAAAAGTTTCTAAAGAAATGTGGAACGGTTTAAGACAAGTAAAAGATTATACTTAATGTAAAATAAAAATTAGTTTACATTAAGTATGTGAATTTAGTATGTGAAACTAATGTGTGTATGAATATATACTCAATTTGTGTAGGATCCTCACCGAGCAGATAAGTTATAACATTAAACAACACTCAAGGCAAGTTTCTCAGTTTATTTATGTGGACTTATAAATGCTATAGATAACTGTTAGCATGATAATACTTATGAACTGCATTATTTACTTTGTGAATGATGAATGTCAAATTATGAATAATTATTGAATTGAGTCGGGGAACTCAATATATATGTGCAATGAATGATGGTGTACATGACATGTAGTAGTATGCTTTATGACATGTATATTACTACCAATGAGGACATAATTGTGATAATGTATTTGTAATATGCTTGAACACCAAGAATATAAATGCATGAACTGAATATGAAACTTATGTGTTACGTGATGCATGATAGACTGTTAGACTTGCTGGGCCGCCGTGCTCAATCTTGCTTAATTTGCAGGTTAAAGCTATGATGCGATCTATCGTGATTAGGAGCGCATGAAAAGAAGACTAGTGATTTAATTGAGATTTTTTTGAATCATTTGATGGTATTTTCATGTGTAAATCACAAATGTGTAAATTGTTGAATTATTCGATAGATGAAGATTATTTGTTCTAAAAAGGGGATATGCTTGAAAGAATGAATTTTATATTTATACTCATATCTACTCAGGCTAAATAAATCATATAATATGATTCTAGTATAAAGAAGAATTGTAAAGGTTGCGATTCAGGGAATGAATGAAAAAAAAAATTTATTCCTTATTTTTAGCTATTTTAACATTAAATAATGTTTTAAAAGCTAGAACAGGATAATATTAACGCACAAGATCGGGAAGAGAAATTGTCCCGATTTTGGGAGCGTTACAGATCCAACGATCGGATTAAAATTACAACTCACGCAATAAAGCTTTAAGAACACTGATTTGAGTTTTTAATACCTCCAATCCGATAAAATACTGATAAAACACCTCAACATTAATTCCTTCATTTATAACCAAATAAATAAATCCATCATTTATATCCACATCAAATAAATATTTCCTTATCATAAAAATTAATAATTAATTATTCACAAATAATATTACAGAATCACAATTATGACAACAAGACAGTTCCCAGGAAAGAGGAGGCTTTCCAATAAGTATTTCTCCTTACTGGCGCGCAATTAGGTGACCAAACCTCTCCTTTACAGAACTTTCTAAACATTGCCAATAATGCTATCTAATAATATTATTCAAATAATATGAATTATTGATCTGATAATGAGAAATCTCATGCATGTGATAATTATTACCAACAACAATAATATAAACTATCAACGCAAAGAAATTATTGAATCAATAAAATAAAATATTGAATAAAGAATTCATCGTAACAATTATTGAGTAGTGCCTTCTTACGTAAGAATCAATAATTCAAAAATATTGTGCAATCTGGTGTTCTACCGCAAGCAACCGCCAGACATCGTATTTTAACCACCGTGTATTCCAATAAGTTAATTCAGAATAACTTCTGTGCCATTATTTATAAAAATTCAAACTTGTCATTTTCTTCATCCGACGGTTATTCTCATTATGGGCCCACAAATGGTCATGCGCCATCGTATGAATATTCCCGACAACAAGAATATTCCACGACCAAAAACGAATATTCCCTCGGCGAAATGAATATTTTATAACCACTTGCGTATTTTTGAAAAATTTCATATATCACCCTTAACTTTAACTTTTATCAATTTAACCATTTACTGAATAACAATTATAAGAAAAATTAAATACTTTTATTTCATAAAATTCGGGGTCTTACAATCTCTCCTCCTTATGAAATTTCGTCCCCAAAATTTACGTACTTGGAATTTCAAAGAGTTGAAAATACCTTGCTTTCATTTCAGATTCCATCTTCCTTGTCATCATTATTTCTCCATTGCTCATCTCCTGTATTTCAGATATCATTCTAGAATACAGCTTCAAAACAAAGGTTAATTGACATATCACAATTTGTCAACTTAAGTAAGAATATTCAGCTTAGGTAGGACACACACTAGCGAAGGATATTACTCGTCTCTCCCTTCCTAGTTCTAATCCCGGATCTCCGCCAGAGATCATATCCCTAAGCTCTGATACCAACTGTGACACCCCCAAAATAGGTTCAATCCATCCAACCTATTCTGAGTTGCCAAATACATGATACATAAAATAACTACAACTTTATTACTACAATTGTAGTGCAAAATACAACAACACATATACTGTGAGTTTTAATACCAATTGTGACTCATGTCCCAACTATGGACATCACCTCACAGTGATACCTTACATAAAGGTACAATCTAAACTTTTTAGAAATTAAAATCTTTGGGAAGTCTTAAGAAAACCTTTCGTACATAAGAGGGCCATGAATCTAAGTTATGATAGATATCATATGTCCGGAGAATTATCCTTGGTTAATCCAATGACCCAAAAAAATGAGAAGATTACTATCATGTTCCTTCCAATGGTGAGTCTTCTCTTGACATATAACTATCTCCACCGTCTCATGCGATTGAACATTATGTTTCAACCCAACTCCAAGATCATATAGGTAGTTTCGTAGATATACTCAAAGAAGAGGATGTGCACAACCCTTTCTTATGATAATCCGAGATTATATGTCATTAGACATCTTGTATGATAGTGGCAAAACACCCTTCCAAAGTTGGGTTCACCTCACCCTATTGTTGTTCACCAAAATCAATTACTAAGTGGCGTATAATGTACGACACACACATCTTAGGTCCTCAATACAATTATATATTGTATGTCATGACGTTTTATAATGTGTTGAGAAACTTTGATAGTCTCGGACCACCACACTATTCCCATGTTATCCCCGCTCGACCCAACTACACTTTTATTACCTGAAAGGAATTGTGAAGCAAAAGGGGTGAGCACAACTAGCCCAGTAAAGAATACCATAACTAAAGATAATTAAATTATCAATAGCCTTCATCGAGAATAAATCGTAGATTTAGAACATATAGTAGATGATAAAACTTTTCAACCATAATTGCAATGTAGAACGAGCAATCCATTAGAAGAGTCAAATAGGCCATAAAGTCTATTATCTTCTCCATGTTAAAAGTCCACCAACAATGCTTTAACCATGTAACATTAATCAATGATCCTGCTCACGGTCATGTGAATAACTCATAATCATAATTGTAGTTTTAATTTTCTCTTCTCATCCAAGACGAAGATATTTTTCATCACATTTCTTTACCCTCAAACATCAAAGATCATGGTTATACCAAATCACAGTTCCTATTCATAATCATACTAATAAGTTCATCTTTGCACTATGGGCCAAAGATATTCATTAACGCTTCATCTTTTGCACTACGGGCCAAAGATATTCAACAACAGTCATCTTTGCGTCGTACAAAAGATGTTCATCAACAGTCATCTTTGACTACGCAAGCCAACCGTGACGCCCCAAAATAGGTATACAACACCCATTCTGAGTCGCCAAAATACATGGTATGTAGAAAGCAAACTACAACTTTGATAATACGGATGTAGTGGTAGAATACGACAATACAACTGTGAGTTTGAATACAAATATTGTCTTACAGACAATATACACACCCAAATAAGTCCTCATTAATTATTCATACACTATTTTACGAAATAGTAAGGGCAATTAAAACATCTTCCTAGAACCATCACTCCATACCCCGAACTCGATCCTGCTTATGTTCTCACCTCCCCGAGAAGAAAAATGGAACAAAAGGAAAAGGGTTAAATTAACTAGCCCAAGAAAGAATATTATGACTAAGATAATATACAACAAATTATCGTTAGTCTTCAACAGGGGAAAAATCTAATAGAATACAATAGACAACAAGTTTTAGATCAAAAATGCAAATGAAACAAGAATCCATTAGAAGAGTCACGTAGAGAAGAATTCTTCTACCGCCTTCTAAGGTTTAAAAGTCCATCATCAATAGTTTATCCCCAGTAATAACAATCAATATACATCTTTAATCATCTTTGTACTACAGTGCCAAAGATATTCATTTAGTATCACCAATTGGTCATGTTCATCTCAACACTGCTTCATCTTTTTACTTTGGGCGCCAAAGATATTCATCGATTAATCGTTCATCTTTGCACTACAAAAGCCAAAGATATTCATTTATATCACCATTTAGGGTGAGGATGATGAAAAACATTTTAAAAAAACGAATCCAAAGTGAAACAAAATGACAAGGATTAAGGATTAAGGATTCGTACTTTGTTTTACCCATGTCCAAAAATACTTGAAAATAATCATATTGGTGTAAAATTCAAGAATGATCAAAACATGGATACAATCAAAGCTAGTATCCGAATAGATATTTTGGACAAATTTTTTTTTTTTTTCGGTGAATAAAGACCAGTATCGTGAATGAATAGTTAATCGTGATACGTGAATAAAGTCGATATCGTGAATAGTAACTCCACACAACAAGTTCCAAATTTGATAAAAAAGTTCACCAATACTTGGCAAGATAATGATATTGAAGAAAAATATCATTTAAGAAGAAAATAATACCCTTACCTCAAAATAACCGCATTACTTATTGATTTTGGTATAGTCTTGATGAAACCCGCACCGTATAGCAACACTCAAAGTATACTCACAAGAATACACTCGATAATTTAGAGAGAGAAGAGAAAAACTTTGTTTACGGTGTGATTTTCATTTCTAACTTAGCCCTCTATTTATAGAAAATGTTAGAACGCATGAAGGAGACTAAATTAATAAATTATTATTATTTAAAATTATATTTCTACGCATGCCATTTGAACACTTCACCACCACCAACCTTGATCCAATTTCCAAAGCATTTCACATGTTCAAACAAGAGTGGGTCCCACCCATTATTTAATAAAAATTATTTTATCTTCCTAAACTTCAATAATTGCAGTAGAAAATAGCTCGTTTATCGAAAAAATTCAAATCGCTACTTTCTATGGAAATTCCATTCTCTACAACTTTGCGTAAGAAAAGTTTTCCAAATTCCAAATGAAATTGACCAAATCCACAAACCAGGCGATTTTACGCCTATAATCAATTTTCTATTGAATTGTGTCCAACGATACACAAAACATATGTTAAATATTTAATGCCACAAAATACTCTACCTCCTCATATACTCATATATCCCACATTCATTATAAAAATATCACCGTTAATATATTATTAAAATAATATATTTAAATGAATTATTTTATCGAAAAAAGATAAAATATTAATTTTCAACAATTGTCACATTAAAAATTTTCTCCATCTATATCCACATAAAATAAATATTTTCTTTATCATAATAATCAATAATTACTTATTTAAAAATAATATTACGTAATCACAAAGATGCATAACCAGCCGCTAGTTCACCCAGGAAGAGGGGGCTTTCCAATAAGGATTTCTCCTTACTGGCCGCAATGATTAGGTGACCAAACCTCTCCTTGATGTAACTTTCTAGACATTGCCAATAATGTTATCTCGATAATATTATTCAAATAATATGAATTATTGATTTGATAATGGAAAATCTTGTGTAATGACAATTATTGAAACAACAAAATAATACAAAATATCAACGCAACAATTATTGAATCAATAAAATATAATATTGAGCAAGAATTCATCGTAACAATTATTGAGTAGTGCCTTCTTACGTAAGGATCAATAATTCAATAATACTCTTATACCGTACTGGTGTCTTCTCGTACACAACGCGCTTTATTCTCGTATTTTAACCACCGGGTAACTCTAACAAAGGTTAATTAGTTGGTATAATTTACGTCGTTATTTATAAAACTCAATCTTTGTCGTTTTCCTTCATCCAACCGCTTTTCAGTTATGGGGCCCACCAATGATCAAGCTACTCGTTGATGGAGATTCCCTACAAAAAGAATATTCCACGACCAAACGAATATTCTCCTAATAATAATGAATATTTTATAACCACTTGCTTATTTTGTAAACTTTGCACATTTCACCCATAACCAAAGAATTATATCAAATTAACCCTTATTAATTTAGAATAATGAATAAAAGAAAATTCAATTTTATTTATAATAAGTTGGGGTCTTACAACAAAGATGTTCATCAACTATTCATCTTTGCACTACATGCCAAAAATATTTATATCTCAAAGAAATATATAATCATTTCAGAATTTATATAAACAATAATTATAACCATGTTGATCAATTCGCCTTTGCACTTAAGCTAAAAATATTCAATTGTAAATTCAATGGTCATGATCATTCCAGTCAACAATTCATCTTTGCACTACTGGCCAAAGAGATACCATAGTCACGATCATACCAATAATCTACCCATCTTTACACTTAAGTCAAAGAGAAATTTTATCACCGAAATTATAAAAATGTTATATATGATAATAAAAACAATACGATCAACAACTGCATTTAATTTCAAGAGTAAGATTCATAAATCAATGCCTTAATCCAAATATTATAAATCACTTAATAATCTCATAATCTAATATTATTAATACTACCACGTTATTTTAATCATTTCTTAAACTTATAAATAATTTATTTTAATTATTTACACTTTACTAATTAATGCATTTAATCATACTAAAATGCCAAACTCATAAGATTTCATCACCAATAACCAACAACCTCACCAAAAATCTGCATATACCATATATAGGATTCCCAAGCCATAAAATCTTATTTTTCAATTTTGTTACTTCACATAACATATTTAATTCATTTACTCATAACTAGTCTATTTTTATGAAAAATACCAAATCAGTTCTAAAAATATTTCTTTTCTGGGATTTAGCATAATATAGTCCCATATTGAACATATATTTTTCTCAGAATTTTTAAAATTCATTTACTATTTTTCACATGGCCAAAACTGCCGAATATTTAGACATTTATCATAAATTGTACTTTTGTCCAAAAATTCCGAAACTTGAAGAATATACTGATGTTATATAGATGTACTTCCAATAAAAATTTCACTAATTTTGGAGTTAACCACAAGGAGTTATAAGGGTTTACTTTTAAAATAATTTTTTCTCATAAAATTCATAACTCCGAATCTATACATTCAAAAATCGTCATTTTTTGGACACAATCAAGAAAACTCATCAAATTATCATTTTAAATTTTTCCAGAATTTTTGAAGGTTCGGAAAAATTACAAAACTGAAAAACATAATAACCCTTAAAATTTCTTACCTCAAAAGAGCAGTACTTCTGACTAGAATATCAGATGTAAAGCCGAAAGAAAATTTCACTGAATAACAACTCTCCAAGTATCTAAATACTCACAAAAATACGCTCGACAATATAGAGAGAAAAAAAACTTGTTTCTGGTATGATTTTCAATTCTAACTTAAGCGTCTATTTATAAGAAAATACTAGAACGCCAAAGGAGACTAAATAATAAAATAATATTATTATCTTTTTTTTTCTCTACGCATCCTCCACCAACCAAGCCAGCCATCAAGCATGCCAAATCTAAAATTTTTTGGCAGCCCACATGTTTAAAATAAAAGTGGGTCCCACCCATAAATTTAATAAAAATATTTTAATTTCCGAAACTTTAATAATTCATAGAAAATAGCCCGTATATCAGAAAAATACGAATTTTATGTCCATTCCGCATGAAATCGAATTCTCTACAACTTTGTAACTTTGAGTTTTTCTAAATTCCAAACAAAAATTATCTGAAATCCACAAACGGACGATTTTCAACACCGTTTCAACACCTTTTAAAATTCATAACAACTCATGCGTTAATTTTCAACGGTTCAAAATTTGTGGACACAACTCATATATGTATAACATATCTAAAAATCACAACGATCCAACGATCGGATTAAAATTACAACTCACACAATAAAGCTTTAAGAACACCGATTTGAGTTTTTAATACCTCCAATTCGATAAAATACTGATAAAACACCTCAACATTAATTCCTTCATTTATAACCACATAAATAAATTCATCATTTATATTCACATCAAATAAATATTTTCTTATCATATAAATTAATAATTAATTATTCACAAATAATATTACAGAATCATAATTATGATGACCGATACGGTTCCCTAAAAAAGAGGGCTTTCCAATAAGAATTTTTTCTTCTTGGCAAGTGAATTAGGTGACCAAACCTCTCATTGATGTAACTTTCTAGACATTGCCAATAATGCTATCTAATAATATTATTCAAATAATATGAATTATTGATCCGATAATGAGAAATCTTTGTGCGGTGACAATTATTGCAACAACAATAATATAAACTATCAACGCAAACAATTATTGAATCAAGAAAATAAAATATTGAAGCGATAATTCACCGTAATAATTATTGAGTAAGGCCTTCATGCACGTAGAATCAATAATTCAAAAATACTTTGCAATCTGCGTATTCTACTTTATGCGAACCACACGTATTCTCGTATTTTAACCACCGTGTATTTCAATAGTGTTAATTGTAATAACTACGCCGTATATTTATAAAAACTCAAACTTGTCGCTTTTCTTCATCCGACAGTTATTACATTATGGGGCCCACAAATAGGCTACTTGGTAAATGCACGAATATTCTCCTCCGACAACAAGAATATTTCACGACCAAACGAATATTCCCCGACAGAAATGAATATTTTATAACCATTTACGTATTTTAAAAAATTTCATATATCACCCTTAACTTTAACTTTTTATCAATTTAATCATTTACTGAATAACAATTATAAGAAAAATTAAATATTTCTATTTCATAAAATTCGGGGTCTTACAGACTAGTAGTACACAACCACCTCTCCCCGCACAAATCAACATTCAACAACAACTTAGAGAATTCATAACAATTTTCTTAATCAATTCTCTATCTCTAATTTTGAATAATACATCAATAAATCATTATCCAATAGTTTTCTTATCCTTATTTAATTTTCTATTTTAATATGTATATATGATTTATTTAATTTATGTCAATATAATTATAAATATTATAAAAGTACTATTAATTATAAAATTTATTATTTTTAAAATTTAAATGAATCATATTAAATTTAAATTTAAAAGTATCACAAATTAACTTTTAAAAGTTAATATTGATCTTATGTATATTTGTAGATACAATCCATTCAATACTTACTCCATAAATTATTTAAAATTTAAAATAAAATAAAAATTATTTTACGGTAGATACAATTGTTAAATTATACTCTCTTTTATAAATTATAATATTATTATTAATTTGATATTTTGACTGTTGAAACTTTCAAATTTTAACTTTTAACTTTTAAATTTCATTATTTAAAGAATCAATATAAAAAATATGTTAGATACATAGTAAAAAAATTAGATCTGTATTTTATAGAATGAACCAATAAATTACAGAATAGAAATAAACTGTTACGAATACTCTTAAGAATATCGACTCTCCAATTTTAAAGTTCAAACACTGACCGACTCTCTCTCAAAATAAATGTTTTATTTGACTTTAATAAGTAGTAATTTTTTTAAATATTTGAGAAAAATCAAAATAAAAAACAATATAAATAAATTTACAGTTTATCCATAAAACATAATAAATTACAAATACTCTCCCCCTTTCTTTACTCTGCGATATAATAATTGAAGCCAAGTTTCTCCTCATTTTTCCCCTCCTCAACTTCTGTATGAATTGTAATAATATAATTATTCAACAACTCTTTTATTTTTATTTATAATAAAATAAATTTATATTAATTTTAAAATTTACTAATATTTATAAATTATTAATTAAAATAAAATTTTAATACTACTGTTATTTTTATGAGAGAGAATTATTTGTGCTTAATTTCATTTCAGATCTAGTACTACTACGAGGCCACCCACTCCACCCACTCCCGCCCCCACTGACACCATGCTGGTTGGCGTTGCTGGTTCTATAAATAACCCCATTCCCCTCTCTTCCCAATTCGTGTCTACCATTACCAATACTTTCTCCCTAACTTTCTCTGGATTATTATTGTTAGTAAGAAAAACAAGTAAGAACCGGTCGCATACTCTTCCCGGTTCTCTCTCTTCCTAAAGGTACGCCCTGCCTGTCTCCAATTCCCCGCTCCCCACATATTGATTGTATTAGTATCTGCCCAATTCCCGTAAAAATATTTGTGTAGTTTGTCATTAGTTTCAATACCCATTTCTCTCCTCCCATTTTCGTTCCAAAAATTTAATCTCTAGATTACCCATTATCTATCGTTTAATTTTGGCCCAAAATTTTGATTCTTTCCACTTTAGATCTACTGGTAATAACTCTATTTAGCTTTACATCTCATCTCATCTGATGTTTCTGTCTTTCTCATTCTTCCATCTTATACATAGACGAACTATGTATGTACAAATTACAATTCACTTCATTTGTATCCATATCTTCATTTATCCTACTCTAGTCAGTAGCTTATTCATGTAATACATGCCGTGGTGTAGTTATGGGATCTGACAACTGATTTATTTATTGGGTTTATATATACATGTATATTTTTATATATGCCTGGGTGAGTGTGAGTATGAATATGTATAGGTAGATCTGGTGTTTTACGGAGTTGGAAGTTGGAACTTGTAGATCTAGTTCAAGTGGTTGCTTTCTTTTAGATCTGACATACAGTGGCATCGATATGATATTTAATTAATTCAATTTGTTGGGATTTGTGATTTAGTTCTTTATCACTAGACAATAAAAATAAAAATAGAAGAAGAGAAGCAACAAGACAAAAGGTGTTAAGAATCCAGTTGGATATTTTTGTCCATGATGGGTATATTCTTATTGTTAGTTGATCATCCCTATACTTAACCAAAATATAGTTGGCTGATCTAATTAATTCATTTAGTTGATAATTATTGCTTTTGCATTTATCTCAACCTGAAATTACTTGAATCCTGTTTCATCAGTCTTCTTTGCTGGGTGCACGGTTATAAGGGATTGATTAATTCATAATTGAAAAGTATCCCACTTTATACAGTTACATGTTATCAGTATAATGAAAATTCATTGCAATAATATTGAGTTTGAAGGCAAGTAGTAGTTACACTTGCAATTTCACTTCATTTTGCGGTAACAAGTTTTTGTGACTATTAGGATAACAATATTTGCAGTTCAAAAGTAAAATGATGGTTTTACAACTTTTTAAAGAAAAAATGAAACTATGGCAATCTTGATTTATGATGCACCCCACCATTTATATAATGTGTTGTAACTTGATTAATAAATTGTTATTTATTTTTATATAGTTAATAGTTTTTGAGTCAAGGAAACTGATCTTAAGTTGATGTGTTGGATTAATCAGATCAATGGCATCTCATATTGTTGGTTACCCACGCATGGGCCCCAAGAGGGAGCTCAAATTTGCTCTTGAATCTTTCTGGGATGGAAAGAGCACAGCTGAGGACTTGCAAAAGGTTGCTGCTGACCTCAGGGCATCCATCTGGAAACAGATGTCTGATGCTGGCATCAAGTACATCCCCAGCAACACTTTCGCATATTATGACCAGGTTCTTGACACAACCGCGATGCTTGGGGCTGTTCCTGCTAGGTACAACTGGAATGGTGGTGAGATTGGATTTGACAATTACTTTTCCATGGCTAGAGGAAATGCCTCTGTCCCTGCTATGGAAATGACCAAGTGGTTTGACACCAACTAGTAAGTTCTCATTCCTCTCATATCTTCCCTATTAAGATGATAATATTGTTATGATGTCTGATTGGTTATGGCTATGTGATGATGCAGCCATTACATAGTTCCTGAATTGGGACCTGAGGTGAAGTTCTCTTATGCATCACACAAAGCAGTGACTGAATACAATGAGGCCAAGGCGGTATGTCATCCAGATCTATTAATTATTCTTTCAATGTCTTTTCATTCTTCCTGCTAATGCATTATAAAATGAATTTTACATGTTTAGTCTTTCAATAAAATTAATCAACATAAAGTAGTACATTTAGAGCCAGGGGGATGTAGCAGGCACAAAATTTTAAATATTGGTGAATGAAATGAAAATTTTGTGTGTTTTAGTTGAATGGATCTAATTGTGAAATATTTGAAAACTTTTATTGGCTCGAAATTATGCATACGAGGGTCTTATTTTAGGTCATTTTTTGCATCTATGTATATTCACAATTCAATTTGCGGGATAACATAAAAATTCCCGGGGAGGGGGATATCAAATAGCTTGTTAATTGGCGTTTAATTTTTTGTTTACCTAACACACATTTGAAATATCAGGAATTGTAAGATCTTGACCCTTTGCATTTATGCAGCTTGGTGTAAATACCGTCCCAGTCCTTGTTGGCCCTGTCAGCTACTTATTGCTATCTAAGCCTGCAAAGGGTGTTGAGAAAACTTTCAATCTTCTCTCCCTTCTTGACAGCATACTTCCAATCTACAAGTAAGAAAATTAACTTATTGCAGTGTTCTAAAAGGCGGCCGCCTAGGCCCTCCTTTGCTGGAGGGATTTAGGCGGGGACTAGGCGGAGTTTTTTTCTTCCAATAACTACCCAAATCAAATCTTAATATATTTATTTTTCTAATGATTTACCATATTCATAATGCATGTTGTAGCATATCAAATCACAACAAGAAGTGAACAAGATCAAGTAAAAAATATATAATTTTATTATAAATGTAATTTTTTGAACTTATGTCAACTTCAAATTATATAAATGATAATACATTTGTAATATTTAGTTTAAATCAATATAATTCTTAAACTTATGTTTAGTTTCTTAAGTTTTAATATTGAATTGAATTCTTGACATTTTAAATTTTATTATTTAACAGAAATCTTGTTTATGAATAAAACTAATACGTTAAAGATGTGTTTGAACTTTAAGTAAAAGCCTTTATTATCTTTATTATAGATTGTTTTGCTTTATATTATTGTTTTGTTTGGATAAATGTAAGATAAAATATTAAAATTGGCTTAAAAAACAAAATCCTGCCTAAACCCCCTGGCCTCCCGCCTAGTGCCTTTTAGAACATTGACTTATTGTATCATCTTTTGGTTTAATTCTGCGAAAAATATGGTTTAACTGGGAAAACAACTTCACCAGGGAAGTAATTGCTGAGCTTAAGGCTGCTGGTGCTTCATGGATTCAGTTTGATGAGCCCACTCTTGTGAAGGATCTTGAAGCTCACCAATTGGAAGCATTTACCAAGGCCTACTCCGAACTAGAGTCATCTCTATCTGGTCTTGATGTTCTCATTGAGACCTACTTTGCTGATGTTCCTGCTGAGGCATTCAAAACCCTCACTGCTCTGAAGGGTATTACAGGCTTTGGTTTTGATTTAGTTCGTGGAGAGAAGACTCTTGAATTAATCAAAAGTGGATTCCCTTCCGGTAAATTCCTCTTTGCCGGTGTTGTGGATGGAAGGAACATCTGGGCTAATGATCTTGCGTCATCTCTCACTACCCTCAAGTCCCTCGAGGGAATTGTGGGAAAAGGTATCAATTGTTCAAGCTACTTGTAGAATTGATGTGAGGTTCCTCCGTTCATAAATAATTTTTATTTACAATAATTCTTTCTTGCAGACAAGCTTGTCGTTTCTACCTCCTGCTCACTTCTCCACACTGCTGTTGATCTTGTTAATGAGCCAAAGCTGGACACTGAAATTAAATCGTGGCTTGCATTCGCTGCTCAAAAAGTTGTTGAAGTTAATGCCTTGGCCAAGGCACTGTCTGGTTGCAAGGATGAGGTATATGTTAATTGTTTATCTATCAGATGCTTTGACTTATAGTCTTATTGAGGTGTTAATTTGAGACAGGCATTTATTTGCTATTCAATATTCAGTCAACATCTCTATTAGCCTTTACTCTATAACTCTTTTTTTAGACTCTGCATTGCTGACTCTTATGGTTTTGTTCTCAGGCATTTTTCTCTGCTAATGCTTCAGCTCAGGCTTCAAGGAAGTCCTCTCCAAGGGTTAACAATGAAGCTGTTCAGAAGGCCGTAAGTGATTACTTCAATTTCTTCTTTTAAGCTATTAAGGTAGCTGCAACGTGCAAATAATTTGTACTTAAGAGTGAATTTCTTGCTTCTCAGGCTGCTGCTTTGAAGGGATCTGAACACCGTCGAGCTACTAATGTCAGTGCCAGACTGGATGCTCAGCAAAAGAAGCTTAACCTCCCAATCCTTCCCACCACCACCATTGGGTCTTTCCCTCAAACAATTGAGCTCAGAAGGGTTCGACGTGAATATAAGGCTAAGAAGTTAGTAGTTTCTGCCACTTCTTATGTTGCTTCAATATTCTCTCCTTTTCTTCCCCCCCCCCCCCCCTCTTGATAAACGTGTCCCTCCCCTCTGTTCTTAGAATATCCGAGGAAGAATATGTTACTGCCATCAAGGAGGAGATCAGCAAAGTTGTCAAACTTCAGGAGGAACTTGATATTGATGTTCTGGTTCATGGAGAGCCAGAGGTAAATTATTTTACACACTAGTTCATGCAATAGAGCATACAGTATTACATTATCTCTATGTGTTTTCTTACGTGCAAAGGAAGTCTGTTTTAATTTTCTCTGTTCTGTATTTTAGAGGAACGACATGGTTGAGTACTTCGGAGAGCAGTTGTCTGGTTTTGCCTTCACCGCTAATGGGTGGGTTCAATCTTATGGATCTCGCTGTGTGAAGCCACCGATCATCTATGGTGACGTGAGCCGTCCAAAGCCAATGACTGTCTTCTGGTCTTCTACAGCCCAGAGCCTGACCAAGCGACCAATGAAGGGAATGCTTACAGGCCCTGTTACAATTCTGAACTGGTCCTTTGTTCGCAATGACCAGCCCAGGTAATGAATAGATTTTACATGCCTTTTATAAAACAAAGCTAAACTGGAAAGAGGTTTGATCAATCATTCTGATGTACAATGTTAACGTGATGCTATATGTGTTTCCAGATTTGAGACTTGCTACCAGATTGCTTTGGCCATTAAGGATGAAGTAGAGGATCTTGAGAAGGCCGGCATCACTGTCATCCAAATTGATGAGGCTGCTTTGAGAGAGGGATTGCCTCTTAGGAAGTCGGAGCATGCATTCTACTTGGACTGGGCTGTCCACTCCTTCAGGATCACCAACGTCGGGGTTGAAGACACTACCCAGGTTTTCCTCTTTTCCCTACACTCACATCTGTCATGCAGTCATGTGTTGTTTTTTGTTCCCTTTCTTGTAACTGCATTTTACTCACTGTTTAACTCCTGGCAGATCCACACCCACATGTGCTACTCCAACTTCAACGACATTATCCACTCCATCATTGACATGGACGCTGATGTGATTACAATTGAGAACTCTCGATCTGATGAAAAGCTCCTGTCAGTTTTCCGCGAAGGAGTCAAGTATGGTGCTGGTATTGGCCCTGGTGTTTATGATATCCACTCTCCTAGAATACCATCAACAGAAGAGATTGCCGACAGAATCAACAAGATGCTTGCGGTCCTCGAAACCAACATCTTGTGGGTCAACCCTGATTGTGGGCTCAAGACGCGGAAGTATGCTGAAGTGAATCCAGCCCTCAAGGCCATGGTTGATGCTGCCAAACTCCTCCGCACCCAGCTTGCCAGTGCCAAGTGAGAGCGAGAATTCAATCCCCTCCTATCCATTGTTTCTTACTCAAGTGAGGGCGGGGATTTATCTTACTTGATTCAATAACTGTGTTTTGTGATGAAAGATCAATTAGGTGTTAGTTCCCACTGGGCATTTTGTTTACTTGTGATTGTTTTCTTATTTTGGGCTGTTTCTTATTATATATATTGTAATTCTTTGGGTTTTTTTTGAAAGGCACTAAACTTAGTAGTTTACCTCGAGGGATCAAATCTAAGAAATGATATAGCCAGTTTGTGCATTATTAATCGCTCATGGAATGTTCAATTTCTTGGCCTTTTTCATCTGGGTAGTGGTTACTACATAAGAAGTAATGTGATTACTCTTGGGCATTAGAAAAAGTACCTCAAGTTCAACATAATTTGATGGTATGAGTTTAACTTGATGTTCACATCATCTGACCCTGCCCTATAATGTTTGTAGTTTCTTTGTGAAAATTACGTTCTCTATTAATTTATTAAAGAGTATTGTGATAAATTTACATTTGCGAAACTTACTACTTATTACACATCTCTCCAAAAACGTTATCAATAAGACTTGTTCACAACTCACAATCAAAATATTGACATAAATATTCGTAATATATATTATTTTCTTATATTAAATGGTACTCCTTTTCTCTTTTCTCAATTGAACTGAAGCGAAAAGAGTTGCTCATATTCGACTCAAAAAGTGAATTCAAAATGTATTTGAAAAACTCTACTCATTCGTCTCGGCTCAACTCGCGAACTTTGAATTAAGTAAGCAGCTTTATAATATATATAATTACCAATTGAACTTATTATTTTACTTATAAATTAGAAAATATATTTACAATTACTTACTTTACAAATAAAAAATAATAACTATTTATTCTAATTTTATTAAATTGAGCATGTACTATAAGAGAATGTATACTAGCATATATTCGAATATATATCAATTGAGTATGTATCGAATCATGATAAAAAATTTAAATATTTAACTCCGAGTAAATATAATCTTACACATAATTAAATATTTTGTGCAATCATATTATTAAAGAATTTAATCTGACTCACATTTTTTCATACTTTACGGGTCGTCTTTTCAAGCATCTAGCCTTCTGTATCATATGAATTTTGTTGTCTATAAACTCTGACGATGCCAAAAAAATTACTTTTAACACTCCCAATGTCCTAGTTAAATAACTAAGTTTTTTTGTAGTATATTGTACGTTATATTTTCACAATAATATTTTGGTGACAAAAAAATAATGCTGCAGGTTTTCTGCTGAAAAATAGATTAAATAAAAAACAAATTTTCTGAATAGATTACCTTTTAACAATCTATTTAACAAAATACAACTGATTTTGAATTTACTGCTCACCCCAATAAATTATCTAGGCCGTCCAAAATTTAGAATAAATCTCACCGTCCATATAGTGCCGGAGGCACGGGACACAACTAATTAATATAATATAACAAGAAATTACTAAACCATTGTGCATGGAGTCTGTCCTTAATTTCTCTGTCTCTCTTGTGTCCCCCCACTTAAATTTTGACACATGTCCTTTCATTTAATTATAAAATTAATTAGTGTTAAATAAGAAATTAGGTATCAAAATTTAAGTGAAAGAATACAAAGAGAAAAAAATTGGGGACAGAGAATTTGCTCTCCGATCGAGCACCTCTAGATTCTCGATAAAACTGACCTGATGAAAATTAACAATAAGCACCCTACTTGAATTCCAGAGGAGAGGAGAGGAGAGGAGCCGCCTTAACTATTGAGTTTCAACCACCAAACAATAAGATGATCATTTTTCAGAATCTCAGACTTGCCTTGCCCTCAACTTCACTGAAACAAACAATATTTTGCCATATTAAAACATCTGACTAGAAATGAAATATCAAACGCCATGTAAAACATTTCCACTAAATCCCAGCCAAAAATCATTTATGTACCAAAGATATTGCTTAAAATGTTCAACCAAAAGAAAAGTTTAATTAGTGACTATGATTTTATTGTAGTCTCATAGCCACCCATTCGTTATCACTGATGGGTAATATAGTAGCGCCATCAGGAATTGTCAATTGCGGGATGCGTGCGCACACCAAAATCCTTCTAGTTGCTGAGGTTTGGGTTCCAGCTGATGTCTTGATATCTGACCTAGCTATGCTTGTAGAACATAAAGATGGGCCATCTTTGGGTGGAGAAAAACTAGAAGTTGGACCCTGCAGCTGAGCATATTCATTCTCACATGAAGTCAACTTTCTGCACCTTTCTCCATTGATATCTTTCTCTGTAAATAAACAAGGGGATTGAGAGCTCAATTCGGCATTCATTATGGAATTTCAAATAACACATTATTACTCCCTCTGCTCCAATAACATATAAGGGTAAAATTATATGCAAAATGCAAAAGAAAATACTCTTAAATTTTAGGGAGTAGAAGTTTACCTTTGATCTCCTGAGCTTGTTCTTCAATTGAACTGTTGAAAGATGAGACCTCCAAAGCTCCCTTATTCTGAAAACCAGGGCCGGAAACTGTAGAGTACTGTCTTCCTCGACCTGAAGCGAAATGCAATATTACTTGTCAAACAATGAAGTGATCTTATGTTCACATTAAACATATCCCTACAACTATACTAATGTATAAAACCTTCTAATTCATTGATTGAATAGCTGATTTAATAACATATACTCTTCAAAGTAAATGCACCATCGTTAGTATTTTTTTTGGGGGCCCTCTATCACTAAATCCATGATATGTACTCTTTTAAGAATTTTAGGCGGTTGCAAACCACATGAATAGGGTCATAGGGATGTACTTAAGTTACAGGTTTCAGAAGTACATGAATTTTAATACATGATGAGACATCTCTATATAAGCACAAAAGCATATGAGACGCAATCAGGGACTAATTTCCTAGGCGCCTTCTTTAATAATAATGTAACTAACTAGGGAGAGTGATGCTCAAAAAGTGCTCTACTGATGTATTGGCCGATGTTTTTCAAAGTAAAAGATAGCACCAAAGCCATGACCATTGGAGCCACAAGTTCAAAGCTCAATCCTAAGCTCGTCTCAGTATAATAAGACTGAGGGTCAAACAGGTTTGGTAAAAGTTGGAGCTTCTAGGCATCTCTCTGGAAATTTTTACAAGCTTAATTATCCAATCTGGATTTCCTTCAGAAAATTATGGAAGTACAGCTATTGGAAATTTCCATAAAGTTTTGCAAACGAGAAGAATAACAGGAAGCCCTCTCAAGTACAGCAGTACATAATCAACTACTATTAGTCTAGGATGGGAAAATACTTTAAACAAAATGAAAGGAGCTTTGAGATACCACTTTGTACTTCCTCAGCTTCTTCTTTTTTTGAACTTTTGGTTTCGAGTAAAACTTCTGGTTCCACTTTTGCCATTACTTTCGGTTGAACTTTATCCAGGATGTGCGGTTGCAAGTTGAAGGATGAGACGTCCAAATCTCCCATAATGTGAAAATCAGGGGAGGAAACTGTAGAGTACTGTCTTGCTCGACCTGAAGTGAAATGAAGTATTTCTTGTAACAGAATGTAGTGGTCTTGTGTTCACAAAAAATATATTCCCTCCGTGCTCAAAAGCATGTCCAAAAGTATACTAAGATTTTGACCTCAAAAGGATGTCTAAAAATACATAAACTAAATGTAAAATATAACATAAATATTAATTTAACCCAAAGTGCACATATCACCCATATAGACACTCCACTCCCAAGTTAATTATAGTATTTGTGTGTAGGGCCAAACAAAAGATGTAACTGGAATAAATTTAATACTCCTCTAATTTGTCAACCTTAATTTGTGTATCCATTGTACTCTTAGACATCCTTTTTAAGGACAGAGGTAGTACTAATTTATGAAACCTCCTTATTCATTGCTTGAATACCACCTGATATAAAATAAAAATAACATAAGAATAATAAATCCCTCACCACAACCCCCCCTCCCCTCACCGCACCACATCCATCTCTTTTTTGGGTATCCGTATATGACAAAATTATGTGATTCGACTCTTCTAAGAATAATAAGTTTCTAATCATATGAGTAGGGGCATAGGGATCCAAGGTATTTAGTAAGACAGGTATCCCAACAAGTGTTATCTACAATATAACTAAAAGCACAAACTTGGTTTCACAAATTTTTGGTTCAATATTTTTTTAATTTTTTATATTAGAATATATTCAGTTATTATTAGTATAAGTATTTAATGCACGTCTACACTTAAATTCTATCCAAATTCGTAACAATTAAATATTATCCAAATTTGTAAAGTATTCAAAAGGAACCCCAACTCGTTAAAAATATAACATTGGAATTGTGCCAAGCTCGTTGGTCACCATGAATCTTCTTCTCACCTTCATTCTTGGGATTTCATATAGAAAACAAATTATATCCAAATTTGTTACCCTTAAATACTATCCAAATTTGTAAAGTATTAATTGTAGAAAAAAGGAAAAAGTTTTTTTAAAAAAATAACAACCAATTAGAAAATTTCATCTCTCTAATAGGGAAAGGAACTTCTAAAGGAATTTCTGTTTTTTGGTTGAAAAGGAATTTAATTCTATCCAAATTTATTTAAGTATATCAATATTAGTTTTGAATTTAGTTGCACAATTATGAATTTCTTACTAATTAGTGTCATAAATCAATTAAACTTGAATCCTAAAGTTCTATTCAGATAGGTATTTCAAGCAAATTCCTAATTTGAATTGTCAATACAACTAAATCCAAATATATAATTTCACTTTTTAACAAAACAAAATTTAAACAATATAATATTAATAATTATCTTATTCAATTCCTAAGAACTAAACACTACATTAAACTGATTATATAAATATTTGAGTGAAGAAACACTATATAATTCAATTAATTACTCTAATAAAGATTTCATAATTCAATAATGATCTTTTCAAAATTTAAATAAATAAATATATCTACACTCATTTAATTTAATATCTTAGTAATTAACTAGGAAAATATCTTCACACATACCGCCCGTGGTTTGCACGGGTTGATGGGCTTGTTTTATCAAAAGCCCAAACCACTTATCCCTTTAAAAGATTCTAAGCTACAACACACAGTTCCTAAATCTGCCTCTATACTTTGCTAAATTCAGTTTTCACAAAATCAGGAGCAACCCAAACAACTTTCCGTCTTCACCTATACCAAAAATCCAAAAGGGGTAGGCCTTTGTACATAATTGTGAAAACCAACACTTTAACAACTTTTTTTAACCTTTTAGTAAAGGAATATCTTAAACAGCCCATGAACATTTCACAGTGCTGCCTATGTCATGTTTTGAAATCAAAGAAGTAGGAGTGTAGTATCTATATTATCCGCATACCATATTAATGATGAGCATTAACCCATTTTGTGAACATAGAAAAACTTGAAGCTCAATAGAAGTTAATATAATTCATTAATCTTTATCTTCTACAGATTTCAGCTTCTGAGCAATTAGCAGGAATAGTAATCGGAATAAAAGGAAAAAAAACAATAATGCAGTTTCCTTGCATCTGAAAAACATTTTAATACACATAATTGGGAATAAATTACTCACGCTGATCTATAAGGCCATTGTAAGCAGCCTTTGCAGCATTCATCTCTGCCAGCTTTTTGGATTTTGCTTTCTGTCCTTCGAAAATCTCACCCCCGATTTCCACTTTTGAGACAAAAGTTGGCATGTGTGGTGGACCAGATTTGTCAGTTTCGTATGTGGGAAAGCGAAAACCCCCTTTCTGAGCAAATTCTTGTAATAGACTCTTGTATAGTCCCTCGTCCTGAATACAAGATATCAAACAAACTAAAATTATAATACAAAATAGCAAAATTATGTAGAAAACAAACTAAAATAAGACAAGATTATTCAAAAGACTAGCCTCTTGAGTTTCATGAAGTGACATCGACTCAAATGCAACTTTTGCAGATGCATGTTCAGCATCCTTTAGGTTGGTAAAAAAGTTTGATGTCTCATAAGATTTTCCATCAACTGTGACTTTGGACTTGAAGCGACGGGCATGAGGAGGACCCATAATTTCACAGGTATATGTAGGTAGAGTAAGATTTCTCTTTTGAGCATAGTTTTGCAATCTATTCTTGTACAAATGTAGCATCTCTGCAAGGCAAGTATTTGTTAGGTAAATGATATTTTTTCATAAAAAATATACATATTGTTTAATTTCAAGATTATGGTTATGATATGGGTTGTATATCAGACAAGAAATTGACATAATGATTTTCTCTCTTGTGCATATTCCATAATGAAGCATAATGATAATATTCCTCCCCCAAATGTGCCCCCACCCCCTACCCCAGAAAAACAGGGGGGGGAAGGCACCCCAGGCACCCACAACTAGATAACTACAAAAATATCACAAGATCTAAACCACGTTTCATTTCCTAATACACTTGGTTTAAAGAGATTATACATAACATAGTGTACAAGGAAAAACACGGTTTATCAACATTGAGGAGTGGCTGCATAGAACCACCTTGTCGAACTTGTGGTTTTATAGTTGAAGTGCAAAATTCACATTTTTCTTAATATAAAAATAACTATACATTGTGAGGAACAAAATTGGGCTACATATGTTTCTTCTCTATTACAATTTCTAAAATGTTGTTGAGTTCAGTTGTTGAGAATAATTCCTAAAGGGTGAAAAGATCCCCACATTAATTTCTTAATGGACTATAAGTCTTCAAAAGTGCATTGTTTTGTCAAACAACCACTTGTAAGCAATTGAAAGCACATGGAACTTATGTGGTGAATTTTCAACCATAAATAATTTATATATGATAGAATAAAATACAGAGATCCCCTTGTGGTTTATCTCGAATTTCACTTAACCGCCCGAGTCCTAAAAGCTAAAGAAAGTTACACATATATTCATGAATATAAGTTTAACAATTGCTTATTGAAGTCGGTATCAGAAAGTTACACAATGTAGAAAAGCAGGCAATGACGTGACAATTTCGGCATATCTGTTTCTGGTTAATTTAGTTTCCAACCATAATAGCATTTAATTGAATAAGTTTGTGATCATCACTTTTAATTCCATCCCATTTCTCTCTTCAACAATAAAGAGATGGTTCATAATTTGTTAGTTGTATATTTATAAATAACTGGTCATCAAAAGATTTGAATACTAAATCAGGCTCCTCAAAATTAACAGAAATAATCTGTGTCACGTGAAATCCAATTACAAAGTGTAGACAAAAAGAAACAAAAAAAGTAGTAATACAGTTTAATTTTTCACATAATGTACTGCATATATTTTCTGACCTTTACAACTCTTATCTTCTTCAAAACTCAATGGAGTTTCAACAGGTTGAAGAGTTTGGGAATTTTCTTGCTCCACTAGTCCAGTTTTGGCAGCTTTAGTATCCAAAATAGCACTTGAGGCTATAAAACCTACAAAAATCACGAAACTAGGTTAAAATCATGAGTTTTTTTTATCCATATTATCTTGTAATATCATGATATTATCTTGGAATAATAATAATAATAATAATAATAATAATATACAGCATATATTTTCTGACCTTTACCACACATGTCTTCTTCAAAACTCAATGGAATTTCAACAGCTAGAAGAGTTTGGGAATTTTCTTGCTCGACTAGTCCAATTTTGGCAGCTTTAGTATCAAAAATAGCAGTTGAGGCTATGAAACCTACAAAAATCATGAAACTAGGTTAAAACCATGAATTTCTTTTATCCATATTATCTTGGAATATCATGATATTAGTGTCAAATCTAATCCCCTGCATCTACATTATATGTTAATATATATTTATGACCTTCCAAAAATGAAAACATACAAATGAAAACCCACGAGTGGCGGGTGGCCTAGTTGTTAAGGGATTGACTTGGCATGAGCCTTTAACTTGGATATCTTGTATTCGACTCCATGGGTGAAAATACCCTCATTCACCAATACAAATGGTTTGTGAGTAATTTCATATATAAACATTTCTAAAAGTAAGAATAAATCTCATTCTCGAAACAGTAGATTTACTTGTCACAAAGTTATATAGTTGTATCTACAACGGTTCTAGCTATCATTGTTGACAAGTATTGTTCTACTTTTCGAGTTTACTGATGTCATAGGACAATGCACTCTCATTTCCTGAGGCATCCTACCTCCATGCAAGCAACCACCAGATTCACACAAATGACAGGGAGTGAGTTGTTTACTTGCTAGTCATATGATATACAAGAAGATGTCCATATTTGATGGGTTATAAGCTTCTATCACATCTACTTGATCTGATTAAATAATGTGGATCATAAACTCCAATCACATTACAAAATGAGTTTCATAAGACAACTACCACCACTTGATGCAGTTGTGCCAGATGTGGACAATATTATTCCTCATTGTATAGTATTGGAGATATTTCATACTGGCAATGGCATAATATTAAAATAAGCTGGTAACTAGGCATGGCAATTTCGTCACCACGATGGTACCTGCCTTGACCCCAACCCTGATGGGACAGGTTTGCGATAAAGATTAAAAACTATAGGGTTGGGGTAGGTATGGTATTTAGGTAAATTCCTCAAACCTCCCCCAATTTTATATTATTTTACTCAAATGCTCATTATATACGCTTAATCATTATCTTGTTATTTTTCCGATATATTATCAATAATCCTGGGTGACCAGTAGGTACGCCAACGGGGTGAAGAGCGACAAGGCGAGTATAAGGTGGGGAAAGACGGGACGGCTTTTATGGTGAGATTTTCTCACTAAGGTGGGGTTGGGGAAGGGTCGCCCTGTCCCATCCCAACTATTGCAATGCATACTGGTCAGCCAGGACTATAAATTGGAAATCTTCAGAAACTTGGAAAGGAAAAATATTGACTCAAATCAGGCCTTGTTATTTAACAGAAAAGAATTAGTCAATACAAAAATTCAGAACATGTGAAAATCCAATACAAAAAACCAATGGGTTTTCAATCAGAACAAAAATTCAGAACATGTTAGTAATACACTATTTTGTAACCATTAGAACTCAAGTCATATTTAGAACCAATGGATTTTCAATGGCTTCTATACGCTTGCACTTTCTAGTGGGTTTAGCTCCATTTTACTGTTGTAAGGTCTAAGCAACAAATAGCCATATTAGTGTTTGAACTTTGACATTGATAAATGTACAAAAGTATATAAAACTTAGTGAAATACTGAAATTAATGTGAACTTATGCATATTTATTTTAAAACATCCTGGTGTCATATTTCCTCCCTTCATCGACACTTTTTATAGTACGCTAAAGGATATTTCTGACCTTAAGAGAACGTATCCGTACACACAACTTCAAAAGTAATATACTACTCTCGCTAAATATATATGTATTTGAAACTAAGTAGGTATATAGTACATAAACCAAGGCATTTTTCTAACTGTAGTACCACCGATGATGACATATTACTAGTGATACTAGTTTACTTTATTTTTTTAGAAGTGCTTTTCATTCACACCATCAAGGGGGCAGAATTTATAAAATAAAAAAGAAAAAAAAGAACTACGCACTGCACATCCCAAAAAAATCCATGCCTAAAGAGGAAAAGCACCCTTAAACATATCTACAAAAAAACTCATGGAAAAAACAAACTATAAACCTAACCAAGTGCCAGTTCCCCCAAAGAAATCCAAGAATGAAAGAACACTTCACGGATAAACTACTTGTGTACTTTGTAAGAATTAATCACTCCTCAAGGCCAGTAATAACAAAACTTGAGGTATTATTTTTGAATGTTCAGTCAAAGAAGTTACCAGTTGAACAAAAGATGGACTACAACCCACGAGTATTAAATTAAGCTATCATCTTTAACAACATTCTGGCAGAACAAATTTTTAGAGCTGGAAGAACCAGTAATAGGAACTATCAAATAAAAAGTAACTGGATCCTTAGACAAATCAATATTAAGAACATGTCATAAGTACACAATAGTGAAACTCTTGATGCAGAAATTTATATAGCACACCAAGATTCAAGCTCCTAGATAGGAGAATCATATAATATGAGGTTACCTTTATACCTATCATTTTCTGCAGGAACAAAGTACTGACATATTAATATATTAAACAAACATAATTTCAAATACATGGTAAATTCCCTAAAGAAAGGAATCTAGTTTATGACGGTTTAGCTATCCTGGTTAAGTACCTTTATAATTTCAATTTGGTTTAGTCTAAAGATATGAACCAGACAAAACGAGGAATAGAAAAAATCATTCATATTATGTAATATGACCATAATAACTCATTCAGCAATATCAACAATCAGCATATGTGCCTATGTGCATACCGACTACTTCCAACTACGAACAAGATTAATCTTCCACATACTCACACAATACCGCACACATGTGCAGAAAATACACAGACCCCAAAAGAGGGTAAGAAAAATATAAGTAAAAACATGCGTAAAAACATAAGCATGCCGCTGTGTGTGTGTGTGTGTGTGTGTATATATTCGACATTGTATACATACCAGAAGAAGATGAATTAATTGGGGGTTTTGGATGGACAGGAGCGGGGTTAATTGCTTGTTGAAGAATGGGTTTAGGCACTGTGAAATAATCGAAAGCAATCTTAGCCGCTTCGTTCTGAGCTTCTTTTGATGATCGAAATTGATTTGACGGCGTCTCAAACAAGACGCCATTAACAGTAATGGAGGTAGAGAAGTGAGGGTGGTGGTCAGGGCCGTCTTTCCTCGTCACATACTCCGGTAATCTCCATGCATACTGATGGCATAGCTCTTGAAGCTTGGATTTGTACATTTTGCAGAGAATTTAAGAGAGAGAGAGGGAGGATTTTGGAGAGAGAAAGGGGAATTGGGGAATCTGAGAGAATGACGTCTTTTTGTAAAATGAGAATGAATTACATTTTAAAGATGATGATCCTGAAAGAAAGTACAGTTAGATTATTTGTAATTTTTAAAATTTGAAAGGAATTTCAAAGTCAAGTTAATTAATGTTTTCTTTCCAAATCAAATATTTAAAATTGATTTTCTTCTAAGCTATGTTTGTCTAATTGTCTCAGTTATTTTACATGGTTTGAATATCACAAAAGTCAATTATTGAATATAAGTCAATTGCATATAACTATGATCACAGTATGAACCGTCACTACATCTGAATGAATCATGTTATAAAGACGATATAAATCGTTGTTATAATTATAAAAAATTATTGATTCGTCAACGGATGAGTCCGATGGAAAATTAATTTCTGTGTATATATAATAAACAAAAGTCAAATATTTTATTTGTTTAAAATATAAGATCATTATGAATTTTTTAAAATTAATATAAAATATTTAAAATAAAAATTAATAGTATTTTTTAAAATTTAGATAATACATAGATAAATATTATAAACACTGTTTAATTTAAAAAGTATTACTCATTGTTATATACTCTTCTGCTTCAAAATTAAAGATATATATAATTTGATTTTTGAGGTGAAATGATGTTATATTAAACTTCATATATGAATTATAAAATAAATTTTGTAATTAATAGTTTTTGTTATATACTATATAATTATAATAATTATATAAACTAAAATTAAATAAATTCATATAAATCTGAAGTTTAATATGCGATAGTATTATAATTGTAAGTGGAATCAGTGTTGGTAAATAATAGATCATTGTTTCCAGCTTATTATTACCAATTGAATTCCATTGCCACCATAACACAAATAACGATGGATATAATAATTACTTTGTTACTAATTACTTAGTAAATTATCTAGTTATTTTTAAAAGTTTATAATTACTTGTTCATAATTTTTTGATGTATAAACAAATTTAAAATATGTTAATATTAGTAAAGGTATAATAGTCCAAAATATTTTTTATCCAATACTTTAATTAATCTTAGAAAAAACAAACATAATATGAGATTATTTTAAGTTATCTCATGAATAATCTCATAAAAAATAAACATGTAATTTATGACTATTTAATTCCAGAATTAATAGTAGTATTGAAATTATAATCTCATGATTATAATCTTTGGATTATAATCTTTACACTCTGTTTCTGAGTTTTGAACAGAAAAGAAAAAAATAGAAAATTTAAATTAGAACAGAAAAGAAAAAAATAGAAAACTTGAAGTTTTTCTTTGTGTTGTTTTTGAGTTTTTAATAGAAAAGAATAGAAAATTTAAAATTGGGGACATGAGTTGTAATTTAAAATTTATTATATTAAAAGTTGAGGATAATATAAAAATTATAAAAATATTACTTATTCAAATTTCTTTTCCGTTCAAATCAGCTACAATTTTGAATGGAAAACTTTAAGCGAGAAAAGTGGCCAAATTTTCTATCCATTTCTTTTCTTTTCCGTTTATTAAAAAACTCAGAAACGTAAGAATTGGAAAGAAAACTTAAATTTTCCGTCTATTTCTTTTCTTTTCTGTCTATTTTAAAACTCAAAAACAGAGCATTAATCTTCTACCCGTTACAAAACCTTTTTGATTGTGCAATGTAGACATAAGAAGAGGAACACAAACCTGCCCCCACCAAATGCAAATTTGGTTGAAGTGTGTGTTATTGCTCCGGTCGTTTCTAAGATTAACATGGTAGCATATGATAATAATTTGGTGGTAGATTTTGATGCAACCAAGCACATTTGTGGCATTAAAAATGCATTTTCCTCATATACACCATTGGGAGAAGGAGAGGAACAAGTTTACATGCATGGGATATTCTACTCTAGCACTTGTTGTGGGAAAAGGCCAGGAAATTCCTTATTAAGCTTACCTCCGGGAAAATCCTCTCATTAACAGACGTGATTCATGTGCCAAACATTCGTCGAAACTTTGTGTCTGTCTTTGCTAGGCAAGGTGGGAATAAAAGTTATTTTTGAGTCGAACAAAATTGTAATGACTAAAAATAGGGTATTTGTGGGGAAGGGGAACAATAATAATGAGTTATTTAATTTGTACTCAATGTTTTGAATAAAAATGCTAGTTCTTCCGCTTATTTGCTTGAGTGTGATTCTTTGTGGCATGTTAGACTAATTTGTGATAACACTACTATGGTTAATTTCATGCAGTAAAGATTCAGCCTTCTGATTATTATAAATACATGTAGAAACGAATCTCTATATTTGTTGATCAGAACATGAATTCATGTGATGCCCATTGGTATATATATACTTGCACAAAAGTTTCTAATACTACGTACTTCATATGCATGCATTTTGTATATCGCCAGAATGAAAAATGGTGAAAAGTATAATTGTTTGGGTACTACAAGTATAAATAATTTGTTAATATAATTGCAACATGGAAATATTTTAAATTAATAATAAGTTTTGAATAAAATGATTTTCAAAAGTAATGCAATTAATAAAATAGAGAGAATTATGATGTAACCTGAATATTACATAAATTAAAACTTATAATGACATGACTCTTGCTTCAGTTGTTTATTTGAGTAAAAGACATTATCCTTGATAAAAATACTTGATCGTGTGTTGAGTTACATTATTTGATAACAAGGAGTATTTGTTGGGAAAAAAATCACTTCCCAAATATCGTTATCTTTGATAAATTAGACGGATATGTCAAACAGATTAATTTGCTGTTCCATCAAAATAATAACCACTGTAGAAAATAATGAGTAGAAAATATCCAACCATGAGACACCAAGATTTTTACGTGGAAAACCCTCTAAAACTAAGAGGTAAAAACCACGGGATAAACTCCGAAAAATTCACTAGAATAATATGAGAGAATACAAAGATATCTTAATTTGAGTACAAACCCAAATTACTTCACCACAATAACTATGTGATGGAACCCAAATAAAACATTCTTTTATTTGAACTATCTTTCTCTCTATTTTTCTAAAGCTTTACAAAAGCTTTTCTCTCTTTCTCTCCTTAAACTCTCGGATGAGAGTATATATTTTTTGGTGTGTCTTCTTCTTCCATTTACTGCCCCTTTTATAGCCACAAACTGAGGGAGTCAAGAAAATGCCTAGGCGGATTTCAATGGGCGGGCATTAATGGTGTGAGGACTTTGACTGATAAACTCCCCCTCCGAACCCATTAGAGGAGGTATTATCTGTGACTCCGTCACTTGGAGTCCATCCCGACTAATTCCTTGCAAAATTTCAGCTTGTCACGAGTGACAACTTTTGTCAACATGTCTGAGGGATTCTCGTCGGTATGAACTTTTTTCACTTTCATCAATTCTTTTTCCATCACTTCTCGAAGCCAGTGATAACGAACATCAATATGCTTGGTCCGATTATGATTCGTGGCGTTCTTGGTCAAGTCAATTGCACTCTGACTATCACAATAAATCACATACTCATCTTATTTTAAACCCAACTCTTGGAGAAACCGTTTTAACCACAACATCTCCTTGCCTGCTTCAGTAGCGGCAATGTATTCTGACTTAGTTGTAGACAAAGCAACACACTTTTGCAACTTGGACTGCCATGATATTTCTCCCCCTGCAAAAGTAAACAAATACCCCGAAGTAGACTTCTTCTTCGTAACTCCGCCATGTCTCAAGATCTTAAAATCCTCCAAGACTGGACTCGTACTACCAAAAACCAAACACAAACTAGAAGTAGCTTTCAAGTATCTGAGAATCCACTTAACTGCTTCCCAATGTTCTCTGCCAGGATTTGACAAATACCTGCTCACAACGCCAACTGCATGAGCAATATCTGGCCATGTACAAACCATTGCATACATAAGACTTCCTACAGCAGAGGAGTAGGGAACTGTTGCCATATCATCTCTCCTTTCCTTGGTAGAAGGACACATGCACTTCGTTAACTTAATATGACTAGCCAGTGGTGTGCTAACTGGTTTAGCATCACTCATGTTGAACCTTGTAAGCACCTCCGGCCAACATACTTCTCTTGTGACAACCACAACCTCTCGGCTTTCCGTCACACGAACAATCTGCATACCCAAAATTTGTTTAATTTGGACCTAAGTCCTTCATATCAAATGACTTAAACAACTCTCCTCGAGCTTTTAATCATATCGACATCATCCCCGCCTGAACTATCAACATATCATCTACATATAGCAATGAATAATGAAGTTACCATCCGGAACCTTTTTACTACACACAATGATGATCTCGCAGAATCGTTCTACTATAACCTTGATCCACCATAAATGAATCAAATTTCATGTACCAACGCTTGGGGCTTGTTTCAGTAGTATACGTGTAAGAAGACAAACTTATTATAAATAAAATTAAATTTCCTCTATTTATTATTTTGAAATAGTAAGGGTTGATTTGATTAATGTGGTTAGTTATGGGTAGAATGCGTAAATATTTCAAATAAGCAAGTGGTTATAAAATATTCATTTTTGTCGGGGAATATTAGTTTGGTCGTGGATTATTCTTACTGTCGGAGAATATTTGTACGACGACGCAGCCTTGTGTGGGTCCCATAATGGAAAACGATTGGATGAAAGAAAATGACAAATATAAGTTGTTTATAAATAGCGGGCGTAGTTATTCAGATTATCTTGTTGGAATACCCGGTGGTTAAAACACGAGAAGACACCTTGATTATTGCACCATTATTATTGATTCTTACTTAGGAAGGCATTACTCAATAATTGTTACGATGAGCTTCTTGTTCAATATTTTATTTTATTGATTCAATAATTGCTACGTTGATATTTTATATTATTGTTGTTTCAATAATTGTCACTACACAGTATTTTCATTATCAGATCAATAATTCATATTAAATAATATTATTGGCAATGTCTAAAAAGTTCTGTCTAATGAGAGGTTTGGTCACCTAATTGCGCGTCAGTAAGGAGAAATCCTTATTGGAAAGCCCCCTCTTTCATGGGAACTGTTTGATTGTCAGTATTGTGATTCTGTAATATTATTTGTGAATAATTAATTATTAATTTATATGATAAGAAAAATATTCATTTTATGTGGATATAGATGGAGAAAATTTTAAAGTGACAATTGTTGAAAAAATGATATTTTATCTTTTCTGATAAATAATTCATTTAAATATATTATTATATTTTAATAATAATATAATGGTGATATTTTACAATGAATGTGTGATATATGAGTATATGAGGAGGAAGAATATTTTTGTTGCAATAAATGTTTAAAACATGTTAAACATGTCGGTGGACCCCATTTCTTGACTGAAATTTGATTATAGCACCGTAAAAATCGCCTGGTTTGTGAATTTCGGTCCAATTTACATTGAAATTTGGAAAAATTTCTTACAGAAATTGTAGATAATGAAATTTCCTATGAAAAAGACATGAGGTTCGAATTTTTCTGATAAAAGGTCTATTTATTATGAATTATTGAAGTTCTGAAATAATTTTTTTTTTAAAGTTTTAAATTTGTTTTAAAAGAAAAACGTTTTTGATATGTTTGGTGGGCTTATTTGTTGTCAAGAATGGCTGAATTCAGATCTTAGAATGTGTGCGTAGGAATTTATATATAATATATTAATATTATATTAAATTTTCTGTTTTGGTGTTCTAAGCATTTTCCTATAAATAGGTACTTAGGTTAGAATTGAAAATCACACCGAAATCAAGTTTTCTCTCTATATTATCGAGCGTATTCTTGTGAGTATTTTGATACCTTGAGTGTTCTTTATCTGGTCTGAAGTTTCATTCAAAGACTATATTGAATTTCATCAAAAAATCTTGTCTTTTTCAAGGTAAGGGATGTTATTTTTTTTAAAATGATATTATTTCTTCTAATATCATTATGCCAAAATATTGGTAAGATTTTTCTTGTGAAATTCTTGTCTTTAGTGTATTGGGAGTTCTTATTCACGTATCTACGACTTTATTCACGCATCTGACAACTTATTCACGAATACTGCCTTTATTCACGGAAAAATTAAAATTTTGTTTTTTTTCCAAAATATCGATTATGGATACTAGCTTTGATTGTATCCATATTTTGATCATTCTTGAATTTTACTTCACTATGATTATTTATGAAGTATTTTTGAACTCGGATTGTTTAAAGCACGAATCCTTAATATATGTTCTTTTGTTTCACTGGATTCGTTTTCTTTAAAATATTTTTCATCATCCTCAGTCCTAAAAGATGATATTACTGAATATCTTTGGCCTGTAGTGCAAAGATGGTTGATTTTCTTATGAATATCTTTGGCCCGTAGTGCAAAGATGTACAGGTGTTGAGATGAACATGATCGACTGATGAATATCTTTGGCACATGGTGCAAAGATGAATATTTGATTCAAGATGAATATTGATTGATGTTACGAGGATAAAATATTGATGATGGACTTTTAAATTCATAGATTAATTTCATTCTCACGTAACTCATCTATGAATTATTATTTCATTGTGAATATTGATCTGAAACCTGTTGTTTATTATATTCTATCAGATTTTTTTCCTGTTGAAGACTAACGATAATTTGTTCTATATTATCTTAGTCATAATATTCTTTACTGGGCTAGTTGAGCTCACCCTTTTCCTTTTTGTTCCATTTTTCTTCTCAGGAGGCGAGAATGTAGCGAGTACTAGTCGGGGTGTGGAATGATGGTTCTAGAAGTTGTTTTAGTAGTCCTCACTATTTTTGTAAAATAATGTACCAATAATTGTAATGAGAACTTAGTTGGGTATGGATATTGTCTAGATGACAATATTTGTATTTAAACTTACAGTTTATATGTTGTATTAATAAAGTTGTAGTTGTTTCTATACCATGTTATTGACAACTCAAAATAAGTGATATATACCTATTTTGGGGGCGTCACAGTACAAACTTTTCTTCAACTTGCAAACCAAGTGTTCTTTCCCTTTAACTTCAAATCCCTCTGGCTGTTCCATGTAGATTTCTTCCTTCAAATCACCATGAAGAAAAGTAGTCTTCACATTCAACTGCTTAAGCTCAAGATTCATACTAGCAACTAATCCCAGCACTACTCGAATAGAAGTCATCTTCAGAACTGGAGAAAAAATCTCATCGAAGTCGATACCTTGCTTTTGAGCAAAACCCTTGACGACTAATCGAGCCTTGTACTTTACTAGTTTTTCACCATCCTTCTTAAGCTTAAACACCCATTTGTTCTTCAATGTTTTCCTGCCCTTTAGAAGTGTAGTCAACTCATATGTGTGATTTTTGTGCAAAGAATCCATCTCATCCTGCATAGCTCTCAGCCAATTGCCCTTCTCCTTATGAGTCTTGACTTCCTGAAAATCCTCTGGCTCCCCCTCCTCAGCAACTAAAAGATATTCAGATGAAGGATATCTAACTGATGGCACATGTTCTCTGGTGGATCTTCTTAGCTGAGGTTCTTCAATATCAGGTTGCTCCCCCTGATCAATACTCTCTGCATCTGACCCATCACCATCGTGCATATCTTCATTTTGACCTCCTTCTCCAACTGTGGCATCCTGTACTGGAGATGGTACTTCACTGAGGTCTAGAACTCTATTATCTCTTTGTGTAGCATTATCAAAATGCTCATAATTCTGGTGCTCATGAAACACCACATCTCTGCACCTGAATAATTTCTTCTGCACTGGATCCCATAACCGGTATCCAAACTCAGCATCTCCATAGCCAACAAATACACATGAAGTAGACTTGTCATCAAGTTTCGATCTTTGTTCCTTGGGGATATGTGCAAAAACCTTGCACCCAAATACCCTCAAATAAGAATAAGACAAATCCTTACCACTCCAAATCTTTTCTCGAATCAAAATCCAACGGTCTTGATGGAGATCTATTAATCGTAATAACAAGCGATCTGACAACTTCACCCCGAATGACTTAGCGGTTTAGTCATTCTCAACATGCATCGCACTCTCTCAATAATAGTGCGGTTTATTCTCTCAGCCACACCATTATGCTGTGGGGTACCAGGAACAGTCTGCTCATGTCGAATGCCATGCATACTGCAATATTCAGCAAACTCCTTAGAAGTGTATTCCCCTCCGTTGTCGCTACGAAAACACTTCAACAATTTTTTAGTCTCCCTTTCAATCATAACATGAAAACTCTGAAAATGCTGGAATACCTGGTCTTTTGTTCTCAACAAAAATACCCACAACTTCCGCGAAGCATCATCAATAAAGGTAACAAAATACCTATTTCCACCCAAAGACTCAACCTCAATGGGTCCACATACATCAGAATATACTTTCACTAGTAGCTCTGATTTTCTTTTAGCTGAACTACTAAAAGAAACTCTATGTTGTTTCCCAAACAAACAATAATCACAAGGGCTTAAAATAGTACCTTTAGCAAAAGGAATGAGTGACCTTTTTGCTAGTAATTGCAACCCTTTCTCACTCACGTGGCCAAGCCTCTTATGCCATAAGTTTGACGAAGAGTCATCCTCAACTACATTCAACTCACTAGAACACACCTTCACATGAGTCTTGTACAACGAACAACAAGCAACACCTCTTGCAATCACCATAGAGCCCTTGGTAAGCTTCCACTTTCCACTGCCAAAGTGATTCTCATAGCCTTCTTTGTCCAAGGCCATGCCAGAAATCTGGTTGAGACGCAAATCTGGAACGTGTCTAACATCCCTTAAGGTAACAGTGCAACCAACACCTGTCTGAATGCAAACATCACCAATTCCAATAATCTTGGACTGATTAGTATTTTCCATTCTTACATACCCAAAGTCTCTAGCTTTGTAAGTTGTGAAAAATTCTCTCTTAGGTGTAGCATGATACGAGGCACCAGTATCAACCACTCAATCAACTTTCTGATCATCAACATGCAAGCATTCTTCTTCCCCAAATGAAAGAATCACAACGCCTCTTGATGGCGGCGCCGTGTAGTGTTCTTCTCTTCAACCTTTCCCTGCTCACCATTTTTCTGCTTGTCTAACCAGATTCTGCAATTTCTCTTGTAATGACCTTCCTTATTACAATGGAAGCATCGATACGTTTCACCTTGTCTGGTCTTTGACTTGCTCTTGTGATTTTTGCTTTTGTTGCGACTTGTATCTCCTTTGTGAGATCCTCTAAAATTGCTTCTGCCCCTATTCTCTGTGACAAGAGTATGAGTCTCAAAATTTACGCCTTGCTCCTTTCGCCTTGTCTCCTTATTATGAAGACTGTCCTTGACTATCTGCATAGTCATTTTTTCTTCTGGAGTTGAATTGCTTAGAGACACCACCAAAGTCTCCCAACTGTTTGGTAACGAACTGAGAAGCAAAAGAGCCTGAATCTCATCATCAAGATTCAACTTCATGGTGGACAGCTGGTTCACCAAATCTTGGAACTCACTCATATGCTCCGATACATTGCTCTCGTCCTTGTACTTTAGATTCACAATTTTCCGAATGACAAAAATTTTATTTTGTGAATTCTTCTTCTCGTACATAGACTTTAGTGTTGTCCATAAAGTGTGAGCATCCGTCTCCTGCGAAACATGGTGGAACACACTTTAATCAATCCACTGCCGGATGTGACCAATAGTCTTCCTATTCATTTTATTCCAATCAGCCTCAGACTTATCCGCGGGCTTCTTTCTCTTGAACTCCAACGGATCATACAAATCCTTTCAATAAAGGATATCCTCCATTCTGGGCTTCCAGATCGAAAAATTTGAAGAGGTCAATTTAATCATGGCTCCGACTGATTCCTCCATAAAATTTATCAAAAACAACCGAGCAAATAATCTTAGCTCTGATACCAGTTGTTGGGAAAAAATCACCTCCCAAATACCGTTATCTTTGATAAATTAGACGGATGTGTCAAACAGATTAAATTTGCAGTTCCACCAAAATAATAACCACTGTAGAAAATAATGAGTAGAAAATATCCAACCATGAGACACCAAGATTTTTACATGAAAAACCTTCTAAAACTAAGAGTTAAAAACCACGGAACAAACTCCGAAGAATTCACTAGAATAATATGAGAGAATACAAAGATATCTTAATTTGAGTACAAACCCAAATTACTTCACCATAATAACTATGTGATGGAACCCAAATAAAACACTCTTTTCTTTGAACTATTTTTCTCTCTATTTTTCCAAAGCTTTACAACAGCTTTTCTCTCTTTCTCTCCTTAAACTCTCGGATGAGAGTATATATTTTTTGGTGTGTCTTCTTCTTCCATTTGCTGCCCCTTTTATTACCACAAACTGAGGGAGTCAAGAAAATGCCTAGGCAGATTTCAATGGACGGGCATTAATGGTGTGAGGACTTTGACTGACAGTATTAACTTAGATTATTTTAAACCTAAACAACTGATTTATGCATGATACATTATATGGTCAAATCATTACAGTAGATTGCGTTGTTGATTGAGTTCTATTACCTTGTATAATTAGTTACAAATTAATGCATAATATTGGTAAAAAGATGCATCATTATAGATGTTAAAATTTCATCTATGTGACTGAATCGCATACACTGTATTTGTAATTATGCACTATATTTGCTATGAGAAATTTCTAATTTATATTTTTTTAGAAATTTTTATTGGAGTTAGTTTGACAGCATTCTCTTCTATGTGGGGTTCATATTGCTTTCATGAAATATATACATAATTTTTGTTTGCTCTTAATTTATGAAAATATTAACAATGTTCGTGTGAAAAATAAATAAAAATATTTTTGTGATTACAAACAAATAATAGCTTGATATCTTTAAATTTGATAAAAATGTGGGGATCTTTGTATGTCTATGTGGATGACATGCTTATCATTAGTATTTTAAATTTCTTTCAAACTGCTCGAGACCTGACATTGCATATGTTGTAAATAAATTGAGTATATATACACATAATTCTAATGAGTATTGAATAGTCATTTTTAGAGTGCTTAAGTATTTAAAAGGGATTATGAATTATAGTATATTGTTTACAGGTTATCCATATGTTCTTGAAGGGTACACTGATGCTAACTGGATCTATGATTCAAATGAGATTAAATTCACGAGTGAATTTGTGTTCACCCTTAGTGGTGGTGGTGTCGCTTGAAAATCAACCAACCGAATGAATCTGAGCTTATTGCTTTGGATTTGGCAAGTGTTGACGTTGATTGGTTGAGAAACCTATTAGCAAATATCCCTTTATGCAAGAGACCAATTCCATCCGTGTCTATACGTTGTGATTGCCAAGCCGCAATATGTTGAGTTTTTAATCAAACTCATAATGATAAGAATAGGCATTTCGCTTAAGGAATAAAAATATTCGACAGCTGCTTAATGATGGTGTGATATCTCTAGAGTATATAAGGTCGGAAATGAATTTATCTGGCCCTTTGACCAAACCACTTAACAAAAGGCTTATAGAGACTACATCTAGGGGGATGAGAGTTATGCCTAAAACAAAGATCAACAGTGATAGTAACTCAACATATGTGAATGAAAATCCTAGAAATTAGGTTGATATAGGTAATAATAAGTCACAGGTTGATTATTGTGGCACTATATAATTTATATATTTTATGTTCATTCCTATGGTGTATGATATTGCATTTGTAGCGAATGAGGATTGAGCTTTAAGCTCTTAATATTTTCATAGTCCATATTGGATAAAATCAAATTATCGAACCGAATCGAATTTTTTTCGGTTATTCGGGTATTTTTTGTAATTCAGTTATATCCGATTTTATTTTTAATTTTCGGGTTCGGATTTGACTTTTAATTTTGGGTTATTCGTTTAACTGAATACCCGAATTAAAAATAAAAAAAATGAAGGTTTAAAAATTAAAACTACAAGCCTTGTCTTAATTCTCAGATGTCACCCTTGACTGTCACTGCAAGCCTCATCTCAATTCTCAGATCTCACTCTCGATTGTCCCTCATCCATTTTATCTCTCACTACTCAAAACCCAAATCGAACTCTCATCTCTCATTTGCCAAAACCTAAATCGATCGATCTCACAGATTTCATCGATCCTGATACTCTCAGCCCTCAAATTTCGCGATCAAAGTCGGGTGATTTGGTTCTAGGGTGGGGAGATGGGTCTTGTAGGGAGCTAAGGGAAGGGGAGGAATTTGAAGTTGCTAGAGTTCTCAATCTTCGGCTTGAAGATGAGACCCAGCAGAGAATGAGGAAGAGGGTGTTTCAGAAATTGCATTCACTATTTGGGGGATCAGATGAGGAGTGTTTTGCTTTTTGGGCAGGATTTTAACTCGAACCGTTCCCAGTTTAGGGAGAAATTTGCAGTTAAGAAAGCAAAGGAGAGGCCATGGGATGGGATGCTTACTCAAATGGGAACAGGTCTCCATTCTCAAATATTAGAAATGCTCATTATGGTTTAAATTGGATTCAACAATGTGAAGCAGGAAGGCACGGTAGAAATTTACAGCCCTCGTACTCCACCAAAAAAATCTACACGAGGCAGTCGGAAAAAAAAAATCAGACTCTCTATTTCTTAATTTCGGTTATTACCCGAACAATTGAATAATAAATTCGGTAATTCGTTAATTCGGTAATTTTGTTAATGGGTAATTCATTTATTTGTTTGGATATCAAAATTATACAAATTTCGATTTTCGATTATAACCGAATAACCTATTCGGTTCGGGTATAACTGAATGATCAGTCCTAAATGTGGTAAGCTACAAAACACACTAGATGAAAAACAACTATGTGAGAGTAAAGGTGGGGCCGCCGTTATGTGAATTTAGGCAAATTCTCTAAAGCTCTCAAGAAACAAGGATTTGGCGCATGGTCGAAAATGTGCCAACTCGCATTAAATAAGCCCGTTTCGAAATTGTAATATGAATGATAAGTGTTTAAATTCATTCTAAAGGAATGTGATTCATAAAAACTTATTGTTTCACCTATTTCCTATGAATTTAGCTTTATTTATTTTATGTATTGGTTCATAGCTCAAAAGACATCAATACTTGTGCATTGCATTTTCACTTCTTGATTTTTATTCATATTTCTCTAAATATTTGTCTTTGAAATTGTGAGGGATTGTTAGATTATTTTTAATTTATAAAATTAGTCTATTGAATAAACCAAAGAGATGTTAATGATAAGTTTTTAGTGACTATAAACAACAAACACGTTTATAAAACCACTAACATCTTTCAAAAAAAAATTTGAAGTCGAAATTTTTACTACTTAAATACTTTTATTATGTTATTATTATATTTTTTTTCAACATAATTTGTTTAAATTAAAAGACCTTGGCCCAACTTACATAACAAATGGTCATGACCATGTTGTGAGGTGCAATTGTTCTGAAGGTCAGTGAATATAATCTGTGTGACTTCATTCAGTTGCGTCCACAATCTTTTTTATTTTAGATGGGATGATATTAGCATTATTAATTTAATAATTAGTCCCTATTTTATTCTATCAACAAAATAGAGGGTACCACAACCAATTGGATTATAGAAATGTACTCGTCCATAACACCGTCACACAAATTTTATAGAACATAGATACTAGTCCCCTCGCCCCCTCCCCCCACCCCCACCCCCACCCCCACCCCACACCACATAATTTAAGACGTTTTCGGTATATCAAAGAGATATAATGAGAGAATTATAGAGAAAATAAAAAGAAAAGAAATATAAAGTTGTATGCTAGGCTTGTAAAATTGAACCAGGAGTAATTGAGAGAGGGGAAAGGAGTACTAGTGCGTAATTTGACAGAAAAAATAATTACTTAACATTGCTATTAATGAGATTTCTATAATATGTGAAATTGTGTCTTAAACGACTTATATAATGGAAAAAAAAAAAGAATTCATTTTTTTTAGCTCATTTATATATTAAAAAAACATACATTTTCATTTTAAGACAACATATAAAATATGCATGATATTCTTAGTTAACTTATGATCATTATCTTCTTGCTACTATTTTTAACATTACAGTACTGCCGTTAAATTATTTAATATGAAATTCTAGCTCCCTTTGTTTTAAATTATAAGATCGTTATTGACATTTAAAATTAAAATAAGATATTTTCAAATTAAAATTTGAAATAATTTATTAAAAATTATGGAATAATAAATAAGTTTAAATATAATTTACTATCCTAAACTATAGGTCATATTCCACTTCGATGATGCACCTTCTAATTTTTTTAATTAGATGATTGAACTATTGATTTTTTTTTTTCAATTCCATTCAATTGAGACCGTCACGTCAAAAATTGCTAACGTGACTATCTAGACAGGGCCGACCCTAAGTTTTGAAGGGCCTAAAGCAGACAACAAAAAAATGGGTCTTTTGCGAATTGTTATTAAGACAGGCATAAAAAAAAGAATTACTTTTCTTGAACAAAAGAGCATCAATACGAAAGAATATCAAATATAATAACCGACTATTTCAATATTTTCAAAGCATCATTTAAATATCACATTATCACTAAGTCAAAAAAGTAATTACCAAATAGGACCTCCATTATGAAGAGTCTAACACTACTCCCAAACAATTAAAAAAACCCAAAAAACTGAATCTGATGATGAACCCCCTGGTACATAATAATTAAGTTATTTTGTACAAATTATATGCTTTAAATATGTAGAATATTACAATAATCAGTGTAGAATATTACAAATTGATTATTTGCTTTAATATTTAAGTATTCTATTTAAGTAATAAAATGAATAGAATATTTAAGGGGGCCTAAAAATTTTTGAGCCTAAAACCCGAGTACCTTGGACTTTAGCCCAGGGCCGGTACTATATCTAGGTGGGGCATAACTCAGCTGATATATAATTAAAAAAATATTTTAATTTTTGATTACACATTTATTATATATTGAAGGGCAAATTTATCAAACTCTGTTTTCACCCCCTCCCGACATCTCACTGCTTCGAAGAGCTTTCATAACAAACCACCGGAGACTGGTCAGAGCCCGATCATACCGGCCAAACCTCCATGAAATCCGTCCATTAAGATGAAAACTCGGGACCAATGAGAACATGAAAACACCAAATTTAAACATGGATTAGGTTAAAAATGGAAGAAACAACCAAAATCAGATGGGATACAAGCTACCAATACCGAGATCCAAACATCTTCAAAACCATATCCAAATGGGTGGGTCGATTAGAAAAAAAGAAAGGGGAAATAACAGTCATAAATCCCAGAATTCGGTCGTCAAACATATTAGATAGTCGCTAGCATAACATGTAATCATGTATTCAACTTCGGTAAATATAAAGAAAGCCTATCAAAATAATGAAATCTTTCTATCATAAACAGAATGTACATGAGGATATAAACAGACTTTGCGGGAGACAAAATCAATTTGTCGGTACCTTATGTAGTTAGTTTGTCAGACACTCATAGAAAAAAGGTTGCCCCACAAAAAAGGAAAAGAAATATAGACCATGGCAACACTTTGAGGTCCTGTTAGACTGCTCCACTCACAAAACATATGACTTCACCAACACAAACAAGTATACCACTGGAATCTAAATCAAATCCAAATACCGGCATATTCAAGATCTGATTTAAGAACCCCATATCCGAACCAATCCCACTTCCAAACCCCAACCCAAACATCCATCGAGATCCGAAACCCCATATCCATGAACCCCAAACGACCACCACTTCAGATCATAACTTTTCAGTTTTTTCAGATCTAGCCGAGTTGGATGCGGAATTGCAATTGGGATTCCCAAAATCAACACAAACCCATTTACTGTATTTTCAACTTCTTCCTCCATTCTTTTTATTATTTTCTTTCTTGTTGCGATTCTTTAGATTGGGGAACGAGAGTTTTGTGGGTAGCAGCCGCATAGATTTTAGATAAGAAATGGTGGGGTTTTGATTATGATTGATAAAAGAAATTTTTTACAGAAGACGAGTAAAGGGGAAATGGGTAAATGTTTTTCAATATTTTTTTGCTCAATAATTGTTATTTTAGTTATTAAATGTTTTTTTTATTTTGTTATTATAGTTTGACGAATTTATTTTTGACTAAACAATTAATGGATGTTAATAAAATATTAAAAATAATATTTTTTTTTAATTACACATCAGTTGAACAAAATCCTAACCATATTAATAATTTCTGATGTGGCAAGCTCAATTTGATGTAATTAAAAAAAATTAATAGTTCAATCATTTAATTGATAAAATTGAAAGATGGATCATCGAAGTGGAATATGTTATATTGTTTAGGATAGTAAATTATGTTTAAGCCTAATAAATATTATAATAAGTAGTATTTTTTAGATAGTTTACAATATTCATCATTGTATCGATTAAATTTTAAAAAAATTATCTCAATTTTATATTTTAAAATATCTTAAATTAATTTCAAAAAATCAATAATAATTTTATATTTTGAAGGGGAGGGAATATGTTGCACATAAGGGTGTAAACGAATCTAGTCGATCCGAGTATTGAGTTGTTCAGATTTGGTTTATAAAATTTATCGAGTATAAAATAAGGTTTGATTAAGGCTCATTTAGCTACCGAGTCGAGTACGATTTCGAATCGAGCCCGAGCAGTTTGGACTTTTCAACGAATATGATCCGAGTATCAATAGAAAATTATAATTTGAAGAGGTTTGAGTAATTTATCGAACTTTAAAATGTGCTCATATTTGACTCATTTATATTTCGAGTCGAGCTCAAATCGAACTTTTAATCGAACGAGTACGAATCGAGTCCGAACTATTTGCTTATTTTACAGCCTTAGTTGCACATTAGAAGTTGTATAAGAATGTTCTATTATTCTCCTAACTTTATTTAGCCGCGTGGGATGGCCACTGGCCTTGAGTAGACAAATGCACTATAAACATATATAGCAAAATTTGGAATAATTAATTAATGGTGTGTTTTCATTTTAAAATTTGGTGTTTAGTTTGTGGATATACTAATTAATAATTATGAGGGAAGAGAAAAATATAAATAATAAATTGAAACAAAGAGAAAAACGCATGATATATACGTAATTTTTGGGACCCTAAAGCACTTATATGTATATTAAATATATGCATGCATGCATATGCATGCGGGCACGGGCACACACACATACATATGTATGTATACATGCATTTACAATGGTGAAGTCAAAAATTTTCGTTAATGAGGTCAAAATTATTATTGAGTTAAAAATTATTGAGTTAATAATTTAGCCGAACCAATTTTTTTAATATTTTATACTTTCAAGTATATATATATATATATATATATATATATATATATATATATATATATATATATTACAATAAAAATATAATGAGTAATAATATATGGTATATGTAAAATTCTAAATTTTACTTATAAAAGATTTAATTTTCTCGATTTTTTTTTAAAATTATGGTGTGGATTTGAGATAATGTTATAGTTGTGGGTAATATTTATAAATTTTGAAAAGTATGCAAGTTGTTGTATAATATTCGATTGGTCTGGGAATATTCTTTTTGTTTGAGAATATTCGTATGCGACTAAGACAATCATTAATGGACCCCCATTAATGTAATTATTGTTTGATTGAGAAAACGACAAAAAATATTTTATGAAAATAACTACGGAAACTTTACCGTTAAAAGCTGTTGAACTACTTTCAGTAGTAAAGAAAAGAATGTCTGGCGTGATTGCGTAGTAGCACACGGTATTGATTATTGATGCTTACGTGAGAAGTCACTCGGTTTTTGTTAAATTATTGATGCGATGAATTGTTGCATAAGATCTCACGTTATTTGATTCAATTATTGTCGATATTTTATATATTATTAAATCAATAATTGAGATGACAAAGTTATTAATATTATTATTTACAATATTAACAATGTCTAGAAGTTACATCGAGGAGAGGTTTGGTCACCTAATTACAGGCGTCAATAGGGAGAAATCCTTATTGGAAAGCCCCTCTTTCCTGAGAAGCGATCTCAATCGATTAATAGTGCGAATTATAATAATGATGATGAGTTTTGTTTTATTTGTATTATTAATGTAATAAAATGTAAAAGTTTTTATATAAAATGAATACTTTTATAAAGTTATTTGTTTTATTAGACAATAATTATAATATATTATATTTTATTATGCATAGTGTTGCATAAAGTGCTCATATAGTATTTTGCGTAGTAAAACCTTTTATATAAAAAATGTAATACATTTATAAAGTTATTTATTTTATTATACAATAATTAGAATATATTATATTTTATTATGCATAGTGTTGCATAGTGCACTGCATAGTATTTTTGCATAGTAAATTTTTTTTTTATATAAAATAGAATACTTTTATAAAGTTATTTATTTTATTAGATTTTAAATAATATATATATATATATATATATATTTTTATTAAATAAGTATCCTTTCTATTTTTCTATAAATAGGAAGCTTAGTTAAATTGAAATCACAAATGAAGTTCGGAGAATTCTTCTATAATCTCTTGGCGTATTTCTTTAGAGTTTTAAGAAGCTTTGAAAGTAGTCTGAAGTTTTCTTCAAGAATATCCTCGCCTCTACCAAATGTAATACTTTTCTTTTACAAAGATGAGGGGTATTATTTCTTTTGTATTCATGAAGAGAACTTCATTATTCCATTCTTTATCATTATGTTGAAATAACTTGTCTATGCGAAGTACCACATACATGGTAAAATTCTTCAGTTATTTCATTCTTTATTATTCTCATGAACATCATATGCGTGTTTTACGCATGACATGGTTCCGTTATTTATTATTCTGTTGGAACATCTTGTCTGTGCGTTTACGCATGACTTGAGTTCCGATTATTTATTATTCTGTTGGAATATTCTGTATGCATGCGTTCTGAATGACTGGTTCCGTTATTTATTATTCTCGTTGAAATATCTTGTCTGTGCGCTTACGCACGACTGAATCCGTTATTTATTATTCTATTGAAATAACTTTTATCTGTGCGATTATCGCATGCCCGGTGATTTCTTTTGTTATTCCATTCTTTATTATACTACTCGGTTGGTTAAAGTTTTGACTTTATACTCCATGAAATTAGTGGAATATCATTGATATTTCAAGCTTCATCTAGTATCTTTTTCATGAAAATATTCTTCCGAGCATTCTTAAATTTTACTCTACAAAGAAGTATCATGTTGACAATTTGGACGTTATTAGTTCTTGGATAAATTAATTCTTGAACTTGTTTTATTGAATTATTATGTCATTGTCATCATCCTCATGTTTATATTATGTTGAAAGTCATATGTGGCTTGTAGTGCATAGATGGACTTGGTATGATTATGACTAGGGATTATTCGGTATAATCATGACCGTAATGTTATAAATGATGACCCAAGATAATAACATGAGTTGAAATGGAGCACTATTTAATATCATATCCAATTAGGTATTATAATCCCTATCATTTGACACTAAAAATTTGTGGAAAATTTTTTTCTTTTAAATTTTATTTTAAAAAATCGATGTATCTTATCCTATTTATCTATACTCCAACTAATAAGAATATGATATTTTTATTATTAATGGTAAGAGTATAATAGTTCAAACGTTGAATTTTATTTAGTTTTTTTAATAATTCTAAACAAAACAAACATAACATGATATTATTTTAAATTATTTCATGAATAATTCTATAAAAAATAAACATATAATTAGAATTATTTAATCTTAAAATTAATAATCTTAAAATAATAATCTACTATAAAAATATAATTTCAAAATTATAATCTTTCTAAATAAATATGGCCTGAACGTATTAATTACTGCTCGTTATTAGAAATTTGGAAAAATGACCGGCATATAAAAGTTGGTTCACTAATTAACTAGCACGATGTGGATTACGAGCAGTGGCGGATTTACGTGAAGGGTAATATAGGCAGCTGCTCCTGTTAATTTTTTTTTTATATAGATATAAGGACATGATAAATATATAAATTAATAAATTTAAGAGGGGTTGTCACCAAAAAAATTCCTCAATCCGCTCTTGAATTCGAGGGGAATATAACGGAAATGAAAGAATTGATCCAAGGCGCCTACAAGAAAGACAGACAAGGGTGGAGATTGAAATGTTAGTAGACAGAAAAATAAAGACGGTAGTATATTCCTTTATACGATGCTATGATTGTTTATAAAAATTATTTTTAGGATTAAATTATTTGTTTTAATTTAATATTATTTTAAATTATTTTATTTAATAATGTGGATTAATAATTTTTTAAATAGTCTTATTTTTAAAGCTATTTATGATGGCCTATACAATCCTATAATGAATGAGATTAATAGTCCCTTCATTTTAAGTTATCAAATGACTTTATGAGATTAATAGTCCCTCTACAAATGATTAAATAGTTCAAAATAGAATTAAACTAGATACAAACCTCCGCGTTGCGGCGAGATTATTCAATATTTTAATAATAAATATGTACATACAATTAATAAATTAAAATATAATAAGATTAACATAGTAGATTGTTGTGCGATGATCAAATTTTATCCAGAAAAAACAGATGAATATACATTGTAAAGGGTAGTGTTGAGATAAAGTAGTGATTTTATTAAATAATAATTAAATTACAAAGGATAATATCAAAACAGTTGATATTATCAAAACAGTTTAGATTTTTAATGATTTAAGGGATTATAAATCTAAAAAATTAAGAGAATGACATTATGCTATTAACTGTTTAGATTTGTAGTGATTTAGAAGATTATAAATCTAAAAAATTAATTAATAGCATAAAGTAGTGGTTTTATTAAATAATAATTAAATTACAAAGAATAATATCAAAACAGTTGATATTATCAAAATAGTTTAGATTTGTAGTGTTTTAGGAGATTATAAATCTAAATTTTAGGGGAATGAATTAGGATTTGTTTTCATCCTCATTTGTTAGGTTAGTTGGACAGTTTTGTTAAGAGTCTTAAGAAACATTAATTAGACAAGACACGTGTTGAATTGTGAGAATTACAGGTGTCAAGTTATGGTATCATGTATTGTGTTTTAGTATATACTAGATACAAACCCGCGCGTTGCAACGAGATTATTCAATTTTTTAATAATAAATGTGTACGTACAATTAATATATTAAAATATAATAAAAAGATGATAAATTATTGTGCGATGATCAAATTTTACACAGAAAAACAAATGAATATAAATTGTAGGGGATAGTGGTGAGAGTTTACCTGTTTGTGCATTACACTATACGCATGTGACTATTGCTGGTTTGTATATTACACTATGTGACTATTGCTTTTGAGTGCGGAAAGAGTGAAAAATTCGAATAGCATTATAAATTTCTGATGCAGCAAAATAATGGTACATTAGAAATAACACTTGTACATGAAGAAAGATAGTCAGACATCACTGATGATGTGGACAATCCAAACAACTTTTACCTGGATCATGAGCAGGTTATTATAAGTAAGTTTATGTAATCAGTATACTCAGTTCATCCATCCTGGAAAGATAGTCTACTTTTTTTATATATATAAAAAATTTAACCATAAAAATTGATTGGGACACAATCAATGTCCAATATCACAAAAATTAAATATTATTTGGTACATTGATTTTGGAAGTGGGCTATCATTTGGGACTGAGAGAGACATCCTTTTAAAATTCTATAGTAAATCTAAATCTCTAGAACTTGTGACTTTATCTTCAAAAGGATCCACAGATAAAAGCCAAAACAAATTTATGATGGAAAGAAAAAAGATTCCACAGCAACCAACATATGTGAAACGAACCAGATTCTTAAAACAACGTTTAAAGTAAGAAGGAATCTCTTAATGAGACCTCACAAAACAGTTTATTATTATGATTTGTTAGGAAACCTTTTAAAGAAATGAATCTCTATTAACCAAATGTACAAAGTATTTTTTTTAACCCCAACAAAGGCATGCGACTCAACAATTAAATGGAATTGATCTCCTTAATTCTGTTCTAAAAAACAATTAAATGGAATTCAAGGCTAACTTACCGACTATTTGGTAACTCTCTACTTTATCCATTCAATTAAATGCCTTTTGCCCATCCTGCAATAAAATTAAAATATTATTATATCAATAGATATGATAATTTAATACATTATTTTAACGTAACTAATACATTATCTTTCTAAAATACATTAATGATAACACAAATGGCATTATCTTCTTCCTCATTTAACTCTTTTCCACTAATGTCCAAATTCATAGCAAACATCTTATTTTTATTTTCTTTATTATTTACTTTAAAGGTTATGTGAACCTAAGCCAGTACAATTCCTATCTAAAGCAACTGGGATTAAAAGCCAATTTGATTATGTTGAATAGTCGTTGGACACTAACTCTCTAAAATCTGGAGATATTAACTCAACACTAAGATAGAGTATAGTTGAAAGTAAAATTCCTAATGAGATTCATGTTTTGTTTTTCCAGATAATCCCTACTTAGAAATGTTATTCACTCCCCCATCCCCCATCCCCCGCCACCCACCACCCACCACCTAAAAAGGACAAAAGAGAGACAGAGAGAAATCATTCTAATTATTAAACAAGCATGAATAAAAATTTCCTAAAAATATTGGAAGTTGAAACAACTAAGTTAAAAATAATAGTTATGTTGGTATTTTTGGTAATTTTTAAGAAATACCTAAAATGGTTTTAAAAAAAAACAAACACAAAATTAGGCAATCTAATATAGAAGATCACATGTTCCTGCAGGGTTAGGTTCCTTTGGGTAATAATAATGCCTCCTTTAAAATACTTCACATCTTCACAAAACCATCTTTTTCGCAAGAAATACTTCTAACAACTAATTTCCTAACTTCAAAAGTAGATTCATCTACCAATATTATCTCATAGCACCAAAAATATCTATGAGGACGAAAATGTCACATTAAATCAGAGTACCAAACTCTCAAGACATAATTTGAGTGAAAGCATTAACCTTTTTTACAAATGAAGAGAACCATCTCCGCCGAGACAAGTAGAGCCAGTAATAGCTACTTCGGTGCTTCAAGTAATCATGCTTTGATTTGACTGCCCTAAATAAAATTATACCCAGTCTATGAAGCTTCATTGCAAATATGGTACCATCTTCATTGGCAACCTCAAAAATATCTAAAATACACGCTTTGTTAGAATTTCTGAACAGTGCAAGAAAAACACGGATTAAACTAAAAAATGCTTCCTCTGTCCCGAAAGAGAATCCATTTAAAAGACAATTTTTTTTTAAAATAACTTAAGCTTGTTAATGTATCCTCCATATACCATATTAAAACAACAACTATCCATAAAGTTGCTCCACCTGGCATTAACTGCTCAAGCTTTCTTTCATGTAGAAAAAATGCTGCATAAGAATGTGCAATACAAATGGCAAATTTTAGAACCCATAACACTCGGCATCTTTAATTATTTTTTTAAAGGATTGTTTGGGGACATCTCGCAAAGGGAAGCAACTCTTAACTTGGCATAGAATGACTAATTGAAAGAAGAAAAGTAATTATTATCGGACTCTTTCCCTACACCAATTTGACGACCCACATCTGTAAAAATTCCACCGTTAACCAAAGTCTTTATCGCAAGAAAATCGTAGCCAATGTAGGTGAGTCAGAAACCATCATCTACAATACATGAAAGAGAGAGGAAACAACCAAGTGGGTATTGCAAGGTCTTCAAAAAGTTATAAAATAATATATTTAGTTATTTATTAATGAACAACTACGTCTATATTGTATGGACACACATGATTAACTCACACTTGGAAGAGTCGTGATGCAACAACTTATGCTTGAGCAAGTTCTTCATCACCCTGTACGTATAGAATTGGAAGAGTCATGTTGCTTACGTATGTTAAATATATAATATCACCTTGAACTGGCTAAAGATTGTGAAGCTGCTAAGGTGTTTTGAGTGAAAATTACATAAAATGGAAAGATGTAAAGATATGGGAGTGAATTCGTAGATTTATTTTACTGTAGAAGTCGAGTCCAAAAGAGAGTGAATCTTGATGAGGTGGTCTAGATGGAAACATTGTATCGTTTTGAAAGGACATCCTGACAGGTTCAAAAGACGTGACAGACATAATAAGTTTTTGGATTCCGAAAACAGTGTTAAAAACTTTTTAAAGCATAGACATTTCCTTTAAAGCACCAATCACTGTAATTACCAATAGTGATACACACCCTCAAATACTTGTATCATCATTTCACTGCAAGCATTTAAAAGAAAATAATTAGGCAAAAGCATGTAATGACACCAAGAAAGAAAAATGTGACAAAAAAACTCTTACCAAATTAACTAATATTCATTATCAATAAGATAATCATTAAGCTTTTTAACAACAATGTTGCAATGCCATGTAGTCATTGGCTCATTGTAGATACCAAAAATCAAGGCATTGGTGGTATTATTAATAGTGATACTTCCAAGACCCTGAAACCAAAGTTAAAAAAGAGTTAAAGGCAAAAATTAAGAGGGTCACATCCTAAATGACATGACATATAGCAACTACTCACGTCCGAATTAGACTAACATGTGTAGGAAAGTGTTCCGTTTTGAGTTATCTGTGCCTGAAACTATATCTCATTCTTGCATATCAGATAATCTAAAAGAGAAAAAGTGAAATGTTCGAAGGACATACATGTCACACAGAACATGTATAAGGAAATTAATCCAAATATTCCAAATACATGTCACATAGAACATGTCACACAAAATATCCAAATAATCCAAATTAAAAATTCAAATGAGATATTTAAAACAACCAAGATACGTAGTAAAATGAGATAATGAATTAAATTAATATGAACCAGTAAAGTTGTCATCTTTTTCGATTTTGATCTTCTTTTGCATTTTGTTGGTTGACATTTCAACATCAGTTGACTGAGATACTTGTACATCATCATCGCTGATTGAATGTATAGCCCTTTTGCTTATAGGTGTGACACAATTGACAACATCGAGCATTGACTCACCCTGTATAGACTGTAGTAAAAGAATTAAACTTGTGAAGGATTCAATTATTTTTTTTCATATGTATAAACAAATTTATTGTAGGATTCAATTATTTTTTCATATGTATAAACAAATTTATTGTAGGATTCAACATCAACCAAATGATATTAGCTGAGGTTCATCATCACATATACTTGTGTAGGATTCAATTATTTTTTCATCGTTAGTCATCCTAGCAACTGTGTATTACTAAGGATAATATCAAAAATAACCTCTGTTGCAACAATATATTAAGTTCATCCGGAAAACAATCAGAGTCTCCATCCTTTAACGCATTTAAAAAATATGAAAATATTTGATATAAATCTAAAATCTGTTTAGATTTATAGTAGCGATTGAGGGGATTATAATCAATAAATTAAGAGATAACAAATAAATTACAAAAGATAATATCATAATTAAATTACTAAGGATAATATCAAAATAGTTGATATAAACCTAAAAACTGTTTAGATATAGTAGTGACTTAGGGGATTATAATCAATAAATTAAGAATAATTTCAAAATTACTAAGGATAATATCAAAACAGTTGATATATTTAAATTAAGATATAACAAATAAATTACAAAGGATAATATCATAATTAAATTACTAAGGATAATATCAAAATAGTTGATATATTTAAATTACAAAGGACTAACTGATTACTTCATCACAGCTGAAAACAAAACACGAAATACAACATATCTACAACAATAATGATTCGAATAACAGCAGTAACCATAATTAGATCAAACAGAGTTCACAACAAAGTTCTTAAACAAACCAAAATGACTGATATTTATTTCTGTTAGTAGAACTAATATTTAGTATTGCAGTGGGAGAAATTCCAAGTATTGAATTGGTTAGGCAATAGACCGCCTTAAATTATTAGGAAATAAAAATAGTCACTACTGCCATCCAAATACTCCACTCAAACGTAACAATTAGTCAATAGACAACTACAACTGGTTAAATCAAAGCAAACAACCTTGTATAATACACATAGAAACACATGCACACAAAAATATGCATTCATACTTTTGGATTAAACTGACAAGATCGTGGTCACTTTATTCATCATATCCCCATGAGGATTAAATTGCTGTGATGTCAATATAACACTAATATAAAAATATAAACATATACCAATGCTTTATGAACATTTATGTATATAAAGAGAGAGGGACTATGGATACCGACATAGACAAAACCAGTCCAGTTACCCAAATTGAGGTCAATGAAGCTCTGAATAGTGTCAACGCTCAGCAATTTTTTTTATGCTGTTTGAGAGGAGTATGCTTCTTCATTGGGTCCGATTCATCATTTGGGGCTGATTGAACGAATTGGAACGTCATATTTGAAGATATGATTCCAGATGTTATTTTAGATGATATGATTTCAGAGTTGTTATTTTAGAGGGGCTTTTTTGTCAAGGATATTTTTGTAAAGGGTAATTAGGAGCATTAATTAGGATGGACAAGTGTGATTTTTTAGAATGACATATGTCAATTTATTGTGCTATGTACTGTGTTTTAGTATATATAATAAATAATAGATATATAATAGATTTAGTATATGTGACGCCCCCAAAATAGGTATACATCACCTATTCTGAGTCGCCAAATACATGGTACAGAATACAAATTCAATCTTTAATATACAACAAGAAAGCTGTGAGTTTTAAAATAAATATTGTCTTTTAGACAATATCCACTCTCAGAATAAGTCCTCATTACATTATACTTTAAATCAAGGTCGTTAGGAACACAAAGTCTGGAGTTGACTCGAAGTATTCCTTCTTCATCGATTCTTGCTTCCCAGATAAGACCTTCTTGCACTTTCTTCCTCATACGCATCGGCCTTCAGTGCGTAATTTGAGCAACTTTAACTTTATCGATTAAAGTCGGTTCTACTCGTATATTCGCCATCATCACGTGGGTCCTCGGGTTTTATCTCTATCTCCATCTTTTGCAAGTCATACAAAATGGGCCTTTGTGTTGACAATATCGCACTTCGTACCCGCATATATGATCTTCTACTCAATCGTCATTTACCACGTTAAACTTTTCGAGGATGGTATTGGATGGTATGATCATAATCTTTCAACAGATTCAAGCCAACGACTCATCGCGCATGTTGAGTTCCTTTTGAGTGAAGAAATATTTGAGACTTTTATGATCCGTAAAGATCTCCACTTTCTCCCCATACAAGTAATGCCTCCAAATCTTTAGTGCAAAAGCGCATTGCTTTGCTTGACTCTAGATCATGAGTAGGATAATTCCTCTCATACTCTTTGAGTTGTCGAGAGGCATAAATTATGACTTTCCCATGTTGCATGAGAACACATCCTAACCCTTTGCACAAGCATCACTATAGATGACAAATCCCTCCGAGCAGGATGGTATTGTCGAGCAGTCTTTGAAATGAGTTTCCTCTTGAGTTCTTGAAAACTCTTCTCACATTCCTCGCTCCAACCGAATTTTGTATCTTTCCGAGTCAGCTGAGTTAATGGAGTAGCGATTCGAGAAAATCCTTCCATGAATCTCCGATAATAACCAGCTAAGCCGAGAAAGCTACGTACTTCGGTCACTGATTTAGGTTGCTCCCAGCTTTGAATAGCTTCAATCTTTGTTGGGTCAACAGATATTCCATAACTTGATACTACGTGCCCAAGGAATGCTACTTCTTCAAGCCAGAACTCGCATTTCTTCAACTTGGCATAAAGCTTATATTCACGAAGCTTTTGGAGTATCAGCCTCAAGTGTTGCTCATGATCTTCACGGATTTTGGAATATATGAGGATGTCATCAATAAAGACGACCACAAAGTGATCCAAATATTCCTAGAATACTCGATTCATCATATCCATGAAGGCAGCAAGAGCATTAGTCAATCTAAAAGATATGACTAAGAATTTATAATGCCCGTACCGAGTTCTGAAAGCCGTCTTTGGAATGTCATCGATTCTAATCTTCAATTGGTGATATCCGGAACGAAGATCATTCTTTGAAAAGAATTTGGCTCCTTGCAACTGGTCAAACAGGTCATCAATACGTGACAATGGGTAACTATTTTTGATGGGGATATGGTTCAACTCCCGATAATCAATACAAAGTCGCATACTCCCATCTTTCTTTTTCACAAATAGAAATGGAGCACCCCAAGGAGACGTACTAGGATGAATGAAACCGATGTCTAACAATTCCTGCAGTTGGGTCTTTAACTCCTGAAGTTCAATAGGAGCCATTCGATATAGGGCTTTGAAAATAGGTTTTGTACCAGGTTCAAGGTCAATACAAAATTCAATTTCACGCTCTGGGGGTAGGTCAGGAAGTTTTTTAGGGAATACGTCAAGAAATTCATTAACAATAGAAATATCATTCAAAACTGACGTATTTTTGTTTAGATCCGTGACATGAGCTAAGAAAGCTTGACATCCATTTTTCAATAAACGAATAGATTTATGGCTTGAGATGACAGTGATTGATTTTAATGGTTTAGTTGCTTGAATTCGCATAATAGGTTGTTTAGGAATATGAAAGCTAACAACTTTACGAAAACAATCAATTTTTGCATGATGAGTAACCAATCAATCCCTAGAATTACGTCAAATGCAAGTTTTTTCAATGAAATAAGATCGACGGGTAATGTGAGGTCTGGACGATTTGAACCAAACAAGAATTATAAGCAGATGGATGTAATGAAGGTTTCTCCCAATGGAGTTTCAACGGATAAGTCAAAGTCTAATTTCTCCTGAGTCAAATTTAAACGTTGAGAGCAAGTAGGAGAAATAAAAGAATGGGTAGAACCGGTATCAAATAAGGTATATACTTATTTAGAGTTTATGATAAGCTTACCCGTGATGACCTCGTTAAGTTCCTTGCTTTCTGGGAGGTCACGACAAACGCCTCTCCCTTGAACTACCGATTTTGCCTTATGCAGGATCGCCTTTGATGCCTCCATCCCAATTGGACTTGTCTTGATTGCGACAAAAATCGAGCCAGTGTGACCTTCTCTTCCACAATTGTGGCGCCCCAAAATAGGTCCATTCCATCCAACCCATTCTCGAGTCGCCAAATACATGGTACGAAATAACTACAACTTTATTAATACATTTGTCGTGCAAAATACGACAACATATATATTTGTGAGTTTAAAAAACAATTATTGTCTTCTAGACAATATACATACCCAAATAAATCCTCATCACAATTATTTATACATTATTTTACAAAATGGTGAGGACTACTAAACAACTCTTTCTAGAACCTTTATTCCATACCCCGACTAGTACTTTCGCTACATTCTCGCCTCCCCGAGAAGAAAAATGGAACAAAAAGGAAAAGGGTGAGCTCGACTAGCCCAAAAAAAGAATATTATGACTAAGATAATATACAACAAAATTATCGTTAGTCTTCAACAGGAAAAATATAATAGAATACAATAGACAACAAGTTTTAAATCAATATTCATGATGAAATAATAATTCATTAGAAGAGTTAAGTAGAGAATGCAAACTACTATCTTCTATGTATGAATTTTAAAGTTCATCATCTATTTTTATCCCCAGTAACATCAATCAATATATATCCGAGATCAAATATTCATCCTTGCACTACTGTGCCGAAGGACATTCACCATTGGTCATGTTCATCTAAACACTGCTTCATCTTTGCACTACGGGCCAAAGATATTCATCGAAATCATTCATCTTTGCACTACGGGCCAAAGATATTCATCGAAATCATTCATCTTTGCACTCATCGGCCAAAGATATTCATCATAAATCATTCATCTTGCACTACTGTGCCAAAGATATTCAATAATATCATCATTTAAGACCGAGGATGATGAAAATATTTTTTAAAAAAACGAATCCAAAGAATCAAAATGACAAGGATTAAGGATTAAGGATTCGTACTTTGTTTTATCCACGTCCAAAAAATACCTCAAAAATAATCATAGTGGCGTAAAATTCAAGAATGTCAAAACATGGATACAATCAAAGCTAGTATCCGAATAGATATTTTGACACAAAAGAAGAAATTTCATTTTTCTATGAATGAATAGTCGTGTGTAATAAGTGAATAGTCTTTGTATCGTGAATAGTATCGTATACGTGAATAGTAACTCTCGACACTAAAAGATAGAAATTTCATAAAAAACATCTTCACGCTTCGTGAATAAGTCTTCGTGAATAATAACTCGTGAATAGTAACTCATGAATAGTAATCTTATGAATAAGTAACCCCGACATAAAAAGTTCCAAATTTGATAAAAGTTCCAAGCAATATTTCAACATAATGATATTGAAGAAATAATATCATTTGAGAAGAAAATAACATCCTTTACTCGAAAGACAAGATCTTCTAGTTGAAATCTGGGATATAGGCTATAACTTGAACTTGCAGACCGTATAGCAATACTCAAAGTATACTCAAAATACTCACAAGAATAAACCGATAATATAAAGAGAAAACTTGGGTTTACGGTGTGATTTTCAATTCTAACTAAGCACTTATTTATAGAAATTGCTTAGAACACCAAAGCGAAAATTTAATATAATATTATTATTTATAATAATAATTCCTACGCACACCTTGAATCTGAATTTCAGCAACTTTTCATGTGTTAAATGAGGGAACCAAATGAAAAAAACGTTTTTGTAATTAAAAATATTTTAAACTTCCAAAAATCAATTATTTCGGAGCTTCGGAACTTCAATAATTCACAATAAATAGCCCTTTTGCCAGAAAATTCGAATCTCGCGAGTTTTTATAGGAAATTCAATTCTCTACAACTTTACAGAAGAAAGTTTTTCCAAATTCCAAACAGAAATTGATCGAAATCCACAAATGGGCGATTTTACAGGCTGTAATCAAATTTCAGTCAATAAATGGGGTCCACCGACATGTTCAACATGTTTTAAACATTTTTGGTAACAAAAATACTCCTCCTCCACATATACTCATATATCCCATATTCATCGTAAAAATATCATCGTTAATATATTATTAAAATAATACATTTAAATGAATTATTTTATAAAATATTAATTTTCAACAATTGTCACTATAAAAATTTTCTCCATCTATATCCACATAAAATCAATATTTTCCTCATCATATGAATCAATAATTAATTATTCACAAATAATATTACGAGAATCACAATATTGACAACTGTGCGCCCTGGAAAGAGGGGCTTTCCAATAAGAATTTCTCCTTACTTGGCGGCAATTAGGTGACCAAACCTCTCCTTAGACAGAACTTTCTAGACATTGCCAATAATGTTATCTAATAATATTATTCGAGATAATATGAATTATTGCTCTGATAATGAAAAATACTTGTGTAATGACAATTATTGAAACAACGATAATATAAAATATCAATCGCAAGCAATTATTGAATCAATAAAATAAAATAATGAATAAGAATTACCGTAACCATTATTGAGTAGTGCCTTTCACGTAAGAATCAATAATTGGTGCAATACTGCGCGTATCTTCTTGTGCAATAACGCGTATTCGTGTGTTTTAACCACCGGGTATTCCAACAATTAGGTAAATCTGCGGTAACAACTACTGTTATTTTTAAACAACTTATTCTTGTCGCCGCTTTTCTTCCTCCAATCGCTTTCCGTTATGGGGCCCACACATGGTCGCTACCGTCGTCATTTAATATTCTACAAAGCATCTGAATATTCCACGACCAAAAACGAATATTCTCCGACAATAATGAATATTATATCACCACTTGCTTATTTAAAATATTTATGCATTTTACCCATAACTAACCACATTAATCAAATCAACCCTTACTATTTCAAAATAATAAATAGAAAATTAAATTTCATTTATTAATTATTTGGGGTCTTACAACCTCCCTCCTTATGAAATTTAGTCATCCTCGAAATTGACGTGCGTCTACTGGTGTTTTGAAAAGATGAAAATACATCGCTTTCATTTTCATTTCCAACTCTTGGGTCATTTCCTCATATAGCATGGTTTCTCCACAAAACTTTAACTTGTGGTATAACCTCGATCACATAGGACATGTTCTTTCCTATCCAAGATCTTGACAGTACCTCCTCGTGCGTTAAGTCTTGGCTATCTCGTCCGGTTCTAACTTCAATGACGTGGTTCGGTCGTCCACATATTTACGTAACAATCGATCGTGAAAAAACGTTATGAACACGCGACATACTTTGGTAGTAAAGCGAGTCTATAGGCCACAGTTCTATTCGATCGAGAATGAATTAATAAATCGAAGGTTTAAGCTTTCCTCACTTCACCGATTCTCGCTTTTGAAATAACAACTTCTTGTACCTCCTTCTTCAAATTCATCACTCCTCCGGTGTAGCTTGAATAACGACTTTAACTTTATCGATTAAAGTCGGTTATACTCGTATATCATCACGTGGGTACCTAAAGTTTTCATTCATCTCCATCTCTATTATTTGTAAATTATACGAAATTAGTTTTTGACAATATCGTACTTCAGTCTTGATACGATCTTCTACTCAACACGTCGCCTACCACGTTTGCTTTTCCAGGATGGCATGGTCGTAACATGTCTTTGAAATGAGTCTCTCTTGAGTTCTTGAAGCTTTTCCCACATTCCTTGCTCCATTCGAATTTTGTATCTCTACGAGTCAATTTGCGTTAATGGAATAGCGATTCGAGAATATCCTTCAACGAATCTCAGATAATAACCAACTAAGCCTGAAAGCTACATATTTCGATTACCGACTTAGGTTGTTCTCAACTGTGACTCATATCCCAACCTTGGATAGCACATTACAATGACACCTATCAGTTTACTATCACAAGAATATGGTGTCTCCTACGGAGAGTCTGGCTTCGGTGTATTCCACGAAGGAAGTCACCAGATAAAGGCTCGGGTACCAAATTCTATAGTTGAATTTTTAACTCCTGAAGTTTAATAGGAGCCATTCGATATGAGATTTTAGAAATGGGTTTTGTACCGGATTTAAAGTCGATACAAATTCAATATCACGCTCTGGGAGTAGGCGATGAATTCTTGAGAAATACGTCAGAAAATCAATAACAACGTGAATATTATTCAAATCGACGTGTCTTTATTCAAATCCATAACATGGACTAAGAAAGCTTGACATTCGTTTTTCAATAAACAAATGGCTTTATAATTTAATATGAAAGAGTTTGACTTCAATGGTTTGGTTGCTTGAATTCGAATAACAGGTTGCTTAAGAATATGAAAACTAACAACCTTACGAAAGCAATCAATTTTGACATGATGAGTAGTTAACCTTAAAATCACATCAAAAACAAATATCTTTATAGCAATAAGGTTAACAGGTAATGTGATAGTGCCAACCTGAATCAAGCAAGATTTCTAAACAGTGGATGAAATGAAAGTTTCTCCTAACGGAGTCTCCACAGAGATAGGTCAAAGTCTAATTTCTCCATAGTCAAGTTCAAACGTTGGCGCAAAGCAAGAGAGATAAAAGAATGGGTAGAACCAGGTATCTAGTAAGGTATAAACTTCGCAAGAATTTATAATTAACTAACCCGTGCTAAACTCGTTTCGGGTTCCTCGCATTTTAATGGGCCACGACAAACGCCTTCTAGGGAACCGCTGACTTTGACTTTTCTCGGGACATCCTTTTGAGTCACCATCCCATTGGACTTGGTTTCGCTCATCAGACACACTATCGAGCTATATATGTCCTTCCTTTCCACAATTATAGCATACACCGGCTGCTGTGGGCGGTTTGACCGATATGTCCCTCTTTCCGCATTTATAAGATATGACCAAAGGTGGTCGCTTCTCTCCCTTGAACCGATTCTTCAGCTTGCACCGACGTCTTCACATGGTTATTGTTGAACCTTCTCTTCTTGAAGTGTCCACTTGAGTCACCTCTCCTATTATCATGGCCACGATTACCACCCGAGTGGTTACCGCTTTTGTCCGTATTCTTTCTCTCCCCCACGTTATCATCGTTTTGATGATTGCATCACCGATATGACCACAGTTTGTGGTCCCTCGGTTGAACATACTCATTATCACGCTCTAATAATTGAGCCCCGCTTACAACATCCTCGAATAGAGAAAAATTTATGAGAAATGAGATCTTGACGTATCTGGGGTTTCAAACCTCTAAGAAACATCCGCGTCATCGTTCTTCATTCTCCACCAAATGAGGTGCAAACTCGATAACTCCGCGAACTTCGCCTCGTCTTTGGGACACCGTCATGTTTATTCTCGCTCGGTCTAATAAACTCCACTTCCTTCATATGACGAATACTTTCGTGGAAGTACTTGTCATTGAACTGCTTTCAAAATGTCTCCCATGACATGCCGAGTGCGGATGGATGGAGTACGCTTCACGCACTCCCACCAAGAGTCTGCGCCATACGGAACATAAAGGTGGCGAATGGAACCTTCGTTCTCCGTGCATCCCAAGACATCGAATATCTTGGTGATTTGCTTGACCCATGTTTCCGCCGTGATCGAATCGGGCTTTCCCTTAAATTCAGTGGTCCCAACTCTTTGAATCTGCTTGCATTGTGACAACCCGTGAATTGCTATCATTTCTCCTATGTTTTGAACACGAGTCTCCTCGTCGATTTTGCATGAACTCTGCAAAAAGCTTCTAAACATCCTGTCGTTTATCGTTTGCTTTCGGTGGTGTTGTTTACGGGAGGTACATTTCCGACTGTTGCAGACGCTCTCCTCGTTGGTAAGTCACAGCATCTCCACGATCTCATTTACTCCACTCATTAATATTCTCATGACATTCTCAAATCGTCATTAAACAAGGGTTAATTAAGGAAATCAATATATCACATAATATCCCTATATTATGACCGACTAACAAATAAGCTTAGGTAGGACACACTAAGCGAAGAAATTACTCGTCTCTCCCTCCTAGTTCTATTCCCCGATCTCCGCCAGGAGATCATATCCCTAAGCTCGATACTAAATCGTAACTTTAGACACCAACTTGTGTCAAGACCTCACATTGATACTTACTATCGGGTTTGCCACTGCATGAGCAGGCGTCCCCTACGGAGAGTCTGGCCGGTGCATTCCCCATCAACAGAAGTCACCAATGAGAGGCTCGGGGCTCTTTACTTATAGCTCTGATACCAACCGTGACGCCCCCAAAATAGGTCCATTCCATCCAACCCATTCTGAGTCGCCAAATACATGATACGAAATAACTACAACTTTATTAATACATTTGTCGTGCAAAATACGACAACATATATATTGTGAGTTTAAAAAATAATTATTGTCTTCAGACAATATACATACCAAATAAATCCTCATCACAATTATTTATACATTATTTTACAAAAATGGTGAGGACTACTAAACAACTCTTTCTAGAACCTTTATTCCATACCCCCCTAAGTACTCTTTCATTACATTCTCTCCTCTGAGAAGAAAAATGGAACAAAAGGAAAAGGGTGAGCTCGACTAGCCCAAAGAAAGAATATTATGACTAAGATAATATACAACAAAATTATCGTTAGTCTTCAACGAGGAAAAATATAATAGAATCTGATAGACAACAAGTTTTAAATCAATATTCGCAGTGAAATAATAATTCATTAGAAGAGTTAAGTAGAGAATGCAAACTACTATCTTCTATGTATGAATTTTAAAGTTCATCATCTATTTTATCCCCGTAACATCAATCAATATATATCCGAGATCAAATATTCATCCTCTTGCACTACTGAGCCAAGGACATTCACCACCATAATCATGTTCATCTAAACACTGCTTCATCTTTTGCACTACGGGCCAAAGATATTCATCGAAATCATTCATCTTTTACACTACGGGCCAAAGATATTCATCGAAATCATTCATCTTTGCACTCATCGCCAAAGATATTCATCATAAATCATTCATCTTTGCACTACTGTGCCAAAGATATTCAATAATATCATCATTTAAGGCCGAGGATGATGAAAATATTTTTTTAAAAAAAGCGAATCCAATGAATCAAAATGACAAGGATTAAGGATTAAGGATTAGTACTTTTGTTTTATCCACGTCCAAAAATACCTCAAAAATAATCATAGTGGCGTAAAATTCAAGAATGTCAAAACATGGATACAATCAAAGCTAGTATCCGAATAGATATTTTGGACAAAAAGAAGAAATGTCATTTTTCTATGAATAGTCTTAGTATTCGTGAATAGTCTTTGTATCGTGAATAGTGTAAGATCGATTGAATAGTAACTCGACACTAAAAGATAGAAATTTCATAAAAAACATCTTCACGCTTAATGAATAGTACTTAAATGAATAATAACTCGTGAATAGTAACTCATGAATAGTAAACTTATGAATAGTAACCCCGACATGAAAAAGTTCCAAATTTGATAAAAAGTTCCAAGCAATATTTCAAAGATAATGATATTGAAGAAATAATATCATTTGAGAAGAAAATAACATCCCTTACCTCGAAAGACAAGATCTTACAGTTGAAATACTGGGATATAGGCTATGACTTGAACTTGCACCGTATAGAAATACTCAAAGTATACTCAAAATACTCACAAGAATACGCTCGATAATATAGAGAGAAAACTTGATTTACGGTGTGATTTTCAATTCTAACCTAAGCACCTATTTATAGGAAATTGCTTAGAACACCAAAAGCGAAAATTTAATATAATATTATTATTTATAATAATAATTCCTCGCACACCTTGAATCTGAATTTCAGCAACTTTTCATGTGTTAAATGAGGGAACCAAATGAAAAAAACGTTTTTGTAATTAAAATATTTTAAACTTCCAAAAATCAATTATTTCGGAGCTTCGGAACTTCAATAATTCACAATAAATAGCCCTTTTGCCAGAAAATTCGAATCTCGCGAGTTTTTATAGGAAATTCAATTCTCTACAACTTTACAGAAGAAAGTTTTTCCAAATTCCAAACAGAAATTGATCGAAATCCACAAATGGGCGATTTTACAGTTTTGTAATCAAATTTCGATCGAATAAATGGGGTCCACAGACATGTTCAACATGTTTTAAACATTTTGGTAACAAAATACTCCTCCTCCACATATACTCATATATCCCATATTCATCGTAAAAATATCATCGTTAATATATTATTAAAATAATACATTTAAATGAATTATTTTATAAAATATTAATTTTCAACAATTGTCACTATAAAAAAATTTTCTCCATCTATATCCACATAAAATCAATATTTTCCTCATCATATGAATCAATAATTAATTATTCACAAATAATATTACGTAATCACAATATTGTGACAACCGTGCGGTTCAGGGAAGAGGGCTTTCGATAAGAATTTCTCCTTCTTGGCCAAGAATTAGGTGACCAAACCTCTCCTTAGACGAAACTTTCTAGACATTGCCAATAATGTTATCTAATAATATTATTCAGATAATATGAATTATTGTCTCGATAATGAAAAATACGTGTAATGACAATTATTGAAACAACGGTAATATAAAATATCAATCAAAGAATTATTGAATCAATAAAATAAAATCTTTGAGCGAATTCATTCTGTAACCATTATTGAGTAGTGCCTTCTTACGTAAGAATCAATAATTGGTGCAATCTCGTAGTGTCTTCTTTGTGCGATAACGCGTACATCGTGTTTTTTAACCACCGGGTATTCCAACAGTGTAAACGGTAACAACTACGCCGTTATTTTTAAACAACTTATTCTTGTCGTCGTTTTCTTCCTCCAATCGCTTTCCGTTATGGGGCCCACACATGGCTGCGCCGTCGTACGAATATTCCCCGACAGTACGAATATTCCACGACCAAACGAATATTCTCCGACAATAATGAATATTATATCACCACTTGCTTATTTAAAATATTTGCGCATTTTACCCATAACTAACCACATTAATCAAATCAACCCTTACTATTTCAAAATAATAAATAGAGAAAATTAAATTTCATTTATTAATTATTTGGGGTCTTACAACCTCCCCTCCTTATGAAATTTCGTCCTCGAAATTGACGTACGTACCTGGTGTTTCGAAAAGATGAAAATACATCGCTTTCATTTTCATTTCCAACTCTTAGGTCATTTCCTCAATAGCATGGTTTCTCCACAAAACTTTAACTTGTGGTATAACCTCAGTACATAGGACATGTTCTTTCCTATCCAAGATCTTGACAGTACCTCCTCGTGACGTTAAGTCTTGGTATCTCGTCCGGTTTCTAACTCAATGACGTGGTTCGGGTCGTCCACATATTTACGTAACAATCGTGAAAAGCGTTATGAACGCATGAACACGCGACATACTGGTAAGTAAAGCGAGTCTATAGGCCACGAGTTCTATTCGATCGAGAATGAATTAATAAATCGAAGGTTTAAGCTTTCCTCACTTCACCGATTCTCGCTTTTGAAATAACACTTCTTGTACCTCCTTCTTCAAATTCATCGACTCCGTGTGTGTAGCTTGAATACTTTTAACTTTATCGATTAAAGTCGGTTATACTCATTATATCATCACGTGGGTACCTAAAGTTTTCATTCATCTCCATCTCTATTATTTGTAAATTATCTGAAATTAGTTTTTGACAATATCGTTTTTCGTCTTGTATACGATCTTCTACTCAACACGTCAGCTACCACGTTTGCTTTTCCAGGATGGCATGGTCAGAACATGTGCTGAAATGAGTCTCCTCTTGAGTTCTTCGAAGCTTTTCCCACATTCCTTGCTCCATTCGAATTTTGTATCTCTACGAGTCAATTTGCGTTAATGGAATAGCGATTCGAGAATATCCTTCAACGAATCTCCAGATAATAACCAACTAAGCCTGAAAGCTACATATTTCGATTACTGACTTAGGTTGTTCTCAATCGTGACTCATATCCCAACCTTGGATAGCACATTACAATGACACTGTCACGCTTTACTATCACAAGAATATGGTGTCTCTACGGAGAGTCCGGCGGTGTATTCCACGAAGGAAGTCACCGAGATAAAGGCTCTCAGTACCAAATTCTATAGTTGAATTTTAACTCACGAAGTTTAATAGGAGCCATTCGATGAGAGATTTTAGAAATGGGTTTTGTCTTTGATTTAAAGTCGATACAAATTCAATATCACGCTTTGGGGAGTAGGCGAATGAATTCTTCAGAAATCGTCGGGAAAATCAATAACAACGGGAATATTATTCAAATCGACGTGTCTTTATTCAAATCCATAACATGGACTAAGAAAGCTTGACATTCGTTTTCAATAAACAAATGGCTTTATAATTTAATATGAAAGAGTTTGACTTCAATGGTTTGGTTGCTTGAATTGAATAACAAAGTTGCTTAAGAATATGAAAACTAACAACCTTACGAAAGCAATCAATTTTGACATGATGAGTAGTTAACCTTAAAATCACATCAAAAACAAATATCTTTATAGCAATAAGGTTAACGGTAATGTGATAAGGCCAACTGAATCAAGCAAGATTTCTAAACAATGGATGAAATGAAAGTTTCTCTAACTGAGTCTCCACAGATAGGTCAAAGTCTAATTTCTCCATAGTCAAGTTCAAACGTTGGCGTATAAGCAAGAGAGATAAAAGAATGGGTGAAGCCCAGATTCAGTAAGGTATAAACTTCGCAAGAATTTATAATTAACTAACCTGTGCTAAACTCGTTCGGGTTCTCGCATTTTAATGGCCACGCGACAAACGCTTCTTCAAGGCACCGTTGACTTTGACTTTTTCTGGGGACATCCTTTTAAGTCACCATCCCATTGGACTTGGTTTCGCTTACCACATACTTATCGAGCTATATGTCCTTCCTTTCCACAATTATAGCATACCGAACTGTTGTGGCGGTTTGGTGATATGTCCCTTTTCGCATTTATAGCATATGACCAAAGGGTCGTTCTCCTCCCTTGGAACCGATTCTTCTCTTGGCAATCGACGTCTTCACATGGTTATTGTTGAACCTTCTCTTCTTGAAGTGTCCACTGAGTCACTCTCTCTATTATCATGGCCACGATTACCACCCGAGAGTGGTTCTGCCTTTGTCCGTATTCTTTCCTCCCCGTGGTTATCATCGTTTTGATGATCTGCATCCACCGATATGACCTCGGTTGTGGTCCCTCGGTTGAACATACTCATTATCACGCTCTAATAATTGAGCCACATTTACAACATCCGAATAGAGAAAAATTTATGAGAAATGAGATCTTGGCGTATCTTGGGGTTTCAAACCTCTAAGAAACATCCGCGTCATCGTTCTTCATTCTCCACCAAATGAGGTCTGAAACACGGATAACTCCGCGCCGAACTTCGCCTCGTCTTTGGGACACCGCCATGTTATTCTGCTCGATCTAATAAACTCCACTTCCTTCATATAGCGAATACTTTCGTGGAAGTACTTGTCATTGAACTGCTTTCTGAAATGTCTCCCATGACATCTTTGAGTGCGGATGGATGGAGTGCTTTCACGCACTTCTCACCAAGAGTCCCTTCGCCACGGAACATAAAGGTGGCGAATGGAACCTTGTTCCTCCGTGCATCCCAAGACATCGAATATCTTGGTGATTTGCTTGACCCATGTTTCCGCCATGATCGAATCAAAGCTTTTAAATTCTCGTGGTCCCAACTCTTTGAATCGCTTGGTTGTGACAACCCGTGAATTGCTATCATTTCCTCCTATGTTTTGAACACGAGTCTCCCTCGTCTGATTTTGCATGAACTGCAAAAAGCTTCTAAACATCCCGTCGTTATTTTTAAACAACTTATTCTTGTCGTTTTCTTCCTCCAATCGCTTTCCGTTATGGGGCCCACACATGGTCGCTACTTGGTAAATTTAATATTCCCCAAGCGATTTAATATTCCACGACCAAACGAATATTCTCCTACAATAATGAATATTATATCACCACTTGCTTATTTAAAATATTTGCGCATTTTACCCATAACTAACCACATTAATCAAATCAACCCTTACTATTTCAAAATAATAAATAGAGAAAATTAAATTTCATTTATTAATTATTTGGGGTCTTACAACAATTGTAACATGCTTTGGAGGGCATCACGCAATTTGGACTGATGTGTCCTTCCCCTCCGCATTTGAAGCATATGATAGGTGGTCGTTCTCCTTCCTTAACCACAAGTGCTGGTGCTGACGTCTTTCCATCATTGTTGAATCTCCTCTTCTTGAAATGTCCATTCTTATTGTTTTGGCCATGATTACCACCGAAGTGGTTACCATTTCTGGCATGTTGATTCCCTCCACGCTTATTGTCACCGCCTCGATGACTGTTATCACTGGTATTATCATTTTGCCAGCTGCTCTCTTTTGGTTGGGTTGACTCATTATCGCGCTCCAATAACTGAGCCCTATTAACAACATCTGAATACAAACACAGTTTATGAGAGATAAGATATTGATGTATCTCGGATTTCAAACCTCTTAGAAATATTCGCGTCATTCTCTCTTTATTATCAACCAAATGGGACGCAAACTGGGACAACTCGGCAAACTTGGCTTCGTACCGCGACACGGTCATGTTGTTTTGCTCCAGCTTAATGAACTCTACCTCTTTCATGTGACGAATACTTTCGGAAAAGTATTTGTCGTTGAACAGTTCTTGAAACTTCTCCCAAGACATCTTCAATGCGGCAGGTTGAGTACGCTTTACAGATTCCCACCAGTAATCTGCCTCTGCCCGCAACATGAAGGTGACAAAGGGAACCTTTTGCTCCTCGGAGCAACCCAAGACATCAAATATCTTGTTGATCTATTTTATCCACGTCTCCGCCTTAAGTGGTTTTGGCTCTCCAAAAAACTCCGGTGATCCCAGCTCCTTGAACTGTTTGGCGGTGACCGTCCGAGAGTTTCCAGTGTTTCCACCTGCATTTTGGACAGGAGTCGCTCTCGCCAGATGTTGCATGAATTACATGAAGCCTCAGAATATTCCATCGTTCATCATTTGGTCAGTGTTGTTGTTTGCATGAGGATTGTCGCCTTCCTGATACACATTGTCCTGGTTATTGATCTGTGGAGACTCAACAGTCTCCTGTGCTCCATTGATGTTCTCAACATTCTCGGATGCTATTTTCAAATACTGTCACAAAACAAGGGTTAATTAACATATCACATATTATCCCTATACTCTGATCGACCAATTAAATACCAAATAAACTTAGATAGGTCATACTAGCGAAGGAATTCCCCGTCTCTCCCCTCCTAGTTCTTGTCTCACATCTTAGCCAAGGATCATATCCCTAAGCTTTGATACCAAATGTGACGCCCCCAAAATAGGTATACATCACCTATTCTGAGTCGCCAAATACATGATACAGAATACAAATACAATCTTTAATATACAACAAAAAAGCTGTGAGTTTTAATACAAATATTGTCTTTTAGACAATATCCACTCTCAGAATAAGTCCTAATTACATTTATTGTCACACTATTTAACAGAATAGTGAGGACTACTAATACTATCATCTGGACCGTCACTCCGCTTCCCATTTAGTCCCGATTACGTTCTTATTTCCTAAAGAGAACAATAAAAGAAAAGGGTGAGCTCAACTAGCCCAAGAAGAAATATTATGACTAAGATAATACGAATAAATTATCATTAGTCTTCAACAGTGTTAAACTGATAAAATACAATAGACATCAAGTTTAACTGCAATGAACATGCAATCCATTAAAAGAGTTAAGTAGAGAATAAATTCTACTATCTTTTATGATTTAAAAGATTTTTCATCACTTTTATCACTTGGGACTCGACTTTAATAAATAATCTACATCATCCCCTTTTACTACGCAAGGATATTCATTAGTATCACGACCACAAATTATCCATGCACTACGGGCCAAGGATATTCGTGTATTCATCAATGATCATGATCATGCCAACAATCGGCCCATCAATGCACTACTGACCAATGAGAACTTTTACCACATCATTTGTAACATTACGGTCATGATTACAATCAATAATCCCCGGTCATAATCATACCAAGTCCATCTATGCACTACAAAGCTGGATGACTTTCAAAAATATAAACATGAGGATGATGACAATGATATAAGAATTCAATAAAACAAGTTCAAGAATTAATTTATTCAGGAACTAATAACGTCCAAATTGTCAACATGATACTTCTTTGTAGAGTAAAATTCAAGAATGCTCAGAAAAATATTTTCATGAAAAAATATTGGATGAAGCGTAAATATTAAGGATGTTCCACTAATTTCACGGAGTATAAAAGTCAAAAATTTAACCAACTGAGTATAATAAAGAATGCAATAACAAAAGAAATCACCATGCATGCGGTATTGCGCATAGATGAGTTATTCCAACGAGAATAAAAATAACGGAACCAATTCGGTAAAATTACGCACGAGCATGGATGTTCCAACAGAATAATAAAGACGGAACCAGGTCCGCGTGAAAACGCATGTGATAGGATATTCCAACGAAATAATAAAGACGGAATCGGTCCCACATAAAACGCATGCACAAGATATATTCCAACGTAATAATAAAGATTTTAATCGGTCCCAGCATAAAACGCATGCATGAAGCAGGATATTCTAACAAAATAATAAAGAATGGAATAACAAAAGAATTTCACCAAGTATAGGGTAGCCTGCATGATCAAAGTTATTCCAATGTAATAATAAAGAATGGAATAACAGAAGTTCTCTTCATGAATACAAAAGAAATAACACCCCTTACCGTAAAAGAAACTGGATATAAGAGTAGGGAAGTAGCAGAATACTTTTCTATAGTTTCTCTATAATTTCTCTCTTTGGAGTTTCAGTGAATTCGTAAGAAATAATGAAGGAATGAGCTTCTATTTATAAGAGAATGGAAAGGCACTGTGTAATGCAACAGTTATGCAATCGGATGAAAAAAATTGTTGTAACCCACACACACACAATTTGTCAATCAACCAACCAATAAGAATAAAGCAACATTATAATACATATATATATAACCCACACACATAATTTGTCAATCAACCAACCAATAAGAATAAAGCAAAATTATAATACATATATATATATATATATATATAACCCACACATGTTATAAACATATATATACATATAATACTAGTTACCTTTTGTAAAGCCACACCATTTCCCCCACCATTTCCCACCACATGTTAAACATATATATAATAATCATCCACTCATCAACTATGTAATTCATCCACCCATAACATAATTTTCCTCCCGACAATGCAAAATCCCCCCTCCCCCTGACAAGACATCAACCTTACTAGTGGCCACACCTTTTATAAAATAATTTTCTACTGATTATTTTGAAAAATGGGTAAATGGGGGTCCATATAATAACCAAAATTTACACAAATACTTCATAAAAATCACCTTAATAATTTTAACAACATTTATCACCTTTATTATAATTCACAATATTAATCGACCAGGTTGTTCCCAGGAAGGAGGGGGCTTTCCAATAAGGATTTCTCCCTATTGGCGCGCAATTAGGTGACCAAACCTCTCTTTGGTAGAACTTCTAGACATCGTTAATATTGCAAATAATAATATTAATAACTCATCATCTCAATTATTGCTTTAATAATATATAAAATATCGATGAATAATTGAATAAAAAAACTGAATGACTTCTCACGTAAGCATCGATAATCAATACAGGTGTGCTACTTATGCAACCACAGCGTATTATTGTACTTTCTACTACCGAGTAGTAGTTCAACAAGATAACGGTAAAACTTTCAATCGTTATTATCAATAAAATATTTTTGTCGTTTTCTCAATCCGACAATAATTACATTATTAAGAGTCCACCAATGATTGTCTTGTCGTCATTTATATTCCCACCAATCGAATATTATATAAAGAATTGCGTACTTTGGAAAATTTATAAATATTACCCACAACTATAACATTATATCAAATTTATTCCATAATATTCAAAAATGATATTTATAGAAAATTCATTTTTATTCATAAAAACTGAGGTCTTACAGTATATATAATAGATAATAGATAATATAATAGATAATAGATAATAGATAAACAATAGATAATAAATTTGAATAGTTGATTCCAGTTTTAGGGGAATGAATTTAGGTTTGTTTCAATCTCATTTGTTATGTTTGTTGGGCATTTTTGTCAATAGAAATAAGAACTATTTATTAGGCATTACATGTGTTAATTTTTTAAGATGACAGATGTCAATCTATTGTGGCATGTACTGTGATTTAATATATATAATAGATAGATAATAAATAATAGATTAAGCCAAATAATCTAATCCTAAGCGTACAATTTTTACAAACAAATTAACACGACTCCTTTTTTGTTTTCTTCCCTTTATGTATGTATGTATGTATATGTATATGTATATATATTACATAGGGTTTAACATGTACGTTTTTCCATTTTAAAATTAAGGATAAATCTTTATTTCAGTTATACATACATCTCTATTTTTAAACTATAATTCATACAAAAATTCTTGCATTCCATTACTTAATTATATACTATAAATTGATTATTATCATGGCATTACTATTACCATAATAGCAAATATTAAGAATTTTTTTAAAAAAAATAATCTTAAAACGTATCTTTAATTTTGGATAGGAGACAAACACAAACGAATGACTTGCTCCTAGCTTGAATCGCCTCGTAAGCAAACTACAATGAAACTAATGCTTGCCTGGAAATTAAGCACCTATAATACGTAAAACCCAAAGCACACGTCTGCCGACTCTAGGCGGATACTCAAGTTCTAATAAAATAAGTATTCATGCATGTCACAAATCAATATAAATAGACATTTACCACCCTAAACATGACTCAAACTGAAACCAACCAACCAATTACCAACACAAGTCATCTTACACTTAAAAAAAAGATCGATGGCTTCAACCAACCTCTTTGTCATCCTTGCCATCGCCGTCGTCGTCCTTCCCACCGCCACCATGGCCACCACGGAATATTGGGTCGGAGGCTCTAACGGCTGGACTGTGAACTTTGATTATCAAGCCTGGGCTAGTGACAAAGTCTTTCATGTCGGTGACACACTAGGTAAAGTATATATATATATATTACGTACTACCTTAATTTCTTACTTAAGTTTGTAGTGTAATATGTAGATATAGATATAATGATCCTATAAGTTTTACTAATAGACACAACATTATTGTATTATGCAGTTTTCAACTATACTCAGGGACTCCATAATGTGTTCAAGGTGAATGGTACTGAATTTAAGGATTGCATTAAACCACCAGAAAAACTGGCACTTGCTTCCGGATACGACGTTGTAACCCTAGCCGGCCCTGGGAAAAAATGGTACATTTGTGGCAAGAAGAATCATTGCTCCGAGCTTAACCAGAAACTGGTCATCAACGTTGAGGAGGCGCTAGAAGCTCCGGCACCAGCCCCTCCTGCGGCGACGGGCTCTGCTTATGGGATTGTTGCAACATCACCGTATAAAGTTATGGCAGCTGCGGTTGCAGTAATTGGGATAATGTCCTTCAAATGATTTGATTTTAGATGTCTTTGATCCATAATTGATTGCCTAAGAATATGGATGGCATAAAATTTGTGAGCTACTTCATATTTTTCTTCTCTATTATGTACTTTTAAAGTGAAATTTAATAATACATGCAGTATGTTGTTATATTTTTTGTTAAGACTTCTGCACATGCGCATAAAGAAAATGATTTCATCAATTTATAGATATACTTAGATGATCCTTCCCACATTTTAATTTCAAAAAACAAATACTATATATTTTTCAAACCGAGTATTTGTGTGAACTTTTAATACTAAAATAGCTTTTTAAAATCCAAGCTCGATCCGTTCCCAAACACAAAACAACATGGTATATATATAATCTGGACCATAAAATTGAACTCTTCAATTTATTTAAAATTAATTCCAAATTACATAAACGTGTGCGCGTCATGTCGCAGCATCAAGCCTAAACAACTTCCAAAAGCCAAACAATTTTATTTAGGGACGATCGAAGTAGGACAAGATTTTGTTCGTGGTAGATACAATAATTGAACATTCAAATATAAAACAAGTGATCACAAAACTTTGTCAATAATACTCCAATATATGACACAGAAATTGCAAAGAATTAAGCCCAAAACAAGAAACGGCTGATCCTACTAATTAGAAACGGTGAACGCCTACACAATATGGAAAGTAAGTGTGACCTGATAGATAGATGTCACAGATCAGATCAGGAGCATGCAGATATAAGAGTTAATTCCCATCATGATTACTTACTTGGAATATACATTATTATGTTATACTATTTAAGTAAACAGATGCAAATAGAATGTATCAAACTACCATTGTCTCTATTTTCCACCTTTTCATTCACTTCCTCCACCCACACACTCTACCTTTGGGTTGAATGAATGATATATTGAAGGACATAATAAAATGATTTTAAAGTATATATTTTAAGTGTATGTTTGGTCATTGGTGATGGGGTATTGTTATATAATGACAAAATTATTACATATATTCATTCTATCAAAAAAAAATTTATTCTACATTCTCCACATAAACAAAATGATAAAATGAATTTTCATTCCATTGAAATAGTTTATCCTCCAAAATGATAAAATGATGATCAAATTACACTACGATCCAAATACACTACTTATTATATCCAAACTGTTCTCAATCTTATATTCATTATATATTTCCACTTCGTAAGATCTGATCACGCACCTGAGTTGCAGTACTTGCAGAAACATTCTTTTATCCAAACCTGAAACTTCAGATGTTCAGATAAATTGTGAGTTAGAAAGAATTAATATTCATAAATAATAGATGAGTTCCACACAAAAAGTAATAAAAGAACCTTATTCAGATTTCAGCTCTATGCAATTGGCTTAGAGTTGCATTCTTTCAATTAAAACATACGAACAGGTATAAATAAATTTTTATACACCCAAATGTTTTACAAATTATTAGCATTCAAAGGAAAAGTTGAATTCCAGTTAAGTATGAAAGGCACCATAATCTCCAACATGTGAAGAACTGCAATATTCATGCAAGATATAAGCCCCAATAGCCGAAACAAGAGCCACTGCCAATCCAACTTTTATTGCCTTTTTTGCATAACTTCTCCACCTTGAAACAGAACTTTCTTGTGGAAACTCAGAGTTTGTAGAAGTTTTCCCTATAGCTGCTGCAGCATTTTCAGACGGTAAGCTACTTTCTTTGTTAGATATTGTTGGCATATCAGTGATTTTATCATCTGGGCTAGTTTTTCCATTGGGAATCTGATCAGTTTGGACTGGTTGAATTGGTGGAGGATTTTGCGCTGGGGGTGCACTGATTTTCTTGGGCATTACAACATAAAGAAGGCCGTTGACAAACTTTGCATGAATGTCATTCACATTGCACGCATTTGAAATTTTAACCTCCTTGTAAAATCGGCTTCGTTTTGCTGCATTGATAGCACGTTCTCCCGAAATCTTTAGGACTCCCAAATTGCTGATTTGTATCTTCATTTGTTCCTTCTTGAATTCTTGAAAGAATTTAAAAGAGGAAGAAAATATACTCAACAAAAATATAATTTCTTGATTGAAAACAAGGGACTCAACCCAAAAGGGGGGGGTGGTTATAGCATAAGATGGAGAGTACCTGGGAGATGGAGCACCAGAGTATCATGGCCTTTCTCGCGACGCCAATTGCAGAAAGGTTCAAAATCATCATAAATGGGAGTTTCAACAAGCTTGGCCATTTTAGGCTTAATAGATTTCTTAATTCCTAATTTGGAGACTTGATAAAAGATGTTTTAATGCACTGGATTGCAATGAAGATGCCTCTTCATCTTTCTTTATATACAAGGAGATTAAAAGGTGTCTAAGAGAGTAAGAGGTTTCTTTGGGTTTCATTTGGAAAAAAAAGAATAATTCTTTTTTGGTTTCTTAAGGTTTTGAGTTAGCTTTAGTTATGTCTTTGGCAATTCTATAGTGGATGATTTCCTTCTGCATGGGAAAAGAAAACATTCCTTTTTTGGACAGTATTCTTCTTGGCTAGTTAAGGTTTAGCCGTGGTAAAGGATTGGTGAGTTTGTGGAAGTTAATTGCAAAGTTAAAGCTGTTGATGATTAAACTTGAAATCTTTCTTATTATATTACCTTCTAGTGTTTAACAAATACACTAGCCAAATGGCCTAAATTGTACTACCTTAGATTTGGTTCAGATGTAGAACAAAAACAAAGGTTTCTTGTCTTTTCATTGCTACATAAAAAAGATTGGAAACCTGAATTTTTGTTATTTTGAGGTATTTGTATTATATTACCTTGAGAAATGCTTTGGAGAAACATTTTTCATGCTTTATACTACAAGAAAACCGGCTAATTCCAACGGAATCTTCCGTTGGACATAAGCCTATTCCGTCGCACATAAACTATTTCCGACGAAATTTTCTGTCCGAAATTCAGTCGTAAATAATCGCGTCGAAAATAAAATCCGTCAAAAAATCGATCGGAAATTACTCATCTTCGACGACGTTATTTCCGACGGAGTTTCGTCGAAAATGAACTATTTTCGACAGAACATACAAGACGGAAATTTTCATCGAAAAAAATAGGCCCTATTTCCGACGGGATTATTCCCTCGGAATTATATTATTTCCGACTGAAAATTTAAATCACCCAATATTTGTAAAAAATGACTGTTTATTACTTTCGACGGAATGTACGTCGAAAATAGAGTAATTACGACGGATAAGTTCCGTCGAAGTTAGATTATTTACGACTGAAATAAGAATGTTTTGGTATTTATTAAAAAATAGTTATTTGTTATCTTTGAGAGAATATCCGTCGTAAATACCCTATTCTGTCAGAATTAACTTCTTCTTTTTTTTAAATACAGATTTTAAAAGTTGAGTTTCCATATCAATTACATAAGTAGATGACTAAGAGACAAATAAGGAATAATCAGCTTTGGATTGAGTATACCCAGCTTGAAGCAAGGCACAAGTCAATTTGGCAAACCATTCCCTAGAAGCTTGTTTGAGTCCATAGAGAGATTTGTTCAGTTTGCACACCTGATTTGATTAGAATGCTTAATATGTGAATAACCAGTTGCTTAATATGTGAATAACCAGTAGGAGGATCCATGTAAACCTCCTCTACAAGATCTCCATGTCAAGCTGATGGGAAAGGCAAACATGATTGAAGCCGAACGCCGCTAATTTTTCAGATCCCATTGAAAAAACCTTCTAATTTTTCAACTTTTTTTAATCTACTACTATTCTTAATAATCGCTGCTAGCAAAAAAGTCCAATCTTTGATCGGAAAAAAAGAAGAAAAAAATAGAGGATAAGATGAAGAAGCTGCATCAAATGGAGTTTCGATTAAAAAAAACGATTCCTCGCACACTGCGTTCATTCTCTCTCTTAGGGTTTCATTTTTGATTTGTTTACTGCTACTCTAATTTGTGTTTTGATTATAAGAGGGAAAAGATTTAGGGGAGTGAAGAATGCTTGGGGGTGTAGGGTGTTGTTGATGGTATTAATGGTGGCGTCGGCAACTGGTGGTGGACATGGACGGCGGTGTTGGGTGGTGGTGGGATGTGTGACAGTGATGAGATCATCGGGATCGGAATCCACGAAAAATGGATCAGAGGAAGAATTGGCGTTCGTGGAGTGGCGGAGAGGGTCGGGGGTGAGGCTGCTGTGGAGGAGAGAGACGGAGAGGAGGAGGAGGGCGGTGAGAAGACGGTGGAGGGAGGGGAACAGAGGAGGGAGAGAGAGTCACTTGGTTTTTTTTTTTCTTTTTCTTTTAATAAAATGATCATTTATTAAATTAATTTATAAATTTTAAATTTTGTTACAAATTTATATAATTTTAAAATAAGAAAAATAATTTATAAAATTAAAATTATATTAACAAAAATGAATTAACTTTGAAATTTTGTAATTGAATTTGGATAGAAATTAATTTAGTATATAATTTATTTTTGGACAATCTAAATGGGGTAACTGAATTTAAATTTTTAGTATGTTCTTACTTATATTTTAATTGAAAAAAATATTATGGTGTTTTTTTTAATTATAAGTTTAGTCAACGTCAAATAAAATATTATAAAAAGTTAAAACTCTTTTTTAAAAAAAATTATTTGAGTACATCACATTCTTGTATAAGGTATCTCCTATAATAATAATACTATTATTTTAAAAACTTACAAGTCTTTCATACAAAAACTCGTATAATTTTATAAATTTATTGTGGAAAAAAGTAGTGTATTTGGGCGTGTTTAGTGCCAATTGCCTACGGCTCCTTTTTCTTTAATCTTTAATTAAATTGATGGAGTAACTGCGAATGGATTATCAGGCCTGGAGGAGTGTGTGTGGCTACGGTTTAAACTCACCTACCAGTACCACCATACCATACATGCAGCCTCTGTTTCTCACGCCTGCCTTGCGCCAGCCATGAGGTTCAAGAAACATGCAACTCAATTAATCATGATTACAAATAGTCTATAAATTTAAGATAAGACTTAATTATGTGATACTACAAATAATCTTTATTAAAATAAACAAGAGAATAGAATATCCTTCATCATCTCGAAAGACTTTGATTGAAAATAAAAAACAAAGAAGATAAATACTACTATAGTCTATAGATGAATAGATAGATAGATAGATAGATACATAAACTCGAAATTTCAGGGAATTATATAATTTATACTCCATCTCCATCAAACAGTTAGTATAATAGTAATACATTCTTTTCTTCTCCCCCACTTTCAAACTTGTCCCCCTTCATTTACTATACTCTTTTCTTCAATCCCTCTTTCTCATTCTACTCCAAATTACACAGACAGAAAACAGCTCATAATTTATGGGTTTCGCAATGCAGGTGAGCTCTTTCGTCAAGTTCCTTTGCTCGATAAATCTGTGTACATTACTTTTTTTGGTATAACTAGTTTTATGTCTTTTCTTTTGGTCAGGGTCAGACAAGAACAGTACAAGTTGGGCATGTTTCAGATCTAGCCAGTGAGAGAGAAATTCATGACATTGATCCGCCAGTACGTTCTTTTTCACTTCTTACCATTCTGTTATTCATCAAGTTTAGCCTTGGATTGGTATATGCCAACTGTTTTTGCAGTGATTCTTCTCATTTTCCTTTTAGTATCTCTTATAGAGCACAGGAAGAAATAAAATCTTATTTTTTGCATCGACTTAATAAATCATTATTTACTATGATTATTTATTCTTAAGTCATAATTTAATCTTGCCAAAACAGTTCATGTTGGTTCGTGGAACCTATTGGAAACAAGGTTAGAGTAGCTTTACATGAGTGGTTATTGTTATGGGGTGGCAATCCTATCGTGACATAGGTATTACACTAAATAGATCATCGACCCGTTTGCTACATAAATTAAAAATTTTAAATAAAAAAAAATAAACATCATTCACTTATTTAATGATTTATTCATCACAATAATATTTATTTAACAAAATGAAAGATAACATGCTTAGAAAAGTAACTAAGAAACTTAATTTTTAAGGTAAATTATAATGTTATATCATATTTATTTACAAATTATTTTAAATAAATGTGTTTAATCATTTCTAATCTTGTCAACCCGTTAATTATGTGTTTGACCCATTTCAATTTCGTGTTGAATATGATGCGGAAAATGTTTATGCTCAACATTAAACCTCTTGTTTTATTTCATGTTTGTGTTAGGTTACTGTGTCGTGTCAAAAATTGTCATCCCTAGAATTATTGTTAGGATTTTTTTAAGAATTTAAATGAAATAAAACTAAGATTCATAGAAGATTTTTAGTTGAATCAACATATTGTTCATAATTTGTTAAAACTGTGATGCTTGAGCATTTAATTCTAAGTTAGAGCATTAATATTTGTGCAACTATATGTAACACAAAAACAGAAATTTTCGGTACTTTAAATTTAGAGTATTGGTACGTAACAGTACTATGTATGTTTGGGAATCCAAGTGCCAATAAGCAATTTACTTGGTTTTAAGCCATATGAGTATTAGGTAATTCTGTCCATGATTTCTAATATAAAGAAACACATCATCTGAATTTGTTGACCCAATATATTGCATATTATTATTTGTTAGGGTATCATTCGTATGATTGGTTCTTTAGAATGGCATAGTAATTGTTATGTAATTTTTTTAAGCACATCTGTAGAACCTTCTATTTTTGAGAGTGAAACTCACACATATTTGTCTGCTTTTTTGCAGGGAGCAACCATTGTAGATCAGATTGTTAGTATATCTGCTGCTGAAAACTATGTTCCACAACAACCTGTGGTTCGGGTAACTGTATTCACAACTTTTGCTATCCTCTTCACATGTCCTGTAGTTGAGATTTATATTTATGGTCAATGAATGCACAGGGCGTAAGTATGGTGGACAACAGCATGAACATGGTTCAGGAAAATGCTTCACCGTATTCTGAGGTAGGTAATCGAATATACCTTAGATTCCACTATTCCATTGCAATGAACAATATAAGACCTTTTTATCAAATTTCCGAATTTAGATGAGTGATCCTTAAAGATTTCCTGGAAATGGAAGGCAGTTGAAAGATTAAGTTTATAGCTGAGGAGTTTCTAATGTTTGACACAATATATTTACAACTTGGGGAATGCTTGTTGTATACTTTAGCTTCAAGCTAGCGATTGTTATGTTCTGCTAGTTAAGGATTACTTTGTGGAGGCTAAACTAGTACTCCAAATGGATCGTCTTATTTTTAAATTTTACTTGGCTTTTCAAAAGACCTTTATGTGCTTTTTATACAAAATATTTGGAGTGAATGCTTGGCCTTTTGAATTATTAAGGGATAGAGTGTGTATTTTTTTCCTTCTCTGGCCTTCTACACTGGGTGCTTAAGAAGAGTCTGTTTAGGGATGGAAAGCCTTTATTTGTTGAGGTTTTCTTATTTTGTTTCAGTTTTATTTCTTTTCAGGATTTTTTGGAAGACTCCTTTTCATCCTCTCTTGTACCTCTCCTTCTTTCAAATATTTTTTTCCTTTTTATCTTAAAAAAAACCTCCCTCCATTCCAAAGATCATTATTGCCTTTTTGAAATCAACTCAAAACATTTTCAAACACAAAATTAAAATGGATCTTTAATTTAAATCAATACAATGATGACGATTGTAAACTACCTAAAAATTACTAATTGCCAAATTTATTATTTTATAATTTTTGGTGAATCATCTCAATATTGAGTGTGAATATGTCCTTTCACAAGTCAACAATGGTCTTATAAATTGAAATGGAGGGAGTATATGGATTGAATGGCTACTCGCCACTGTTTTTCTAATCAAGACATATGAACAAGCTTATTATATCACCCTGATATTTTTTCTTAATTTGATTATGTACTATGCTGTAGGGCCTTAAAATTTTATTTTAAAAACTTGAGGTAATCTGCCTATGTTAGCAGGCTCAGACTACTTCTCCAAACAGTGGAAGAGTGTATGTTAGTAAAGCTCAAGATGTTGTCTCGACTATGCTGGCAAAAGGTTCAGCTATTAGGCAAGAGGCTGTGAATAAGGCTAAAGCATTTGACGAAAAGCATCAGTTTATAGCCAATGCATCAGCCAGAGTCAATTCCTTCGACAAGAGAGTTGGACTTACAGAGAAATTAACTGTTGGGATCTCAGTGGTGAATGAGAAGGTGAAGTCTGTAGAAATTAACTATTGATTTTGTTGCTAAAACCCATGTTACTGACATTAGCGGGGGCTGGACAGGTATGTGACTGCTGGAACAGCTTGGGTGAATGGTGCTTTTGGTAAAGTGGCAAAGGTTGGGCAAGTTGCGGGTACAAAAACCAGAGAGAAATGGAATATGGCTGTGTCAAATTTGACTGCCAAGGTAGGGGGTTTCTTTTTAATTGCTTGATTCTATTCTGACTGACTTTCCCTATGCTAAAAAGTTAAAATTAACATTTATTTGTGCTTATTTTTATCCTTAATTTCCATTTGAAGAAAACTTTAATAAGCTCAAAAACCACATCTTTGCCGCATTCCCTCTTTTTCACCTACTACATTTGTCCTCTTTAGTTTTGAGTTTCATTGATTCCTGTTTAATGACTACTTTGTGATGAATCCAGGATCCTCCAATTGCTGCATAAGCTATAATATGATATAATGTAGACAGGAAGCTGATTTCTCATCCCCAACCGAACCACTTCCTTCTTCTTGGAGAGGAGTTTCCGGAACTCTAGAGTTGCAAGACTTGGTGAGGGAGGGAGGGAGGGAGGGATTAAACAAATTAGTGTTTAAACCTCTTTTGACTTTCAAATCTTTTATGTTACGTAATTATTTCTATAAGTTGTCAGGGGTAATTTGCCTTTGGGTTTTGTAATTATTTTTAGTGTGTAGTGTTTGCAATAGCAATAGCATAGTGTGAATCAACTTTGTTTAGTTTCTTCTCCCTTTGATCTAGTGTTTAGTTGTGGCCTAGTGCCTGGGTAGCCCATTATATTTATTATATATAATCTCCAAATCCACTCACCAATGCTATGATTGTATTTTTGTAATCGGCAATACTAGTAAAATATATGAAAATTTGACTCTGAATATATATATATATATATGGGTTGCATTTACAGCGATCACTTGTTGAGAGCAATTCTTTTTGGTCCGTATTACACTTGTTATTGTAATGAATATTATAATTTTTTTTGTTCCAACCAGTGCAACATGGGACCAAAAAAAAGATTCGTTTCATTGTGGATGTAACACTATATATATATATATATATATATATATATATATATATATATATATATATATATATATATATATATATACCTTTTAGAATGTAAAATATATAAGAAATATGTGAAATTTGTAACAGTAGTTTATACATTTATATGTTTATAAGAATAGAATAAATTTACGAAATTTAAAATATAGTAAATTTATTTTAATAAAATAGGTTAAACTTACTCTTATATTTTAGGATGAGAGTTATACTTTAATTTGCGAGGATAGTACTATTATAAAAAATTAATATTTTTATAATATTATATTTTTATATAAAAAAATATCACTATAAATATAAATATATAGCAACAATTTATAATGACAATTTTATAGCCACCATATGTTGAAATATTTATCAGTTTCCTTATTATATTGAATATAATAAAATGAAATTTTTAAGTACATGTGACGTAGCTGATGTGTCGTCCTGTGGTTGCACCAGACACGTAGCACACGGCCGCTAAGATTTGAAGAATTATACTACGTAACGTGAGTCCAAGAGCAGATCATCTGTCTTTAATTTTTTTTATTTTTTTTTATTTTTTTATTTAAATTTTGACATCTAATCTCTTATTTAATATTAATTAATTTTAAAATTAAATAAAAAAATATATATCAAAATTTAAATGAAAAAACACAAAAAGACAAAAAAATTGGAGAGAGATAATCTGCTCTCAGTCCAAAGAAGCCCAAGAGGGTATAATGTCAACGTATACGGTACTCTACCTACTATTACTATAATGAAATAATCTCAACTTAATTTTAAGTAATTATTTTGAGGGCTCCTTTACAGTCTACTAAAATATTAAAATATATATAGATTAGTTCTTTCTAGCGAACTAATTATTATTAAACACTTTTAACTATAAGATGACTAGATGAAATAGTTTTTTTTTTTTTTTTAAAGAACTAGATGAAATAGTTATTAGACTGAAACAGCGAACTAAAAACGAACTGATTATAATAATAATTTTATCCATTTTTATAGTATAAAAATTAATTTTCTATATTATAGCGATGGATAAAATCATCGCTATAATCGATTTATTTTTAATTCGTTTATTATTGTTTATTAGAAAAACGAACCGTGTATATATATATATATATTATAAACATTTATGTTTATTTTTTAATTATTAATTACGTCAACTCAAATTTACCCTAAGTATTAAAAAATATATATATTATAAATACTATTGTCAATTACGTGAACTCAAATTTAACGAATACATGGCATAGCTCAAATGTAAAAGCATTTGTGCTCTTTATTTCACTTGCTCCGATATTATTTCACTTACTACTATAGTCGATTAATTTCAAGCTTATTTTACAACTTTAACTTAAATTATTATCAAATTTATTATTGATTTTTTTCTTTTAAAAATATTATATACATCATTTGCTTTTTAAAAAAAAAGTTTTATTCAAAACTTATGAATTATAAGGATATATTTTTGTTACATAATATTTAATTATGATATGATAATAAAATTGTGAAATAAATTTGAGAATATTTTGTCGACTTATACTATTAAAAAGAATAGTTTTTAATAAAAAGTTAGTAAATTATTTAAATTACAAAATTTAAATAATTTTATAATTTAAATAATAGTTTTTAATAAAAAGTTAGTAATAAAAAGTTAGTAATAGTTTTTGTTACATATAGACTATTCATTACTCCAATTTTTAATTTGAAACATAAATTATTTAAATTACAATAATATTTTGGTGATTAACGAATGTATACAAAGAATGAGATATGAATCGATTTGTATGGTTATAATTGGTCGTAACAATCGAGCTCGGCGAAATTAATTAATTAATTAATTAATTAATTACAATTTAACAAATAATATTAAAATCATCTTTTTTATATATGTTTTGTCGCAATAAAACTATTCTTAAAATTAATTGTGTTTCTAAGCATCCTCTTAACACACAATCACGATACCATCACGCAAAGCAAACCTTATCCACCGAATGGCTATTTTACCCCAACACCATAATATGAGTTCAATATTTAAGACATTCTTTGAGAGCTATTATCTTAATTTTATTATTTATTGTTATTATGTTAAAAATAAAATGCGAAAGATAGATATATACTTTGGGTTGTTTTGGTAATTATATTTGCTTTTATATTTTTACTTTTTATTTATATTTTTCATACAAAATTGTTTTTGTTTACGTTAATTAATGAAAAGTATTGGGAGTTGCATATTTAAATTTGATGTTGAAATAAATAAATGTGCATGTATTATCAAAAGAGGTAAAGTCCTTAATAGATCATATGTACAAGGACTTAGATTAAAGATCAAAATTGTTAAGTTGATCTGAGCTTAATGTTTATCTCTTTGTAAAATCTCTGGTAGTAGAAAGATCAAACTTGTTAGGTTAATTTTATGAGTTATAATAGATAGGACTAGAAAAAAATCGTAGTCTGGCATTGCAGAAGACAAGACAGAATCGTAGTCTGTTGAGCAAGCCTCTCAGAATCGTAGAAGCAGTTTACTGAGTGCCTGTCGAGCTAAGTCAAAAATTGTATATGCAGTTCGAAATCGTGGAATCTTCAAGGCGTCACTAATTAAAATTGTAGTCAGTCAAGCGTTGTCAAAGCTAAGACAAAATCGTAGAGGCAGTCCAGAGTAAATCGCCTACAATCACTTATCAACAGACCACGATCGTAGTGTTCATCAGTCAGCATCAGAATCGTCGAAGTTTGATTGTCTGATGAACAAAAATGTCTGACTGATATTTGGACGTTGATATTTGAGAATCCCAATGCTCTCATCAACATCCCTGACCTAAATCGAAGAGCTAAAAGGAAAAAGAAAAAGAAAGGTGACTTTCAACTGGTCTGATGAAAGTGACTTTTCAGAGGTGGTAGGTGAGAAAGCAGTCTGTAGGCAAGTCAATAAGGAGTGATTGTGACGCCCCCAAAATAGGTCAAATCCATCCAACCTATTCTGAGTCGCCCAATACATGGTACATAAAATAACTACAACTTTATTACTACAATTGTCGTGCAAAATACAACAACACATATACTGTGAGTTTTAATACCAACTATGACTCATGTCCCAACTATGAACAACACCTCATAGTGATACCTTACATAAAGGTACAATCTAAAACTGTTTTAGAAATTAAAATCTTTAGAAAGTGCTCAAGGAAACCTTCGTACATGGGAGACCATGCGTCTAGGTTATGATAGATATCATATGCCCACATAATTATCCTTGGTTGACCCAATAGACCCCAAAGAAAAACGAGAATATTACTATCATCTTCTTTCCAATGGTGAGTCTTCTCTTGACATATAACTATCTCCACCGTCTGCAATTGAACATTATGTTTCAAATAAACTCCAAGATCATATAGGTAGTGCTCGTAGATATACTCAGCGAGTGGATTTGCACAACCCTGTCTTATGATAACGCGAGGTTGTATGTCATTAGACATCTTGTATGATAGTGATAAAACACCCTTCCAAAGTTGGGTTCGCATCACCCTATTGTTGTTCACCAAAATCAATTATTAAGTGACGTATAATATACGACACACACATCTTAGGTCCTCAATACAATTATATATTGTATGTCATGCCGTTTTATAATGTGTTGATAAACTTTGACGAACCCAACCATCACATTATTCCCCGTTATTCTCGCTTCGACTCAATTCACACTCTTATTACCCCGAAAGGAATTGTGAAGCAAAAGGGTGAGCACAACTAGCTTCGATAAAGAATATTATGACTAAAGATAATTACATTATCAATAGACTTCATCGATAATAAATCGTAGATTTAGAACATATGGTAGATAATAAAACTTTTCAACCATAGTTGCGGTAGACGAAGCGATCCATTAGAAGAGTCAAATAGACTATAAAGTCTATTATCTTCTCCACGTTAAAAGTCTACCAACAATGTTTTATCCCTGTAACATCAATCAACAGTTCCTTTACACAATCATATGAATAACTCATAATCATAATTGTGATTCTAAATTCCTCTTCGCATCCAAGACGAAGATAATTTTTATCACATATCTTTACCTGAAACATCAAAGATCATGGTTATACCAAATCACAGTTCCTATTCATAATCATACTAATAAATTCATCTTTGCACCACGGGCCAAAGATATTCATCAACAGTTCATCTTTGCACTACATGCCAAAGATATTTAACAACAAGTCATCTTTGCACTACATGCCAAAGATATTCAACAACGGGTCATCTTTACACTACGGATCAAAGATATTCATCAATAATTGATCTTTGTACTACAGGCCAAAGATATTCATATCTCAAAGAAATACATAATCATTTCAGAATTTATATAAACCATAATTATAACCATATATGTTGATCAATTCACCTTTGCACTTAAGTTAAAGATATTCAATTATAAATTCAATGATCATGATCATACCAGTCAACAATTCAACTTTGCACTACTAGCCAAAGAGAACCTATAGTCACAATCATACCAATAATCTACCCATCTTTACACTCAAGTCAAAGAGAAATATCATCATTAGAGTTATAACAATGTTATATATGATAATAAAAATAATATATTCAACATATAGATTTAATCTCAAGAGTAAGATTTATAAATCAATTATTTCATAACACCTTAATCCAAATATTATAAATCACTTAATAATATCAAAATCTTAATATTATTAATATTACAATAATATTTTAATCATTTCTTAAACTTATAAACAATTAATTCTGATTGTTTACACTTTACTTATTAATGCATTTAATCATCTTAAAATGTCAAACTCATAAAATTTTATCACCAATAACCAAAACCCTCATAAAAAATCTGCATATACCTCATATATGATTCTCAAGCCATAAAATCATATTTTTCAATTTTCTTACTTCACATAATATATTTAATTTATTTACTCATAACTAAAATATTTTTATGAAAAATACCAAATCAGTTCCAAAAATATTTTTTTCTGGAATTTAGCATAATGTAGTCCCATATTGAACATATATTTTTCTCGGAATTTTTAAAATTCATTTACTATTTTTCACATGGCCAAAACCACCGAATATTCAGACATTTATCATAAATTGTACTTTTATCCAAAAATTCTAAAATTTACAGAGTATACTGATATTATATAGGTGTACTCCCAATAAAAATTTCACCAATTTTGGAGTTAATCACAAGGAGTTATAAGCGGTTACTTTTAAAATAGTCTTTTCTCATAAAATCCATAACTCCTAATCTATACATCCAAAAATCGCCATTTTTGGACACAATCTACAAAACTCATCAAAATATCATTTCAAAATTTTCCAGAATTTTTGAAGGCACAGAAAAATTTCGAAATTGAAAAACATAATAACCTTTACATACTAACGACAATATCCCTTACCTTAAAAGAGCAATACTTCTGACTGGAATAACGCTGAACGAACTTGCACCGTATAGTAACACTCAAGATATCAAAATACTCACAAGAATATACTCGATAATATAGAGAGAGAAATAGAGAGAAAACTTTAGTTTCTGGTGTGATTTTCAATTCTAACCTAAGCACCTATTTATAGGAAATTGTTTAGAACACCAAAGCAGAAAATTTATTAAAATAATGTTATTTATAATAAAATTTACTTAGAGCACCTTTGAATCTGAATTCAGCAATTTAACACATGCAAGTGGGGCCCACCAAAGTGTAAAAAATGTTTTTCTTAAATAAAACAATTAAAACTTTCAAAAATCAATTATTCTGGAACTTCGGAACTTCAATAATTCATAATAAATATCTCTTTTATCAGAAAAATTCAAACCATATATGTTTTCCATAGAAAATTCCATTCTCTACAACTTTGCAGAAGAAAGTTTTTCTAAATTCCAAATAGAAATTGACCGAAATCCACAAACGAACGATTTTACAGGCTATAATCAGATTTCAGTCAAAATTTGTGTACTCCGTCATGTTTAACATGTGTTAAACATTTTTTTTGTAACACAAAAAACATGTGTTTAACATTTAATGCAACAAAACTACTCTTCCTCCTGATTTATTCATATATCACACATTCATTGTAAAAATATCACCATTATTATATTACTGTAATATAATAATATATTTTATCAGAACAGATAAAATATCAATTTTCAACAATTGTCACATTAAAAAATTTCTCCATCTATAACCACATAAAATGAATATTTTCCTTATTATATAAATCAATAATTAATTATTCACAAATAATATTACGAGAATCACAATCTCGATAACAACCGGTAGCCTCCTCAGAAAGAGGGGCTTTCCAATAAAGATTTCTCCTTACTGGCGCGCAATTAGATGACCAAACCTCTCCTTGACAGAACTTTCTAGACATTGTCAATAATGCTATCTAATAATATTATCCAAATAATATGAATTATTGATCCGATAATGGAAATCTCATCTTGTGACAATTATTGAAACAACAATAATATAAAATATCAACGTAGCAATTATTGAATCAATAAAATAAAATATTGAACGATAATTACTCGTAACAATTATTGAGTAATGCCTTCTACGAAAAAAATTTATCATCTTTCATGAATAGTACTCATGAATAATAATAACTCGTAAATAAATAATAACTCGTGAATAAGAACTCGTGAATAAGAACTCATGAATAGTAATTATAAAAATTGAATACTTTTATTTCATAAAATTCGGTCTTACAATCTCCCTCCTTATGAAATTTAAGTCCACTGAAATTTACGTACTGTATTTCAAAGAGTTGAGAATACCTTGCTTTCATTTCAGATTCCATCTTCCACATCATCATGATTTCTCCATTGCTCATCTCCTGTATTTCAGATATCACTCTAGAATACATCTTCAAAACAAAGGTTAATTGACATATCACAATTTGTCAACTTAAGTAAGAAAATTCGGCTTAGGTAGGATACACACTAGCGTAGGATATTACTCGTCTCTCCCTTCCTAGTTCTATTTCCCGATCTCCGCCAGAGATCATATCCCTAAGCTCTGATACCAACTGTGACTCATGTCCCAACCGTGTGGACAAAGACCTCACAGATGGTACTGTCGATTTGCCACCCGCAGCAGCGTCCCCTACAGAGAGTCTGGCTTCGGTGCATCCCCCATCAATAGGAAGTCACCAGCAAGAGGCTCAGGGCTCTTTAATTATAGCTCTGATACCAACTGTGACGCCCCCAAAATAGGTCCAATCTACCCAACCTATTCTGAGTCGCCAAATACATGGTACATTAATAAATGAAATTTAATTTTCTCTAATTATTATTTTGAAATAGTAAGGGTTGATGTGATTAATATGGATAGTTATGGGTAAAATATGCAAATATTTCAAAATAAGCAAGTGGTTATAAAATATTCATTGTTGTTTTGAATATTCATTTGGTCGGAATATTCTTCTTGCTTTGGGAAATATTCGTGCGACGTAGCGATCTTTTATGGGCCCCATAACGGAAAGTGATTGGATGAAGAAAACGACAAATATAAGTTGTTTAAAAATAACGACGTAGTTGTTACCGTTTACACTGTTGGAATACCCGGTGGTTAAAACACAGTCATACGCGTTGTTGCACAATATCACACGGTATTGCACCAATTATTGATTCTTACGTGAAAGCCACTTACTCAATAATGGTTACGATAATTACCGCTTCGATATTTTATTTTATTGATTTAATAATTGTTGCGTTTATATTTTATATTCTTTGTTGTTTCAATAATTGTCATTACACGGTATTTTTCATTATCGAAGCAATAATTCATATTATCTGAATAATATTATTAGATAACATTATTGACAATGTCTAGAAAGTTCTGTCTAAGGAGAGGTTTGGTCACCTAATTGCGCGCCAGTAAGGAGAGATCCTTACTAGGAAGGATACAAAATTCGTTTGGAGCGAAGAATGCGAGAAGAGTTTCCAAGAGCTTAAGAGGAGACTCATTTCGGCACCTGTTCTAACAATACCATCCGGTTCGGATGGATTTGTTATCTACAAATGATGCTTGAGCAAAGGGTTAGGATGTGTTCTCATGCAAAGTGGAAAAGTCATAGCCTTTATGCCTCATGACAACTTAAAGAATATGAGAGGAATTATCCTACTCATGATCTAGAGTTAGCGGCCCGATCGTTTTCGCGCTTAAAGATATGGAGGCACTATCTATATGGAGAGAAAGTGGAGATATATTCGCACCATAAAAGCCTTAAATATTTCTTCACGCAAAAGGAACTCAACACGCGGCAACGACGTTGGCTTGAGTTGTTGAAAGATTACGACTACACTATTCAATACCATCCCGAAAAGCGAACGTGGTAGACGCGCGTTGAGTAGAAGATCATATCACGAGAACGAAAAGTGCGATGATGTCAAGATATCTGCGTAGAGCCAACTTTAATAGAAAAAGTTAAGGTTGCTTCGAGCCACCGGCCCTTAATCGATGCGTATGAAGAAGAAAGTACAAGAGGTGCTATTCCTAAGCGAGAATTGATGAAGAAGGAATACTTGAGTCCACCTCCACTTTGTATTCCTAAAGACTCTGATTTGAAGTACAAGATTATGATGGAGGCACACAATACACCATTTGCAATCCATCCTGAAAGTACTAAAATGTGTCGTGATCTTCGACATACATTTTGGTGGAGCAATATGAAGAGAGAGATTGCAAAGTTTATCTCGATGTGTTTAACTTGTCAACGTGTAAAGGCGGAGCATCTAGTACCTAAGGGTCCGTTGCAACCACTTGAGATTCCGAAATGGAAGTGGGAACACATTACCATGGATTTCGTTACGGGTCTTCCTACGGTTTCTCAAGGCATCAATGCCATTTGGGTTATTGTTGATAGATTAACCAAGTTTGCTCATTTCTTGCCGATACGGGAGACTTATTCCCTTGAACGTCTTGCTAGTATATATGTAAATGAGATTGTGAGGTTGCATGGCATGCCAGTATCCATAGTTTCGGATCGTGACCCAAGATTCACTTCAAGATTTTGGGTTAGCTTGCAAAAATCTATGGGCACGGATTTATTTATTCGATTCGGCATACCATCCTCAAAGCAGACGAGACGATCGAGAGGATTATTCAAACTCTTGAAGATCTATTAAGACAACGTGTCCTGAGACTTCAAGGGCGGTTGGGATAAGTATTTACCATTGGTGGAATTCTCCTACAACAACAGATTATCGAGCAAGTATATGTGTGGCTCCATTTGAAGCATTATATGGACGAAAGTGTCGCTTCTCCAATATGTTGGGATGAGGTGGGTGAAGCAACATTGTTGGGACCCGAGTTAAAGACGATATGACTACCGAAAAGATTCAAATGATTCGACAACGTATACAAACCGGCATGAAAGATCGACAAAAGAGTTATACGGATCTTCATCGAAAGGACGTGGAATTTAGTATAGGGGATCATGTATTGTTGCGAGTTGCTCCATGGAAGGGAGTTACAAGATTTGGGAAGAGAGGAAAGCTCAATCCACAATTTATTGGTCCATTACAAATTCTTGACGGAGTAGGAAATGTAACCTATAGACTCGCGTTACCTCCGAGTATGTCTCATGTTCATAATGTGTTTCACATATCGGTACTTCGTAAATATGTGAAAGACCAGAACTACGTTATAGAGTTAGAACCGGACGAGATAGCCGAAGACTTAACGTACGAAGAGGTACCTGTCAAGATTTTGGATAGGAAGGAGCATGTCCTACGCACGAAGGTCATACCATAAGTTAAAGTTTTGTGGAGGAACCATGCTATAGAGGAAAAGACCTGGGAATTGGAAACGGAAATGAAAGCGAGGTATCCTCACCTTTTCGAAACACCAGGTACGTATGTCAATTTTGAGGATGAAATTTCATAAGGAGGGGAAGTTGTAAGACCCCAAATAATTAATAAATAAAATTTAATTTTCTCTAATTATTATTTTGAAATAGTAAGGGTTGATGTGATTAATATGGATAGTTATGGGTAAAATACGCAAATATTTCAAAATAAGCAAGTGTTTATAAAATATTCATTGTTGTCGGGGAATATTCGTTTGGTCGTGGAATATTCTTGCTGTCGGGGAATATTCGTACGACGGCGCAGTCTTTTGTGGTCCCCATAACGGAAAGCGATTAGATGAAGAAAACGACAAATATAAGTTGTTTAAAAATAACTACAGTAGTTATTCTGGATTTACCTTCGTTGGAATACCCGGTGGTTAAAACAATAATGTCTGGCGTTGTTGCACAAGATGGCACACCAGTATTGCATTTAATTATTGATTCTTACGTAAGAAGGCACTTACTCAATAATGGTTACGATAATTAATGTTCGATATTATATTTTATTGATTTAATAATTGTTGCGTTGATATTTTATCTTCATTGTTTCAATAATTGTCATTACACATATATTTTTCATTATCGAAGCAATAATTCATATTATCTGAATAATATTATTAGACAACATTATTGGCAATGTCTAGAAAGTTACATCTAAGGAGAGGTTTGGTCACCTAATTGCGTGCCGGAAGGAGAAATTCTTATTGAAAGCCCTCTTTCCCTAAAACCGCCTGTTGTCAATATTGTGATTACGTAATATTATTTGTGAATAATTAATTATTGATTCATATGATGAGAAAAATATTGATTTTATGTGGATATAGATGGAGAAAATTTTAATGTGACAATTGTTAAAAATTGAAATTTTATCTTTTCGGATAAAATAATTCATTTAAATATATTATTATATTTTAATAATATATTAATGATGATATTTTTTACGATGAATGTGGTATATATGAATATATGTGGAGAAGGAGTATTTTGTTACCAAAAATATTTAAAGCATATTTTATGTGTAAATGGGACCCCATTTCTTGATTGAAATTTGATTATAGCTTTGTAAAATCGCTTTGTTTGTGGATTTCGGTCAATTTCATTTGGAATTTGGAAAACTTCCTACGCAAAGTTGTAGAGAATTGAATTTCCTATAAAAATTCGCGAGATTCGAATTTTTTGATAAAAGGGCTATTTATTATGAATTATTGAAGTTTCGGAGTTCCAAAATAATTGATTTTTGGAAGTTTTAATTATTTTTATTATGAAAAACGTTTTTATCATTAAAGGTGGGTCTTGCATGTGATGAAAATGCTGAATTCAGATCCTTAGAAGTGGGCGTAGGAATTATAATATTAATATTAATATTTTAATAAATTTTCTACTTTGGTGTTCCAAGCATTTTCCTATAAATAGGGTGCTTAGGTTAGAATTGAAAATTACACCAGAAATTGAAGTTTTCTCTCTCTATATTATCGAGCGTATTCTTGTGAGTATTTTGAGTATACTTTGAGTATTGCTATACGGTGCAAGTTCAAGTTATAGCCTATATCCAGTATTCTAGTTAAAAGTACTGTCTTTCCAAGGTAAGGGATTTTATTTTTTTTCGTAATGATATTATTTCTTCAATATCATTATGCTGAAATATTGATATGAAGTTTTTATCAAATTTGGAACTTTTGGTGTAGAGTTCTTATTCACGTATACGACCTTATTCACGATATCTGATCTTATTCACGAATACTAAGACTATTCATCGAAAAATGAAAATTTTCCTTTTCGTCTAAAATATATATTGTGGATACTAGCTTCGATTGTATCCATGTTTGATCATTCTTGAATTTTACACCACTATGATTATTTTTGAGGTATTTTTGGACATGGATAAAACAAAGTACGAATCCTTAATCCTTAATCCTTGTCATTTTGTTTCACTGGATTCGTTTCTTTAAAAATATTTTTCATCATCCTCAGTCTTAAATGATGATATTATTGAATATCTTTGGCCTTCAGTAGTGCAAAGATGAATGATTTCGATGAATATCTTTGGCCGTAGGGTAAAGATGAACGGTGTTTAGATGAACATGACCAACTGATGAATATCTTTGGCTGTAGAAGTAAAGAAAGATGAATATTTGATTCCAAATATATATTGATTGATGTTACGGGGGATAAAAGATGACGATGAACTTTAAATTCATATATAGAAGATAGTAGTTTGCATTCTCTACTTAACTCTTCTAATGAATTATTATTTCATTACGAATATTGATTTAAAACTTGTTGTCTATTGTATTCTATTAGATTTTTCCTGTTGAAGACTAACGATAATTTGTTGTATATTATCTTTAGTCATAATGTTCTTTACTGGGCTAGTTGAGCTCACCCTTTTCCTTTTTGTTCCATTTTTCTTCTCGGAGGCGAGAATGTAGCGAGTACGAGTCTGGGGTATGGAATGATGGTTATAGAGAGAGTTGTTTAGTAGTCCTCACCATTTTGTAAAATAATGTATCAATAAATATGATGAGGATTTATTTGGGTATAGATATTGTCTAGAAGATAATATTTGTATTCAAACTCACGATTTTACTATTGTAATAATAAAGTTGTAGTTGTTTACATGCCATGTATTGTGACAACTCGAATGGGTGATGTATAACTATTTTGGGGCGTCACGGTTGGTATCGAGCTTAGGATATGATCTCTGGCGGAGATCGGGAATAGAACTAGGAGGGAGAGATTTAGTAAATCCTTCGCTAGTGTGTCCTACCTAAGCTTATTTGTTAGTTAGTCGAGTATATAGGGATATTATGTGATATATTAATTTCCTTAATTAACCCTTGTTTTATGACGATATTTGAGAATGTCGACCGAGAATATTAATGATGGAGTAAATGAGGCCGTGGAGACGCTTGTCTTCACCAACGAGGAGAACGTGCACAAAGTATCAATGTTCCTCCCATGAACAACACCAATCGAAAGCGATGATGAACGAGGGATGTTTAGAAGCTTTTGCAATTCATGCAAAATCGAATTTAGAGGAGACTTCGTGTTCAAAATCTGAGAGAAAATGATAACAATTCACGGGTTGTCACAACCAAGCGATTCGAAAGAGTTGGGACCGCTGCAATTTAAGGGAAAAGTCGATCCGATCATGGCGGAAACATGGGTCAAGCAAATTACCAAGATATTCGATGTCTTGGGATGCACGGAGAAATGAAGGTTCCATTCGCCACCTTTATGTTCCGTGGCGAAATGGATTACTAGTGGGAGTCGTGAAGCGTACCCATCCAAATTACAAGACTCAAAGGCATGTCTTGGGAGACATTTGAAACTATTTAATGACAAATACTTTCCGAAAGTGTTCGTCATATGAATGAAGTGGAGTTTATTAGACCGGAGCGAGAATAACATGGCGGTGTCCCAATGACGAGGCAAAGTTTGCGAGTTATCCGGTGTTTGCACCTCATTTGGTGGAGAATGAGGAGCGTATATGACGGGATGTTTCTTAGAGGTTTGAAACCCAAGATACGTCAAGATATCTCATTTATCATAAATTTTCTCTCTACTCGAGATGTTGTAAACGAGGTTCAATTATTAGAAGCGAGATAACGAGTACGGTCAATTGAGGACCACAACCAGGATCATCTGGGAGATGGCGATCGAAAAAACAACGATAACCAACGGAGAAAGAAAAAGACGGACAAAATGGTAACCACTCTGGTGGTAATCATAGCCATGAAAATAGAAGAAGCGAGTCGGGAGGAGATTTTAAAAGAGGAGATTTAACAACGACCATGTGAAGACGACAAATACGGAAAGAATCGGTTCTAATGAAGGAGAACGACCACCATTCATATCTTTATAAATCTTGGGAAAGAGGGACATATCGGTCAAGCGCCCACAACAGTTCAAGGTATGCTATAATTGTGAAAAGGAAGGACATATCGCTTTCGAGATTGTACAGTAATAAACCTAGTTCGGAGGGGACGGTGACTCAAAAGATCGTCCCCGAAAAAGTCAAAGTCAACGGTTCTGGAAGAAGCGTTTGTTGTGGTACCGGTCAAAATCGAGGAACCCAAACGAGGTGATCACGGATAAGCTATTTATAAATTCTTGCGAAGTTTATACCTTTTACTTGATATCGATCTTACCCATTCATTTATCTCTCCCATTTGTGCTCAACGTTTAAACTTAACTCCTGGAGAAATTAGACTTTGACTTATCTGTGGGAACTCCGTTAGAGAAACTTTTATCACATCCACTTTGTTTATAAATCTTGTTTGATTCAAGTTGGCACCATCACCTTACATTGACCTTATCTCTTTAAAGATACTTGCTTTTGATATGATTTTAGGGGATTGATTGGTTAACTACTCATCATGCCAAAATTGATTGTTTTCGTAAGGTTGTTAGTTTTCATATTCCTAAACAACTTTGTTATACTAATTCAAGCAACTAAACCATTAAAATCAATCACCGCTATATCTAATCATAAAGCTATTCGCTTATTGAAAAAGCGATGTCAAGCTTTCTTAGCCCATGTTATGGATTTGAATAAAGACACGTCAAATTTGAATAATATTCCCGTTCTTATTGACTTTCCTAACGTATTTCTGAAGAACTTCCCGGTCTACCCCTTAACGTGAAGTTGAATTCTTTATTGATCTTGAACTGGTACAAAGCCCATTTCTAAAACCCTATATCGAATGGCTCTATTGAACTTCAGAGTTAAAGGTCCAACTACTGAGAGTTGTTGGACATTGGTTTCATTAAATCTAGTACATCTCCCTCGGGTGCTCCTGTTTTATTCAGAAAGAAGAAAGATCGGAGTATGCGACTTTATTATTGACTATCGGGAATTGAACCATGTCACTATCAAGAATATGTATCCTCTACCTCGTATTGATGACTTGTTTGACCAATTCTGAGGGCATAATTTTTTTTTCAAAGATCGATCTTCGTTCGGATATCATCAACTAAAGATTAGAATCGAGGATATTCCAAAGACCGCGCTTTAGAACTCGATGCGGGCATTATGAATTCTTAGTCATGTCTTTGGATTGACTAATGCTCCTGCGGCTTTCATAGATATGATGAATCGAGTATTCAAGGAATATTTGGATCAGTTCGTTGTTGTCTTTATTGATGACATCCTCATATATTCCAAAAGTCGTGAAGACCATGAGCACCATTTGAAGCTGGTACTCCAAAGGCTTCGTGAAAACAAGCTATATGCCAAGTTGAAGAAATGTGAGTTCTGGCTTGAGGAAGTAGCATTCCTTGGGCACGTGGTGTCGAAACATGGAGTATCTGTTAATTCGGTGAAGATTGAAGCAATACAAAGTTGAACAACAAAGTCGGTGGTAAAGTCGTAGTTTTTGGGCTTAGCTGGTTATTATCGGAGATTCGTGGAAGGGTTTTCTCGAATCGCTACTCCATTAACCCAGCTAACTTGAAAGGATACAAAATTCGTTTGGAGCGAAGAATGCGAGAAGAGTTTCCAAGAGCTTAAGAGGAGACTCATTTCGGCACTTGTTCTAACAATACCATCTGGTTCGGATGGATTTGTTATCTACAGCGATGCCTCAGGCAAAGGGTTAGGATGTGTTCTCATGCAAAGTGGGAAAGTCATAGCCTATGCCTCACGACAACTTAAAGAATATGAGAGGAATTATCCTACTCATGATCTAGAGTTAGCGGCCCGATCGTTTCGCTTAAAGATATGAGGCACTATCTATATGGAGAGAAAGTGGAGATATATTCAGACCATAAAAGCCTTAAATATTTCTTCACGCAAAAGGAACTCAACATGCGGCAACGACGTTGGCTTGAGTTGTTGAAAGATTACGACCACACTATTCAATACCATCCTGGAAAAGCGAACGTGGTAGCTGAAGCGTTGAGTAGAAGATCATATCTTGAGAACGAGTGCGATGATGTCAAGTATCTGCGACAGAGCCAACTTTAATAGAAAAAGTTAAGGTTGCTCGAGCCACCGACCGGAATCGATGCGTATGAAGAAGAAAGTACAAGAAGGTCTTATTCCGGCGCGAATTGATGAAGAAGGGAATACTTGAGTCCACTCCGGACTTTGTGTTCTAACTAACTACTGATTTGAAGTACAAGATTATGATGGAGGCACACAATACACCATTTGCAATCCATCCTCGAAAGTACTAAAATGTGTCGTGATCTTCGACATACATTTTGGTAGAGCAATATGAAGAGAGAGATTACAAAGTTTATCTCGATGTGTTTAGCTTGTCAACGTGTAAAGGTGGAGCATCTAGTACCTAAGGGTCCGTTGCAACCACTTGAGATTCCGAAATGGAAGTGGGAACACATTACCATGGATTTCGTTACGGGTCTTCCTACGGTTTCTCAAGGCATCAATGTCATTTGGGTTATTGTTGATAGATTAACCAAGTTTGCTCATTTCTTGCCGATACGGGAGACTTATTCCCTTGAACGTCTTGCTAGTATATATTTAAATGAGATTGTGAGGTTGCATGGCATACCAGTATCCATAGTTTCGGATCGTGACCCAAGATTCACTTCAAGATTTTGGGTTAGCTTGCAAAAATCTATGGGCACGGATTTACGATTCAGTTCGGCATACCATCCTCAAACGGACGGACAGTCAGAGAGGACTATTCAAACTCTTGAAGATCTATTAAGACTCTGTGTCCTAGACTTCAAGGGCAGTTGGGATAAGTATTTACCATTGGTGGAATTCTCCTACAACAACAGATTATCGTGGAAAGTATAGGTGTGGCTCCATTTGAAGCATTATATGGACGAAAGTGTCGCTTTCTCAATATGTTGGGATGAGGTGGGTGAAGCAACATTGTTGGGACCCGAGATTAATCGACGTATGACTCTACCGAAAAGATCCAAATGATTCGACAACGTATACAAAACCAAGCACTAGATCGACAAAAGAGTTATGCGGATCTTCATCGAAAGGGCGTGAAATTTAGTATAGGGGATCATGTATTGTTGCGAGTTGATCCATGGAAGGGAGTTACAAGATTTGGGAAGAGAGAAAAGCTCGATCCACAATTTATTGGTCCATTTCAAATTCTTGACGAGTAGGAAATGTATCCAATAGACTCGCGTTACCTCAAGTAGTATCTCGTATTTCATAATGTGTTTCACATATCGAGATTTACGTAAATATGTGAAAGACCCGAACCACGTTATAGAGTTAAAACCGGACGAGATAAATAGAAGACTTAACGTCACGAAGAGGTACTGTCAAGATTTTGGATAGGAAGGAGCATGTCCCTACGACGAAGGTCATACCACAAGTTAAAGTTTTGTGGAGGAACCATGCTATAGAGGAAATGACCTGGGAATTGGAAACGGAAATGAAAGTGAGGTATCCTCACCTTTTTCGAAATACCAGGTACGTATGTCAATTTCGAGGATGAAATTTCATAAGGAGGGGAGGTTGTAAGACCCCAAATAATTAATAAATGAAATTTAATTTCCTCTAATTATTATTTTGAAATAGTAAGGGTTGATGTGATTAATATGGATAATTATGGGTAAAATACGCAAATATTTCAAAATAAGCAAGTGTTTATAAAATATTCATTGTTGTTTGGAGAATATTAGTTTGGTCGTGGAATATTCTTCTTTGTCTGGGAATATTAAATGCATTTACAAATATGATCTTTAATGGGCCCCATAACTTGAAAAGCGATTAGATGAAGAAAACGACAAATATAAGTTGTTTAAAAATAACAGGCGTAGTTATTCTGGTTTACCTTTGTTGGAATACAGGTGGTTAAAACACGATGTCTGGCGTTGTTGCGTAGTAGACACTGCAGTATTGCACAATTATTGATTCTTACCTAAAAAGGCACTTACTCAATAATGGTTACGATAATTCTTTCAAGATTTTTTATTTTATTGATTTAATAATTGTTGCGTTGATATTTTATATTCTTTGTTGTTTGATAATTGTCATTACACAAAGATTTTTTCATTATCGAAGCAATAATTCATATTATCTGAATAATATTATTAGACAACATTATTGGCAATGTCTAGAAAGTTACATCTAAGGAGAGGTTTGGTCACCTAATTGCGTGCGATGGGAGAAATTCTTATTGGAAAGCCTCTTTCTCACGAAAACTATGCAGTTTGTCGATATTGTGATTACGTAATATTATTTGTGAATAATTAATTATTGATTCATATGATGAGAAAAATATTGATTTTATGTGGATATAGATGGAGAAATTTTTAATGTGACAATTGTTAAAAATTGAAATTTTATCTTTTTAGGATAAAATAATTCGTTTAAATATATTATTATATTTTAATAATATATTAATGATGATATTTTTACGATGAATGTGGTATATATGAATATATTGGAGAAGGAGTATTTTTGTTACCAAAAATATTTAAAGCATATTTTATGTGTGGTGGACCCCATTTCTTGGTGAAATTTGATTATAGCTTTGTAAAATCGCTTTGTTTGTGGATTTGGTCAATTTCTACTTTGGAATTTGGAAAAACTTCCATACTGCAAAGTTGTAGAAATTGAATTTCCTATAAAAATTCGCGAGATTCGAATTTTTTTGATAAAAGGCTATTTATTATGAATTATTGAAGTTTGAGTTCCAAAATAATTGATTTTGGAAGTTTTAATTATTTTATTATGAAAAACGTTTTTATCATTAAAGTGTGGGTCTTGCATGTGATGAAAATGCTGAATTCAGATCCTTAGAAGTGGGCGTAGGAATTATAATATTAATATTAATATTTTAATAAATTTTCTACTTTGGTGTTCCAAGCATTTTCTATAAATAGGGTCTTGGGTTAGAATTGAAAATTACACGAAATTGAAGTTTTCTCTCTATATTATCGAGTATTCTTGTGAGTATTTTGAGTATACTTTGAGTATTGCTATCTGGTGCAAGTTCAATTATAGCTTTATATCCGATTATTACAGTTAAAAGTAATCTTTATCTTTCCAGTAAGGATTTTATTTTTTTTCGTAATGATATTATTTCTTCAATATCATTATCTTTGAAATATTGATATGAAGTTTTTATCAAATTTGGAACTTTTGGTGTAGAGTTCTTATTCACGTATACGACCTTATTCACGTATCTGATCTTATTCACGAATCTGCCATTATTCATCGAAAAATGAAAATTTTCCTTTTAAATCTAAAATATATATTGTGGATACTAGCTTTGATTGTATCCATGTTTGATCATTCTTGAATTTTACACCACTATGATTATTTTTGAGGTATTTTGGACATGGATAAAACAAAGTCACGAATCCTTAATCCTTAATCCTTGTCATTTTGTTTCAATTTGGATTCGTTTCTTTAAAAATATTTTTCATCATCCTCGATCTTAAATGATGATATTATTGAATATCTTTGGCAACAGAGTGCAAAGATGAATGATTTCGATGAATATCTTTGGCCCGTAGAGTAAAGATGAGCAGTGTTTAGATGAACATGACCAGTGATGAATATCTTTGGCACATGGTGCAAAGATGAATATTTGATTCCAAATATATATTGATTGATGTTACGGGGATAAAAGATAGAGCGATGAACTTTAAATTCATATATAGAAGATAGTAGTTTGCATTCTCTACTTAACTCTTACAATGAATTATTATTTCCATTACGAATATTGATTTAAAACTTGTTGTCTATTGTATTACTATTATTTTTCCTGTTGAAGACTAACGATAATTTGTTGTATATTATCTTAGTCATAATATTCTTCTTTGGGCTAGTTGAGGCTCACCTTTTCCTTTTTGTTCCATTTTTTCTTCTCGGGGGCGAGAATGTAGCGAAATGCCAGTTTCCTCACCATTTTGTAAAATAATGTATCAATAAATTTTTTATTTGGGTATATATTCAAACTCACAGTTTTAGTAATAATAAAGTTGTAGTGTTTACATGCCATGTATTGTGGGAATGGATGTATAACTATTTTGGTTATCGAGAGATATGATCTTGTTTAGAACTAGTCCTTCGCACCTACTATTTTTGTTAAAATAATGTATCAATAAATATTATGAGGATTTGTTTTATTTGAGAATGTCGTATATTATATTAGTAAATGAAGATAATATTTGTATTTCAATTGTTCTCTCCACTGAACAACACAAGCGTAGATGATGAGCGAGGGATGTTTAGAAGCTTTTTGCGGTTCATAAAAATCGGAATGAGGAGACTTCGTGTTCAAAATCTGAGAGAAAATGATAACAATTCACGGGTTTCACGATGACGGTTCGAAAGAGTTGGGACCACGAAATTTAGGAAAGTCGAATCCGATCCATGGCGGAAACATGGGTCAATTACCAAGATATTGATGTCTTGGGATGCACCGGAAACGAAGGTTCCATTCGCCACCTTTATGTTAAAATGGCGAGGCGGACTACTGTAAGAGTATGTGAAGGCGGATGTTTCTTAGAGGTTTGAAACCCAAGCATACGTCGATATCTCATTTATCATAAATTTTCTCTCTCTTCGAGATGTTGTAAAGGGGTTCAATTATTAGAGCGAGATAACGAGTACAGTCGAATTGAGGACCACAACGAGGATCATCTGGGAGATGGCGATCAAAAAACAACGATAATCGGCGGAGAAAGAAAAAGACGGACAAAAATGGTAACCACTTTCTGGTGGTAATCATAGCCATGAAAATAGAAGAAAGCGAGTCAAGAGGAGATTTAACAACGACCGTGTGAAGACAGCGATGCAAGTAACAATTAGTTCTAATGAAGGAGAACGACCACCGGTCATATGCTATAAATCATCGGAAGAGGACATATCGGTCCAAGCGCCCACAACAGTTCAAGGTATGCTATAATTGTGAAAAGGAAGGACATATCGCTTTCAGTTATGCAGTGGCGAAACCTAGTTCGGCGAGGCGGTGACTCAAAAAGATCGTCCCGGAAAAAAGTCAAAGTCAGCAGTTCCTGGAAGAGCGTTTGTTGTGATCGGTCAAAATCGAGGAACCCAAGCGAGGTGATCACGGGTAAGCCTATTTATAAATTCTTGCGAAGTTTATACCTTACTTGATATCGGTCTTTACCCATTCATTTATCTCTCGCCAACGTATCAACGTTTAAACTTAACTCAGGGAGAAATTAGACTTTGACTTATCTGTGGGAACTCCGTTAGGAGAAACTTTTATCACATCCACCGTTTATAAATCTTGTTTGATTCAAATTGGCACCATCACCTTACATTGACCTTATCTCTTTAAAGATACTTGCTTTTGATGTGATTTTAGGGATTGATTGGTTAACTTCTCATCATGCACAAAATTGATTGTTTTCGTAAGGTTGTTAGTTTATATTCCTAAACAACCTTTTGTACAAATTCAAGCAACTAAACCATTAAAATCAATCACTCTCATATCTAATCATAAAGCTATTCGTTTATTGAAAAACGGATGTCAAGCTTTCTTAGCCAATGTTATGGATTTGAATAAAGACACGTCAAATTTGAATAATATTCCTGTACCGGTAATGTGATAGAAATAAGGTTAACAGGTAATGTGATAGTGCCAACCTGAATTAAGAAAGATTTATAAACAACGGATGTAATGAAAGTTTCTCTACGCAGAGTCTCCATAAATAGGTCAAAGTCTAATTTCTCCGTGAAGTCAAGTTCAAGCGTTGAGCACAAGAGAGATAAAAGAATGGGTAGAACCGTATCTAGTAAGGTATAAACTTCGCAAGAATTTAAATTAACTAACCTGTCTTAACTTCGTTCGGGTTCTCGCATTTTTGTGGGCCACGACAAACGCTTCTTACAGAACCGTTGACTTTGACTTTTCTCAGGACATCTTTTTCGAGTCACCATTCCCATTGGATTGGGTTTTAAATACCGTATAATCTCGGCGATATATCCTTCTTTTCAACAATTATAGCATACCTTAAACTGCTAGAAAGTTTGAATGATATCCCCTCTCTTCCCAGCATTTGTGAACATACTGACCTAGGTGGTCTTTCTCTCCTCGGAACCCGGCTTATACCGGCAATCGACGCCTTCACATGGTCGTTATTGAATCTCCTCTTAAAAAATCTCCTCCCGACTCGCTTCTTCTATTTTCATGGCCACGATTACTACCGGAGTGGTTACCACATTTATCCGTATTCTTCTTTCTCCTACCGGTTATCAAGTATTACGATGGCTGATCGCTATCTTGATGTATGATCCTCGGTTATGGTCCTCGGTTGAGCGTTTCGTTATCTCGCTTCTAACAACCGAGCCCTATTGACAACATCTGAATAGAGAGAAAATTTATGAGAAATGAGATATTGTCGTATCTGGGGTTTGAACCTCTCGGAAACATCCGAGGTCATACACGTTCCTCATTCTCCATCAAATGATGTCAAACCTGATAACTCGCAAACTTTGCCTCGTCTTTGAGACACCGGCCATGTTGTTTTGTTCTAATCTGATGAACTCCAATTCCTTCATATGATTTAACACTTTCGTGAGAAAGTATTTGTCATTAAATAGTTTCTGAAACGTCTCCCAAGATATCTTTGAAAGTACCGATGGGTACTCTTCATGACTCTACTTGTAGTAGTCCGCCTCGCCACGGAACATAAAGGTGGCGAATGGAACCTTCGTTCCTCCGTGCATCCCAAGACATCGAATATCTTGGTAATTTGCTTGACCCATGTTTTCGCCATGATCGGATCGGGCTTTCCCTTAAATTACGTGGTCCCACTCTTTGAACTCGCTTGGTTGTGACAATCCGTGAATTAACATCATTTCCTCCTCAGTATTTTGAACACGAAGTCTCCTCGCCCCGATTTTGCATGAATCGCAAAAGCTTAAAACATCCCTCGTTCATCATCTACTCAATGGATATTGTTCACAGGAGGTACATTGCCGACTTGTTGCACGCTCTCCTCGTTGGTAAGTACTGAGCATCTCCACGGGCCTCATTTACTCAACAATCTCATAAATATTCTAAAATAAGGGTTAATTACAAATCAATATATCACAAATATCCCTATGTATACTAACTAAAACAAATAAGCTTAGTAGGTTAAGGATTTACTTGCCTCCCTCCTTCTAGTTCTATCATCCCGAAATCATATATATCACATTAAATATGATGCCCCTAAATAGGTCCATTCCATCCAACCCATTCCTGAGTGAACAAATACATGGTAACAAAAACTTTATTAATACATTTGTCGTAGGATATACTATGAAGTTTAATACAAGGATACATACCAAAATAAATCTTCATCACAATTATTTATACTTATTTTAAAAAAGTGGTGAGGACTACTAAACAACTCTCTCTATAACCATCATTCCATACCCCTAATTCACATTCCTCGATCTGAGCTCAATCTTAGCCCAAAGAAAGAATATTACCACAGGATAATATACCAAATTAAGTCTCCAACAGGAAAATCTAATAACAATAGAACCGCTTAAATCAATCTTCCCCATTAAATGAGAACGTCCATATCATCATCCATATTTTATCCTCAGAACATCAATCAATATATATCTAGAATCAAATATTCATCTTTGCACTAAAGATATTCATTAGTTGGTCACAAGTGTTCATCTAAAACACCGGCTCATCTGCACTACGCGCCAAAGATATTAATCACCAATATGTTCATCTCAACACTGCTCATGCAAATAACTACAACTTTATTAATACATTTGTCAAGAAAAATACGACAAACATATATCTTCATGAGTTTAAATACAATTATTGTCTTCAAGACAATATACATACCAAATAAATCTTCATCATACAATTATTTATACAAAATAAAAATTCTAAATTTGATAAAAATTTCCAACCAATATTTTCAAGATAATGATATTGAAGAAATAATATCATTTTCGAATAAAATAACATCCCTTACCTCGAAAAATCGAGGCAATAATCGAGTGCTTCAGAATGAAAACACAGGATATAGGCTATGACTTGAACTTGCACCGTATAGCAATACTCAAAGTATACTCAAAATACTCACAAGAATACGATAATATAGAGAGAGAAAACTTGGATTCGATGTGATTTTCAATTCTAACATAAAGCACCTATTTATAGGAAAAACGCTTAGAACACCAAGTAAAAATTTAATATAATAATATTATATATATTAAAAATTCTCTAACATACGCACATTTTGACAACTGATTTCAGCTTATCTTTCACATGCTAGGGCTGCCCACAAAACAAAAAAAACGTTTTTCCTATTTTAAATATTTTAAACTTCCAAAAATCAATTATTTTGAGACTTGAACTTCAACAATTCATAATAAATAGCCCTTTTATCAGAAAATTCGAATTTCGCGAATTTTTATAGGAAATTCAATTCTCTACAACTTTGCAGAAGAAAGTTTTTCCAAATTCCAAACAGAAATTGACCGAAATCCACAAACGGACAATTTTACAGGCTATAATCAAATTTCGGTCAATAATTGTGTCCACCAACACACAAAATATGTGTTAAACATTTAATGCCACAAAAATACTCTTCCTCCTCATATACTCATATATCCCACATTCATTATAAAAATATCACCGTTAATATATTATTAAAATAATATATTTAAATGAATTATTTTATCAGAAAAAGATAAAATATTAATTTTCAACAATTGTCACATTAAAAATTTTCTCCATCTATATCCACATAAAATCAATATTTTTCTCATCATATAAATCAATAATTAATTATTCACAAATAATATTACAGAATCACAAGATCTTTGGCAACCGTAGTTCCTGTGGAAGAGAGGGCTTTTCAATAAGGATCTCTCCTTCTACTTGCATGATTAGGTGACGAAACCTCTCCTTGATGAAACTTTCTAGACATTGCCAATAATGTTATCCAATAATATTATTCAGATAATATGAATTATTGCTCGATAATAGAAAATAATGTGTAATGAAAATTTATTGAAACAACGATAATATAAAATATCAATGCAAAGAATTATTGAATCAATAAAATAAAATCTTTGATAGATAATTCTTGTAACAATTATTGAGTAGTGCCTTTTACGTAAGAATCAATAATTGGTACAATCTGCAAATGCTTCTTGTTCAACAACGCGTATTAGTGTGTTTTAACCACCGGGTATTCCAACAGTATTAACGGTAACAACTACGCCGTTATTTATAAACAACTTATATTTGTCGTTTTCTTCATCCAATCGCTTTTTGTTATGGGGCCCACAAAAGACTGCGCCGTCGTACGAATATTCCCCGACAGTACGAATATTCCACGACCAAACGAATATTCCCCGACAATAATGAATATTTTATAACCACTTTAACTTTATTCAAATATTTGCGTATTTTACCCATAACTATCCACATTAATCAAATCAACCCTTACTATTTCAAAATAATAAATAGAAGAAAATAAATTTTATTTATTAATAATTTGGGGTCTTACACAAGTGGGGCCCACCAAAGTGTAAAAAATATTTTTCTTAAATAAAACAATTAAAACTTTCAAAAATCAATTATTCTGGAACTTCGGAACTTCAATAATTCATAATAAATATCTCTTTTATCAGAAAAATTCAAACCATATATGTTTTCCATAGAAAATTCCATTCTCTACAACTTTGCAGAAGAAAGTTTTTCCAAATTCCAAACAGAAATTGACCGAAATCCACAAACGGACGATTTTACAGGCTATAATAAGATTTCAGTCAAAATTTGTGTACACCGTCATGTTTAACATGTGTTAAACATTTTTTTTGTAACACACAAAATATGTGTTTAACATTTAATGCAACAAAACTACTCTTCCTCCTCATTTATTCATATATCACACATTCATTGTAAAAATATCACCATTATTATATTACTGTAATATAATAATATATTTTATCAAAAAAGATAAAATATCAATTTTTAACAATTGTCACATTAAAAAATTTCTCCATCTATAACCACATAAAATGAATATTTTTCTTATTATATAAATCAATAATTAATTATTCACAAATAATATTACGGAATCACAATATCGATAAACTGCATGCCAGTTCCAAGGAAAGAGGGCTTTCCAATAAGAATTTCTCCTTCTTTGGTAGCCAAGCAATTAGATGACCAAACCTCTCGATGTGAGAACTTTAGACATTGCCAATAATGCTATCTAATAATATTATCCAAATAATATGAATTATTGATCCGATAATGGAAAATATTACTGCAGTGACAATTATTGAAACAACAATAATATAAAATATCAACGTAGCAATTATTGAATCAATAAAATAAAATATTGAGCAATAATTCTTTGTAACAATTATTGAGTAATGCCTTCTTTTAAAAAATTTATCATCTTCATGAATAGTACTCGTGAATAGTAACTTCGTGAATAGTAATCTCATGAATAGTAACTCGTGAATAATAACTCATGAATAGTAACTCGTGAATAGTAACTCCTGAATAGTAACTCATGAATAGTAATTATAAAAAATTGAATACTTTTATTTCATAAAATTCGGGGTCTTACAGTGATCACATAATCCTAGGATGTCAACATCAAGATCCCAAAATATCTAAAGCATTAAATGCTCCAACAAAAGTTTCTCAACGAGAGGATTTCAAATGCTCCTACACAAGGCAAACAGATTGAAGATTTCAAAAAAACAATAACGCACAAATCATTAGAACATCTATCAAAGCCTCACTCTACGAATTTGAAGAGAAGTCTTACTTAGCTACTAAGTTCTTCAGAACTTATGCTTAAGGCAACTTAGTAGCACAACATCAACAAAACTCATATAAGAGAATTACCAAGTTTGCTGGACTTGAAGAGTACTCTTCAAGTCTGATGGGCTTGAAGAGTTGTTAATGAACTTGTTCTAAGACTGTTAGTCTTGAAGAAATCTCAGTGATTCAAAGATTGTATTAATATTCTTAGTAGATTTCTTAGTCGTGGAATAGAAGAGTTGATTAGGAGTCTTGAGTGCTATGAACCACTTAAAACACTGTCTCATTTACTTTGAAATTTATGCTAATCATTATTTAAATTATAAAATCTTAAAAGGGATAATTAATTCATACATTTTGCCGTGGTTAATTAATTATTTAATTAGCAAATATGTTAAATTACTTTTTTTAAAAAAAGATTTTAAATATCTATTTAACCTCCTAGATACTTTCGTGCCTCCCAGAATTAATAAAAAGAAAAATAAGACAATATTGTTTGATATATAATTTTATCTAAGTATTAATTTTGTTTTATTTAACAAAAAAGTTATAGTTTGAAATTTTGCTAGTTAAAATTGAAAAGGTAATGGTTTTTTTAGTTTTGAACTTTGACCTTTTTGCTGTCAAAATTAATTTTGCTTTCACTTTTAAATAAATACTACCAAACACCATTTTATACTTTAGATTTTAAAAAAGTGAAAGTATAAGTAATTACCAAATGGACATTTAATGTTTATAAATAAGATTTTTCATTGAATGGTGGGACTATACACACCTACAAGCTTCTACGTGTCTTACACCTAATATAATATAATTTTAATTAATAAAATAGTAAAATATTAAAATAATTATTAATAAAAATGATGAAATACCAAAAAACACCATTTAAAAAAAATAATAAGATATATTATGTGTATCTAAGACACATATTCTATTTTTCTATATATATATATATATATATGTATATAAATAAATTAGATATAATAAAGTAATTATTATCTATAGACCCATTATATTATATTTGCGTAAGTTACAAGATGAAAACTTATTTAAAATGGGAGGCTGATATTATCAAAGTCAAAATAATTATATTAAATTAATAAAAGTTATTAAAAATATTAAGTGTAGTTAAAATAACTATAATAATAATATCAATAAATATATATTTGTTATAATAATAGCAACTTCCTTGAAACGAGTTTTGTTCCAAAGCATAAAAGAGGAGAGAATATTTGAAGTTTTTAAAAGAAGAAATATCAGAATCAGATGCAGGGCGTGACATCCTAACGACGGACGGACGGACGGACCAACAACATAGGCATAGCTCCCTAAATTGGAGATGGCCAAGAAAAAAATAATAATTTAAAACAATACAAAAAATGAAAAGAAAAAATAATTAGTTAATAAAATGCTCAAGTAGTAATAGTATTTTATTATTATCTGCCACGTGGAGGACAGTGGAACATAAAACTGCAGCAGAGCAAAACGTGTCCTCAGGCTCGGGATTCGCAGAAAATTCAGAGCCTAAGGCTAAGACCGTACGTCAACACCAAGATCGTCCCGGCCCAATTAGTTTCTTTACATTTCCCAAACTGCCCTTCGACTCAAAACAATTGTGCTTCTGAAACTCTCTTCCCCTCTCTTTCCCTCTCCACTCCTCCTTAGGTGCCTTTTCGGGTATATTCTCTGCTTTGATTCTCTTCCTAAAACAGTCATCGCCGCAATAAACATAACATATAACCGACGACACCAGAGAAATACAGATACAAATCTAGATGAGAGAAAACCGGTTGCTGATTTATTGACACCCAAATTCTCATTTTTTAAGGTGATGTTTTTTTTTCCTTTGAATTTCTTCCTTACTTTGATTTTTTACATTGTTACTTTTTGATCTCATTTTATGGGTACTGTACGTTTCTTGGTATTAATTTGACCAATTTTATAGAGCAATGTAGGGTAGTGATATGTCAACCTATTGGTGTTTGCTTATGCAAGCCCATGGTTACAAAATCTTGGGGATGTTTATTTATCTTCAAGTTTCTATTTTAATGTATTGGGTATGCTCCATTTTTATTTTTGTATCAAAAGCTTGCCTCTTTAATTAATTAAATAATTAATCTTTTTATTGCTATCTGGAAGCGAATATATGTGGTTTATATTTTTTTCTATCAAGGGATTTCCTCTTTTCAGTTGGTTGGAATTCGCAAAACTCTTTGATATCAGTAAGAGTGAAATGGCAAAATGCTCTACCCAACTGGATTTAATTTCTAATCCTTTTTGATGTCTGATTTAATAGCTGATGGGTAAAATTGAACTGCGACATGAATTATACGAGCCAAGTGCTGGAGTTTTAGTTGATGTTTCTTAATTTAGGGCATATTGATTATGAGATCATTTCTAAGATTGAGATTAGTTCTTTTGTGTTGGAGATTCTAGGCTCCCTCTCACAATGTTAGAACAATCATTTACGTGTTTGAATTTCCACTTTTGGCCAATGCATATACTTTCTAATTTGACATCTCAATTTGTCCTTTTATGCTTTAAGGGAAGTCAGAATTTCTTACAGCATTTCATTATTAATAACCAAAATTGCACAACACATCTAATAAGCTAGATCCAATCATATCATATTCTGCTAACACTAAATTCCCGTTCATTCAGGCTCCATTGGGCAATACACATGTATGACACAATTTATTTTGTGGTTGCACCACAGCTTATGATTGTAGTTGCGTGGATATGGAAACCTATTGTGCATTGTTGGTTTACATCTTTTCATTGTCTGTTAAACTCACAACCAGATACAAAATCTTACTGCATAGTACTTACCTATTGTTTAGTTTTCATTTCCTTTCCTTTATTTATGACTGTGGTCACAAGCTATTAGGGGCAAAGCCATTTCATTTCTTTCTTTCCGTTTTTCTTTTCGTACTACTGAATATTGATAGTATTTGCCTTCAATATTATGATATTACACTGTCATGATCAGGAGAATCATGCTATGTTTTCTGTAATTATTCCATTTGACCAATTGTAATACTTCCAATTACTACGCTTACTGATATAAGACTTCCGAATGCAGTGTATTTTCCTACTTATGGGATATTTATCGTAGCACATGAAGTCTTATGGGAGTTTGAGAATGGCTGCTTCAGCTGGTATGTGTTCATGATACAAATGTTGATGATGATGGTGGTGGCTTAAGGGTTACGTGTCCTTAATTCTACTTCAAGTATTTATTGTTTAAATTTAATTGCTCGGGTTGATTTACCATATAAGATAAATTAGGAGAATTGAACATTTTTTAAGAGTAGATGATGGTTACCTTTACCTTGATCAACTCTTCATCATTTTTCTGAAAGTTTTGACTATTGACGTTTTCTTGTGAATGCGTACATGTTATTTTCTTAACTGATGGAGCTGTTAAGTATAGTATTTGGAATAAGTGGTGGGAGTACTTAAGCTGTAACTTCTGAAATTTTAGTGATTAGTTCATACTAGTTTTATGGAGGAATTTGTTTTGCCGCTTGGTTCAATGCAGAACTCACAAATCTCTGCCCGTAAGTACTTACCAAGTGGATCCGCAAAAGATATGTGGCTGGTTATTCGTGAAGGTTCTGTGGTTGATGTAGATTCATCTTTAGCATTACTGAAGAAGAATGGGGGGAATATCAACTCAAGGAATGCATTTGGTCTAACGCTTCTTCATATTGCGACTTGGAGAAATCACATACCAATTGTTAGGAGGTTACTTGAAGCTGGTGCAGACCCTAATGCTAGGGTTTGTTATCTAATCCTATCATCTGAATGCTTTATTATGTTATGTATGTATTATTTTGAGGTTCTTATTATTATATAATTTCATAAATTATAATGCAAATCATTTATTTATTTATTCATTTTTGAAGTTTTAAATGTTATGCTTTATTTTCAGACTCTGGTAGTGAGTCCCCAAAACGTTTTAAAATAATTTCAAATAACATGTAACATTGTGAATTCTTAAGGGACTATAGACTATGTGATAAGAAGATGATTACTCTATTTGGAATTTGTAATTTTCTGAATGCTTATGGGATCACCACCAGATGATTACTCTATTTGGAATTTGACTATGATGGCTAGAATCCTTTTATCCTTTTTCAGTGTACTATATTTGAGACTTACCTTGTTGTATTAGTGTAGTATCTCCATTACTGTCTTCAGTGTCACCAGTCTTGTGACTATTGTCAGGGAAAAAATAATGGTGGCAGATTTGCAACTTTGCGTAAGTTTTAAACGCTAAACTTAATATGTGGATTCATTTGTACATGTACACAGTTATCTTTTTTAAATTTTTTTAAAACGAATGTTTATCGTTGTTGAAATGGGCAACATTACATAGGTGATTGGTTAGTAAACTCCTCAACATTTCATAGTTTTGGCTAAGTTTGTGTCATGTTTGCAAGATTTGGTGTACCATGCATCTTACCTCTTATTTTTACAAATTCTTCTTCTGCGCCAATCTCTACTAAGTTGAGATCTGAGAGTGAGTGCAGCAGATTCTGTTGGAAAGCAAGACAGAGAAAGTAAGTGAAACTTGAGGTCTCAGTTGCAAGAAGAGTGAAAGACTGATTTTTGTTTTGAAAATCCTTGTTAGAGTTTATTATTTTCTTTTAATCACAGGCTCAGAAGCTGATCTAGCAGACTAGCACACCATAATCAACAGCGGATGAAAGGTTTTTGATTGATATGTGAAGAAGTTCAAGTTCTGCTTTTATTTTTAGTGTACATTTAGTTAACCCCCTAATATATATGTTGTTTGAAGCTTACTTCATTTTATGGGGTATGTTGCAACCTGAATAAACTTTACAGGGCACTGGGTATTGTAATTTGGTAGGTACAGCGAGTCGCAGTTGAAAATTCATGAGTCTAGGATATTCTAGATGCTGTCTAGGCAATGTAATTCTCCATTTCCTTGGCAGGGGTTTGGTTGCTGATACTGCAGTGTAAAGATTGCAAATACAGAAATACCTTATCCACATGGAGTTGATAATATGAAATTCTTAAAGAAAGAGGACATATAATTTGGATAAGGACCCCAGGGGTTGGGAGAAATGGCGGAGGCCTTGAGGAATAACCTCAAGGTTGCTGGTTCCAATCCCTAAACTGAGGCAAAATATTCCCTTAAAAAAAGGTTAAGAAATGTTTGTTTGAGCTGAACATTTAGATTGCTTAACTGATTAGATCTTGGTGGTAGAGGAACGAATTCTTGATTATTAGTCGTATAGGAATCCTTCTATTGTGGTTTTGTTATGCTGAAACTTGTTTTGATAGCTTATTTGGATGGTCATTCCTTTTCTTTTTCAGGATGGGGAATCAGGATGGACTAGCCTTCATAGGGCTCTGCATTTTGGTCATCTTGCAGTGGCAAGCGTCCTTCTTCAGTCCGGTGCATCTATCACGCTGGAGGACTCTAAATCCCGGACACCTGTTGATCTTCTCTCTGGGCCAGTGGTGCAGGCTTTAGGGAATGGAGATAATTCAGGTATAGTTCAATGTGTGACTTGACCTTCAGTTTCCAGGGATCAGTTGGTTGTTATACATCAGATGCAGTATTGTCTAGAATAACGGGAGTATCTATTATATTTGTTCAGTAGCTACGGAGTTGTTTAGCTGGGGAAGTGGTGTGAATTATCAACTAGGAACTGGAAATGCACACATTCAGAAGTTGCCATGCAAAGTTGATTCGCTTCATGGTTCTTTTATCAAGTTAGTTTCTGCAGCGAAGTTCCATAGTGTAGCAGTTGGTTCTAGAGGGAAGTCTACACCTGGGGATTTGGGAGGGGGGGGACCTTGGGCATCCCGACTTTGATATTCACAGGTAAGTAGAAATAATTCCTAGTTTCCTACTATCCTCATTCAATTTAAAAGAAATCTCATGTTTTATTGGAGTTTGATATCAACATTTTATTTTGGTTTCAGTATTACATTCTTTTAGAATTTTTGGCAATTTGACCGTATCTTAAACTTGAATTCGACTCCAACTTGGTGGCTGGGATTTATAACGGGGAACTCAATTTTGATTTGGTGTGATAGAGGGGCCATGAAAATCTAGTACGTGGTTGTGGGTCTGGTTAATCTGGAACCAGACCTAATTATGTTATGAGCTCTTTCATTATCTTTTCTTGGTTGAAGGGGGTTGAGGGAAAGAGGTATAGGAGTTTCAGATCTAGAGTCCTATGAGAAATGGAATTGCCTACATATTCTTTCTACCTTTTCTTATTATGAGCTCTCCTCCCAGAGAAAAACTCAAAAAGAAAATTTCCCTTTTTAAAATCACAAACCTCTCGCAAGGGCTGAAACTGATTTTCTCTCCTGTTAGCTTTCTGTCCTTTCTTTTCATTCTCTCATGTTTTAACAATTTCATCCTCTCTATTATTTGGTTCTTAAATTGATTAGTTTAATAAGTTATATATTTCATCAAATTTCATTGATAAGTTTTTACTTTAGCCTTTTAGGTTTCCCTTATATGTATAGGTAAACTAGCAGACATCTAACTGCATTGGGATTCTTTATATTTTCAGTTGCAATATTTTTTATAAATATACTATTTCAAAATCAAGCTCGAGTGTTGTTGACTTCACCATTATGTACATGCAAATTAATATATCCAGTTGATTCTAGGAATAATATTAAATCTTGCTCAATCTTTTGGATCACAACCTTGCAGTACATATACATATTTGATATATCTCTCAAGTGCACAAGGCAAGCGGTTTATGAGTGCTTATTTCATGTTGTTATGTTGTGTTCCAGATTGTAGTTTTCTCACAAAACATTTTGACATTTTGTACACTTCATGTATATATCTCAAGAGAGAAACTCAAATTCCTGTATGCTTAACATATGAAGTAGCGGGTGGTTGTGTTAGCCACTATGGTAACCAGTTCCAAGATAATTCTACTTTAAGCTGTTTGTATTTTTGTTGAAAGATGCTAATCATATTTAATATGTTCTCAACTATCATATATTGCAGCGGTCAAGCTGCTGTTATTACTCCACGTCAGGTGACTTCTGGTTTAGGGGCCCGACGGGTCAAGGCAATTGCGGCTGCTAAACATCACACTGTCGTTGCAACAGAGGGTGGGGAGGTGTTCAGTTGGGGTTCCAATAGAGGTAAATTTTATGAAATTCTTTGTGTACATGTAATCCTAATTCATTTCCTAAGGATCATTTTCTTTTCATCATTCTATTTTTTTTTAATAAAAAAAGGCGAAATCTTTCTATCCTCTTATAGCTGGTTTTGTATGTTAGTTTGCCATCAAAATGAAGCAAGGTGGAGTTCATCCAGCTTATCTCTAAAAGTAAAGCTTCTTATAGTGTTAATGTTACTGTTATTGATCTTTGAGACCTCTTGCAGAGGGTCAACTTGGCTATACATCTGTGGACACCCAAGCCACGCCTCGAAGAGTGAATTCCTTAAAGGCAAAAATAGTTGCTGTTGCTGCAGCAAACAAACACACTGCTGTAGTTTCTGAGTTGGGTGAGATTTTCACTTGGGGCTGCAATAAAGAAGGCCAGCTTGGTTATGGCACTTCCAACTCAGGCTCAAATTACACTCCAAGAGTGGTCGAATATTTGAAGGGCAAAGTTTTTATTAGAGTAGCAGCAGCTAAATATCACACTATTGTTTTAGGAGCTGAAGGAGAGGTATATGCAAACACATTTAAAACCGTTACACTATTATTACTGTTCTCTTGTTACACTGTTAAACTATTGTTTGCAGGTATTCACTTGGGGTCATCGACTTGTTACTCCAAGACGTGTAGTGATTGCTAGAAATAAAAAAAAAATTGGGAGCACACCATTGAAGTTTCATCGTAAGGAGCGGCTTCATGTGGTTTCCATAGCTGCCGGGATGGTACATAGTATGGCTCTTACAGATGATGGTGCATTGTTTTATTGGTTGTCTTCAGATCCTGATATTCAATGTCGGCAGGTATTTGTTTGGTTCTTGTTTCTCAGGGTGTGTGGTGTTTGTTTACTTGTACCTTGATTAAAACTGAAGTCATATTCTCTGTGTAGCTATATTCTCTCTGTGGAAGAAATATGGTTAGTGTTTCTGCTGGAAAGTACTGGACTGCTGCAGTAACTTCTACTGGTGATGTTTATATGTGGGATGGAAAGAAAGGAAAGGATGATCCATCAGTTGCAACTCGGTTACATGGTGTAAAAAAGGCTACTTCAGTTTCAGTAGGAGAGACACATCTCTTGTTTATTAGTTCTCTTTATCATCCTGTCTATCCTTCCAATATTTCACATCATCCTCAGAACCTCGGGCTAAAGGCTAAGGTTGAACTAGATGAGTTAGAGGAAAATTTTGCACATAACGATATGGAGTCCGACAATATCCTGTTAACTATTCAAAAGGATGATATTAAAACCAAGAATGTTCCGAGCTTGAAAAGCCTTTGTGAGAAAGTGGCAGCAGAGTTTTTGGTGGAGCCTCGAAGTGCAATACAACTGCTTGAAATTGCAGATTCACTTGGGGCAAATGATCTGAGGAAGCATTGCGAGGTACATCTATGGCACCCCCATGGTCTATTTCATGTCCTTGAGTACGTGAATTTCCTTCTACCGAGTTTATTATAAATGATATGCTAGTATTCGTTCTTGTTTTCGAAATCCTGAGTTTTATGGCTAACACACAAGACTTTTGAAATATCCAAGAAGTTCATTTCTTTATTTACTCTCGATGATTGTTTTGCTTGTTTGTTTGTTTTTTTTAATTATTATTATTTTAAATTTTAAATTTTGATGTAAAACATACTGCCTGGAGGCTGTCTTATTTTTAATAACCGATATCTCTGGTAGAAATCTACTCCTCTTTGTTTCAACTGTCAATGTGTTTCTCCATGTTACCCGTTATTTCTTGGGAGGTACATCCTCTGCAGTGAGTAATAATTGACTGTGGTGGTTTTGGTAAAAATATGATTGGAAAGACAGTCTTTTGTTTATGACATTCACATCAGTGATCAATCAGTGTCTCTATGATGTTCTGTTGTCTTAGTTTATTTTTTATTCTATTGATATTTGATCATACCTGACTTTCCTAAGCTGTCTCTGAAACTTGCTGCAGGATATTGTAATTCGCAACCTTGATTATATTCTTACAGTCTCAACACATGCTATTGCTACTGCTTCATTGGATATTTTGGCAACTCTTGAGAAATCTTTGGATTCAAAGTCATCAGAGCCATGGAGTTACCGACGCCTCCCAACACCAACAGCTACTTTTCCTGCTATCATGAACAGCGAAGAAGAGGATAGCGAGAGCGAATTTCTTAGTACTCGTGACAACCACACTAAAATATCAACCTCAATGAAGGATAGATTCCAGAGATTAGACAACTTTCTTCTTCCTTACGATGATGCAAATCAAGGCATTTGCAGACAAATCCGAGCTTTGAGGAAAAAGTTGCAGCAGATTGAAATGCTTGAAGAGAAGCAGGCTAATGGACATCTCCTCGACGATCAGCAGATAGCAAAACTTCAAACAAGGTCAGCATTGGAGAGCTCTCTTGCTGAGCTTGGTGTTCCAGTTGAAACCATTCCAGCAAAAGCATCTTCGTCAGTTTTGCCAGATGGAAAAGTAAGCAAAAAGGGGGTGGCGTCTAGAAAACAGAGGAGAAAGAGCAAGCATAAGGCAGCAGAAGTTGAATCAGTGTCTGGAAACTATGGGATCAATGTTGAACCAAACCTTGTAAAGGGTTTCTCTCCCGTTGATGTTTCTCCAATAAAGCAAAAGGTAAGGTTTTAATCATCTAATCTTACTAAAGATTGACCGATGAAGAAGTGTAGTCATCAATACCCTATTTATTTCTTTCCCTCTCTCTCTGTGTTAACCCTATTGAAGAAAAATAAATCTATAGTCCGTTGCAAAATATAAGATCTAGGAAGTGATCTTATATTTTGCAACGGAGGGAGTATTATTATGTCGTGATAGAATATATTCGATGAAACTTTTGCTTATTGTAGGCTTTAAAAATATGAGGCTAAGGGCAAGACATATCCAGGTACAGATAAATATGAGGCTAAGGGTAAGACATATCCAGGTATAGATGTTTTTGATGGGGAATATTTTTTCAGGTTAGGAATATTTTAGGTGGCCAGGTTTGGATCTGAATGCTGAATAAGGATAATTTAATAAAATTTGAAATATGTAGGAAATTTGAATCCACGATTCATACTTATGTGTCCACTTGTTGACTAAGCCATAACTTGAAGAATCTCATTATAGTTAACTCTGAGAACCGATTATACTCCTAATCATATGTGGTGATTAACTGCTGGAAATCTAACTTCTGTGCAATTAAGAGGTTTAGAAATATTTGCTGATACGATTTGCCATTTGAATTCCTCTGATTCTATGTTTCAAGCTAATAATGTTATTGAAATATTAATGAATTAAGTTAAATTAGTTTATTTATTCAACAATTTGTCATTTGATAGGAGGATGATGCTGAGTTTGAGGGAAGTGTTGGTAACCAAGCCAGCGAAGAGTCTCCTTTCTCCATTAAGAAAGGCCTTGGTGACATCTCAAGTAAAAAAATTTCTCCTGCAGCAACTAAGAAGAAAAGCAGAAAAGGTGGGCTTTCTATGTTCTTAAGTGGCGCTCTTGATGATAATCCCAAAGATGCTGCTCCACCACCACCACCAACTCCCAAAGTTGAGGGTCCTGCTTGGGGCGGTACTAAAATTTCGAAGGGCCCCACGTCTCTTCGTGACATACAGGATGAGCAGAGTAAAAGCAAAGAGGATATGACTACTAGAAGTAAAGATCAATCGGAAGAGCTTTCTGATGGTAAAAGTGGTGCGAAACTTCGATTGAGCTCATTTTTGCCTTCCACTCCCATACCTATGGTCTTGCCTGGGCCATTTCAGGTCTCTGATGGAGAAAGAGGCACCCCTCCTTGGACCGCTTCTGGGACTCCACCTCTTATTTCTCGTCCATCTCTAAGGGATATCCAATCGCAACAGGTGTGAGAATTTCTCTCTCTACATATATTTAGTTGTATAATGTCTGCTACGTTATATAAGGTATAGACCTGACAATATAGTTAGTTAACTGTTGGGTCAAACCATATTAACTGGAATCAAATGGGTTGGTTAACCATTTTTATTTATTCAGGTTGGTTAAAGTTTGGACCCATATTTTTTAAAACAAATATAGTTCTGAACCGGTTAACTATTTTTTAACCCATATTTCATACCATACCATGTGGCATGTGCAGAATTTTAGTAATTAAGGCTCAATTTTAGTGTAATTTCCACTTGCGCCTTCCAGATTCCATTAATTGGATGAGCTGGCCCTGGCTAGCTTCTCTAATAATTGTGATAATAAGCACTGTTGCTGCAATTGTATCATCAAATACTACCTGATAATGGAATTTTGCTGCATGCATGTCACGTGCATCCTCGATACTCCAACATTATTATTAATAATATACAACATATAATGTGGCTCATTAAAACCTATAGATCTTAATTCTACATATTTTACGTAGGTAGAGTATGATTCTGATGTGCATTTTTAAATATGAAAGAATATTAATAATTTAAATTTAAAATTTTATTAGTATAATTTTTTAGCATTTTATTATTTATATTAATAATTTTTATATCATATTATTACTTAATTAATTTAATTATGACGGTCACAATTTCATTTTCAAAAGTTCTGTTGAAAAGTCAAAACATCTTAAAATGGTTAATATGGTTTTGAACCATAACCATATAGTTCCAACCCACACAACCCATATTAAAAATGGTTAATATGGTTTTAGTTCTTAAATAGAACCATAACCATATTTTTGAAAACCAAAACCAACCCATAACCATATTTTGTAGGTATAACTATAGGTTCTATTGACGAACAAGTTTCAGCACACCCTTCCCCCAAACACAAACAGATAATTAACCATCCAAAAAAGTGAAGTAGAACCTTTGGGAGAAGGAAGTAAAAGGTTGGACTTTGGGCATGAGATGATCATTGCTAGAAGCCACTTTATCATGACCAGCATGCCATTGTCTTCTAGTTTCATCGTTGTCAATCATTTCACTTCTAATTAGGAATTCAAATCTATATTGATTGTGTAGCAGCTCTTACGTTGGGAGCATACAATACACTTACCTTTCTTATCACCCATTATTTTTCATTCGACTTGCGTATGCATATAAAACATAAGAGACTATGGTAAGTACTTAACTCTCCATCTCCGGTTCCTTGCTTAGTTCTCTCCCTACACATAAGAGACTATGGTAAGTACTTAACTCTCCATCTCCGGTTCCTTGCTTAGTTCTCTCCCTACACGGGCTATATCATGCATGTTATGTGAAGAGAATTTGGTTTCCGCCTTTCTCTATTATTAAGTATTGGTTCTGAAAATTGTGTGTTTGATTTTGTCTTAAAGCATGGAAAACAGCAGCAGATTCTATCCCACAGCCCAAAGACAAAAACTAGTGGATTTTCTTTAACTACTAGCCAGGGCTCTCCATCAGACTCGGGAGCTTCAAACCGATGGTTTAAACCTGAGATGGACACCCCCTCAACCATTCGATCAATCCAGATTGAAGAAAGGGCTATGAAGGACCTCAAGCGCTTTTACAGCAGTGTTAAAATTGTTAAGAACCAGTAGTCTTGAATATGACCCATTGTTTTCTGGGTTCTTTTTGACAACTTGCTGTTGTAAATCAAACAAGTTGGTGTATAGAGGAAAGGAAATACATTGTACATCCTGCTCTTTGAGTGAATGTTGGATGGCTTACCATTTGGACTAATTCTTTAATACTTGCTGCCTGCCTGCCTGATGGAAAAGAAAGGAAAACGAGATAAAGTTGAGGGTAGAAAATAATCCCCTCCGCTCCTCCCATATCTTCTTTTCTTTCATCCCACTCTAAAATGGGAATATCCATCCGGGTACAAAATAAATTAAGTATTCTAGTGTAAACAAATATTAAAATTTATTAATTTTTACTTCCTGAATCCTGATCATAATAAGTTGGAGTCGTTCTAGTCTACACGACTAGTGAGTCGGGTTTGTTTCTCTAATTCTTTTCCAGTAGGCTTCCTTGAGTATAGGATACTGAATAGTAAAATCAAAAAGATGTTTCATTATAAAGACAAGTTTTTCATATATATATAAATATATATATATGAAAAACAGAAAAAGAATTTTAGAGAAGGTAGTAAATTCAAATAGAAAAGACTAGTCTCTAAAGTTGGATAATATATTATGGGCTTATAGGACAATATACAAGATGCCAATTGGGATGTTGTCATATTAATTGGTTTATGGTAAAACGTGTCACCTACCTGTGGAGCTACAACATAAAGCCTATTGGGTAATTCAGAAGCTTAACTTCGACCAAACAGCAGCAGGAGAAAAGAGACTTTTTCAAATGAATGAACTTGATGAATTCAGACTACAAGCCTATGAGAATTTGAAATTGTATAAAGAGAAGGTCAAGAAATGGCACGACCAGAAAATCTTGCAGAGAAAGTTTGAACCGGAGCAATCGGTACTTTAATTCAAGATTAAGACTATTTCCCGGAAAGCTCAAATCTAGATGGTCGGGTCCATTTAATATTAAGAGAGTCTTTCCACATGGCGCCATTGAGCTTTATAGCAGAAATTCACTCGAAACCTTCAAAGTCAACGGGCAAAGGCTAAAGCACTACTGGGGTGGTTACATCGACAATGAAGTCATTGCAATCACACTTGCAGATGCACTGTGAAATAAGAGGCACCGTCGGGCTTACGACGTTAAAACTAGCGCTACTTGGAAGGCAACCCAAGCTCTAATCCTTTTCTATTTTAGTTATTACGTACAATTCTAGCTTATAGTTTAGCTTAGATAACTCTTTTTCTTAGAATAATGAGTTCATGTTTATATGTTTGTAGGAAATGATGGAAAAATAAAGGCCCCAAGTTGATCGAGTGGCGGCGGTACGCCATTTAAAGCATATATATATCTGTGGAGGCGCTTGATTTGTCGATGACAATCGATCCCCAAATATGGTAGCTACGTATAAGGCATACATATGGCGCGGGCGTCTTCTGATACCAAAGATATATCTTGATTCTACAACGCGGTATGCGCACAAAGATAAGGCATATACACATGGCGTGGGCGCACTACCATACCAATATTGTGAAGCCCCCAAAACAGGTATACATCACCCATCTTGGGTCGCCAAATACATGGTACATAAATCAAATACAAACTTAATTATATACAACTGTCGTGTAAAAATACGACAAAACATAGCTGAGAGTTTAAACAAGAATATTGCCTTCTAGACAATATCCACACTCAATGGAGTCCTCATTATATTTATTGTCACACTATTTTATAGAATAGTGAGGATTACTAAAACAACCATCCGGACCGTCAATCCGCTTCTCCGACTCTCATCCCAAATATATTCTCATTTCACGAAGAGAACAATTGAAACAAAGGTGAGCTCAACTAGCCCGATGAAATATTATGACTAAGATAATACGAATAAATTATCCTTAGCCTTCAACAATTATAACAACCGATAGAATACAATAGACAACAAGTTTTAGATCAACAATCGCATCGGAATAAACAATCCATTAGAAGAGTCAAGAGAGCATAAAATCTACTATCTTCATGAGTTAAAAGTTTTTCATCAACTTTATCGGCGAGACTCGACAATAAATAAAATCGAATCATCCCCGCACTACGGCCAGGATATTCATGTAATCATCAATGGTCATGATTATACCGAATAATTCCCGGTCATAATCATACCAACAACCATTGTCCATCAATGAACTACGGTGCCAATGAGGACTTTTACCACATCATTCGTCACATTACTATCATGATTATACCGAATAATCCACGGTCATAATCATACCAAGTCCATTTATGCACGTAAGCTAAAGATGACTTTAACCACAATATAAGCGTGAGGATGATGACAATGACATAATAATTCAATAAAACAAGTTCAAGGATAAATTTTAAAGATTTATAATTTAATTTATCCGAAATCAATAACGCCCAAATTGTCAACATGATCTTTGCTTTGTAGAGTAAAATTCAAGAATAATATTCATGTACCAAAAATAATTTGGACGTAAAAGAAATATATTTTTTGGTGAATAAGACCAGAAAATAGTACTTGAGAATAAGACCCGTGAATAGTACCCGAACACGAAAAGTATCCCGAATACCCGAGTGAATGATACTAGAGTGAATAGTAATCGGTGAATAAGTAACTCAGTGAATAAGAACTCGTGAATAGTACTCAAAACACGAAAAGTACCCCAATACACGAGTGAATAATACTAGAGTGAATAGTAACCAGTGAATAAGAACCCATGAATAAGAACTCATAAAAAGAAAAATACCAAAGAAAATGATATTCCATGACGAGTACAAAAAAGAAATGATATCTCATACGAGTATAATAGAATATATGAAGGCTAAAATGGATTTTCACCGCCATGTCAGAATCCACGAGATGATCATTTCCACAATTTAATAAAGAATGATTACGAATGATCATTCACCATGCATGCGTAATCCACATAGACATGTTATTCCAACAGAATAATAAAGAATGGAACCAGTCATCGCGTGTAATCCGCATGCATGTGATATTCTAATAGAATAATAAAGAATCGGAACCAGTCACGCGTAATCGCATGCATGTAATATTCCAAATGTAATAATAAAGAATCGGAACCAAAGTCATGCGTAATCCAGATGCATGTGGATATTCCAACGTAATAATAAAGAATGGAATAACAACAGATTCACCGAGCATGCGATAGATCAAGCATGACGGAGTTATTCCAATGTAATAATAAAGAATGGAATAACGTAAGAATTTCACCATGTATGCGATACTTGCGACAGGCAGTTTATTTCAACATAATAATAAAGACCGGAATAACAACCCTTATGAGTATTGAAAGAAAATAACTCTCTTCATGAATACGAAAGAATAATACCCCTTACCTCAAAAGAAGACTGAATACTGTAATAGTGAGGTAGCAGACTTCTCTTCTTCTTTCTCTATAATAATTGCTCTATAGCTTTAGTGAATTGGTGAGAAATGAAGAAAGAATGACCTTCTATTTATAGGAAACTATAGTTTCGATAATTGCACGTTTTGGGGCTCAAAATATTACAGTATAATACCTTCCTCTTTTTCTTCATTTTTAATTTAGTCCTGCAAGTATTATCAAACTTGCACCACTTCCCCTAATAGTAAATCATGTGAATCAATAGTTCTAGACATGTGAAAATACGAATTATTGTATAGTACCTCCATCTATACCTCCATTTTTAACTTAGTCATGCAAGTATTATCAATCTTGCACCAACTCCCCTAATAGTAAATGAATGTGAATCAATAGTACACACATGTGAACACATAGTTATAAGCATGTGAATTAATAGCAATTAATTGCTCATTTATCCGGTTAATTACCCAATTGGTCAATATAACCTCCAGACATCAATTATTATCGAAATAAATGTCGATTTTCACTAACACTAATAATTCCAACACAATGGAACTATCAATTTCAACTTTAATCAACACGAAATTATTCATCATTAATATTATAATTCACAATATTTAACAACCAGGTCGTTCCCAGGAAAGAGGGGGCTTTTGTGATACCCCAAATTTTATGAATAAAGATTTAAATTTCTCGAAATATTTTTTTGAATATTATGGAATGAATTTGATATAATGTTATAGTTGTGGGTAATATTTATAAATTTTGCAAAGTACGCAAGTTGTTATATAATATTCGATTGGTCGGAAAATATAAGTTTTAACAGGGAATATTCGTACAACGGCACAATCATTGGTGGACCCCGCAACGGAATTATTGTCGGATTGAGAAAATAACAAAAATATTTTATAAAAATAACGGCGAAAGTTTTACCGTTAACTGTTGAAACACCTGGTGTTAAAAGTACAGTAATACACGTGGTTGCATAGTAGCACACGATTTTGATTATTGATGCTTATGTGAGAAGTCACTCAGTTTTGTTCAATTATTGTTATAGTAATTATTGCATAGTATCTCACGTTATTTGATTCAATTATTCTCGATATTTTATATATTATTAAATCAATAATTGAAACAACAAAGTTATTAATATTATTATTTGCAATATTAACGATGTCTAGAAGTTCTGCCAAGGAGAGGTTTGGTCACCTAATTGCGGCGCCAATAGGAGAAATCTTTATTAAAAAGCCCTCTCTTTCACAGGAACACAACCTCGTCGATTAATATTGTGAATTATAATAAAGGTGATAAGTTTTGTTTTATTATTATTATAAATGTAATAAAACAGAAAACTTTTTATATAAAAAATGAATACTTTTATAAAGTTATTCGTTTTATTAGACTATAAATAGAATATATAATATTCTATTATGCATAGTGTTTACATAATGGCTGCGATAGTGTTTGCATGGTAAAATCTTTTATATAAAACATAATACTTTTATAAAATTATTACGTTTTATTAGACTATAAATAGAATATATAATATTCTATTATGCATAAGATTTGCATAAGGCTGCGTAGTGTTTTGCAATAAAATCTTTTTATATAAAAATGTAATACTTTTATAAAGTTATTCGTTTTATTATATTATAAATAGAATATATTATATTTTATTTAAAAGATTTTATTTTATTAGAATATTTTATTAATATTGCATAGTAAATTAATATGGATGTCTGCTTAAAAAGTAAATTAATCTGGACCGTTCATGAATTAATTACTTATTCACCCATTCTCCTATAAATAGAAGCTCATTCCTTCATTATTTCTTACGAATTCAATTGAAACTCTAGAGAGAAAACTATAGAGAGAAAGAAGAAAAATATCTCTTTCTACTTCACTACTCTTATATCCAGCTTTTTCTAAGGTAAGGGGTATTATTTCTTTTGTATTCATGAAGAGAACTTCATTATTCCATTCTTTATTATTACATTGGAATAACTCAGATACGTGGACTACCCTATACTTGGTGAAATTCTTCTCATTATTCCATTCTTTATTATTATGTTGGAATAACTTTTTGTCATGCAAAGTACCACATACATGGTGAAATTCTTCATTATTCCATTCTTTAATATTACATTGGAACATCCATGCAATGCGTTTACGCATGACATGGTTCCATTATTTATTATTCATCTCGAATATCCTCATGACTTCGCTACTTAAATTACGTGACACAGTTCCATCTTTTTATTTATTCTCGCTGGGAATAACACATGCATGCGATTATCGCATGTATGGTGAATTCTTCTCATTATTCCATTCTTTATTATTCTCATTGAAATAATGCATCTACGTGGATTACCGCATGGCGGGCGAAAATCCATTTGCAGTTTCCTAATTTTTCTGACCCTCAAAAATTCTGGAAAAATTTGTAAAGATAATTTGATGAGTTTTTTATATTGTGTCCAAAATGGCGATTTTTGGATATATAGATTAAGAGTTATGAATTTTATGGGAAAAGACTATTTTAAAAGTAAACCCTTATAACTCCTTGTGGTTAACTCCAAAATTGGTGAAATTTTTATTGGGAGTACATATATGTAACAGAAGTATACCGTGTAAATTTTGGAATTTTTGGACAAAAGTACTGTTTATAAAAAATATCTAAATATTCGGCAATTTTGGCCATATGAAAAATAGTAAATGAATTTTTAAAATTCCGAGAAAAATATATGTTTAATATGAGACTATATTCTGCTAAATTCCAGAAAAGAAATATTTTTGGGACTGATTTGGTATTTTTAATGAAAATGAACTAGTTATGAGTAAATGAATTAATTATGTTATGTGAGGTAACAAAATTAGAAAATAAAATTTTATGGCTTGGAAATCCTATATAAGGTATATGCAGATTTGTGATGAGATTTTTGGTTATTGATGATGAAATCTTATGAATTTGACATTTTAGGATGATTAAATGCATTAATTAGTAAAGTGTAAACAATTAAAATAAATTATTTATAAGTTTAAGAAATGATTAAAATATTATTATAATATTAATGATATTAGATTATGAGATTATTAAGTGATTGATAACATTTGGTTATTATTGAACATTTGGATAAACCTATATTATAAATGTTTAATATTTATCATTTATCTCATTTGATTGATTCTTTATATCATTGTCATTATCCTCATGTTTATATTATGTTGAAAGTCATCTGTGGCCTGTAGTGCATAGATGGACTTGGTATGATTATGACCAGGGATTATTCGGTATAATCATGACTGTAATGTTTACAAATGATGTGGAAAAAGTCCTTATTGGCTCGTAGTGCATTGATGGACGCTTTTTTGGTATGATTATGGCTATGGATTCTCTTCGGCCAAGGGTGCAAAGATGAATTATTTTATGGCATGATCATGACCGTTGATGAAAACACGATTATCTTTGGCCCGTAGTGCATAGATAATTCGTGGTCGTGATACTAATGAATATCATTGGCCTGTAGTGCAGGGATGATTCGATGATGTGGATTAATTATTGAGCTGAGTCTCAGCAATGAAATATTAATTCATGGATGTGATAATAATAAATATCCTTGGCCCATAGTGCATGGATAATTCATGGATGTGATATTAACGAATATCCTTGGCCGTAGTGCAGGGGTGATTCGATGATGTGGATTACTTATTAAGCTGAGTCTCAGCGATAAAATATTGATAATAAACTTTTAAATTCGTAGAAGATAGTAGATATCATGCTCTACTTGACTCTTCTAAAATACAGTTGTATGTCTTTGACCTGTAGTGCAAAGATGAATTGTTAATGAATATCTTTGGCCGTAGTGCAAAGATGAAATTATTAGTATGATTATGAGCAGAAATTGTGATTTGGTATAACCATGATTTTTGATGTTTTCGGTGAAGATAGGTGATGAAAATTATCTTCGTCTTGGGTGCAAAGAGGAATTTAGAATCAAAATTATGATTACGAGTTATTCATATGATTGTGGACATGAATTGTTTATTGATGTTACATGGATAAAACATTATTAGTGGACTTTTAACATAGAGAAGATAATAGACCTGATGGTCTATTTGACTCTTCTAATGGATTGCTCGTTCCGCTGCAACTATGGTTAAAAAGTTTTATCATCTACCATATGTTCTAAATCTCTGATTTATTACTGATGAAGGCTATTGATGATGTAAATTATCTTTAGTCATGATATTCTTTACTGGGCTAGTTGTGCTCACCCTTTTTGCTTCACAATTCATTTCAGGTAATAAGAGTGTTGCTGGATTGACGCGGGATAACCGGGAATAGAAACGGTCTATAAATAGTCATGAGGTTCTCCTTAATAAGTATGGAAATAATTTTGTTGAGAACTTTAGATAAGTGTGTCATATTGTATACGCTATTTGATATTTAATTTGGTGAACCAAGAAGAGGGTGAGTGAACCTAACTTTGGAAGAGTGTTTTGCCACTATCATACAAGATGTCTAATGACATACAACCTCGTGTTATCATAAGATAGGGTTGTGCACATCCACTTGCTGAGTATATCTACGAGCACTACCTGTGACACCCCCAAAATAGGTATACATCACCCATTCTGAGGTTGTCAATACACTCATACATGAAACAACTATAACTTTATTATTACAACAAAGAAAAGCAGTAAGTTTAAATCTGAGATATTGCCATCTAAACAATATCCACATACAAATAAATCCTCATCATAATTATTGATACATTATTTTACAAAAATGGTGAGGACTACTAAACAACTCTCTAAAACCATCATTCCATACCCAGGCTAAATACTCGCTTATATTCTAGCCTCCCGAGAAGAAAAATGGAACAAAAAGGAAAAGGGTGAGCTCAACTAGCCCAAAGTAAAAGAATATTATGACTAAGATAATATACAACAAATTATCGTTAGTCTTCAACAGGAAAAAATTTAATAGAATCTGATAGACAACAAGTTTTAAATCAATACTCGCAGCGGAAAATATTAATTCATAGAAGAGTTACGTAGAGGATGAAATCTACTAATATCTATGAATTTAACAGTCCATCTGTAAGACCCCAACTTATTATAAATAAAATTGAATTTTCCTTTATTCATTATTCTAAATTAATAAGGGTTAATTTGATATAATTCTTTGGTTATGGGTGAAATGTGCAAATTTACAAAATAAGCAAGTGGTTATAAAATATTCATTATTGTTTGGAGAATATTAGTTTGGTGGTGGAATATTCTTTTTTGTCGAGAATCTCCGTCTGACGGTAGTAGCGATCATTGGTGGGCCCCATAACGAAAAAACGGTTGGATGAAAGAAAACGACAAAGATTGAGTTTTATAAATAACGACGTAAATTGTTACCGAATTAACAACATTGGGTTACACCGTGGTTAAAATACTGATAATAATATGCGTGGTTGCACAAAGATGGCACGGTATTGCATGATATTGTTGAATTATTGATCCTTACGTAAGAAAGGCCTACTCAATAATTATTACAATGAGTTCTTTATTCAATATTATATTGATTCAATAATTCTTTGCGTTGATATTTTGTATCATTTGTTGTTTCAATAATTGTCATTACACATGATTTTCCATTATCAAATCAATAATTCATATTATTTGAATAATATTATCGAGATAACATTATTGACAATGTCTAGAAAGTTACGTCAAGGAGAGGTTTGGTCACCTAATTGCGGCGTGAGTGAGGAGAAATCCTTATTGGAAAGCCCTCTTCTGGGGAGCACCGCTGGTTGTCGATCTTGTGATTACGTAATATTATTTTAAAATAATTAATTATTGATTATTATGATAAAGAAAATATTTATTTTATGTGGATATAGATGGAGAAAATTTTAATGTGACAATTGTTGAAAATTAATATTTTTCTTTTTCTCGATAAAATAATTCATTTAAATATATTATTTTAATAATATATTAACGGTAATATTTTTATAATGAATGTGGGATATATGAGTATATGAGGAGGTAGAGTTTTTTGTGGCATTAAATGTTTAACACATGTTTTGTGTGTCGGTGGACACAATTCTTGACCGAAAATTTATTATAGACTATAAAATCGCCCGGTTATGGATTTTGGTCAATTTCTGTTTGGAATTTGGAAAATCTTTCTTCTGTAAAGTTGTAGAGAATGGAATTTCCCATGGAAAGTCGTGAGTTTTGAATTTTTCTGATAACCGAGCTATTTTCTACGAATTGTTGAAGTTTCGGAAAATAAAATGATTTTTATTAATGGGTGGGACCCACTTTGGTTGGTGTGATTAAACACATGGGCTGCTGAAATTTTCAGCATTGAGGGGCTGGTCTTGGCCTAACAAAGCATGCGTAGGAAGTTTAAATAAAAAATAATATTTTATTATTTTAGTCTCCTTTAATGTTCTAAAGATTTTCCTATAAATAGAGGTTAAGTTAGAATTGAAAATCACACCAGAAACTAAATTTTCTCTCTTTCTCTCTCTATATTGTCGAACGTATTCTTGTGAGTATATTTTGAGTGTTGCTTTACGGTGCGAGTTTACATTAACCTTATCTGAAATTCAATCGAAATACGGTTATTTTGAGGTAAGGATGTTATTTCTTTCATGAATGATATTATTTTCTTCAATATCATTATGCCAAAATCTTTGTTGAACTTTTTATCAAATTTGGAACTTGTTGTGTCGGGGTTCTTATTCACGATACTGCACTATTCACGATATCTGACACTTATTCACGAATCACGCAAGACTATTCAATTAAAAATAAAAATTTTTCTTTTTGCCCAAAATATCTATTCTGGATACTAGCTTTGATTGTATCCATGTTTTGATCATTCTTGAATTTTACACCAATATGATTATTTTCGAAGTATTTTTGGACATGGGTAAAACAAAATCTAATCCTTAATCCTTAATCCTTGTCATTTTGTTTCAATTTGGATTCGTTTTTTAAAAATATTTTTCATCATCCTCGGTCTTAAATGATGATATAAATGAATATCTTTGGCACATGGTGCAAAGATGAGCGATTAATCGATGAATATCTTTGGCTTGTAGTGCAAAGATGAGCAGTGTTGAGATGAACATGACCAACCGGGTGATTTAAATGAATATCTTTGGCTCATAGTGCAAAGATGAATATTGATTGTTATTCTGGGGATAAAATATTGATGATGAACTTTTAAACCTTAGAAGACGGTAGAATTCTTTCTCTCGTGACTCTTCTAATGGATTCTTCGTTCATTGCATTTATTGATCTAAAAAACTTGTTGTCTATTATAATTTATCGATTTTTCCTGTTGAAGACTAACGATAATTTGTTGTATATTATCTTAGTCATAATGTTCTTTCTTGGGCTAGTTGAGCTCACCCTTTTCCTTTTGTTCCATTTTTCTTCTCGGAGGTGAAAACATAAGCGAGGATCGAGTCGGGTATGGAGTGATGGTTCTAGGAAGATGTTTTAATTGCCCTCACTATTTACGTAAAATAGTGTATGAATAATTAATGAGGACTTATTTGGGTGTGTATATTGTCTGAAAGACAATATTTGTATTTAAACTCACAGTTGTATTTCCGTATTCTACACGACATCTGTATTATCAAAGTTGTAGTTTGCTTTCTATACCATGTATTTTGGCGACTTTGGAATGGGTGTTGTATACCTATTTTGGGGGCGTCACAGATTAATATCGATCTTAGGGATATGAACTCCTGGCGGAGATCGGGAATAGAACTAGGAGGGAGAGCGAGTAAATCCTTCGCTAGTGTGTCCTACCTAAGCTTATTTGTTGATCGGTCATAATATAGGATATTATGTGATATGTTAATTTGTTTAATTAACCCTTGTTTTATGGCAGTATTTAAGAATGGCTGCTGAGAACGTTAACAATGGAGTTTATGAGACTGTGGAACAACCTTTAGTCGCAAACCGGGAGAACGTGCAACAGGAAGGCAATATTCCTCCTGTAAACAACACTACCGAGCAAACGATGAACGATGGAATGTTTAGGAGCTTTTTGCGGTTCATGCAAAATCGGGACGAGGAGACTTCGTGTACAAAATACGGTGGAAATGATGGCAACGCTGCTTGATGCATCACAAACCAAGCGATTCAAGGAGTTGGGACCACCAGATTTCCATGGAAAGCGGGATCCGTCAAGCGCGTAAACGTGGGTTAAGCAAATTACCAAGATATTCGATGTCTTGGGGTGCACGGAGGAACGAAGGTTCCATTCGCCACCTTTATGTTTCGTGGTGAAGCGATTCTTGGTGGGAATTGTGAAGCGTACTGACCGAGATGTACTTAACATGTCTTGGGAAAGATTTCAGAATCGCTGTTCAATGACAAGTACTTTCCGAAAGTATTCGTCGTATGAAGGAAGTAGAGTTTATTAGACTCGAAACGAGAACAACATGATTGTCTCGATGACGAGGCAAGGTTCGCAGAATTATCCAGTTTGCACCTCATTTGGTGGAGAATGAGGAGCGAATGACGCGTATGTTTACGAGAGGTCTAAAACCGGAGATTCGTCAATACCTTATCTCTCATAAGTTTTCTCTGTATTCGGATGTTGTCAACAGGCTCGATTATTAGAGCGAGATAGTGAGTATACTCAACCGAGGACCACAACCGAGTAGTCATCGAACGATGATAACCAACGAGGAGGAAAGAATATGGACAAAGCGGTAACCACTCGGTGGTAATCGTGGACATGATAATAGGAAAGGTGACTCAAGTGGAAATTTCGAGAAGAAAGATTCAACAATGACGGAAGACATCAACAACAACACCAGAGCCAACAACAAATGCTGGGGGGGAGAGAGAACGACCGCCGTTAGATGTTACAAATCTGCGGAATGAGGGACATATCATTGAATCCTCCACAATAATCCAAGGTATGTTACAACCGTGTGGAAGGAAGGCCACATCGCTTCGAGATTGTACTATCGCGAAACCAAGTTCAAGAGGAGTGGTGATTCCAAGGGTCATCCGGATAAGTCAAAATCACGGGTTCTGGAAGAGCGTTTGTCGTGATCGGACAAAACGTGAGGAACCCAAACGAGGTGATCACGGGTAAGCTAATCTTGAATTCTTGCGAAGTTTATACCTTACTAGATCTGGGATTCTACCCATTCTTTTATCTCTCTCTAGTGCTCAACGTTTAAACTTGACTCGGAGAAATTAGATTTTGATTTATCTGTTGAAACTCCGTTGGGTGAAACCTTCGTTACATCTACGCTTTATAAATCTTGCATGATCCAAGTTGGCACTATCACATTACCCGTTGATCTTATCTCTTTAAAGATACTTGCTTTTGATGTGATTTTAGGAATTGATTGGTTAACCACTCATCATGCCAAAATTGATTGTTTTCGTAAGGTTGTTAGTTTTCATATTCCTAACCAACTTTGTCATACGAATTCAAACCACTAAACCACTAAAATCACCATTTTATCATATCAAGCCACAAAGCTATTCGTTTATTGAAAAACGGATGTCAAGCTTTCTTAGCCCATGTTATGGATTTGAATAAAGACAAGTCGATTTGAATAATATTTACGTGGTTGAGAATTCCTGATGTATTTCACAAGAGCTTCTGGTTTACCCCGAACGTGATGTTGAATTCTTTATTGACCTTGAACCTGCATAAAACCCATTTCTAAAACCCCATATCGAATGGCTCTATTGAACTTCGGGAGTTAAAAGTCCAACTACATGAATTATTAGACATCGGTTTCATTATTCCCTAGACGTCTCCTTGGGGTGCTCTGTTTTATTCGTAAAGAAGAAAGACGGGGAGTATCGCGACTTTGTATTGACTATCGAGAATTGAACCATGTCACCATCAAGAATAGGTATCCGCTACCTCGCATTGATGACCTGTTCGACCAGTTACAAGGAGCGCAATTCTTTTCAAAGATTGATCTTCGTTCTAGATATCATCAGCTGAAGATTAAAACTGAGGATATTCCAAAGACGACATTCAAGACTCGATACGGGCATTATGAATTCTTGGTCATGTCTTTTAGATTGACTAATGCTCCTGCTGCTTTCATGGATATGATGAACCGTGTATTCAAGGAATATTTGGATCAGTTCGTTGTTGTCTTTATTGATGACATCCTCATCTATTCCAAAAGCCGTGAAGATCATGAGCACCATTTGGTTTGGTACTACAAAGACTTCGTGGACACAAGCTTTATGCTAAGCTGAAGAAATGTGAGTTCTGGATTGAGGAAGTAGCATTCCTTGGGCACGTGGTGTCAAAACAAGGAGTATATGTTGACCTGGCGAAGATTGAAGCAATACAAAGTTGGGAGCAACCGCTCGGTGGCCAAGTACACGACTTTACGAGCTTAATTTGGTTATTATCGGAGATTTGTGGAAGGATTTTCTCGAATCTCTACTCAGTTAACTCACCGACTCGGAAGGATGCAAAATTCTTATGGAAGCGAGGAATGCGAGAAGAGCTTCCAAGAGCTCAAGAGGAGACTCATTTCTAAGACTGCTCTAATAATACCATCTGGTTCGGATGGATTTGTTATCTCTGATGATGCTTCTAGCAAGGGTTAGGATGTGTTCTCATGCAACATGGGAAAGTCATAGCCTATGCCTCACGACAACTCAAAGAATATGAGAGGAATTATCCTACTCATGATCTAGAGTTAGCGTGCGATCGTATTCAGCGTTGAAGATATGGAGACACTACTTGTATGGAGAGAAAGTGGAGATTTATACGGACCATAAAAGCCTCAAATATTTCTTCACCCAAAAGAACTCAATATGCGGCAACGACGTTGGCTTGAACTATTGAAAGATTACGATCACACTATTCAATATCATCCCGGAAAAGCGAACGTAGTAGTGGTATTGCGTTGAGTAGAAGATCATATGCAAATCTGGAAAGTGCAATATTGTCAACGCAAAGCCCATTTTATCGACTTCTACAAAGGATGAAGATAGAATTAAAGACTCCGGGATCCCACATGATGATGGCGAATATACGAGTAGAACCGACTTTAATTGATAAAGTTAAAGCCGCCGAGCTACGGACTGAAATTGATACAAATGAAGAAGAAAGTGCAAGAAGGTGCTATTCCGAAGCAAGAATCGATGAAGAAGGAATACTTGAGTCAATTCTAGACTTTGCGTTCTAACGATTCGACTGAGAAGCATAAAATCATGATGGAGGCACACAACACCCGTTTGCAATCCATCTCAGGGAGTACCAAAATGTATGATGATATTCGACATACATTTTGGTGGAACAATATGAAGAGAGAGATCATGGAGTTTATCTCAAGATGTTTAACTTTGTCAACGTGTAAGTGGAGCATCAAGTGCCAAAAGGTCCATTGCAACCACTTGAGATTCCTGGAATGGAAATGGGAACACATTACTATGGATTTTGTTACGTCTTCCCAAAATTTCTCAAGGCGTGAGATGCAATTTGGGTTATTGTTGATAGATTAACCAAGCACGCCCATTTCTTTCACCGACACGCGAGACTTATTCCTTGAACGTCTTGCTCAGTATATACGTGAATGAGATTATGCGATTGCATGGCATGCCAGTATCCATAGTTTCGGATCGTGACCCGAGATTCACTTCAAGATTTTGGGTTAGCTTGCAGAAAGCTATGGGCACGGATTTACGATTCAGTTCAGCATACCATCCTCAAACGGACGGACAATCAGAGAGGACTATTCAAACCCTTGAAGATCTATTAAGACTCTGTGTTCTAGATTTCAAAGGAAGTTGGGATAAGTACTTGCCACTGGTGGAATTCTCTTACAACAACAGTTATCAAGCAAGTATAGGCATGGCTCTATTTGAGGCGTTGTATGGGCCGAAAATGTCGTTCTCCAAAGATCTTTGGGGACGAGGTGGGAGAAAGCAACATTGTTGGGACCGAATTAAATACGCATGACTACGAAAAGATCCAAATGATTCGACAACGTATTCAAACTTCACAAGATCGACAAAAGAGTTATCTTGATCTTCATAGAAAAGGACGTGGAGTTTAATATTGGAGATCATGTATTATTACGTATTGCTCCATGGAAAGGAGTTACAAGATTTGGGAAAAGAGGAAAGCTCAATCCAAGGTTTGTTGGTCCATTTGAGATTCTTGGACCAAATAGGAAACGTAGCCTATAGACTCGCGTTACCTCCAAGTATGTCTCGTGTTCACAATGTATTCCACATATCTATGCTTCGTAAATATGTGAAAGACCCGAACCACATTATTGCGTTAGAACCAGACGAGATAACTGAAGATTTAACATACGAGGAGATACCTGTTGAGATTTTGGATAGGAAAGAACATGTCTTACGCACGAAGGTTATACCACAAGTTAAGGTTTTGTGGAGAAACCATGCAGTGAGGAAATGACATGGGAGTTGGAATCGAGATGAAAGCGAGTACCTCACCTTTTGATACACACACGAATGTCGTCGTTAATTTCGAGGACGAAATTTCATAAGGAGGGAGGTTGTAAGACCCCAACTTATTATAAATAAAATTGAATTTTCCTTTATTCATTATTCTAAATTAATAAGGGTTAATTTGATATAATTCTTTGGTTATGGGTGAAATGTGCAAATTTACAAAATAAGCAGTGGTTATAAAATATTCATTATTGTTTGAGAATATTAGTTTGGTCGTGGAATATTCTTTTTATCGGGAATCTCCGTCTGACGGTAGCGATCATTAGTGGGCCCCATAACGGAAAAGCGGTTGGATGAAAGAAAACGACAAAGATTGAGTTTTATAAATAACGACGTAAATTGTTACCATTAACAATCGTTGGGTTACACAGGTGGTTAAAATACGATAATATCGTGGTTACACGTGAGAAGACACGCAGTATTACACAGATATTGTTGAATTATTGATCCTTACGTGAAGAAGGCCTTTACTCAATAATTATTACACGATGAATTCTTGCTTCAATATTATATTGATTCAATAATTCTTTGCGTTGATATTTTGTATCATTTGTTGTTTGAATAATTGTCATTACACAATTATTTTCCATTATCAAATCAATAATTCATATTATTTGAATAATATTATCGATAACATTATTGACAATGTCTAGAAAGTTACATCTAAGGAGAGGTTTGGTCACCTAATTGCTTGCGCCGATGAGGAGAAATCCTTATTGAAAGCCCTCTTTCTGAGGACGGCACGGTTGTCGATCTTGTGATTACGTAATATTATTTTAAAATAATTAATTATTGATTATTATGATAAAGAAAATATTTATTTTATGTGGATATAGATGGAGAAAATTTTTAATGTGACAATTGTTGAAAATTAATATTTTTTCTTTTTCTGATAAAATAATTCATTTAAATATATTATTTTAATAATATATTAACGGTAATATTTTTATAATGAATGTGGGATATATGAGTATATGAGGAGGTAGAGTTTTTTGTGGCATTAAATGTTTAACACATGTTTTGTGTGTCGGTGGACACAATTCTTGACCTAAAAAATTTATTATAGTATATAAAATCGCCTTTGGTTATGGATTTTGGTCAATTTACATTTGGAATTTGGAAAATCTTTCTTCCGTAAGTTGTAGAGAATGGAATTTCCATGGAAAGTCGTGAGTTTTGAATTTTTCGATAACCAGAGCTATTTTCTACGAATTGTTGAAGTTTCAAAAAATAAAATGATTTTTATTAATGGGTGGGACCCACTTTGGTTGGTGTGATTAAACACATGGGCTGCTGAAATTTTCAGCATTGAGGGGCTGGTCTTGGCCTAACAAAGCATGCGTAGGAAGTATAAATAAAAAAATAATATTTTATTATTTTAGTCTCCTTTGGCGTTCTAGCATTTTCCTATAAATAGAGGGTTAAGTTAGAATTGAAAATCACACCAGAAACTAAGTCTTCTCTCTTTCTCTCTCTATATTGTCGAACGTATTCTTGTGAGTATAATTTGAGTGTTCTTTATCTGGTCTGAGTTTTACGTCGACCTTATCTAGAAATTCAGTTAGAAATACGGTTATTTTGAGGTAAGGGATGTTATTTTTTTCATGAAATGATATTATTTTCTTCAATATCATTATGCCAAAATCTTTGTTGAACTTTTTATCAAATTTGGAACTTGTTGTGTTCTGGGTTCTTATTCACGTATCTGACCTTTATTCACGAATCTGAGACTATTCAATTCAAAAAATAAAAATTTTTCTTTTGCCCAAAATATCTATTACGGATACTAGCTTTGATTGTATCCATGTTTTGATCATTCTTGAATTTTACACCAATATGATTATTTTCGAGGTATTTTTGGACATGGGTAAAACAAAGTACGAATCCTTAATCCATAATCCTTGTCATTTTGTTTCACTGTATTCGTTTCTTTAAAAATATTTTTCATCATCCTCAGTCTTAAATGATGATATAAATGAATATCTTTGGCCTGTAGTGCAAAGATGAACGATTAATCGATGAATATCATTGGCTGTAGTGCAAAGATGAGCAGTGTTGAGATGAACATGACCAACCGGTGATTTAAATGAATATCTTTGGCTGTAGTGCAAAGATGAATATTGATTGTTATTCTGAGGATAAAATATTGATGATGGACTTTTAAACCTTAGAAGACAAGTAGAATTCTTTCTCTACGTGACTCTTCTAATGGATTCTTTGTTCATTGCATTTATTGATCTAAAACTTGTTGTCTATTATAATTTATCGATTTTTTCTCGTTGAAGACTAACGATAATTTGTTGTATATTATCTTAGTCATAATGTTCTTTCTTGGGCTAGTTGAGCTCACCCTTTTCCTTTTGTTCCATTTTTCTTCTCGGAGGTGAAAACATAAGCGAGGATCGAGTCGGGGTATGGAGTGATGGTTCTAGGAAGATGTTTTAATTGTCCTCACTATTTACGTAAAATAGTGTATGAATAATTAATGAGGACTTATTTGGGTGTGTATATTGTCTGAAGACAATATTTGTATTTAAACTCACAAATGTATTGCCGTATTCTACACTACGACATCCAGATATCAAAGTTGTAGTTTGCTTTCTATACCATGTATTTTTTGGCGACTTCGTAATGGGTGTTGTATACCTTTTTGGGGGCGTCACACCATCATCAATATTTTTATCCTCAGTAACATCAATCAATATATATCTGAATCATATATTCATCCTTGCACTACGTGCCAAGGACATTCACCAAATATTAATGTTTCATCTAAACACTGCTTATCTTTTGCACTACACGGGCCAAAAGATATTCATCGAAATCATTCATCTTTGCACTACACGGGCCAAAGATATTCAATAATATCATCATTTAAGACCGAGGATGATGAAAATATTTTTTTTTAAAAACGAATCCAATGAAACAAAATAACAAGGATTAAGGATTAAAGATTAAGTACTTTGTTTTATCCACGTTCAAAAATACCTCAAAAATAATCATAGTGGTGTAAAATTCAAGAATGATCAAAACATGGATACAATCAAAACTAGTATCCATAATAGATATTTTGACGAAAAGGAAAATTTTCATTTTCGATGAATAAAGGCTGAGTATTCGTGAATAAGATCAGATATCGTGAATAGTCAGAGTATCGTAAATAGTAACTCTCGACACCAAAAGTTTCAAATTTGTTAAAATTTCGGATAAATATTTCAAAGATAATGATATTGAAGAAATAATATCATTACGAAAAAAAATATCCCTTACCTCGGAAAGACAGTATTTCTAACTGGAATACTGGATATAAGCTATAACTTGAACTTTCACCGTATAGCAATACTCAAAGTATACTCAAAATACTCACAAGAATACGCTCGATAATATAGAGAGAAAACTTGATTTACGGTGTGATTTTCAATTCTAACCTAAGCACCCTATTTATAGGAAATTCTTACAACACCAAAAGCGAAAAATTTAATATAATAATATTATTTATACAAATATTATACGCATCATTTGAAATCTGAATTTCACTCTCAACACATTTATATCACATGTTAATGATGTCCCCAAACATTCCAAAAACGTTTTTGTTATTTAAATCATTTTAAACTTCCAAAATCAATTATTTTGGAGCTTGAACTTCAATAATTCATAATAAATAGCCCTTTTGTCGAAAATTTGAATCTCGCGAATTTTTATAGAAATTAAATTCTCTACAACTTTGCGTAAGAAAAAGTTTTCCAAATTCCAAATGCAGAAAAATCCATAAACGAAGCGATTTTACATTTATAATTAAATTTCGATTCGATAAATGGGATCCAATTTACATGTTTAACATGTTTTAAACATTTATTGCAACAAAAAATACTCTTCCTCCTCAGATACTCATATATCCCACATTCGTTGTAAAAATATCACCATTATTATATTATTAAAATATAATAATATATATATATATATATATATATATATATATATATATTTAAATGAATTATTTTATCGTAAAAGATAAAATTTTAATTTTCAACAATTGTCACGTTAAAATTTTCTCCATCTATATCCACATAAAATCAATATTTTTCTCATCATATGAATCAATAATTAATTATTCACAAATAATATTACGAGAATCACAATATTGACAACCAGGCGGTTCTGTGAAAGAGGGCTTTCCAATAAGAATTTCTCCTTCTTCAAAAGCAATTAGGTGACCAAACCTCTCCTGAGAGCGAACTTTCTAGACATTGCCAATAATGTTATCTAATAATATTATTCAGATAATATGAATTATTGCTTCGATAATGAAAAATACTTGTGTAATGACAATTATTAAAACAACGAAGAATATAAAATATCAACACAATAATTATTGAACCAATAAAATAATTTGAACAATAATTATCGTAACCATTATTGAGTAAATACTTTCTTACGTAAAAGTCAATAATTGGTGCAATACTGGTAATATTCTTGTGCGATAACGCCAGACATTCGTGTTTTTAACCACCGGGTATTCCAACATTGTAAATCGGTAATAACTACGTCGTTATTTTTAAACAACTTATATTTGTCGCTTTCTTCCTCCAATCGCTTTCCGTTATAGGGCCCACATATTGGTCGTTTGTCATCTGCATTAATATTCCCCGACGATCTGAATATTCCACCACCAAACGAATATTCCCCACAACAATGAATATTTTATAACCACTTGCTTATTTTGAAATATTTGCGTATTTTACCCATAACTATCCACATTAATCACATCAACCCTTACTATTTCAAAATAATAATTAGGGGAAATTAAATTTCATTTATTAATTATTTGGGGTCTTACAACCTCCCCTCCTTATGAAATTTCGTCCTTGAAATTGACATACGTACCTGGTGTTTCGAAAAGATGAGGATACATCTCTTTCATTTCCGTTTCCAATTCCCAGGTCATTTCTTCTATAGCATGATTCCTCCACAAGACTTTAACTTGTGGTATGACCTTCGTGCGTAGGACATGCTCCTTCCTATCCAAGATCTTGACAGGTACCTCCTCATACGTTAAGTCTTCAGATATCTCGTCCGGTTCTAACTCAATAACGTGGTTCGGGTCTTTCACATATTTACGAAGTATAGATATGTGAAACACATTATGAACACGAGACATACTTGGAGGTAAAGCGAGTCTATAGGCTACATTTCCTACTCGGTCAAGAATTTGAAATGGACCAATAAATCGTGGATTGAGCTTTCCTCTCTTCCCAAATCTTATAACTCCCTTCCATGGGGCAACACGCAACAATAAATGATCCCCTATACTAAACTCCACGTCCTTTCGATGAAGATCCGCATAACTCTTTTGTCGATCCTGTGCCATTTGTATGCGTTGTCTAATCATTTGGATCTTTTCTGTGGTCATACGTACCAACTCGGGTCCCAACAATGTTGCTTCACCCACCTCGTCCCAACATCTTTGGAGAGCGGACGTTTTCGTCCATATAATGCTTCGAATGGGGCCACACCTATACTTGCACGATAAGCTGTATTGTAGGAGAATTCCACCAATGGTAAATACTTATCCCAACCGCCATTGAAGTCTAGGACACAGTAGTCTTAATAAATCTTCAAGAGTTTGAATAGTCCTCTCGATTGTCCGTCTGCTTTGAGGATGGTATCCGAATCAATCATAAATCCGTACCCATAGCTTTTTGCAAGCTAACCCAAAATCTTGAAGTGAATCTTGGGTCACGATCCGAAACTATAGATACTTGGCATGCCATGCAACCTCACAATCTCATTCACATACATACTAAAGAAGACATTCAAGAGAATAAGTCTCCGTGACGTTAAAGAAATGTGCGCATACTTGGTTAATCTATCAACAATAACCCAAATAGCATTTATGCCTTGAGAAACCGTGGGAAGACCCGTGAACGAAATCCATGGTAATGTGTTCCCACTTCCATTTCGAATCTCAAGTGGTTGCAATGGTCCCTTAGGCACTTGATGTTCCGCCTTTACACGTTGACAAGTTAAACATGTTGAGATAAACTTTGCAATCTTTCTCTTCATATTGTTCCACCAAAATGTATGTCAAAGATCACGATATATTTTAGTACTTCCGGGATGGATTGCAAATGGTGTATTGTGTGCCTCCATCATGATCTTGTACTTCAAATCGAATCGTTAGAACACAAAGTCCGGAGTGGACTCAAGTATTCCTTCTTCATCAATTCTCGCCTTAGGAATAGCACCTTCTTGTACTTTCTTCTTCATATGCATCATTTCCGGATTGTGGTGGCTTGAGCAACCTTAACTTTTCTATTAAAGTTGGCTCTATCGCGATATACTGACATCATCGCACTCGTTCCTCGCATATTATCTTCTACTCAACGCGTCACCACTACCACGTCGCTTTTTCAGGATGGTATTGAATAGTGTGGTCGTAGTCTTTCAATAGCTCAAGCCAATGTCGCTGCCGCATGTCGAGTTCTTTTTGAGTGAAGAAATATTTAAGGCTTTTATGGTCTGAATATATCTTTAGCGCGAAAACGACTGCTTCCAACTCTAGATCATGAGTAGGATAATTCATCTCATATTCTTTAAGTTATCGCGAGGCATAGGCTATGACTTTCCCATGTTGCATGAGAACACATCCTAACCCTTTGCCCGAAGCATCGCTGTAGATAACAAATCCATCCAAACCAGATGGTTTTGTTATAACAGGTGCCGAAATAAGTCTCCTCTTAAGCTCTTGGAAACTCTTCTTGCATTCTTCACTCCAAACGAATTTTGTATCCTTCCGAGTCAATTGAGTTAATCTGAGTAGCGATTCGAGAAAACCTTCCCACGAATCTCCGATAATAACCACCAGACCCGAAAGCTTCACGCACTTGATCACCGCCTCTTGGTTGCTCCCAACTTTGTATTGTTTCAATCTTCCCGGTCAACAGATACTCCATGTTTTGACACCACGTGCCCAAGAATGCTACTTCCTCGAGCCGAACTCGTGATTTCTTCAACTTAGCATATAGCTTGTTTTCACGAAGCCTTTGAGTACTTGCTTCAAATGGTGCTCATGATCTTCACGGCTTTTGGAATATATGAGGATGTCATTAATAAAGACAACAACGAATTTATCCAAATATTCTTTGAATACTCGATTCATCATATCCATGAAAGCTGCAGGAGCATTAGTCAATTCGAAAGACATAACTAAGAATTCATAATGCCCATACCGAGTTTTGAAGGCGCTTTGGAATATCCTCGGTTCTAATTTTCAAATTGATGATATCCGAATCGAAGATCGATTTTGAAAAGAATTGTGCTCCTTTGAATCGGTCAAACAAGTCATCAATACGAGGTGAGGATACCTATTCTTGATGGTGACATGGTTCAATTCTCGATAGTCAATACAAAGTCACATACTCCCGCCTTTCTTCTTTACTTAATAAAACAGGAGCACCCCAAGGAGATGTCTTGGATCGAATGAAACCGATGTCCAACAATTCACAGAGTTGGACCTTTAACTCCCCGAAGTTCAATAGAGCCATTCGATATGGGGTTTTAGAAATGGGCTTTGTACCGGGTTTAAGGTCAATAAAGAATTCAACTTCACATTACGGGGTAATCCGGAAGTTCTTCAGAAATACGTCGGAAAGTCAATAACAACAGGAATATTATTCAAATTTGACGTGTCTTTATTCAAATCCATAACATGGGCTAAGAAAGCTTGACATCCATTTTTTAATAAACGAATAGCTTATAATTAGATATGACAGTGATTGATTTTAATGGTTTAGTTGCTTGAATTGCATAACAGGATGTTTAGGAATATGAAAGCTAACAACCTTACGAAAACAACCAATTTTGGCATGATGAGTAGTTAACCAATCAATCCCTAAAATCACATCAAAAGCAAGTATCTTTAAAGAGATAAGGTCAACGGTAAGGTGATGGTGCCAACTTGAATCAAACAAGATTTATAAACAAGTGGATGTGATGAAATTTTCTCTAACGGAGTTTCCACAGATAGTCAAAGTCTAATTTCTCGAGTCAAGTTTAAACGTTGAGCACAAGCGAGGAGAAATAAATGAATGGGTAAAGCACAGTATCTAGTAAAGTATAAACTTCATAAGAATTTATAAATAACTTACCCGTGATCACCTCGTTTGGGTTCTCACATTTTTTGACCAATCACAACAAACGCCTTCTTCCGAGAACCGATTGACTTTGACTTTTACGGGACGGTCTTTTTAAGTCACCGTCCCCATTGAACTAGGTTTCGCTATCGTCGCGAATCTCGAGCGATATGTCCTTCCTTTTCACAATTATAGCATACACAGGCTGCTTGTGGGAAGTTTGACCGATATGTCCCTCTTTCCGCATTTATAGCATATAATGACCGGTGGTCGCTCTCCTCCCTGTAACCCGATTCTTTGTTGGCACACGCTGTCTTCACATGGTCGTTGTTGAATCTCCTCTTTTAAAATCTCCTCCCACTCGCTTTCTTCTATTTTCATGGCCATGATTACCACCAGAGTGGTTACCATTTTTGTCCGTCTTTTTCTTTCTCCACCGGTTATTGTTGTTTTGTTGATCTTATCTCCTAGATGATCCTGATTGTGGTACCTCGGTTGGCCAGTACTCGTTATCTCGCTTCTAACAATTGAGCCTCATTAACAACATCCGAATAGAGAAAAATTTATGAGAGATGAGATCTTGACGATATCTGGGTTTCAAACCTCTCGAAACATCCGCGTCATACGTTCCTCATTCTCCACCAAATGAGGTGCAAACACTGGATAACTCTGCAAACTTCGCCTCGTCTTGACACCGCCGTGTTGTTCTTCGCTCCCGCCTAATAAACTCCACTTCCTTCATATACGTAACACTTTCGTGAAAGTATTTGTCATTAAATAGTTCTCAAATGTCTCCCAAGACATTACGAAAAGTTGTTTGGATGGTACGCTTCACGACTCTACCAATGATCTCTGCTTCCACACGAAAAAATAAAGGTGGCGAATGGAACCTTCGTTCTTCTGTGCATCCCAAGACATCGAATATCTTGGTAATTTGCTTGACCCATGTTTCTCGCATGATTGGATCTCGGCTTTCCTTTAAATTCGTGGTCCCAACTCTTTGAATCGCTTGGGTCGTGACAACCCGTGAATTGCTATCATTTCTCATATGTTTTGAACACGAGTCTCCTCGTCGATTTTTGCATGAATCGCAAAAAGCTTTTAAACATTAAATCGTTCATCGTCGATCGGTGGTGTTGTTCACATGAGGAACATTGCCACTGTTGCACGTTCTCCTCGTTGGTGAGTCTGAGGCGTCTCCACGATCTCATTTCCATTGTTAATATTCTCGATCGACATTCTCAAATCACCGTCATAAAACAAGGGTTAATTAAGGAAATCAATATATCACATAATATCCCTATATACTCGACCAACTATCAAATAAGCTTAGGTAGGACACACTTTAGCGAAGGATTTACTCGTCTCTCCCTCCTGAGTTCTATTCCCAGATCTCCGCCAGAGATCATATCCCTAAGCTCGATACCAACCGTGACACCCCCAAAATAGGTATACATCACCCATTCGAGTTGTCAATACAGTGCATGTAAACAACTACAACTTTATTATTACAACAATAAAATCAGAGTTTAAATCTGAGATATTGTCATCTAAACAATATCCACATACAAATAAATCCTCATCATAATTATTGATACATTATTTTACAAAATGGTGAGGACTACTAAACAACTCTCTAAAACCATCATTCCATACCCCCAGCTAAATGTCATCATTTACATTCTCGCCTCCCGAGAAAAAAAAAATGGAACAAAAAGGAAAAAGGGTAAGCTCAACTAGCCCAAAGTAGAAGAATATTATGACTAAGATAATATACAACAAATTATCGTTAGTCTTCAACAGAAAAAATTTAATAGAATACAATAGACAACAAGTTTTAAATCAATACTGCATGATGGAAAATATTAATCCATAGAAGAGTTACGTAGAGGATGAAATCTACTAATATCTATGAATTTAACGATCCATCATCAATATTTTTATCCTCAGAACATCAATCAATATATATACGGAATCATATATTCATCCTTGCACTACTGTGCCAAGGACATTCACCATTAGTCATGTTCATCTAAACACTGCTCATCTTTGCCTTACTACGCCCAAAGATATTCATCGAAAATCATTCATATTTGCACTACGGGCCAAAGATATTCATCGAAATCAATCATCTTTGCACTACGGGCCAAAGATATTCAATAATATCATCATTTAAGACCGAGGATGATGAAAAATATTTTTTTTTAAAGAAACGAATCCAATGAAACAAAATGACAAGGATTAAGGATTAAGGATTAGATGCTTTTGTTTTATCCACGTCCAAAAATACCTCAAAAATAATCATAGTGGTGTAAATTCAAGAATGATCAAAATATGGATACAATCAAAACTAGTATCCACAATAGATATTTTTTGACGAAAAGGAAAATTTTCATTTTTCGATGAATAGTCTTGAGTATTAAGTGAATAATCTCAGTATCGTGAATAGTCTTAGTATCGTAAATAAGTAACTCCAACACCAAAAGTTCCAAATTTGATAAAAACTTGGATCAATATTTCAAAGATAATGATATTGAAGAAATAATATCATTACAAAAAAATAATAATATCCCTTACCTCGGAAAGCAGTCTTTAACCTGGAATAATTGGATATAAAACTATAACTTGAACTTTCACCGTATAGCAATACTCAAAGTATATTCAAAATACTCACAAGAATACGCTCGATAATATAGAGAGAAAACTTGATTTACGGTGTGATTTTCAATTCTAACCTAAGCACCCTATTTATAGAAATTCTTAGAACACCAAAGCGAAAAATTTAAAATAATAATATTATTTATACAAATATTATACGCATCATTTGAAATCTGAATTTCAGCTCTCAACACATTTATATCACATGTTAATGATGTCCCCAAACATTCCAAAAATGTTTTTTTTATTTAAATCATTTTAAACTTCCAAAAATCAATTATTTCGGAGCTTTGGAACTTCAATAATTCATAATAAATAGCCCTTTTGTCAGAAAATTCAAATCTTTCGAGTTTTTATAGGAAATTAAATTCTCTACAACTTTGCGAAGAAAGTTTTTCCAAATTCCAAATGTAAAATTGGCCAAAATTCATAAGCAAGCGATTTTACAAAAGTATAATCAAATTTCGATCGAATAAATGGGGTCCACCGACATGTTTAACATGTTTTAAACATTTATTGCAACAAAAATACTCTTCCTCCTCGTATACTCATATATCCCACATTCGTTGTAAAAATATCACCATTATTATATTATTAAAATATAATAATATATATATATATATTTAAATGAATTATTTTATCAGAAAAAGATAAAATTTTAATTTTCAACAATTGTCACGTTAAAAATTTTCTCCATCTATATCCACATAAAATCAATATTTTTCTCATCATATGAATCAATAATTAATTATTCACAAATAATATTACAGAATCACAATATTGACAACCAGGCAGTTCCCAAGAAAGAGAGGGCTTTCCAATAAGAATTTTTCCTTACTGACGTGCAATAGGTGACCAAACCTCTCCTTAGACAGAACTTTCTAGACATTGCCAATAATGTTATCTAATAATATTATTCGGGATAATATGAATTATTGCTTCGATAATGAAAAATATTGTGTAATGACAATTATTGAAACAACAAAGAATATAAAATATCAACGCAACAATTATTGAACCAATAAAATCTTTGAGCGAGTAATTCATCGTAACCATTATTGAGTAGTGCCTTCTTACGTAAGAGTCAATAATTGGTGCAATACTGCAGTGTCTTCTTGTCTGACAACGCCAGATTCTTGTGTTTTAACCAATTTAGTATATTCAACAACAGGTAAATCTGCAGAATAACTACGCAGCTTATTTTTAAACAACTTATATTTGTCGCTTTCTTCCTCCAATCGCTTTCCGTTATGGGGCCCACACATTTTCATACTGCCGTCGTCGATTTAATATTCCCCGACAAGTTTAATATTTCACGACCAAACGAATATTCCCGAAACAAACGGTGAATATTTTATAACCACTTGCTTATTTTGAAATATTTGCGTATTTTACCCATAACTATCCACATTAATCACATCAACCCTTATTATTTCAAAATAATAATTAGAGGAAATTAAATTTCATTTATTAATTATTTGGGGTCTTACACTACCTATATGATCTTGGAGTTTATTTGAAATATAATTTACACTTGGAGATAACGGAGATAATTATATGTCAAGAGAAGACTCACCATTGGAAAGAAGATGATAGTAATCTTCTTATTTTTCTTTGGGGTCTATTGGGTCAACCAAGGATAATTCCGTGGACATGTGATATCTATCATAACCTAGACGCATGGCCTCCCATGTACGAAGGTTTTTTTGAGCACTTTCCAAAAATTTTAATTTTTAAAACAGTTATTGACTGTACCTTTATGTAAGGTGGAATTGTGACATGAGTCAGAGTTGGTATATATATTTGTATTTAAACTCACAGTATACATGTTGTCGTATTTTACACGACAGTTGTATAAATTTATTTGTCAGTAGTGTATTTTCTGGCGACTCAAGATGGGTGATGTATACCTATTTTGGGGGTGTCACATTTGGTATCAGAGCTTAGGGATAATTGAATCGATAATATGAGAGATATGATGCAGCAATTACTATAGCAATAATTGAGTATAACCGATTGACTTTTCACGTAAGCATCAATAATCAATCCGTAAGTGCTACTTCTTGCGCACGCACGCCAGACATCGTTTTCTTTACTACCGGGGTAGTTCAACAGGTTTAACGGTAACACTTTCGCAGTTATTTTTATAAAAAGATAATTCTGTCATTTTCTAACTACGACAATACTTCCGTTGTGGGGTCCACCAATGATTGTGCCGTCGTACGGATATTCTCGACAAAAATAATATTCCCCGACCAATCGAATATTATATAACAACTTGCTTACTTTGCAAAATTTATAAATATTACCCACAACTATAATATTATATCAAATCCACACCATAATATTCAAAAAAAATATTTTGAGAAATTAAATCTTTATTCATAAAATTTGGGGTCTCACAAGTATACACTGATCCTACAGCGCGGGGCGCGCCATCTCAGGCCTACACACGGTGCGGGCCACGCCACTCGAAAACGCCAGGCACTAAAGTGATCGAATCGAACCATACACAACAACAACCATCTAAGCACTCCTCCTTACACCCAAACTCCCCACTTCTCTTACAACTCAAACTCTTCCACTACTCCATAACTCCTATAATTTCCACAACTCCCACTACTCCACTTCTCCTTCTTCTTTCCAACTTCTTCTCCCATTAAACCCATAAACTCTACAACTCCCAACACACATTGATTTTTCATCTTCTATATGAACTCTACCCATGCAAGTAGTCAAATTTATAAAAGATACAAACAATACACTCCAACACTAAATCTAATTCCTCTTCTACACAAATTCATTCAAATTGGGGCATCTTTACAAAGGGGTAAACACAAATTTCCTAAAACGACTTATATTAAGGAAAAATTTTCAATACAAGGACAATATAGACAATTGATATTATATTTAATGTTTTATAATCATTTCCTTAATATTTGTGGACAACTCTAAAACGATTTATATTAAGAAAAAGAGGGAGTATATTAAAAAATAAAAACACTTCTCTAAAATGACTTATATTAATGAATAGATAAACTTTACCGAAAACATTCAAAAATATAATTGCCCCATTTCGATAACATAAATTCAAAGAGAATTTAATATTTTTTAAAATAATATTAATTAAAAAATTAGTAGTGACTATACCATCATGCAAGAAATAATAGTGAAAATATATCGACAAATTAAGAATATTATATCACTAAGTAAAAATGTATCGCTATAAATTTTAAAATGGGAGTAATTAGCAACTATAAATTATAAAAGTGACCAAATCACAATATTAGTACTCTTATTATTGTTCCCTCTTTTTCACAATTTTAAAAACTTCCCCACTAGAGAGTTCTGTCAAATTAATGGTAATATAAAATATCAGAATATCTTTATATTTGTCATCTTTATTATCATATCATAATTACTAAACTAACAACTTATTACTTTTATACTACGTTTGGATTGTAAACATTAAGATGAGAATATAATGACTCATTCTTATGAAATGAAAAAAATTATGATCGATTGTTTCATTGGAATAGGATAAACCATTCTTCTTTATGTCAAATTTGTGAATTTTATTCTTTGGGAAAAGGTATAACAAAAAATCATTCCTAAAAAAACTTAGGTCATATCTCGAGTTCGGAATAAATATTGTGTCAAATCTCAGGTCCGAATCTAATTCATCCAAACAAAGCTTTAAACTACTAACCCAATATTATGTTCTTAAGTCATCTTAGCACATCAAAACAGAAAAGACCGGTTTCTAAAGTTGGATGACGCATTATGGGCTTATAGGACATCATACAAGATTGTCGTTTTAGAAGAAAAAATTTGTTCCAAAATGTTTGTTGTTTATAACTTTTGAGGAGAATAAATTATTTATTTTTCTATATTACCCCTACCTTCTGTCATTGTCCCAAGAAATTTTCTTTATTGTATTAATAGTTTTTAACTTCCCATAAAAGGGTAGTAATGGAATTTTAAACAAATTTTACTTGGTAAATGATACTTTCTTATAATCCATGTGCCAAAATCTTAAACGACAATATTTTAGAAACGGAGGTCGTATATAATAAAACAGAACTCATTTTGAATCTTTGATTTGACAAAGCACAAGAACGGTTCAGATTGCATCTCAATTCTTCAAACTTAATCTAAAGGCTCGCATTTCATCTCGTACTAAAAATTCATGCCCAAATCAAATAACAATAACAATAACAATAATAATAATAATAATAATAATAATTATTATTATTATTATTATTATAATAATAATAGTAATAGTAATAATAATTATAATAATAATATTAATAATAATAATTATGATAATAGTAATAATAATAGTAGTAATAATAATAATAATAATAATAATAATAATAATAATAATAATAATAATAATAATAATAATAATAATAATAATAATAATAACAAAAACAGTAATAACAACAAATATTATTATTATTATTATTATTATTATTATTATTATTATTGTTATTGTGTTAGTGTGGTGAATTATGAAAATGTTATTGATGATTTGTAAGTTTTGTAGATATGTTTAGATTTTTTTGTATATCTATTTTTAAAGGAAAATTAATTATTGTGGTGGTGTGGTGAATTATGATAATTATTATGTGTGATTGTAAGTTATTTTAGGTTGTAAAAAATATTTAGGTAATGTAGTATTTTTCAAATTTTAATCTATTTTTCGTTACGTCGTGCCTTCAGGCATGGACAAATTACTAGTATATATATATAGTCCGGATCCAGTTCGGATTCCCGCATTTTGTTAAAATACTGACCTTTTTTTTTTTTTGCTTTTTTTTAGAACAACTAAAAAAATAATAATTATGAAACTTGAATTTTTACATAATACAATATTTAGGGTGTGATTTGGATACATATAACAAAATATGTCTGTACAGATATATTTTATTATATATATCCAAATCACATCCTAAAATTTCTCTCTCTCTCTCTATATATATATATGCCCCTAAATAATTAAAATATGAAATTAAAAAGAAAAAAGACGATGTGTTTGTGTTCAAACTCGCAAAAACAATGTAAATGCGCAGCAAATTAATTAAGAAATAATTCATGAGAGACAGTGGGTGGGTGGGACATGCATGCAGAGTGATTAACACATTCAAACCTGGTCACCAAACCAATAGCTCTATGTATTTTTCCACCTCTTTGGGCTACGAAGAGATCGACACACAGATTTTGCTCGAGAAAATAAATTTAAACAAAATCCTCTTTACTTTTCTTTCTTTTCCATTAATATTAATATTAATATTAATATTAATATTAAAATGTTAGAGGTACGTGGTGGTGGGGCTTTTATGAAAATAAATAATAAAAACAAAACAATTAATGTAAAGAAGGATTGGAAATGTTGTGGGTCCATGTGAAAATGACTAATAACAAAAGTGATTTGATGACTTTGACATGAAAACTCGATGATTTTCTGTGGAATCACATTTTTTTTATTAGACCAATAATTACGTACGCATCCATCAAAAAGCTCTTACTTATGACAAAAGATCTTGCGGGAATTCTATACTATAATTTTACTTTCATATTTAGTGCTACAATTTCACTAATAAGAGTTGATATTAATTAATTATTAGGGTAAAAATTGTGACAAATAATTAATTTTATTTAATTTTCAATGCATGTTTTATTGAAGAAAAGAGAGCATAATTATTATTCAAGCAATTCTTTGAACTTCATGTGTGTATATATATTGTAATGCATGATCGATAATATATATATATATATATATATATATATATATATATATATTTATCAACTACTTTTATGGAGTAATTATTAGTGGCTTAAGTAACTATATTAGTTTTAGAATTAATGGACCACATCTAAAGGGGAATTCTCCTTTCTGTCAGAATTTTCTTTTAAAAGTACATATGTATCTTGTATTTATATTGTTAACGCCAAGATCTTTTTCCACGTTCCAATCACCAAGACGCGTCCGATATCCTGCACAGTTCAACAAGTTAACACCAAAAGCTTGATTACCGGACCGAGTCGGGAGATAACTCCCACAGGTGAGAGTCGATATTCGGCGATCACAAGAGTCAACAATGGAGGGAAAATAATGTCTAATGCATGAGAGAAAATAATAATATGATCGTGTGTGTTGTAATATTTTGTTACTTACCTCCCTTTTTGTGATCCTAGCCCCATACGTAATCCAATCTCGGTTTACCGTGCCACCCATCACCTCCTGACACCTTTTCCCCACTCCCTATCATTTCAAATTTAAAGAAAGTATGTAGACTACTTCCTCACCTGCTACCACTATTTGTCACCGTCGGTCATCTGAGTCCCATCCTCATTAATGCCATGCAGAAAAGTGGCGGCGAACATAATACCAACTATTTTTTGGTGTAATGATTACCGGTCAAAGTTGGGTTAAGTGACAATTTACATAATGGGCTAATTCAATGACTAAGCCCAAATAAAGGAAATGACCCATATGACCGGATCCAACCGAGATAACCCAAAGAAATGATCAAGTAATTGGGCCAAAATCATTTGGATCAATAGGACAAAAGTAACATAATCCAAGGGAGGAGCCCATTAAGTCTAGCCCAATAAGGAAAGGATCGCGTGGCTGAACATTGCCCCTAGTCTTTTATTAAACAGGGGTTTAATGGAAGACTATAAACAATATAGGCCCATGATATAACGGATCATGATAACTCACAAGAGGTTCAGAGTGAAACTTACCAAAGCCCAACTAATTTGGTCCAAATCGACATCAGAGACAGAAATGGGAGGCCCAATAGACATAAGTCCACTCTGGTCAAGATATTTAGATCCAAAACCGTACGATACCTCTTCCAATTCACCATCATTGCTGTGAATTAAATGTGCCGCCCTCGATTCTCGTGGTAAATCGCCAATATAAAAGGTAAACTTTACCAATTTTGACGGTTTTACCTGCCAATTTGAACTTTTGAGCTTTCTTCTCCTTCCCAGAACTTCTTTCTCTGTCTTACAAAATTTCAACAATGGTGACTATGAGCTCTAGCTAGACTTCTCCTCTTCGTGTGACTCCCGCTAGCACAGTTTCCCCCAATCCAAACCCTAACCAAGAGGGTTCGAGTTCAAACCCTTCATCTCCTGCTGATTTCTTCAAGGATGGGGAACAGTTTCCTCATGCCAACATTCCATCTACTGTCACGGAATCTGAGATACGTACCCTCCGGACTCGTTATCAGATCACAGATAATTATGATATAAGGGCTCTTGCTCCTGAAGAGCGAATGTACCAGCGGCCAGATGGTTGGGTCGTCATGCCGGCTACCTTTCTCGAAAAGGGGATTCGTCTACCCCTTCACGCTTTCGTTGTTACCCTCCTAGGGTTCATAGGAGCGGGTTTCGCTCACCGGTGCCCAATTCCTACATCTATATCTTGGCATTCATTGCCTTCGCCACGAGTTAGGATCCTCCTCTCGTCGACATCTTCTTCACCCTCTTCTCTCAAATTTAGATCCCGAGACGACGAGGCTTTAAGATCTTGAGCAAACAATCTCGTCCGCCCAAACTCCAAATTTGAGAAGAGGTCCGTGATGAGTACCCCTTCGAACAATAAGGGATGGCACGAGAAATGGTTCTTCGTCACAGGACCAAAAATCTCTACTCTTCTAGATTGGACCATCTCAGATCGGATCTCTGCTGACTTTGGAGATATTCCCGAAGAGCGTGTGAAGGAGATGGGAGACTTTCTGAAGAAGATTCCTCCAAAAGAATGGAGTTTTACACTTCTGACTAAACAAGCCTGGCTATACGACCACAAATGTAAGTTTCGAACAACTCTGTAATATAGTTTTTTGAGGTATTTAAGTGGCATGGGTTTTAATATATGGTTATTTGCAGTGTCTCTGATCAAACCAACTTCTTCGGAAGTAAAAGAGCTGGGAGACTTTTTGGCAGGGAGGACTACGGAGGCGAATGAAGAGCTTCCTACCGAAGAGTCTTCCCAAGCCGATCCCCCCGCCTCCGATCCACCAACCATTTCCCTACAGAATGATGAGCCTGAAGCTGACGAGCCTCTCATTCCCGAAGAAACCCTCGGACCTCGTAAAGAAAGAAAGCCGCCAAAAAGCCAAAACTATCCAACGTGATATAGATCCTCGAAAGCGACGCGAGATCTTTCCCGAAGCAATCCTGATCAACCCTCCATCTGACCCTGTTACTACACCTTCTGAATCAGCTCCAATCAAGAGGAGTCTACTTGACATACCTCTACGCGATAGGGCGAAAGTCCTTCGCGTTAAAAAGTTAAGATCAAAGATAACCCCACTCACTGTCGAAGAACTCCGAGCTCCATTATATTCGACGGTCATTCCCCTAATGATTCCCACCGGAATTCAAACACCTAATGCGGAGCTGGTCGAATCTGACCCCATAATATCCCGAAAAAGAAAACAACCTTCAGACAGCCAGCCAGGTTCAACCTCTGCTCCTTCTTCGACCTCCGAGCCTACTCCTGCCCGATCTCCTTCTCCAGAAATGGTACATGCGGATCCTTCGCCGGTTCGCAACCAACCTATGCCCTCTCCTCCAAGACAAACGACCACCGAATTTTAGCATGATGCTATGGCCTCTCCAACCATGTGGCCTCGATTCAATGCTAACTTCCCCTTTCAACTGTTCGAGGCCTTCGTTCGTGAGACCGATGACCATCGATTCGGGAACGATTGAATCGAGGATTTGCTTGAATGAAGGTAATGAGCTACTTGGCGAAGGTAAATGATTCTCTCCTTTATTTCCATATTTATCTTCATACTTATACATCCAAATCGATCAAATAATCTCGAACATGCATAAAGCGAATCTTCAGATTCGTCTGCGCTCAAAGGTCCCTCGAGGCTGAATCCGAAGAAGAGGCATTGAGGAAGGAGAACGCCATCCTGAAGTCTGCTTTGGCTCGGGAAAGGACCCAACGTGAAGGCATCCTTCATACAAATGAAGGACTTCAGAAAGAGTTGGCCCAAGCCAAGGGAGACGTGAAGACCTCCAATGAAGAATTGAAGTCGACTAAAGTACAGTATGAGGAGATCGTCAAGATGAATGTCGACTTGGTTCAGAGGAGTAAAATAAGGATGGATAAGATCAAAGAGCTAAAGGCTGATGCTAAGCTCTTAGCTAAGACGATTCATAAGCTGGAGCGGGAAGAAACTCGTCAGATGAATATACGCCAGAAGCTCGAAGAAGAAATCCGAGAACTCAAGGCTCTTCGGGACCTTGGGCCTCCTTTAACTGATGACCTTCGCAAACAAATCTGTGAAGAGTATCGGAACTCGGATGAAATCAACGGAGAGATTATGAAGATATATACTGAAAGCTACGAGCTCTGCCAAAGTCGTGGCAAGGAGAAGTTGATTCACGACCAACGTAGATTCATCCTTGCTCGATTCTTCGATGACGATTTGTATACTGCATGAAGCTAAAGCTTTTGTTTTCCTTGGTTTTATTTAAAGAACATTTGTAAAAATTTCTATTATTTTCTAATATTGTAAGTATGTTAGATATTAATGAAAAGTGATCTTCCCCTCATGACTTCAAAGGCATTTACTTTCTACCAATACTTGATATTAATTTAACCTAAAAAATGTACAAGCTTTTCATGGATTCAACCCGAATTGTTAATTAACAACCAAACATGTCACATAAGGAATAAGATGAAGTTAAAGAATGAGGCATCCCGAACTCAACACTTCAAAAAAATTTAGGTAATAAAGTAAAGAGATATTTATTCGATTCTTGAAAAGTGTGAGATGGATCTGCTTCATCGGGAGTTTGTTTGCCCCGGAAAGGCCTAACAAATCCAAGAGATGACATTTGCCTACCACGAAGGGCTGACAAAGTCTCAGGATGACACTTTACCTACCACGAATGGCTTCGACAAGGGTCTAAGTGACGACAATTGCCTACCACGAAGGGCCCTGACAATGCCTTAAGGATGACACTTTGCTACCACGAAGGGCACGACAAGGTCTAAGTGACGACAATTACCTACCACGAAGGGCTATTCGACAATGCCTTAGTGACCACCACCGCCAAGAGGCTACCATCGAATGGTCATTGAGTCCTCCCAAACCTCCTAACACCAATGACGTTTTTACCTGTGAAGGGCAGGCTCAAACTCATAAGGACCACCCCGTCGAAGAGGCTACCATCGAATGGTCAATCGAATCCTCCCGAACCTCCTAACACCACTGAACTAATCAGCAACATAGACAAAATTTGTTTGAGAGAAAAGAGGAATTTTTATTGATGATGATGTGAACATTTACTGAACTCGATGTCTCGACATTGAATTTACTAAAAGTACTTCCTAAGCTCTCGCCAAATAAGTGCTGCAAGTATTTTTAATTATCGACCCGTCTAATGCCTTCAAAGATAAGTCCCCTGGCTTGACGACTTCAAAGACTTCATATGGTCCTTCCCGTTAAGATCGACTTTCCCAGATTCTCGAGGCGTAGATGCTTCAACTTCTTTGAGGACAAAATCTCCTACTTGAATCTGCAAGTTTTACCCCTTATTATAATACTTGCTACTCTGCGTTGATAGTCGCCAATTTGATTAAAAAAATTTGTTTCTCGACTTCTTCAAGCAAATTAAGATTGGCCTTAAGCCCTTCTTCATTGTAGATCTCTCCTGAATTGACTAACTCAAGACTTGGAGATCCAATTTCAATCTGGACTAAGTCGACACCAAAAGCTTGACTTTGGGCCGGTCGGGGGATAACTCCCGTGAGAGTCGATGTCGGCGATCACAAGTCAACAATGGAGGAAAATAATGTCTAATGCTCGAGAGAAATAATAATATGATCGTGTGTGTTGTAATATTTTGTTACTTACCTCCTTTTGTGATCCTAGCCCCATACGTAATCCAATCCGGTTTCATCGTCTCGCCCATCACCTCCCCGACACCTTTTCCCCACTCCGGTTATTTCAAATTAGAAAGTATGTAGCCTACTTCCTCACTTTCTACCACTATTTGCCACCGCCAAATCATCCTGAGTCTCATCCTCATTAATGCCACGCAGAAAGGTGGCGAACATAACATCGAACTATTTTTTGGTGTAATGATTACCGGTCAAAGTTGGGTTAAGTGACAATTTACATAATGGGCTAATTCAATGACTAAGCCCAAATAAAGGAAATGACCCATATGACTGGATCCAACCGAGATAATCCAACGAAATGATCAAGTAATTGGAACCAAATCATTCGGATCAATAGGACAAAAGTAACATAATCCAAGGGAGGAGCCCATTAAATCTGGTCCAATAAGAAAAAGGATCGTGGTCCAACATATATAATATATAGTCATTCTGGGTTTAAAAAAAAATACTTTTTCTACACATAAAATTCAACTGTAACAATTATACCAAGAATTAATATTTGTATGCAATAATTTCTTTTCGATTTCTTACTTAGGAATTTACCTTTCGTTTTGTGATTTCTCTCTTTAATTTCAAACATAAAGAAATTAAAACATAAAAGTAATAATATATATATATATATATATATATATATATATATATATATATATATATATATATATCATGCTTTAGTGTGGGAGGTGACACTTCTACAGCATGATGAAGACATTATTTTCCTTCCTGTAGTTGCTGATGTGTTATATTAAAACTGCAACTTCAACTTTTTGTGGTATATTAATGGTAATTAAAGTAATATTTCCTGAAAATATAATTTTTTTTATAAAAATATTATGTCATTCAGTGAGTTCTATTAATAATAATAATAATAATATTTCATATGTAATTTTATGAAAGTCATTAAAGATAAATTTAAAATTTATTTATTTTTAATTTATATAAAAAATATATTAATTTAGGATATTTTTTTTTTGAGGATAGAGGAAGTAATAATCCAATGAAACTGTACTGTTACTAGTAGTGGATGAGCTGTTGGCCCGTGTCCCCACACCTACCCCGCACCCCCACGCCCACTATCACTCCCTCGCCCATTCCCTCTCCCCACTCCCTCCTCCTTCCAGTTCCGTACGATCCCCCTAGCTTCGTCCTCATTGTTTTCCGTGCTTATTCTGTTTTTCTTAATTTAATTAAGAAAAATGATTTTTTTCAACTCTCAATTTCAGGTTCCAACACAAATGCACAATATGTATATCCTACACATAATCATTTCACCCAAACACTAGGACAAGTTTTGTGACCAAAACATTAATTTCAACAATGTTTTTATATAAACAGTCTTATCACCTCACCAAATGACACGACTATTTTGTTGTTTTATTAATAATACATAATTTTTAAGCTTTTAAGTTAACTTTTGAAAATATAAAAATTTATAACTAAAAAGATCTGAAAATTAAAAAAAAATATTTTCTGAGTTGCGAGTCATCAAATTTAACCTAATAAATTGATCAATTAAAATAAGTGGGTACTTGCCTTTAATATATGAAAATCAGTACAAAATAAGACCCACCATGCCTGTTACTTTATATATTTTGCTATTACCTATATGACCTGTCCAGTCCTGTCCATGATATGAGTCCATGATATGATCATGCATATATGCTACCTTTCCACATGTATGTATGTAGTCAGTCAGTCTTATTATATCTTTGTTGTTTTTCTTTCTGTTGTGTTATGTATGGACTCTAGTTCTAGTATCTTTCTCTCTCTCTTTCTTTTTTTTTATTTCTAATTTCTCTCTCTCTCTTTTTCTCTCCCCACTATTTTATGTTTGTATTATATATATATATATATATATATATATATATATACACATATATCACTTGGTGGAAGATTATTGGGAACTTGAGTACTGCTAGCTTGCAGCCTTATTTCATTAATATTGTAGGTTAATTAATATGTATATATAGCTAGCTAGCTAGGTTTTGATTGTTGAATCATGAGATGCAGAAAGAGATGTAGAGAGAGTTTCTTGAAGAAAGGAAAAGGGGGTGTTTGGAATGAAGTTTGATCCAAGATCCAATATCTTTCCATTACTTATTTTGCTAGTTCATATATACATTTATATATATACATATAGATCTCTTCTTGATCTGGTGTTTAATTTTTTGATATCAAAAATGATCGTCGGCGAAGTATGTATGTATATATATATATATATATATGTGTGTGTGTGTGTGTGTACAAACACACACATACATGTTTATGGGTATATTGATCTCGGACCAGGCTTCATTCCTCACACCAACCTTTTCTGTGGTAATTGTACTTGACAAACTACTTGTAACCAAAGAATTACAGGTATGCAATATATTCATGATCTTAATCATCAACTTTAATTGTAAGTATATATAGATGCCACTCATGTTGTATTATTTTTTTTCTAATTTTTTCTTTAGTTATATATGAATATGATCCACTTACCGTTCACACCCTTATCTAGCTAGCTTGTTAATTAGTTAGATACTTGTCTGTTTTATCCGAATAGTGTATATATATATACCGTAACTGTATTTTAACTAGGTTTTTAGTTCATTCTGTTATTCTGTAAATGATATATAAATCTTTAAAGAACGATGTTACTATATATTCTCTCTTTGTCTCCCTCATTCAACCCTGCAGGTTATGCATCGTGCATTACTTAATTGGATCTGATTATATTACTTAAACGACTGTTTCAAATTTTACATATTATTTAAAATTTACTGCAAGCTGTTATATATATGTATCTTTACTGTATAAATATTAAACCAAGTCAACGAGCTCATAGTTTTATGATTGAGACTGAGATTTTTTGGCACCCACAGATTCTGTTTTCACTCTGGAATTCTTATTTTGTCACTATTTTGAGGAACTTTTCTTTCTCTTTAGTCGTGAGGTTAATTAGTTGTTCTTGTGATCATATTCTCATTCATAGAGTATTATTAGTTTATTAATATTGTAATTGAAATATTATTAATATTGTTTTTTTTTTAAATTCATTAATTTGTAGTACTTGTAATTATGTCATATAATATGTCTCCATATATAACATTATTTTCATATATACTTATGTCAAGTTTAATTTCAAGAGCAATGTACGTACATTTGAGTTACAATAAAAATTAAAATAACTACTTTTAATCCATTATGAGTACTTTGTAAATGCTTAAATATTTCCACACCTTTTTACTGAAAATTTAAGAAAATTATATTTATAATGAGTAATTTTTATATAACAATGTTGCAATAAAAAGAAGTGACTAGGTACATAAATATGGCTATAATTGCTTGAAAAGATTGAAAACTTACTCCTAGAACTTTTGTTACTCCATCATCTCTTAATATGTGTTGTTACAGAGTTATGTACAAGTATTTAAAAAATAATTGTATAACATTAAATATAATATTAATTGTTTATATAGTTCTTATATTGGAAAAAGAAGGTGTTATTTATTGGATAGAGAATAGTAAGAGAATTAAAATTATATTTAATATTTTGGGTAATATTAGAAACTAACAATTAATGCTTAATTAAAATTATAAAACGACAAATATTAATAGACAAAAATACTTCTCTTAAAGAGAAGTAGGGAACACAAAACAACAACTAAGGTCTAGTTAAGATCTTTTTTACTCTGCAAGTTCACAAGTTCCATCTAGTTCTAAGCAAATATTAAGTAATTAATTAATATATATATATATATATATATATATATATATATATATATATATATATATATATATATATATATATAGTTCTCTTAAACTTATCTTTTATCCAACATACCTTGCATATCCTTTTTAGCGACGGATTTTAATTTATTTACTGCCTTGCTTACTGTCGCTATAATCGCCTTTAGCGACGCATAACATATATGGACAAATCGAACCGCCGTCAACAAATTAAAATCACTAAAGAGGGTATGTAAGGTATGTTGGATAAAAGGTATCTTTGATCCTTTATATATATATATATATATATATATATATATATATATATATATATATATACATCCATTCCATAATAATTGACTTTTTAGAAGAAAAAATTTGTTACAATTTATTTATCGTTCAAAAATTTCTAGGAGAATAAATTATTTACTTTTCTATATTACCCCTAACTTTTCTCATTGTCTCAAGAAATTTTCTCCCTTGTATTAATTAGTAGTTTTTAAATTTCCATAAAAGGGTAATGATGAAACTTCATATAAATTTTAATTATTAAATGATAGTATTGAATAATTTTTTTAATTCATATGTATGAAACTAAAATGACTATTATTATGAAATAGAAATAGTATTAAGATTATCAAGGAGGAATCTCCAGAAGTGCATGAATGGATGCTGAACATAAGACGACCCAAATACATATAGTACTTTTTATATATGAAAAATTTTAGGGTGATCGGTCTTTACTGACTGGTCTGGCGATCGCCCCGCTTTTATTTATTTATTTATTATTTTTTTGGATTCTCAAAAAATTAATAATATTTTTTTAACTTAAATTATTAATTTAAATACATGTAAAAATAGGATTGCATAGAATGAATTTAATATTTTGAGAGTAAAAAAAAAAAGAAAAAAAAAGAGAGGAGGAGGTCGCTGGACCGTCAGTAAAGACGACCGGTCGCCCTAGAATCACTCCTTATGTATTTTAGCTGATCAGATTCTTGTGGTGTGCATATATGAGCACGTGCAGCAGCTACACTTTTATCAATGAGAATCTTATTATTCGATCGATTGCAGCTGGGAATTTTGTACGTACATATCCATGGATATATATACAAAGATGTATAGAATTTAATATGTTTGTGGAAGAACAAAATATTTAAATTAATTAATATGATAACACCAAAGTCATCTTCTATATATTCATTAATACAAATGAGCATTTAACAAAAACATAATTGAAGTTAATTTAAAGCCAATGAATTCATTTTAGTTTTAGTATATATGATGGTTTAGGTCAGTAACCTTTATACTAAGTTTGGGTTGCATTGTATGAATGAATGTGAAAATAGAATAATTTATTTTTATAAAATAAAAAATATTATATTTAGTTGTTCTATATATTCTAATGGAATGAATAATTTTTATTTTTATCAAATTTATAAATTTTATTCTATTGAAGATAGTAAGGAACGACTTGTGTTTAATAAAAAATGAATGAATCTGAATCTGAATGAAAAAAGCTGTTTAATAATTGACATATCTGAATGACAAAACTTTATTATTTTACCCATCTGAAAAAATTCAAAATTGTTGTAAATTTATTTAATATTACTTAATATAATAGTTAATATTTTTTTTAAAATTTTTTATTTTTTTTTACTTCATTCAGCTGCTCGTTCAACTAAAAAAATTTGACTTAGCCATTCAGCTCGTTCATCTGACCGATTCAGCCATTTAGACCAAAACAAACGCACTGACCGATTCAACTATTCAGTCCTTCAGCCATTCAGCTTCATTTAGCTCTAAACAAACACCCTCTTATTCCAGTTAGAATGTAATGAATCATTCTACTCTCCATTTCATTCCTTCAATATCAATTCCATTCATTCAATTCAAACGTAACATTAATTAAACTTCTCCAAATCAGGACTTCCAAAAATAAAATATAAAACTAAACATTAATGTTGCGTTTGAATTTGGGTAATGAAAATGAGAATGGAATGACTCATTCTTATGAAGTGAAAAAAATTGTATTTGGTTGCGATTGGAATGATTCTTATTCATCCCAAATTTATGAATTTTATTCTTTGGAAAGGAAGAGTTTTGAATAACTCATAGTAACTAAAATAGAATGAATCATTTCATTCTCCATTCCATTCTATTTCATTCATTCAATCCAAATGTAACAAGGTTTTGCCACGGAAAGAGTAGATATATTTGACCTAATAAGTCCATTAATTCCCATCAAAAATCAATCCTTGCAGAATGCTATGCTGGCTTGTACGTTTGCCAATTAATGTTTAATTTTACTATATATAATTGTGATGGTATCTAAATATGTACATATATATGATCATTGCATAAAAAGTAATCTGAACTTTTCTTCGACTGGCTGAGGCTGATACAATTTCATCAATAAAATCGTCGTTACAAAATTTACATTGAATCCATCCAGAGAGAGAGGAGAATAATTGGATGGGGTAAGCAAATTGATAAAGTTGACGACCTAGGAAACGTACATCTCAAGTATTATAATAAAGGGTATAGTAGTGTTATTTTACCAATTTCATTAATTGTTATCATCATTTTATTTTATTGATTTGGGATAATCACAACCACACTTTTGTGATATATGTATTAGTGTCGTGTTCTCATTAAACTACGTACATTCTTGATATATATAGTATTGTTTGCTCAAAAAAGAAGAGAAGATATATATATGCTATTGCTAAAGAAAGTAGGTATATCTATATGTATACGTCGGTTCGGATCAAGAGCATACCTTTTATCTAACTCATCCGAAATTCACCTTTTTTTAGCGACGGACCCGGATTTGCCTTCGGTCATATAACCGTTGTCTATACTTTTAGCGACGCTATATGTTGTCCGTCGCTAAAAGTATAGACGACGGTTATATGACCGAACCATCGCCGGATCCGTCGTTAAAAGGAGGTGAGCTCGGGTGAATTAGATAAAGGATAAGCTTTTGATCCTTGCTCATGTATACGTAGTAGCTAGTATAGAATATAGAGAGAGCTATATAGAGAGCTAGGAAGACTTGTATAATGCAACAAACAAGCTAGCAAAATTACTACACATGCTTTATTTATTCTCATTCATTTTCAACAAAAGAAATGCATACAAGTCTAGCTAGGACAATGATCCAAACACAAAGTAATTAACCCTAGCTAGTTAATAACATTTTAATTATTTGTCTACATATATATATATATATATATATGTGTGTGTGTGTGTGTGTGTGTAATTAACCTTATTTCCTAATTATAAACTCTTGATGGCGCTAGAATGCTAGGTTTGCAAATTGATTTAGATTATGAATAAAATACATGCAATTATATATATAGCCAAACGAGCTACCCAAAAATTAAAATAGCACTATTTTAATAAATTAATACCATCAAAACTCTTTGTATTGGCAGCATACATATATTGAAGAGACAATAATATCGTACGTACGATCCACCAAGAGAAAAAATAAACTGAAACCCAAAGAAATTATATTGACTAAACTGTTTCATGACAAAACAGCTTACAAATTTTTTTTTTTTTTTTTTTTGGGGTGGGGGAGGAGTGGTGTTAATTATTGCAATGTTCAGACAACTAATACGATAATTAGCTACCCATATATATATATATACACACACACACACACACACACATATATATATATATATATATATATATATATATATATATATATATATATATATATATATATATATATATATATATATGACTCTTCTTTTGTTTGTTAACAAATGGAAGATCTTGACAGATCACTTTTAAATTTCAGAACTGAATTTATCAAGTCAAAATGGAAAGCGAAGCTAGTATAATTTGAACTTCTTACTCTCTTCATTCCGTCTTATTTACAAAAATTGCTAATATTATAGATGTATTTTTGTTACATGTTTGGGCCTAATTTGAATAATAATTTATCAGTTTAATAGTTATGACAGGATAATAAAATGTATTGTGTATTTTGTTTTTTGCAAACTAAAAATAATTGACGAAATATTGTACTATTATTCATCTCTTATGGAGTTTTTGCTTGGCTCATGAAGAAAGACTAGTGCAGTATGCAAGTAGGTAGCTAGTATTAGTGGTTTGATATAAATACCATGCATCTATCTATCTCCACAAAGCTCTATCAGCTAAATGTACATTCACCACTAACCATAATATTTGTCCCTTATTGGTGACGTACGGTTGAATATCTGTAAGTACTTGTATATATAACTCTCTCCATTCTAATTAATTTCTACTGTAATGTACTTCTTTAAGCTTAATTCCAGAACAATATTGATGATCAGCAACTAATAGTTAATTCAAACCTGTTTCTTCTGTAATTCTTTTCTTTGTTAGTCTCGTGTTGGTGTATAGCAATCTCGTGTCACTGTGCGACTCATTTAATTTGTTGAAATTTTATATATATAATTATTTTGCCTTTTCCCATTTCAGATAAATTTCACACATGTATTAATTCAATTCTGATTTATGAGATCATTAGTTCTTGTTCAATATTCCTAGTCTCTTGTTTCTTATTACCCAATTTTCAATCATTAGTTAATTTCTTGATAAATAATCATTCGATAGTAATATCCCTCTATGAAGGCAATTAATTTGGTGGACAGAAAATGGCAACTCGTGTAATTCTCGTAGGGATTCTGGTTACGTGTTGCTGTGCTGCCATTGCACAAGCAGAGTACATGAAATATAAGGATCCAAAACAGCCACTAGGTGTTCGAATTGAAGACCTAATGAGCAAGATGAGTTTGGAGGAAAAGATAGGCCAAATGACTCAGATTGAACGAACTCTGGCATCACCCGAGGCCATGAACAAGTATTTTATTGGTAAATGTTAAACACCGACATTATTATTATCATCATCATCGTCATCATCATGGTCACCCTTATTATATGTAATTTGTTTTATGATACATGCATATATTTCTGGTCTTGGCAGGGAGTGTGTTGAGCGAAGGAGGGAGTGTTCCGGCTCCACGGGCATCTCCTGAGACATGGGTCAATATGGTGAATAAAATCCAAAAGGGTTCGCTGTCAACCCGTCTTGGGATACCCATGATTTATGGGATTGATGCTGTTCATGGCCACAACACTGTGTATAAGGCAACAATTTTTCCTCACAACATTGGTTTAGGAGCCACCAGGTAAGTAGATGGTTTTCCATAAGGTGGCTTAAATGCCTAAAGGAAAGCACGAGTATTGATATATATTTGATTAAGGTTCTTCTTTTTCTCTAACGTATTGGATTCAAGAATTTGAATCTGATGAAGTAGGCTGATATGTAATGAACTCTTTTCACATTGAGCAGGGACCCTATACTGGTCAAGAAGATTGGAGCTGCAACTGCTCTTCAAGTCAGGGCCACCGGCATTTCTTATGCTTTTGCACCTTGTATCGCGGTTACTAATTCAATAGAAAGAAATAACCTTTTGTACTAATTAACAAAACTATTGTGAGTTTATTTCCATAAACTAACTAACTAACTAACTAACTAACTGTATGGACAGGTTTGTAGAGATCCAAGATGGGGTCGCTGTTACGAAAGCTATAGTGAAGATCCCAAGATTGTTCGAGCAATGACTGAGGTCGTTCCAGGATTACAGGGAGACATTCCTGCTAATTCTTCTCTAAAGGGTGTTCCCTTTGTTTCTGGAAAGTAAGGGCTTAGATATCAGTCACCACACTGTGCATACGAAAATTCTCTAAAGGGGCATATTAGTGAGAACCTAATGTTTAGAATTTCTTGCTAGGTTGAGAATCAAATTTCCACTAATTATTGACAAAGAACAAAGAAACAAAAACTTGACAAAAATACATGGTCTTTTTTGCAGCAGTATATATATATATATATATATATATATATATAGGATCTTAGACGGACCATTTGAACGGACCATCTAAAGGAAACACGCGGGTCAAATTCGCTGAGATCCGGGTCGATTCAAAGAAACCATTTTCAAATGAAACACTCGATAATTGGCAGATACAAACGAATTTCACAGATCTAATACAAACGAATTTAACAGAGCTGCGATTCTCTCAATTACATCCATTTCGCGAATTTGGCAGAGCTGAAGCAAAGAGATCTCATACTCCCTCACCTCAAACCCAACCATTTCGCGAATTCAGAGAGCTGAAGCAAAGGGGCGATTCTCACTAGATTCCGATTCTCTCAAACCCATCCATAGGAAAGACCCTTTCGCAAACCCCTCTTTATATAATTCCGGAAGATATTAAAGGAGACGTTGTGCCGGAAGTTCTGAAGAAGCCTTTGTCTCCCTCGACATACAAGGATTACTTTGCTTCGTTGCTTTACGCTGAGGACTACTACCTTGAGGTATCGTAAAAAATTTGTATTTTTGTTTTCCTCCTACTCATAAATACTATATAGAAATTATCATACCATCATCAATTCACAGTGCCTTGTAGAACAGTATGACTTTCCGGTTTGATATAAGAGTTGTATAATATTTGACAAGTTCATAAGGGCATGTGATAGAAATAACATTCAGCTGGTAAATGATTAGATTCGCAGGGCATAACACTATAACTTATGGCTGAGTATACCTGAAAGGGGGAATAAGCAAGATGGTCTTTAGATTTTGCTCTGTGATTTTTAGTAGTGGAGTAATGTTGGATTGATGATGGCCTGTTAATTTGCGGGCCATAGATGCTTCCTAATTGATGGATGTTAATTTCAATTGCTATGCAAACTACCAGTGCATCCCACAATGAGAGTCCTATGTTGTTTCGGAACAGAGGGAGTACATTATAAATTCTTTCCCAGTTAACAAGCCTAATTTATGGTTGTGGAACATCAGTTTATATTATCTATGACAAATTTGCAACCATTGAGATAGACTTGAAAGGTAATTAGGAATATAACGCACTGGCCCATACATTAATTTCTCTATTTTTCTTATCTTTTTATAAGCTTATAAGTGTTAATATTTATATTTTACTATTTTATATCCTCTTATAAAGGATATTTTTATGCTTTCAGTTTGTAAGCATCTTATGTATTGATAACTCATAGGATGTCTGTTATTTTGGAGTACTGGCATTGAGATAATATAAAATCAAGTGTGTGTTTTCTTATGTATAAGAGCAATATTAGGATTTTTGGTTGTGTATGAAATTGAACTCTTTGCTCTTTAACTCACTTTCCAACCCAAATAATGACAACAATTACTTTAGCCTTACTTAGTACTGCAATTTGATGCGAGATTCTGTATGAAGAGTAGGCATTTTCAATAATTTAATGAGGCCTCTAAGAATTGGGAAAACAACTACCAATCTCATATAATTCTTGTCCCTAAAAGATTGAAGCACAATCTTTATAAATTATAAGTATCAAACACACAAGAAATTACAACCGATTTAGAATCCAGATTTAGAATATAGTAATTTTCATACCATAGATCCACCAATCTCATACATAACGTGTTGGTTAAATAATGAAAATTATCAAAATTACAATCGATTTAATGTTTCCAACTTGACATCACAGCCAACTTTCTTCAATAAATCAGAGCTTGAAACAACAGAGGTGCATCCAAAATCACTCTCAAAATGTGGAAGTTCATTCAAAGGAGACTTTAAATTCCGCTCTAGAGCTGCAGACTCAGAGACAAGTACACTCTTGATGCAGCTTCCTTGGTCAAGATAATCTGATGCGAATAAGAGATCATCAAATGCAATGTACGGGTATTCTAAGAGCCACTTTAGTCTGTAAACATGTTATTTAAATAATTAATTGAATTGCAAAACAAAAACAAAAAAAATGTTCTTTCAACAGAGATTTATAACAAGGTAAGTATTTGAATATGCACGTCAGTGAGGAAGCATTTTTAATAAGATTTTAAAATTTTAACACCTAAATTATATTATGATCAATGTCATATGATTTTTACTAATAGCAGTTCTAACTTCATTCATACAGAATAATCAGATTTTTTGAATCTTATCTATTTAACATGGTTGTGGGTACAAAGTTGGTCACTGAATGTATGCGTAAACTTATTTATTGTGTTTTCTGTGATATAGAACTGCTAAATTACTTAAACATATAAGGAATAATCATCTATATAAGCTTATAAAATTATGAAATCTTTATAAATAGATAATTCAATCATATGAAGTATTTCAGATATCACCTGCATTATTAGCACAATAGTAGGAAACTATGAAAATGAGTAACTCAACTGAATTAATCTATAACTCATTATCTCCTCAACAATTTTACAGTGAAAACAAATTAATTTTTCATGTTTTAATCAAAATAACCTTATTGAGACATTTTTACAAACACCTAACATACATAAGTTAAGATTTTATATGGATATTGAAGTATAAATTTCAACTCCATAACCCATTCCATCCTTATAACTTCTGAATCCTTCTGATTCACGAACAATACAACCTTCCACAACAATTTCTAACAATTTAACCATTAAACTTCAATCAATTTCTATAAATTAGAAAAGAAAGAATTATTATACCTCTTGTTGTGATTTGGTTGAATTCTTTGAACAATTGCTTTATGGCTGAGATTGAAGCCCTCTTTCATGTATTATTACTCACAATCTTCTTCAACACAAGTTTGTAACACAATCGTAAGTTCGCGAAGATGTCTGGCGATTTCGCGAATTTAGCTTCAGCTTTGCGCTTTGAATGAGAATCGGGGAAAGGGGCTTTGAGAGATAATCGGCAGTATAGATTCGCGAATGGCAGAAAGAATTTCAAATTGGTTCGAATCGGCAGTGTTTTTTCCCTTTCCGCTTGTGCGTGTCTTTTTTTGGCTTTGGTCCGTCTTTTTGGTCCGTGTTAGATCCGGTCTGTATATATATATATATATATACACTAGTTCTAACTTAGGTTGATCTTTATCTATAATTGGATTTGTCTTCTTCACTTCACCCCTGAATCTCAGTCAATTATGGTACAATTTTTGCATAGGGATAAAATTGCTGCATGTGCCAAGCATTATGTGGGCGATGGTGGAACTACCAAAGGCCTTAACGAGAACAATACCCTGATAAGCAGGCACGGACTGCTCAGCATTCATATGCCAGCCTACTACGACTCCATCATAAAGGGTGTGGCAACTGTCATGGTCTCCTATTCGAGCTGGAATGGAGTAAAGATGCATGCTAATCGTGATCTTATAACTGATTTTCTTAAAAACACTCTACGCTTCAGAGTAAGTCAAGACTCAACTTGGTTTCTGTGTGTTTCATACTAAAATGAAGCATCTATCTAACATCAAGTTTTAAATCTTTACTTAAAAACTACTCCAGGGATTCGTCATCTCAGATTATGCAGGCCTTGACAGGATAACTACACCACCTCATGCCAATTACACATATTCCATTGAGACTGGAATTAATGCCAGCATTGACATGGTCAGTTTTTGGTTTCTGTGTGTTTCATACTAAAATGAAGCATCTATCTAACATCAAGTTTTAAATCTTTACTTAAAAACTACTCCAGGGATTCGTCATCTCAGATTATGCAGGCCTTGACAGGATAACTATACCACCTCATGCCAATTACACATATTCCATTGAGACTGGAATTAATGCCAGCATTGACATGGTCAGTTTTTGTATTTCTGCCTTTTCCCCATTATAATATTTAGAATAGAAGCAGATTATATATATATATATATATATATATATATATGAAATTTGAATTTTCTCTTCAATATGTAAGATTTTAACTGAATATTCAGCTAGTTGTTGTGAGCATGTTGTAGGTCATGGTACCAATAAAGTATAAGGAATTCATCCATGGTCTATCCTTCCTGGTGAAGAATAAGTTTATTCCCATGACCCGCATTGATGATGCGGTAAAGAGGATCTTACGGGTAAAGTTTGTGATGGGTCTATTTGAGAACCCATTGGCTGATCTTAGCATGGCCAAGTACCTAGGAAGTAAGGTCAGTGTTATCATAATTTTCTAAATCGCACGACCTCCTTTTCATCAGATGGTTAGAATTTGTATAAGCCTGCTTATGAAAATGTTGTATTTTGGAAACAGGAGCATAGAGAACTGGCCAGGGAAGCCGTAAGGAAATCTCCTGTGCTGCTGAAGAATGGCAAATCCGCAGACCAGCCTTTGCTACCCCTTCCTAAAAAGGCATCAAAAATACTTGTAGTAGGAAAGCATGCTGACAACATCGGATATCAGTGTGGCGGGTGGACAATTGATTGGCAGGGACTTGATGGCAATATCACAGTTGGTACATTTACTATCATCCCCTAATTACTCCTCGACTTTGTGATTGTGAGCTCTTGGTCATTTTCACCTGCATTGGTATGTAATTCCTAAATGACCTTTTTCATGTACAGGGACAACAATCCTCAATGCCATAGAAAGAACAGTTGACACTGAGACTAAAGTTGTGTATCAAGAGAATCCTGATGCTGACTTGTTCAAGTCTAACAAATTCTCGTATGCTATTGTAGTAGTGGGAGAGGCCCCATATGCAGAGACGTATGGAGACAGTTTGAATTTAACAATTCCAGAACCTGGCCCAAGCATTATCACAAATGTATGTGGTTCCGTGAAATGTGTTGTTATCCTCATCTCTGGCCATCCTGTTGTGATTCAACCATACCTTGACACCATGGACGCCCTCATAGCTGCTTGGCTTCCAGGAACCGAAGGACAAGGCATTGCAGATGTTCTGTTTGGCGACTACGATTTCACAGGCAAGCTTCCACATACTTGGTTTAAGACTGTTGATCAGCTTCCAATGAATGTAGGGGATCCCCATTATGATCCACTATTCCCATTTGGATTTGGCTTCACAACATAACCTATCAAGGCCACCTAGCTAGATGTTATACTATCTGGTTCCTTTAGCTAGCATTTTCACTATAAACAGTTTATGATATCCTATGTTTGGTCGGAAATTAGGTAAGCCTAAATACAAAACCAAAGGTTAAAACTCTTGGTATTGTTATGTGTACATCCTGTTATGCATTGCATATAATTTCTAGTGGAATATTGGCATAGTTTCTGTTACGAATCTTAAAGGAAATTATATATATATTTAAATGAACTTATTCTGCAGTAACTGATTTGTCAAGGCTAGTACTTGGTACTATGTCTCCAAGACAATTATGCCCTCCGTATAGTCTTTAGAGTTGATAAAGACTTGCCTCCCGTAATCTGATGACAATATATACTTTTGCAGCACTACAAAAAGTATACTCTACGAACGAAAGTTAAATGCTCTCTCTTTTTATAACTATGAAACTGATTGAAAACTAAATACTAGAATGACTAAATGACTGAATTGCTTGTGGATTGAATGAAAATGAAGGCTGCCCCTCCTATCTATTTATAGGAGGGGTTGGTGCCCCTTCGGATGGGCACTTAGCCCTTGAAAAAGCATGGGATGCCACTGAAAAAGTATTATTAATATCTTTTGGTCAAAACTACGTCGTTCAGACTTATACCCTTTCAGTAGATACCGCTTCTCAAAATGACACAGTTTTGATAATATACTTCATCCGTTCCTTAATATAGGTCGTTTTAGAGAATTATTTTTGTTCCTAAATATAAGTCGTTTGAAAATTTCATGTGAGACCCCAAATTTTATGAATAAAGATTTAAATTTTCTCGAAATATTTTTTTAATATTATGGTGTGGATTTGAGATAATGTTATAGTTGTGGATAGTATTTATAAATTTTGCAAAGTATGCAAGTTGTTATATAATATTCGATTGGTCGGGGAATATTCATACGACGACACAATCATTGGTGGACCGCACAACGGAATTATTATATGATTGAGAAAACGACAAAAATATTTTTATGAAAATAACGGCGAAAGTTTTACCATTAACTGTTGAAACACCCGGTGTTAAAAGTACAATAATACGCGTGGTTGCATAGTAGCACACGATATTGGTTATTGATGCTTACGTGAGAAGTCACTCGGTTTTGTTCAATTATTACTACAATAATTGTTGCATAGTATCTCACGTTATTTGATTTAATTATTGTCGATATTTTATATATTATTAAATCAATAATTGAGATAACAAAGTTATTAATATTATTATTTGCAATATTAACGATGTCTAGAAATTCTGCAAAGGAGAGGTTTGGTCACCTAATTGCGCGCCAATAGGGAGAAATCCTTATTGGAAAGCCCACTCTTTCCTGGGAACGACCTGGTCGATTAATATTGTGAATTATAATAATGATGATAAATGTTGTTAAATATATTGAGGTGTCTTTTTATGAAGTCACGAAAGTTTATATATATATATATATATATTATATATATATAAATTTTGTTTTATTAGTATTATTAATGTAATAAAATGGAAAAACTTTTTATATAAAATGAATACTTTTATAAAGTTATTTGTTTTATTAGACAATAATTAGAATATAATATATTTTATTATGCATAGTATTTTTCATAGTACAATCTTTTTATATAAAATGTAATACTTTTATAAAGTTATTTATTTTATTAGACAATAATTAGAATATATTATATTTTATTATGCATAGTATTTGCATAGTAAATTTTTATATATAAAATGTAATACTTTTATAAAGTTAATTATTTTATTATATTTTAAATAAAAAAAATATATATATATATATTATATTATATTTTATTGCATAGTATCCTTTCTATTTTCCTATAAATAGGATCTTGGTTAGAATTGAAATCACACCGAAATTTCGTAGAATTCTCTTCATAATCTTGAGTGTATTTCTTTAGAGTTTTAAGAAGCTTTGAAACGTAGTGCAAGTTTTCTTCAAGTATATCACCGCCTCTACCCTTCTTGAAAGTACTTCTTTATAAGGTAAGGTATATTATTTGTTGTACTCGTAAGGAGTATTATTTCTTTTGGGTTCATAAAGAGAACTTCATTATTACATTCTTTATTATTCTCATTGGAATAACTTTGTATCTGCCATCACTACCCTATACTTGATGAAATTCTTACATTATTCCATTCTTTATTATTATGTTGGAATAACTTGTCTGTCAATCCAAGCACCGCATACATGGTGAAATTCTTCGTTATTACATTCTTTATTATTATGCTTGGAATAACCTATATATGTGAAGATCGCATACATGGTGAAATTCTTACATTATTCCATTCTTTATTATTCTGTTGGAATATCATATATGCTGCATCGTATTACATGCATGACCGGTTCCATTATTTATTATTATGTTGGAATAACTTTGTCTATGCGATTACTATCGCATACTCGGTGAAATCTTTTGTTATTTCATTCTTTATTATTACATTGGAATATCCCGTCTGCAATGCGTTTCGCACGACCAGTTCCATTATTTATTATTCTCGTTAGAATAACTTGCATGCGATCTATCGCATGCATGGTGAATTCTCATTGTTATTCTATTCTTTATTATTCATTGGAATAACTCGTACATGTGGATTACCATACGCATGGTGAATGACTCTTCGTATTCATTTCTTATTAAATTGTGGAAATGGTCTGCTTACGTGGATTACCGCATTTAAGAAGCGAAAATCCATTTGCAGTTTCATATATTCTATTATACTCAGTTGGTTAAAGCTTTGACTTCTATACTGTGATGCCCCCAAAATAGGTATACAACACTCATTCTGAGTCGCCAAAATACATGGTATATAAACAACTACAATTTTATTAATACAATTATCGTGCAAAATACGACAACACATAAACTGTGAGTTTAAATACAAATAATTTCATCTAGACAATATCCACACTCAAATAAGTCCTCATTATAATTATTGATACACTATTTTATAAAATAATGAGTACTACTAAGACAACTTTTAGAACTATCATTCCATTTTTCGACTAGTACTCGCTACATTCTCGCCTCCTGAGAAGAAAAATAGAACAAAAAAGAAAAGGGTGAGCTCAACTAGCCCAGTAACGAATATTATGACTAAGATAATATAGAACAAATTACCGTTAGTCTTCAACAGGGAAAAATCTGATAGAATATAATAGGCAACAAGTTTCAGATCAATATTCGCAGCGAAAATAATAATTCATAGAAGAGTTACGTAGAGAATGAAATTTACTAATATCTATGAATTTAAAAGTCCATCATCAATATTTTATCCTCTCAGAACATCAATCAACATACATCTTGAATCAAATATTCATCTTTGCACTACAGTGCCAAAGATATTCATCGATTAGTCATGTTCATCTCAACACTGTACATCTTTTTGACTACGGGCCAAAGATATTCATAAGAAAATCAACCATCTTTGCACTACGGAGCCAAAGATATTCAGTTATATCATCATTTAGGACTGAGGATGATGAAAAATATTTTAAAGAAAACGAATCCAGTGAGACAAAAAAACAAATATTAAGGATTCATACTTTAGACAATCCAAGTTCAAAAATACTTCATTAATAACCATAGTGAAGAAAAATTCAAGAATGATCAAAACATGGATACAATCAAAGCTAGTACCCATAATAGATATTTTGGACAAAAAAATGAAAATTTAATTTTTCTATGAATATTGCCGTATTCGTGAATAGTGACGTATACGTGAATAGTGCCGTATACGTGAATAGTAATTCCGACACTAAAAGACAAGAATTTCACTAGAAAAATCTTACCAATATTCTGGCATAATGATATTAGAAGAAATAATATCATTTTTTAAAAAAATAACATCCCTTAACTCGAAAAGAATAGTACTTCTAGATGGAATATCAGATATAACGCTGAAAGAACTTGCACCGTATAGCAACACTCAAAGTATCAATATACTCACAAGAATACGCTCGATAATATAGAGAGAGAAAATTTTAGTTTCTGGTATGATTTTCAATTCTAACCTAAGCACCCTATTTATCGGAAAATACTTAGAACACCAAAGCAGAAAATTTAATAAAATATTAATATATTTATAAAATTTTCCTTAGCCTACCTTGACCATCTGAATTCAGCCACCAAATAATGACAAAAACAAAAAAAACATTTTTGTTCTTAAAAATAATTAAAATTTTTAAAAATCAATTATTTCAGAACTACGAAACTTCAATAATTCATAATAAATAGCCCTTTTATCAGAAAAATCCCAACCACATGTCCTTACCATAGGAAATTCCATTCTCTACAACTTTGTAAGTTTAAGTTTTTTTAAATTCCAAACGAAAATTGACCGAAATCCACAAACGGACGATTTTACGGGCTATAATCCAATTTCAGTCAAAAAGTGGGGCCCACAAACATGTTTAACATATTTTAAAATTTTTTTGTAACAAAAATACTCTTCCTTCTCATTTATTCATATATCACACATTCATTGTAAAATATCACCATTATAATATTATTAAAATATAATAATATTTTTAAATGAATTATTTTATCGGAAAAGATAAAATATCAATTTTCAACAATTGTCACATTAAAAATTTTCTCCATCTATATCCAAATAAAATGAATATTTTCCTTATCATATAAATCAATAATTAATTATTCATAAATAATATTACAGAATCACAATCTCGATGACGAGTAGGTTCCTCAAAGGGGCTTTCAATAAGGATTTCTCTTTTCTTTGGCGTAATTAGGTGACCAAACCTCTCCTTAGAGCGAACTTTCTAGACATTGCCAATAATGTTATCTAATAATATTATTCAAATAATATGAATTATTGATCGATAATGAAAATCTTTGTGTAGTGATAATTATTGAAACAACAATAATATAAAATATCAATGTAGCAATTATTGAATCAATAAAATAAAATATTGAACAATAACTCTTCGTAACAATTATTGAGTAATGCCTTCCTACGTAAGAATCAATAATTTGTGCAATACCGCTGGTGTCTTCTATGTGTTTTAATCGAGTATTCCAACAAAGATTATTAAGAATAACTATACCGTTATTTATAAACAACTTATACTTGTCGCTTTTCTTCATCCAATCGCTTTCCGTTATGGGGCCCACACAAAATCTGCTGGCAAATAAATGCGAATATTTTCCTCCATTTATAAGAATATTCCATGACCAAACGAATATTCCTCGACAATAATGAATATTTTATAACCACTTGCTTATTTAAAATATTTGCGCATTTTACCCATAACTAACTACATTAATCAAATAAACCCTTACTATTTCAAAATAATAAATAAAGGAAATTTCATTTTATTTATAAAAAAAATTGGGGTCTTACATATACTCCATGAAATTAGTGAAATATCCTTGATATTTGCGTTTCATCTAGTATCTTTTCATGAAAATATTGTTCTGAGCATTCTTGAATTTTACTCTACAAAGCAGCATCATGTTGACAATTTGGACGTTATTGAATTCTGGATAAATTAATTCTTGAACTTGTTTTATTGAATTCTTATATCATTGTCATCATCCTCATGCTTATATTATGTTATAAGTCATCTCGTACATTCACTTTGTTGTGCGTAGATGGACTTGGTATGATTATGACCGAGGATTATTCTCGGTATAATCATGGTAATCGTAATGTTACAAATAATATGGTAAAAGTCCGCATTGGCCCGTAGTGCATTGATGGACAGTTGTTGGCATGATCATGACCATTGATGAATACACGAATATCCTTGGCCCGTAGTGCATGGATAATTTGTGGTTGTGATACTAATGAATATCCTTGACCGTAGTGCAGGGATGATGTGGATTATTTAATAAGCTGAGTCTCAGCGATAATAGTGATGAAAAATGTAAGACCCTGAATTTTATGAAATAAAATTATTCAATTTTTCTTATAATTACTATTCAGTAAATGGTTAAATTGATAAAAGGTTAAAGTTAAGGGTGATATATGTAAATATTTTAAATACGCAAGTGGTTATAAAATACTCATTGTTGTCGGAGAATATTTATTTGGTCGTAGAATATTCTTTGCTTTCGAGGAGAATATTCGCATGCGACAACAAGAACTCATTTCATGGGTCCTATAATGTAATAACCGCTTGGATAAAGAAAATGACAAATTTGAGTTTTTATAAATAACGACGTGAAGTTTACTAGTTAACACTATTGGAATACCCTAAGTGGTTAAAATACGATGAATACGTGGTTGAGCGAAGGCATCAAGAGATTTACAAGATTTTTTTTGAATTATTGATTCTTATGTAAGAAGACACTTACTCAATAATTATTACGATAATTACTATTCAATATTTTATTTTTCTTATTCAATAATTCTTTGCGCGTTGATATTTTATATTATTGTTGTTTCAATAATTGTCAACTTTGACGATATTTTCCATTATCGATCAATAATTCATATTATTTGAATAATATTATTAGATAACATTATTGGCAATGTCTAGAAAGTTCTGTCAAGGAGAGGTTTGGTCACTTAATTGCGCGCCAGTAAGGAGAAATCCTTATTAGAAAGCCCCCTCTTTTCTGGAAACTATCTGGTTGTCATTATTGTGATTATGTAATATTATTTGTGAATAATTAATTATTGATAAGGAAATATTTATTTGATGCGGATATAAATGATGAATTTATTTATTTTATGTGGTTATAATTGAAGGAATTAATGTTGAGGTGTTTTATCAGTATTTTTGTCGGAATGGAGGTATTAAAAAATTAAATCAGTGATCTTGCGATATATTGCGTGAGTTATAATTTTTAATCCAACCATTGGATCGTTGTGATTTTTAGATTTGTTATACATATATAAGTTGAGTATATGTCCTCAAATTTTGAACCGTTAAAAATGAACGTATGAATTGTTATGAATTTTAAGAGGTGACTGGTTCAGAAATTGTTGAAGTTTCAGAATTTATTATTTTGATGAAAAATTCTAGAATGCGTGGGCCCCACCTATGGTTGGTGAAGAAATGTGCTGAAATTATAATTCAAATGTGGTGAGTGGCAATAGTAGCGGTAAAAAAGCCATCGGTGTGAAGTCGAAGTCCTACGCTTCGTCTTAACATTTTCCTATAAATAGAGTGCTGAGTTAGAATTGAAAATCACACCAGAAACATAAGCTTTCTCTCTTTCTCTCTCTATATTATTGAGCGTATTTTGTGAGTATTTAGATACTTTCAGAGTTGTTATTCAGTGCAAGGTTCCTTCGACTTTACATTCCGGTCAGAAATACTGCTATTTTGAGGTAAGGGATTTTAAAGGTTATTATGTTTTTCATGTTTCGTAATTTTTCTGAACTTCAAAAATTCTGGAAAAATTTAAAATGATATTTTGATGAGTTTTCTCGATTGTGTCCAAAAATGGCGATTTTTGGATGTATAGATTAGGAGTTATGGATTTTATGAGAAAAGATTATTTTAAAAGTAAACCCTTATAACTCCTTGTGGTTAACTCCAAAATTGGTGAAATTTTTATTGGGAGTACATCTATATAACATCAGTATATCCTATAAATTTTGGAATTTTTGGACAAAAGTACTATTTATGATAAATGTCTAAATATTCTGCAGTTTTGGCAATGTGAAAAATAGTAAATGAATTTTTTTAAAAAAAATCGAGAAAAATATATGTTTAATATGAGACTATGTTCTGCTAAATTTCAGAAAAGAAAATTTGTTTGTACTGATTTGTTATTTTTCATAAAAATAGACTAGTTATGAGTAAATGAATTAAATATGTTATATGAAATAACAAAATTAGAAAATAGGATTTTATGGCTTGAGAATCCTATATTAAGGAATATGCAAATTTTTTATGAGGGTTTTGGTTATTGATGATGAAATCTTATGAGTTTGACATTTTAGGATGATTAAATACATTATTTAGTAAAGTGTAAACAATTAAAATAAATTGTTTATAAGTTTAAGAAATGATTAAGATATTATGGTAATATTAATGATATTAGATTATGAGATAATTAAGTGATTTATAACATTTGGATTAAGGTGTTATAAATATTGATATGGATTTTATTGTGAAAGTTTATCTTTTTGTGTTGGGATTACTATTCACGAGTTACTATTCACGGGGTACTATTTACGATAAAATTGGTTTCTTTTTCTGACCAAATTATCGTTGATTTATGAATCTTACTCTTGAAATTAAATTCATGTTTTGATCATATTGTTTTTATTATCATATATAACATTTTTATAACCCTGGTGAAGAAATTTCTCTTTGACTTGAGTGTAAAGATGGGTAGATTATTGGTATGATCGTGACTATGGGTTCTCTTTGGCCAGTAGTGCAAAGATGAATTGTTGACTGGTATGATCATGACCATTGAATTTACAATTGAATATTTTTATCTTAAGTGAAAAGGTGAATTGATCAACATGGTTAAAATTATTGTTTATATAAATTCTGAAATGATTATATATTTCTTTGAGAGATTAATATCTTTGGCCCGTAGTGCAAAGATGACATGTTGTTGAATATCTTTGGCCTGTAGTGCAAAGATAAATTGTTGATGAATATATTTGGCGTGTAGTGCAAAGATGACCTGTTGTTGAATATCTTTGGCTCGTAGTGCAAAGATGACCTGTTGTTGAATATCTTTGGCATATAGTACAAAGATGAACTGTTAATGAATATCTTTGGCCCGTAGTGCAAAGATGAACTTATTAGTATGATTATGAATATGAACTGTGATTTGGTATAACCATGATCTTTGATGTTTCAGGTAAAGACATGTAATGAAAAATATCTTCGTCTTGGATGAGAAGAGAAATTAGAACTACAATTATGATTATGAGTTATTCATGGATCGTGAACAGATCTCGTTGATTAATGTTACGAGGTTAAAGCATTGTTGGTGGACTTTTAACATGGAGAAGATAATAGACTTTATGGTCTATTTGACTCTTCTAATGGATTGTTCATTCCGCTGCAACTATGGTTGAAAAGTTTTATCATCTACCATATGTTCTAAATCTCTGATTTATTGTTGATGAAGGCTATTGATAATTTAATTATCTTTAGTCATGATATTCTTTACTGAGCTAGTTGTGCTCACCCTTTTGCTTCACAATTTCTTTCAGGTAATAAAAGTGTAAATTTGGGTCGAAATGGGGATAACGAGGGAATAGTGTGGTGGTTCTATCAAAGTTTCTCAACACATTATAAAACGGCATGACATACAATATATAATTGTATTGAGGACCTAAGATGTGTGTGTCATATATTATACGTCACTTAATAATGGATTTTGGTGAACAACAATAGGGTGAGGCGAACCCAACTTTGGAAGGGTGTTTTGCCACTATCATACAAGATGTCTAATGACATACAATCTCGTGTTATCATAAAAAAGGGTTGTGCACATCCATTTCTTTGAGTATATATCTGAGCATTACCTATATTATGACGCCCCAAAATAAGTATACAACACCCATTCTCGAATTAGCCAAATATATGATACGAAAGCAAACTACAACTTCAATAATACAATTGTCGTGCAAAATCGACAACACATCTTTAATGAGTTTAAATACAAATATTGTCTTCTAGACAATATCAACACTCAAATAAGTCCTCATTACAATTATTCATACACTATTTTACAGAAATAGTGAGGACTGCTAAAACATCTTTCTAGAACCATTACTCCATACCCTGACTCGATCCTGCTATGTTCTCACCTCCTGAGAAGAAAAATGGAACAAAAAAGAAAAGGGTGAGCTCAACTAGCCTAGTAAAGAATATTATGACTAAGATAATATACAACAAATTATCATTAGTCTTCAATAAGGAAAAATCTGATAGAATATAATAGACAACAAGTTTTAGATCAACAAATGCAGCGGAAATAACAATCCATTAGAAGAGTCACGTAGAGAATGAATTCTACTATCTTCTAAGATTTAAAAGTGCATCATCAATATTTTATCCCTGTAACATCAATCAATATACATCTTTAATCAATATTCATCTTTGCACTACATGCCAAAGATATTCATTTGTATCACCAGTTGGTCATGTTCATCTCAATACCTGTTCATCTTTGCACTACGGGCCAAAGATATTCATCAGTTAATCATTCATCTTTGCACTACAGGCCAAAGATATTCAGTAATATCATCATTTAAGACGAAGATGATGAAAAATATTTTAAAGAAAACGAATCCAGTGAGACAGATGGACAAATATTAAGGATTCGTATAACAGTTTATCCAAGATCAATAATACTTCATAATAACCAATTGTGAAATAGAATTCAAAAATAACGATTAAAACATGGATACAATCAAAGATAGTAGCCAAAATAGACATCTTGGACAAAAAAGAAAATTTTTATTTTTTGGTGAATAGTGTCGTATTCGTGAATAGTGTCGTATACGTGAATAGTACCATATACGTGAATAGTAATCCCGACACAAAAAATTTCAAATTTGATTAAAACGTTCACCGATATTTCGGCATTATGATATTGAAGAAAATAATATCATTTAAAAAGAAAATAACATCCCTTACCTCAAAGAAACAGTACTTTGGAATGAAAGGTCGGAAGTGATGCTGAATGAAACTTGTACTGATCATCAACTCTCAAAGTATCTAAATACTCACAAAATACGCTCGATAATATAGAGAGAGAAAGCTTATGTTTTTGGTGTGATTTTCAATTCTAACTTAGCCCTCTATTTATAAGAAAATGTTAAGACGTCAAAGCGGACTTGACCAAGCACCGATGGCTTTACCTGCTACTATTGCCACCCACCACATTTGAAATAAAATTCAGCACATTTTTTCACCAACCATAAGTGGGGCCCACTCAATTCTAGAATTTTCCACCAAAATCATTTATAACCCTAATTTCTAAAGCAAATCCTCTTAAAATTCATAACAAATCATTCGCTCATTTTAACGGTTCAAAATTTGTGGACATATACCCAACTTATATATGTATAACATATCCAAAAATCACAACGATCCAACGGTCAGATTAAAAATTATAACTCACGCAATATATCATAAAATTACTGATTTGATTTTTAATACCTCCATTCCGACAAAAATACAGATAAAACACCTCAACATTAACTCCTTCAATTATAATCACATAAAATAAATAAATCCATCATTTATATAAAATAAATATTTCCTTATCATATAAATCAATAATTAATTATTCACAAACAATATTACAGAATCACAATTATGACAACAGGACCGTTCCCAAGAATGAGGGGACTTTCCAATAAGGATATCTCCTTACTGGCGCGCAATTAGATGACCTAACCTCTCCTTGACAGAACTTTTTAGACATTGTCAATAATGCTATCTAATAATATTATTCAAATAATATGAATTATTGATCTAATAATGGGAAATACAAGATGCAAAGGACAATTATTGAAACAACAATAATATAAAATATCAACGCAACAATTATTGAATCAATAAAATAAAATATTAAATAAGAATTCATCGTAACAATTATTGAGTAGTGCCTTCTTTACGTAAGGATCAATAATTCAAAAATATCATGCAATACCGCGTCTTTCGCTCAACCACCACGATATTATCGTATTTTAACCAATTTGATATTCTAACAATGTTAATTCGTAACGATTACGCCATTATTTGTAACAACTCAAATTTTTCGTTTTTCTTCATCCGATGCTTATTCTCATTATGGGGCCAACAAATGATCGCACCGTCAATATTTAATATTCCCCAAGAAAGAAAAAATATTCCACAACCAAATGAATATTCCCCGACAGAAATGATTATTTTATAATTACTTGCTTATTTTACAAAATTTGCACATTTCACCCATAACTAAAGCATTATATCGAATTAACACCGTATTAATTTAGAATAATGAATAGAGGAAAATTCAATTTTATTTATAATAACACCTTATGGCTTGAGATGACAGTGATTGATTTTAATGGTTTGGTTGCTTGAATTTGCATAATAGGTTGGTTAGGAATATGAAAGCTAACAACCTTACGAAAATAATCAATTTTTGCATGATGAGTAGTTAACCAATCAATCCCTAGAATTACGTCAAATGCAAGTATTTTCAATGAAATAAGATCGACAGGTAATATGAGGATACCGATTTGAACCAAACAAGACTTATAAACAGTGGATGTAATGAAGGTTTCTCCCAACGGAGTTTCAACAGATAAGTCAAAGTCTAATTTCTCCGGAGTCAATTTTAAACGTTGAGCGCAAGTAGGAGAAATAAAAGAATGGGTAGAACCCAGTATCAAATAAGGTATATACTTATTTAGAGTTTATGATAAGCTTACCCGTGATGACCTCATTCGGGTTCCTTGCTTTCCTCGGGAGGTCACGACAAACGCCTTACCTTGCACTATTGGCTTTGACTTTTACTCGGGACGACCTTTGGTGCCTCCTTCCCAGCTGGACTTGTCTTCGATGAACGACAAAATTGGGCTAGGTGTCCTTCTCTTCCACAATTGTAACATGCTTTGGATGGCATCGCGCAGCTTTGACCGATATGTCCCTCGCCTCCGCATTTGAAGCATATAATAGGTGGTCGCTTCTCCTTCCTTAATAATGGGTGATGGTCTTGGCGCCTTTCCATCATTGTTGAATCTCCTCTTCTTGAAATGTCCATTCTTATTTTTTTTGCCATAATTACCACCGGCGGTTACCATTTACGCATATTGATTCCTCCACGCTTATTGTCACCGCTTTAGATGATCGCTATCATCCTTTAGTATTATTATTTTGTCAATTTTGCTTCTTTTGATTGGGTTGACTCATTATCGCGTTCCAATAACTGAGCCCTATTAACAACATCTAAATACAAACACAATTTATGAGAGATAAGGTATTGACGTATCTTAGGTTTTAAACCTCTTAGAAACATTCGCGTCATTCTCTCCTCATTATCAGCCAAATGGGACGCAAACCGGGACAACTCGGCAAACTTGGCTTCGTATTGTGACACGGTTATGTTGTTTTGCTCCAGCTTGATGAACTCTACCTCTTTCATGTGATGAATACTTTCGGGAAAGTACTTGTCGTTGAACTGTTCTTGAAACTTCTCCCAAGACATCTTCATCTGGCAGGAGTTGAGTCGCTTTTTACTGATTCCCACCAATGTCGCCTGCCTCCGCCCACAACACATGGGTGGCAAGGAACCTTTTGCTCCTCGAGCAACCCAAGACATCAAATATCTTGTTGATCTATTTTATCCACGTCTCCGCCTTAAGTGGTTTTGGCTCACCAAAAAACTCCGGTGGTCCCAGCTCCTTGAACTGTTTGGCGGTGACCGTCCAGGAGTTCTTAGTGTTTCCACCCTGCATTTTGGATGAGTCGCTCTACTTTGATGTTGCATGAATTGCATGAAGCCCTCGGAACATTCCATCGTTCATCATTTGGTCAGTGTTGTTGTTTGCATGAGGATTGTCGCCTTCCTGATGCACATTGTCCTGGTTATTGATCTGTGGAGACTCAACGGTCTCCTGTGCTCCATTGATGTTCTCAACATTCTCGGATGCCATTTTCAAATACTGCCACAAAAAAAGGGTTAATTAACATATCACATATTAACCCTATACTCTGACCGACCAATTAAATAACAAATAAACTTAAGTAGGTCATATTAGCGAAAGAATTCTCCGTCTCTCCCCTCCTAGTTCTTATCTCACATCTTAGCTAGGGATCATATCCCTAAGCTTTGATACCAACTGTGACGCCCCCAAAATAGGTATACATCACCCATCTTGGGTCGCTAGATACATGGTGCAGAATACAAATACAATCTTTAATATACAACAAGAAAGCTGTGAGTTTTAATACAAATATTATCTTCTAGATAATATCCACTCTCAAAATAAGTCCTCATTACATTTATTGTCACACTATTTAACAAAATAGTGAGGACTACTAATACTATCATCTGGACCATCACTCCGTTCCCGACTAGTCCTTGCTACGTTCTCATTTCACAAGAAGAACGGTGAAAGAAAAGGGTGAGCTCAACTAGCCCAAGAAGAAATATTATGACTAAGATAATGCAGGATAAATTATCATTAGCCTTTAACAATGTTAAACCGATAAAATATAATAGACAACAAGTTTAATCTGCATGATGAATAAGAAATCCATTAAAAGAGTCAAGAGAATAAAATCTACTATCTTTTATGATTTAAAAGTTTTTCATCACTTTTATCGCTAAGACTCGACAATAAATAATCCACATCATCCCTACACTACGGCGAGGATATTCATTAGTGTCACGACTACACAAATTATCCATGCACTACGGGCCAAGGATATTCATGTATTCATTCATCATCATGATCATACCAACAATCATCCATCAATGCACTACGGGCCAATGAGGACTTTTACCACATCATTTGTAACATTACGATTATGATTATCTTAAGATAATCCATGGTCATAATCATACCAAGTCCATCTACGCACACTCTGAACCACGAGATGACTTTAAAAAAATATAAACATGAGGATGATGACAATGATATAAGAATTCAATAAAAACAAGTTCAAGAATTAGTTTATCCAGAACTAATAACGTCCAAATTGTCAACATGATACTTCTTTGTAAAGTAAAATTCAAGAATGCTCAGAAGAATATTTTCATGAAAAGATACTGGATGAAGCGCAAATATCAAGGATATTCCACTAATTTCATGGAGTATAGAAGTCAAAATTTTAACCAACTGAGTATAATAAGGAATGGAATAACAAAAGAAATCACCAGGCATTTGATAGATAGCACAAGCAGGTTATTCCAAGAGAATAATAAATACGGAACCAGGTCCCAAGTAAACGCATGACAACATATTCCAACAAATATAATAAAGAATGGAATAACATAAGGATTTCACCAAGTATAGAAGTCCATGATACAAAGTTATTCAACAGAATAATAAAAAGATTTTAACCGTCCCAAGAAAACGCATATGAACGAGGATATTCCAACAACATAATAAAGAATGGAATAACATAAGGATTTCACCAAGTATAGAAGTCCGCGTATACAAAGTTATTCCACGAGAATAATAAAGATGGAACCGTGTGCCGCGTAAAATGCATGATGTGATATTCCAACGAATAATAAAGAATGGAATAACATAAGGATTTCACCAAGTATAAGGTATCCAGCGTATCTGAGTTATTCCAATGAATAATAAAAATAGAATAATGAAGTTCTCTTCATGAATAAGAAAGAATAACACCTCTTACCATAAAAGACACCGGATATCAAGTAGTGAAGTAGCGGAATACTCTTCTTCTTTCTCTCTATAATTTCTCTCTAACAGAGTTTCAAATTGAAAAGAAATAATGAAGGAATGAGCTTCTATTTATAGAAGAATGGATTGAATAAGAACTAATTCTGAATCGGTCCAGTTTGATTTACTTTTAAACGGACGATTGATTGATTTACTATTAAAACTTAAAGCAACGGTCCATACCGATTTACTATTAAAACTTTAAACCAAATGATCCATATTGATTCACTATTATAACTTTCCAAAGAATGGTCCATATTGATTCACTAATATAACTTCAACCAACTGATTCAAAAATTAAAGACATCTCCTCATTGAATAATATTGTACCCAAATACCGAATGCACAATACTAGAGTGAATAGTAATCGAATGAATAAGAACTCGTGAATAAGTAACTCATGAATAGTAACTTCGTGAATAAGAACTCATGAATAAGTAATTAGTGAATAGTACTCAAAACCTAAAAAATTTCGAAATACCCGATTGAACAATATAACCTCCGGACATCAATTATCATCTAAATAGATGTCAATTTCTCTACTAACACAAATAATCCCAACACAATGAAACTATCAAATTTATCTTTAATCAACACGAACTTATTTATCAGTAATATTATAACTCATAATATTTAGCAACCATGTTGTTCCCAGGAAAGAGAGGGTTTTTTCAATAAGAATTTCTCCTATTGGCGCCGAATTAGGAGACCAAACCTCCTCGATGTAAACTTAGAGATATTGAAAATATTGCAATTTAATAATATGAATAACTTTGTCGTCTCAATTATTGATTTAATAATATAACATATAATGTAGATGATAATGTGACAATAATCAAATCAATAATATGAGAGATATGATGCAAACCAATTCTTTGTAGCAATAATTGAGTATAACCGAGTGACTTCTCACGTAAGCATCAATAATCAATACTGTATACTTCTATGCAACCACGCCGTATTCATCGCATTTTTTACTACTGGGGTAGTTCAACAGTTTTAATAATAACACCTCCACCGTTATTTATAAAATATTTTTGTCATTTTCTCAATCCGACAATAATTCCATTGTGGGGTCCACCAATGATTGTGCCGTTGTACGAATATTCTCGGCAAAAAGAATATTTCCCGACCAATCGAATATTTTATAACAACTTGCATACTTAGCAAAATTTATAAATATTACCCACAACTATAACATTATATCAAATTCATTCCATAATATTCAAAAATGATATTTATAGAAAAATCATATTTATTAAAAAAAAAGTTGGGGTCTTACACATACAATATATAATTGTATTGAGGACCTAAGATGTATGTGTTGTATATTATACGTCACTTAATAATTGATTTTGGTGAACAACAATAGGGTGAGGTGAACCCAACTTTGAAAGGGTGTTTTGCCACTATCATACAAGATGTCTAATGACATACAATCTCGTGTTATCATAAAAAGGGTTGTGCACATCCACTTGCCGAGTATATCTACGAGCACCACTACTATATGATCTTGGAGTTGGGTTGAAACATAATGTTCAACGCAGCAGACGGTGGAGATAGTTATATGTTAAGAGAAGACTCACCATTGGAAGTAACATGATAGTAATCTTCTCATTTTTCTTTGGGGTCTATTGGATCAACCAAGGATAATTCTCTAGATATATGATATCTATCATAACTTAGATTCATGGCCTCCTATGTACGAAGGTTTCCTTGAGCACTTCCCAAAGATTTTAATTTCTAAAACAGTTCTAGATTGTACCTTTATGTAATGTATCACTGTGAGGTGTTGTCCATAGTTGGAACATGAGTCACAATTGGTATTAAAACTCACAGTATATGTGTTGTTGTATTTTGCACGACAATGGTAGTAATAAAGTTGTAGTTATTTTCTGTACCATGTATTTGGCGACTCAGAATAAGTTGGATGGATTGGACCTATTTTGGGAGTGTCACAAAAAACCTTTTTAAATCATAAAAGATAGTAGATTTTATTCTCTACTTGACTCTTTTAATGGATTGCTTGTTCCGCTACAGTTAAACTTGATATTTGTTATATTGTATCAGTTTAACACTATTGAAAGCTAAGGATAATTTATTCTGCATTATCTTAGTCATAATATTTTTTACTGGGCTAGTTGAGCTCACCCTTTCTTTCATTGTTCTCTTCAAGAAATGAGAACGTATCCGGGACTAGTCGGGGAACGGAGTGACGGTCCAAATGATAGTATTAGTAGTCCTCACTATTCTGTTAAATAGTGTGACAATAAATGTATTGAGGACTCCTTTGAGTGTGGATATTGTCTAGATGACAATATTCTTATTAAAACTCTCAGCTATGTTTTGTCGTATTTTTACATGACGTTTGTATAATTAAGTTGTATTTGTATTTTATAACATGTATCTGGCGACTCAAGATGGGTGATGTATACCTATTTTTAGGGGTGTCACATTTCAAGTAAGCATTAATTGCTTAATTGTCAATATTACCCCAAGTAATAAATATAATTTTGGTTCTCTCACTATTTTTTGCCCAATAAATAACACTATCTTTTTTCAATACAAGGACAATATAGACAATTGATAGTATATTTAATATTTTACAATTATTTCCTTAATACTTGTGCACAACTTTAAAACGACCTATATTAAGGAACGGAGGGAGTAATAAATACCGATCTTTAAAATGACACAATTTTGATAAAAGAATTAAATAAATAAATTTTTATTAAAAAATTTAAATAAATTTTGTATAAAAAATTATAAACATGACCCCAAGCCAAGCCGGCCGAATCAGAATCCTTTATGAGGATTTCTCTGTGAGGGTTTTGTTGTGGGGTTGACAACACATTAAAAAGGAGATCCAATAGCTCATAACGTTTTGATAAGAATTTTTTTTTACAAGTTGACAGAAAATTAGAAGCCACCAAATGCGTTTATTTTTACATATAATTTTTTTAAATTTCTTGATAAAATTTATGAGTCGTGGGATATCCGTTTTAATGTGTTGTCAACCCCACAACAAAACTCTCACAAGATCCTCACAGAAAAATCCTCATAGAGGATCCTGATTCAAGCCGGCCGGGGATCCGAATCCTCTATGAGGATTTCTCTGTGAGGATCTTGTGAGGATTTTATTGTGAGGTTGACAACCCATCAAAAAGGAAATTCAATGGCTCACAATTCTTTTTTTTGTGTGTATCAAAACGACGTCGTTTTGATATGATTTTTTTTACAAGTTAACAAAAAATTAGAAGCCACCAAACACCGTTTATTTTTACATATAATTATTTTAAATTTCTTGATTATTCTGTATATGATTTTTTTTATATATTTACTAACTTAGCTTGCTATTAATATTGAGATAACTACAAACTTGACTCAAAAAAATGAATAAATATATCGGTTATAATTATCGTTAATGTTTTCAATGTGGCTTTAGTTATTTTTCGTTTATTATTGTTTTTGTTTGTTTATTTATATTATTATTATTTGTATTTATCTGTTCCATAAAAAGAGTTTACTCTCACCATTGAAAATATTATTATTATTTACTCTAACCATTGGGCCGGTTGGGTCAACCAATAAAATAATTTAGACCTATCAATTATTATTATTTACATATTCTTTTATATCTTTTTTTATTATTAATAATTGTTTTACTTTACCTCTCTTAATCTACTGTTCAACGGAGACAATCACCATCACAACTCAAATACTATTTTAAAATATACTTTTTTTACTTTACTTCGTTTGTTTGGTAAAAGTAAACTGCTTTTGGTGGCTTCAATTTTCTGTCAACTTGTAAAAAAAATTCATATCAAAACGACGTCGTTTTGATACAAAGACAGAAAAAAAGAGTTGTGAGCTATTGATGTCTTTTTTAATGTGTTGTGGCCGATCAGCGGCGAACATGTGGGTTTGAACCTAGCCTTGGCTAAGTCCTCTCCCTTCCACAAAAATGAGATGCACTTAGGGCCCAAACTCAAGAGCACTTTCCTTGTATATAAACATATAAAAACTTTAATTATTAATCTATGTGGGACTTGGATTTTCCTACATGTATTTATTATCATTTATCATTTTCAAGTGTGATCTTTGGGAGTTAATATCTCATTCATTACTCCATGGATTTGAGCTTCCAAATACTTAATTTAATCTACTCATGAAGTAGAACACATTATTATATAGAATCATTAAAAATAATTAATGACACCCACATTTATTTATGCTCAAATACTAACAGTTTCAACCATAGGCAGAATTATAAAGAAAACATGTGCTAAAACTTGTGCCTTTACAAAAAAAAACACATGGTTGCTAAAACACCAGAAATTGAGTCGAGGTAGAGCCATATAAACATCAATCCAGGCATTCTTAACATAAATTGCTCAATAATTTATGTGACAGTACGGTTACATAAAAGTCAAATTGGGGACTTGAGTGAAGCCTTTTGCAACAAGACGTGCTTTACGCTTTTTCAAGAGAAACCGTAAGGCGTGTGGAAAATGTTTCACCTTCATGTATCGGCAGGCAGGCAGGGAGGCAGCATCAGCATGTGGGAGAGAATCAAAGATTGGCCAGCTAGAAAATGAAATATTGTATGAAACCGGCAAATGGCCTACAAAACCAATATTGACTCGGCCGAACCTTTCATTTATATATATGATCATAAGACAAGTCAGAGATAGAAATATTAGTACTGTGGTGTTCTCAGTTCTTTCTTCTTTAGCTGTCTAAACATATTTTATTACTAAAAACAGCTGACTACACCGACCGATGATTTAAACATACTATCTATCTAACACAAGGGTTATACCTTTCCCTTTTCTTTCATGTTTGAGGTGGGAGGGCTGACCAAATAGGGAAGGAGTGCTCTAAGTAGCTCACTGGGTAAATTTTCTGTTGAATTATTTCGTTGGTGTAGCATTAATTAAATTAAAAGTTGATCATGGTTAAAATAAAAACTGGGAGCTTCGAATGAATATTCTGGAAATTTGTTGCATGTGAGACATTATACCAAAAATAATTTATTATTTTTTTATTTTTATCCTTGCATGCAAATTTTTGCTGCTATAGCCTATTACAAAAAAGTTTTATATAAAGTCCATAATTTTATTCTAATTTTATATATATATATATATATATATATAAAAAAATCTAATAAAGTATCAGACGTGGTTTAGTATAAAAATTGAAAGATACAAGGTTTGAAATTAACAAATGTACAAATAGGAAAAACAAAATAGGAGGGAGAAATAAAAAACGGTTACCAACTTCCAATAAATCATCTACAAATACCCCCACCAAGTTATCTTCCTCTTCCTCCATGCTCTACTTCCAAACCTCCAATTACCAAATTCGCGCAAAAACTAAACACAATCTCTCCCTCTATCTCTAGTGGGGTTTCTGGGTACATATATTGTAAGTTCTACTGCTCCCTCTGTTTCTTGGTTCTGTATGTACGGATTTATTAATGTAAGATTCTGTTGTAAAATAGTGTAATTGTTTGACGATCAATAAAAAAAACCCTTTAATCATTGTTGGTATTCTGTTGTTAATTGAGCCACATTTTCACTTCTTGTTCTGTGATATATATGTTATATCTACAGTAACTTTCTTGATTTTCTTTTCCTTTTCCTTTTTCTGATCTTTCATGTTTGTTCATGCGACTTAATTGTTGAAAGTTTAATTTCTCTACCATTTTCTGTTAAAATTTTCTTCCAATGTCTCATCTCATTATGTATATTTAAATTCAGGTTTATGAGATCATAATTTTAATTATGCTTTTTTTCTTTCTAAATTTTTTATCTTTTTCTTATGTTTTCTTCTCCAATTTCATTTTTTGAAGGGCTTATTTTGTTAATTCAGTTTAGTTAATCATCTGTAGGATGCTATAATTTAAAGGGTTGCCATGAAAGTTGGGACTGCAATTTTGTTGTAACAATCGTATCATTTTCCCTCTCTGAAGGTAACTTGGGGGATATAAAATGGCTAGAACTTGTGTATTTCTTATATGGATTCTGGTTATGTGTTGCTTGGCTGCCATTGCACAAGCATATTACATGAAATATAAGGATCCTAACCAACCGATAAATGTTCGAATAAAGGACCTGATGAGCCAGATGACCTTAGAGGAAAAGATTGGCCAAATGACACAGATTGAACGAAAAGTGGCTTCAACTGAGGTCATGAAGAATTATTATATTGGTAAAACTCCATTGTCATTTTCAGCTTTATTTAGGAAATATATTTGTGCTACAATATTTAATGATACATGTATGTATTTCCGCTATTGATAGGGAGTGTGTTGAGTGAAGGAGGGAGTGTTCCGGCTGCACAGGCATCTGCTGAGGCCTGGGTCAACATGGTTAATGAAATTCAAAAGGGTGCGCTATCAACCCGTCTTGGGATACCCATGATTTATGGGATTGATGCTGTTCATGGCCACAACAGTGTATACAAGGCAACAATTTTCCCTCACAACATTGGTTTAGGAGCTACCAGGCAAGTTCATAAATTGAAATAATCATCAATATTCACTTTCTAAACAATATTGAACATGGAAAAATGTTGGTTTTTATACTGATGATCTACATACCACTTCTATTTGGCTCAATTTTCTCACTTCTATTTGTCTTGACTTGAGTGACATGAAATTATGATAGCTTTTCCACATCCGAACTCAAGCAATGGATTTCCAGTAGGTGTTTTAGCAAGTAATTTCAATTTGAATGTATGTTTGATTAATGTGTTAAGGTTCATATTTTGACTTTCCTTTGCAACCCACTTCGTAACCTCCCTCTGCCATGGACCTTTCTCTTCCCAAATGACTGTTGCTACTACCTTGTAGTCAGACTAGGAATAGGAGTAAAGATGCACAATTGCTTGTCAGTTACATGATATGATGAAATAGTCTAATATCTAATGTTGTTTTCCCCACATTGAGCAGAGACCCTATACTGGTCAAGAAGATTGGAGCTGCCACTGCTCTTGAAATCAGAGCCACAGGCATTCCTTATACTTTTGCACCCTGTATAGCGGTAATTAATTCAATGGAAGAAACAAATTGTTGAACACATAAAACTACTGCGAGTTTAATATTTTCCTTATTCTAATTGGATATATGAACAGGTTTGTAGAGATCCAAGATGGGGCCGCTGTTATGAAAGCTATAGTGAGGATCCCAAAATTGTACGAGCAATGACGGAGTTCATACCAGGATTACAGGGGGACATTCCTTCTAAGTCTCAAAAGGGTTTTCCTTTTGTGGCTGGAAAGTAAGGGCTTAGATATGAGTTACTACTTTGTACTAGGCAAATTCTCAAAAGTGAAATACTGGTCTGAACTTAATATTTAGAATAGGTTGAGAACCTAGTGTTGTTGTTTCACATATTATAGAAAGAAAAGAAGAACAACAATGAAGAAACAAATCCTAGAAAACATAAACAGACAAGAGTCCCACCAGTACAGTCAAACATCATATATTCACTGCAGCTAATTTGGATGTCAGGGCTGTCATATTTGACAAATAAGAAAGAAATATCACCATATCAATATGTAAAATGTTTGGGGGAAATCAGTCATATTTGCCACAGTATCTAATGGTCTAATTATGGTACTCATTTTTACATAGGGATAAAGTTGCGGCATGTGCCAAGCACTTTGTGGGCGATGGTGGTACTACGAAGGGAATTAACGAGAACAATACTTTGATAAGCAGGCAGGGGTTGCTCAGCATCCATATGCGAGCCTACTATGACTCTATTATCAAGGGTGTGGCTACTGTTATGGTCTCCTATTCAAGCTTGAATGGAGTTAAGATGCATGCTAATCGTGATCTTATTACTGGCTTTCTCAAAAACACTCTACGCTTCAAAGTAAATCAAGTTCTTCAATAAGATTCAACTTAGTTTTTGTCTCTTTCACATTGTAGTGAAGCAGCTTAGATCAAGTTTTAAATCTTTACTTAATACCTACTCCAGGGATTTGTCATCTCAGATTATAAAGGTCTTGACAGGATTACTGATCCACCTCATGCAAACTACACACATTCCATTGAGGCTGGAATTAATGCCGGCATTGACGTGGTCAGTGTTTGAAGTTCTGGATCATTTCCTTAATAATTTTGAATTTGAAGCAACCGTTTCTGCAAAAGAAAAATGTTGAAGTGTTGAAACTTGTACTATCTAATAATTGCTGTGGACATGTTGCAGGTCATTGTACCATTTAACTATACGGAATTCATTGATGGTGTATCCTTTCTGGTGAAGAATAAATTTATTCCCATGAACCGCATTGATGATGCAGTGGAGAGGATTTTACGGGTGAAGTTTGTGATGGGTCTATTTGAGAACCCATTAGCTGATTTTAGCATGGCGAAGTACCTAGGAAGTAAGGTCAGACTCATATTTTCTCTCAATCGCTGTACTTTTAAACCAGTTTTTCTCCAAATGATTATGCACTTTCATCTGCTTATGAAATTGTTGTATTCTGAACACAGGAGCATAGAGAACTGGCCAGGGAAGCCGTAAGGAAATCTCTTGTGCTGCTAAAGAATGACAAATCTGCAGACTACCCTTTTCTTCCCCTTCCTAAAAAGGCATCAAAAATACTTGTAGTGGGAAAACATGCTGACAATATCGGATATCAGTGTGGCGGGTGGACAATTGATTGGCAGGGACTTGACGGCAATATCACAGTTGGTATATTTAATTACTATCACCCCCTTTTAACAATGTGATCTTGCTTATCCTCTATATACATTATTGTTGCACATCTTCATAATTCTTCTTCAATTTTATTTCTGTGCGACTGCTAAAACAAAATTATGTGTCGTTTGCAATGTCACTATTCTGGCGGTCCTGTATTTAGTCGGTGGAGATAGGTAAATGACCTTTAAATATACAGGTACCACAATCCTCAATGCCATAGAAAGAACAATCGATGCAGAGACTGAAGTCGTTTATCAAGAGAATCCCAGCGCGGACTTTGTCAAGACCAACCAATTCTCGTACGCCATTGTTGTAGTGGGAGAGCACCCATATGCAGAGATGTATGGAGACAGTTTGAATTTAACAATTCCAGACCCCGGGCCAAGCATTATCACAAATGTTTGTGGGTCGGTGAAATGTGTTGTTATCGTTATCTCTGGCCGTCCTGTTGTGATTCAACCGTATCTTGCTACCGTGGACGCTCTGGTAGCTGCTTGGCTTCCAGGAACAGAAGGCCAAGGTGTTGCAGATGCTTTGTTTGGCGACTACGGTTTCACAGGAAAGCTTTCGTTTACATGGTTTAAGACTGTTGATCAGCTCCCAATGAATGTAGGGGATCCACATTATGACCCTCTATTCCCCTTTGGATTTGGACTGGCAACACAACCTACCAATGCCACCTAGAAATTCTGCCTTTGAGACCATTTGGTATTTATTCATGTATCAGGTTGTTAGGTAGTGTAATACTGGGTGATATTGAATATAACATCTTATAATTGCAACATTATTTGATTAGTTGTAACGTTTAGTGAGAATATATATATATATATATATTGTTGTTGATCTTTAGTGAACATTTGATAATTGACCAAACAGAATTATGTATGGTATATCAGTAAGTGATGTTACTAACTACTGCAGTCTGCAGGGGAGGGGAGGGGAGGGGAGGGGAGGGTTACCACATGAAAAGGATTATGGAATGTTATAGTGCGATATACAAAATCCGATGGAGACTAGCATATGCATATGCATAATGCATGTGTGTCAACGGAAGTAAAAGAAATATAGGGATAATCCCTATTTTATCAGAACTGAGGAGAAGAGAGGCCCTCTTTCAATTTGAAAAATCAGTAATAGCTTATATAACATATATTGTCAAGTCTAAGTAAGCTACTTTTGATGTTTGGTGGGCAGGGAAATTGGGTGTATCAATTAATCAATCAAAATAATAAGTTAATAGATGCAAGCTCATCATTTGGTGGACCATAAAGAGGGAGATAAAGGAAAACAGGTAGATATCACTTGTTTAGTTGCTTTGTTTACCTGTTCCATCCTCCACAATAATGGAGATATAAGCTAAGGTCTCATTCATTTAAAATGTTAAATTTTCGACAAATAATCTGAAAAATTCTAGGGGGATCGATCCTAGTGACCAGATCTACCGATAGGGGTTCTATTTATTTGTTAATTCTCAAAAAATTTATAATATTTATTTTAATTCAAATTTTTACATAATTCAGCGATTTAGATGTAATTTTGATACATGTAAAAAAATATAGTGTTGCACAGACGGTATATATTCATAATTTGAATACATGTAAAAAATAGGGTTTAGGATTTATTGTTTTGAGTTTAGGATTTATTGCTTTGAGTTTAGAGTTTATTGTTTTGAGAGTATATAAAAAAAACCTCGATCGCTAGATCCGGTCGCCATATGTTGTAAAAATATATTATATTTTAATATTTTAATATTAATTAAAATGGAATTAGGTGTCAAAGAAATTTCTTTTGAAACATGAGTCGAATTGTTGAAGAATTTTGATTTCAACCAATGTTTGAAAGAAGAACGGAGATAAGCCAAGCTAGTTGCAACTATTAAAACACACATGCCAAAATTAGAATGCTTGAGACATATGATCTCTCTCTATGCGTATCACCACTGTATTGATCACATTATAAAGTTAACTTCATGGTAATTGGATCCATATGTAAGAGTCAACTTTTAATTAATAAAATTTAAACTTTATTTATATGAGTTTTTGAAACAATAGTGTTAAATTGATAAAAAAAAATATTAAAGTTAAGGATAGTATATACAAATTATAAGAAACAAAAAAATGTCAGCGGAGACGTCAAAAAATATTTGGTAACGTACGAGTTTACGACGGTACCGTAACAACCAATCATTAGTAGATCCCACAATAGAATAATTGTTGGATACATAAAACGACAAAATAATTGTTAATAAAAGTTGTCGGTGAAACTGTTAAAATACCCGATAATAAAGTAACAGTAACACACAGTGTCACTATAGTATTTGACAGTATTAAACCGATTATAATTATCACATTAACAAAGGTAATAATGGAAAATTACGTATTTAAAAATCGTATGTACTAAAAAGTTAGATATTCATTAATACGTTAGGTAAATAACACTGTATACATAAATATCTGTGATATTAATATATTAAATCTACAGAAGATGGACACATATAATAATAATAATTATGAATAGTTAAGAAAAAATAATCTTGAAATGTGAAAGTTGTGCCAAAATTATATATGATAGATTGAAGATAATCTTAAAATGTGAAAGTTGTGTAAAAATTTATGTGTGGTAGGTTAAACGTAATCTTAAAATGTGAAAATTATGATAAAATAATATGTGGTAAATTAAAAATAATATTGAAATGTGAAAAGTGTACTAAAGTTAATGTGTGACATATATTGGTTAATCTTTGACTATAAAAGGAGGGTGTGATATAAGGAGTTGACATAACCTTCTTATTTGTTCTTCCTTCTCATTTTCTAAATATTTCTTAATGTGAATGTTTATTTAAGTGTGTGTGTCAAGAATATTTGAGTGTTGATAATATTAGTAAGAGTGCAAGGATTGTTTAATGAATCTTTTATCTAAATTATAGTTACACAAACACCCAAACATATTTACACAATGTTTACAATTCTTCCTTTAGAAGATTCATTTTAAAAAGCTTCTTCTGAAAAATTGTTTCAAAATATTTTATTCATTCAAAAATTATTACACAAATTTATTTTTACAATGTTGTCAATATATTTTTAACAATTTTACAAGACACGAGTTAGTGTACCTCATAGAACTTATATAAGATAATTATTAATTAAATTATAAATATACACTTTGGTTGATCTTCTACATAGGATACATAATTTAGTCACGTGCTAAGATAAGTGATACATTGGTGATGATTAACTAACTAAATTATACAAACCATTAATTAATAACAGAAACTAATAATAAGAAAAAATACCTAAGAATCTGAATCCACTAAATATTAACACAAACAATAATTTCTTATTTTCCAAATTAATTCCCAAATTATTCCCCCTTCCCTTTAAAAATAATGATTCATATAATTAATATGAATAAGCATAAGTTATGAAAAATTCATAGATTAACTATAACCTATCAAAACCTTGCAATAAATATAAGAATCATATAGAATTTTAAACGAAAGTAAATATGAAGGTGAAAATAATTAGACACTAATTACGAAACGAAAAAAAAATTAATACATAATATTTAGTTTCCTAGGTATTAAAATTTTAGTTAGCATGAAATTTTCTAATTAACAAAATTATCTACTGAATATTCATAAAGAAATAAGAATTATGTAATATAAATGAATTAATAAAGTATTGGATTGATCTTGCTAGGAAAGGCGGAAAGCCATCTGCTCTCTTTTTCTGAGGGAAGTACAAGAGGGAAAAGAAATAAATAAAAAGTCACCCCATCCTTAAGAGATCTATTTATAAGAAAAAATAAATTATAACTTAATCTAAGATATATTGAACTTAATTTTTTTTTATCTCTTTATATCTAAATTAACTCCAGCTTATTTGCTCCCCAAGAAAAACAAGATAAATCCTACAAAATCAAATAAAATGTATTAGTTAAATAAAATAAACACACAAAATAATAAATATAAAAATATTAAAATGTATAATAAATATGTATATCAATACTCTTAAATTTAAATTTACTATGGTAAAAATTATTATTTATTTATACAACACTAAACATTAAATGGTGAATTTTTTTGAAATAACAATTCGTTAAAATTTCTTTAATGATTTGCGTTTCATCCAATATCGTTTGACCTAAACATTCATATTGAATTCTAACATTTGCATTTGAATTGTAAACTTTTGGACTGTGAACATTTTAGGCTTTGGACTTTACATGTGGACTATAAATATTTTGATTTTAACTTTCTATTTGAAGCGTAAATATTTTAGATTGTTAAATATTCCTTGTACCATGAACCCTACCATTGAACTTTCTATCTATGAATCTTCCACAATATCCTTGGACTTGAATTTCTTCCAATATTTGAATATTGTGTCGACAATTTAGAAATTATTAGATTATGAATAAATTAAATTATTCCTTAAATATAAATAAATTACAAATCTCTACTATTCATTTATTGTTTTATTATTCTTATTATTTCTGTTTATTTTTTATTGTTTGTACTAACCATCATGACTCAAGTTGTTAGCATGTGTGACAAAGATACGTGTTCTCTTTGGCCAGTGAGCAAAGAAGAATTGTTGTTTGGCATGATTATGGTCATTAGTGTTACAATTGATGAAATATTGATGATGAATTTTAAATTAGAGAAGACAGTATCAATAAATCATTATCTAATAGTTTTATTATCCTTATTTAACTCTCTATTTTAATCTCTATATATGATTTTACTCTCCAGAGTAAGGAAATCAAAATATTGTTCTCTCTATATATGCTAAATGACATTTCACACCCTCATTTAAGTCAATAATTCATCAATCATACACTTATTGACATTATTGTCACATGACTTTTTTACTATTTTATTTTCAAATTATAAAATTTATATTGACTTATTTTTAAAAATTAATTTCAAACGTATTCAAATTTAAAATTAAAATTAATTTATTTAATTTATGTCCATATAATCATAAATATTATAAAAGTACTATTAATTATAAATTTAATATTTTCAAAATTTAAATTAAATGAATCATATTAATTTTAAATTTAAAAATATCACAAATTATTTTTTATAAGTTAATATTGATCTTATGTACATTTACACTACAATACATTCAATACTCACTCCATAAATTACTTAAAATTTAAAATAAAATAAAATTATTTTACAAAGGAATACAATTGATAAATTATACTCTTTTTTTATAAATTATAAGATTATTATTAATTTTTATAAGTCAAATTGATGTATTCTCAAACTTAATAATTTTGCTAAGAATTGAAAAAATAATAAATTTTATAATAATATTTTTTTTCTAAATAAGTTACAATATGTATTCATTAAATTTATATTAATTTTAAATTAAAAATATCACATACTTACTTCAAAAAAGATTAATAAATTAATAGTAATTTTATAATTAAAAATAAAAATTATAGTATATTACATCTATCATAAACTTTAACGTATAAAACTAATACAAAGATCAAATAGTTACAACGGTAAAAATATGTTTTGACCATTGAAACTTTAAAATTTTATTATTTAAAAAATTAATAAAAGGAACATGTTGGGTACATAATAAATTTTATTTTATTTTTATCCTTTATAATTATCTAATAACACTGCAAAATATGAATAGAAATAAAAAAAAACTATTATAAATAGTGTTAGTTAGGCTAATTCCATCCCTTATGGGTTGCCTCCTCAAACCTTGGTTGTTAGAATCCTAATACCTATTAGGTAGGGAGTACGTCTTTAGTCCATACTTTTTGTTCCGGTTGGATTTGAGTCCAACACGACAGAGCTCTTCTAGGGCGACCGGTCCTAACGACATTGCTAGCGATTGATTTTTTTTTTTTTTTATTTTCTTTTTTTTGTAATGTCTCTCAAATAATTTATAAAATTTATTTGAATTAAAATTTTTACAGAATAAAATAATTTTGATGTCATTTGAATACATGTAAAAATATGCCTGTGCAGACTGTACAGACATATTTTTTACATGTTTCCAAATGACATCCAAATTATTTTATTCTGTAAAAATTTCAGTTCTAATAAATTTTATAAATTATTTGGGAGACATTACAAAAAAAAAAACAAAAAAAAAAAAACCCGGTCGCTAGCAATGTCGCTAGGACCGGTCGCCCTAGAATTTTTCAACACGATATTATTAGAAATATTTATTTAATTCATACACCCACACGGGCCCACACACAAAATAGTCATAATTAAAACAAAAAGTCTAGGTATAAAGGAATATGGGGCAAACGTGTATTTAACTTTTATCTATTTATGTTTTGACTCTCCATGGGGGTAAAAATATAAATAGATGAAAGTTAAATACACCTCATGTCCCATTTTCCTGTCTCAATAGAAGAACTCTAATTAGAATAGAGACTATGCAAGTATAGTATATTTTTATATTATTTTTTGATATTTTTGCACGTGAAATTCACTATTTTTGATAAAAAAAAATTTAGATTAATTTTTTTTATCAAAATAGTGGGCTTCACATGCGAAAATATTTAAAAAGTTCGAAAATATCACTTCCCGTGGTATATTCTCAACATGACTCCATCCCAACAAGAGAGATCTATTTTGATAATTTTTCTTTAAATGCATGAATTTTAAAAAAAAAAGAGTTATATGTATTTTAGTATAGTGGAAGTACAGTTTTAACTTGCAAATGGTTCGGCTTGAAACCATGGGCTGTAAACTAAAATATCAAGCAAACTAAAACCCACACATTGTTCCCACTTGTTAGCAACACAACAGTGGACAAGCCTATAAACTAAACTAAAATCCTAAAATTTTAATTACCATATTAAGATTGAACTGTTTTTTCTCCCTCTACCCTTGTGTAGTAAAAAAAAGTGAGTTTAAATATTTATAGTGACAAAATAGTACTGTATGAATTTAAATTTGATCTTAAATTAATATATATATATATATATATATATATATATATATATATATATATATATATATATATGAAGTTTTGACTGTTTTCTCCAATGCTTGCTTGGTACCCTAAAGTTGAACACAACACAACCATCATTTTCAAGCGGTCTTATATACATGTGGAAAGGATAAAAACAAGAAAACAAACCAAAAAGGGTAAAGTTAAAATATGAATTATTCCTTTACCGTAACCTTTTACTACTTTTTACCATTACTTAATCTTTCATACCATAAGAGAGAAGTGATTAGTATGAAGTTTATTTTGGGATAAATTGATCAATAAAATTTTGACACGCAGACAAAATTGTATGTGTGTCAGTATTCTATTGGTTAATTGACCAACTTATCAAAAAAATAACTTCATACTAACCGGATCCTAATAAGAGTATCTCTAAGAGTAATAGCAATTTTTTAAAAAAATTGAAATTTATTGAGTTACATGATAATTTGAAAAGCATTATTTGTTACTTTTATATTTTGAGCCTCGTCAATCTCTTCAATTCAATTTGTTGTATATCAAACCCATCAAACGTAATAAATGTTTTTAGCTTTTAATTGTAGATTTGAAGAGTGAGAAAGAGGTTATAGATTGTGGGCAAGGAAATTGTGACGCCCCCAAAATAGGTATACATTACCTATCTTGAGTGTAAGACCCCAACTTTTATGAATAAAGATGAATTTTCTATAATTATCATTTTTAAATATTATGGAATGAATTTGATATAATGTTATAGTTGTGGGTAATATTTAGAAATTTTGTAAAGTACGCAAGTTGTTTATAATATTCGATTGGTCGGGGAATATTCGTTTTAACAAGAAATATTCGTACGACGACACAATCATTGATGGACCCCACAACGGAATTATTGTCGGATTGAGAAAACGACAAAAAAATTTTTTATAAAAATAACGGCGGAAATTTTACCGTTAATCTGTTGAAACACCCGGTGTTAAAAAAATGCGAGAATACGGCATTAGTTGCGTAGTAGCGCACGATATTGATTATTGATCTTTACGTGAGAAGTCACTTTCGCTTTTGTTCAATTATTGCTTTAGTAATTCTTTGCGTAGTATCTCACGTTATTTGATTCAATTATTGTCAATATTTTATATATTATTAAATCAATAATTGAGATAACAAAGTTGTTAATATTATTATTTGTATTATTAACGATGTCTAGAAGTTCGCTTAATGAGAGGTTTGATCACCTAATTGCGCGCAATAGAGAAAATCCTTATTGGAAAGCCTCCTTTCCCCGAAACGACACAGTCGATTAATAGTGTGAATTATGATAATGATGATGAAATTTTGTTTTATTAGTATTATTAATGTAATAAAACAGAAAAGCTTTTTATATAAAACAGAATACTTTTATAAAGTTATTCGTTTTATTAGATTATAAATAGAATATATTATATTTTATTATAAACCAATCTGGACTGTCCATTTAAAAGTAAATCAATCTGGACCGTTCATGGATTGGTTACTATTCAGTCCATTCTTCTATAAATAAAAGCTCATTCCTTCATTATTTCTTACGAATTCACTGAAACTCTAGAGAGAGAAACTGTAGAGAGAATTCTTCTTCTATAATCTTGAGCGTATTTCTTTAGCGTTTAAGAAAGCTTTGGCGTAGTGCAAGTTTCTTCAAGTATATCCCTTCTACCGCTCGGGTACTCTTCTTTATAAGGTAAGGGGTATTATGTTTTTTTCATATTCATGAAGAGAACTTCTGTTATTCCATTCTTTATTCCATACTTGGTAAAATTCTTTTGTTATTCCATTATTTATTATTCTGCTTTGGAATAACTTTGTCTATCTTAAGCTGCGCATACATGATGAAATTCTCATTGTTATTACATTCTTTATTATTCATTTGGAATATCATGTCTCATGCGTTTTACGCCTGACTGGGTTCCGCTCTTTATTATTCTCGCTGGAATATCCTGTTTGTGCATTTCTGTGGGTCCCGGTTCCGTTATTTATTATTACATTGGAATAACTTTCGTACATCGCCAAGTACCGCATGCATGGTAATTTCATTGTTATTTCATTCTTTATTATTACATTAGAATATCCCGTCGGTCGCGTATTATTCTTTGACGACACAATTATTTATTATTATTACATTAGAATAACTTTGTCATCTGAATCTGCATGCATGGTGATTTCTTTTGTTATTTCATTCTTTATTATACTTAGTTGGTTAAAGTTTTGACTTATACTCCATGAAATTAGTGGAATATCCTTGATATTTGCGCTTCATCCAATATCTTTTCATGGAAATATTCTTACGAACATTCTTGAATTTTACTCTGAAAGAAGTATCATGTTGACAATTTGGGCGTTATTAGTTCTTCGATAAATTAATTCTTGAACTTGTTTTATTGAATTCTTATATCATTGTCATCATCCTCATATTTATTTTTTTATGTTGAAAGTCATCATGTGGCCTATAGTGCATAGATGGACTTGGTATGATTATGACCGAGGATTAATCGGTATAATCATGGTAGTAATGTTACAAATGATGTGGTAAAAAGTCCTTATTGGCGTAGTGCATTGATGTACGATTGTTGGCATGATCATGACCATTGATGAATACCACGAATATCCTTGGCGTGTCCATGGATAATTTATGGTTGTGATCTAATGAATATCCTTGGTAGTAGTACATGGATGATGTGGATTATTTATTAAAATTTGAGTCTCGTGATAAAAATGATGAAAAACCTTTTAAAACATAAAAGATAGTAGATTTTATTCTCTACTTGACTCTTTTAATGGATTGTATGTTTATTTAGCGATTAAACTTGATGTCTATTATATTTTATCAGTTTAACATTGTTGAAGCATATGATAATTTATTCTGCATTATCTTAGTCATAATATTTCTTACTGGGCTAGTTGAGCTCACCCTTTCTTTCTTTGTTCTCTTGAGAAAATGAGAGCGTGGCAAACTACTAGTCGAGAGGCAGAGTAACGGTCCAGATGATAGTATTAGTAGTCCTCACTATTCGGTTAAATAGTGTGACAATAAATATAATGAGGACTTATTTTGAGAGTGGATATTGTCTAGAAGACAATATTTGTATTAAAACTCACATCTCTCTTGTTGCATATTAAAGATTGTATTTGTATTTTGTACCATGTATTTGGAGACTCAGAATAGGTGATGTATACCTATTTTAGGAGCGTCACATTGAGTCACCAAAAATATGGTACAAAATTCAAATACAACTTAATTATACAACAGTCGTGTAAAATACGACAAAACATATGTTGTGTGTTTTAATACAAATATTGTCATCTGCACAATATCCACACTCAATCGAGTCCTCATTACATTTATTATCATACTATTTAATGTAATAAAGAGGACTACTAATGTTATTATCCTGACCGCCATTCCGCTCCTCAACTAGTCCCTCGCTACTTTCTCATTTCCTCAAGAGAACAATGAAAGTAAAAGGGTGAACTCAACTAGCCCAAGAAGAAATATTATGACTAATATAATACGTAATAAATTATCTTTAGCCTTCAACAAAGTTGTTAAACTCGACATAATATAACAAACATCAAGTTTAACCACAATGAAACAAGAAATCCATTAAAAGAGTCAAGAGAGAATAAAATCTACTATCTTTATGATTTAAAAGGTTTTTCATCACTTTTATCACCGGACTCAACTTAATAAATAATCCACATCATCCCCGCACTACTACCAAGGATATTCATTAAGATCACAACCACAAATTATCCATGCACTACGAGCCAAGGATATTCGTAATATTCATCAATGGTCATGATTATACCGATTAATCTCTCGTCATAATCATACCAAGTCCATCTATGCACTACAGCCACGATGACTATCAACATAATATAAACATGAGGATGATGACAATGATATAAGAATTTAATAAAACAAGTTCAAGAATTAATTTATCCAGAACTAATAACGCCCAAATTGTTAACATGATACTTTTCAGAGAGTAAAATTTAAGAATGCTCGTAAGAATATTTCCATGAAAAGATATCGATGAAGCGCAAATATCAAGGATATTTCACTAATTTTATGGAGTATAGAAGTCAAAACTTTAACCAACCGAGTATAATAAAGAATGGAATAACAAAAGAAATCACCAGTACGCGATGTAATCGCATGCATAAAAGTTATTCCAACAAAATAATAAATAATCTAACTGTGTCACGCGAAACGCATTGCATGTGATATTGCAATGTAATAATAAATAATCGAACCAGTCAAAGTAAATTGCACCGATGGACGTGATGTTCCAATGAATAATAAAAAATCGGAACCAGTCATGCGTAAACACACGCATGTGATGTTCCAATGTAATAATAAAGAATGAAATAATGTAAGAATTTCACCATGTATGCGGTGATTAGATGTACCAGCTTATTCCAACATAATGATAAAGAATGGAATAATGTAAGAATTTCACCAAGTATAGGTAGTATCACAGATATCGAGTTATTCTAACAGTAATAAAAAAATGAAATAATGTAAGTTCTCTTCATGAATACGAAAGAAATAATACCCTTTACCTTAGAACAACCGGATATAGGAGTAGTGAAGTAGCGAATACTTTTCTTCTTTCTCTCTATAGTTTCTCTCTAGAGTTTCAAAGGAATTCGTAAGAAATAATGAAGGAATGAGCTTCATTTATAGAGAATGGACCTATAAGAATTCAATTCTAACGGTCCGTAGATTGATTTACTTTTAAACTGATTTATCGTATTGGTTTACTATAAAATATTCTAATAAAACAAAATCTTTTAAATAAAATATAATATATTCTATTTATAATCTAATAAAACGAATAACTTTATAAAAGTATTCTGCTTTATATAAAAAGATTTTACTATGCAAAAAATACTATGCAGTACTATACAAACACTACGCATAATAAAATATAATATATTCTATTTATAGTCTAATAAAACGAATAACTTTATAAAAGTATTTTGTTTTATATAAAAAGGTTTTACTATGCAAAACACTATGCATAATAGAATATAATATATTCTATTTATAGTCTAATAAAACGAATAACTTTATAAAAGTATTCATTTTATATAAAAGTTTTTCATTTTTTATTACATTAATAATAATAATAAAACAAAACTTCATCATCATTATTATAATTCACACTATTAATCGACCAGTCGCTCCTAGGAAAGAGGGGCTTTTCAATAAGGATTTCTCCCTATCAAGCGTGCAATTAGGTGACCAAACCTCTCCTTGGCAGAACTTCTAGACATCATTAATATTGGAAATAATAATATTAATAACTTCGTCGTCTCAATTATTGATTTAATAATATATAAAATATCGACAATAATTGAATCAATTAACGTGAGATACTATGCAACAATTCATCAAGCAATAATTGAACAAAACCGAGTGACTTCTCACGTAACCATCAATAATCAATACCGCGCTACTATGCAACCACGCATGTATTTCTCAGATTTTTAACACCGGTGTTTCAACAGCTTAACGATAAAACTTCCGCCGTTATTTTTATAAAATATTTTTGTCGCTTTCAATCCGACAATAATTCCGCCAGGTCCACTAATGATTGTGCCATTGCTCAATATTCCCTCGTTAAAACGAATATTCCCCGATCAATCGAATATTATATAACAACTTGCATACTTATGAAAAATTTATAACTATTACTCACAACTATAACATTATATCAAATTCATTCCATAATATTCAAAAAAATGATAATTATAAAAAATTCATCTTTATTCATAAAAGTTGGGGTCTTACAATCTCCACTTCTTATGAAATTTCGCCCTCAAAATTAGGGTACGACTGGTATGTCAAGAGGTAAGGATACCTTGATTTCATTTCGATTCTAACTCCCAGGTCATTTCCTCAACATCGTGGTTCCTCCATAAAACTTTGACTTGAGGTATAACCTTGGAGCCTAGAATATGTTCCTTCTTATCCAAGATTTGAACATGAACCTTTTCATACGTTAAATCTTTCGCTATTTCGTCCGGTTCTAACTCCATAATGTGGTTCGGGTCTTTCACATATTTACGTAATATGGATATATGAAAAACGCATGAACACGAGACACGCAGTAAAGCGAGTCTATAAAGGCGATCCTACTCGATCGAGGATTAAAATGGACCAATGAATCGAGGATTGAGCTTTCCTCTCTTTCCAAATCTCAGAACTCCTTTCTATGGAGCAACACGTAATAACACATGATCTCCAATATCGAATTCCACGCCCTTTCAATGAAGATCAAGATAACTCATTGTCGGTCTTGTGAGGTTTTTATACGTTGTTTGATCGTTTGAATCTTTTCCGTAGTCATACGTACCAACTCCGATGCCAACAACGTTGTTTCACCCACCTTATCCCAAAGATACGGAGAATCGACACTTTCTTCCATACAATGCCTCGAATGGAGCCATGCCAATACTTGTTTGATAACTGCTTGTTGTAGAAAACTCCACCAATGGTAAGAACTTGTCCCAACTTCCTTGAAGTCAAGGACACAGAGTCTTAATAAATCTTCAAGAGTTTGAATAGTCCTCTCTCGATTGTCCGTCCGTCTCGAGGATGATATGCGAACTAAATCGTAAATCGCGCTCCATAGCTTTTTGTAAACTAACCCAAAATCGTGAAGTGAATCTTGGGTCTCGATCGTAAACTATGGATACCGGCATACCATGTAGTCTTATAATCTCGCTTATGTACATACGAGCAAGACGTTCAAGTGTATAAGTTTCTCAGACAGGTAAGAAATGAGCGATTTGGTCAATCTATCAATAATGACCCAAATTGCATCTATGCCTTGAGAAACCTTGGGAAGACCAAGAACGAAATCCATGGTAATGTGCTCCCACTTCCATTCTGAATTTCAAGTGGTTGCAATGGACCTTTTGGTACTTGATGCTCGCCATTTGACTCGCTGACAAGTTAAACACCTTGAGATAAATAAATACTATCTCTCTCTCATTGCCCCACCAAAATGTATGTCAAGATCATGATACATTTTGGTACTCCCAAGATGGATTGCAAATCTGCATGTGTTGTGCGCCCCATCATGATTTTATACTTTAACTCGTGATCGTTAGAACACAAAGTCTAGAGTTGATTCGAAGTATTCCTTCTTCATCGATTCTTGCTTCCGGTATAGCACCTTATTGTACTTTCTTCTTCATATGCATCAGCTCCAGGTCTGTAGCTTGAGCAACTTTAACTTTATCGATTAAAGTCGGTTCTACTCGTATATTCGTCATCATCACGTGGATCCCTGGAGTCTTGATATCTATCTCCATCCCTTGCAAGTCATACAAAATGGGCCTCTGCATTGACAATATCACACTCGTACCCGCATATGATCTTCTACTCAATGCGTCAGCTACCATGTTTGCTTTTCCAGGATGGTATTGGATGGTATGATCATAATCTTTCAACAGTTCAAGCCAACGTCGTTGTCGCATGTTAAGTTCCTTTTGAGTGAAGAAATATTTGAAGCTTTTATGATCCGTAAAGATCTCCACTTTCTCCCCATACAAGTAATGCCTCCAAATCTTTAGTGCAAAAACAACAGCTGCCAACTCTAGATCATGAGTAGAATAATTCCACTTATATTCTTTGAATTGTCGAGAGGGATAGGCTATGACTTTCTCATGTTGCATGAGAACACATCCTAACCCTTTGCCTGAAGCATCACTATGGCGCCCCCAAAATAGGTATACAACACCCATTCTGAGTCGCCAAATACATTGTACAGAAAACAAACTACAACTTCAATAATACAATTGTCATGCAAAATACGACAACACATACTGTGAGTTTAAATACAAATATTGTCTTCTAGACAATATCAACACTCAAAAAAGTCCTCATTACAATTATTCATACACTATTTTACGTAAATAGTGAGGATCTGCTAAAACATCTTTCTGTAACCATCACTCCATACCCAGACTCGATCCTCGCTATGTTCTCACCTCCCGAGAAGAAAAATGGAACAAAAAGAAAAGGGTGAGCTTTAACTAGCCCAAGAAAGAATATTATGACTAAGATAATATACAACAAATTATCATTAGTCTTCAACAGAAAAAAATCGGATAGAATACAATGACAACAAATTTTAGATCAACAATCTGCAATGGTAAAACAATGAATCCATTGTAAGAGTCACATAGAGAATGAATTCTACTATCTTCTAAGATTTAAAAGTTCATCATCAATATTTTATCCTCAGAATAACAATCAAGATATATGTTTAATCAAATATTCATCTTTGCACTATAGGCCAAAGATATTCATTTGTATCACCAAATAGTCATGTTCATCTCAACACCGCTTTCATATTTGCACTACTTACTAAAGATATTCATCGATTAATCATTCATCTTTGCACTACAGCCAAAGATATTCAAGAATATCATCATTTAGACCCGAGGATGATGAAAAACATTTTAGAGAACGAATCCAAATGGAGACATGAAGGACAAATATTAGGGATTCGTATTACGCTTTATCCAAGATCACTAATACTTCATAATAACCAATTTTGAAGCAGAATTCAAAAATAACGATCAAAACATAGATACAATCAAAGATAGTAACCATAATAGACATCTTGGACAAAAAGGAAAAATTTTATTTTTTGGTGAACAAAGGTCATATTCGTGAATAAAGGTCAGATACGTGAATAAGAACCCCCACACCAAAAGTTTCAAATTTAATTAAAAGTTCACCAATATTTCTAATAATGATATTGAAGAAAATAATATCATTTGAGAAGAAAATAACATCCCTTACCTCAAAATAATGGTACTTCTGATCGGAATATCGGATAGAAAGACGAAGGAAACTTGTACCGAACAGCAACTCTCAAAGTATCTAAATACTCACAAAATTACGCTCGATAATCTAGAGAGAAAGAAAACTTGTTTCCGGTGTGATTTTCAATTCTAACCTAAGCGTCTATTTATAGGAAAATGCTAGAACGCCATAGGAGACTAAATAATAAAATAATATTATTATTATTCAACATTCCTACGCATGCTTTGTTGAATTTTTGGGCAGCAATCTTGGAAGAAATTCAGCAACCCACATGTGTCAAAACAAAAGTGGGTTCCACCCATAAATTAATAAAAATTATTTTATTTTCTGAAACTTCAGTAATTCATAGAAAATAGCCCGTTTATCAGAAAAATACGAATTTTATGTCCATTCCACACGAAATTGAATTCTCTACAACTTTGTAGCTTTGAATTTTTTCCAAATTCCAACTAGAAAATATCTGAAATCAATAAACGGGTGATTTTTAATACCTCCATTCTGATAAAATACTGATAAAACACCTCAGCATTAATTCCTTCATTTATAACCACATAAATAAATTCATCATTTATATCCACATCAAATAAATATTTTCTTATCATATAAATCAATAATTAATTATTTACAAATAATATTACGAGAATCACAATTATGACAACCAGTAGTTCTGGGAAAGCAGGGGGCTTTCCAATAAGGATTTCTCCTTCATGGTAAGCAATTAGGTGACCAAACCTCTCTTAGATGTAACTTTCTAGACATCGCCAATAATGTTATCTAATAATATTATTCAAATAATATGAATTATTGATCCGATAATGGGAAATATCATGCGGTGACAATTATTGAAACAACAATAATATTAAATATCAACGCAAACAATTATTGAATCAATAAAATAAAATATTGAATAAAGAATTCATCGTAATAATTATTGAGTAAAGCCTTCTTACGCATTTAATCAATAATTCAACACTATTATGCAATACCGGTGTCCATCTTGTGCAACCACGCCAGACATCGTATTTTAACCACCAGGTATTCCAACAGTGTTATCGGTAACAATTACGCCGTTATTTATAAAAACTCATACTTTGTCGTTTTCTTCATCCGACAGTTATTCTGTTATGAGCCCCACGAATGGCTGCGCCGTTGTACGAATATTCCTCGACAAAAAGAATATTCCACGACCAAAAGAATATTCCTCGACGAAAATGAATATTTTATAATCACTTGCTTATCTTGTAAAATTTTCACATTTCACCCATAACCAAAGCATTATATCAAATTAACACCTTATTAATTTAGAATAATGAATAAAGAAAATTCAATTTTATTTATAATAAGTTGGGGTCTTACAAACACTGTAGATGACAAATCCTTCTGAGCCAGATGATATTTTCAGAGCAGGTGTTGAAATGAGTCTCCTTTTGAGTTCTTGAAAACTCTTCTCACATTCCTCGTTTCAACCGAATTTTGTATCTTTCCGAGTCAGCTGAGTTAAGGGAGTAGCGATTAATAACCAGCTAAACTGAGAAAGCTACGTACTTCGGTCACTGATTTAGGTTGCTCCCAGCTTTGAATAGCTTCAATCTTTGCTGGGTCAACAGATATTACATGACTTGATACCACACCCCAAGGAATACTACTTTCTCAAGCCAGAACTCGTATTTTTCAACTTGGCATAAAGCTTATATTCACGACGCTTTTGAAGTATCAGCCTCAAGTGTTGCTCATGATCTTCACGGCTTTTGGAATAAATAAGGATGTCATCAATAAAGACGACCACAAAGTGATCCAAATATTCCTCAATACTTTGGTTCATCATATCCTTAAAGGCGGCAGGAGCATTAGTCAATCCAAAAGACATGACTATGAATTCATAATGCCCGCATTAGAGTTCTCGAACTCGTCTTTGGAATGTCATCGGTTCTAATCTTTAATTGGTGATATCCAAAACGCGAAGATCAATCTTTGAAAAGAATTTGGCGCCTTACAACCGGTCAAACAGTCATCAATACGTGGCAATGGGTACTTATTTTTGATGGTGATATGATTCAACTCCGATAATCAATCAAAACAAAGCGATACTCCCGTCTTTCTTTTTTCACGAATAGTAATGTAAGCATCCCAAGGAGACGTCTTTAGACGAATGAAACCGATGTCTATCAATTCCTGCGGTTGGGTCTTTAACTCCTGAAGTTCAATAGGAGCCATTCGATATGGGACTTTAGAAATAAATTTTGTACCGGGTTCAAGGTCGATACAAAATTCAATTTTACGTCAGGAAATTCATTAACAATAGAAATATCATTCAAAACTGACGTATTTTTGTTTAGATCCGTGACATGAGTTAAGAAAGCTTGACATCCGTTTTTCAATAAACGAATAGCTTTATGGCTTGAGATGATAGTGATTGATTTTAATGGTTTGGTTGCTTGAATTCGCATAATAGGTTGGTTAAGAATATGAAAGCTAACAACCTTACGAAAATAATTATTTTTTGCATGATGAGTAGTTAACCAATCAATCCCTAGAATTACGTCAAATGCAAGTATTTTCAATGAAATAAGATCGACAGGTAATGTGAGGGTACCGATTTAAACCAAACAAGACTTATAAAGAGTGGATGTAATGAAGGTTTCTCCCAACGGAGTTTCAACAGATAAGTCAAAGTCTAATTTCTCCGGAGTCAAATTTAAACGTTGAGCGCAAGTAGGAGAAATAAAAGAATGGGTAGAACCGGTATCAAATAAGGTTTAACTTCGCTAGAGTTTATGATAAGCTTACCCGTGATGACCTCGTTCGGGATCCTTGCTTTCTGGAAGGTCACGACAAACGTTCTCCCTTGCACTACTGGCTTTGACTTTTTTGGGACGTCCTTTGATGCCTCTATCCTAGCTGAACTTGTCTTCGGTGAACGACAAAATCGGGCTAGGTGACCTTCTCTTCCACAATTATAACATGCTTTGACGACATCGCGCAGATTTGACCGATGTGCCCTCCCTCCGCATTTTGAAGCATATGATGGGTGGTCGTTCTCCTTCCTTAACAACGGTCTTTGGTCTTGCGACGTCTTTCCATCATTGTTGAATCTCCTCTTCTTGAAATGTCCATTCTTATTATTTTGGCCATGATTACCACCGGCGGTTACTATTTCGCATGTTGATTCCTCCACGCTTATTGTCACCGCTTCGATGATCAAGTATCACCGGTATTATCATTTTGGCAAGGCAGCTTCTTTTTGGTTGGGTTGACTCATTATCGCTCTCCAATAATCGAGCCTTATTAACAACATCCTAATACAAACACGCTTTATGAGAGATAAGATATTGACGTATCTCGGGTTTCAAACCTCTTAGAAACATTCGCGTCATTCTTTCCTCATTATCAACCAAATGGGACGCAAATCGGGACAACTCGGCAAACTTGGCTTCATACTGCGACACGATCATGTTGTTTTGCTCCAGCTTTATGAACTCTACCTCTTTCATGTGACGAATACTTTCAGGAAAGTACTTTTCGTTGAACAATTCTTGGAACTTCTCCCAAGTCATCTTCAGTGCGGCAGGTTGAGTACGTTTTATAGATTTCCACCAGTAATCTACCTCTGCACGCAACATGAAGGTGTCAAAGGGAACCTTTTGATCCTCGGAGCATCCCAGGACATCAAATATCTTGCAGATCTGCTTTATCCACGTCACCGCCTTAAGTGGTTTTGGCTCTCTAAAAAAATCCGGTGGTCCCGCCTCCTTGAACTACTTAATGCGGGATCGTTCGAGAGTTGCCAAAGTTTCCACCCGCATTTTGTAGGAGCCGCTCTCTTGTCGATGTTGCATGAATTGCATAAAGCCTCTGAACATTCCATCGTTCATCATCTGGTCAGTGTTGTTGTTTGCCTGAGGATTGTCGCCTTCCTGATGCACATTATCATAATTATTGATCTGTGGAGACTCAACGGTCTCCTGTGCTCCATTGATGTTCTCAACATTCTCGGATGTCATTTTCAAATACTGCCACAAAACAAGGGTTAATTAACATATCACATATTATTCCTATACTCTGATCGACCAATTAAATACCAAATAAACTTAGGTAGGTCATACTAGTGAAGGAATTCCCCGTCTCTCCTCTCCTAGTTCTTGTCTCACATCTTAGCCAGAGATCATATCCCTAAGCTTTGATATCAACTGTGACGCCTCCAAAATAGGTATACATCACTTATCTTGAGTCATCAAAAACATGGTACAAAATTCAAATACAACTTAATTATACAACAATCGTGTAAAATACGACAAAACATATGTTGTGTGTTTTAATACAAATATTGTCATTTAGACAATATCCACACTCAATTGAGTCCTCATTACATTTATTATCACACTATTTAACAGAATAGTAAGGACTACTAATGCTATTATCTGGACCGTCACTCCGTTCCCCGACTAGTCGTTGCTACGTTCTCATTTCCTGAAAAGAACAATGAAAGTAAAAGGGTGAGCTCAACTAGCCCAGTAAGAAATATTATGACTAAGATAATACATAATAAATTATCGTTAGCCTTCAACAGTGTTAAACTAATACAATATAACAAACATCAAGTTTAACTGCAGCAGAACAAACAATCCATTAAAAGAGTCAACTAAAGAATAAAATCTACTATCTTTTATGATTTAAAAGGTTTTTCATCACTTTTATCACTGGGACTCAGCTTAATAAATAATCCACATCATCCCTGCACTATGGCCAAGGATATTCATTAGTATCAAAATCACAAATTATCCATGCACTACGGGCCAAGGATATTCGTGTATTCATCAATGGTCATGATTATACCGATTAATCTCTGGTCATAATCATACCAAGTCCATCTATGCACTACAGGCCACAAATGACTATCAACATAATATAAACATGAGGATGATGACAATGATATAAGAATTTAATAAAACAAGTTCAAGAATTAATTTATCCAAGAACTAATAACGTCCAAATTGTCAACATGATACTTCTTTGTAGAGTAAAATTTAAGAATGCTCAGAAGAATATTTCTATGAAAAGATACTGGATGAAGCGCAAATATCAAGGATATTTCACTAATTTCATGGAGTATAAAAGTCAAAACTTTAACCAACTAAGTATAATAAAGAATGGAATAACAAAAGAAATCACCAGGCATGCGATAGATCGCATGCATAAAAGTTATTCCAACAAAATAATAAATAATCGGAATCAAATGTCACGCGAAACGCACGCATGTGATATTGCAATGTAATAAATAATCAAAACCAGTCAAAGTAAATTGCACCGGCGGTGATGTTCCAATGTAATAATAAATAACGAAACCAGTCATGCGTAAATGCATGATGGATGTTCCAATAGAATAATAAATAATGGAATAATGAAAAATTTTACCATGTATGCGGTGATTTAGATAGAGTTATTCCAACATAATGATAAAGAATGTAATAACATAAGAATTTCACCAAGTATGCGGACTTGCGTGATAAAGTTATTCCAACATAATGATAAAGAATGGAATAACAGAAGAATTTCACCAAGAATAGGGTAGACCGCGTATACAGGTTATTCCAACAGAATAAAAAAATGAAATAATAGAAGTTCTCTTCATAAATACGAAAGAAATAATACTTCTTACCTTAGAACAACTGGATATAAGAGTAGTGAAGTAGCAGAATATTTTTCTTCTTTCTCTCTATAGTTTCTCTCTCTAGAGTTTCAGTGAATTCGTAAGAAATAATGAAGGAATGAGCTTCTATTTATAGGAGAATGGATCTGAATAAGAATTCTAATTCATGAACTATCCAGATTGATTTATTTTTAAACAGACGGTCGCATTAGTTTACTATAAAATATTTTAATAAAACAAAATCTTTTAAATAAAATATAATATATTTTATTTATAATCTAATAAAATGAATAACTTTATAAAAGTATTCTATTTTATATAAAAAAATTTATTATGAAAAATACTATATATATACGCACTATGCAAAACACTATGCATAATAAAATATAATATATTCTATTTACGATCTAATAAAATGAATAACTTTATAAAAGTATTCATTTTTATATAAAAGATTTTACTATGTAAAACACTATGCATAATAGAATATAATATATTCTATTTATAGTCTAATAAAACGAATAACTTTATAAAAGTATTCTGTTTTATATAAAAATCTTTTCTGTTTTATTACATTAATAATACTAATAAAACAAAACTTCATCATCATTATTATAATTCACACTATTAATCGACCGTGTCGTTCTGAGGAAAGAGGGGGCTTTCCAATAAGGATTTCTCCTATCAAGCCGCATGATTAGGTGACCAAACCTCTCCTTGGCGTAACTTCTACATCATTAATATTGCAAATAATAATATTAATAACTTCGTCGTCTCAATTATTGATTTAATAATATATAAAATATCGACAATAATTGAATCAATTAACAATTCATCAAGCAATAATTGAACAAAACTGAGTGACTTCAAGACGTAAGCATCAATAATCAATACCGGTGCTATTATGCAACCACGCCAGATTTCTCATTTTTTTAACACCGGGTGTTTCAACAGTTAATGATAAAACTTCGCCGTTATTTTATAAAATATTTTTTGTCGCTTTCTCAATCCGACAATAATTCCGCTAGGGTCCACTAATGATTGTGCCGTCAGTCCAATATTCCCTGTTAAAACGAATATTCCCCGACCAATCGAATATTATATAACAACTTGCGTACTTATGAAAAATTTATAACTATTACCCACAACTATAACATTATATCAAATTCATTCCATAATATTCAAAAAAATGATAATTATAGAAAATTCATCTTTATTCATAAAAATTGGGGTCTTACAGAAATTGTGTCTAGCTAGTTAGGGTTTCGTGTTGGCTCCTCAGAACTTCTAGATTCTGGAAACCGTGTTAGGGTAACAGATATTCCAAGAGCCTTCTTGAGTATTTCGAGTTGAGAGAATGTTCAAATCTTGAGTCACCAAAAAGTGCCCCTTCCTAAAATGAAAGGAGTATTTATAGAGTTTCCTGGAACTTAAGTAGTCACATGTCAGACACATGTCTTCAGAAAAATTCTAAAAGTAACTTTTGGTTATTAGAATAATGCTCATTTTGTCCTGTCCTTCTAGCTACCAATTCAATCCCTCAATCAATTTTCAAAACGAGCCGCCTCCACGAGCCTTCTGCCTCGGGACATGTGGAGGCTTCTCCCGGGTCTAACACATATATTTCTGACTTTTTCGTCTTTATTCAATTAGGTTATGCAAACTCTAATTTGCACATTTAATGAGGTCATGAAACTCTAATTATGTATTTAATTTAATTAGGTCTTGTGAATCCTAATTTGCATTTAGATTCATACAAATTTAATGATTAAAGTTAAAAAATTGTTAAAAAAAAAATCTCAAAAAAAAAAAATCTCAAAATAATGTTAGAGATGTTGCAAGTCCTCACATTAATATGCTAATTTCCCGTACCCCCTCCCCATGCCTGTAAAAATATTGATATCCCACCGAAATCATTATTACTACTACTACTTTAAAAATTGTTGGGACCCATTTAAATTGGAAATATAGAAAGATCCAAATATCATGGTGCAGTTCATTACATTACTACTACTACTATGGTGCAGTTCATTACATTAAATATCTGTTTGAAAGGATTTTATATTATTATTTGTCTCCTTTCTTGCCACCTTGGTATGAATTTCTGAGAGGTCATTTGTCTCGTTTCAAGATTTTTTTTTTTTTCATATTTATATATCTACTTATTTTATTGCTGTAAGAGAATAGAAAAAATAATTGATTTCTTGAAACAGCTGTCACGTTTTTTTCTTTCTCTCTATTTTAACTTATTATCTTTATCTACCATGCATACTTGTGCAGGGTCCGGACAAATTTGTAAAATATTTTATGAAATAACACCACTTCATTTGCCAACAACTTCATACATTTATGTACTTGATTTCATGCATACTAAACAAAAATGCAAGTACGTACCTAAAAACTTTAGTCTAAGCCATTACTCCCTTCGTAATCGTCGTTTTATGCATGTTGTAATTTAAAGTTGGGAAGTGGTTAGCATGAAATTTATTTTTGAATAAGTTGAGCAATTTATTAATAGAGTACTGACACGCAGACGAGGTTCTATGTGTGTCAACATTTTATTGACCAATTGACTAACTTATCAAAAAATAAACTTCATGCTAACTGAATCCCTAAAGTTGTACTATAACACTCGATACCTTCAATCTATATATTTTCGATCTACTGAGTGAAAATTTTCAAATGTCAGTCTTAAATATACACCAATTAAAAGGAACACTCGAGTAGAAATACATACAAAAAAGATTTATATTCTTATATATGTTGGCAGGAAGTTCTACTCACTCATCTTAAAGTATATATATATATATACTCCAAATGTTCCAAATTCCAAATATTACATCTAACCCGAAATCAAATATCATGCAAAAACTAAACCCTGGTATCAAATTCAGTCCACCAACCAAAGAAGAAATACCAATATATCGAATCAAACGCACATCCAATAATTAAAACAATTCTACAAAAAAAAAATTAAAATTAAATATAGCCACCCAATAGTCAGATAGTAGCAAACAGTAGGACCTGGTGGTCTAGACCACGTGTGTGTTCCGTACGTGTAAACTTCCTTGAAATCTTGATAATAATAAAAACAATCTTGAAAAAAAGGGGGGAAAAAGATAAAATTATGATACATAAATAAGAATATATTTAATGAGTATATACTTACCTTGCCATCGACGTGTTGTGGTCGGAATCCTGAGCCAAAGAATAGACAGTCAGCAAATTTTAAGGTTGTGGCGGAATCAGAACATTTTTGTAGGGGGGCAAAATTTTTAAACCAAACGGGCCGACATTGCTATAAGTTTTATAGTTGAAAAATGCTGAAAAATAACAAAGAGAACAACCTATTTTTACAAGTGATTCATAGAGACCCATAAAGCAAATGCCTTTGATCATTTCATCAATTTAAACATTTCATAATAATTTCTATCATTCATAATTCAATTATTCAAATATTTTATCAATTAACCTAATTTAATGATTTCAATTAACCTAATGGAATTATGGAAAATAAATTAAGTACCAACTACGAAGCCTCCAACAGTAACAATACAACAAGTATATCTCCAGAAGGAATTACCAAATGAAATTAGAAATTACCAATTACCTAAGGAAATTAAAGAGAGAAAGGCGACAACAGTAACAATACAACAAGTATATCTCCAGAAGGAATTACCAAAGGAAATTAGAAAGTAGAAATTAGAAATTACCAAAGGAAATTAAAGAGAGGAAGGCCCAAGCAGGAGTCAGGACTGCAAGAGGATTGAAGAATGGAGGCAGTGGCGGTTTGGCTGCGGTCACGAGCATTGGAGCAAGGAAGAAAGCCATTGGCAGCCTGCTGCTGATGACAGAGAAGCGAGAGGCGCCACGACGCCGTGAGGGGGCCGAGCCGTGTGAGGAGGAGACAAAGGAGTGACCAATGGTGAGCCGCTAAGAACCGAAGAGGCAAAGTCGCGAAGAAGAAAAAAGAAAAATTTGTTTGTCTAAGCCCTAATGCCTGATAAGATGAGAGGGTAGAAACTAATTTTTTTTATATATATGAAACGACGTCGTTTCATGTTAGTTTAAAAAAAAAAAAATCAAACTTGTTGCAGACGAATTGACGAAGAAGAAAATCGAGCGGAGCTCACAATAGCAGTGGCGCCTTTGGTCGGGCAGGATGAAAGACCACAAAGAGCAGGGGTACTAGGGAGAGTCGCCAAAATCTGGGGGTCGATTGCCCCCCTCCCTCCCTCCCTCCCTCCCCGGCCCGCCTCTGTTTTAAGGAATCAATTAAAGAAGCAAGAATTTGCCATCTTCTGTTTGGATCAGAAGAAGTAGAGGATGGTTCAATTTCCACATCAGATGGTGTAATTTACGGAGAGAAACAGTATTGATGATGTTCTGAAGGAAGTGATTATTATGAAGTTTATTTTGAGGTAAGTTGGTCAATTGACCGATAGAATAGTGACACGTATGAGGGGTTGTATGTGTGTCAGTATTCTATTAGTCAATTGACCAACTTATCAAAAAAAATAACTTCATACTAACAGGATAGTGGAGAGAAAAAAAATTTCTTAACTTTTGGATTTTGAAATATTGAAGTGTGACTCGCATAAACGAAGTTAACTCATATTCTATTTTTACTACGCAAGTTAACTTATACTAAAGTCAATTTAGTTCATTTAAATCAATAATTTGTTATCAACTCAGTAGTACTCGAGCCAAATTAAATTTTTTTTACCCATTTTGAATCATTACCGGATAGTCAGTAGTCTTTGAACTTATTATATAGATAGGTATATAAAGCTCTTTTTAAGCCTTATTTTTAATTTTTTACACTTACCTTCTCGGGGTAGCTGAGTTTTATTGTTTAAAGTATTAAAGGCTATATAATCTTCCATTATGATATTGCCATGCATATATGCAAAAACTATTTCCTTAATGCTTTGGTAGACAAAAGAGGTAAAAAAAAACACCTGCTATGCAAGTATCACTTTACTTTGAAGTGCGCTATAATTAATACATCAAGATCGATTCCAAAGAAAACAGACTTGAACCAGCTCAAGACGTTAAGTACTAAAAGTAGTCTTGGGTTTTGTCATGTCAAACTTTAACTTTAGTGAGATTATATTTTCTTCCACACCATTAAAGAATAAAATTTATAAATTTAACAAGAATGAAAACGGTTTATTCCATTTTAATAAAACAATCAAACACAATTTTTGTTCATTCCATTCACACCTTAATTCCTGCTATCCAAATATTATATATGATAATAAGTGTTATTACCCAGAACATATATACTTGAAAAATATTGACGAAGATATAAAAAAAAAGAAAAAGATATACGATCATTTCAACAAATGAGTATCTTTTTACCAAAATTTTAGTGGCATCAAAATTTACCAAGGTCTATAATTTTTTTTATATTTATAAATGGACATTAATTAATAAATAATAGTCAAAACATATGCATGCACTCAATATCTCATGAACCCTTCTTAAAAAGGAACAAGACAAACCTTGATACAGCACATATTTGTACAAAGATGAAAGTTTTTATTTTATGTATATTTCACAAGAAAATTAAAAAAAAAGCTGTACCAAATAATTACTCTAAAAACTAATATATGAACATGACTTTCCACATTTGGCTATATATCTTTTATCCCCATTTGTGAAGAATCTATAAAGTTAGTGTTTTTGGATATATATATATATATATATATATATATATATATATTAATAATTCAGTAACTAGCTAGTAGTAATCCCATATAAATGCCTCTTCAAGCCGGAATGCTATATCGGCTCCAGCCAGCTGCGAAGCATAGGGAAAATATTCATCAAATCGATCTATTCCGTTCATAAAAAGATCTGGTAGGTCAAATATTATATCATCATCAGCATCATCATTATCCGTTGATGGGGAATCCAGTGATTCTTGGCTGTTTAGCAACGACAAATTTGTTGATGAATGGGAACCTCGGAGTACGGCTCTGCTCGGCTCGGCTTGGCATAAGTCGGCATGCGATTGCACAGAGTATAAAGGCGCCGCAGCCTTGTAATTTGCAACAGCCGCTTGTATGTCCTTAGGTGAGGTGGAAGCTGGCCGTGGAAGTTCATGAGCCAAATTTGGAAAGTTGAGATAAGCCGAGTGGCCTTTGATGGCTAAAGAGGCTACATCGTGGGCTCGAGCCGCCATTTCAGGTGTGGGGAATGTCCCGAGCCATATTCTTGATTTTTTCATAGGCTCTCGAATTTCGGAAACCCATTTACCCCAATTGCGCATTCGTACTCCGCGGTACATAGGGTGGTTGCCGCCGCAACCACCACCACCACCACCACCACCACCACCACCACCACCACAGCCGTTATTGCCTCGTTTGGTAGACTCATTGGCATTTTTTGGCTCTTGTGTTACTCTTTTTGAGCCTTTTTTGCACTTTTTTGAAGTCGAAGCTAAAAGGGTGGTGGAGGAAGAGGAGGAGGAGGTGTCGGCGGTGGTGGAAGAGGAGGAAAAATAATATTGATCAGCTACACTACTACTACTCTTAATGTTGATTTGTTCTTCTTCCATGATAATAAAATTAAAGAGGTCTAGTGGTTGGCTAAAAATAATGTGAATGATGGTAAATTAAAATAGAGAGGCCAGGGTTGGGCATTTACAATTCTTCCTCTATTAGTTTATAGGCTTTAAATAAGGATGAAGGGGATCCACACAAAAAGGAATATATAAATATAAAAATAAAGGTCTCCTTTGGGACTATAAATCAACTATTTTGTTACCCCATATGGCAATTCATATTAGCTTTGAGATCTTCTTTTAACATTTTCATTTTTTTGATATTCTCGTTTTTCAGGTCTATGCATCTTTAATCTTTTGGCATCACTTAATTCAATTATTAATAATGGTAGGCCACAAACTTTGTACTCATTAACCACGTATATATTTTACATGCAAGTTGGCTAAGGGCCCTAGCTAGTACGTACGTAGGGTTTATCTCGATGATAAATTCCCCCCCACCCCCACCCCCACCCCATCCCATCCCATCCCATCCAATTAATTTCTATAGCCCTCAAACATCTTACCCAAATCATCATTAATCATTCAAATTTCAGTTATTTTCTTAATTATATTTTTCTCGTCACTCCACGAGAGTGAAGGAAAAATAAGTAAAAATATATATTGTCATGTTTAAAACGACTATTACTCCTAAATTTTAATGTTTTAATGTAAATTTGGGATATTGTAGCAAATGGACGACGTCGCATTGACTGCTGGCCAAAATTTCCTCAAATTTGACAAATGACAAGTTAATCAAGCTAAGATAAGACTGATCGATTAAGCTAATTACACTTTTTTGTGTTTTGTGTAATTAAAGTGTCATGGCTTGCTGATATGTCGCCTTCAAGTTATCCCAATTATGTCTGAATTTGTATCACTTCTTGCATAATTAACTAGAGCCTTGTATTTGCCTATGTAGTCATAGTTTCACACATATGACCTCTAATGAAGATTACTTTAATGGTTCAAGTTAATGATCAATCAATCAAAATTTAACCACTATAATTAGAAGCATCACCAAGTTCATAACACTATTACTGTCTATTAGGGACCATAATTTAATTCATCTACTTCTTCATTTATTTTTTTGAAAGCCCCATTTTAAGTAATACAATATAATTTTTCCATTTAGAGAATTGAATCAAAAATTTAAAAATCTCAGTATCTCAATCTTAACCATTAGACTAAGATCTTATCGGCATCTACTTATTCATTAAAATTATGTGTGATTTATATATTAATCAATCAATGTAATTTGATCAATAATATTCCAATACATATAAACACACAATAATAAGACGAGAAAATGAGAGCTCATATATCCCTCACAATATAAAATTAAAAATAGTCAACACTTCTTTCTTTTGTGCATGCCTACGTTAATCATAGAAATTAAATTATATTATTATGTATTTACAAAATATAACTTGTAAGAAAATGAGTGTTGCTATTATTGAAAAAATTTTAAGTCGAATTATAAATAAAAGACTTAAATATAATTTATTATCCTAAACTATAGGTCATATTCCACTTCGATAATTCACCTTTCAATTTTGTCAATTAGATGATTGAACTATTAATTTTTTTCAATTCCACTCAATTGAGCATGTCACGTCAGAAATTGCTGATGTGGCTGGCATGGCTTAACTAAGCTGATGTGTTTCAAAAAAATAATTTTTTATTTTATGATTAAACATATTTGATATATTTAAGGGCAAAAGCGTCACATTAAAACTAAAGACCATTTGTCTATAACCACAGCCACCACTGCCACCACCTTCACGGCGACCTCCTCCATAGCCACCACCTCCACCATATCCACCTATACAGTGTCCACCACGAAATCCACCGTCGTCGCCACTGCCTCTTCCACGAGACTAAATCTCATTTTCAGTTTCATGATCAATAATGATCTGTACATCAACAACAAATTGCTATTAGATCTACTTTTCTAGTGATTTTCCGTAGCAGGGGATGTGAATGGCTAGATTCCAACGAGAATAACAAGAAGGAAAAGGGGACCAGAACAACACTAAACTTATTCCATAAAAAATAAAGCAATATGCATAAAGAATCAGTTCAGAAACAACCAATTTATTAGACTCAACAGAGCAAAACACTATTTTAAATCAATTTGAATTCCAACAGAGCCGTCCCACATCCCAAAACTGACATAGACACCAACTCAAACCGAAAACTGTAAGAACCCAAATTTTCAAAAAATATTAAAATAAGAATTTAGTGAATAAAATTCTTAAAGCATTAGATGAGTTCGAACAAGAAGATATATGTGTTACGTGGTATGTGGTATTTTATTACATAGAGTAATATGAACTATGTAATAAGTAATGGTGTGTTTAATAAATATATGTATCATTATTATATATTTATTATGAATTGTAGAGATGAATTAGTAAGAAGATGGATAAAAATTATCTATTGATATTAAATAATTTATGTGAAATTATTTTATAATAGTAAGTTGGTGACATTAAATATCTTTGATAATAACCAATTTCTTGAGTATATGTACGAGTAAGTATCAAGTCCTAAGGTAGTGTGTTGTTTGCTTTTTAATGGTGGATGTATAGAGTTTGGGCTAAACAATTCCTTCCAGGAGAATCTGAGGTATATACGAATTAATAATCGATCTAACTCACTTTGTGAAAACAAGTAGACAAAACGGAAACTAATTTGTTGGTTGTTTAATGGGAAACCACTCATTGTACTATATTAAATACTATTAAAGACTCTTCGTCTTTAGGTTTAGACTTGTATGCGTAATGCGTTGTTATTGAGAGAAGGAAATCGAGATACCTTTAAATTGGTTAGGGAATTATTAAGTAAATTGATACACGGTGAGAAGTGAAGATTAAAGGAATGTACGTATGTGTTATATTCGAGTTTCGTGTTATTGGTGGTATGAAACCGTAAAGGAGATGTATAGTTGGTTAAACTAATAAGGGAAATAGAGTTTTAAAACTCGAAGTGTGATCCTTAAATTGTTAAGGAAAATAGTAATCGATGATGTGAAACCAAAGAGAGGATTGATGTTAGACGAGTTAACACTCAGGGAGGATGTGTAAAGTATTTAGAAGCGTAAGGTTTTATTTCTGCTAATGCAGAACTTGTCTGCCTCTAAATTTGGTATGGCGCAGCTGCGCCATTTCCAATCCTATGACCAGCGCAGCTGTGCCGATCTGTACTAGGAAGTTTTGAATAAGTTTGTGGAATTTAAAAATTCAAGGAATGGGAACTAGGGACTCATATAAAGGTCATAAATGGTGGTTAAGTTGTCCATGAATGGAGTAGGATAACCAAGCGTGAATAGAATAAATATTTCTTATGGAAGTTATTAACCTAGAATGAATGTTGGTTAATCAAGTTATATTATAGAATATAACATTATAGAGCTTTGTGTGGTAGTGGCATGATATTAAATTGTATAGAAAGAGTTAATTCACTTACATAAGATGGTGAATTAATATATGTGTTAACATAAAGAAAATGAAATGAATATGTAAATTAAAAAGGAATTTTAATATATTACATAGTGTAATAATATACGAAAATATGTGATAGATGCGAGGTATGTTATGGATAATAAGTGCATAATAAAAGAAGGGGACCAATATATTTAAATATTGGTTAGAGATGTAATGTTAAGAATAATATTATTTTATGAGATTATATTATTATAAGCTTGTGGACTATTAATTACTAAGTTCACATAATTATGTCTTGTGTGGCATAACTAGGGAAGTTAAATCAAAGGGAGATTTAATAGGAAGTATTAAAATAAAATAAATGGTGAGTTAATAAATAATATATATTAATTATCATTATGATAATTGGGTATATTTGAGATGATAAATTTTATAAAAATGATGGATTGATAATATCCAACTATTTTATAATTAGCCCAATTAAAAGATTATTGGATTAAAACAATGTACATGAGATATAAGATTATATTGGTGTATATTTAAAATATAAGTATACTTCTAATTATATGTGGGTAGGTACATATATATGTGCCCATAACTTAATTTAATGTAGCAATATTGAGCTAGGAAAATTTATTAGATGAGCCAAATTGCTAAAATGCTGAGTTATAAGCTTTTGTCCCAAATAGAGAGTCATTTATCTCATACATTGAATAAAGCCATTGGCTATCCCTCTATTAAGCGAGATAAACAAGGAGACTTATGATGGCTAGAAGAATGGAGGGGAGGGAGTTGGTATCAACTTTCCAACAGCTTCTCCTTAACCAACATCTTCTTCCATCTCCCATTGGATTCAATCTTTGAGGTAAAGCTATGGTCTAGGTAAGAAATTCTCTATAAATTGGAGCCTTCTCTTCTCTAATTGGGTTGATTGGGTTCTTGATGAGTTATGTATAGAGAGTAAGTGGAAATTAGAGTGAGCAATCTGAGATTGGAAGATTGATGAGCAATAGTTAGCCAATCAAGCATTAAGAAGGTAACATCCCTCTATGTGTTCTTAAATTCAAGTTTTATAACGTTCTTAGAAAAAGTAGCTTTTGAGTCACAAAATTGATGGCTAAGGGTTGTTATAATCCATGAATTGATGCTAGGTACTGTTAATATAGTCATATGCGAAAACAACAGAAGTTAAATGAATCCGTAGTGAATGAGTTCGCTAAATTTGTTAAAACATGAAAATTTAGTATGAATATGAGTTTTGGATTAATCTTTGGGTTAGTTAATGTTTTTGAAGTGTTATAATTACTTTGTAGATTAGTAGCTAAGAGTTTAACGAGTTCAACGAATCAAAAACCAACTAATTCGGACTTAAAATGAGAAAGTTATATCAAAATCGTAATCATAAGGGTTACGTGCGGTAAAGCCACTACCATGTGCGTGTGCCATGCAGATGGGGCTGGGAAATGGCTCAGGCATGCTGGAATGGTGAGAGCAAGGGGCACGACCATGCCTAATGTGTGCTAACTGTGACTGCTTTGACTTGTTTTGGTAAAATGACCATAACTTTTTCATACGAACTCCGATTGAGGTGATTCAAGATGATCCGGAATGAGGACGAATAGACCTACAACTTTTGTTCTTTAAGTGTTTCAATTTGAGGTCGTTAGGAAGGGCAAAAATAGTCATCTTTGTGACTATTACGTATTCAAAGGCGATCGAAGGGCGTCGAGCGAGCACATACGCAAGTATAGTGCTCCCGATGATGGAATATGTTATTCTAAGTGATGTAACATGAAAATGCATGATATTATACATGACATATAAAATTTCCTTGATCATAATAGAAAGCATTGGCATGACTTAATATGTGTTTTGAAAAGAAACTTAAAGATTTTGAAAACAAACCTTGTGGAAACTTATGTTCTATAAGTTCTGAACTTAGTGGTTATATACATGATTGAGTTCAAATATAAATGAACATGATATGGTGTTTATAGTGTCTTTATTCATGATCAAAATTGTTAGACCTTGTGTTAGAGAAGTTTTCAAGAAAAACTTGATATAATAGAACTAAGGTGAACGAATGCTACTTGAGGTAGGTTCTGAACTTGAGAAGATGTTATCATGACTTAGTTACTTATGATAAGAGTTTTAAAAGTTGTTTTATATGTGCTATACTACATCATAAAATGATTTCAAAGGCAAACTCCATTATCTTTTGTAAACTAAGTATTAAAACATGAAGTGGTTATATTTTGACGTAGAGAGAAACATGTACAAATATGACATATGATTCGAAGTTTCCTTGCTTGATTAGGTTGTCATGACATGGATTTGAAGAAAAGAAACTTAGACGTTTTGAAAACATTATTCATGAGCATTGTGTTGTCTAAACATCTGAACATGTAGGATGACATACTAGTAACTTTTGGGTCTTCAAACATGACCTATACGTGCAAACATGATAGGACTTTTATGCCTCTAGGCATGATGGGTACGTGTACACTACTAGATAGACATAATATGAACTATGCATGCCTTAAAGTAAGATTCCAAGTGATAAGCCATACTAGACATATGATTACATGAAAACGTGTGTATTGAAAGTTGTTTAACCTCGTTGGTGGTCATATAGTTAGACCCTTGTTATATGAACTTACTTAGCCGTGAAATAAATGGCAATAAAGCTATAAAGTATAAAATAATTTAAGGTAAATAAAAGAGGCACCAAACTTGGGCTAAGACCTCATAACATGTGGGGAAGATATGTGTTAACAGTTATACATGCTAAGAACCAAGATGAAACTAGAAAATACTCAACTTTGGTGTGGCGGGGATCACGGCCTTGAAGCATACCATCCCGTGCCTAATTCCAAAGAAGGCTACTACACGGTGAGGCGATGATGCTGATTATTTTAACTTTAATCTGAACCTTAAAGCATATGTGTAATAAATGTCTAAAGCTATAATACTTGACATATATGATGTTTAAGCATGAGATCATGTAATGGTTATATAAAACACAGAGTTGTTAAATTTTATTAAAGTGTGTAAAATGTAAGAACGATGTAGATCACGTATCTATAGACTTTAAATATGTGTCGAACACATAGCGAGTCAATTGTGTGATAAAGATTTTTAAATGTTGATATGAAGCATGTGTAGCTAAGATGTAGTATATATACATAGTTATTCTAAGAGTTTACTAAGAAAACAAAGGGAAGGTTCTAAAAACCAAGATAGAGAACAATGTAACATTATTATTACATTAAGAATGTATGAATGTATGACTAATGGATATGAATCCATGATTATATAACTGTGTAGGAATACACGAAGTATAGATAAACTTTAAGCAGTTAAGTCATAGTTGATAAACTACAAATCAGGCAAGTCTTTCAGTTCTTATTTGATATATGAATTTGATAACTGTTAGTTGAGCTATATTATGCTATGTAAATGTTGATGTATATATATGAAATGCATATGAGATATGTATGAAATATGAAAGTTGATCTTTGATGATATGCTTGTGATATAAACCTCTATGCCTGTTATGTGAGAAGTACATGCGTAGTAAATATTAATCGATTATGAATACATGAACTGAATATGCTATGTGCTGCATGAAAACTGTTAGAATTGATGGGCTATCGAGCTCACCCTTGCAAATAACCACTTTTGTAGATTAAGGACTCACGATAAAGATTATGTGCTACTTGATTGATAGACTTCAATAGTATCAAAGGAGATTGATTTGTTTATTTAAATATATACTCTTGAACCATGTTTAGGTTCTAGGAGATGTACCTGATAGTAGTTTACAATGTGTAATACATGTTAAGTTATACTATGTGATACATAGAGAAATTCGAATCGAGATGTAAAAATATATACAGTAATTTGGATATAATGAATCATAACATAATTTGATTCAAGGATATGTAATTGATTCAAGTTAAGAAATAAATAAAAGATTATTTTTCAAAGGAGATTGAAAAAGTTTAAATTATTCCGCATATTTTTATAACATCGAATATGATGTAAGACAGGAATGGTAAATGACCAAGATTTGAAACTTATAAAAGTTTGGGGTCATTACATAGATCCTGGAAATGGAAAAAATTTATATTCTAAATTGTAATAAATAAAGTTATATTCATTAAGTTATGAATAAAAGATATAAATAGTTTGACGATAGTAGTATCGTGGCGTACCGGATCTGCGGTTCGAAAGGACCCGGATTTGGGGGCGTCACAGAAATGAGGCACCAAAACCAAATCCAACGAGTGGGTGGGCCACAATCAAGCAATAATATCTAATCAAGCATAACAACAATATCTGATTGACCAAGTACTATTTAAAACTCAAGTAAATCCTTATTTATCCATCATGATAACAACATATTACGATGAAGAAGAAGAACCATTCCCATTAGTATTAACAACATTGTGAGGAGGATTAACACTATCACTGTTGTGAAGCTGGTTATGATTTTCTTGACTACCGCTGCTGTTGTTGTTCTCATGATTACTGTCATTGTTGGTGTTGTTGTAAGTAGTACCGTCATTGGTGTTAACAATATTATTTCTCTTACCAAAAGTGCTTTTATTATTATGCATCTATGTGACGCCCCCAAAACAGGTATACATCACCCATCTTGAGTCGTCAAATACATGGTACATAAATCAAATATAAACTTAATTATACAACTGTCGGGTAATATACGACAAAACATAGCTGAGAGTTTAAACAAGAATATTGCCTTCTAGACAATATCCACTCTCAATGGAGTCTTCATTACAATTATTATCACACTATTTCACAGAATAATGAGGACTACTATAACCACTTATCCTGGACCATCACTCCATTCCACGACTCGTCCCAAATATATATTCTCATTTCACAAGAGAACAATAAAAGAAAAGGGTGAGCTCAACTAGCCCAAGAAGAAATATTATGACTAAGATAATGCGTAATAAATTATCATTAGCCTTCAACAAAGATAACAACCGATAGAATATAATGAGACAACAAGTTTTTAGATCAACAACCTATATGAACAAGCGATCCATTAGAAGAGTTAAGTAGAGCATGATATCTACTATCTTCTATGATTTAAAAAGTTTTTCATCAAATTTATCATTTGATTCAACTTAATAAATAAACAACATCATCGAATCATCCTTTGCACTACGGCCAATGATATTCATGTAATCACCAATGGTCATGATTATCTTGAATAATCCTCGGTCATAATCATACCAACAATCTGGCCCATCAATGCACTTCTGCCAATGAGAACTTTTACCACATCATTTGTAACATTACGGGTCATGATTATACCGAATGATCCCTGGTCATAATCATACCAATCAACAGTCCATCTATGCATGTAAGCCAAAGATGACTTTCATCACAATATAAACATGATTTAAGCATTAATCAAACGAAATCAAATCAAACTAAATCAAATCAAACTAAATCAAGGATAAATATTAAAGACTTTAAATTTATCTAGAGTTTAAAAATATCCAAATTGTCAACATGATACTGCTTTGTAGAGTAAAATTCAAGAATAATATTCATGTACCAAAAATAATTTGGACAAGAAAGAAATATATTTTTCGGGTAAATAGTACCCCGTGAATAGTACCACAATGAATAGTACTTCAAGAATAGTACACCTCGTGAATAAAGACTCAATACCGAAAAGTACCCCAAATACCCTTGTGAATAATATTCAGTGAATAGTAATTAGTGAATAAGAACCCATGAATAGTAACTCGTGAATAAGTATTCTCGGCATTTAAAAGTGCCCAGAATACCCGAGTGAATAATATTTGAGTAAATAGTAACCGGATGAATAGTAACCCATAAATAGTAACTCATGAATAATATTCCGCCATGAAAAGATCAATAATTATCAAGAAAGCTCAGAATAATTTTTCCATGAAAAGATACTAGATGAAACGCAAATATCAAAGATATTCTTCTAATTTCATGGAGTATAGAAGCCGAAACTTCAACAAAATGAGTATAGAATTCAAAATCTGAAACGAAATAATATTACTTACATACTACACAGTATGGAAGAAAATATTATTCAAGCGAATATTGAACAAAAATAACATCCCTTACAACTGTTAAACAAAAATAATATTCCAACGAATATTTAACGAAGATAATATTCCTACGAATATTGAACGAAGATAATATTCTTTATGAATATTAAACGAAAATAATATTCATACGAATATGAAAAATAATATCTCTTCAGAATATGAAATAAATAATACCCTTACCTCAAAAGAAGATGGATAATCGGAATAAAGTGAAGTAATGTACTTCTCTTCTTCTCTCTCTATAGCTTCTCCCTCTATAATTGCTCTTGTGAGTCTTAGTGAATTGGTGAGAATGAAGGAAGAATGAGCTTCTATTTATAGAAAAATATAGTTCTGATAATTGCACGTTTTGGGGCTCAAAATATTACAGTATAATACTTTCATCTTTTTCTTCATTTTTAATTTAGTCCTGTATGTATTATCAAACTTGCACCACCTCCCCTAATAGTACATCATGTGAATCAATAGTACAATCATGTGACTCAATAGTTCTATACATGTGAAAAAAATAATTACAGTATAGTACCTTCATCTATTCCTCCATTTTTAATTTAGTCATGCAAATATTATCAATCTTGCACCACCTCCCCTAATAGTACATTCATGTGAATCAATAGTACATACATGTGAACAAATAGTTATATGCATGTGAACTAATAGCAATTAATTGCTCATTTATCCGATTAATTACCCGATTGGTCAATATAACCTCCAGACATCCATTATTATCGAAATAAATATCAATTTTCACTAACACTAATAATCCCAACATAATGGAACTATCAATTTCATCTTTAATAAACACGAACTTATTCATCATTAATATTATAACTCACAATATTTAACAACCAGATCATTCCCAGAAAAGAGGGGGCTTTCCGATAAGAATTTCTCCCTATTGGCACGCAATTAGGTGACCAAACCTCTCCTCGACAGAACTTTCTAGACATCGTCAATATCGCAAATAATAATATGAATAACTTTGTTATCTCAATTATTGATTTAATAATATAAAATATTATGCAGATGATAATGTGACAATAATTGAATCAATAATATGAGAGATATTATGCAGCAATTATTGTAGCAATATTTGAGTATAACTGAGTGATTTCTCACATAAGCACCAATAATCAATACCGTGTGCTACTATGCAATCACGTATTATTGTACTTTTACTACCGGGTAGTTTAACAGTTTAACGGTAAAAACTTTCGCCGTTATTTTTTCTAAAAAAGATATTTCTGTCGTTTTCTAACCCCGACAATACTTCCGTTGTGGGGTCCACCAATGATTGTGTAGTCGAACAAATATTCCCCGACAAAAAGAATATTCCACGACCAAACGAATATTTTCCGACACAATGAATATTTTATAACAACTTGCTTACTTGACAAAATTTTCAAATATCACCCTTAACTTTAAGCTTTATCAATTTAACCATTTACTAAATAATAATTATAAGAAAATTGAAAATTTTTGCCGCAAAAGTCCCTCCTCTGTCCACACTAATTTTGCCGCAAAAGTCCCTCTTCTGGATCTTCCATTCCATTCTTTCTGTGAATTTGAACATTTTCTCCTTCTGAATTTGGGTGAATTTTGTTCTGAATCGCTTTTTTCTATTTAGGTGTGCGAAAATTAGAGTTGTAGTGTGTCCTACCGTCGGACTGTGCTCCGGTTGTGGACCTTGTAAGCCGGCGTTGAGGCGATGAGCATGTGGGGTGCCGAGGCGAGGTAGTATGAGGAGAAGATTTTGTGGTGGGGAAGGAGAATTCGGGCTGTTAGCGCGTGGAGGAGGAAGGTGATGGCGGTGGTGGGGTTGGTACTCGATTACTTCTTTGTTGGGTGTCGATGGGTGCGGATCCTCTGGCTCACGATGGTGGAAGTTACGGTGGCAGCCACTGTAAGACCCCAACTTTTACGAATAAAGATGAATTTTCTATAATTATCATTTTTGAATATTATGGAATGAATTTGATATAATGTTATAGTTGTGGGTAATAGTTATAAATTTTACAAAGTACGCAAGTTGTTATATAATATTCGATTGGTCGGGGAATATTCGTTTTAACAGGGAATATTCGTATGCGACTAAGACAATCATTAGTGGACCCTACAACGGAATTATTATCGGATTGAGAAAACGAAAAAATATTTTTTATGAAAATAACGGCGGAAGTTTTATCGTTAATCTGTTGAAACACCCGGTGTGAAAAGAAATGCGAGAATATCGCTTGGTTGCATAAGAGCACACGTAGTATTGATTATCGATGCTTACGTGAGAAGTCACTCAGTTTTGTTAAATTATTGCTTCAGTAATTGTTGCATAGTATCTCACGTTAATTAATTCAATTATTGTTGATATTTTATATATTATTAAATCAATATTTGAGACGACGAAGTTATTAATATTATTATTTGCAATATTAACGATATCTAGAAGTTCTGCCAAGGAGAGGTTTGGTCACCTAATTGCGCGCCAATAGGAAGAAATCTTTATTGGAAAACCCCCTCTTTCCTGAGAATGACCTAGTCGATTAATATTATGAATTATAATAAAGGTGATAAATGTTGTTAAAAATATTGAGAGGATTTTTATGAAGTAGTTGTTGTAAATTTTACTTGTTATATGGACCCCATTTACTTATTTTTCAAAACTGTAGGTAGAAGTTATCTCGGTTTATATATATATATATATATATATATATATATATATATATATATATATATATATATATATATAGTATGATGATGGTGATGAGAGAGGGGTTCACGGGAAGTAAAGAAGAAAAAAGAAAAGAAAGAGACGAAATGGGTGGTGGTGGAATGTTGATTGATTAATGTTAGTTGTTTATATTGATTTGGTGGAATCAATTAAAGTTTGGTGGGAAAATGTACTATTATATATTATATATATGTATATAGTCAGGTTTGGTTGAAAGTTTGCCAATGGAATGATCACGGGAATACATCCCGTGAATTTAAAAGGATCATGTGTATATATATATATAATATATATATATTATATTTTATTTAAAAAAATTTGTTTTATTAGAATATTTTATAGTAAACCAATCTGGATCGTCCGTTTAAAAATAAATCAATCTGGACCGTTCAAGAATTAGTTAATATTTAGTCCATTCTCCTATAAATAGAAGCTCATTCATTCATTATTTCTTACGAATTCACTGAAACTCTAGAGAGAGAAACTATAGAGAGAAAAAAGAAAAATATTCTGCTAGTTCACTACTTCTATATCCAGTTTCTTCTAAGGTAATGGGTATTATATCTTTCTTTCGTCTTCATGAAGAGAACTTCTGTAATTTCATTTTTTTATTCTGTTGGAATAACCTGTATACGCGGTCTACCCTATACTTGTTAAAATTCTTCTGTTATTCCATTCTTTATCATTATATTGGAATAACATGTCTATGCGAAGTACCATATACATGGTAAAATTCTTCTATTATTCCATTTATTATTATTCTGTTGGAACATCCTGTCTGTGCGTTTACGCATGACCTGATTCCGTTATTTATTATTCTGTTGGAACATCCTGTTGAGTTCACCTCACCCTTCCAAAGTTGAGTTCACCTCACCCTATTCGGTTGACCAAAATTAAATATCAAATGACATATACAGTACGACACACTTATCTAAAGTTCTCAATAAAATTATTTCCATACTATTTAGGAGAACCTCAATGACTATGTAGACCACCGCTCTATTCCCTCATTATCCCCGCTCGACCCGAACACTCTTATTACACGAAAGGAATTGTGAAGCAAAAGGGTGAGCACAACTAGCTCAGTAAAGAATATCATGACTAAAGATAATTAAATTATCAATAGCCTTCATCAGTAATAAATCAGAGATTTAGAACATATGGTAGATGATAAAACTTTTCAACCATAGTTGCAGCGGAACGAGCAATCCATTAGAAGAGTCAAATAGACCATAAATTCTATTATCTTTTCCACATTAAAAGTCCACCAACAATGTTTTATCCCTGTAACATCAATCAACAATTCCTTTCCACAATCATATGAATAACTCATAATCATAATTGTGATTCTAATTACTCTTTTCATCCAGGACGAAGATAATTTTCATCACCTATCTTTACCTGAAACATCAAAGATCATGGTTATACCAAATTATAGTTCATGTTCATAATCATACTAATAAATTCATCTTTGCACTATGGGCCAAAGATATTCATCAACAAGTCATCTTTGCACTACGGACCAAAGATATTCAAAAACAGGTCATCTTTACACTACGGGCCAAAGATATTCAATAACAGGTCATCTTTGCACTATGGGCCAAAGATATTCAACAACAGGTCATCTTTGCACTACAGGCCAAAGATATTCATATCTCAAAGAAATACATAATCATTTGAATTTATATAAACCATAATTATAACCATGTTGATCAATTCACCTTTGCAGACTTTAAGCTAAAAATATTCAATTATAAATTCAAAGGGTCGTGATCATACCAATAATCGATTCATCTTTGCACTACTTTTGCAAAAAGAAACACATAGTCATGATCATACCAATAATCTACCCATCTTTACACTCAAGTTAAAGAGAAATTTCTTCACCGGGATTATAATTATGTTATATATGATAATAAAAATCATGGATTTAATTTCAAGAGTAAGATTCATAAATCAACGATAATTTGGTCAAAAAAAGAAACCAATTTTGTCGTGAATAGTACCTCATGAATAGTAACTCATGAATAATAACCCCGACATGAAAAAGGTAAAAATTTTAAAATAAAATCTATACTAATATTTCGGTATAATGATATTGAAAGAATAACATTTCTTAAACTTATAAACAATTTATTTTAATTATTTACACTTTACTAATTAATGCATTTAATCATCCTAAAATGTCAAACTCATAAGATTTCATCACGAATAACCAAAACCCTCATCAAAAATCTACATATACCTCATATAAGATTCTCAAGCCATAAAATCACATTTTCTAATTTTTTTCCTTCACATAACATATTTAATTCATTTACTCATAACTAGTCTTTTTTCATGAAAAATACCAAATCAGTACAAACAAATTTTCTTTTCTAGAATTTAGCAGAATATAGTCCCATATTAAACATATATTTTTCTCAGAATTTTTAAAATTCATTTACTATTTTTTATATGGCCAAAACTGCTGAATATTTAAACATTTATCATAAATTGTACTTTTGTCCAAAAATTCTGAAATTTACAGAGTATACTTCTGTTATATACATGTACTCCCAATAAAAATTTCACCAATTTTGGAGTTAACCTCAAAGAGTTATAAGGGTTTACTTTTAAAATAGTCTTTTCCCATAAAATTCATAACTCTTAATCTATACATCCAAAAATCATCATTTTTGGACAGAATATAGAAAACTCATCAAATTATCATTTCAAATTTTTCCAGAATTTTTGAGGGTCAGAAAAATTATGAAACACAAAAACATAATAACCCTTAAAATCCCTTACCTCAAAAGAGCAATACTTCTGACTGTAATATCGGATGAAAAGTCGAAGGAAACTTGCACTGAAAAGCAACTCTCAAAGTATCTAAATACTCACAAAAATATGCTTGGTAATATAGAGAGAAAAAACTAATGTTTCTGGTGTGTTTTTCAATTCTAACTTAGCCCTCTATTTATAGGAAAATGTTAGCACACCGAAGCAGACTTGACATGTTACCTGATGGCTTTACCTGCTACTATTGCCACCCACCACATTTGAAATTCAATTTGAGCACATTTCTCACCAACCAAAAGTGGGGCCCACCAATTCAGAAACTTCAACAATTTTTGAACCAGTCACCTCTTAAAATTCATAACAAATCATACGTTCATTTTTAACGGTTCAAAATTTTTGGACATATACTCAACTTATATATGTATAACTTATCCAAAAATCACAACGATCCAACGGTCGGATTAAAAATTATAATTCACGCAATATATCTCAAGAACACTGGTTTAATTTTTAATACCTCCATCCGATAAAATACTGATAAAACACCTCAACATTAATTCCTTCATTTATAACCACATAAATAAATCCATCATTTATATCCGCATCAAATAAATATTTCCTTATCATATAAATCAATAATTAATTATTCACAAATAATATTATAGAATCACAATTATGATGACCAGTAGCCGCTCGGAAGAGGGGCTTTCAATAAGGATTTTTCCTTCATTGTGCAATTAGGTGACCAAACCTCTCCTTGTGTAACTTTCTAGACATTGCCAATAATGTTATCTAATAATATTATTCAATTAATATGAATTATTGATCCGATAATGGGAATTATTTGTCAATGACAATTATTGAAACAACAATAATATAAAATATCAACGCATCAATTATTGAATCAATAAAATAAAATATTGAACATTAATTACTGTAACAATTATTGAGTAGTGCCTTCTTACGTAAGAATCAATAATTCCCAAAATATCATGCGGTAATACCGTGTGATCTTTGTCGCGACCACGCCAGTATTCAGTATTTTAACCACCGGAGTAATCCAACGATTAATTAGCAGTACTTGATTATGCCGTTATTTATAAAAACTCAAACTTGTCATTTTCTTCATCCAACAGTTATTCTGTTATGGGGACCACAAATGGTTGCGCCGTCGTACGAATATTCTCCGACAGCAAGATTATTCCACGACCAAACGAATATTCCCCGACAACAATGAGTATTTTATAGTCACTTGCTTATTTTGAAAAAAAATTTCATATCTCACCCTTAACTTTAACTTTTTATCCATTTAACCATTTACTGAATAGTATTTATAAGAAAAAATTGAATACTTTTATTTTATAAAATTCAGGGTCTTACAATCTCCCCTCCTTATGAAATTTCGTCCCCGAAATTTACGTACCTGGTATTTCAAAGAGTTGAGAATATCTTGCTTTCATTTTAGATTCCATCTTCCCTGTCCTCATGATTTCTCTATTTTTCATCTCCTGTATTTCAGATATCATTCTAGAATACTGCTTCAAAACAAAGGTTAATTGACATATCACAATTTGTCAACCTAAGTAAGAAAATTCAGCTTAGTTAGGACACATACTAGTGAATGATATTACTCGTCTCTCCCTTCCTAGTTCTAATCCCGGATCTCCGCCAGAGATCATATCCTAAAGCTCGATATTAAATCCGTGACGCCCTAAAATAGGTCCAATCCATCCAACCCATTTTGAGTCGCCAAATATATGGTACAGAAAATAACTACAACTTTATTACTACAATTGTCGTGCAAAATACAACAACACATATGTTTTGAGTTTTGATACAAATATATACCAACTGTGACTCTGGACACCAACTTGGATAGCACGTCACAATGGCACCTTACATAAAGGTATAGTCAATAAGTGTTTTAGAAATTAAAATCTTTGGAAAATGCTCAAGAAAACCTTCGTACATGGGAGGCCATGCGTCTAGGTTCTGATAGATATCATACGCCCACAGAATTATCCTTGGTTGACCCAATAGAACCCAAAGAAAAACGAGAAGATTAATATCATGTTTTTTCCAATGGTGAGTCTTCTCTTGACATATAACTATCTCCACTGTCTGCAATTGAAAATTATATTTCAACCTAACTCCACGATCATATAGGCAGTGTTCGTAGATATATTCAGCAAGTGGATGTGCACAACCTGTCTTATGATAACACGAGTTTGTATGTCATTAGACATCTTGTATGATAGTGGCAAAACACCCTTCCAAAGTTGAGTTCACCTCACCCTATTCGGTTCACCAAAATTAAATATCAAATGACATATACAATACAACACACTTATCTAAAGTTCTCAATAAAATTATTTCCATACTATTTAAGGAGAACCTCAATGACTATAGACCACCGCTCTATTCCCTCATTATCCCCGCTCGATTCAAGTGAACACTCTTATTACCCGAAAGGAATTATGAAGCAAAAGGGTGAAAGCACAACTAGCTTAGTAAAAAGAATATCATGACTAAAGATAATTAAATTATCAATAGCCTTCATCAAGAATAAATCGTAGATTTAGAACATATGGTAGATGATAAAACTTTTTCAACCACGATTCATGTTGAACGAAGCAATCCGTTAGAAGAGTCAAATAGACCATAAAGTCTATTATCTTCTCCACATTAAAAGTCCACCAACAATGTTTTATCCTCAGTAACATCAATCAACAGTTCCTTTCCACAATCATATGAATAACTCATAATCATAATTGTGATTCTAATTACTCTTCTCATCCGGAATGAAAGAAAATTTTCATCACTGCCTTTACCTCAAACATCAAAGATCATGGTTATACTAAATCACAGTTCATGTTCATAATCATACTAATAAATTCATCTTTGCACTACGGGCCAAAGATATTCATCAACAAGTCATCTTTGCACTACGGGCCAAAGATATTCAAAAACAGGTCATCTTTCCACTACGGGCCAAAGATATTCAACAACAGGTCATCTTTGCACTACAGGCCAAAGATATTCATATCTCAAAGAAATACATAATCATTTCAGAATTTATATAAATCATAATTATAACCATGTTGATCAATTCACCTTTGCACTTAAGCTAAAAATATTTAATTGTAAATTCAATGGTCATGATCATACCAGTCAACGATTGATCTTTGCACTACTGGCCAAAGAGAACCCATAGTCACGATCATACCAATAATCTACCCATCTTTACATTCAAGTCAAAGAGAAATTTCTTCACCAGGATTATAAAAATGTTATATATGATAATAAAAATTATGGATTTAATTTCAAGAGTAAGATTCATAAATAAACAATAATTTGGTCAGAAAAAGAAACTAATTTTGTCATGAATAGTACCCCGTGAATAGTAACTCATGAATAGTAACCCCGACATGAAAAAGGTAGAAATTTCAAAATAAAATCTATACTAATATTTCGGTATAATGATATTGAAAGAATAATATTTCTTAAACTTATAAACAATTTATTGTAATTGTTTACACTTTACTAATTAATGCATTTAATCATCCTAAAATGTCAAACTCATAAGATTTCATCACGAATAACCAAAACCCTCATCAAAAATCTACATATACCTCATATAAGATTCTCAAGCCATAAAATCATATTTTCTAATTTTTTTCCTTCACATAACATATTTAATTCATTTACTCATAACTAGTCTATTTTCATAAAAAATACCGAATCAGTACAAACAAATTTTCTTTTCTGGGATTTAGCAGAATATAGTCTCATATTGAACATATATTTTTCTCATAATTTTTAAAATTCATTTACTATTTTTTATATGGCCAAAACTGCCGAATATTTAGACATTTATCATAAATTGTACTTTTGTCCAAAAATTTTGAAATTTACAGAGTATACTTCTGTTATATACATGTACTCCCAATAAAAATTTCACCAATTTTGGAGTTAACCACAAGGAGTTATAAGGGTTTACTTTTAAAATAGTTTTTTCTCATAAAATTCATAACTCTTAATCTATACATCCAAAAATCGCCATTTTTGGACATAATCTAGAAAACTCATCAAATTATCATTTCAAATTTTTCCAGAATTTTTGAAGGTCAGAAAAATTACGAAACTGAAAAACATAATAACCCTTAAACTCCCGTACCTCAAAAGAGCAGTACTTCTGACTGTAATATCGGATGAAGAGCCGAAGGAAACTTGCACTGAAAAGCAACTCTCAAAGTATCTAAATACTCACAAAAATATGCTTGATAATATAGAGAGAGAAAACTTATGTTTCTGGTGTGTTTTTCAATTCTAACTTAGCCCTCTATTTATAGGAAAATGTTAGCACACTGTAGCAGACTTGACCTACTACCTGATGGCTTTACCTACTACTATTGCCACCCATCACATTTGAAATTCAATTAAAGCAAATTTCTCACCAACCAAAAGTGGAGCCCACCAATTCTAGAATTTTTTACCAAAATGATAAATTCAGAAACTTCAACAATTTCTGAACCAATCACCTCTTAAAATTCATAACATATCATACGTTCACTTTTAACGTTTCAAAATTTTTGGACATATACTCAACTTATATATGTATAACTTATCCAAAAATCACAACGATCCAACGGTCGGATTAAAAATTATAACTCACGCAATATATCTCAAGAACACTGGTTTAATTTTTAATACCTCCAATCCGATAAAATACTGATAAAACACCTCAACATTAATTCCTTCATTTATAACCACATAAATAAATCCATCATTTATATCCGCATCAAATAAATATTTCCTTATCATATAAATCAATAATTAATTATTCACAAATAATATTATAGAATCACAATTATGACAACCAGGCCGTTCTCAGGAAAGAGGGGGGATTTTCGATAAGAATTTCTCCTTATTGGCGCGCAATTTGGTGACCAAACCTCTCCTTGACAGAACTTTCTAGACATTTACAATAATGTTATCTAATAATATTATTCAATTAATATGAATTATTGATCTAATAATGGGAAATACTGTGCAATGACAATTATTGAATTAACAATAATATAAAATATCAACGCAGAGAATTATTGAATCAATAAAATAAAATATTGAATAAGAATTATCGTAACAATTATTGAGTAGTTCCTTCTTTACGAAAAGAATCAATAATTCCAAAAATATCGTGCAATACCGCTGGATATCGAAATGACAACCACGCCAGACATCAGTATTTTAACCACCGGGTAATCCAACAGTGTTAACGGTAAAGATTACGCCGTTATTTATAAAAACTCAAACTTGTCGTTTTTTTCATCCAACAGTTATTCAGTTATGGGGACCATAAATGGCTGCGCCGTCGTACGAATATTCTCCGACAACAAGAATATTCCACGACCAAACGAATATTTCCCGACAACAATGAGTATTTTATAGCCACTTGCTTATTTTGAATTTTTTTTTATATCTCACCTTTAACTTTAACTTTTTATCATTTTAACCATTTACTGAATAATAATTATAAGAAAAAATTGAATACTTTTATTTCATAAAATTCGGGGTCTTACAATTGTCATCATCCTCATATTTATATTATGTTGAAAGTCATCTGTGGCCTGTAGTGCATAGATGGACTTGGTATGATTATGATGTGATGCCCCCAAAATAGGTATACATCACCCATTCTGAGTCGCCAAATACATGGTACAGAAAATAACTACAACTTTATTAATACAATTGTCGTGCAAAATATGACAACACATACTGTGAGTTTAAATATAAATATTGTCTTCTAGACAATATCCATACCCAGATAAAGTCCTCATTACAATTATTGACACACTATTTATAAAATAGTGAGGACTGCTAAACAACTGTCTAGAACCATCATTCCACACCCCGACTACTTCCCGCTATGTTCTCGCTTCCTGAGAAGAAAAATAGAACAAAAAAGAAAAGGGTGAGCTCAACTAGCCCAATAAAGAATATTATGACTAAGATAATGTACAACAAATTATCCTTAGTCTTTAACAGGAAAAAATCTGATAGAATACAATAGACAACAAGTTTTAGATCAACAACTGCAGCGGAAATAACAATTCATTAGAAGAGTTAAGTAGAGAATGAAATCTACTATCATCTATAAATTTAAAAGTTCATCATCAATATTTTATCCCTGTAACATCAATCAATATACATCTTGCATCAAATATTCATCTTTGCACTACGGGACAAAGATATTCATTTGTATCACCAGTTGGTCATGTTCATCTCAACACCTGTTCATCTTTGTACTACGTGCCAAAGATATTCATCAGGTAATCATTCATCTTTGCACTATAGGCCAAAGATATTCATCAAGTATCACCATTAAGGATTGAGGATGATGAAAATATTTTAGAGAACGAATCCAATAAGACAGAAGGACAAGTATTAGGGATTCGTATTTTGGTTTATCCAAATTCAATAATACTCCATAATAACCAAGTGTGAAGTAGAAAAAAGATCAAAACATGGATACAATCAAGGATAGTAACCATAAAAGACATCTGGGACGAAAAAGAGAAAATTTCATTTTTCGGTGAATAGTGTCGTATTTGTGAATAGTGTTGTATACGTGAATAGTACCGTATACTTGAATAGTAACCCCGACACAAAAGTTCCAAATTTGATTAAAAAGTTCAAACCAATATTTCGGCATAATGATATTGAAGAAAATAATATCATTTAAGAAGAAAATAACATCTCTTACCTCAAAGAATCAAGATTTGAATGAAAAGTCAAGTGATCTTTGAATGAAACTTGTCTTGACAAAGAACTCTCAAAGTATCTAAATACTCACAAAATATGCTCGATAATATAGAGAGAAAAGAAAAGCTTATGTTTATGGTGTGATTTTCAATTCTAACTTAGCCCTCTATTTATAGAAAAAATGTTAGCAAGGTAAAGGCGGACTTGACTACCGATGGATTTACCTGCTACTATTGCCACCCATCACATTTTAAATAAAATTCAGCACATTTCTTCACCAACCACAAGTGGGGCCCACTCATGTGACGCTCCCAAAATAGGTCCATTCCATCCAACTCATTCTGAGTCGCCAAATACATGGTACAGAAATAACTACAACTTTATTATTACAACATATATACTGTGAGTTTAAATACAATTATTGTCTTCTAGACAATATACATACCCAAATAAATCCCCATCATAATTATTGATATATTATTTTACAAAAATGGTGAGGACTACTAAACAACTCTCTCTAGAACCTTCATTCCATACCCTGATTAGTACTCGCTACATTCTCGCCTCTTGAGAAGAAAAATGGAACAAAAAGGAAAAGGGTGAGCTCAACTAGCCCAGTAAAGAATATTATGACTAAGATAATATACAACAAATTATCGTTAGTCTTCAACAGGAAAAAATCTAATAGAATACAATAGACAACCAGGTTTTAAATCAACAATCTGCAATGAAACAACAATTCATTAGAAGAGTAAAGTAGAGAATGCAAACTACTATCTTCATATATGAATTTAAAAGTTCATCGTCGATATTTTATCCCCAGTAACATCAATCAATATATATCTCGAAATCAAATATTCATCTTTGCACTCACGGCCAAAGATATTCATCGATTAGTTAGTCATTTCATCTCAACACTGCTCATCTTTTGCTACACTGCCAAAGATATTCATTAAGAAATCATTCATCTTTTACTACTGAAAGCCAAAGATATTCATAGAATATCATCATTTAGGACCGAGGATAATGAAAAATATTTTAAAGGAAACGAATCCAAAGAAAACAAAAGAACAAATATTAAGGATTCAGTATTTTAAACAATCCAAGTTCAAGAATACTTCATAAGTAATCGGTGGAGTAGAATTCAAGAATGATCAAAACATGGATACAATCAAAGCTAGTATCCATAGTAGATATTTTGGACAAAAAGAAGAAATTTCATTTTTATGAATAGTCACGTAGTATTCGTGAATAGTCTGCAAGTATCGTGAATAATAACTTTCGGACATGAAAAAGTTCCAAATTTGATAAAAATTTCCAACCAATATTTCGGTATAATGATATTGAAGAAATAATATCATTTTTGAATAAAATAACATCCCTTACCTCGAAAGACAATACTTCTAGTTGAAACACCGGATATAGGCTATGACTTGAACTTGCACCGTATAGAAATACTCAAAGTATACTCAAAATACTCACAAGAATACGCTCAATAAAATAGAGAGAGAAAACTTCAGTTTCTGGTGTGATTTTTAATTTTAACCTAAGCACCCTATTTATAGGAAAATGCTTAGAACACCAAAGTAGAAAATTTAATAAAATATTAATATATAATTATTAAATTCTTACGCACACTTTTTATCAGCTGAATTCAGCATTCAACACAAGTAGCCCACCTCACAAAACTTTTTAAAAACGTTTTTCTTATTTAACATAATTAAAACTTCAAAAATTAACTATTTCGGAGCTTCAAAACTTTAATAATTCATAATAAATAGCCCTTTTGTCAGAAAATTTGAATCTCGCGAATTTTTATAGGAAATTCAATTCTCTACAAATTTTTAGAAGAAAGTTTTTCCAAATTCCAAACAAAAATTAACCGAAATCCACAAACGGGCGATTTTACAAGCTATAATCAAATTTCGGTCAATAATTGTGTCCACCAACACACAAAATATGTGTTAAACATTTAATGCCCCAAAAATACTCTTCCTCCTCATATACTCATATATCCCACATTCATTATAAAAATATCACCGTTAATATATTATTAAAATAATATATTTAAATGAATTATTTTATCAGAAAAAGATAAAATATTAATTTTCAAAAATTGTCACATTAAAAATTTTCTCCATCTATATCCACATAAAATCAATATTTTTCTCATCATATAAATCAATAATTAATTATTCACAAATAATATTACAGAATCACAAGATCTTGTGAACCGTGTAGTTCCTCGAGGAAAGGGGGCTTTCGATAAGGATCTCTCCTTCTTGGCCAATTAGGTGACCAAACCTCTCCTTAGACGAACTTTCTAGACATTTCCAATAATGTTATCCAATAATATTATTCGTATAATATGAATTATTGCTCCGATAATAGAAAATACTGTGTAATGACAATTTATTGAAACAACAGTAATATAAAATATCAATGCAGCAATTATTGAATCAATAAAATACTGAATAGTAATTACTGTAACAATTATTGAGTAGTGCCTTCTTACGTAAGAATCAATAATTGGTGCAATACCGTGTACTACTGTTCAACAACGCGTATTAGTGTGTTTTAACCACCAGATATTCCAACAGTATTAACGGTAACAACTACGTCGTTATTTATAACAACTTATACTTGTCATTTTCTTCATCCAATTGCTTTCCATTATGGGGCCCACAAAAGACTGCACCGTCGTACGAATATTCCTCGACAGTACGAATATTCACGACCAAACAAATATTCCCCGACAATAATGAATATTTTATAACCACTTGTTTATTCGAAATATTTGCGAATTTTACCCATAACTATCCACATTAATCAAATCAACCCTTACTATTTCAAAATAATAAATAGAGGAAAATAAATTTCATTTATTAATAATTTGGGGTCTTACAACTTAATTCTAGAATTTTTCACCAAAATTAATTATAAACCTAATTTCTGAATCAGTCACCTCTTAAAATTCATAACAACTCATTCGTTCATTTTTAACGGTTCAAAATTTGTGGACATATACTCAACTTATATATGTATAACATATCCAAAAATCACAACGATCCAACGGTCGGATTAAAAATTATAACTCACGCAATATATCGTAAAAATACTGATTTGATTTTTAATACATTTATTACGACAAAAATACTGATAAAACACCTCAACATTAAATCCATCATTTATATCCATATCAAATAAATATTTCCTTATCATATAAATCAATAATTAATTATTCACAAATAATATTACAGAATCATAATTATGACAATCAGGCCATTCTCAGGAAATAGGGGGTTTTCCAATAAGGATTTCTCCTTATTGGCGCGCAATTAGGTGACCAAACCTCTCTTTAGACAGAACTTTCTAGACATTACCAATAATGTTATCTAATAATATTATTCAAATAATATGAATTATTGATCTGATAATGGAAAATACTGTGAAGTGACAATTATTGAAACAATAATAATATAAAATATCAACGCAACAATTATTGAATCAATAAAATAAAATATTGAAAAGTAATTACTGTAACAATTATTGAGTAGTGTCTTCTTACGTAAGAATCAATAATTCAAAAATACTTTGTAATGCTACAAAGGTGTCTTCTTTACTTGTGACAGTATTCGTATTTTAACCACCGGTTATTCCAACAGTGTTCAGGGTAATAACTACGCCGTTATTTATAAAAACTCAAACTTGTCGTTTTCTTCATCCGATAGTTATTCTGTTACAAATGGTTGCGCCGTCGTACAATTATTCCCCGACAACAAGAATATTCCACGACCAAACGAATATTCTCCGACAAAAAATAAATATTTTATAACCACTTGCTTATTTTGTAAAATTTGCACATTTCACCCATAACCAAAGTATTATATCAAATTAACTTATTATTATTTCAAGATAATAAATTGAGAAAATTTAATTTTTATTCATAATAAGATGGGGTCTTACATATGACCATGGATTAATCGGTATAATCATGGTAGTAATGTTACAAATGATGTGGTAAAAGTCCTCATCGTTGGCGTAGTGCATTGATAGGCAGGTTGTTGGCATGATCATAACCATTGATGAATACACGAATATCCTTGGCAGTAGTGTATGGATAATTTGTGGTTGTGATACTAATGAATATCCTTGGTAGTAGTCACGGGGGATGATGTGGATTATTTATTAAGTGAGTCCCGTGATAAAAAGTGGTGAAAAACCTTTTAAATCATAAAAGATAGTAGATTTTATTCTTTACTTGACTCTTTTAATGGATTATTTGTTCCGCTGCAGTTAGACTTGATGTTTATTATATTGTATAAGTTTAACACTGTTAAAGGCTAACGATAATTTATTCTGTATTATATTAGTCATAATATTTCTTCTTGGGCTAGTTGAGCTCACCTTTTACTTTCATTGTTCTCTTGAGAATTGAGAACGTAGCGAGGACTAGTCGGGGAACGGAGTGACGGTCCAGATAATAGCATTAGTAGTCCTCACTATTCTGTTAAATAGTGTGATAATAAATATAATGAGGACTCAATTGAGTGTGGATATTGTCTAGATGATAATATTTGTATTAAAATTCATAGAATATGTTTTGTCGTATTTTACACGACTGTTGTATAATTAAGTTGTATTTGAATTTTGTACCATGTATTTGGTGACTCAAGATGGGTGATGTATACCTATTTTGGGGGCGTCACAGTTGGTATCAAAGCTTAGGGATATGATCTCTGGCTAAGATATGAGACAAGAACTAGGAGGGAAGAGACGGGGAATTCCTTCGCTAGTATGACCTACCTAAGTTTATTTGGTATTTAATTGGTCGGTCAGAGTATAGGGATAATATGTGATATGTTAATTAACCTTTGTTTTGTGACAGTATTTGAAAATGACATTCGAGAATATTGAGAACATCAATGGGGCACAGGAGACCGTTGAGTCTCCACAGATCAATAATTTGGATAATGTGCATCAGGAAGGCGACAATCCTCAGGCAAACAACAACACGGACCAGATAATGAACGATAAAATATTCAGAGGCTTTATGCAATTCATGCAACATCAAGCAAGAACGGCTCCTGTCCAAAATGCAGGTGGAAACACTGGCAACTCTTGGACGGTCACCGCTAAGTAGTTCAAGGGACTAGGACCACCGGAGTTTTTTGGAGAGCCAAAACCACTTAAGACGGAGACGTGGATAAAGCAGATCAATAAGATATTTGATGTCTTGGGAAGCTCCGATGAGCAAAAGGTTCCCTTTGCCACCTTCATGTTAGCGCGCAGGCGATTCTTGGTGGGAATCAGAAAAACTTACTCAACCCGCCACATGTGAAGATGTCTTGGGAGAAGTTCTAAGAAATGTTCAACGACAAGTACTTTCCCGAAAGTATTTGTAAGACCCCAATTTTTTTTTAAAATAAAATGGAATTTCCTTTATTTATTATTTTGAAATAGTAAGGGTTTATTTGATTAATGTGGTTAGTTGTGGGTAAAATGCGCAAATATTTTAAATAAGCAAGTGGTTATAAAATATTCATTGTTGTCGGGAAATATTCATTTGGTCGTGGAATATTCTTACTTTACTTCTGGGAATATTAAATGCATTGACCTAGCGATCTTATGTGGGCCCCATAACTGAAAGCGTTTGGATGAAGAAAACGACAAGTATAAGTTGTTTATAAATAATCTACGTGAGTTATTATTCACAGATTATCTTTGTTGGAATACCCGATGGTTAAAACACAAGAAGACACTCAGTATTGCACCAATTATTGATTCTTACGTAAGAAGGCACTACTCAATAATTGTTATAGTAATTAACTGCTCAATATTTTATTTTATTGATTCAATAATTGCTACGTTGATATTTTATATTATTGTTGTTTCAATAATTGTCATTGCACGGTATTTTTTATTATCAGATCAATAATTAATATTATTGGAATAATATTATTAGATAATATTATTGGCAATGTCTAGAAAGTTCTGTCTAAGTAGAGGTTTGGTCACCTAATTGCGCGCCAGTAAGGAGAAATTCTTATTAAAAATCCCCCTCTTTCCTGGGAACGGTCTGATTGTCAATATTATGATTCTATAATATTATTTGTGAATAATTAATTATTGATTTATATGAGAAGAAAAATATTCATTTTATGTGGATATAGATGGAGAAAATTTTTAATGTGACAATTGTTGAAAATTGATATTTTATCTTTTTCTGATAAAATAATTCATTTAAGTATATTATTATATTTTAATAATATAATAATGGTGATATTTTTACAATGAAAGTGTGATATATGAATAAATGAGGAGGAAGAATATTTTTGTTACAATAAATATTAAAAACATATTTTTCATTTTTTTGTGTGGAAAATGTGTTTTTGATGTGGTGGGCTAAGGAAAATTTGATTATAAATATATTATTTTATTAAATTTTCTGCTTTGGTGTTCTAAGCATTTTTCTATAAATAAGGTGCTTAGGTTAGAATTGAAAATCATAGAAAATCAAAGCCAATAGTGCAAGGAAGAGCGTTTGTCGTGACCTCCCAGAAAGCAAGGAACCCGAATGAGGTCATTACGGGTAAGCTTATCATAAACTCTAGCGAAGTTTATACCTTATTTGATACCGGTTCTACCCATTCTTTTATTTCTCCTACTTGCGCTCAACGTTTAAATTTGACTCCGGAGAAATTAGACTTTGACTTATCTGTTGAAACTCCATTGGGAGAAACCTTCATTACATCCACAGTTTATAAGTCTTGTTTGGTTCAAATCGATACCCTCACATTACCTGTCGATCTTATTTCATTGAAAATACTTGCATTTGACGTAATTCTAAGGATTGATTGGTTAACTACTCATCATGCAAAAATTGATTGTTTTCGTAAGGTTGTTAGCATTCATATTCCTAACTAACCTATTATGCGAATTCAAGCAACCAAACCATTAAAATCAATCACTGTCATCTCAATCCATAAAGCTATTCGTTTATTGAAAAACGGATGTCAAGCTTTCTTAGCTCATGTCACGGATTTAAATAAAAATACGTCAGTTTTGAATGATATTTCTATTGTTAATGAATTTCCGACTTATTCCACGAAGAACTTCCGGCTACCCCCCGGCGTGAAATTTAATTTTGTATCGACCTTGAACCCGAAGACAAAACCCATTTCCAAAACCCCATATCGAATGGCTCCTATTGAACTTCAGGAGTTAAAAACCCAACTGTAGGAATTGTTAGACATCAGTTTCATTCGTCTTAGTACATCTCCTTGGTGTGCTCCTATTCTATTCGTGAAGAAGAAAGATGGGAGAAAGATATCCATTGCCTCGCATTGATGACCTGTTTGACCAATTGCAAGGCGCCAAATTATTTTCAAAGATTGATCTTAATTCCGGATATCACCAATTGAAGATTAGAACCGATGACATTCCAAAAGACGGCTTTCAGAACTCGGTACGAGCATTATGAATTCCTAGTCATGTCTTTTGGATTGACTAATGCTCCTGCTGCCTTCATGGATATGATGAACCGAGTTTTCAAAGAATATTTGGATCACTTTGTAGTCGTCTTTATTGATGACATCCTCATATATTCCAAAAGCCGTGAAGATCATGAGCAACACTTGAGGCTGATACTTCAAGAAATGCGAGTTCTGGCTTGAGGAAGTAGCATTCCTTGGGCACGTGGTATCAAGTCATGGAATATCTGTTGACCCAGCAAAGACTAAAGCTATTCAAAGCTGGGAGCAACCTAAATCATGATCAAAATGCGTAGCTTTCTCTTAAATTATTTGGTTATTATCGGAGATTCGTAGAAGGGTTTTCTCGAATTGCTACTCCCTTAACTCAGCTGACTTAGAAAGATACAAATTCGGTTGGAACGAGGAATGTGAGAAGAGTTTTCAAGAACTCAAGAGAAGACTCATTTCAGCACCTGTTCTGACAATACCATCTGGCTCGGAGGGATTTGTCATCTACAGTGATGCTTCAGGCAAAGGGTTAGGATGTGTTCTCATGCAACATGGGAAAGTCATAGCCTATGCCTCTCGATAACTCAAAGAATATGAGAGGAATTATCCTACTCATGATCTAGAGTTGGCAGCTGTTGTCTTCGCACTTAAAATTTGGAGGCATTACTTGTATGGGGAGAAAGTGGAGATCTTTACGGATCATAAAAGCCTCAAATATTTCTTCACTTAAAAGAAACTTCGAGAATCTGACAAATGACGTTGGGCTTTGAATCTGTTGAAAGATTATGATCATACCATCCAATACCATCCTGGAAAAGCAAACGTAGTAGCTGACGCATTGAGTAGAAGATCATATGCGGGCACGAGTGCAATATTGTCAACGCAGAGGCCCATTTTATATGACTTGTAAAAGATGGAGATAGAGATAAAGACTCCAGGGACCCATGTGATGATGGTGAATATACGAGTAGAACCGACTTTAATCGATAAAGTTAAAGTCTTTCAAGCTACGGACTGGAGGTGATGCATATGAGGAAGAAAGTACAAGAAGGTGCTATCTTGGGAAGCTAGAATCGATGAAGAAAAAATACTTCGAGTCAACTCCAGACTTTGTGTTCCTAACGACCCTGATTTAAAGTATAAAATCATGATGGAGGCACACAACACACCATTTGTAATCCATCCTAGGAGTACCAAAATGTATCATGATCTTCGACATACATTTTGGTGGGGCAATATGAAGAGAGAGATAGCGCTATTTATCTCAAGGTGTCTAACTTGTCAATGAGTCAAGGCGGAACATCAAGTACCAAAAGGTCCATTGCAATCACTTGAAATTCGAAATGGAAGTGGGAGCACATTACCATGGATTTAGATTCTTGGTCTTCCCAAGGGTTTCTCAAGCATAGATGCAATTTGGGTCATTGTTGATAGATTGACCAAGTCTGCTTATTTTCTTACCAATCTGAAACTTATACACTTGAACGCGTCTTGCTCGTATATACATAAACAAGATTATAAGACTGCATGGTATGCCAGTATCCATAGATTCTAATTGAGACCAAAGATTCACTTCACGATTTTAGGTTAGTTTGCAAAAAGCTATGGGCACGGATTAACGATTTAGTTCGGCATCATCCTCAGACGGACGGACAATCAGAGAAGACTATTCAAACTCTTGAAGATTTATTAAGACTCTGTGTCCTTGACTTCAAGGGAAGTTGGGACAAGTTCTTACCATTGGTGGAGTTTTCCTATAACAACAGCTATCAAACAAGTATTGGCATGGCTCCATTCGAAGCGTTGTATGGAAGAAAGTGTTGTTCTCCAAAGATCTTTGGGATGAGGTTGGGTGAAGCAACGTTGTTGGGACCGGAGTTAAATGACGTATGACTACGGAAAAGATTCAAACGATCCGACAACGTATAAAAATCTCTACAAGAAGCGACAAAAGAGTTATCTTGATCTTCATCGAAAGGGCGTGGAATTGATATTGGAGATCATGTGTTGTTACGTGTTGCTCCATGTAAAGGAGTTCGAGGTTTAGAAAGAGAGGAAAGCTCGATCCTCGATTCATTGGCCCATTTTTAATCCTCAATCAAGTAGGGATCAGTAGCTTTATAGACTCGCTTTTCTGCTAGTATGTCTCGTGTTCATAACGTTTTTTATATATCCATGTTACGTAAATATGTGAAACGCCCGAACCACATTATTGAGTTAGAACCAGACGAAATAGCGAAAGATTTAACGTATGAAGAGGTTCCTGTTCAAATCTTGGATAAGAAGGAACATATTCTACGCTCCAAGGTTATACCTCAAGTCAAAGTTTTATGAAGGAACCACGATGTTGAGGAAATGACCTGGGAGTTAGAATCTAAAATGAAATCAAGGTATCCTAACCTCTTCGACATACCAGGTACGTACCCTAATTTCGAGGGCGAAATTTCATAAGAAGGAGAGATTGTAAGACCCCAACTTTTATGAATAAAGATGAATTTTCTATAATTATCATTTTTGAATATTATGGAATGAATTTGATATAATGTTATAGTTGTGGGTAATAGTTACAAATTTTGCAAAGTACGTAAGTTGTTATATAATATTATTAGATTGGTGGGGAATATTCGTTTTAACGGGGAATATTAAATGCGGCTCAAGACAATCATTAATGGACCCCACAACGGAATTATTATGGGATTGAGAAAATGAGAAAAATATTTTATGAAAATAACGGCGGAAGTTTTATCGTTAAGCTGTTGAAACACCCGATGTTAAAAATACGAGAATCTGGCGTGGTTGCATAGTAGCGCACGGTATTGATTATTGATCTTTACGTGAAAAGTCACTCAATTTTGTTAAATTATTGCTTGATGGTTGTTGCATAGTATCTCACGTTAATTGATTCAATTATTGTCTATATTTTATATATTATTAAATCAATATTTGAGACGAATGAAGTTATTAATATTATTATTTATAATATTAACGATGTCTAGAAGTTACGCCAGGAGAGGTTTGGTCACCTAATTGCGGCGCCAATATGGAGAAATCCTTATTGAAATCCCCTCTTTCACAGGAACGACACAGTCGATTAATATTGTGAATTATAATAAATGTGATAAATGTTGTTAAAAATATTGAGAGGATTTTTATGAAGTAGTTGTTGTAAATTTTACTTGTTATTTGGACCCCCCATTTACTTATTTTTCAAAACTGTAAGTAGAAGTTATCTCAGTTTTTGTTTATATATATATATATATATATATATATATATATATATATTATATAAGTTATTATGATTATTATTATTATATATATATATATATATATACATATAAGTGCTTGTGTGTGCTAATGTGAATATATATATATATGATGGTGATGGAAGTTGAAAAATGGGGGAGGGGTTCACGGGAAGTAAAGAAGAAAAAGAAAAGAAAGAGATGAAATGGGTGGTGGTGGAATGTTGATTGATTAATGTTAGTAGTTTATATTGATTTGGTGGAATCAATTAAAGTTTGGTGGGAAAGTGTACTATTATATATTATATATATGTATATAGTCAGGTTTGATTGAAAGTTTGCCAAGAGAATGATCACGGGAATACATCCCGTGAATTTAAAAGGATCATGTGTGTATATATATAATATATATATTTTATTTTATTTAAAAAATTTTGTTTTATTAGAATATTTTATAGTAAACCAATCTAGATCGTGAGTTTAAAAATAAATCAATCTGGACCGTTCATGTAACGACCCCAAAATAGGTCCATTCCATCCAATCCATTCTGAGTCGCCAAATACATGGTACAGAAAATAACTACAACTTTATTACAACAATTGTCGTGCAAAATACAACAACACATATACTGTGAGTTTGGATACAAATATATACCAAATGTGACACATGTCCCAACCGTGGACAACACCTCACAGTGACACCTTACATAAAGGTATAGTCAAAAACTGTTTTAGAAATTAGAATCTTTAGGAAGTGCTCAAGGAAACCTTTGTACATGGGAGGTCATGCGTATAGGTTATGATAGATATCATATGGCCACAGAATTATCCTTAGTTGACCCAATAGACCCCAAAGAAAAACGAGAAGATTACTATCATATTCTTCCCAATGGTGAGTCTTCTCTTGACATATCATTATCTCCACTGTCTCTAATTGGGTATTATACTCCAAACAAACACCAAGATTATATAGGTAGTGCTGGTAGATATACTCAGCAAGTGGATGAGCACAATCATGTCTTATGATGACTCGAGGTTGTATGTCATTAAACATCTTGTATAATAGTGACAAAACACCCTTCTAAAGTTGAATTCACCTCACCCTCAACATCTATAGACCATAGATTCTATTCCCCATTATTCCCCGCTTGTCCCAAATACACTTTTATTACAGAAATGAATTATGAAGCAAAAGGGTGAGCCTGACTAGCTCGATAAAAATATCATGACTAAAGATAATTAAATTATCAATAGCCTTCATCAATAATAAATCGAGAGATTTAGAACATATGATAGATGATAAAAAAAATTTCAACCATAGTTGCGGTTGGAACGAAGCGATCCATTAGAAGAGTCAAATAGACTATAAAAGTCTATTATCTTCTCCATGTTAAAGAATCCACCAACAATGTTTTATCCTGTAACATCAATCAACAATTTACATCCCACAATCACATGTATAACTTCATAATCGTAATTGTTGTTCTAAATTCCATTTCTCATTCGGAATGAAGATAATTTTCATCACTTGTCTTTACCGAAATATCAAAGATCATGGTTATACCAAATCACGGTTCTGTTCATAATCATACTAATAAATTCATCTTTGACTACGGGCCAAAGATATTCATCAACAGCTCATCTTTGCACTACAGCCAAAGATATTCATCAATGATTCATCTTTGCTACTGGACCAAAGATATTCATATCTCAAAGAAATACATAATCATTTCATAATTTATATAAACCATAATTATAACCATATATGTTGATCAATTCACCTTTGCACTTAAGCTAAAGATATTCAATTATAAATTCAATGGTCATGATCATACCAGTCAACAATTCAACTTTGCACTTTCGGCCAAGAGAACCTATAGTCACGATCATACCAATAATTTATCCATCTTTACACTCAAATCGAAGAAATATCATCATTAGGGTTATAAGAATGATATATAAAAACAATATAATCAACATATAGATTTAATCTCAAGAGTAAGATTCATAAATCAATGATTTCATAACAACTTAATCAAAATGTTATAAATCACTTAATAATCTCATAATCTAATATTATTAATACTACCACAATATTTTAATCATTTCTTAAACTTATAAACAATTTATTTTAATTGTTTACACTTTACTAATAAATGCATTTAATCATCTTAAAATGCCAAACTCATAAGATCTCATGACCAATAGCCAAAACCCTCATCAAAAATCTGCATATATCTCATATATAATTCTCAAGCCATAAAATCATATTTTCCAATTTTCTTAATTCACATAACATATTTAATTCATTTACTCATAACTAGAACATTTTCATGAAAAATACCAAATCAGTTTTAAAAATATTTCTTTTCTGAGATTTAGAAGAATATAGTCCCATATTGAATATATATTTTTCTCAAAATTTTTAAAATTCATTTACTATTTTTCACATGGCCAAAACCACTGAATATTCATACATTTATCATAAATTGTACTTTTATCCAAAAATTCCAAAATTCACAGGGTATACTGATATTATATAGATATACTTCCAATAAAAATTTTATTAATTTTGGAGTTAACCATAAGGAGTTATAAGCAGTTACTTTTAAAATAGTCTTTTCTCATAAAATCCATAACTCCTAATCTATACATCCAAAAATCGCCATTTTTGGACACAATCAACAAAACTCATCAAATTATTATTTCAAATTTTTTCAGAATTTTTTGAAGGTTCAGAAGAATTTCGAAATAATAACCCTTAAAATCCCTTATTATCCCTTACCTCAAAAGAGTAGTACCTCTGACTGGAATAACGTTGAACGAACTTGCACCATATAGCAATACTCAAAGTATACTCAAAATACTCACAAATAATCGCTCGATAATATAGAGAGAAAACTTGATTTACGGTGTGATTTTCAATTATAACCTAAGCACCTATTTATAGAAATTGCTTAGAACACCAAAGCGAAAATTTATTAAAATATTAATATATATATATATAATCTTCTACGCATGCCTAGAATCAAATTTTTAGCCATCAAACACATGTTAAAGATGCCCTAAACATGTCAAAAACGTTTTTCTTAATTAATTAATTAAAAACTCCAAAAAATGATAATTAATTAATCCAAACTTCAATAATTCATAATAAATAGCCCTTTTATCAGAAAATTCGAATCTCGCGAGTTTTATAGAAAATTCAATTCTCTACAACTTTACAGAAGAAAGTTTTTCCAAATTCCAAACAAAATTGACCAAAATCCACAAACGAAGCGATTTTACAAAGCTATAATCAAATTTCAGGTCAAAAAATGGGGTCCATGAGCATGTTTAACATGTTTTAAATATTTTTGGTAACAAAAATACTCCTTCTCATATACTCATATATCCCACATTCAATTTGTAAAAAATATCACCATTATTATATTATTAAAAATATAATAATATATTTAAATGAATTATTTTATAAGAAAAGATAAAATATTAATTTTCAATAATTTTCACATTAAAAATTTTCTCCATCTATATCCACATAAAATGAATATTTTCCTCATCATAAAAATCAATAATTAATTATTCACAAATAATATTACATAATCACAATATTGACAACGAGTGCGGTTCGGGAAAGAGGGGCTTTCCAATAAGAATTTCTCCTTCTTGGCGCCAATTAGGTGACCAAACCTCTCCTTAGATGAAACTTTCTAGACATTGCCAATAATGTTTTCTAATAATATTATTCAGATAATATGAATTATTGCTTCGATAATGGAAGATATTGTATAGTGACAATTATTGAAATAAAATAAAATATCAACGCAAAGAATTATTGAATCAATAAAATAAAATATTTGAATAAGAATTATTGTAACAATTATTGAGTAGTGTCTTCTTCACGTAAGAATCAATAATTGAATTGCAATCTTGTGTCTTCTTGTGTTTTAACCAATTTAGTATTTTAATAGTATTAATTGTAAATAACTACTGTGGTCATTTATAAACAACTTATATTTGTCGTTTTCTTTCATCCAATCGCTTTCATTATGGGGCCCACAAAAGATCTGGCAAGTAAATAATATATTCTACAAGCAATGAGAATATTCCACGACCAAACGAATATTCCCCAAACAACAATGAATATTTTATAGCCAACTTGCGTATTTTGTAAAATTTGCATAATTCACCCATAACTTTAAACTTTTATCAATTTAACCATTTACTAAATAATAATTATAAGAAAAAATTGAATAATTTTATTTCATAAAATTCGTGGTCTTACAGCTTAGAATTAGTTACTATTCACCCCATTCTCCTATAAATAGAAGCTCATTCCTTCATTATTTCTTACTTAATTCACTTTGAAACTCTAGAGAGAAACTATAGAGAGAAGAAGAAAAGTCTACTACTTCACTACTTCTATATCCGGTTTCTTAAGGTAAGGGGTATTATTTATTTCTTTCGTCTTCATGAAGAAACTTACATTATTATTTTTTTTTATTCTCATTGGAATAACTTTGTATCGTGGTCTACCCTATACTTGGTGAAATTCTTCTATTATTCCATTCTTTATCATTATGTTGAAATAACTTTTGTCTATGCGAAATCTGCATACATGGGTGAAATTCTTCTGTTATTCCATTCTTTATTATTACATTTGGAACATCCATGCATGCATTTACGCATGACTGGTTCCGTTATTTATTATTCTCATTGGAATATCACAGCCGGTGCAATTTACTTTGACTTTGTTCCGTTATTTATTATTCATTGGAATATCACATCTTTGCGTTTACGCATGACCGGGTTCCGTTATTTATTATTTTGTTGGAATAACTCGTCATGCGGTCCTATCGCATGCCTGGTGATTTCTTTTGTTATTCCATTCTTTATTATACACGAATTGGTTAAAGTTTTGACTTACATACTCCATGAAATTAGTGGAATATCCTTGATATTTGCGCTTCATCCATATCTTTTCATGGAAATATTCTTCTCGAGCATTCTTGAATTTTACTCTCTGAAAGAAGTATCATGTTGACAATTTGGGCGTTATTGGTTCCCGGATAAATTAATTCTTGAACTTGTTTCTTTGAATTCTTATATCATTGTCATCATCCTCATATTTATATTATGTTGAAAGTCATCATGGCACAGTGCATAGATGGACTTGGTATGATTATGACCGAGGATTAATCGGTATAATCATGGCCAGTAATAATGTTACAAATGATGTGGTAAAGTCCTCATTGGACCGTAGTGCATTGATGGACGAGTTGTTGGCAGATCATGACCATTAATGAATACACGAATATCCTTAGTCATGCATGGCATGGATAATTTGTGGTTGTGATCTTAATAATGAATATCCTTGGTCCTAGTCTTGAGATGATGTGGATTATTTATTAAAATTTGAGTCCCAAATGATAAAAGTGATGAAAAACCTTTAAATCATACAAGATAGTAGATTTTATTCTCTACTTGACTCTTTTAATGGATTGCTTGTTCATCACGCAGTTAAACTTGATGTTTGTTATATTGTATCGCTTTTAACATTTGTTGAAGGCTAACGATAATTTATTACAGATTATCTTAGTCATAATATTTTTTTTGGGCTAGTTGAGCTCACCCTTTTACTTTCATTGTTCTCTTGAGAATTGAGAATGTAGCGAGAGACTAGTCGGGGAGCGAGTGTCGGTCCGGATAATAGCATTAGTAGTCCTCACTATTCTATTAAATAGTGTGATAATAAATGTAATGAGGACTCAATTGAGTGTGGATATTGTCTAGATGACAATATTTGTATTAAAACTCACAGCATATGTTTTGTCGTATTTTACACGACTGTTGTATAATTAAGTTGTATTTGAATTTTGTACCATGTATTTGGCGACTCAAGATGGGTAATGTATACCTATTTTGGGGCGTCACAGCAACAGGCTGCGCACTTTAGCGATGTGGGGTCGGTGAGGATGGTAGATGGGGAAGGCATGAACTCGTCGCATCGTCCAAAGCGTGGCTGCCTAAGTTGGCAGCGTGGTTATTGAGACACTCCTTGTTGGACAGAGGATGAAAAATTAAACATGGGTGGAGTAGCGATGGAGATTCCGGCGAGAACCATAATCGCTGCAAAATAGAACCATCATAAAATAAAGGAGCCCAACAATATCTAATGTTTAGAATGAACAATAAGCACTGATTTGATTAGATTAAGAGCTCTAAAACTACCGAATTGCCCAAAAACAGAACCACAACACCCCAGATCTAATTTAGGAAAGATGAGCAATAAGCTTAAATAAACCAGATTCGGAAGAAACAAGGAGACCAACATCGAAATGCAGATCACCATCAGAAAGCCATCAAGATCCAAACCCCCAAACCATAATCCCAAAAATAAAACCCCCCGCTTTTGTGTTGGTGTGATGTTGATGATGGCGGTTCCGAGCATGGGTGATGTGGTGATGATGGACTAGTGTGATGGAGGAAGATGAAATCGTTTGCTAGATCTAATCAGTTTGGGTTTTATTTTTGTTTAAATTTTTTTTAAGTTAATATAAAATGTTATATTACTCTTTTGTCCTTTAAAGTCAATAAAATAATTTAAAGATTAGCCTTTTTTAACACATAAGCATTGTATTGCCACGTGGCCATGCCACGTCAGCAAATTCTGACGTGGCAGGCCCAATTGAATGCAAGTAGAAAAAATTAATAGTTTAATCATCTAATTAACAAAATTGAAAGGTAGATCACCGAAGTGGAATATGACTCATAGTTTAGGATAGTAATTCATATTTAAGCCTAAATAAAAATGAGTCTTGCCTTAATTATTCTATCTTATCACATTAATTTTTATGTTAGTCACAATTTAATTTTGTCACATGTTGGTAGGTGTAGCGACCAAATCATAAACAAAACTCAAATCAGGATCTGTTTGTTGCTAGCAAACGTTTACAGATCACGATTAGGTTATTATCCTGAGGAGGAAAAAGAAGATCAACCAAAGGCTAGACAAAGTCAATTCTACATCAAAATTGAAGTTTGAATCAGTTATTCTACTCCAATTATTAGCCAGAATATTTCAACTGATTATTTTTAACGAATTTATGTTAATTTATAAAATACGTCTAGAATTACATGTATGAAATAACAAATTGAGTAGTATGTATGCATATTTGACTAATTTTATACGAAGACATATTAATGCATAATTAATATTGACAAATTTTGTGTGAAAATTTAGACTAATATTATGGAATAATTGGTGCTTATATACGTATATATATTGAATAATTGGTCATGCATATCTTTATACATGGAATATTATTGATATTGTTTTTAATTTATGTTTGTATTTTTATGTAAAATATAAAGAATTGACTGCATGGACCCATTGAATTATTCTTTAAATTGCTACAACAGAATACCTGAAAAATAACTAAAATTATAAATCTCCCTAAGAAATTTAGTATATCGAAATTAATAAAGAACTTGAGTATTTACAGAAACTAACTTATTATTAATATTTAAGATTAAAATTTATTTTATTAATGTATTAAATAATGTTAATATTTAACAATATTATAAGTGGCAAAGAATATTAATAAAATTTTAATGTTAAATATTAGTAATTTAGCATTTATAATAAACTAACTTATTATTAATATTAAATATTCTAATAAATTCTATTTATTGAAGATATAAAAATTAAATGTATTTATAAAAAATCAAGAATGAATAATTAAACCTTTAAACTTTATTAATATATTAATGAAAACCAATGTATTATAATTTATAAATTACAATAATGAATAAGTAAAAATTTATAATTCACTGATGAATAATTATAACTTTAAAATTTAAAATTATAAATAATTAAATAAAGAATCAAGTCAAGTAGTCTCAATTCGGACCAGGACATGACAGGTCCAAGGCCAAGTCAGATCAGACGTTTTTATAGGGGCGCAGATCAACTAGATCAAATTTTTATCTTAAAATAGCAAATTTTTTCAAGTCTTCTAAATCAGGTCTAACTAGTCCAAGCTTTAAACAGGTCAAACTTTGATCAAGCCGGACTTAAGTTGTGTTTGATAAAATTAGTTGTTAAGATTTGAATAGTTTAGACATCTGAATAATATAGAGTATCTAAATAGAATTGTATCTGAATGAAAAAAATGTTATTTAATAATTATTTTTTCAAAAATATCTAAATAATATGTTTTTACTATTTTAACCCTTCTTTCTTCTTCTTCTTCTCCTTTCTTATTCTCCATCCTCCCCATTCAACCATCCTCGCCATCTCCGCCTCTTCCCTTACCCCACCCCTTGCCACTACCTCCTCCCTCCCTCCCCTCTTCACGCCCTCGCCTTGCTTGCCCTTGCCCACCACCCCACCCACCCCTACCCTGAGATCCGGTGGTGCGATGGCGATCTGGAGGTCCGTGTGGTGATATGGTGGTGATCTGGTGGTGGTCTGATAATATTGAAGAAGGTATTTGTGTCTAAAAAATAACAAAGTCATTAAGAGACATGTCTGAATAATTTATATTTGATTTTCTATCTCAACCATTTAAAAGGCATTCAGAGGTAACAAAAAAAACAAATAATATTTACCCTCTTAGCGAATAAGAGGTGGTCTATTAAGACTTCTTAAGAGGTAAACAAACAACACCTTAGACAAAATCAAGGTCAAGCTGCGGTATTTTTATGCATCCCTAGTTCGAAGATATGATATTTTTCACAATTTTAATGTGCAATATGTAAATACCACTTTGGAAATTGTGATCTAAACCTAAATTTGGGCTATATATCCGAAATCTAAGCATAGTTATTCATTTCATCTAGAAATCTTTATGCAGTGATTTCTCTTTGTACGTACGGATATGCGTATTTATATTACTTGTGGATTTTCCCCTTGGCGAATAAGAGAATCTTTAAGGTTTCTAAAATTTTCCTTTTTGGAAATTTGAAAGGTACAACTGGATGTTAAAAAGAGCCAACCAGGTACAACTGGATGTCATAGAGACCCGAGGGGCCCGAAGATTTTTTTTTTTTTTTTTTTTTTTTTAGGTTATGAAATTTTGACATTTATACTTTGGAATTTAGATCCTCTCAACATTTATAATAAAATAAAATAAGATATGTATTGATATTTTTTTCAAAAATTACAAGAATGTACTTACTTTATTCCAAACATATGAGTAAATTGTATTAATTTAAGTTAATATGAAATATAGACAAATTCATAAATTTATTGCTCTTCTTATTTTTGATTATTATTATTATTATTATTATTATTATTATTATTATTATTATTATTATTATTATTATTATATGAATATCAATCAAATTTTACGACTTCTTTCGCTCCACTTTTTCGCACCTAACCCGTGTTGCATTTTTAAATTAGAGACGAAAAAATAAGTTAGGAAGAAAAAAAAAATATCTTCCTCATAATAGGCCAGTAAAATAGGCAATTGGATATTTTAAAGAATAATGCTAAAAACATAAATTATTTTACAAATATTTTATAATATACTTACCTGACATACTCCACCTAACCATATTAATGTCAAATATATTTAAATTAAAATGAATATAAATATCATAAATTTATCTAAAAATATTATTAATTATAAATTTTATTATTTCAAAACTTAAATAAATTAGGTTAATTTAAATTTAAAAATATCTTAAATATATTTTTAAAAAGTCTTTTATAGTTTAAACCTAAATTTGGGCTACATATCCCAAATCTAACCATAGTTGATCAAGAAATCTTTAGTGAGTGAAATATAAATGTGCGTACGTATACGCATTCGCGAACAAGAATCATTAAGGTTTGTACGTAGCTTCTAAATATTATTTTTCAACTAGTTTTAATATGCATGTTCATCCTTACGAACGAAAAGGCAGTTGAAATTATTGAGTAAAAATAATATTATTAAAATAATATAAAAGTGATAAAATGTCTCCAAAACAATTGCTAATTCTTGAATAAAGATATTAATCAGTGGATGTCCGCAGGACTGATATGATGCTTTTGTTTTATATTTACTATGAAATATCTTATCCTAATTGTACGTACTATGATAGAGAAAGTGCCCTTGATATTTTTTAAATTATTTTTATGTACTACTTCCTTTTTAAAATATAATTAAGAATATTATTAATCTTCTAAAGTCATTTTCAAATATAAGACATTTTTATGAATTTCTTTAATTTTAGTTGATTGTAAAATTTAGAGCAAAGTTATTTACACATGTATTTTGGATATTATTACATGTTTTTTTCAATTGTGATATTCATATGAGAAATGATCATATAAAAATAATAAAAGTACATTATAAATATTAGTTTTCAAAGATTTATTATTTGGAATTATTATTTATACAAGTTATCTCTCACGCAAGTGTGAGACATATTTACTAAGAATCTTGTATAATTATCATTTTTCTTATTATTACATAAATTTTAATAAATCTTCCTAATTTTAAAAAAATTAATAATAATTGGAAGAAAAAAAAGTGTTGTATTTGGTGAGTTTGAAATCGAGTGGGCATCATAAATGTCAAAACGTGTCTTGGCACAGATGATAGGGAGGGAGTGCATAATATAATTTCATAAAATTCCAAAGAATGACTCATTAGTAGTAGTTGGGCGTGAAGGGGACTTTCTGTCATTTCGCACGTAACACGTCTTGTAGTTTAAATAAAATAAGAGGTTGTCTTAAAATTTGAAGTAGATAGAAAAAGAGAAAAACAATACTTATTTGACCCAAAAAATAAGTGATGGATTAGTATAAAGTTTATTTTTAAATAAATTGATTAATTGATAAATAAAATATTGATATACAAACAAAATTTTATGTGTGTCGGTTCAAAAATGAACTGCATGGTAATCTAATCCAAAAAATACTAGTAATAAAAAAAAAGTTTTTAACGTTTGTTACTTACTAGCTAGGGATGTAAAGTACCGTTTGTTTAGAAATTTGAATGAAACCGAATGGGCCGAATTTGAATGGTGAATCCAAGCGATGTATTTGTTTTGGTTTGAATGACTGAATCGGTAAGATGGACGAGCTGAATGGCTAAGTCAAATTTTTTGAGCTGAATGGCTGAATGAGCAGCTGAATAAAATAAAAAAAAATTAAATTAATTATTATATTAAGTAGTATTAAATAAATTTACAACAATTTTAAATTTTTTTTAGAAGGGTAAAATAATAAAGTTTTGTCATTCAGATGTTTCAGACATGTCAATTATCAAATAATTTTTTCAAAGGTATATCCCCACCGCGTATGTAGAGTGAAGCAGTTGGTGGGATAAATAAGAATTTGGGAGTTTTTGTCTATTGCATAAAAGTGGTGGGAGTTCGTTCCCCATCATTCTTTTGATATAATTTTATTCGGCGGGGCGGGGTGGGGAACCAGAAAAATATCACTAGCCAGAATTAAGATATGACAGTTTTGCACAATTTTAATGTCCAATAACCATTTTTGGAAATTTGAAAGCTACAACTGGATGATAAAAAGAGCCGACCAGGGACGGAGGAGAGGGGGCATAAGGAACCGGGAGCTTTATAATTACTAAGTTAGATCCTCTCAACATTTATAATATATATATATATATATATATATTGCTATATTCACCCAAAATTACAAGAATGTACTTTATTCAAAATATAGGAGTTATTTTATTAATTTAAGTTACTATAAAATATAGATAAATTCATAAATTTATTGTTTTTTTTCTTATTTTTAGGTTATTATTATACGATCAAATTTTATAATTTCTTTTGCTCTATTTTGTATGCCATAAAAAATCAATCCTCTTTGACCTTACTAATTAAATTTTTTATGATTTTATAATATTATATGTCGATCAGTCCTTTCAAGATAATATTTGTAAATCAATATTATTATTATTATTATTATTATTATGTTTAGTGTGTTTTATTTTCCTTATTTTCTTATGAACTGACAAAATTTCAAACAAGTGATTCATCATATAGTTATGTTTTAATAGAAGAGAATATAATGAAAGGTTGCAGCTGGAAAAAAGACAAAAAAAAACAATGCTTTTTTATTTGACCCAAAAAATTCTTCACATTTTTTATATTAAAAAAAACGAAACAAAGAAAAGTGAGTTATTTCCTTTTCTTCTCTTCGCTTCTTTTTTCAAAAAAAACAAACTCCCAGACAGTGATGGGAGCTCCCTCTCTCTTATGTCCCTACTTTGAAACATCTTCCTTGTTAATTATTAATTCGGGAAAAAAACAACCAAAAAAAATATCTTCCTTAGATATTTTTTTAAGGTTCTAATTAATAGTACTTTTGTTTTAAAGTACGTATAAGATTAATATCAAATAAGTTAATTTTAAATGTATTTAAATTTAAAATTAATATAAATATCATAAATTTACCTAAAAAATATTATTAATTATAAAAAAAAAAAAAAAACTTAAATAAATTATGTCAATTTTAAAATTAAAAATATTTTAAATTAATTTTTAGAAAGTCAATATTATATAGTCTAATAATTTAAAACCAAAGTAGTACTAAAATCTAACCATAGTAATTATGAATCATTTCATCAAGAAATCTTTATTCAGTGAATTATACATGTATATACGTACGAATATGCGTATTTATATTACTTTGGAATTTTCAACAAGGTTCTTTAAAGTTTCTAGCTTCTGATCTGAATTATATTTTTCAACTACTTACTTTTAAGATGCATGTTCATCCTTACGAAAAGGCTGGCCTGCAGTTGAAATTATAGAGTAGAAATGATACTATATGTATTTTTGGATATTTTTACATTTTTTTTTTTCACATAAAATTAATATTCACTTTATGAGAGAAGAATATGTCAAAATATAAAAAATATATTTGAAAATATGAGTTCTCTAAAACAAATTGCTAATTCTTTTGTTGTATCAGTATCTCTCTTCTTCATTTTTTTTTTTTTTTTTGCTATATTCGACTGAAATTTTTAATATTCTTATCAAAAGATAAGAATTAGTAAATCTCAAAATCTCATGCATTGAGTAATTTTTTTAATATTGAGACGAGAAACTTGGTATCCTTCTTGTTTTAGTTGAAGAAGATGATTGCGTGGTTAATTAGTAGGTAGGAAGGAAAAGTAAAGCCATTATCGTTGTAGTGCGATGGAAAGATGAATAAAGATACTATTAATTAGTGGATATCCGAAGGAGTGATATGATGCTTTTGATTTATACTATTATTATTATCTAAGAAATATATATCTTATCCTAATCGTACTATGATACAGAAAGTAGTCTCACTAACCATTTTTAGTTATATCACCTTTGATATTTTTTAAAATATTTTTATGAGATAAATAACAAACAAAAAAAAAGGCAAAATGTAGTATTTTTGTTTTAAAATATAAGAATATTATTAATATTTTAAAGTCAACTTAAGATATTTTTAAATTTAAAATTGATATGAATTTTTTTAACTTTAGTCAATTACTTAATACACGATTTATTATTGAGAATTGTTATTTCCACAAATAAAAATTAATATTTTCACAAAATCTCTCATATAAGTGTGAGATTATTTATTATTTATTTGAAAAGAATTTTGTGTAATTATCATTTTTATTTTTGAAAATATTAATTCTCTTGCTATCTTATGACTTTTAATAAATCTTCCTAATTTTGAATTTAACAATAATCTTAAATTAATTTTTTTTTAAAAAAAATATGTGGTTTTGGTGAGTTTGAAATCGAGTGTCCCAAAAGTAGGCATCATAAATGTCAAAACGTGGCTTAGCACAGTCGATAAGGCAGGGTCACTGACGTTACGTGACAGTTGACACCGCTCGGGAAGTTCCAAGTTATTGTACGGAAAAAATATATATATAAAAAAAAAAAAACAATTTGTGCGATTTCTACCGCTATTATATAAATCCCAGCCTAAACTAGAAAATATTTACTTGCATGCCATGTAGAAATATCCCGATTGAAAAAAGTTTCTGGACATGCCCTTGTTTGTTACGAATGATTCCGGTTAGTCATTATGGAATTCGAGACTTGGATAGGAACTTGGAGACAAAAATTAATGGCCAATAATTATAAAATATTGTGATGACTTTATATATATATAAAATTCTTTTTAACAGAGAAAATGCACTTGAAAGAAAAAGAATCCCTTTAAATATTAGTGCCTGCCTGCCATACATGCTTACTGTGAATTGTTGGAGGGAGGGAGGAAAGAAGATGGTTTGTTTGTTTCTCTAAAAATAGTAGAATTATAGAATATGCTATTAATTGTTATCTTTCACTACAAAATGGTAGATGTTGGAAATGGGATTTCAAACTTTAAATATTAGAGTATTTTGAGGTTCAATTAAATGAGGGATTCACATTTTAAAAATGTCGGGTCTTTGCACTAATGTGTTCTCCTTCGTGAGCAGTATAACTTGGTATATTTATGTGTTCAAACCCATTAAAAATTGAATGAGAAAATTGACTCTAAAGTCACCTACTTGAAATGCTGTAAAATAAAAAAGTCTCACATAGGGCATTAGAGGAAAAAATAAAGAACATATATATGAGATGTTTGCTCAATGGAAAGGGCCCCAAAGGGCACCCCACTTTTGTGGAAGGAAGAGAACCTAGCCAAAACTTGGTTCAAACCCACACGCGCGCTGTCGTCCGATCAGGCAGGGCTCGGGCTCGACCAGGTGGGTCGGGTTGTAATATATATTTTTTAGGCAAAATTTGTTTAATAATTTTGATCATGATACTACGCCATTTTGACAAACCAACGGTAAGTTTTATTTTCGTCCCGTTCTGTTTATGCAAGATATTCCCGTTCTTTCTGTTCCTTCCGCTCGCTCGCTTACCTTCCTCGCTTCAGAAAAAGCAGTCCCGTTCCACAATCTGCAGTCCCCGTTCTGCAATAGATTTTTCGTTCCCATACAACAATATTTTCCCGTTCCGTTTCCGTTTCTGCAATAAGTTTTCCCGTTTCTGCAATAAATTGTGCAGTAAGTTTTTCCTATTTTCTCTTCATGCATGCATCATTAATATTCATATAAGTTCAGTGCATAACATATAATTTGGTTCGAAGTGTTCTTAATTTTGAAGTGCTTCTAATTGAGAACTGGAAATCCGTTTTATCTTGGGAAACAATTATTCAATTAATCCTTAGCACCTGTGAGGGAATAAATTTGCTTTAAGGAGACTTTGTGAATTCAAAGGACTCGAATTTATTTGTTTATATTTTTTCTGTGTTATTATATATATATATATATATTCTGTTCTATTTTATTATATTTATATATATTAAATAATAATACTATATATTATGGAATAACAGTAGATTACTGAATATTTAATTACTGATAATAGAAATTAGTTGTATCTTATAATTTTTTGTTTAATATAAATTATTTGATTACTGATCGATAAAATATGTAACGCCCCCAAGATAGGTATACATTACCTATTCTGAGTCGCCAAATACATGGTACAAAATACAAATATAATCATTAATTATACAACAGTCGTGTAAAATACGACAAAATACATGCTGTAAGTTTTAATACAAATATTGTCATCTAGACAATATCCACACTCAAATTAGTCCTCATTACATTTATTATCACACTATTTCAAAGAATAATGAGGACTACTAATACTATCAACTGGACCGTCACTCCATTCCCCGACTCGTCCCAGCTATATTCTCATTTCCTGAAGAGAACAGTGAAATAAAGGGTGAGCTCAACTAGCCCAGTAAGAAATATTATGACTAAGATAATGCAGAATAAATTATCATTAGCCTTCAACAATGTTAAACTGATAAAATACAATAGACATCAAGTTTAACTGCAGCGAAAAAAATAATTCATTAAAAGAGTTAAGTAGAGAATAAAATCTACTATCTTTTATGATTTAAAAAGGTTTTTCATCACTTTGTATCGCTGAGACTCAGCTTAATAAATAATCCACATCATCCCTGCACTACGGCCAAAGATATTCATTAGGGTCACGACCACAAATTATCCATGGACTACGGGCTAAGGATATTCGTGTATTCATCAATGGTCATGATCATGCCAACAACTGTCCATCAATGCACTACGGGCCAATGATGACTTTTACCACATTATGGTCATGATTACACCAAATAATCTCTGGTCATAATCATACCAAGTCCATCTATGCACTACAGGCCACAGATAACTTTCAAAAATATGATGATGACAATGATATAAGAATTCAATAAAACAAGTTCAAGAATTAATTTATTCAGGAACTAATAACGTCCAAAATTATCAACATGATACTTCTTTGTAAAGTAAAATTCAAGAATGCTCAGAAGAATATTTTCATGAAAAGATACTGGATGAAGCGCAAATATCAAGGATATTCCACTAATTTCATGGAGTATAGAAGTCAAAACTTTAACCAACTGAGTATAATAAAGAATGGAACAACAAAAGAAATCACCATGTTTGCGGTATTTCATAGGCAAAGTTATTCCAACGAATAATAAATAACGAGAACGGTCAAAGTGAAATTCAAGACCGGCGAATGTTCAACGATGTAATAAAGATAAAGATCAATTCAGTCCCAAGAAACGCATGTACATGTGATATTCAAAATGTAATAATAAAGACGGAATAATAAATACTAGAACCAGGTCCGGCGTAAATGCACAGATAGGATATTCCGATAGAATAATAAATACAGAATAATAAATAATGGAACCAAGTCCGGCGTAAACACACAGACAGGATATTCCGACAGAATAATAAAGACAGAATAATAGAAGAATTTCACCAAGTATAGGGTAGCAGGCAGATATCTGAGTTATTCCAATGTAATAATGAAGAATGGAATAATGAAGTTCTCTTTATGAATACAAAAGAAATAACACCCACTTACCGTAAAAAAGAAACTTGATATCGAGAGTAGTGAAGTAGCGTAATACTTTTCTTCTTTCTCTCTATAGTTTCTCTCTAGAGTTTCAATTGAATTCGTAAGAAATAATGAAGGAAACATAGTAACTAATTCATGAACGGTCCAGATCGATTTACTTTAATTGGACGGTCCATATTTAAAGCAAAATTTTTTAAATAAAATAAAATATATTCTATTTATAATTAAATTAAATAAAACAAAACTTATTATAATATAAATATATATATAATAACCATAATAATACTACTTCCTTGACTTCCCCCAAAAAAAAAAACCCCTGAATGCACTCAACATATATATATATATATATATATATATAAACCACATGATGTACTTTTATATATATATACATATCACAATTTGCAATACTCCTTCCCGTGATTAATCTGAAATCATCCAAGAATTTCATTTCCTTTCTTTTAACATACGTGGCCCCACCTTTACAATAATAATAATAAAAAATACTGAATAACTTGCTACCGATTATTTTAAAAAAATGGGTAAATGGGGGGTCCAACAAATACTTCATAAAAAAAAAGTCCCCTCAATATTTTTAACAACATTTATCATCATTATTATAATTCACAATATTAATCGACTGTGTCGTTCCTCAGAAAGAGGGGCTTTCAATAAGAATTTCTCCTATTAATACAAGAATTAGGTGACCAAACCTCTCCTTGATGTAACTTACAGACATCGTTAATATTGTAAATAATAATATTAATAACTTTGTCGTCTCAATTATTGATTTAATAATATAAAAAAAATATCGACAATAAATGAATCAAATAACGTGAGATATTATGCAACAATTACAATAGCAATAATTGAACAAAACTAAGTGACTTCTCACGTAAGCATCAATAATCAATACCGTATGCTATTATGCAACCACGCGTATTCCTGTACTTTTAACATCGGGTGTTTCAACATTTAACGATAAAAACTTCCGCCGTTATTTTCATAAAAATATTTTTGTCGTTTTCTCAATCCGACAATAATTCCGTTGTGGGGTCCACCAATGATTGTGCCATCGTACGAATATTCCCTGTTAAAACGAATATTCTCCAACCAATCGAATATTATATAACAACTTGCATACTTTGCAGAATTTATAAATACTACCCATAACTATAACATTATATCAAATTTATTCCATAATATTCAAAAATAATAATTATAGAAAATTCATCTTTATTCATAAAAGTTGAGGATTTACAAAATAGTTGTTACAAGTGTTCGGTATAAATTCAATATTACAATTTACCTTTTACTAAAATGTTCATTTTCTAATTTATGTCAAATAATTCACTAATTAATTAATTTTTGTTAAATAAAATCAACTGTCCAAAATACGGTATAACTAGTTAATTCAGTAGTATTTAATAAAATATATTTAAAGTTTTATTACTATTGTAAATTAATAATTTATAATATATTCAATTATTATTACAAAAATAAAGACTAATTAATTAAGTCAAATTAAGTACAATAATAAACAACAACAACAACAACAAAAAGATGAATAAGCACAAATTAGAACATTTATATATGTCCATATCATTAAAATAAAGAAAAGTGTGCTTGATATATGGCCCTATTTGCTTAATTGATAATTGCTAAACTTTTTTATAATTATGTATAAATAATGATATTTATGTCTAATTTACTAAAATATGATGGAGTTTTTTTTCATGGAAAGATCTCAAGATGTACCCCCTATTTTCACTCGAGGTAGACTTGACATTTTATTGGGTACGTGCATGGTTATCGATCGGGAGAATATAAGATTACAAATATAACAAACTATTTCAGATGATCTGTAACAAACACTCTAAAAGTAATAATATTTCTTTTCATGCAATACATGTTTTAAATTTTGTGTGAAACTCTATTTTTCCTTTTAATTTCTTTGTTTATATGTTGTTGTAAATTTATGATGTCATCTATATATTAACATGAATATTTATTTATTTTCCATGCTAACAAGGAACTTACTCAACTATATATACATCACCATTGAGTGACAAACAGAGTCGGTCTTGGATTTTACAAGGCCTAGGACAAAAAATTTCAAGTGTACCCCTTTTAGAGGCGGTAAACGGGCGGGTGGATCGGGCTCGGGCCGGGTCCAAAATGACCTTGGTCAGTAGAACCATGAAACTTTCCTTTATTTATTTATTTATTTGCAAAATCTTACTACACCAAAAATAGTAATAATAATAAATATTAAAAATAATAAAATAATTTATAATAAACAATATTTCTAATTACCTACATTAACTACATATCTCAATCAATTAAAATTCTAATAGTATTATAAATTATTTTCAAAGTATATAATCAAATTTAATTTTTTAAAATTAATATAATTTATTTAACTTTTAAAAATATCTAGGATTATTACATATCTACTGTATACAAGGATTGTTACAAAATAATTCTATTTGGTACTTGATTGTGACTTTTTTTGAAGGCGTATTCAACACAAGACACATAATTTACACTATATAACTATATAAAATTCACTATATATTAGTACTAGTTTGTTTATATAACTATATAAAATTCACTTTAATATCTTTTTTGTTAAAGGTTAATTACTATCTCGAGAGCAGCTTTTGTCCTCACTCGGCCATATATTAAGTTCAATTGTCGTATTTTTATTTTAAATGGATATTTATGAAATATCATTAATTATGTACAATAATTATACAATTAAATGAAAATTTAAATATGGATAAATTTTTTTATTTTTTTTTATTTTTAATATACATAAAAAGTCAACTAAATTTTTATCATATTACTTGAGGAATAATAAATATAATATTAAAACTCATAATCAAAAATCAAAATAGGACTTTTGTGTTTTCTTAAGTTGTTAGCATCTATGATACAGAGATGTGTAATATAAACAGCTTCTTAATTAAGTATGCCTTATTTTGCAGTTAAACTGTGAATCAAATATTTATTCTCGTCAGTTAATACAAAATATTTTAAATTTTACAATTAAACCGTGAATCAAATATGAACTAAGAGGGTTGAAGGATTTTTTCTTTTTCTTTTTTTGTGGCTAAGAGTCTATTTTGATTCTCCATATCAATTTATTGATTTATTTTATATTATATTTTATAATTATTTTTTTATTTTTTTATACACATATACATAATTTTTAAAAAAATTTGGGCCTTCCTCAGCTTTGGGCCTGGCGATCATACTGGTAGACTCCTTGAGTAGGCTTACTCGTGACAAATCCAAAGGAAAAAGGGATTTCGACAGTTTTACAAGTGTATTTGATAGATAAAGTGTATCTTCTCACACGAATTATAAGATGAGAGTTATTTAATTAATTTCAACATTAGAAAAAATAATATTGTTAATGCCAAGATCTTCTCCGACGTCCCAATCACGTAAGACGTCCTGATCCTGTACAGTAAACACGATCAACACCAAAAGCTTAACGGCTTGAATCGTCGGATAGCTCGAGCGTGAGAGAGTTCAAAGACTTGTTCACAAGGGTTAACAATGGAGGATAATAATATCTAGTGTATTGAGAGAGAATTATCAGTTGTTAGTGTGTGTGTATATGCGTCTGCTTTGTTTGAAGACTTCCTTGCTAGGTATACTTTCTCTCGCTCGGTTTACCGTACCACCCATCGTCAGTTCGACACATCCCCTACTCCTCGGTGATTTACTTGCGATCGCATGTAGTCATCACCTTTCTCATGCACTGTTTATGCCGTCGGCCGGTTATAATCTCATCCACATTAATGATTTGCAGTTACAACAGTCAACCATAATGCTTTTTCATCATTACCGATCAAAGTTGGAGATATTAAAATATCTAACGGGTTGACCCACTGATCCGACCCGATCCTGTAAGGACTTAACAGAAATAGGATAATGACTAGGCCAAATAACATTAAGACCCACTGGACTAACAAAATAAGCAGGCCCAATCCATTCGGCCCAATAGGAGAAATATCATGACCCAACATTGCCCCCTAATTTTTTTTATTAAATAAGACGTTTAATAGAAAACTATAAATGGTCCATGATATTATAGGACCTGATAGGATTGAAATGGGCCCAAAATAAAACTTACCCAGACCCAAACGGAAATGAATTAAAATCATAAGGCAAATTAAAAATCGGAAACCCAATTGAAAGGCCTAACCACAACTAATATCTCGAATCTTGAATTGACGCCTTTGCCGTTTGAATTCTTGATTATTACGGTATTTAATGTGTCACCAGGTACCGTGGTAAATCACAAGATATAAAAGGCAATTTCTCCCAAATTTGACAGTTTTACCTACCAATTTGAATTTTGGACCTTTGAGCTTTCTTATTCTCTCCAGAACTTTTCTTCCCTTCTCTACAAAATCTCAACGATGGCTTCCCAAGATTCTGAACAAGGTTCGCCTCATCTAATGACACCGATCAATGCTGTCCCACCAAATCCAAGCCCCAACAAAGAAGCTTCGAGCTCCAATCCCAAAGGTGCGAAACCCAGTAAGAATCCGGTAACAAAACCCCTTCCCAACCCATTTGCTTATTATAGGAGTAAGGAACGTTATGCCCATGCCAATACACCATCTACTATCGCTGAAATCGATTTGAAGAGGATCCGAGCTCGCTGCCATATCCCGGATACCCACTTGGTGTGAGCTCCTAGGTCGGAGGAGCAAATGTATCAGCGACCAGAGGGATGGACGGCTGTCCCGGTGACTATCCTTGAGAAGGGGGTCCGATTCCCTCTTCATGCTTTCATAGTGACCATCCTAGGATTTCTCGGTGTCAGTTTTGCCCAATTGGTGCCGAACTCCTATATTCACATTCTGGCATTCGTTGCTTTCTATCATAAACTTGGCGTCGAACCTACACTTGACTTCTTTTTCACCATCTACAAGATCGGCCAGACTCGGGAGAAGGGTTTCAAGGCCATAAGCAAGCAGTCCCCGAAGACAGGGGAGAAGTTCGAGAGACGTTCATTGGTGAACACTCCCTCGAGCAATAGGGGATGACATGAGAAGTGGTTTTTCGTCAAGGGACCGGAAATCACCTCTTTACCGAACTAGACAACTGACGAAAAGATTTCTGCTGACTTTGGGGACATTTCTGAAGAACGTGAGGCCGAGATGATAGAGCTTTTTGACAACTTCCCGAAGGAAGAATGAAATTATGGACTTCTCTCCAAGCAGGCGTGGTTATACGACCACAAATGTAAGTATTGAAATGTCTTGTATAAATATTTGAAAATTTATGTGATGTGGATTCTGACGTATGACTGTTTACTTTTTGCAGTATCTCTGATCAGACCGAATTCTTCAGAAATAAAGGAATTTGTATATTTTCTTTCTGGAAAATTTTCGGAGGTTGCTGAAAATCCCATGTTAGAGACTGCTCCTGAAGACGATCCACCCGAAGACAACCCAACCAAAAAAACCCACACTGTTGAACCCTAAACAGATGAGCCCGAAGCCGATGATCACCTTCAACTGGAAGAAACCCTTCAGCCTCGTCGTAAAAAGAGAACATCCGAAAACCCCGATCAACCCCGCTTCCAAACTCCTCTGAACCCAACCCCGAAACAGAAACTATGCCCGATCCTACACCAACTACCAACCCAGTCCCCCTTCAAGGAGGTTTGCTCGATCTGCCTGTTCACGATCGAAAAAACCTTCTTCGAGTCAAGAAGTTAAGAACCAAAGTCACACCACTGACCAACGAAGAGCTCCGAGTGCCTTCGTCATCAACCATTCCGCCTTTTGTACCCCCCGTAGAAATTCAAGATTCTGAAGAAGATGAGTAGATCGAAACTGTTCCAACGCTATCCAGGAAAAAGAAACATCCCACTGATAGCCACCCGAGTGCCACGTCTGCTCCATCACCACCTCGAGAGCCTACTCCCATCCGATCTCCATCGCCTGGGAACATTTATATGGATCCTTCACCGATCCGAGACCAACCTATGCCTTACCCCCCAAGGCCTTCATCATAAGAATTTCAAAATGATACAATGGGAACATCGACCATGTGGCCTCGATTCAACGCCAATTTCCCATTTCAGCTCTTTGATACCTTCGTTCGGGAAACCGACGATCACCGATTCGGTAACCATTCGGACGGGGATCTGCTTGATGAAGGAATGAGCTATTTGGCGAAGGTAAGTGATAGTTTTCTTACTTATATATTTCTTTTCTGGCTTAAGTATCCGAAACTGATTGGATACTATTGAACATATGTAGGCAAATGCAGTCTTCAGGCGTTTACGTCCTAGACATGTAAATGCTGAGGTCGAAGAGGAGGCCATGAAAAGGGAAATTAATATGTTGAAGACGTCGTTGGCTCGGGAGAGAAGCGAACACGAAGACGTTCTTCACACTAATAAAGGTCTTTGGAAAGACTTAGCTCAAGCCAAAGATGGCCTGAAGGCGTCGGAGGACGAACGGAAGGCAATTGAAGAGGAATTGAAGGCGACCAAGGCCAGTCAGCAGTCATTGACTGATATAAATGTCGGGATGGTTAAAGAGAATTTGGTTCTGAAGACCAAAAATGAAGAACTCACCTCAGCCAATCGAAGCTTGGCGATACAACTTGGTGAAGTTCAGGCAAAGGCTCAGGACGACAAGGAAGCATATAGGGCCAAGCGTCATAAACTTCGTCACAAGATAAAATCGCTTAAGGAATGAGGTCCTCTTCTGACTGAAGAGGTGCGCAAACAAATTCAAACTGAATACCGGGCCTCTGATGAATTAAATGTTGAAATTCTGAAGGTTTATTCTGAAGGGTATGAGGTCTGCCGAGATCGAGGCAAGGAAAAGTCGGTCATGAATCAATTGGATCCAAATTTCTTGACTCAAGATGAAGGTCTTTGAGTCCGATATTGCTTCGTTTTAATATTAGGACTTTTTATTGTAAAAATCTCTACCTTTTTGTGTAAATAGCTATTATATTAATGAAATTCCAACTTTCTTTTCTTATGACTTCGCTTAATTCGCTTTCACATCAATAATTCAATATCAATCATCGTGAAAACTCAGATAAGATTCACCGTGAACTTAACTTATATTGTGAATCGATAAGGCATATAATAATTAAGTTAAGAAATGATATGAATCAAATTCAATGGATCGAATGAATGAACCGAACTCAACACTTGAACAAAATAAAGTAATGCATACTTATCGCTTCAAGTGTGAGGCGGCCAGGCCATGTGTAAGGTGAATTCGGCTGATCCTCTTTGCACCATCAAGATCTTGTTTACCACTCGGGGTAAAACAAGTATATAAGGACATTTGTTTACCACTCGGGGTAGAACAGTTTTATGAGGACCATGGAATTTATGTACCACTCGCGGTAAAACAAATTCATAAGGACACACCTGACAATAAGGCTGCCATCGAATGGCCAACGAGTCCGACCATACCTCTTTACTTTGGTGAATTTTGTTTACCACTCGCGGTAAAGCAAAATTAAAAGGACTAAGGAATTTGTTTACCATTCGCGATAAATCAAACCCATGAGGACACTCCTGCCGAAAAGGCTGCCATCGAATGGCCAGCGAGTCTACCATGTCCTCCTTACACCGATGAAGTTTGCCAACCCCGAAGGGCCTGACAAATTCATAAGGACCACCTGCCAAAAAGGCTACCATCGAATGGTCAGCGAGTCCCCCCCGTCCTCCTTACTCCATTGTGAACTTATGACAAATAGGAAAAAGATCAATTGTGAAAAGGTGAATCTTTTGTGCTGAATCTGAACTTGACAGCCTGCCGCACTGATTGTCTGAAGTAGAATATCTGTCTGCATACAACATCCATGAACTCTGCTTCTGCCGATTGGAACATAAAACTCCTCAAAACTTCTTCTGAACGGTCCGGTCTTTTGCAGCTTTAGATGGATTTCTCCGAAGACAAGTACTCATAGGGCGATGTGCCCTTAGTGGATTCTCGGGTATGTGACTTCTGGATCTACTTCAGTGATGAGCCATTTCGCTGTGGCGAGAACACTCAAGGCGGAATGCCTTCTTTGTATTCTCAGGTGTATACTCTTTGGATCAACTTCTTCATCTGCTGCGACCATAATCCCGAGAACCGGTAGAGTGAGGTACCCTCTTCGGATGCTCAGGAGTATGGTTCATTTATCTTCTTTGGTCATGAGGATCACCTTGAGACATGTCTTCAAAGTGTATAGACTGATTTACTACGTCTTTCAGACTGGACATAATTGGACGCCTCGTCCTTCAGCTTTGCCATCCGAAGGATCTGCTCCAGCTCCGCCATCTGAAGCATCTGCTCCAGCTTTGCTATCCGAAGGACCTACTCCAGCTCTGCCATCCGAAGCATCTGCTCCAGCTCTGCCATCTGAAGCATCTGCTCCAATTTTGCCATCCGAAGCATCTGCTCCAACTCTGCCACCCGAAGGACCTGCACATAATTGGACGCCTCGTCCTTCAGCTTTGTCATCCGAAGGATCTGCTCCAGCTCCACCATCCGAAGCATCTTCTCCAGCTCTGCCATCCGAAGGACCTGCACATAATTGGACGCCTCGTCCTTCAGCTCTGCAATCCGAAACACATGCACAGCTTTATCCTCGCTCCACTTCAAGAGAACCTCCAAAACTTTATCTCGATTAAATACGCCATCTTCGCTAAGCTTGGCGACCTTGTAAATCCCGACCACTTGGTGTTAGCGAAGTTCTAGGCAGGGTGCCTTCTACTCGTCTTTGGCCATGATCATGCTCCTTGTCAGTAACGAAGACTAACCTTCTTCTGGCTTCACCATGGGCTCTCGAACAAGAACCCCTGAATCATGGTTAGAAACCGTGCTGTCATGAACACTCTTTGAAGGACCCCAACGATCCTTGGCAGAAATACGCTGCAAAGACGAATCCACAACCATCAGCTGTCCCTCCGGTGCAACAGTTCTACTCCTCACCATCTTCTGACGTAGAACAACTAAAAAGATTGTGACTGAAAACTCAAGGACACTAGAACACAGCCCTCCTTCTAGCGCCAATGTTAACGCCAAGATCTTCTCCCACGTCCTAATCACGTAAGACACTCTGATCCTGCGCATGCAAGAAATGGATTAACACCAAAAGCTTGGCTTTGATCGTCGGGGATAACTCGAGGCATGAGAGTCGATCTGCTTGTGTTCACAAGGGTTAACAATGGAGGATAATAATATCTAGTGTATTGAGAGAGAATTATCAGTTGTTAGTGTGTGTGTACGTACCGTTTGTTTGAAGACTTTCTTGCTAGGTTATACTCTCTTACCCGGTTTACCGTGCCACCCACTACCGTCTGACACAGCCCCCTACTCCTCAAGGATTTCTGCTGATTTGCATGCAGTCACCACCTTTTTCATGCCTTTGCTTTTGCCACGTACCGGTTATAATCTCATCCACATTAATGATTTGCAGTTACAACAGTCAACCATCATGCTTTTTCATCATTACCGGTCAAAGTTGGAGATATTAAAATATCTAACGGGTTGACCCACTGATACGACTCGATCCTGTAAGGACTTAACAGAAATAGGATAATGACTAGGCCCAATAACATTAAGATTCACTGAACTAACAAAATAAGCAGGCCCAATCCATTCGACCTAATAGGAGAAATATCATGACCCAACACTTATAAAAATACGAAAAACTCATAAAAATAGAGCTGTCAAGATAAAAGAGGAACTACTAATCACTACAACTTATAACTTAATTTCTAGATTACTAAATATATTGGCAAAAGCATGCTCTCTCTGCCGGACTAGAAATGGAGAGGATCCATTCCAACACATTCCTCTATCATAATCTCTCTCTCTTCTATTATTATGATATCAAATTTTAACACATTTTAAATCTGAAACATGAAATAGAGACGATCAGGATCCTAATTCCTCGATCTCTACCGTGCTATTTTAAAATTTCTCAAAATATTGGACGATTCTTGCTATTGTGAAATTTAAAAAAATATTGGACGGCTCTTGTTATTTTTGAAATTTCTGAATAATATTGGACGACTGACTGATCTTGCTATATATTTGTGAATTTTTTTAAAAATATTGGAAGACCATTAAATACTTTATAATTCATGTATTTGAATGAAGATGCAATTGTACGATACGTACAATCCCTTGAACGTACATTTCTCCACCCAAATTATGTACTAGGATACAATGCCTTGACATTTAAGTGTTCCACATCGAGATCATCAAACTTTCGCTTGAACTTAGGTGCAGCTGCTTTAGTTTTAGTACAAAGGATAACGTCTCCCAACTCATCATGCCTTCATTAATTATAATGCTTCATTTACAGGTTGAACTGCTTACTGATATATATATATATATATATATATATATATATATATATATATATATATATTCACCCATAAATTATAAATATCACAAAACCTTATAATAAATATTATCCACATTTTATCCTTGTTCTAACAAGTGAATGGCAGAACAGAATAAAATATAAGCAAACTCGTGGCAAAATTCATTAAAACGTACAATATATTGTACATTAACATCAAAAGAAATACTAGCCACCTCCATCAGGATTCAGGAATGAGTCCTTTTCTTTTCTCTACGTTTGTGTGTCGAAACCACATTTATAGATTATTATTTTTTAGAAAATTGATATTTTCACATGTATTTTTAATATTTTTACATAATATTTTTTGACATGAAAGATCGTGGGCCTTATCTTCATGTGAGAAGGATCCTGTGAAAATATTAAAAAATTATGCAAAAATACTGCTCCCCTATTTTTATTTTTTTTATTATAGTTCAAAGTACAACACACGAGTCGTGTGTTGAGAATGTAAAAAATAGAGTCATAGAAACACTATTCTGCATCCTGATTTTCATTAAATTGTCTGAAATTATTTTTTGGTACCAAGAATTTGTATCAGCTAATTCTTTTGGTATTGCCGGTTAGGTGAATTTAGTAGTAGTTAGGACGGTTCAAATATTTCAGTTTTTTTGATTTTTTTCGGTTTTCGGATCAGATTGAACTGACGGTTTGGTACAAAAAAGAACCGGCCCGGTTCGGTACAAAAACACCAGTATTATTTCGGTACCGCGTTTTAATGGTTCGGTTTTACCGAATCGGCCGGTATATACCGGTTTTCTAATTTTTTATTATTATTAATAAATAATAAATAATAATAATTATAATAATAATAATAAAATAATGATAATAATAATAATAAAATAATAATTATATTAATTTTTGGTAAAAACCGATACCGAACCGATGTACTGGTCCAACCGGTACCAGTATCGGTATCAAAATTTGACCGATTTTAATACCGATTCGATTTGATTCCGATCCGATTCAGATCAATTTTTACCAATTAAACACCTCTAGTAGTGTCTTTGATGCATGAGAAAAGCATATGGAATGGTTCACGCTGATATTGAATATTGCAGTCCAATTATTAGGAAATAGGAAGTGTGGTGATATTGAATATAATTCCAACATTATTTGATTGCAACGTGTGAAAATATATATATATATTTATTTGATCTTTTTTGTGAACAGATTTATATATGCTCAGCTGGAAGTATATCAGTAAATGATGTAATTGCATGTTGCCACATGAAAGGGAACTTTTTTGTCTCCAATATATGTTAATTTTAAATATCATTTTACTTTTAAAAAATTTTAATATTTTTTTTGGATAAGTTCAATGACGCTTGAGATGCACAGCAGGTTGGCCTAACTCGCTCTGATACCGTTGATTATATAAGACTCATATTTTTAATTAATAAAAATCAATTTTTTTTATAAATATTATTTTAAAATGTAAGATGTTAAATTAATAAAAAAAAATTTAAAATTAAGGATAATATGCATAAATTATAAAAAATAAAAAGAATGTCAGAAAATATTCGGTAAAGTACGACGACCCTAAAACACCTAATCATTGATGGACCCCCATCATGAAATAATTGTCAGATACAAAAAATGACATGAATAATCTTTTCAATAAAAAATAGTCCACGAAACTGTTACCTTGTTGTAAGACCCCAACTTATTATTAATGAAATTGAATTTTCTCTATTTATTATTTTGAAATAGTAAGGGTTTGATTAATGTGGTTAGTTATGGGTAAAATGCGCAAATATTTTAAATAAGCAAGTGGTTGTAAAATATTCATTGTTGTCGGGGAATATTCGTTTGGTCGTAAAATATTCTTGCTGTCAGAGAATATTTGTATGACGGCCAGCGAATTTAATGGGGCCCCATAACGGAAAAAGCGATTGGATGAAGAAAGCGACAAATATAAGTTGTTTATAAATAACAGGCGTAGTTATTCTCAGATTATCTTCGTTGAAATACTCGAAGTGGTTAAAACACGGTGAGACACGCATATTGCACCAATTATTGATTCTTACGTAAAAAAGCCTACTCAATAATTGTTACAAAGAATTCTTTCAATATTTTATTTTATTGATTCAATAATTGCTATGTGTTGATATTTTATATTATTATTGTTTCAATAATTATCAATTTGCATGATTCCTTTATCAAATTAATAATTCATATTATTTGAATAATATTATTAGATAACATTATTGGCAATGTCTAGAAAGTTACATCTACAAGGAGGTTTGGTCACCTAATTGCATGCCAGATAAGAAATCCTTATTGAAAAGCCCCCTCATTCCTGGGAACTGCCTGATTGTGAGTATTATAATTCTGTAATATTATTTGTGAATAATTAATTATTGATTTATATGATGAGAAAAATATTCATTTTATGTGGATCTAGATGGAAAATTTTTTTAATGTGACAATTGTTGAAAATAAATATTTTATCTTTTTCTGATAAAATAATTTATTTAAATATATTATTATATTATAATAATATAATAATGGTGATATCTTTACAATGAATGTGGGACATATGAATAAATGAGGAGGAAGAGTATTTTTGTTACAGTAAATATTAAAAACATGTTAAACATGTCGGCAGACCCAATTTCTTGACTGAAATTTGATTATAGCCTGCAAAATCTTCCGTATGTGGATTTCGGTCAATTTATGTTTGGAATTTAGAAAAAATTTCTTCTGCAAAGTTGTAGAGAATTAAATTTCCTACGGAATGGACATAAGATTTGAATTTTTCTAATAAAAGAGCTATTTATTATGAATTATTGAAGTTCCGAAGTTCCGGAATAATTATTTTTTTTAAGTTTTAAATTCTTTTTTTACACTTGGGTGGGTTCCACATGAGTGGTAAACATGTTGAATTCAGTTTTCTTGGTGTGCGTAGGAAATTTATATAATTATATTAATATTTTATTAAATTTTCTGCTTTGGTGTTCTAAACAATTTTCTATAAATAGGGTGCTTAGGTTAGAATTGAAAATCACACCAAAAACTAAAATCTTCTCTCTATATTATCGAACGTATTTTTGTGAGTATTTTGATACTTTGAGTGTTGTTATGCGGTCTGAGTTCCTTCAAGACTTATATCCATCCAGACTCTCAAATCAAATCTTGTATTTTTCGAGGTTATTTTTTTTTATAAATGATATTATTTCTTCTAATATCATTATGCCGGAATATTGGTAAAATTTTTCTTGTGAAATTCTTGTCTTTTAGTTATCGGGAGTTCTTATTCACGTATACGATACTATTCACGTATACGACACTATTCACAGAAAAATTAAATTTTTATTTTTATCCAAAATATCTATTATGGATATTAGCTTTGATTGTATCCATGTTTTGATCATTCTTGAATTTTACTCCACTATGGTTTTATGAAGTATTTTTGAACTTGGACTATTTAAAGTACGAATCCTTAATATTTATTCTTTTGTTTCACTGAATTCGTTTTCTTTAAAATATTTTTCATCATCCTCAGTCCTAAATGATGATATTACTGAATATCTTTGGCCTGTGGTGCAAAGATGGTTGAATTTCTTATGAATATCTTAGGCCCGTAGTGCAAAGATGTACAGGTGTTGAGATGAACATGACCAACTGTTGAATATCTTTGGCTTGTAGTGCAAAGATGAATATTTGATTCAAGATATTTATTGATTGATGTTACAGGGATAAAATATTGATGATGGACTTTTAAATTCATAGATAATAGTAGATTTCATTCTCTACGTAACTCTTCTATGAATTATTATTTTCGCTGCGAATATTGATCTGAAACTTGTTATCTATTATATTCTATCAGATTTTTCCCTGTTAAGGACTAATAATAATTTGTTCTATATTATCTTAGTCATAATATTCTTTACTGGGCTAGTTGAGCTCACCTTTTTTCCTTTTTGTTCCATTTTTCTTCTCAGGAGGCGAGAATGTAGCGAGTATTAGTCGGGGTATGGAATGAAGGTTCTAGAATGTCGTTTTAGTAGTCCTCACTATTTTGTAAAATAATGTATCAATATTTATAATGAGGACTTATTTGAGTGTTGATATTGTCTAGAAGACAATATTTGTTTTTAAACTCACAGTTTATGTGTTGTAAGTATTTTTGCATTTAATTGTATTAATAAAGTTGTAGTAATTTACATACCATGCATTTGGCGACTCGGAATGGGTGTTGTATACCTATTTTGGGGCGTCACAGTTGGTATCAGAGCTTAGGGATATGATCTCTGGCGGAGATCGGGGAATAGAACTAGGAGGGGTGAGACGAGTAAATCCTTCACTAGTGTGTCCTACCTAAGCTTATTTGTTGGTTGGTCAAAATATAGGGATATTATGTGATATATTAATTTCTTAATTAACCCTTGTTTTATGGAAGTATTTGAGAATGTCAACCGAGAATGTTAACAGTGGAGTAACTGAAACCGTGGAGACACCTTTACTCATCAATGAGGAGAAACGTGTAACAGGCCGGCAATGTTCCTCCTGTAAACAACACCGCTGATCAGACGATGAACGACGGAATGTGTAGAAGTTTTTTGCAGTTCATACAAAATCAGACGAGGGAGACTCGTGTAAAAAATATAGGTGGAAATGATAGCAACGCACGGTTTGTCACAGCCAAATAGTTCAAAGAGTTGGGACCACTGAATTGCGGAAAAGCGGGATCCGATTAAAGGCGGAGGCGTGGGTCAAACAAATTACCAAGATATTCGATGTCTTAGGATGCACGGAGGAATGAGAAGGTTCCATTAGCTACCTTTATGTTCCATAATGAGGCGATTCTTCGGTGGGAATCGTGGCGCGTACTCCATCCAACCGCACTCGGCGTATGTCATGGGAGACATTTCAAACTGTTTAATGATAAGTACTTTCCTGAAAGTATTCGTCATATGAAGGAGGCGGAGTTTATTAGATTGGAATAGAATAACATGACGGTGTCCTAATACGAGGCGAAGTTCACGGAGTTATCCAGGTTTGCACCTCATTTGGTGGAGAATGAGGAATGTATGACGCGGAGGTTTCTGAGAGGTTTGAAACCCGACATACGTCAATATCTCATTTCTCATAAATTTTCTCTCTATTCAGATGTTGTCAACATGGCTCAATTTTTAGAGCGAGATAATGAGTACGTTCAAATAGAGGACCACAACCGGTCATCTTGGTGACAAAGAACATCGAACAACGATAACCAGCAGGGAAAAGAAAAATATGGACAAAAGCGGCAACCCACTCTGGTGGTAATCATGGCCATGAAAATAGAAGAAGCGAGTCGGGGAGATTTTGAAAAGAGAGATTCAATAATGACAATGTGAAGACGTTAGCACCAAAGAAGAATCGGTTACAGGGAGGAGAACGACCATCGATGCATTATCTTATAAATCTTGGGAAAGAGGGACATATCAACCCACAACAGTTCAAGGTATGCTATAATTATGGAAAGGAATGACATATTGCTCGAGATTATATGGTAGCGAAACCAAGTCCAGCGGGGATGGTGACTCAAAAGGTTGTCCTAGAAAAGTCAAAGTCAACGGTTCCTGGAAGAGCGTTTGTCGTGACTGGTCAAAATATGAAGAACCCAAACGAGGTGATCACGGGTAAGCTAATCATAAATTCTTGCGAAGTTTATACCTTACTAGATACCGGTGCTACCCATTCATTTATCTCTCCTGCTTGTGCTCAACGTTTAAGCTTGACTCCAGAGAAATTAGAACTTGATTTATCTATGGAAACTCCGTTAGGAGAAACTTTCATCACATCCACTGTTTATAAATCTTGTTTGATCCAAGTTGGCACCATCACATTACCTGTTGACCTTATCTCTTTAAAGATATTTGTTTTTGATGTAATTTTAAGGATTGATTGGTTAACTACTCATCATGCCAAAATTGATTATTTTCGTAAGGTTGTTAGTTTTCATATTCCTAACCAACCTGTTGTACGAATTCAAGCAACTAAACCACTGAAATCAATCACTGTCATATCAAGTCATAAAGCTATTCGTTTATTGAAAAACGGATGTCAAGATTTCTTAGCCCATGATATGGATTTGAATAAAGGCACGTCAGATTTGATTAATATTCCTGTTGTTAGTAAATTTCCTGACGTATTTCCTGAAGAACTTCCTAGTCTACCCCCAGAACGTGAAGTTGAATTCTTTATTGACCTTGAACTTTGGTACAAAGCCCATTTCTAAAACCCATATCGAATGGCTCTATTGAACTTCGTGGAGTTAAAGGTCCAACTACATGAGTTATTGGACATCGATTTCATTCGTCCCTAAGACATCTCTCTTGGGGTTCTCTGTTTTATTCGTAAAGAAGAAGAAGACGAGGAGTATGCGACTTTGTATTGACTCTCGGAATTGAACCATGTAACCATCAAGAATAGGTATCCGATACCTCGCATTGATGACCTATTTGACCAGTTACAAGGAGCACAATTCTTTTCAAAGATCGATCTTCGTTATGGATATCATCAGCTGAAGATTAGAACTGAGGATATTCCAAAGACTGCCTTCAGAACTCGATACGGGCATTATGAATTCTTAGTCATGTCTTTTGGATTGACTAATGCTCCTGCGACTTTCATGGATATGATGAACCGAGTATTCAAGGAATATTTGGATCAGTTCGTTGTTGTCTTTATTGATGACATCCTCATATATTCCAAAAGTCGTGAAGATCATGAGCACCATTTGAAATTTGGTACTCCAAAGGTCATGTGAAAACAAGCTTTATGCCAAGTTGAAGAAATATGAGTTCTGGCTTGAAGAAGTAGCATTCCTTGGGCACGTGGTGTCAAAACATGGAGTATCTGTTGTCTCGGCGAAGATTGAAGCAATACAAAGTTGGGAGCAACCAAGTCGGTGGCCAGAAATCGTAGCTTTACGGGTTTAAATTGGTTATTATCGGAGATTAGTGGAAGGATTTTCTCGAATCGCCATGAAGACCCCAACTTTTATGAATAAAGATGAATTTTCTATAATTATCATTTTGAATATTATGGAATGAATTTGATATAATGTTATAGTTGTGGGTAATAGTTATAAATTTTGCAAAATGCATGAAGTTGTTATATAATATTCGATTGGTGGGGAATATTCATTTTAACAGGGGAATATTAAATGCGACGACACAATCATTGATGGACCCCACAACGGAATTATTATCGGATTGAAAAAACGACAAAAAAATATTTTATGAAAATAACGGTGGAAGTTTTATCGTTAATCTGTTGAAACTCCGGTGTTAAAAATGCGAGAATCTGCTGGGTTTCATAGTACCACACGGTATTGATTATTGATGCTTACGTGAAAAGTCACTCAATTTTGTTCAATTATTGCTTCAGTAATTGTTGCATAGTATCTCACGTTAATTGATTCAATTATTGTCGATATTTTATATATTATTAAATCAATAATTGAGACAACGAATTTATTAATATTATTATTTGCAATATTAACGATGTCTAGAAGTTCTGCCAAGGAGAGATTTGGTCACCTAATTGCGCGCCAATAGGGAAAAATCCTTATTGGAAAGCCCCCTTTTCTTGAAAACGACCTGGTCGATTAATAGTGTGAACTATAATAATGATGATGAATTTTATTTTATTAGTATTATTAATGTAATAAAATAAAAAAGCTTTTTATATAAAACAGAATGCTTTTATAAAGTTATTCATTTTATTAGACTATAAATAGAATATATTATATAATATTATGCATAGTGTTTTGCATAGTAAAATCTTTTTATATAAAACAATCCCTGGCTAAGATAGGTGATGTATACCTATTTTGTGGGCGTCACAGTTGGTATCAAAGCTTAGGGATATAATCCTCAGCTAAGATGTGAGACAAGAACTAGGAGGGAGAGACGGAATTCTTTCTTTCACTAGTATGACCTACTTAAATTTATTTGGTATTTAATTGGTCGGTCAAAGTATAGGGATAATATGTGATATGTTAATTAACCCTTGTTTTGTGGCAGTATTTAAAAATGGCATCCGAGAATGTTGAGATTAGCAATGGAGCACAGGAGACTGTTGAGTCTCCACAGATCAATAATCATGATAATGTGCATCAGGAAGGCAATAATCCTCAGGCAAACAACAACACTGACCAGATGATGAACGATGGAATGTTTAGAGGCTTTATGCAATTCATACAACATCAGGCAAGAGCGACTCCTTTACAAAATACAGGTGGAAACACTGGCGACTGTCGGACGGTCACCGCTAAGCAGTTCAAGAAACTAGGACCACCGGAGTTTTTTGGAGAGCCAAAACCACTTAAGGCGGAGACGTGGATAAAGCAGATCTGAAAGATATTTGATGTCTTGGGATGCTCCGAGGAACAAAAGGTTCCCTTTGCCACCTTCATGTTACGGGCAGAGGCAGATTACTGGTGGGAATCTGTAAATCGTACTCAACCTACCGCATTGAAGATGACTTGGGAGAAGTTCCAAGAATTGTTCAACGAAAAGTACTTTCCCGAAAGTATTCGTCAAATGAAAGAGGTAGAGTTCATCAAGCTGGAGCAAAACAACATGACCGTGTCGCAAAGACGAAGCCAAGTTTGCGAATTATCCCCGGGTTTATCGTCCCATTTGGTTGATAATGAGGAGAGAATGACGCGAATGTTTCTAAGAGGTTTGAAACCCGAGATACGCCAATATCTTATCTCTCATAAACTGTGTTTGTATTTAGATGTTGTTAATAGGGCTCGATTATTGAGCACGATAATGAGTCAACCCAACCAAAAGAGAAGCGGTAAACAAAAATGATAATACTAGTGATAGCGATCATCGAAGCGGTGACAATAAGCGTGGAGGAATCAACATGCGAAATGGTAACCATTTCGGTGGGTAATCATGGCCAAAACAATAAGAATGAACATTTCAAGAAGAGGAGATTCAACAATGATGGAAAGACGTCGAAGACTTTAAAGACCTGCTTGTTAAGGAAGGAGAACGACCACCTATCATATGCTTCAAATGCGGAGGGAGGACACATCGATCAAATCATAGCGATGTCGTCCAAAGCATATTATAATTGTGGAAGAAGATCACCTAGCCCGATTTTTTTTGTTCACCAAAGACAAGTTCGACTAGGATGGAGGCACCAAAGGACGTCCCCGGAAAAGTCAAAAGTCGATAGTCTGAGGAGGCGTTTGTCGTGACCTCCCAGAAAGCAAGCTTATCATAAACTTTAGCGAAGTTTATACCTTATTTAATACCGGTTCTACCCATTCTTTTATTTCTCCTAATTGCGCTCAATGTTTAAATTTGACTCCGGAGAAATTAGACTTTGACTTATCTGTTAAAACTCCATTGGGAGAAACCTTCATTACATCAACTGTTTATAAGTCTTGTTTGATTCAAATCGGTACCCTCACATTACCTGTCGATCTTATTTCATTGAAAATACTTGCATTTGATGTAATTCTAGGGATTGATTGGTTAACTACTCATCATGCAAAAATTGATTGTTTTCGTAAGGTTGTTAGCTTTCATATTCCTAACCAACCTATTATGTGAATTCAAGCAACCAAACCATTAAAATCAATCACTGTCATCTCAAGCCATAAAGCTATTCGTTTATTGAAAAATGGATGTCAAGCTTTCTTAGCTCATATCATGGATCTAAACAAAAATATGTCAGTTTTGAATGATATTTCTATTTTTAATGAATTTCCTGACGTATTCCCTGAAGAACTTCCTGGCCTACCGCTAGAACGTGAAATTAAATTTTGGATCGACCTTGAGCCCGGTAAAAAACCCATTTCCAAAGCCCCATATCGAATGGTTCCTATTGAACTCCAGGAGTTAAAGACCCAACTGCAGGAATTGTTAGACATCGATTTCATTCGTCCTAATACGTCTCCTTGGGGTGCTCCTGTTCTATTCATGAAGAAGAAAGATGGGATTATGCGACTTTGTATTGATTATCGTGAGTTGAACCATGTCACTATCAAAAATAGATATCCATTGCCTCGCATAATGACCTGTTTGACCAGTTGCAAGGCGCCAATTTTTTTTTTCCAAAGATTAATCTTCGTTCCGGATATCACCAATTGAAGATTAGAACTGATGACATTCCAAAGACGACTTTCAGAACTCGGTACGGGCATTATGAATTCCTAGTCATATCTTTTGGATTAACTAATGCTCCTGCTGCCTTCATGGTTATGATGAACTGAGTATTCAAGGAATCTTTGGATAACTTTGTGGTCGTCTTTATTGATGACATCCTTATTTATTCCAAAAGCCGTGAAGATCATGAGCAACACTTGAGGCTGATACTTCAAAAGCTTCGTGAATAAAAGCTTTATGCCAAGTTGAAGAAATGCAAGTTCTGACTTGAGGAAGTAGCATTCCTTGGGTACGTGGTATCAAGTCATGGAATATCCGTTGACCCAAAGAAAGATTGAAGGTATTCAAAGTTTGGGAGCAACCTAAATCGATGATCAAAATCGTAGCTTTCTCGAACTTTATTGGTTATTATCGGAAATTCGTAGAAGGGTTTTCTCGAAGCGCTACTCCCTTAACTCAGCTGACTCGGAAAGATACAAAATTTGGTTGGAACGAGGAATGTGAGAAGAGTTTTCAAGAACTCAAGAGAAGACTCATTTCAGCATCTGTTCTAATAATACCATCGGCTCGGAGGATTTGTCATCTACAAATGATGCTTCGTGCAAAGGGTTGGGATGTGTTCTCATGCAACATGGGAAAGTCATAGCCTATGCCTCTCGACAACTCAAAAAATATGAGAGGAATTATCCTACTCATGATCTAGAGTTGGCAGCTGTTGTCTTCGCACTTTAAATTTAGAGGCATTACTTGTATGGGGAGAAAGTGGAGATCTTTACGGATCATAAAAGCCTCAAATATTTCTTCACTCAAAACGAACTTAACATGCGACAACGACGTTGGCTTGAACTGTTGAAAGATTATGATCATACCATCCAATATCATCCTGGAAAAGCAAATGTGGTAGCTGACGCATTGAGTAGAAGATCATATGCCGGTACGAGTGCGATATTGTCAACGCAGAGGCCCATTTGTATTACTTGCAAAGGATGGAGATAGAGATAAAGACTCCAGGGAGAAATCCTTATTGGAAAGCCCCCTCTTTCCTGGGAACAACCTGGTCCATTAATAGTGTGAATTATAATAATGATGATGAAGTTTTGTTTTATTAGTATTATTAACGTAATAAAACAGAAAAGCTTTTTATATAAAACAGAATACTTTTATAAAGTTATTCCTTTTATTAGACTATAAATAGAATATATTATATTTTATTATGCATAGTGTTTGTATAGTTCATGCATAGTGTTTTGCATAGTAAAATCTTTTTATATAAAAAAATGTAATACTTTTATAAAGTTATTCGTTTTTATTAGATTATAAATAGAATATATTATATTTTATTTAAAAGATTTTGTTTTATTAGAATATTTTATAGTAAACCAATACGGACCGCTTCAGAATTAGTTAATATCCAATCCATTCTCCTATAAATAGAAGCTCATTCCTTCATTATTTCTTACGAATTCACCTGAAACTCTGTAGAGAGAAACTATAGAGAAAAGAAGAAAAGTATTCGCTTACTTCACTACTCCTATATCCAGTTTGTTCTAAGGTAAGGGTATTATTTCTTTCGTATCCATGAAGAGAACTTACATTATTCTATTTTTTTATTACTCGCTCAAATAACTTTGATATACGGTTCTACCCTATACTTGGTGAAATTTCTTCATTATTCCATTCTTTATCATTATGTTGGAATAACTCATACATCAATCAAGTGCTGCATACATGGTGAAATTCTTCTGTTATTCCATTCTTTATTATTATGTTGGCGACTGAAGATAGGTGATGTATACCTATTTTGGGAGCGTCACATCGCTACTCCGTTAACTCAGCTGACTCAGAAGGATACAAAATTCGTATGGAGCGAGGAATGCAAGAAGAGTTTTCAAGAGCTCAAGAGGAGACTCATTTCGGCACCTGTTTTGACAATACCGTCTGGCTCGGATGGATTTGTTATCTACAGCGATGCTTCGGGCAAAGGGTTAGGATGTGTTCTCATGCAACGTGGGAAAGTCATAGCTTATGCCTAGCGACAACTAAAAGAATATGAGAGGAATTATCCTACTCATGATCTAGAGTTAGCGGCCGTCGTTTTCGCGCTAAAGATCCGGAGGCACTATTTATATGGAGAGAAAGTGGAGATATATTCAGACCATAAAAGCCTCAAATATTTCTTCACCCAAAAGGAACTCAACATGCGGCAACGACTTTGGCTCGAACTGTTGAAAGATTACGACCACACCATTAAATACCATCCTGGAAAAGCAAACGTGGTAGCTGATGCGTTGAGTAGAAGATCATATGCGGGAACGAGTGCTATGTTTTCAACACAAAGGCCCATTTTGTGTGATTTACAAAAGATGAAGATAGAATTCAAGACTCTGGGGACCCATGTAATGATGTCAAGTATACACATAGAACCAACTTTAATCGATAAAGTTAAAGTTGCTCAAGCCACAGACCCGGAGCTGATGCGTATAAAGAAGAAAGTACAAAAAGGTGCTATTTCAGAAGCAAGAATTGATGAAGAAGGAATACTTCGAGTCCACTCCAGACTTTGTGTTCCTAACGATTCTGATTTGAAGTACAAGATCAAGATGGAGGCACACAATACACCGTTTGCAATCTATCTTGGAAGTACCAAAATGTATCGTGATCTTCGACATACATTTTGATGGAAAAATATGAAGAGAGAGATTGCAAAGTTTATCTCGAGGTGTTTAACTTGTCAACGTGTAAAGGCGGAGCATCAAGTGCCAAAGGGTCCATTGCAACCACTTGACATTCTGAAATGGAAGTGGGAACACATTACCATGGATTTCGTTACGGGTCTTCCCACGGTTTCTCAAGGCATAAATGTTATTTGGGTTATTGTTGATAGATTAACCAAGTCTGCTCATTTCTTGCCAATACAGGAGACTTATTCCCTTGAACGTCTTGCTCGTATGTATGTAAATGAAATTATGAGATTGCATGGCATGCTAGTATCCATAGTTTCGGATCGTGACCCAAGATTCACTTCACAATTTTGGGTTAGCTTGCAAAACGCTATGGGGACGGATTTACGATTCAGTTCGACATACCATCCTCAAACGGACGGACAATCAGAGAGGACTATTCAAACTCTTGAAGATCTATTAAGACTCTGTGTCCTAGACTTCAAAGGGAGTTGTGATAAGTATTTACCAATGGTAGAATTCTCCTACAACAACAGTTATCAGGCAAGTATAGGTGTGGCTCCATTTGATGCATTATATAGACGAAAGTGTCACTCTCTAATATGTTGGGATGAGGTGGGTGAAGCAACATTGTTGGGACCCCAGTTGGTACGTATGACTACGGATTCGACAACGTATACAAACGGCACAGGATCGACAAAAGAGTTATGCGGATCTTCATCGAAAGGATGTGGAATTTAGTATTGGGGATCATGTATTGTTGCGTGTTGCTCCATGGAAGGGAGTTACAATATTTGGGAAGAGAGAAAAGCTCAATCCATGATTTATTGGTCCATTTCAGATTCTTGAACGAGTAGGAAATGTGGCCTATAGACTCGCGTTATCTCCAAGCATGTCTCGTGTTCATAATATTTTTCACATATCTGTGCTTCATAAATATGTGAAAGACACGAACCACGTTATTGAGTTAGAACCAGAAGAGATAGCCGAAGATTTAACTTATGAGGAGGTACCTGTCAAGATCTTGGATAGGAAGGAACATGTCTTACGTACAAAGGTCATACCACAAGTTAAAGTTTTATGGAGGAACCATCTTTATAGAGGAAATGACACAGGAGTTGGAAGCGAAATGAAAGCGAGGTATCCTCGGTTTTTGAAACACTGTGTCGTCGTCAATTTCGAGGATTTAAATTTCATAAAGGCGGGGAGGTTGTAAGACCCCACTTATTATTAATGAAATTGAATTTCCTCTATTTATTATTTTGAAATAGTAAGGGTTGATTTGATTAATGTGGTTAGTTATGGGTAAAATCATAAATATTTTAAATAAGCAAGTGGTTGTAAAATATTCATTGTTGTAAGGGAATATTCGTTTGGTCGTGAAATATTATTGCTGTCGGGGAATATTTGTACGACGGCGCAGCCTTGTGTGGGCCCCATAACGAAAAGCAATTGGATGAAGAAAACGACAAGTATAAGTTGTTTATAAATAACAGTAGTAGTTATTCTGAATTAATACAATTGAAATACTCGGTGGTTAAAACACAAGAAGACACCGACATTGCACAAATTATTGATTCTTACGTGAAAGACACTACTCAATAATTGTTACGATAATTCTTCGCTCAATATTTTATTTTATTGATTCAATAATTGCTATGTTGATACTTTATATTATTGTTGTTTCAATAATTGTCACTGCACAGTATTTTCCTTTATCAAATTAATAATTCATATTATTTGAATAATATTATTAGATAGCATTATTGGCAATGTATAGAAAGTTCTGTCTAAGGAGAGGTTTGGTCACCTAATTGCCCGCCATGATGAGAAATCCTTATTGAAAGCCCTCTTTCTTTGAGGCCGCTCGGTTGTTGTGATTGTGATTCTATAATATTATTTGTGAATAATTAATTATCGATATATATGATGAGGAAAATATTCATTTTATGTGGATATAGATGGAGAAATTTTTTAATGTGACAATTGTTAAAAATAAATATTTTATCTTTTTCTGATAAAATAATTCATTTAAATATATTATTATATTATAATAATATAATAATGGTGATATCTTTACAATGAATGTGGGATATATGAATAAATGAGGAAGAAGAGTATTTTTATTACAATAAATGTTAAAAACATGTTAAACATGTCAGTGGACCCCATTTCTTGACTGAAATTTGATTATGGCCTGCAAAATCGTCCGTATGTGGATTTCGGTCAATTTCTGTTTGGAATTTAGAAAAATTTTCTTCTGCAAAGTTGTAGAGAATTAAATTTCCTATGGAATGGACATAAGATTTGATTTTTTCTTATAAAAGAGCTATTTATTATGAATTATTGAAGTTCCGAAGTACCGGAAAAATTATTTTTTTAAAGTCTTAAATTCTTTTTTTAGACTTGGGTGGGCCCCATATGAGTGGTAAACATGTTGAATTCAGTTTTCTTGGTGTGCGTAGGAAATTTATATAATTATATTAATATTTTATTAAAATTTCTGCTTTGGTGTTCTAAGCGATTTCCTATAAATAGGGTGCTTAGGTTAAAATTAAAAATCACACCAAAAACTGAAATCTTCTCTCTCTATATTATCGTGGGTATTTTTGTGAGTATTTTGATACTTTGAGTCTTGTTATACGGTGCAAGTTCCCTTCAACACTATATCCAGTATTACAGTCAGAAGAATTATCTTTTCGAGGTAAGGGATGTTATTTTTTTTATAAATGATATTATTTCTTCTAATATCATTATGCCAGAATATTGGTAAGATTTTTCTTATGAAATTCTTGTCTTTTAGTGTCGGGGTTACTATTCACGTACATGACACTATTCACGTATACGACACTATTCACAGAAAAATTAAATTTTCGTTTTTTGTCCAAAATATCTATTATGGATACTTGCTTTGATTGTATCCATGTTTTGATCATTCTTGAATTTTACTCCACTATGGTTATTTATGAAGTATTTTTGAACTTGGATTGTTTAAAGTACGAATCCTTAATATTTATTCTTTTGTTTCATTGGATTCGTTTTCTTTAAAATATTTTTCATCATCCTCAGTCCTAAATGATGATATTACTGAATATCTTTGGCCTGTGTGTGACGACCCCAAAATAGGTCCATTCCATCCAACCCATTCTGAGTCGCCAAATACATGGTACGTAAAATAACTACAACTTTAATACAACAATTGTCGTACAAAATACAACAACACATATCTTTGTGAGTTTGGATACAAATATATACCAATCAGAAGACGTCACAATGACACCTTACATAAAGGTATAGTCGAAAACTGCTTTTAAAATTAGAATCTTTGGGAAGTGCTCAGGAAACCTTCGTCATGAGGGAGGCCATACGCCTAGGTTATGATAGATATCATATGTCCAGAGAAATTATCCTTGGTTGACCTAATAGACCCCAAAAGAAAAACTAGAAGATTACTATCATATTCTTTCCAATGGTGAGTCTTCTCTTGACATATCATTATCTCCACCGCTCTAATTGAGAGTTATATTTCAAATAGACTCGAAGATCATATAGATAGTCTTTGGTAGATGTACTCAATAAGTGGATGAAACACAACCTCGTCTTATGATGACTCGAGGTTGTATGTCATTAAACATCTTGTATAATAGTGACAAAACACCCTTCCAAAGTTGAATTCACCTCACCCTCAAAGATCTATAGACCACCTTACTATTCCCCTGTTATTCCCTACTCGACCCAACTACACTTTTATTACACGAAAGGAATTGTGAAGCAAAAGGGTGAAACACAACTAGCTCGATAAAAAATATCATGACTAAAGATAATTAAATTATCAATAGCCTTCATCAATAATAAATCGGAGATTTAGAACATATGTAGATGATAAAAAAATTCAACCATAGTTGCAAATGGAACGAAGCGAATCCATTAGAAGAGTCAAATAGACTATAAAGTCTATTATCTTCTCCATGTTAAAAGTCCACCAACAATGTTTTATCCTCAGAACATCAATCAACAATTCACATCCCACAATCACATGTATAACTTATAATCGTAATTGTTGTTCTAAATTCCTTTTCTCATTCGGAGACGAAGATAATTTTCATCACTTGTCTTTACCTAAAATATCAAAGATCATGGTTATACCAAATCACAGCCTCGCTCATAATCATACTAATAAATTCATCTTTGTACTACGAGCCAAAGATATTCATCAATGAGCTCATCTTTGCACTACTGTGCCAAAGATATTCATCAACAGCTTCATCTTTGCACTACAGCCAAAGATATTCAACTACAGTCATCTTTGCACTACGACCCAAAGATATTCATCAATAATTCATCTTTGCACTACAGTGCCAAAGATATTCATCAACAATTCATCTTTTGCACTACTGTGCCAAAGATATTCCTCAACAGCTTCGTATTGCATTACGAGCCAAATATATTAATATCTCAAAGAAATATATAATCATTTCAAAATTTATATAAACAATAATTATAACCATGTTGATCAATTCACCTTTGCACTTAAGCTAAAGATATTCAATTATAAATTCAATGGTCATGATCATACCATCACAATTCAACTTTTCACTCATCGCCAAAGAGAACCCTAGTAATGATCATACCAATAATCTACCCATCTTTACACTCCAAAGAAAAGAGAATTTCAACATCGAGGTTATAAAATGTTATATATGATAATAAAATCAATATAATCAATATATAGTTTTAATCTCCGTAGTAATATTCATAAATCAACTATAATTTGGTTAGAAAAAAAAACAATTTTGTGATGAATAGTAACTCATGAATAGTAACTTCGTGAATAGTAACTCGTGAATAGTATCTCATGAATAGTAAACCCGACTCAAAAAGGTAGAAATTCTATAATAAAATCCATACCAATATTTCGGTATAATGATATTGAAAGAATAATATTTTTTAAGCTTATAAACAATTTATTTTAATTGTTTACACTTTACTAAATAATGCATTTAATCATTCTAAAATGCCAAACTCATAAGATTTCATCACCAATAACCAAAATCCTCATCAAAAATCTGCATATACCTCATGTAGGATTCTCAAGCCATAAAATCCTATTTTCTAATTTTCTTACCTCACATAACATATTTAATTCATTTACTCATAACTAGAATATTTTCATGAAAAATACCAAATCAGTTTTAAAAATATTTCTTTTCTGGGATTTAGAAGAATATAGTGTCATATTGAATATATATTTTTCTCAAAATTTTTAAAATTCATTTACTATTTTTCAATGGCCAAAACCACCGAATATTTAGACATTTATCATAAATTGTACTTTTATCCAAAAATTCTGAAATTTACACGGTATACTAATATTATATTGATGTACTCACAATAAAAATTTCATTAATTTTGGAGTTAATCACAAGGAGTTATAAGCAGTTACTTTTAAAATAGTCTTTTCTCATAAAATCCATAACTCCTAATATATACATCCAAAATCGCCATTTTGGACACAATCAACAAAACTCATCAAATTATCATTTAAATTTTTTCCAGAATTTTGAAGGTTCAGAAGAATTTCAAATAATAACCCTTAAAATCCTTTATTATCCTTTTACCTCAAAAGAAGCAAGATTTCCATTTGGAATAACGTATTTGAACAAACTTGCACCGTATAACAATACTCAAAGTATACTCAAAATACTCACAAGAATACGCTCGATATAATATAGAGAGAAAACTTCAATTTACGTGTGATTTTTAATTATAACCTAAACACCTATTTATAGAAATTTCTTAGAACACCAAAGCGTAAAATTTATTATAATATTAATATATTATATAACAATTCCTACGCACTCATTCTAGAGTTTGATTTCAGCCACTTAGCATTTCTCACAAGCCACCTTCTATAAAAAGTAATAAAAGAACGTTTTTATATAATAAATAATTAAAACTTCCAAAATCAATTCTTTTTGAGCTTGAACTTTAATAATTCATAATAAATAGCCCTTTTATCGGAAAATTCGAATCTCATGATTTTATAGGAAATTCAATTCTCTACAACTTTGCGGAAGAAAGTTTTTCCAAATTCCAAACAAAAATTGAATCAAATCCATAAATGAAAGCAACTTTACAATTGCTATAATCAAATTTCAGTCAAGGAATGGGGTCCACCGACACATAAAACATGCTTTAAATATTTTTGGTAACAAAATACTCCTCCTCCACATATACTCATATATCCCACATTCATCGTAAAAATATCATTATTAATATATTATTAAAATAATACATTTAATTAAATTATTTTATCAAAAAAAGATAAAATATTAATTTTCAACAATTGTCACATTAAAAATTTTCTCCACCTATATCCTCATAAAATAAATATTTTCCTCATCGTATGAATCAATAATTAATTATTCACAAATAATATTACGAGAATCACAATATTGACAACCAGGCGCCTTCACAGGAAGAGAGGGGCTTTCCAATAAGAATTTCTCCTTCTTGGCGCCATGATTAGGTGACCAAACCTCTCTTTAGATAGAACTTTCTAGACATTGCCAATAATGTTATCTAATAATATTATTCAAATAATATAAATTATTGATCCGATAATGAAAAATATCTTGTGTAGTAGACAATTATAAAATATCAACGCAAAGAATCATTGAATCAAAAATAAAATATTGAACGAAGAATTCTTTGTAATAAATTATTGAGTAGTGCCTTCTTACGTAAGAATCAATAATTGGTGCAATACCGTGTCCTCATCGCAACAACAACGCGTATTACATTTTACTTTACCCAACCGGGTATTCCAACAAGTTGTTAATTGGTAACCACTTCTGTAGCTATTTATAAAACTTTAATTTGTCTTTTTTTCATCCGATGCTTATTCTTACATTATGGGGCCACAAATGGTCATGCTGGCGTAAATGCGAATATTCCCCAACAGAAAGAATATTCCACGACCAAACAAATATTCTCCGACAACAATGAATATTTTATAACCACTTGCGTATTTTGTAAAAATTTGCATAATTCACCCATAACTTTAAACTTTTATCAATTTAACCATTTACTGAATAATAATTATAAAAAAAATGAATAATTTTATTTCATAAAATTCGGGGTCTTACACTGTGGTGCAAAGATGGTTGAATTTCTTATGAATATCTTTGGCCCGTAGTGCAAAGATGTACAGGTGTTGAGATGAACATGACCAACTGTTGAATATCTTTGGCCTGTAGTGCAAAGATGAATATTTGATTCAAGATGTTTATTGATTAATGTTACAGGGATAAAATATTGACGATGGACTTTTAAATTCATCGATAATAGTAGATTTCATTCTCTACGTAACACTTCTATGAATTATTATTTCTGCTGCGAATATTGCTCTGAAACTTGTTGTCTATTATATTCTATCAGATTTTTTCCTGTTGAGGACTAATGATAATTTGTTCTATATTATCTTAGTCATAATATTCTTTACTGGGCTTGTTGAGCTCACCCTTTTCCTTTTTGTTCCATTTTTCTTCTCAGGAGGCGAGAATGTAGCGAGTACTAGTCAGGGTATGGAATGAAGGTTCTAGAATGTCGTTTTAGTAGTCCTCACTATTTTGTAAAATAGTGTATCAATAATTGTAATGAGGACTTATTTGAGTGTTGATATTGTCTAGAAGACAATATTTGTTTTTAAACTCACAGTTATGTGTTGTAAATATTTTTTACGACAATTGTATTAATAAAGTTGTAGTTATTTCTGTACCATGTATTTGGCGACTCAGAATGGGTGTTGTATACCTATTTTGGGGGCGTCACACTTTAAGTGTTAAAATATCCGATGATAAATGAACAGTAGCACATGGTATTCCACAATAACATACGGTATTTCATATTATTGAACCAATAATTGTCACAGTAAGAAATACACAATATTTTATATTATTGAACTAATAATTGTCACCGTAGCAAGGGAAATAATGAAAAATCATGCAATTAAAAGTCACGGGTATTAAACAGTTAGATAGACTCATTATTTGAAGAACATTGTATACTTAAATATCTGTGATATTAATATATTAATTATAAGTCAATAATACAGAAGATGAGTAATATAATAATAATTGTGAATAGTAAAAAAAATATAATCTTGAAATGTAAAAAATGTGTATAATTCATATGTTGTAGATTAAAAGTAATCTTGAAATATGAAAAATGTGGGTAATTAATATGTGATAGATTAAAGGTAATTTTGAAATGTGAAAAATATGGATAATTGATGTATGATAGATTAAAAATAATATTGAAATGTGAAAAATAATGATAAATTGATAAATGACCTAGATTAAAGATAATTTTAAAATGTAAAAAGTGTAGTTAATTGACGTGTGATAGATATTGAATAAATTTTGACTATAAATAAGGGGCTTAGTATAAGAAGTTTCATAACTTTCTTGTTTATCCTTCATTTCACTATCTAAAAATGGTTTAGTGCAAGTGTATCTCTGAGTGTGCTAAGCATAACTTAAGTATTGGTGAATATCAATAAGAGTGCAAGTGAGTTTTTCTATAAATGTTGCGTAAACACCCACACACCACACAATATTTACAACTTTTTCTTTAGGAGACTCTTTTTTTACAAGATTCATTTTGAAAAGTTTTATCTGGAAGACTTTTTTTTGAAATATTATTTTATTTCATTCAAAAATTATTTTGAAGTTTATTCTAATGTATTTTGTACACTACATAAATTTATACTATCAAGTCACTTTTGACGATTTCATAATATACGAGTTAGTGTACACCATGAAACTTATATGTGGCAGTTACTAATTAAATTATAAATATACATATAGGTTTATCAAGAAAATAAAAATCAATATCTAGCCATGTGTTAAGGTAAAGGCTATAATTTTCTTTCATACTTCTAAATTTAAACTTACTATGGTAAGAATGTATTGTCCGTTTCTACAACCTTTAACATTAAACGATAAAAAGTTCTGAAATGATTAGAATTTCCTTAATAGTTGGTGATTTATTTAATATCTAATGACCTGAACTTTTCTGTTGAATTTTAACCGTTATATTTGAACTGTGAACCTTAAATATTATTCTTGAATTCAAATCGATATTCTGGAAATTGTGTTGATAATTTGAACATTATTGGACTCTCGATAAATTAAATTATAAATCTATAATGTTTATTCTTTATCTTATTATTCTTATTATTTCTGTTCATCCTTTATATCAATGTTATTTGTACTAATCATCAGGATTTAAGTTGTTGTGAATGTCCTTAGCCTGGATGCAAAGACAATATGATGATTAATTGAATGTCTTTAGCCTGTGTGGTAAGGACACGTGGTGAAAGTTTTTTTTAGCCTTGGTGCAAAGAGAACAGTTGATTGTCATAATCATGATTATTGGTGTTACAGTTGATGAAATCTTGATGGTGAATTTTTAAATTGGAGAAGATAGTAGACAATATGGCCTATTTGACTCTTCTAATGGATTATTCATTTTACCGTAGTTATTTGTTGAAAACTTATATTGTCTAGCATTTTTTAAATCTTCGATTTATCATTGTTGAAAGCTAAAAATAACTTATTCTTCCTTATCTTAGTAATGATATACTTTTCTGACTATTGGAACTCACCATTTTGTTTTATAATTGAGAAAAAGAACCTTTACCCCACTGTGGTTGTCGTGTTTTAAGCAATTAGCCACTGTACTTAAAAAAATCAATTGGCCCACTGTGATTTTTAAAAATGCTTAATCAAGCCATTCCGTCAAATTTTGCTCACGGACGTTAAGAAATTGGACCAATTTTCCTACGTGGCTTTTGAGAAAAAAATAAAATAATTTATTTCCTACGTGGCAAGCAAGTCAACCAAATCTCATTTACCCCATTAAAGTACTTTGATGTTAGGCCAAAACTTTTTCTGCTTCAAAGCTATTTCGAAAAAGTAAAGAGAAGAATTAGGGTTCAATTTCAGTTTCCGAAGGACGAAATCAACGAGCTCATCTGAGAAATCAAAGGAAAGGTCCTTTATGGCGGCGTATCGGTGGAGGATGAGGAGGCGGCTAAATGCGTTCGCATAATTCTGGTTGGGTTAGCTTGTATCCATCTCTGAGCTTCTATTGAAAGAATGGTGATGAGTGGATTGAGTTTCGGTGGTGGAGGAGAGAGAAAAGTCGATGAGTGTACCTGACCTTTGGGAGATTCATGGAATTCGCCTTCTTCGTTGTTCTTTGGCCATTAGAAGGAGTTGCTCAAAGGTATGTCTAAGCTATGGGGAAAATCTTGCCGAGGAATTTTCATAGCGGGAATTAGTTTCCTTCGCTCTTCTTTTACGTGTTTGGGGAATTTATAACCTCCATTTTTCAATTGGGAATAGTAGTGTTTTATACTTCCATGTTCTCATAAATTTTCTCTCTATTCAGATGTTGTCAACAGGGCTCGATTGTTAGAAGCAAGATAATGAAATACGTTCAACCGAGGACCATAACCAGAGGATCATCTCAGAAGATAGCGATCATCGAATAACGATAACCAAAGGAGAAAGAAGAATACGGACAAAGGCGGTAACCACTCTGGTGGTAATCGTGGCCATAAAAATAGAAGAAGCGAGTCAGGAGAAGATTTTAAAAAGAGGAGATTCAATAATGACCATGTGAAGGCGTCGGTATGATGTAATCCGTTTCGAGGGAGGAGAAAGACCACCGGTCGTATATTTACAAATCGGGGAGAGAGGGACATATCATTAAACCTCCAGCAGCTTTAAGGTATGCTATAATTGTGGAAAAGAAGGACATATCGCTTGAGATTATGCGGTGGCGAAACCAATTCAGTGGGATGATGACTCGAAAGGATGTCCCGGAAAAGTCAAAGTCAATCGGTTCTGGAAGAAGCGTTTGTCGTGGCCGGTCAAAATCGAGGAACCCGAACGAAGTTAAGACGGGTTAGTTAATTATAAATTCTTGCAAAGTTTATACCTTATTAGATACCTCTGGGTTCTACCCATCCTTTTATCCCTCTTTTGCTTGCGCTCAACGTTTGAACTTGACTACGGAGAAATTAGACTTTGACTTTATCTGTGGAGACTCAGTTAGAGAAATTTTCATTACATCGATTGTTTAGAAATCTTGCTTGATTCAGTTTGGCACCCTTTATCTTACCCGTGTTAACCTTATCTCTTTAAAGATACTTGCTTTTGATGTGATTTTAGGGATTGATTGGTTAACTACTCATCATGCCAAAATTGATTGTTTTCGTAAGGTTGTTAGTTTTCATATTCCTAATTAACCTGTTATTCGAATTCAGGCAACTAAACCATTAAAATCAATCACTATCATATCTAATCATAAAGCGATTCGTTTATTGAAAAACGGATGTCAAGCTTTCTTAGTCCATGTTATGGATTTGAATAAAGACACATCAGATTTGAATAATATTCCTGTTGTTATTGATTTTTCCCACATATTTTCTCGAAGAATTCATTGGCCTACTCCCGAGGCGTGATATTGAATTTGTATCGACTTTAAATCCCAGACAAAACCCATTTCTAAAATCTCATATCGAATGGCTCTATTGAACTTGAGGAGTTAAAAACCCAATCAGAAATTGATACCCGAGCCTCTATCTGGTGACTTCCTTTATGGAATGCACCGAAGCCAGATTCTCTGTAGGGGACGCCATATTCGTGCGGTAGTAAAATGATAGGTGTCATTGTGACGTGCTATCCAAGATTGGGATATGAGTCACAGTTGAGAGCAACCTAAGTCGGTAATCAAAATAAGTAGCTTTCTAGACTTAATTGGTTATTATCGGAGATTCATTGAAGGATATTCTCGAATCGTTATTCCATTAACGCAGCTGACTCGTAGAGATACAAAATTCGAATGGAGCAAGGAATGTGGGAAGAGCTTCGAAGAACTCAAGAGGAGACTCATTTCAGCACATGTTCTGACCATGCCATCCTGGAAAAACGAACGTGGTAGCTGACGTGTTGAGTAGAAGATCGTATACAAGTACGAGTATGATATTGTCAAAAACTAATTTCGTATAATTTATAAATAATAGAGATGGAGATGAAAACTCTAGGTACCCACGTGATGATATACGAGTATAATCGACTTTAATTGATAAAGTTAAAGCTGTTCAAGCTACACACCGGAGCTGATGAATTTGAAGAAGAAGGTGCAAGAAGTTGTTATTTCAAAAACGAGAATTAGTGAGGTGAGGAAAGCTCAAACCTTCGATTTATTAATCCATTTGAAATTCTCGATCGAATAGGATCGTGGCTATATAGACTGCGTTCGATGTTACGTAAATATGTGGACAACCCAACCACGTCATTGAGTTAGAACCGGACGAGATAATGAAGACTTAACGTCTGAAGAGGTACTATCGGGATCTTGGATAGGAAAGAACATATCCCATGTCTTCGAGGTTATACCACAAGTTAAAGTTTTGTGGAGAAACCATGCTATTGAGGAAATGACCTGAGAGTTGGAAAGCGGAAATGAAAGCGAGGTATTTTCATCTTTTCAAACACTGTATGTATGTGACGTCAATTTCGAGGACGAAATTTCATAAGGAGGGGGAGGTTGTCAAAGACCCCAAAATTTTTTAAATAAAATGGAATTTCCTCTATTTATTATTTTGAAATAGTAAGGGTTGATTTGATTCATGTGGATAGTTATGGGTAAAATCGCAAATATTTGAATAAGCAAGTGGTTATAAAATATTCTTTATTGTTTGGGAATATTCGTTTGGTCGTGGAATATTCGTCTTTGTCGGGAATATTCGTAAATGCGACGCGTAAGTACCATGTGTGGGCCCCATAACGAAAAAGCGATTGGAGGAAGAAAACGACAAGAATAAGTTGTTTATAAATAACGGCGCGATTATTCTACGATTATCTCTTGTTGGAATACCCGATGGTTAAAACACAAAGAATACTGGCGTTGTTGCACGATGGCACACTGGTATTGCATCAATTATTGATTCTTACGTAAGAAGGCATTCCTCAATAATTGTTACGATAATTCTTGCTCGATATTTTATTTCATTGATTCAATAATTCTTTGCATTGATATTTTATATTCTTTATTGTTTTGATAATTGTCATTACACGATTTTTTCATTATCGAAGCAATAATTCATATTATCTGAATAATATTATTAGATAACATTATTGGCAATGTCTAGAAAATTCTGATCTAAGGAGAGGTTTGGTCACCTAATTGCGCGCCAGTAAGGAGAAATTCTTATTGGAAGCCCTCTTTCCTGAGGAACGACACAGTTGCAAGATCTTGTGATTCTGTAATATTATTTGTGAATAATTAATTATTGATTTATATGATGAGAAAAATATTGATTTTATGTGGATATAGATGGAGAAAATTTTTAATGTGACAATTGTTGAAAATTAATATTTTATCTTTTCCTGATAAAATAATTCATTTAAATATATTATTATATTTTTAATAATATAATAATGGTGATATTTTTACAACGAATGTGGGATATATGAGTATAAGAGGAGGAAGAGTATTTTTGTTGCAATAAATGTTTAAAACATGTTAAACATGTCGGTGGACCCCATTTATTGACTGAAATTTTATTATAGCCTGTAAAATCGTCCGTTTATGGATTTCGGCCAATTTTTGTTTGGAATTTGGAAAACCTTTCTTCTGTAAAGTTGTAGAGAATTGAATTTCCTATAAAAAGTTGCGAGATTCGAATTTTCTGGCAAAAGGGCTATTTATTATGAATTATTGAAGTTTCAGAGTTCCAAAATAATTGATTTTTGGAAGTTTTAATTATTTTAAATAATAAAAACGTTTTTAGTGAGTGTTCCACATGTTATAAATGTGTCATGTTGCTGAATTCAGATCTAGGAAGGTTGGCGTAGAAAACTTAATATATATATATTATTAATTTATTAAATTTTACTGCTTTGGTGTTATTAAAGCATTTTCCTATAAATAGGTGTCTTGGGTTAGAATTGAAAATCACACCGTAAAGCTGAAGTTTTCTCTCTATATTATCGGCGTATTCTTGTGAGTATTTTTGAGTATACTTTGAGTATTGCTATACTGATGCAAGTTCAAGTTATAGCTTATATCCAAAGATTCCAGGTGAAATCTCGCTTTTCCGAGGTAAGGGGATATTATTTTTTAAAATGATATTATTTCTTCAATATCATTATGCCAAAATATTGGTTGAAACTTTTATCAAATTTGGAACTTTTTTATGTGGGGTTACTTATCATGAGTTACTATTCACGAAGTTACTATTCACGAGTTACTATTTATGAGTTCTTATTCACGATTCTTATTCATGAGTACTATTTACGAAGCGTGAAGATGTTTTTATGAAATTTCTATCTTTTGGTGTCTGAGTTACTATTCACGATATTTACACTTATTCCCGAATCTGACTATTCATCGAAAAATGAAATTTCTTCTTTTCGTCCAAAATATCTATTCTGGATACTAGCTTTGATTGTATCCATGTTTTGATCATTCTTGAATTTTACACCACTATGATTATTTTGAGGTATTTTTGGATATGGATAAAACAAAGTACGAATCCTTAATCCTTGTCATTTTGTTTCACTGGATTCGTTTATTTAAAAATATTTTTCATCATCCTCAGTCTTAAATGATGATATTATTGAATATCTTTGGCATGTAGTGCAAAGATGAATGATTTATGATGAATATCTTTGGCCTGTAGTGCAAAGATGAATTATTTCTGATGAATATCTTTGGCCCGTAGTGCAAAGATGAACAGGTGTTTAGATGAACATGACCAACTGATGAATATCTTTGGCCTGTAGTGCAAAGATGAATATTTGATTTCAGATATATATTGATTGAGTTACAGGGATAAAAGATAGACGATGAACTTTAAAATTCATACATAGAAGATAGTAGTTTGCATTCTCTACTTAACTCTTCTAATGAATTATTATTTCCGCTGTGAATATTGATTTAAAACTTGTTGTCTATTGTATTCTATTAAATTTTTCCCTGTTGAAGACTAACGATAATTTTGTTGTATATTATCTTAGTCATAATATTCTTTACTGGGCTAGTTGAGCTCACCCTTTTCCTTTTTGTTCCATTTTTCTTCTCTCAGAGGCGAGAATGTAGCGATTACTAGTCGGGGTATGGAATGAAGGTTCTAGAGAGAGTTATTTAGTAGTCCTCACCATTTTTGTAAAATAATGTATCAATAATTATGATGGGGATTTATTTGCGTGTGAATATTGTCTAGATGACAATATCTGTATTTAAACTCACAGTTTATATGTTGTAATAATAAAGTTGTAGTTATTTCTGTACCATGTATTTGGCGACTCAGAATGGGTTGGATGGAATGGACCTATTTTGGAGGCGTCACAAGTTGGTCATGTTCATCTAAACACCTGCTCATCTTTGCACTACGGGCCAAAGATATTCATCAGAAATCATTCATCTTTTTTGCTACAGCCAAAGATATTCATCGAAATCATTCATCTTTGCACTCACAGCCAAAGATATTCATCGAAATCATTCATCTTTGCACTACTGCACCAAAGATATTCAATAATATCATCATTTAAGACCGAGGATGATGAAAATATTTTTAAAGAAACGAATCCAAAGTGAAACAAAATGACAAGGATTAAGGATTCGTACTTTATTTTATCCATGTCCAAAAATACCTCAAAAATAATCATAGTGGTGTAAAATTCAAGAATGATCAAAACATGGATACAATCAAAGCTAAGATCCGAATAGATATTTTGACTGAAAAGAAAATTTTTCATTTTTCAATGAATAGTGGTCCGTATTCGTGAATAAGACCAGATATCGTGAATAAATACCAGATATCGTGAATAAGAACTCAGACACCAAAAGAAAAAAAATTTCACAAAAAATATCTTCACGCTTCGTGAATAGTACTCGTGAATAGTAACTCATGAATAGTAACCCCGACATGAAAAAGTTTCAAATTTGATAAAAACTTCAGATCAATATTTCACCATAATGATATTGAAGAAATAATATCATCACGAAAAAAAAAAAAATTATCCCTTACCTCGGAAAGACAGTACTTCTCACTGGAATACTGGATATAGGCTATAACTTGAACTTGCACCGTATAACAATACTCAAAATACTCACAAGAATACGCTCGATAATATAGAGAGAGAAAACTTCAGTTTCTGGTGTAATTTTCAATTCTAACCTAAGCACCTTATTTATAGGAAAATGCTTAGAACACCAAAGTAGAAAATTGAATATAATATTAATATATTTTTCACATTTTCCTTAGCCCACCTTAGACAACTGATCTCAGCCCATTTGAATCACATGTGAGGCCAACTTAGTTGCAAAAAACGTTTCTCTCAAAATAATTAACTAAAACTCCCAAAAATTAATTATTTTGGAACTTCAGAACTTCAATAATTCATAATAAATATCCCTTTTATCAGAAAATTCGAATCTCGCGTATTTTTATAGGAAATTCAATTCTCTACAACTTTGCAGAAGAAAGGTTTTCTAAATTCCAAACAGAAAGTGACCAAAATCCACAAACGGGTGATTTTACAGTCTATAATCAATTTTCGATCAAGAAATGGGTCCACCAACACACAAAACATGTGTTAAACATTTAATCCAACAAAAATACTTTTCCTCCTCGTATACTCATATATCCCACATTCGTTGTAAAATATATCAAGATTATTATATTATTAAAATATAATAATATATATATTTAAATAAATTATTTTATCGTAAAAAGATAAAATTTTAATTTTCAACAATTGTCACATTAAAATTTTCTCCATCTATATCCACATAAAATCAATATTTTCCTCATCATATGAATCAATAATTAATTATTCACAAATAATATTACACAATCACAATATAGTGACAACCAGGCTGCCCAGGAAAGAGGGGGCTTTCCAATAAAAATTTCTCCTTCTTTGGCGCGCGCAATTAGGTGACCAAACCTCTCCTTAGATAGAACTTTCTAGACATTGCCAATAATGTTATCTAATAATATTATTCAGATAATATGAATTATTGCTTCGATAATGAAAAATCTTGTGTAATGACAATTATTGAAACAACAAAGAATATAAAATTTCACGCAACAATTATTGAACCAATAAAATAATTGAGCGAATTATCGTAACCATTATTGAGTAGTGCCTTCTTACGTAAGAGTCAATAATTGGTGCAATACTGCAGAAGCTAATCTTCTTGTGCAACGCCAGACATTCTTGTGTTTTAACCATCGAGTATTCCAACAAAGATTAATCTACCAGTAACAACTACGCCTGTTATTTTTAAACAACTTATATTTGTGGTTTCTTCCTCCAATCGCTTTCCGTTATGGGGCCCACATGGATGGTTGCGTTCGTGCATTTAATATTCCCCGATTCCCAACTAATATTCCATATTCACGACAAACGAATATTCTCCCAAACAACAATGAATATTTTATAACCACTTGCTTATTTTGAAATATTTGCGTATTTTACCCATAATCGCATCCACATTAATCACATCAACCCTTACTATTTCAAAATAATAATTAGAGGAAATTAAATTTCATTTATTAATTATTTGGGGTCTTACATATTATAAATATTATAATATTAATTTTTATTAATATTATACATATTATAAATATTTAGCTAGCTAAGAAAAGAAAAGAAAATAAAACATAAAAGTATTTTTATTTTTATTTTTAAAATAAAACATACATATTATAAATATTATAATATTATTTTTTATTAATATTATACATATTATAAATAATTTTTACCTCATTTTTAGCATTTGCATAACATATTCATATGTGTCTGATTATTTGATTCCACGTCATTTCCTTGAATTTCTTTTTTTAAAATGTCATGTAAGAAATAAATAAACAGACATTCACTAAATTTGACGAAATGACCCAATTAAGCATTTTTTAAAATCACAGTGGGCCAATTGTATTTTTTTTAAAGTACAGTGACTTAATGTTTACAACTCGACGAACACAATGGGGTAAATGTGTTTTTTGCCAATTTTCAAGTATTCGGAATTTGGCTGACTGGCTTGCCACGCTTGGTCCAATTTTTTAACGTCAGTGAGCAAAATTTGACAGAATGACTTGATTAAGCATTTTAAAAAACAACAGTGGGTGAATTAAATTTTTTTTAAAATACAGTGGCTAATTGCTTAAAACACGACGACCACAGTGGGATAAATGTGTTTTTTCCCTTTTATAATTCATTTCAGTAAATAAGAGTGTAGTTGGGGTTTAAAAGGGAGAACATGAGAATGTAATGATGGTCCGAGTTATTAGCTGTAATAGTTTTCATCATGTTGTAAAATAGTTTGACAATAATTTTTGTGAGTATATATTTAGTGTGTGTATTGTCGTACTTGCTATACATTGTATTGTAATAATAAAATATAGAAGTATTTATATATGTTATTTGTATTTTGTTGATTCAAATTGGGTTGTGTATACCCGAATTTGTGGGGCGTCACTGAAACATCCTGGGTCAAATCCCGAGTCCGGAACAAATCTCGGGTCAAATTCCAAGCCGAATCGAATCAAATCCATCAAAATAAGGCCTCGAACTCATCGTCCCCAATAGTATCTTCTTGGGTCATCTTAGCCCACCACAGGCTCCCAAAAGGTCATGACTTGAAGGTACTATTGGTAGTAACTTTATTTCCTATATGCGAGACAAATTTGCAGACAAATTTTTACTCTATCTTTCGATGTGGACCTGGGGTGTTACAAACTCCCCACTTAAATTCTCGACGTCCCCGTCACGAACCGATCACACACACTACCCAAAGATCTTTGCCTCTCTACCCATTGTGGGATAATACCTAATTTGGCTTTGTGTCCCCACCTCCCACCTTCATCTCTCCATTGTGGGATAATACCACCACCTTCGTGTCCCCACCTCCTAAGAACCCGATCGGATGACCCACCCAGAAGCTTTGAGAGTCGGCTTTGATACCATATGAAATAACCCGGGTCAAATCCAGAGTTCGGAACAAATCTCGGGTCAAATCCCAAGTCCGAATCGAATCAAATCCATCAAAATAAGGCCTCAACTCATCGCCTCAATAAGTATCTTCTTGGGTCATCTTAGCCCACCACAGCTCCCAAAAGTCATGACTTGAAGGTACTATTGGTAGTAACTTTATTTCCTTATATGCGAACAAATTTGCAGACAAATTTTTCCTCTATCTTCTGATGTGGGGATTTGGGGTGTTACAATTCGCGGACGGATCAGTCAAACTTTGACTTTACGTCTGTCAAGTCAAGTTAGGTCAGACTTGACCATTAAATATGCGATCTGTTGAAGTCTGCGAACTAGTTCTAGGTAACTCCTTCTTTAAAATCAAAAAACTTTTAAATACTAAGTATACCAATGTATTACATGTAGGGCTGAGCATTTCAGTTATATCCGAACCGAATATCTTATTCGAATATAACCGAATACTAGAATATTCATAATTTTACTATTCAGATAACTAACTAAATTACCGAATACCGAATTATCAATTTTCCTATTCGGTTATTTCGATTACTACTGAAATTAAGTTCCAACAACAACAACACAACAATTAAGATTGGAGCACAAAAAGCACCAGCTGGTTCAAATGGACTGCTCTGTTAATCTTACCCTGACTATCTAGTTGCAATGCAACATATTAGTGAAACTTGAATAACAATTTCACCTTATGTTTTAAGAACTGGCACATTCATCTACAAGTAAACTACACCAACCCTTCTTTCAAATACGATGTCAGCAATTAAAGGAAGACAAAAACTACTAGTCTATCACCCAATTTAATGATTAAACAAAAAGCCTAATTTAGAGCATAGGTTCTTTGGACATAATTATAAACAGACCAGTTCATGTGTAAACAAAAAAAGAGAGCAAAAAACACTTTTAATGTGTAAAATCTGTTCGATTATTCAATTAATCGAATACTAATATTTCAATAACCGTATCCAAACCCGAATACGAGCTCAGAGCAGTTATATATAGCCTTACTAGTTACTGACCTTATCCTTAGTTTAGGAGCTTTTTTTTTTCTTTGCTACGAGATCCATCCACTACAGCAGTTATAGCCTTACACTAGCTCTAATATATATGCATGGAAGGCACAGGTGCTGTGTCGATCAATTTGTACCTATCATTATATTTAATTATTTATATAATTATGTTCGTATTATTAAGTATTAATAAAATTTTAGACAATTAACTTATTAATGTTATATAAACTAGTATTAGTATATTAATATTAAAATTTAATCAACTAACTTATTAATATTAAATAAATTAACTAGTATGTTAATTAATATTAAAATATAATCAACTTATTAATATTAAATAAACTAACTAATATGCTAATATTAAAATGTAATCAACTAACTTAATAGTACTAAATAAACTAATTAACATATTAATATAAAAATGTAATCAACTAACTTATTAATATTAAATAAACTAACTAGTATGTTAAGAGTATTGCCACACTTATAAAAGTTTTTTTAAAAAAAAAGCGTTAACCAATCAAAGCTATATACATTATTTAGTATCTTCTTTTTGTAACAATTTTTTACTCACCAATTATACTATTACACATTATTTTATAAGTTAATTTTTTTAAAACTCTTTATAAGTGTAACATTACTCATATTAAAATATAATCAACAAACTTATTAATATTAAATAAACTAACAAATATAATAATATTAAAATTTAATCAATTATAGTGTTTGATTATATCTTAATGCATCTTAACATCTTACCTCTTAATGCATTTTAATTGTCCACATTTTTGTATTATGAGGTCCTCTAGATAGTTTTGACTCATTTCTATATATCTTAACTATTCAGAGGACCTCTTAATACAAATATGTGGGCTCTTAAGAGGCATTAATAGGTGGACGGTTAAGATGCAATCAAACACCACCATATTAAGTAAATTAATTAGTATATTAATATTAATATTAATATTTAATCAATCAACTTATTAATATTGAATAAACTTTGTAATTTTAATATTAAATAAACTTTGCAATATTAACTAACTTTGCAATTTTGTTTTGACCGTTGGTAATGATGAGTTGATGACCATGTTAATCTCTCATGTTCCATTCCTGTTACTCAATTTTGGAAAGTTTAAATAAATATTAATGGTTACCATGTTAATCTCTCATGTTCAATTTTGTTAGATTAAATTGTATTGGAATGTTTCACCTTTAAGAGTACTTATCTAAAATAAAAGGGTACAATTTATGAGCTCGTTAATTTTTGTTCAATCATGGATATCCTTCTGTAGTTCTGTATACCCTCTTTGTGATTTGATTTCCAAGTTTTTTTTTTCTTGAATAATTTTATATGACTCAGTTTGGTTATCATTTTTTGACTGTATATATCAACAGTAAAATCTGGGGTTAAATATATTTTGAAAAATTCTATGCGGACATGTAATTGGACATGAGTATTTTACAATTTCACCTATTTATATTTTAACCTCAGATAAAAATACAAATAGGTGAAATTGTAAAACACTCATGTCCAATTTCCATATCTAATTATCATGTCCGTATAGAAGAGCTCATATATTTTTGTCTACTGAACTGAACACTAATTTTTATTTACATCACTGAACTAATTTTTTTTCTAATCAACTCATTAAACTAGTAATTAGTTACAAAAACTTTAAAAATTGTCTATTTTGTTAAAAATTTAACGGTCGATATTGTGCACCATGTGGCGTGCTGACAAGGAGAGAAAAATTGGGTTAGATAAATTAAATTAAGTTAGTCACATTTAATTAAGTTAACCCATTTTATTTAACTTAAATAACATGTGAAATTAAACTACAAAATTTTTTCTTTTCTAATAGAACTATACCTTAAAAAAAAACTTTCTACACCAAGACACCCACGTCAAAAATATCTTCAAAATTCGTTTCAATGTCTACAATTTTTAATAAAATCTTTAGTCCCATATGACAAAAGTGCAAAAATAATGATGCTCTTTATTTATTTATTTTGATTATAAATGGATCTATGAAGAATAGGATTCGAAAGAAGGGGATGAGAGAGAGAGAGAGGAAATGAGTCTGTTGCTATCATACAATCGATATTTTTAACTATCTTTGGAAGGAGAATCTCTAATGTTGATGGACATTTCTTCAGTATAACGGCAATGAAATAGTGAAGTGTTAATTGATTTTGCTTCTATCAATCACAAAAAAAATTCAATTAATTTTGTGAATTTGAGATAGTGATTTGAGGGAATTGTGCTGAGAATATATATTCTATGTATTGGTTATTAGTTTTGGTTTTACAAATAGATTTTAATTCAATTTTGCAAATTGAATTTTGAATTCAATTTCTGCTAATTAGGTTTTGAAAGAGAAAAATTTGTACAAATTCGAGCTAAGATGAATAACATTGAAGAACATGAACATGAAAACTGAGCATTTATTTTGGGGAATATTATTAACGCCTTTGTTTTTTAGTAACTACTTAAATGTAATTTTATTTTTATTTTTTTATATAAAAAGTTTGTTTTAAGTAATTTATTTAGTTTGTATATTTTTTTAAGTGCACTCAAAAAAAATATAAAACAAATTTTAATATATCAAAATATTCTTCCAATATTGCCTCTTTTCATTTTTGCTCAATATATATCCAACAAATTTAATTATAAATAAAATTAAAAAAGGTTTAAGTATGTATAGTTAAAGTTAAGAAAATTATTTTATCATTGTATATAAAAAAAAAATTATATAACTTTTTTACGTTTTCAAGCCACATAAACAAAGAAGTGACATGTCAATTTTCTCTCTCTCTCTCTCTCACGTGGCATGCACATACAACTTTCCGTCAAAAGTAAAAAATCTGTGACTGAAGTTGGACCGGAGTGTTTTATGGTAACATCTTACCAATTATTCTCTCAGAGGCAACCTATGGGAAAGAAAATGGCAAGAACATGTGTATATATTGTAGCCAGGGATCCTGGGTAGTTCTTGTTGGGCTGCCATTGCACAAGCACAGAACATTAAATATTAACCAGCCAATTAGTGTTCGAATTAAGGACCTGTTGAACCGGATGACCTTGGAGGAAAAAATATGCCAAATGACGCAGGTTGAAGAAAGTGTAGCATGGTCATGAAGAATTTTTTTATCGGTAACCTCCATTATCATCATCCGTATTTATGCCTTTTAGAGGTAATATATATTTAATTTGCTTTGAATGAATTAATACATGAATGTATTTCTGGTCTTCGCAGGAAGCGTGGTAGCTAGGTAAAGCAAGGAGTGTTCCGGCTAAACAGGCATCCCCGGAGTCCTGGGTCAACATGGTGAATGAAGTAGCCACAGAAATTCCTTATACTTTTGCACCTTGTATTGCGGTAATAAATTCCCGAAAGAAACATACTGCATGCAGAACTCAAAAGCTGTTGTGAGTTTTAATATTTATTCCTTATATATGGTGTTAACTGTATGACAGGTTTGTAGAGATCCAAGATGGGGTCGCTGTTATGAAAGCTTTCGTGAAGATCCGCACATAGTTGGAGTAATGACTGTGTTCATACCAGGATTACAGGGAAACACTCCTACTAATTAATTCTGATGTTCCCTTTGTTTATGGAAAGTGAGGATTACTTCATTTATATTTTCTTGGATCTTTAACCTCACTGCTTGTTAAAAACCCTATATGTGATGACTTACACCTTCCTCAGTATATAAATGTCATTCCTGTTTTTCAATCCGTTAATTAAATAGTTAAAGTCTGAAGTGTATATATATGTCGGTCAGTCGGCGTGTATATTGTGACTCATATGTTGGAACAGTATTAAGAAGAAACTGTCTTGTTTGCCAGCATTTAACAAAGGAAAGAAACATGACTATATATTAGGATGCGTGGGTAGATAAGAGTTCTAACTAATGTTTCTTTTGATCTATTGGATCTACCATTACCGCTGAATCTCCTTAATTATATTACTCAGTCTTGTATAGGGATAAAGTTGCGGCATGAGCAAAGCACTAGGGGGGCGATGGTGGAACCACCAAAGGCATTAATGAGGGTAATATATACTTTGATAAGTTGGGACGAATTTCTCAGCATCCATATGCCGGCCTACAAGGATTCAATTATCAAGGGTGTGGCAACTGTAATGGTCTCATTTTCAAGTTGGAATGGAGTAAAGATGCATGCCAATCGTGATCATATTACCGGCTATCTTAAAAACACTCTGAACTTCAAAGTAAATCCAGTTGTGCAATAAGATTCAGCTTGGTTTTTTGTGTCCTTTTCATACTTAAATTTAGCATTGAATCTAATATCAAGTTTTTAATCTTTGGTGATTGAACTACTCGATCCAGGGATTTGTCATTTCAGATGATAGAGGTCTTGACAAGATGCCTTCTCCACCTCATGCAAATTACACATACTCCATCGAAACCACAATTAACGCTGGCATTGACATGGTCAGTTTTTCCATTTTAAATATTAAGAATTAATTCGCTAAAGCAATCAATTTACAAAAGAAATTTTTAAGTATAAATCTGAAGCTTTTAACTATCTAATTTGGGTCATCTCTAACTTGAATGTTCATCTACTTTTCATGGGCACATTGCAGGTCATGGTACGTACCACATAATTATACAGAATTCATTGATGGTCTATCCTTCCTGGTGAAGAATAAATTTATCCCCATGAGCCGCACCGCATTAATGATGCAGTGAATAGAATTTTATGGGTAAAGTTTGTGGTGGGTCTATTTGAGACCCCCTTGGCTGATTTTAGCATGGCCAAGTACTTGGGAAGTAAGGTCAGTCTTGTACGTAGTTGCTGAATTGTAGGACTTTCCGACCATCTTTTCACCAGATGGTAAGACATTTTCCTCTGCTTATGAAACTGTATATTGTACAGGAGCATAGAGAGCTTGCAAGGAAAGCTGTAAGAAAATCTCTTGTGCTGCTGAAGAATGGCAAATCTGCAAACGAGCCTTTGCTTCCCCTTCCTAAAAAGGTACTAAAAATACTTGTGGCAGGAAGTCATGCCGACAATATTGGATATCAGAGTGGCGGGTTTACAATAGAATGGCAGGTACTTGGTGGCAATATCACAATCGGTAAATTTACTACCGTCACCTCTTGACTGTATGCTTTTGGTTCTTCTACATTAATTTCAGACACACAGCTTGATAACTCTTAAACATGACAATGATATTATGAAGTAGAACATGTACTATTTTATTTTCTACTTCTGTTTTTGTGGGACTCTGCTAGAACAAAAATCCTATGTATTACAAGTTGCTATTGTGATGGTCTTCTTGTATTTTCTATCGATTGATATAGCTAAACAACCTTTTCATGTACAGGTACTAGTACCACAATCCTCAATAACGTAAAAAGAACAGTTGATGCAGAGGCTGAAGTTGTGTATCAAGAGAATCCGGACAGTGGCTTTGTCAAGTCCAACGAATTCTCTTATGCCATTGTAGTAGTGGGGGAGCACCCATATGCAGAGACAGATGGAGACGGCCTGAATCTAACAATTCCGGATCCTGGCCCAAGCGTTATCACGAATGTTTGTGGCGATGTGAGATGTGTTGTCGTCCTCATCACTGACCGTCCTGTTGTGGTTGAACCATATCTGTCTACCATGGATGCCCTAGTGGCTGCTTGGCTTCCCGGATCAGAAGGACAAGGCGTTGCAGATGTTTTGTTTGGCGACTACGAATTCACAGGCAAGCTTCCACATACTTGGTTTAAGACTGTTAATATAGGGGACAAAAATAATGATCCACTATTAAATATTCCCATTTGGGTTTGGCCTCAAAGCAGAACCCGTCCAGGCCATAATTCATGGAAGAGAGAAGAGTGACACTGTGACATGCAGTAGCAGAAGACTTTAATTGGATAATAGATTTATAAGCAAGTAACAATGACATAGAAAACTGAAAGCTTTTATAGTGGATTGCATAATATGGAAGTGGTTAGTATGAAGTTTATTTTGGGATAAGTTTGTCAATTGACCATGTTGTATGTGTGTTAGTATTCTATTGACAAATTGATCAATTTATCAAAAAAATAACTTTATGTTAACCGGATCCGCATAATATAGAGTTTTTCTATTTATGCATGTAATAGCAGTATAGGCATATTGAAGTATTTCACATAAGGATGTTACGATACAATATTAATAAGCAACTTCTTATTCTTTCCCTTTTATTGTAAAAAGTGGAATTCTTATATCACAAATATACACAGAAAGTTTGCTATATAATTGTTTGGAAAATGATTATATAAATAATTAGTGATTTTCTTTTGACAATTTTAAATAATTAATTTATCAGAAGAAAACTAGTGTTAATTAAATGATTCATTGTTTCCTTGATATTTTTATTCATTGATTTCATATTTCATTAGTTGTGTTAAGTTATTAATTAATCCTATGGACTGTTTGGAAAAATAGAAACAATTGAAAATGTGTGCACCACTCTTTTAGACTTTGATATATATATATATATATATATATATATATATATATATATATATATATATATTGATCTTAAGCTCGCTTTTTCTATGCCTTCAAATCAGAAAAAAAGCATGTCCTCCAAAGCTTGGTTTCTTGAAAATTCCTGATTTGGGTTGGAAAAAGCTTTAACACGTACGGTGGATGGATGAAGGTCAGTGGATTATGGGTTTCCATGGAAAAATTGGAAGTTGCAATGTTCTAACAGCCTGAGTAGTGGGCCATCAGAGAGGGGCTTGGAACATGAGAATCCAGAATTTGGAAGTGGTGACGGATTCTGAAATTGCCATGAAGATGATAAAGGAAGCTGCTACTGCTAGCTAATGTGGAAGGGGCTCATGGCTCATGCATCCGGAAGACCAATGTAAGCTAATTGTCTGTCCATTTAGTCCTTAAATTTTGTAGAACAACAAGGTGCAAATTCCTCCTTTGTAAAGGATATAATAGGAGAGGGCTGTAATTAAACTGTTGGTGTCAGGCTTATGGTTGGTTACTTATGTACAGCCTGGTAGATATGTATCAAGCTCAATTTCCATTTTTACCGCACGAATTTGAAGAAACCACATCTATAGATTATTGTTTTTTTAATTTAATAGTTCAAAGTATAACACACCAATGTGTTGATAGAGTCATAGAAACACATTATAACTGTCTGAAATTATTTTTTGGAGCTAATTCTTTTGGTATTGCCGGTTAGGCGAAGTTAGTAGTAGTGTCTTTGATGCGATGAGAAAAGCATATATATGGAAGGGTTCATGCACGCTGATATTGAATATTGCAGTCCAATTATTAGTTTGTTAGGAAATAGGTAGTGTAATACTTGGTCATATTGAATATAATTCCAACATTATTTGATATATATATATATATATATATATATATATATATATATATATATATACACACACACATGGGCAGAATAGAAGGAGCGAGGGTCATATGATTTTAACCCTAGAGTCTAAAACATGTTAATATTAGTTAAATTTAATTTTTATTATGAGATGGTATTAATTTATTTGTTTTTTCATGTCTTTTCACCTATAATAAATTAACAATATTACTATAAGATAAAATAATATTAAATAAATTTGATAATTAATTAATTAATATTACACTCATTTGTCTTACTGACTTAATAATACATTGGTATCAATTTTTTTGTAAATGAGAATAACTTAATTCATTTTCTTACTTTGAGTAGTTACTCTCAGTTATCTCCAAAAAAGATGACCAGAACCACAATATAAGGTTTTGAATATATAATATTATAATTTGTAATTTATCTATAAAAGTAGCTAATCAGTTGACTAAAAAATTCAAAGTGTAATTAATAGTTTCATAGTTCGGGAGAAATTAATATATATATATATATATATATATATATATATAACCGGGATCCTATCCGGACTCCCGGATTTTCTTAAAATGCAGATTTTTTTTTTATTATTTTTTGTCATTTTTTTTTAAAATAACTAAAAAAAGTTCCGCATTTTAAGAAAATTAGAGTCCCAACGAATCCTACTCTCTCTCTCTCTCTCTCTCTCTCTATATATATATATATATATATATATATATATATATATATATATATATATACACACACACACATTTAAAGTTATTAGACTCACAACTCATAGGTTTACAATAGTTGGAATAGGATGTTGTGAAATACTATAATTGGGCAAAATAAATTTGAAAGAAGCACTTCAAGCGTCAATAAATAATTTTTTTATTGATGTATTTTGACGTACCCTGTAAGACCCCAACTTTTATGAATAAAGATGAATTTTCTATAATTGTCATTTTTTAAATATTATGAAATGAATTTGATATAATGTTATAGTTGTGGGTAATAGTTATAAATTTTGCAAAGTACGCAAGTTATTATATAATATTCGATTGGTCGGGGAATATTCGTAGACGGCACAATCATTGGTGGACCCCACAACGGAATTATTGTCGGATTGAGATAATGACAAAAATATTTTATGAAAATAACGGCGGAAGTTTTATCGTTAACTGTTGAAACACCCGATGTTAAAACTACAGAAATACGCGTGGTTACATAGTAGCACACGATATTGATTATTGATGCTTACGTGAGAAGTCACTCAGTTTTGTTCAATTATTGCTTCAGTAATTGTTGCATAGTATCTCACATTAATTGATTCAATTATTGTCGATATTTTATATATTATTAAATCAATAATTGAGACGACGAAGTTATTAATATTATTGTGAGACCCCGAATTTTATGAAATAAAAGTATTCAATTTTTCTATTTTGGTGAATAGTTAAATTGATAAAAGTTTAAAGTTAAGGGTGACATTTGAAAATTTTTCAAAGTAAGTGATGATAAAGTTTTGTTTTATTAGTATTATTAATGTAATAAAACAGAAATATTTTTTATATAAAATAGAATACTTTTATAAAGTTATTCGTTTTATTATGCTAATAGTAAAATCTTTTTATATAAAACAGAATACTTTTATAAAGGTATCTATTTTATTAGACAATAATTAAAATATATTATATTTTATTATGCATAGTATTTGCATAGTGCCTGCATAGTGTTTGCATAGTAAAGTCTTTTTATATAAAATAGAATACTTTTATAAAGTTATTCGTTTTATTAGATTATAAATAAAATATATTATATTTTATTGTAAACCAATCTGGACCGTCCGTTTAAAAGTAAATCAATCTGGACCGTTTATGGATTGGTTACTATTCAGTCCATTCTCCTATAAATAGAAGCTCATTCCTTCATTATTTTTTAAGAATTCATTGAAACTCTAGAAAGAGAAACTATAGAGAGAGTTCTTCTTCTGTAATCTCGAGCGTATTTCTTTAGAGTTTAAGAAAGCTTTGAGCGTAGAAGATAGTACAAATTTTCTTCAAATATATTCCCGCCCTACCGTTCGAAATACTCTTTCTTTCAAAGGTAAGGGATATTATTTGTTGTACCTGTGTAAGGGATATTATTTGTTGTACCTGTAAGGGATATTATTTGTTGTACCTGTAAGGGGTATTATTTCTTTCGTATTCATGAAGAGAACTCACATTATTCCATTCTTTATTATTATGTTGGAATAACTTTGTTTATGTGAAGTACCGCATATACATGGTGATCTTCTTCATTATTCCATTCCTTATTATTATGTTGGAATAACTTTTATCTGTCTGATCTGCATACATGGTGAAATTCTTCTATTATTTCATTCTTTACTATTCATTTGGAATATCCTCGTATGCATGCGTTTTACTGTGGGACTCGTTCCATTATTTATTATTCCACATTTATTATTCGGTTTAATATCATGTATGCATGCGTTTTACGTCCTGACTGGTTCCATTATTTATTATTCCGCATTTATTATTACGTCCGAATATCACGTACATGCGTTCTGGCGACCGGGTTCCATTATTTATTATTACATTGGGAATAACCATCATGCGGTCTTCTATCGCGTGCGTGGTGAATCCTTCATTATTCCATTCTTTATTATTACGCTGGAATAACTTTTACATGTGGATTACCGCATGCATGGTGAATGATCCTTTATATTCATTCCTTATTAAATTGTGGAAATGATCTGGTTACGTTGATTATGATGAGACTGTTAGAGTTTATGCCCTAGAGGCCAATTATTTGATATAATTGCTTAACGTTTTGATATTATATTTAATTGAATAAACGAATGATTTTATTATGGTTTTATTTACTGCGTTATATAATTGTTAACATAATAAAATTCCTTATAATAATGATACAAATTATATAGTTTCAAGTATGTGACTTGAACATGAGATTATATAATTACAATTAGTATCATTGTTCTTAAATGTCCCTAGTCGAGTATCATTGTTGATGGGACAACAATGATGCATTGAGACTAAGTATGTGGATCGATCGTGACCAAATCTCATTGGTCATAAATATATGAGATATTAAGTCAATGCATAGGTACATGTTGAAAACGATGTCTTTGGATAGACCCACCATGAGAATTCTATGTGGAGCATTATGCGGAGTGTCATTAGCAATTCTCATAGTGACAATGATGTAATGGTCCTCTGACCTAAAATCGCTATATTACTACACGGGAATTTTTGTACTTTGATATCATCAAATGTCACCTTTAATAGGGTGGACTATAAAGGTGATTATTGGGTACATCATGAATCGTGTGAGAAATATGAGTGATCTAGATGGAATTTAACCTTCCTATATATTAGGGATGATATCCATAGGCCTCTTGATTGAGTAGGACTATGAAATGCATGGTCATGCTCAAATAGTGATTTGTTTCATATAGTCTACTCATTGATCAAGAGAAACTCAGATTAAATTATGAAGAGTGTGACACATTCCATGACTCGAGTTTAATCTAGGATATTAAGGTTAAAAGGATTAAATTACATTGAAACATTGGTCACAAAAGGTTGCATCGAATCATCGCTCTTATTATTACTTGGGTAGCAGTGATGCATTACTAGATGCCGCTCACTGTTTATAATTTTATAATATGATTTTAAAATTATTGCCAGCGTGATAATAACCTATATGTGGTCACACATATGTAACGTAATTTAAAAGGGAATAAATTTAAATTTTAAGGATTTCAATATATTAATATGATTAATAGTATTTAAATCACGAATTTAAATTAAAAGGAAAGTTTGTATATATGTATATTAATTAAGTAAGACTTAATTAAGTTATATATATATATAAATTGATTTTATAAAATTAGGTTTTGATTAATTCCATTTAACTACTATATATAGGATATATAGCATTTCTACTTAGGGTTAGATCATAACTTGAAAACCTAGCCGCCTTTCTTAGAGAAAGACTAGAAAGAAAACATACGGCTTCATAAAGGTTCCTTTGGTGGCTAGTCTGCATGAAGTCCTCTTATTGCGAGAATCGTTCACCGGTTAGATGCTGCGTTAAATGTGGATACCATGTAGAGGCGTAGTTTAAGTGAGGAATTGAGTTAAGGATTCGAGCGCATCAATTTGATTCTCGTTTTTCATATTCAGTATAATCTCTAAACAACTGAGTTAATTGTTTTTCGCATGGATCCTGGTTTTGGGTTTCGAAAATTGCTTTGAATTTTTATATTTCCGCTGCGTTTTATGTGCCGAACCCCTACAGAGAGTCATAATAAAAGCATTGAACTGATGAAAATCATGGGTATATGAAGTATTAGTAAGTGTTATGATGAGTTATGTTGGTTATTATGTGAAAACATGAAAGTTTTTAGAAATCACAAAGGGTTGAAAATCAGATTTTGGTGAAAATAGAACATGAAATTCAATTGACCATATCTCCTATTATATTTTGAATTTTTGAGTGTGGTCAAGTTTTAGAGTTAGATCTATGAGTTTTGTAGCATCTTCAAGTGGAATCACTGGAAAAGGTATTGTAGATTTTCGTGTGGACTAATTTTAGCAAAAGAGTCAAAAGCTGGAAATTATCAAAATGTTATTGTCCAGATTTTTAGAAGGGCTGTTTCGGCCACTTAATTTGTGAGAAAAATTTCGGCCTTTTGGGATATGAAATTATATAGTATAAGTACCTCCTATCCAAAAATGAGCTCATTCCGACTTAAAATGAGCAAGTTATGACCATTTCAATATTTAGGTCTTTCCGACGAAAAACGCTATAACCGGAGTTCTATAACTCCGATGACCATGAAATTTAAACTAGAAGCCCACGTTAACATGTGTAAGATCCTGCCAAGATTTGGGAATTTCTGGAGTTAAACTTGAGGTAGCTAATTTCTTAAGGAATTAATTAAAAATTGATTTTTGAAAAATAGTAAATGAATTTTAAAAATTCCGAGAAAAATATATGTTCATTATGGGACTATATTCTGCTAAATCCCGAGAAAAGAAATATTTTTGGGACTGATTTGGTATTTTTCATAAAAATGGTTTAGTTACGAACATATGAGTTAAATATGTTATGTGAAGTAACGAAGTTGGAAAATAGGATTTTATGGCTTGGAAATCCTATATAAGGTATATGCAGATTTTTGATGAGGAATTTAATCATTGGTGATGAAATCTTATGAGTATGACATTTTTGAATGATTAAATGCATTATTTGGTAAAGTGAAAACAATTGAAATAAATTATTTATAAGTTTAAGAAGTAATTAAAATATTATTATAATATTAATAATATTTGATTATGAGTTTATTAAGTGATTGATAATATTTGGATAAATTTAAAGTCTTTAATATTTATCCTTGTTTTCGTTTGATTAATATTTATATCATTGTCATCATTCTCATGTATATATTATGTTGAAAGTCATCTACATGTCTCAGAAGTGCGTAGATGGACTTGGTATGATTATGACCGAGGATTATTTGGTATAATCATGGTAGTAATGTTACAAATGATATGAAAAAAAGTCCTCATTAATCGTAGTGCATTGATGGACAGTTTTTGGTATGATTATGGCTATGGATTCTCTTCGGCCAAGGATGCAAAGATGAATTATTTTATGGCATGATCAAGACCGTTGATGAAAACACGATTATCTTTGGCCCGTAGTGTAAGACCCCGAATTTTATGAAATAAAAGTATTCAATTTTTCTTATAATTATTATTCAGTAAATGGTTAAATTGATAAAAGTTTAAAGTTATGGGTGAAATATGCAAATTTTACAAAATACGCAAGATGCTATAAAATATTCATTGTTGTGGAGAATATTCATTTAGTTGTGGAATATTCTTTTTACGTTTGGGAATATTAAATGCGACACGCTTGACCATTTATGGGCCCCATAATGTGAGAATAAGCGTTTGATGAAGAAAACGACAAAATTAAGTTTTTATAAATAACGGCGTAATCGTTACTGAATTAACACTGTTGGAATACGGTTGGTAAAATAAAAAATAATACGCGTTGTTGCGACAATTAGCACTACGATATTACAATATTTTTGAATTATTGATTCTTACGTGAAGGCACTACTCAATAATTGTTACGGTAATTCTTGCTCAATATTTTATTTTATTGATTCAATAATTGCTGCGTTGATATTTTATATTATTGTTATTTCAATAATTATCAACGCATGATATTTCTCATTATCGGATCAATAATTACGTATTATTTGATTAATATTATTAGATAGCATTATTGGCAATGTCTAGAAAGTTACATCAATGAGAGGTTTGGTCACCTAATTGCATGCTACCAAGAAGGAGAAATTCTTATTGAAAGCCCTCTTTCCAGGAACCTGCTTTGTTGTCATTGTTGCGATTCTGTAATATTATTTGTGAATAATTAATTATTGATTTATATGATAATAAAATATTTATTTGATATGGATATAAATGATGGATTTATTTATGTGGTTATAAATGAAGGAATTAACGTTGAGGTGTTTTATCAAGATTTTTGTTTGGATTGGAGGTATTAAAAACTCAAATCGATGTTCTTAAAGCTTTATTGCGTGAGTTATAATTTTGATTTGACCGTTGGATCGTTGTAATTTTTGGATATGTTATACATATATAAGTAGAGTATATGTCCACAAATTTTGAACCGTTAAAATCGAACGTATAATTTGTTATGAATTTTAAAAGGTGTTGAAACGGTGTTTAAAATCATCCGTTTGTGAATTTCGGATAATTTCTGTTTGGAATTTGGAAAATTTTTCTTCTGCAAAGTTGTAGAGAATTGAAATTTCTATAAAAAAATCGCGAGATTCGAATTTTCTGATAAAAGGGCTATTTATTGTGAATTATTGAAGTTCCGGAGTTCCGAAATAATTGATTTTTGAAAGTTTTAATTATTTTATTTAAGAAAAACATTTTTGTGGTTGTTGGCACATGGGTGGCTGATGTTTTTGACCAAAGATTGCTGCTGGTGGCTTTCTCAATTGGTAGGTGACATAGGAAATTAAAGGAAATAATAGTTTTTTTTATTATTTTAGTCTCCTTTGGCATTCTAGCATTTTCCTATAAATAGAAGCATTTTCCTATAAATAGAAGCTTAAGTTAGAATTGAAAATCACACCAAAAATTGAAGTTTTCTCTCTATTTCTCTCTCTATATTATCAAGTGTATTCTTGTATCTTGAGTGTTGCTATCTGGTGCAAGTTCGTTCAAATATTATTCCAAATCCGAAATACTTTCTTTTTTGAGGTAAAGGGATTTTAAGGGTTGTTATATTTTTCATGTTTCGTAACTTTGCAGACCTTCAAAAATTTTGGAAAAATTTTAAATGATAATTTGATGAGTTTTGTTGATTGTGTCCAAAAATGGCGATTTTTGGATGTATAGATTAAGAGTTATGAATTTTACGGGAAAAGACTATTTTAAAAGTAACCACTTATAACTCCTTGTGGTTAACTCCAAAATTGATGAAATTTTTATTGGGAGTACATATATATAACATGGGTATATTCTATAAATTTCAGAATTTTTGGACAAAAGTACAATTTATGATAAATGTTTAAATATTCGGTGGTTTTGGCTATATGAAAAATAGTAAATGAATTTTAAAAATTCTGAGAAAAATATATGTTCAATATGGAACTATATTCTGCTAAATCCCAGAAAAGAAATATTTTTGGAACTGATTTGGTATTTTTCATGAAAATAGACTAGTTATGAGTAAATGAATTAAATATGTTATGTGAAGTAAGAAAATTGGAAAATAGGATTTTATGGCTTGAGAATCCTATATGAGGTATATGCAAATTTTTGATGAGGGTTTTGGTTATTGGTGATGAAATCTTATGAGTTTGAAATTTTAGGATGATTAAATGCATTATTTAGTAAAGTGTAAACAATTAAAATAAATTGTTTATAAGTTTAAGAAATATTATTTCAATATCATTATACCAAAATATTGGTATGGATTTTATTGTGGAATTTCTACCTTTTTGAGTCGGGTTTACTATTCATGAGTTATTATTCACGAGTTACTATTCACGAGTTACTATTCATGAGTTACTATTCACGGATACTATTAACGACAAAATTGGTTTTTTTTTTTCTGACCAAATTATAGTTGAGTTATGAATATTACTCTTGAGATTAAATCTATATGTTGATTATATTATTTTTATTATCATATATAACATTTTTTTATAACCCTAATGATGATATTAATTTCTCTTTGACTTGAGTATAAAGATGGGTAGATTATTGGTATGATCATGACTATGAGTTCTCTTTGGCCAGTAGTGCAAAGTTGAATTGTTGACTGGTATGATCGTGACCATTGAATTTATAATTGAATATCTTTAGCTTAAGTGCAAAGGTGAAATGATCAACATGGTTATAATTGTGACACCCCCAAAATAGGTCTACATCCCCCATTCTGAGTTGTCAATACACGGTACAGAAACAACTACAACTTTATTATTACAATAAGTAAAGCGTGAGTTTAAATACGAGATATTGCCATCTGACAATATCCACATACAAATAAATCCTCATCATAATTATTGATACATTATTTTACAACAATGGTGAGGACTACTAAACAACTCTCCCTAGAACTTTCATTCCATACCCCACTGAGTATTTGCTTGCTATATTCTCGCCTCCCGAGAAGAAAAATGGAACAAAAAGGAAAAGGGTGAGCTCGATTAGCCCAAGAAAAGAATATTATGACTAAGATAATATACAACAAAATTATCGTTAGTCTTCAACAGGAAAAATATAATAGAATACAATAGACAACAAGTTTTAAATCAATATTCGCAATGGAAATAATAATTTATTAGAAGAGTTAAGTAGAGAATGCAAACTACTATCTTCTATGTATGAATTTTAAAGTTCATCGCCTATTTTTATCCTCAACAACATCAATCAATATATATCTCGGATCAAATATTCATCCTTGCACTACAAAGCCAAGGACATTCACCACTTAGTCATGTTCATCTAAACACTGCTCATCTTTGCACTACGGGCCAAAGATATTCATCGAAATCATTCATCTTTGCACTACAGTGCCAAAGATATTCATCATAAATCATTCATCTTTTACACTACAGCCAAAGATATTCAATAATATCATCATTTAAGACCGAGGATGATGAAAAATATTTTAAATAAACGCGAATCCAAAGAAACAAAATGATAAGGATTAAGGATTAAGGATTAGGTACTTCGCTTTTATCCACGTCCAAAATACCTCAAAAATAATCATAGTGGTGTAAAATTCAAGAATGATCAAAACATGGATACAATCAAAGCTAGTATCCACAATAGATATTTTGGACAAAAAGAAAAATTTTATTTTTCGATGAATAAAGGTCTTAGTATTAAGTGAATAAGATCAGATATCGTGAATAAGGTCGTGATTATCGTGAATAAGAACCCCGACACCAAAAAGTTCCAAATTTGATAAAAACTTCAGATCAATATTTCAAAGATAATGATATTGAAGAAATAATATCATTACGAAAAAAAATAATATCCCTTACCTCGAAAGATCGAGATTTAACCTGGAATCTGGATATGAGACTATATCTTGAACTTTCACCGTATAGCAATACTCAAAGTATACTCAAAATACTCACAAGAATACGCTCGATAATATAGAGAGAGAGAAACTTCAGCTTACGGTGTGATTTTCAATTCTAACTAAGCACCCTATTTATAGAAATTGCTTAGTAACACCAAAAGCAGAAAATTTAATAAAATATTAATATTTATAAAATATTATACATATTCTTTGAAATCTGAATCTCAGCAATTCACACATGCCAACCTTCTAGAAGAAAATAAAAAAAACGTTTTTCTAATTTAAAATAATTTAAACTTCTAAAAATCAATTATTTTGAGACTTTCTAACTTCAATAATTCATAATAAATAGCCTTTTATCAAAAAAATTCGAATCTCGCGAATTTTTATAGGAAATTCAATTCTCTACAACTTTGCGTAAGAAAGTTTTTCCAAATTTCCAACAGAAATTGACCAAATCCACAAACGGGTGATTTTAGAGGCTATAATCAAATTTCACCAATAAATGGGGTCCACCGAACCACGCTTAACATGTTTTAAACATTTATTGCAACAAAAATACTCTTCCTCCTCGTATACTCATATATCCCACATTCGTTGTAAAAATATCACCATTATTATATTATTAAAATATAATAATATATATTTAAATGAATTATTTTATCGTAAAAGATAAAATTTCAATTTTCAACAATTGTCACATTAAAAATTTTCTCCATCTATATCCACATAAAATCAATATTTTCCTCATCATATGAATCAATAATTAATTATTCACAAATAATATTACGTAATCACAATATCGACAACCGGCGGGTTCCTGTGAAAGAGGGGCTTTCCAATAAGAACTTCTCCTTCTTGCAAAGAATTAGGTGACCAAACCTCTCCTTAGATGCGAACTTTCTAGACATTGCCAATAATGTTATCTAATAATATTATTCAGATAATATGAATTATTGTTTTACGAAATGAAAAATACTTGTGTAATGACAATTATTAAAACAACAAACAATATAAAATATCAACGCAAAGCAATTATTGAATCAATAAAATAAAACACCTAATAAGAATTATCGTAACCATTATTGAGTAAGGCCTTCTTACGTAAGAGTCAATAATTGGTGCAATACTGCAGTGCTACTGCTCAACAACGCCGTATTCATCGTGTTTTTAACCACCGGGTATTCCAACAATTAAAATCGGTAATAACTATGCCGTTATTTTTAAACAACTTATATTTGTCATTTTCTTCTTCCAATCGCTTTTTAACATGGGGCCCACACATGGGTCGCTACTGCAAAATCGCATTTAATATTCCCCGACAAGATCTAAATATTCCACGACCAAACGAATATTCCCACAAACAATGAATATTTTATAACCACTTTGCTTATTTTGAAATATTTATGTATTTTACCCGTAATATTCACATTAATCACATCAACCCTTACTATTTCAAAATAATAATTAGAGGAAATTAAATTTCATTTATTAATTATTTGGGATCTTACAACCTCCCCTACTTATGAAATTTCGTCCTCGAAATTGACGACGACGATACTGTGTTTTCAAAAGATGAGGATACCTCGCTTTCATTTCCGCTTTCCAACTCCCGTGTCATTTCCTATATAGCATGGTTTCTCCACAAGACTTTAACTTGTGGTATGACCTTCGTCGTGGGACATGCTCCTTCCTATCCAAGATCTTGACAGTACTTCCTCATACGTTAAGTCTTGGCTATCTCGTCCTGGTTTCTAACTCAATAACGTGATTCGGGTCTTTCACATATTATACGAAATGTACGGATATGTGAAACACATTATGAACACGAGACATACTTGGAGGTAACGCGAGTCTATAGGCTACATTTCCTACTTTCGGTCAAGAATTTGAAATGGACCAATAAATCGTGGATTGAGCTTTTCTCTTCCCTAATCTTGTAACTCCTTCCATGGGCAACACGCAACAATACATGATCCCCTATACTAAATTCCACATCCTTTCGATGAAGATCCGCATAACTCTTTTGTCGATCTTGTGCTGCTTTGTATACGTTGTCGAATCATTTGGATCTTTTCGGTGTCATATACGTATTTAACTTCGGGTCCCAACAATGTTGCTTCACCCACCTCATCCCAACATATTGGAGAGCGACACTTTTCGTCCATATAATGCTTCAATGGGGCCACACCTATACTTGCCTCGATAACTGTTGTTGTAGGAAAATTCCACCAATGGTAAATACTTATCCCAACCGCCTTGAAGTCTGGGACACGAGTCTTAATAAATCTTCAAGAGTTTGAATAGTCCTCTCGATTGTCCGTCCGCTTTGAGGATGGTATGCCGAATCGAATCTTAAATCCGCACCCATAGCTTTTTGCAAGCTAACCCAAAATCTTGAAGTGAATCTTGGGTCACGATCCAAACTATGGATACCGGCATGCCATGCAATCTCACAATCTCATTTACGTACATTTGAGCAAGACGCTTCGAGGAATAAGTCTCCGTGTTTGGCAAGAAATGAAGCGGACTTGGTTAATCTATCAACAATAACCCAAATAGCATTTATGCCTTGAGAAACCGTGGGAAGTCCCGTGAACGAAATCCATGTTAATGTGTTTCCACTTCCATTTCGGAATCTCAAGTGGTTGCAATGGTCCCTTAGGCACTTGATGCTCTGCCTTTACACGTTGACAAGTTAAACACGTTGAGATAAACTTTGCAATCTCTCTCTTCATATTGTTCCACCAAAATGTATGTCAAGATCACGATACATTTTAGTACTTCCCTGATGGATTGCAAATGGTGTATTGTGTGCCTCCATCATAATCTTGTACTTCAAATCGTAATCGTTAGAACACAAAGTCCGGAGTGGACTCAAGTATTCCTTCTTCATCAATTCTCGCTTAGGAATAGCTCCTTCTTGTACTTTCTTCTTCATATGCATCATTTTCCGGGTGGGTGGCGAAGCGACCTTAACTTTTTTTCTATTAAAGTTGGCTCTGTCGCAGATACTTGACATCATCGCACTCGCTCCTCGCATATGATCTTACTACTCAACGCCACGTCCTACCACGTCGCTTTTTCCGGGATGGTATTGAATAGTGTGGTCGTAGTCTTTCAATAGCTCGAGCCAACGTCATTGCCGCAAGTGTTAAGTTCTTTTTTTTGAGTGAAGAAATATTTAAGGCTTTTATGGTCCGAATATATCTCCACTTTCTCTCCATATAGATAGTGCCTCCAGGATCTTTAAATAGGAACGCATCACGCCGCTAACTCTAGATCATGAGTAGGATAATTCCTCTCATATTCTTTAAGTTGTCGCGAGGCATAGGCTATGACTTTCCCACGCTGCATGAGAACACATCCTAACCCTTTTGCCCAAGCATCGTTGTAGATAACAAATCCATCCAACCAGATGGTATTGTTAGAAACAGTCTTAAATAAGTCTCCTTTTAAGCTCTTGAAACTCTTCTCGCACTCTTCGCTCCAAACGAATTTTGTATCCTTCCGAGTTAGATGAGTTAATCGGAGTAGCGATTCGAGAAAACCCTTCCACGAATCTCCGATAATAACCAAATTTAAGCCCAAAAGCTACGTCTTGATCACCGACTTGGTTGCTCCCCTAACTTTGTATTGCTTCAATCTTCACGGGTCAACAGATACTCCATGTTTTGACACCACATGCCCAAGAAATGCTACTTCCTCGCCCGTAACTCGCATTTCTTTAACTTGGCATAAAGCTTGTTTTCACGAAGCCTTTGGAGTACCAAATTTCAAATGGTGCTCATGATCTTCACGGCTTTTGGAATATATGAGGATGTCATCAATAAAGACAACAACGAACCGATCCAAATACTCTTTGAATACTCGGTTCATCATATCCATGAAAGCCGCAGGAGCATTAGTCAATCCGAAAGACATAACTAAGAATTCATAATGCCCGCATCGAAGTTCTAAAGCGCGCTTTGGAATATCCTCGCCTCTAATCTTCACCGATGATGATATCCGAATCGAAGATTGATTTTTGAAAAGAATTGTGCTCCTTGCAATCGGGTCAAACAAGTCATCAATACGAGGTAGAGGATACCTATTCTTGATAGTGACATGGTTCAATTCCCGATAGTCAATACAAAGTCGCATACTCCCGCCTTTCTTCTTTACAAATAAAACAGCAGAGCACCCCAAGGAGATGTACTTGATCTAATGAAACCAATGTCCAACAACTCCCAGTAGTTGGACCTTTAACTCCCGAAGTTCAATAGAGCCATTCGATATGGGGTTTTAGAAATGGGCTTTGTACTGGGTTCAAGGTCAATAAAGAATTCAACTTCACGCTCGGGGTAGACCGGAAGTTCTTCAGAAATACGCCGAAAAGTTAATCACAACAGAATATTATTCAATTTTGACGTGTCTTTATTCAAATCCATAACATGGGCTAAGAAAAGCTTGACATCCGCTTTTTAATAAACGAATAGCTTTATGATTAGATATGACGGTGATTGATTTTAATGGTTTAGTTGCTTGAATTCAACAAAAGTTTGTTTAGGAATATGAAAGCTAACAACCTTACGAAAACAATCAATTTTGGCATGATGAGTAGTTAACCAATCAATCCCTAAAATCACATCAAAAGCAAGTATCTTTAAAGAGATAAGGTCAACAAGTAAGATAAGGGTGCCAACATGGATTAGACAAGATTTATAAACAAAGGATGTGATGAAAGTTTCTCTAACTGAGTTTCCACAGATAGGTCAAAGTCTAATTTCTCCTGAGTCAAGTTTAAACGCTGAGCACAAGCGGAGAGATAAATGAATGGGTAAGACCCCAGATCTAGTAAAGTATAAACTTCACAAGAATTTATAAATAGCTTACCCGTGATCACCTCGCTTAGGTTCCTCGCATTTTGACCACCACAACAAACGCTTCTTCCGTGAATCGCCGACTTTGACTTTTCTCGAGATGATCTTTTGAGTCACCGTCCCCTCATGAACTAGGTTTCGCCACTGTGCAATCTCGAGCGATATGTCCTTCCTTTCCACAATTATAGCATACCCGAATCTGTTGTGGGCGCTTTGACTGGATATGTCCCTCTTTCCGATTTATAAGATATGACCGGGTGGTCGTTTCTCCTCCCTTGGAACCAATTCTGTCACCGGGCACCGCTCGTCTTCACACGGTCGTTGTTGAATCTCCTCTTTTAAAATCTCCTCCCGACTCGCTTTTCTATTTTCATGGCCATGATTACCACCAGAGTGGTTACCATTTTTGTCCGCCTTTTTCTTTCTCCACCGTTATTATTGTTGTTTTGTTGGCTCGCTATCTCCTATGATCCTCGATTGTGGTACCTCGGTTGACCGTACTCGTTATCTCGCCTAAACAATTGAGCCCTGCTTAACAACATCCGAATAGAGAGAAAATTTATGAGAGATGAGATATCGACGTATCTGGGTTTCAAACCTCTCGAAACATCCGCGTCATACGCTCCTCATTCTCCACCAAATGAGGTGCAAACACGATAACTCGCAAATTTCGCCGTCATCGAGACACCGCCATGTGTTGTTCGCTTCCGCCTAATAAACTCCACTTCCTTCATATGACGAATACTTTCGTGAAAGTATTTGTCATTAAATAGTTTCAAACGCCTCCCAAGACACGCCGAAAGCCGGCCGATGGGTACGCTTCACGCATCTCCCACCGATAGTCACCCGCCACTAACATAAAGGTGGCGAATGGAACCTTCGTTCTTCTTCGCATCCCAAGACATCGAATATCTTGGTAATTTGCTTGACCCATGTTTCGCCATGATCGGATCCGGCTTTCCCTTAAATTCGTGGTCCCAACTCTTTGAATCGCTTGGTGTGTGACAACCCGTGAATTGCTATCATTTCCTCCTATGTTTTGAACACGAGTCTCCTCGGCTCGATTTTGCATGAACTGCAAAAAGCTTCTAAATATCCCTCGCTCATCATCTGCGCCATGGTGTTGTTCACAGAGGAACATTGCCACCACTGTTGCACATTCTCCTCGCTGGTGAGTACAAAGCGTCTCCACTATTCATTTCCATTGTAATATTCTCAAATAAATTCTCAACACCGCCATAAAACAAGGGTTAATTAAGGAAATCAATATATCACATAATATCCCTATATACCCACCAACTATCAAATAAGCTTTCAGTAGGACACACTAGCGAAAGATTTACTCGCCTCCCCTCCTATTTCTATTCCCCGATCTCCGCCTAAAGATCATATCCCTAAGCTCGATATCAAAATCATTCATCTTTGCTCACGGGCCACATCATATGAAAAATATTTTTTTAATATAGCGAATCATCCCCGATCCACAAAGCATCTCCGAACACAAAGATCATCCAAATTCAACCTAGCTTAGAACATCGATAATTAATCAGAAATTTCACATTTTCATACAACATTAATTCTATCAAACATTTTTCTTCACAATTTTATTTATGCATATTTAATTTTTACATCCATTAAATTTCCCAAAGATTTCATTTTATCTAATTAATTGAAATTTAAAATATTATTTTGAAATAGTGGTTGATGTGATTAATGTGATAAGAATCATGAGGAAATTAAATAATTAGAGGAAATTAAATTTCATTTATTAATTAGATACAAATGAATATCTTTGGGTTGATGTGATTAATGTGGATAGTTATGGGTAAAATACTTTTAAATATTTTAAAATAAGCAAGTGGTTATAAAATATTCATCATTGTTTTAGGGAATATTCGTTTGGTCGTGGAATATTCAGATCGCTTCAGAATATTCGTTTTACTCGCCGCAAACCCATGTGTGGGCCCCATAACGAAAAAAGCGATCGGAAGAAGAAAATGACAAATATAAGTTGTTTAAAAATAACTACAGAAGTTGTTACCGCTTACAATCGTTGAATACCCGTTGGTTAAAACACAAGTAATACGCGTTGTTGAATCTAATCCAGAAGACACCAGTATTGCACCAATTATCGACTCTTACGTAAAGAAGGCACTACTCAATAATGGTTACAATAATTATCGCTCAAAGGTTTTATTTTATTGATTCAATAATTGTCGCGTTGATATTTTATATTGTTGTTGTTTTAATAATTGTCATTACACAATTTTTCATTGTCGAAACAATAATTCATATTATCCTAATAATATTATTAGATAACATTATTGGCAATATCTAGAAAGTTCTGCTTCAAGGAGAGGTTTGGTCACCTAATTGCGCTACCAAGAAGAGAAATTCTTATCGGAAAGCCCCTTTCCTGGTGAACCGCCTCTGTCACAATATTGTGATTCTCAGAATATTATTTGTGAATAATTAATTATTAATTCATATGATGAGGAAAATATTGATTTTTATGTGGATATAGATGGAGAAAATTTTTAATGTGACAATTGTTGAAAATTGAAATTTTATCTTTTTCCGATAAAATAATTCATTTAAATATATATTATTATATTTTAATAATATAATAATGGTGATATTTTTACAACGAATGTGGGATATATGAGTATACGAGGAGGAAGAATATTTTTGTTGCAATAAATATTTAAAACATGTTAAACGTGTTTGCGGACCCCATTTATTGAATCGAAATTTGATTATAAATTTCTAAAATCACCCGCTTTGTGGATTTCGGCCAATTTCTCATTGGAAATTTGGAAAAACTTTCTTCTGCAAAGTTGTAGAGAATTGAATTTTCTATAAAAACTCATGAGATTCGAATTCTTTGATAAAAGGGCTATTTATTATGAATTATTGAAGTTCAAGTTCAAATAATTGATTTTTGGAAGTTTAAATTATTTTAAATTAGAAAACGTTTTTTTTTTTCTTCTAGAAGGTTGGCATGTGTGAATTGCTTTGAGATTCAGATTTCAAAGAATACGTATAATATTTTTATAAATATTAATATTTTATTAAATTTTCGCTTTGGTGTTCTAAGCAATTTCCTATAAATAGGTGCTTAGTTAGAATTGAAAATCACACCGTAAATCAAGTTTTCTCTCTATATTATCGAAATATTCTTGTGAGTATTTTGAGTATACTTTGAGTATTGCTATACGGTGAAAGTTCAAGATATAGTCTATATCCAAAGATTCCAGCTTAAATCTCGATCTTTCGAGGTAAGAGATATTATTTTTTTCGAATGATATTATTTCTTCAATATCATTATTTCAAATATTGATCCGAAGTTTTTATCAAATTTGGAATTTTGGTGTCTGGGTTACTATTCACGATACTATGACTATTCACGATACTGATCTTATTCACGAATACTTCACCTTTATTCATCAAAAATAAAATTTTTCTTTTTGTCCAAAATATCTATTGTGGATACTAGCTTTGATCAGATCCATGTTTTGATCATTCTTGAATTTTACACCACTATGATTATTTTTGAGGTATTTTTGACGTGGATAAAACGAAGTACTTAATCCTTAATCCTTAATCCTCGTCATTTTTTGTTTCACCGGATTCGCTTTATTTAAAAATATTTTTCATCATCCTCGCCTTAAATGATGATATTATTGAATATCTTTGGCCCAGTAGGTGCAAGATGAATGATTTATGATGAATATCTTTGGCCATAGTAGCAAAGAGGAATGATTTTGATGAATATCTTTGGCCCAGTAGTGCAAAGATGAACAGTGTTTAGATGAACATGACCAATCGGTGAATGTCCTCGGCACAGAGTGCAAGGATGAATATTTGATCCTAGATATATATTGATTGATGTTACAGGATAAAATAGATTTATGAACTTTAAAATTCATACATAGAAGATAGTAGTTTGCATTCTCTACTTAACTCTTCTAATGAATTATTATTTCAATGCGAATATTGATTTAAAACTTGTTGTCTATTGTATTCTATTATATTTTTCCTCGTTGAAGACTAACGATAATTTTGTTGTATATTATCTTAGTCATAATATTCTTTACTGGGCTAATCGAGCTCACCCTTTTCCTTTTTGTTCCATTTTTCTTCTCGTGGGAGGCGAGAATATAGCAAAGTGTTTAGTGGGGTATGGAATGAAAGTTCTAGGAGAGTTGTTTAGTAGTCCTCACCATTATTGTAAAATAATGTATCAATAATTATGATGAGGATTTATTTGTATGTGGATATTGTCTGATGGCAATATCTCAGATTTAAACTCACGCTTTTACTATTGTAATAATAAAGTTGTAGTTGTTTCATACAGTGTATCGACAACTTAGAATGGGGATGTAGACCTATTTTGGGGTGTCACAAGAATCTTCTTGTTTTTTTCTTTGGGGTCTATTGGGTCAACCAAGGATAATTCGTGGCCATATGATATCTATCATAACCTGGACGCATGGCCTCCCATGTACGAAGGTTTCTTGAAAGCACTTCCCAAAGATTTTAGTTTCTAAAGCAGTCTTTGACTATACCTTTATGTAAGGTGTCACTGTGAGATGTTGTCCACGGTTGGGACATGTGTCAAATTTGGTATATATTTGTATCCAAACTCACAGTATATGTGTTGTTGTATTTTGCACGAAAATTGTTGTAATAAAGTTGTAGTTGTATTCTGTACCATGTATTTGGCGACTCAGAATGGGTTGGATTGAATGGACCTATTTTGGGGTCGTCACACGTAGTGCATGGATAATTCGTGGTCGTGATACTAAAAGAATGTCCTTGGCCTATAGTGTAGGGATGAATTGATGATGTGGATTAATTATTGAGCTGAGTCTCAACAATGAAATATTAATTCATGGATGTGATAATAATGAATATCCTCGTCAGAAGGTACTTATGAATAATTCATGGATGTGATATTAACGAATATCCTTGGCCATAGTGTAAGGGTGATTCGATGATGTGGATTATTTATTGTCGAGTCTCAAAGAATAAAATATTGATAATAAACTTTTAAATTCATAGAAGATAGTAAATATCATGCTCTCGCTTGACGCTTCTAAAATATACAATTGTATGTCTTTGGCCCGTAGTGCAAAGATGAATTTTAATGAATATCTTTGGTCGTAGTGCAAATGAATTTATTAGTATGATTATGAGCAGGAACTGTGATTTGGTATAACCATAATTTTTGATGTTTCAGGTGAAGATAGGTGATAAAAATTATCTTCGTCCTTGGTGCAAAAAGGAATTCGGAATCACAATTATGATTATGAGTTATTCATATGAATGTGGACAGGAATTGTTGATTGATGTTACAGGGATAAAACATTATTGGTGGACTTTTAACATGGAGAAGATAATAGACACGATGGTCTATTTGACTCTTTAATGGATTGCTTCGTTCACGCAACTATGGTTGAAAAGTTTTATCATCTACCATATGTTTCTAAATCTACGATTTATTATTGACGAAAGCTATTGATAATTTAATTATCTTTACTTATGATATTCTTTATCGGGATAGTTGTGCTCACCCTTTTGCTTCACAATTCTTTTTCGGATAATAAGAGTGTATTGGTTCGAAAGTGGGGTAAGGGAAATAGAGCGGTGATCTATATATTTGCTTGAGGTTCTCCTAAATAGTATGGAAATAATTTTATTGAGAACTTTAGATAAGTGTGTCGTATTATTGTATACGCTCATTTGATATTTAATTTTGGTGAACCGAGAATAGGGTGAGGCGAACCCAACTTTGGAAGGGTATTTTGTCACTATCATACAAGATGTCTAATGACATACAACCTCGTGTTATCATAAGATGAGATTGTGCACATCCACTTCTTTGAGTATATCTACGAGCACTACCTATATGATCTTGGAGTTTATTTAAAATATAATTTTCACTTGGAGACAGTGGAGATAGTTATATATCAAGAGAAGACTCCCCATTTGAAGGAACATGATAGTAATCTTCTCATTTTTCTTTGGGGTCTATTGGGTCAACCAAGGATAATTCTCTCGCATATATATGATATCTATCATAACTTAGATTCATGGTCTCCTATGTATTTAAGGTTTCCTTGAGCACTTTCCAAAGATTTTAATTTCTAAAATGCTTTTGATCTGTACCTTTATGTAACGTACCATTATATGGTTGTGGTCGAGGCACCATGAGAGTTACACACATTTGTATTAAAACTCACAGTATACATGTCGTCGTATTTTGCACGACAGTTGTATAATTGAAGTTGTAAATGATTTTTATAGTGTATTTTCTGGCGACTCAAGATGGGTGATGTATACCTGTTTTGGGGGCGTCACAATTATTATTTGAAATATTAACGATGTCTAGAAGTTTTGCCAATGTGAGGTTTGGTCACCTAATTGCGCGCCAATATGGAGAAATCCTTATTGGAAAGCCCCCTCTTTCATGGGAACGACCTGGTCGATTAATAGTGTGAATTATAATAATGATGATGAAGTTTTGTTTAATTAGTATTATTAATGTAATAAAACAGAAAAGCTTTTTATATAAAACAGAATACTTTTATAAAGTTATTCGTTTTATTAGACTATAAATAGAATATATTATATTCTATTATGCATAGTATTTTGCATAGTAAAAAATCTTTTATATAAAAATGAATACTTTTATAAAGTTATTCGCTTTTATTAGATTATAAATAGAATATATTATATTTTATTTAAAAGAGTTTGTTTTATTAGAATATTTTATAGTAAACCAATCTGCATCATCGCTTAAAAGTAAATCAATCTAGACTGCTCAGAATTAGTTACTATTCAGTCCATTCTCCTATAAATAGAAGTTCATTCCTTCATTATTTCTTACGAATTCACTGAAACTCTAAAGAGAGAAGCTATAGAGAGAAAGAAGAAGAGTATTCTGCTACTTCACTACTCCTATATCCAGTTGTTCTAAGGTAAGAGGTATTATTTCTTTCGTATTCATGAAGAGAACTTCTTTTATTCCATTCTTTATTATTCTCATTGAATAACTCAGATACGCCAGCTACCCTATACTTGGTGAAATTCTTCATTATTCCATTCTTTATCATTATGTTGAATAACTTGTCTATCGCAAGTACCGCATACATGGTGAAATTCTTCATTATTCCATTCTTTATTATTCTCGCTGGAACATCCTGCCATGCATGCGTTTACGCATGACCGGTTCCGTTATTTATTATTCGTTGGAACATCCCGCCGATCAAATTTCACTTTGACTTGGTTCCGTTATTTATTATTCTCGTTGGAATATCATGTCCGCATGCGTTACGCATGACACGGTTCCGTTATTTATTATTCTCATTAGAATAACTTTCTGCATGTCTATCGCATGCCTGGTGATTTCTTTTGTTATTCCATTCTTTATTATACTCAATTGGTTAAAGTTTTGACTTCTATACTCCATGAAATTAGTGGAATATCCTTGATATTTGTGCTTCATCCATTATCTTTTCATGGAAATATTCTTCTGAACATTCTTGAATTTTACTCTACAAAGAAGTATCATGTTGACAATTTGGACGTTATTAGTTCCTGGATAAATTAATTCTTGAACTTGTTTTATTGAATTCTTATATCATTGTCATCATCCTCATGTTTATATTATGTTGAAAGTCATCTATGGCCTGTAGTGCATAGATGGACTTGGTATGATTATGACCGAGAATTAATCAAAGATAATCATGACTGCTTACAAATGATGTGGTAAAAGTCCTCATTGGCCAGTAGTGCATTGATGGACAGTTGTTGGCATGATCATGACCATTGATAAATACACGAATATCCTTGGCCCATAGTGCATGGATAATTTATGGTTGTGATACTAATGAATATCCTTGGCCGTAATGCAGGGATGATGTGGATTATTTATTAAGTCGAGTCCCAAATGATAAAAGTGATGAAAACCTTTTAAATCATAAAAGATAGTAGATTTTATTCTCTACTGACTCTTTTAATGGATTGCTTGTTCCACCGCAGCTTAAACTTGATGTTTGTTATATTGTATCGCTTTAACATCGTTGAAGGCTAACGATAATTTATTCTCAGATTATCTTAGTCATAATATTTCTTCTTGGGCTAGTTGAGCTCACCCATTTATTTTCATTGTTCTCTTCAGAAATGAGAACGTAGCAGGGGACTAGTCGTGGGAATGAAGTGACGGTCCGCATGATAGCATTAGTAGTCCTCACTATTCTATGAAATAGTGTGTTAATAAATGTATTGAGGACTTATTTTGAGTTTTAATACTGCCTGTAAGATAATATTTGTATTAAAACTCACAAATTTCATGTCATATTTAAGATTGTATTTGTTTTCCGTACCATGTATTTAGCGACTTCGTAATAAGTGATGTATACCTATTTTGGGGGCGTCACATACCCCCTCTAAAAATTTTCTGGTTCCGCCACTATATATATATATATATATATATATATATATATATAGTTAAATCTGATTTTTTTTTGTGAATATTTGATGAGGTAGTGGTTAGTATGAAGTTAACTTTGGTCAATTGACTGATACAGTGTCGACACGCAGACGAAAGGTGATCTCTCTTTCTGCGTATCAACACTGTATTAATCAATTGACCAACATATTATCAAATTAACTTCATTATAACCGGATCCATTTGATGATGACCAAACAGATTTATATATGTTAAGGTGAAAAGTATATCAGTAAATGATGTTATAACTGCATGTTGACGCATGAAAGGGAACTTTTTACTCTCCAATATAGGTTAATTTAAATATCATTTTACTTCTAAAGTAGTTAATACTTTTTTTTTATGGGTAATTTCAATGACACAACGTAATATGATTAGATTGTAACGTTAGAGACGTAATATAAAAGATTAAACTCTTAAATCTTCAAAGAAGATAATAAACAAAAATAATAATCTCAATTAATGAATAAATATAATTATTCACAAGTCTTAATAGGCATATTTAGAGTTCTAAACTACTTCCAAATAAGGAAAATTAAAATAACCAAAATTTAAAAAATTATCTAAATTTGATCAAATTTTGATTGACAATAAGACTACTTTAAATTGGTTTTTTAGGCTTAAAACGGTATGCATCATGATTATGAATCTAATGAGACTCGTTGCTAATTTTGATTTGATATAATATAAGTCTTATAATAAAAAAATCATACTATTTTTAAAATATACCGATCTAAAAATTCAGACCCTAACGCCAACGCTTAATTGAATTACTCTTCCATAACATCATTCACGATAATAAAATGGTGTTGGTGAAGAAAAGACAGAGATACTCTCTCCTAATTTCAAAGTTTTTCAGAACTACTTCGGGATAAATAACGTTTTGGTCACTGTATTGGAGTCCGGTTTTCATTACAGTTCTCAAACTTTTTTTCACATAATCGAATAACCGTATTTCATATATTACAAAATGGTCACTCCGCCCGATTTTCCGTCCGTAAACCGTTAAGAATGAATCTTGGTAAGTGAGTTGACTTGACTTTTTTTGCTTTACGTGGAGTAGAAAAGACAAGCATGCGGATTATTATAAAGACAAAATGACCAAAACTATTAACTACTTCACCTAAACAATTCCAAAAACTAATAATAATAATAATAATAATAAATACTATTAATAGTAATAATTTTAAAAATCTGTTAATTTTAAAAGCTGTTTTTAAAAAATTCTGTTTTTAAAATTCAATTTTTTAAAAAGTCTGTTTTTTTTAAAAACGTTAATTTTTATAAAAACAGATTTTTTTAATTTTTAAAAACGTTAATTTTTTTGAACTGAACTAATATTTTTTATAAAAGTCTGTTTTTTAAAAAAGTTAATTTTTAAGAATTTTTTTTATAAAATCTGTTACTTTTAAAAAGTCTTTTTTAAAAAAACTGTTTTTTAAAAATTCTGTTTTATAAATTCTATTTTTTAAAAAAGTCAATTTTTTAAAATTCTTAAATTTAAAATGCGTTAATTTTTATAAAAACAGAATTTTTAATTTTTTAAAAAACGTTAATTTTTTAAATCAAACTAATATTTTTTTTAAAAAGTCTGTTTTTTAAAAAATCTTAAATTTAAAAAGCGTTAATTTTAAAAAAAAACAGAATTTTTTAATTTTTTAAGAAACGTTAATTTTTTTAAACTGAAATAATCTTTTTTTAAAAATTCTTAAATTTAAAAAACGTTAATTTTTAAAAATTAAAAAAACGTTACTTTTCTATAAACGTTATTTATCCTGATTTTAAACTATACCGATTTAATTCTTATCGACCTTATTGAGCTTAATTCATTATACATATATTCTATCTCAATTTTATTAACACCCCAATCCAAAGCAAAAATATAGAAATTCAAAATTCATAATACTACTTATTTGTTATTATCAAAATGTATACCAATTGTAAAATTTTATAAACTGACCTGATCAAAATTCAAAGAGTATTAAAAACAATGTTATTAGTATTATTTCATTTTGCCTTAGCTAGCTGGCCTGGCTACATGATAGGGTAATTTACAATTACCTCCTCTTCAAACTTCAAGAAAGACAATTCAGCTCTATATTACCATTACCGCTCAGGAGCGATGCTTTGCGAATGCTATGCTATCTCAACAAATTCTCATTTTATTTTTATTTTTTTAAAAAATTCAATTTAGAAAACTTTAAACTTTTAGGTAATAATGTAAATTGAAATTATAAACAAGTAAAAGTAAAAGAACTTTAATTTTAAAATTAACGTTTTTAAAATTTATAGAAAAGTAACGTTTTTTAATTTTTAAAATTAACGTTTTTTAAATTTAAGAATTTTAAAAAAGATTATTTCAGTTTAAAAAATTAACGTTTTTTAAAAAATTAAAAATTCTGTTTTTTAAAAATTAACGCTTTTTAAATTTAAGATTTTTAAAAAAAAAAGACTTTTTAAAAAAATATTAGTTTGATTTAAAAAAATTAACGTTTTTTAAAAAATTAAAAATTCTGTTTTTATAAAAAATTAACGATTTTAAATTTAAGAATTTTAAAAAACTGACTTTTTTAAAAATAGAATTTTAAAAACAGAATTTTTAAAAAACAGTTTTTAAAAAAAGACTTTTTAAAAGTAACAGATTTTATAAAAAAAAAATTCTTAAAAATTAACTTTTTAAAAAAACAGACTTTTATAAAAAATATTTGTTCAGTTCAAAAAATTAACGTTTTTAAAAATTAAAAAAATCTGTTTTTATAAAAATTAACGCTTTTAAAAAAAGACTTTTTAAAAAATTGAATTTTAAAAACAGAATTTTTTTTAAAACAGCTTTTTAAAATTAACAGATTTTTTTTAAAAATAGATTTTAAAATTATTACTATTAATAGTATTTATTATTATTATTATTATTATTATTATTATTTTGAAATTATTATTATTATTATTATTATTATTATTATTATTATTATTAGTTTTGGAATTGTATAGGTGAAGTAGTTAATAGTTTTGGTTATTTGTGCTTATAATAATCCGCATGTTTGTCTTTTTTTCAGTACTATCGTAAGCAAAAAAATGTTTCAACTCAACTTGCACATCAAGATTCTTAACGGTTTACGGATGGAAAATCGAATTTGAGTGACCATTTTGTAATATATGAAAGACAAATTATTCGATTAGAATGAAAAAAGTTTGAACTGTAATGAAAATCGGACTCCAATACAGTGACCAAAACGTTATTTATCCCGAACTACTTCAATCATATCGTTGTCCTTATAATCATAAATGGTGTAAACTAATAGAGTTGTTTAGATTTGATTTAAAAAATTTATAAGTATGAAATAAGATTTTGATTAAGACTCGTTTAGTTATTGAATCGAACACGATTTCGAATTGAACATGAATAATTTTAATTTTTAAAACGAATATAATTCGAATATTAATAAAAAAAATTATAATTTAAAAAAATTAGAATAATTTACCAAACTCTAAAATTTATTCATATTTTTGAATTATTTACATTACAAGTTTAACTCAAACTTTTAATTTAATTGAGCAAGTACAAACCGCAAAGATCTAGTTGATTTTACGCCCTTATAAACGTGTGGAGAAAATTACAAATTGAACATGTATTTCTTTCCCATCATTTAACATCGCTTTCAATTCTTTACCCAAAAACTGAATATTGTAGTATGAAGTTTGACAGACTTACCCAAAATCTAATCACAGTGACTCAACTCATCTCATCCAAATCTGAACACCTCCCTCCCTCATTCCCTCCTTCCTTTCGATGTTTAGTCGGCAAAGAGATTGGGTGTAAATCAATCAATCATAATTTCTCTCCTGGTGCGTATCTTTAACTTTCTTGCTTCTTTTGATTTTCATTTTACTTGTCTTTAATGGGGGATTATTGGTTCTGCATAGTAAATTAATTACTTGTTTCTTCAGTAATGTGCTTCTTTCTCACTACTCTATTAATGAGCAACAAGTTAACGAGTCGTGCAATTGCTAATTGGTGTAATCTTGTTAAGTCAATTAATTGCTGTTATGTTGATATAGTCTCCTCTTTGACTTTCTTAATCCTCTTATTTTGTTAATCCCATTCCCTCGTGTGATCATACACTAATCATGTTTCATTCATGTTACTCAATATTTGAAAGTTTAATTATGTTACCCATTTCTTGGATTAAATTGTCTTGGAATGTTTCATGTTTAAGAGTACTTACCCAAAATAAAAAGGTACAATTTATGAGCTCATTAATTTTTGTTCAATCAAGGTTTTCCGTATTTATATCCTTTTTTTGTGATTTGATTTCCAAGTTTTTCTTTTTCTTGAATAATTTTATATAACTCAGTTTGGTTATCATTTTTTGGCTGCATCAACAGTAAAAACTGTGACTGAAGTTGGACTGGAGTGTTTTATGGTAACATCATATCAATTTTTCTCTCTGAGGCATCCTGAGGGAAAGAAAATGGCAAGAACTTGTGTATATATTGTAAGGATTCTGGTTATTTGTTGTTGGGCTGCCATTGCACAAGCAGAGGACATGAAATATAAAGATCCTAACCAGCCAATTAGTGTTCGAATTAAGGACTTGTTGAACCGGATGACCTTGGAGGAAAAAATAGGCCAAATGACGCAGGTTGACCGAAGTGTGGCATCCACTGAGGTCATGAAGAATTTTTTTATTGGTAACCTCCATTACCATCATCCATATTTATGCCGTTTATAGGTAATATTTTGAATGAATACATGAATGTATTTCTGGTCTTGGCAGGAAGCGTGATAAGTGAAGGAGGGAGTGTTCCGGCTAAACAGGCATCTCCGGAGTCCTGGGTCAACATGGTGAATGAAATTCAAAAGGGATCATTATCAACGCGTCTTGGGATACCCATGATTTATGGGATTGATGCTGTTCATGGTCACAACAACGTTTATGGTGCAACAATCTTCCCTCACAATATTGGTTTAGGAGCTACCAGGCAAGTGGATGGGTCCTAATCCTCAAAACACTTGTTAATATTTAATATGAACAATTAAACAAATGTTTGTCTTAGAACTGACCATCTACATGCCACTAGATTTGACTCAATTTGCTCAATGAAAATAATGTTGTTTTAGTACACGTTTTAGCAAAACCTTATCAAGTGACTAGAAAGTCCACATCTGAACCCAAATGCTTATGCTTTAATGGAGAACACAACTATTTCAAATTTGAATGAACATTCGATTATTTTCCATCTTTTACAAGCAATTTCTCACCTTCCTCCTCCACGAGCTTTCTAACTCTAAGGTTTATTTCTACTAGAAAGAAGAATTGGAGAAATTTGTAGAACCTGATGAAATAACCTGAAATCTAATGAAATCTTTTCACAATGAACAGGGACCCTTCACTAGCTAAGAAGATTGCAGCTGCCACTGCTCTTGAAGTCAGAGCCACAGGAATTCCTTATACTTTTGCACCTTGTATTGCGGTAATTAATTCCCAAAAGAAACATACTGCAGAACTCAGAAAACTGTTGTGAGTTTTAATATTTTTTCCTTATGGTGTTAACTGTATGACAGGTTTGTAGAGATCCAAGATGGGGTCGCTGTTATGAAAGCTTTAGTGAAGATCCCCACATAGTTCGAGCAATGACTGAGGTCATACCAGGATTACAGGGAAACGCTCCTAATTCTGAAAAGGGTGTTCCCTTTGTTTCTGGAAAGTAAGGACCTTTAGCCTCATTGCTTGTTAAAAAACCCTATATGTGATGACTTACACCTTCGTCAGTAAATGCCATTCCTGTTCTTCAATCTGTTAAATAGTTAAAATCTGAAGTGTATATGTTGGTGTATGTTTATTGTGACTCATATATTGGAATAGTATTAAGAAGAAATTGTCTTGTTAGCCAGTATTTAACAAGAAAGAAAGAAACATCACTATATATTAGAATGCGTGGGTAGGTAAGAGTCTTGTAATTAATGTTTCTTTTGATCTATTGGATCTACCATTACCTATGAATCTCCTCAATTATATTACTTATTTTTTGCCTAGGGATAAAGTTGCGGCATGTGCCAAGCACTATGTGGGCGATGGTGGAACCACCGAAGGCATTAATGAGGACAATACTCTGATAAGCTGGGACGAATTGCTCAGCATCCATATGCCGGCCTACAATGATTCAATTATCAAGGGTGTGTCAACTGTAATGGTCTCATTTTCGAGTTGGAATGGAGTAAAGATGCATGCTAATCGTGATCTTATTACCGGCTATCTTAAAAGCACTCTAAACTTCAAAGTAAATCCAGTTGTGCAATAAGATTCAGCTTGGTTTTTTGTGTCCTTTTCATACTTAAATTTAGCATTGAATCTAATATCAAGTTTTTAATCTTTGGTGATTGAACTACTCCAGGGATTTGTCATTTCAGATGATAAAGGTCTTGACAAGATGACTTCTCCACCTCATGCAAATTACACATATTCCATTGAGACAGCAATTAACGCTGGAATTGACATTGTCAGTTTTTCCTTTTTAAATATTAAGAATTCGCTAAAGCAATCAATTTACAAAAGAAAATTTATAGTATAAATTTGAAGCTTTGAAATATCTAATTTAGGTCATCTCTAACTTGAATGTTCATCTAGTTTTCATGGGCACATTGCAGGTCATGGTACCATTTAATTATACAGAATTCATTGATGGTCTATCCTTCCTGGTGAAGAATAAATTTATTCCCATGAGCCGCATTAATGATGCAGTGAAGAGAATTTTACGGGTAAAGTTTGTGGTGGGTCTATTTGAGACCCCCTTGGCTGATTTTAGCATGACCAAGTACTTGGGAAGTAAGGTCAGTCTTGTAGTTGCTGAATTGTAGTACTTTCAGACCATCTTTTCACCACAGATGGTAAGACATTTTCCTCTGCTTATGAAACTGTGTATGGTACAGGAGCATAGAGAGCTTGCAAGGGAAGCTGTAAGAAAATCTCTTGTGCTGCTGAAGAATGGAAAATCTGCAAACGAGCCTTTGCTTCCCCTTCCTAAAAAGGCACTAAAAATACTTGTAGCAGGAAGTCATGCCGACAATATTGGATATCAGTGTGGTGGGTGGACAATAGAATGGCAGGGACTTGGTGGCAATATCACAATCGGTAAATTTACTACCATCCCCTCTTGTCTGTATGCTTTTGGTTCTTCTACATTGTTTTCACACACAGACACACACACCCCTTGATAACTCTTAAACATGACAATGATATTATGAAGTAGAACACGTACTATTTTATTTTCTTGTTTTGTTTTTGTGTGACTCTGCTACAACAAAAATCCTATGCATTGCTAGTTGCTATTGTGATGGTCGTGTTGTATTTTCTGTCGATGGAGATAGCTAAACAACCCCTTTTCATGTACAGGTACCACAATCCTCAATGCCGTAAAAAGAACAGTTGATGCAGAGACTGAAGTTGTGTATCAAGAGAATCCTCACAGTGGCTTTGTCCAGTCCAACGAATTCTCTTATGCCATTGTAGTAGTCGGGGAGCACCCATATGCAGAGACAGATGGAGACAGCCTGAAGCTAACAATTCCGGATCCTGGCCCAAGCGTTATCAGGAATGTTTGTGGCGCTTTGAAATGTGTTGTCGTCCTTGTCACTGGTCGTCCTGTTGTGGTTGAACCATATCTGTCTAATATGGATGCTCTAGTAGCTGCTTGGCTTCCCGGTTCAGAAGGACAAGGCGTTGCAGATGTTTTGTTTGGCGACTATGAATTCACAGGCAAGCTTCCACATACTTGGTTTAAAACTGTTAATCAGCTGCCAATGAATGTAGGGGATCAAAATTATGATCCACTATTCCCATTTGGATTTGGCCTCAAAGCGGAACCCATCCAGGCCAAAATTCATGAAAGAGAGACGAGTGACAGTAGCAGAAGACTTCAACTGGATAATAGATTTATAAGCAAGTAACAATGGCATAGAAAAGTGAAAGCTTTTGGCAGCAGTCTTCTTCTCTACATGAATAATTCTTTTTTTTTTTTTTTTTTTTTGCAAATTGAAGTATTATTTCACAGAAGGATGTTACGATACATTATTAATATGTAACTTCTTCTTATTCTTTCCCTTGTATTGTAAAGAGTAGAATTCTTACATCACAAATACACACTGCATGCATGGTTGCTACATATGAATTTTACTATTAATAATAGTAATTATAATTATAATAATATGATCAGTACAATAAATTAATTTATTAATACAGAAAGAATGATAGTGATGCAATACTTGTAACCCTTCTGGGAATAAATATATCTCTAGGTACGTTTTTTTTTAATTAGTAAAAAATAACTAGGATTATTATTATAGAATAGTTGTTAATTAATTTGAAAGCCTATAACGGAAACAAGTACTAGTATTAAAGTTTGTTTGACTAGTATTTAAAGAATGGAAGACTAATTTAAATTAGCTGGGGTATTAAAGAATATTAATTTGAAAAATTAGAAACGATAGCAAGTAGTATCCGATATGAAAGCAAATTGTCATTACTATATATTTAATAATAATTTAAACACAACGTCAACGTGGGATGTACTCATAATACGTGCGTGCGTTGATTAAGGATGGATTTATTTTAGGAACGTACGAATAAATATTATTTATTTTCTTTCTTAATATAAGTCGTTTTAGAATTGTGTACAAATATTAAAAAAATGATCGTAAAATATTAAATATAATATTAATTGTCTATATTGCACTTGCATCGGAAGAAGAGAGTGTTATTTATTGGACAAAAAATAATGAGAGAATGAAAATTATATTTAATACTTGGAATAATATTAAAAAATAAATAATTAATATTTTATTAAAATTCTCAAACTACTTAATATTAATATTAAAAAATAAAAATATTTCTCTAAAAACTTGTATAAAAAAACGGAGTGGGGTAGTACATATGTTTGGATGATCTTAAAAAGTACTCCGTAGAGAGAGGCTTTTGCCTTGGTGGTGAGTTTGAAATCTTAACATGCGTGCCTACAGCCTACCATTAATACATTGGTCGGCCAGGCCAGGCCACGTTCTATCTCATTAAGATATATATATATATATATATGAATGATCAAGATCAGTGTAATATTTTTCAAAGAGACGTGTAAGCAATTTGTCTACACTGGCCATGGATTGGATCCGCCCATGATAGCTCATAAACCACAACTTTCAGCAGGTTTTTTCACACCTTCATCAAAATATTAAATATTATTTTTCGTAATTTTTAATTTAAATATTCGGGTGCCCGAATAATATAATTTTTAAAATCAAAACTAAATATTAAAAAATTACAATCTAATACAATGATTCGATTTTATCCTATTTTTTGCTCAATCTTACTTTTCCTTGTAAGATGCACATGACATCCCTTCGAGGAGGGGTAACAACGATTATAATAGTTAAAATAAATTGATTTTATTATGGAAATTAATATTTTTATATAAAAAATAGATATTTTTACCTAATATCTCTCACATGAATAGTGAGTAAATTTTATCTCCATGTGAAAGAGACTCAGTGTAAAAATATTATTTTAACATATGAAAATATCAATTTTCTTTTATTATTTATTCCATTCTATATAAGAGTCGTTTAAGAAAACCTTGTTAGTTAAAAAAAAAGGTCTAATTTCTTTTAATAATAATATAAAATAACACAGTATTCTCATATTTATTATCATAATCACAAGTTTGGTATCGTCACGCAGCAAAACTAAAAAAATAAATATATAACAAAAATGTATTATTGAAATTTATATAAGAATTTTGTTTATAGAACTATATACTATTATTTTTGAATTTTAAAATCTTATAAATTAATTTCAAAAGGCCGTTAAGTTTTGTTTTTTCCTTCTTTCTGTAAGGAGGAGAGGGTTAAACTATAATTTAATGCTTAAAGAATTTATATTTTTTAAAAAAAATATAATGTTTAAATACGATCTTTTCGTAGCAATGAAAATAGAAAAAAAAGGAACAAACCTGGTGTTATAAATACCACACCTTTCCATCTAGGGGTGTAAACGAGTCAAATTTCAGCGAACACCTTCATGCTTAGATTCGGCTCGACTCGAAAAAATTGAGTTCTCAATTCGACTTTGGATTCGATAAAGGATTTATATTTTTGCCAGATTCGACTCGGATCATTACTCTCTGACCTACTTCAAACAGAGAATATCTAGACTAGTTTACAAACGAGTTACTTCGTGAGCCTTCAAATCGAGGTTTTTCAATATGAACCATTTCACTTAAAATTGAACCACTACATACTAAATTGGCTATTTAACTAATATTTATATATAAAAAATTTTATTTTTATTTATATATTGAAATTTTAAAGAATGTAATATAAATTGACATTCAATTAATTGATTTATTCAAGTACAAGTTTACACAATTTCATACTACACTTTATATAAATTATAAAGATTGATACAAATATCACATATTTAGCTTACGAGATAAATAACGTTTTGGTCAATTATCTTTGAGGTCCTGCTTTTCATTTTGGTAACCAAATTTTTTTTTTTCTTACAATCAATTCTTCAGTATTTCACATATTACAAAATGGTCATTAATTTTACTTTCTCATTCCAAAATCGACGGAAATCGTGAGTGACATGATGACTGTGTAATAATAATAATAATAATTCCAAAACTAATAATAATAATAATTTCAAAACTAATAATAATAATAATTTCAAAATAATAATAAAATACTAATAATAATAATTTCAAAATAATAATAATAGTATTAATAATAATTTCAAATTAATAATAATAATTTTTAAATAATAATAATAATTTGTTTTTTTATTTTAATGGAGAATAAAAAATTATTTATCAAATTTACCCTTACTAAAATAATTTAAATTAATAAAATAACGTTTTATTAAAATAATTTGTCATATAACATTTTTAAAAGAATAATAATAATTATGTATTTAAAATTAACGTTTTTTAAAAAGAAATTATGTTAAAAAAATCTATTTTTTAAAATTCTATTTTTTTTAAAAGTCTGTTTTAAATAAATTTTGATTTTTAAAAAAAATTTAAAAAAATTAGCGTTTTTAAAAAAATTAACATTTTAAAATTCTGTTTTCTAAAAAAGCTGTTTTTAAAAACTTCTGTATTTTAAAAAGTCTGTTTTTAAAAGAAATTCTATTTTTTTAAAAAAGAATTAAAAATTTCTGTATTTAAAAAGAAATTAAAAATTCTGTATTTAAATTCTGTAATTTAAAAATTCAGTATTTAAAAAGAAATTAAAATTTCTGTATTTAAAAAGAAATTAAAATTTCTGTATTTAAATTCTGTAATATAAAAATTCAGTATTTAAAAAAGAAATTAAAATTTTCTGTATTTAAAAAGAAATTAAAAATTCTGTATTTAAATTCTGTATTTTAAAAATTCTGTATTTAAAAAAGAAATTAAAAATTCTGTATTTAAAAAGAAATTAAAAATTCTGTATTTAAAAAAGAAATAAAAATTCTGCATTTTAAATTGTGTATTTAAAAAGAAATTCAAAATTCTGTATTTAAAAAGAAATTAAAAATTCTGTATTTTTCAAAAAGCTGTTTTAAAAAGAATTTTAAAATGTTAATTTTTTTAAAATGTTACTTTTTTTTAAAAACAGATTTTTTTAAAAATCAATTTTTTTTATAAAAACAGACTTTTTTAAAAAATAGAATTTTAAAAAACATAATTTTTAACATAATTTCTTTTTTAAAAAACGTTAATTTTAAATTGTATTTTATTATTATTATTATTATTATGAAATTATTATTATTATTATTATTATTATTATTATTAGTTTTGGAGTCAACTTAAGCAAGATTCTAATTTAAGCAAAAAAATTCTAATTTTGAAGTCCACGTAAGCAGAAAAATGTTTTTAACTTGCACAGTTAGCATTCCGTCCTTTTTTTGGACGGAAAATCGAACGAATGACCATTTTGTAAGTTTTTGAAAGTACAGTTATTCGATTGTAACAAAAAAAGTTTCGGTAACCACAATGAAAACCGGACCCCAGTACACTGATCAAAACGTTATTTATCCCTTTAGCTTACTAATATGGATCAACCAATATTCGAATATAATTCATCGAGCAAGTATCGAGTATGGTTCGAGAAAAAATGAAATATTCGAACCCTAATATGAATGAATACTGGTATGCTCGATCATTAAATAAAAAATAAATATGGATCAAATTCAACTCGGATCAACTTCGAATTCAAGTTTTGAATCATATTTTTGAGCCAACTACCGAACTACTTTCTCGGTTTACAACCCTATTTCCACCACCCCTTCCAAACACACACACACACACACACACACAAAACACTATATCCATTGAGTGTGTGAGAGCATAACTTTATACCACAACTCTCCTTTTTTTCTCAGATTCTGTATCCAATTCTCTCGGTAATACGCCATTAAGCTTCTACACTCTCAGTGAGGCTCTGTAATGTTAGTATTCTTAACTACTTTTTTTTTTAATCTTGTTTAACTGGTTACATACATCTGAAGTTTTGGAGTTCAGCTCATACATTTGGCATATAAGATACTAAATCTACAGTTTAAACTACCTTGTTATTGATCGATGTTTGAATGCTGATTTGATGAGTTCACCATTAAATTATTACGACTTTTGGGATGCCCGGATCTTTAGTTTTGCATATTTAAACTTCTTGTGCTGCTTTCTTGTCTTTTTTTTGTGATTGAGTAAATATTGCGGTCTTTAAAATAAATGATTGCCGTTGAAGATCTACCAGAATTTTAATGTTATCCACCATCTTGCTATTTAAGTGATCAGGTGAACAAAATTTGGGAACGGAAAATATGGCGAGAAGTTCTGTATTATTGATGGGGATTCTGGTTTTGTGTTTCTGTGCTGCCATGGCAAAAACAGATTACATTAAATACAAAGACCCCAAACAGTCGGTAAATGTTCGAATAAAGGACCTAATGAGCCGGATGACTTTAGAGGAAAAGATTGGCCAAATGGTGCAGATTGATCGAACTGTGGCCTCAAATAAGGTCATGAAGAAGTACCTTATTGGTATGACTTCTTTAGTGTTCATCTTTTTATGATAGATTTATGCTATATACATGTGATTTATGGTGTATGCAATACCTATATGTATTCCTGGTTTTGTGCAGGGAGTATATTGAGTGGTGGAGGGAGTGTTCCAGCTGAAAAGGCATCGCCTGAGACCTGGGTTGATATGGTAAATGATTTCCAAAAGGGTTCATTGTCAACTCGTCTTGGGATACCGATGATTTATGGGATTGATGCTGTTCATGGGCATAACAATGTTTATGGTGCAACAATTTTCCCTCACAATGTTGGCCTGGGAGCTACCAGGCAAGCAAAATTTTAATTCTTATTTCTTCTTATATGACTTTGTAACCACTTGATCAATTAATATGAGTTTTAAGCATAACTGACCAAGAGTGAGCCAAATTAACGAGTTCTGCATCTCATTTATGATTTTCTAAAGTCTTTTCCACTTGAGGGTGTAATTCATCTCTTAAGTAATTTAGTAAAACTAAAGATTTGTGAACAACCATGATCAGGTCATTTCTTACTTCTTATAATAGACTTTCTAGTTTCTACTAGTCACTACCACTAATACTTACTATTAGTACAATTACAACAAAAAATTTTGGAAAAGAAAGTTTAAAGAAACCCTTACAATGAAGACCCTGTCGAGTGAACCGGAAACATGATAACTTTGTCGGATAATGCCCAAAAGTATAACTGACTCTGTTTCACTAGATATGCTTGATTGTAGAACGCGGAAAAGGAAAACATGACCCTCAGATTTGGAGTAATGAATTGTAATGTTTGTGATGGTTCCAATCTGTCTAGCTTATATAGTTCTGGTGGTCAACTCTACAATGCTGATAAAATTATACGTCATTAATTTTCTGGTGAGCAGGGACCCTATTCTAGTCAAGAAGATTGGAGCTGCAACTGCTCTTGAAGTTAGAGCCACAGGCATTCCTTATGTTTTTGCACCTTGTATTGCAGTAAGTAATTTAAATTAAGAAATATTACCGCTGGCCAAGATAGCTGGTGTGAGTTATTAATATTAATTTCATGGAAAGGTCTGTAGAGATCCAAGATGGGGTCGATGTTATGAAAGCTATAGTGAAGATTATAAGATTGTTAGAGCAATGACTGAGATCATACCAGGATTGCAGGGAGATGTCCCTGCTAATGCTCGAAAGGGCGTTCCTTTTCTTGCTGGACAGTAAGTACATAAAAGCTAACCCCTCTACTGTGTTTCTTTCTTTGATTGCTTTTACCCAGTATTCTAGTTAAAAAAAGAATATGATGATGTACTCACACCTTAATCAGTAAAGGCTATAGTGGGTCCTAATTCTAATAACAACCTAATTGTGGATATTTATGCATCATAGTTGTACTTAATAATCTTTATTAATAGTATTATATGGCTGAAATATATGGCAATGTATAATTCTAATTTTCATGACCGTCAGTGTTAGATAACTGGAGATTCGGCTAAAAGATTCCTTGTCCGCTATGATTCTCGTAATGTAACAGTACAAATCATTACAATACTTTCCAATCAGTTTCAAACTAACATTCTACTTTTTATTTTTTGTCTACACTAGATTTGAGCTTATACAAATCCATCAGCTCTCATCTGCTGAGGATGAAGGAGAATTTTTATAGAACTTGTCTACTTGATGATAGATAAGTTTGTCACTTTAGATATTGGGACACAACTTTTTTTGTTTTTGTGTTTGGTTGGGACCTTATCTTGTGGACCATGGGTTCCACTTTGTCAAAACAAAGAAGTAAACAATTACTACAAAGAACCAAAAAGCATAAACAAAAGCAGAAGATGGGTCCACTTCTATATTCAAGCTTTAATTTTTGACTTTGTGACGTACTTTGTTGATTTCCAATAATCAGATAACATTTCTGGCGGTGTTAAATATTTTGTCAGTTGTGCTGAATATTGTGCAAGATATGCCACTTCAACTATATTATTGCGATTAAATTGGAAATATGAATCATCTTATAGGAAAGAGAATCATCACCATATAATAGTTAACAGAGGCTGAGTTTCAGATATTCCATAGTTAACATTACCTAATTCACCTCCTAATAATCTCATCTTGGTCTTCATGTTTTGCATAGACAAAAGGTTGCAGCGTGTGCCAAGCACTTTGTGGGGGATGGTGGAACGAACAAGGGCATTAATGAGAACAATACCCTCATAAACAGGCATGGTTTGTTCAGTATCCATATGCCTGCGTACTATAACTCAATTATCAAGGGTGTGTCAACTGTCATGATCTCCTACTCGAGCTGGAATGGGATTAAAATGCACTCCAATCGTGAACTCATCACTGGTTTTCTCAAAAACACTCTGCATTTCAGAGTAACTGCACTTTTTCAATTAAATTCAACTTTTATTTCACTTTCATTATTTCATAATCGAACAATGTAACTAAGATCAAGTTTTGAATTTTTGATAAATTACTCCAGGGGTTCGTCATCTCAGATTGGCAAGGTATTGACAGGATGACTACTCCACCTCATGCTAACTACACATGGTCAATTGAAACTGGAGTTAATGCTGGCATTGACATGGTCAGTTCTTAAGCCTTAAAAGAAAACTATTCATTTATTCGCCCACTCACCATTTGCAGGTGGGACTGCCCAAGTGCTTCTAAGACATCCCTTTGTCTATTTGAGTATGAAACTTTAATTGTCAAATTTGGTTTAGCAAATTTATAACCAAAGACGCTACTATTGTGGTAACATTGCAGATCATGGTACCATACAACTATACAGAATTCATTGATGGTTTGACCTTCCTGGTGAAGAACAAGTTTGTTCCCATGAGCAGAATCGAAGATGCTGTGAAGAGAATTTTACGGGTTAAGTTTGTTATGGGACTATTTGAGAAACCTTTGGCTGATTATAGCATGACCAAATACCTAGGAAGTAAAGTAAGTCCAAGTTTTGACAGTCTTTCTACAAAAAAGCATATGTTGATCATGATCTGCTTATAATAGTATACCTTGACCAGGAGCATAGAGCACTGGCAAGAGAAGCTGTAAGAAAATCTCTTGTGCTGCTGAAGAATGGTAAATCTGCCGACAAACCATTGCTACCCCTTCCTAAGAAGACATCAAAAATACTTGTAGCAGGAAGCCACGCAGATAATATTGGCAATCAATGCGGTGGATGGACAATTGTGTGGCAGGGGCAAAGTGGCAATATTACAATTGGTAACTTACAGCAACTGCTTATTATTTTTCTCTTTCAACTCGCATTAAACAATTTTGTTCGTGATGATGATATTACCGAGAAGAGTTCACTAATCTGATGAAATTTTCACTTCCATGAATAGGTGTTTAATTGTGCAAAAGATCTCCTCTAGTTAGAGCTTTCCATTTTGTTTTTATGCATAATTAATGACACTTGCACGTACAGGAGGTACCACAATCCTCTCGGCCATAAAGAAAACTGTAGCCCCGGGGACAGAAGTTGTGTATAAAGAGAACCCTGATGCTAGTTTTGTCAAGTCCAACAAATTCTCTTACGCCATTGTTGTAGTGGGTGAGCCTCCTTACGCGGAGACATTTGGAGATAGCTTGAATTTGACAATACCTGCAACCGGCCTCAACACCATCAAAAATGTTTGTGGTGCTGTGAAATGTGTTGTTGTCCTAATTAGTGGCCGTCCTGTCGTTATTGAACCATATGTTTCGAAAATTGATGCACTCTTAGCTGCATGGCTTCCGGGAACAGAAGGTCAAGGTGTTGCAGATGTTCTGTTTGGTGATTATGGCTTTACAGGCAAGCTTTCGCGCACTTGGTTCAAGAGTGTTGATCAGCTCCCAATGAACGTCGGAGATTCACACTATGATCCGCTATTCCCATTCGGCTTTGGGCTATCCACCAAACCTACCAAGGCGACTTAGAAGTGCTACTTTGATTGTTTTACACGAGTAGAAACAAACAACCTCGACAAAGTGAGATTTTGTTTAGTTGTTACTATTTCAAAATTGAATGAGAGAGTAGGTTATTGCATTTTCTTGTAGATGTTTGGCTCGAGTATCCGAAATCTAATGATTTATTCACGTATGCTTACTTCAACATTTAATACAAGTATCATAAATTCCTGTGTGTGCTAGTCAATTTAGGACTAAAAAAGATTAGGTTTATGTTAATCCATTCAGCACAACTGTAGGAAGAATGAAGTTGGGTCAAAATGAAGGAGCACAAATCCTAGTGTTATAGTAGTAGATCAATGGGATAAAGAATTAATTACATTTACTTTTGAATGATTCTAAATGTGACCAATATTTTTTTTTAATTTTTAAACCGTGAATACTTTAGAATGCCTAGACGATTTATTTTAAAAATTATGGCAGAATTGATAAAAAGTAGTGTTTGAACGATACTATTGACAATTAAAAATTACATTCAATATCCATCTTGTTTTACTATTATAAACAAATTGTTACGTATAAATTATTTTTGATTTTTCTTTAACAAATTATTCAATAACAAATTCATTAGTCTGTTTTTTTTATTTTATGGACAAATAGAATGTTATTTTAATATTTTATTCAATAATTATATTATTAATACTATATACTCCATCAAAAATGGTTCAAAAGTTAGTATTTAATTTTTCTTAAATAATATTATTTATTTATAATTATATAATAAATTTGTTCATAACTGTCTAAAAATTAAAATAAAAAAAAAATACTTATTCAGATATTTTATACAAACAATTATCAAACTGTATTCATTATGTATCAAAAAACGAAGAACGAATACATTTTGATACACAAGACAAAGTACAGTACTATGGAAACAAAGCAAGACAGAATACATAAATACATATAGCAAACACAGAAAGGGTGGAGTCCAAAGCATCTAACCACAAAGGTCCACAGCTCTTGGTATCTCATGGTCTCTTCTAAGCAGGGACGTCAGTGCCCTCTTCCTTCTCTTTTATCAGCTTCAGGATTTCTACCTTCTCTTCCAGGAGGACTTCAATTTTGGTATTGATCTTCTCTAAGTTCGACTTTAGCTTGACGAAATCTTTCCCCTTGTTTTTTCCCTCAACTTTTATTTTCTTCTCACCCTTCTCCTTCTTTTCCTTTTCCTTTTCCTTTTCCTTTTTATCCTTACCTTCCTTTATCTTTTCATTCTGTTTCCCCTCTGCTTCACCCTCTGAACCCTTCTCATTTCTGTCTACTTGAATCTCCCTAGCGGTAGCTGCAATCTCGCATTTTTCCTCGCCTACCTCATCCTTGTCCTTCTTCACCTTCTTATTCTTCTTGCCTACATTGTCTTCTTCTCCCTTGCCCTTCTTTCCCTCTGTTTCCTCGTTAGATTCTCCCTCTAAACACTCTCTGTCTTTGACCTTCTTTTCTTTATCCTTCTTTTTCTTGTCTTTCTTCTTCCCTTCATCTTTACCTTTGTCATCTTCATGCTTCTCTTCTTCTCCCTCTTTCTGTTTATCATCCTCTTCCTTCTTCTCATTTTTGTCTTTCTTCTTTTTCTTCTTCTTCTTCTCTATATCATCTGGATCCACAGATACGTTCTTCTTTACATCTTTCTCTTTCTCCTTACCCTCGACCTTCTTTTCTTTATTCTTCTTCTCTTTCTTCTTAGCTTCATCTTTTTCTTCTTCATCTGCATGCTTTTCTGCCTCTCCCTCTTCTGCATGTTTCTCTTCTTCATTGGCATTAAGGTCTCCATCTTTGCATTTCACCATATCTTCTTTACCTTCATTTGCTTCCTTCTTCTCCTTCTTGTCTTTTTTCTTTTTCTTGTCCTGTTTCTCTTCCTCTGATTTTCCCGCATCATCTTTCTTCTTCTTTCCTTTATCCTTGCCTTCATCTTTTTTCTGTTTCTTCTTCTCGTCTTTCCCCTTGGAATTTCCAGCTTCATCATGCTCCTTCAACTCCTCTGTCTCCTCATCTATGCCATGCTTATCCTTCTTTTCCTTCTTTTTCTTTTTATCCTGTTTTTGCTCTTCATTTTCATCAATGTTCATCTCTTCGGCGACCTGATTTTTGTTGGATTCTTTATGCTTTTCTTCTTTTTCTGTTTTCTTTGGTGCCTTTTTGTCCTCCTCGTGCAATTTTTCTCTATCTTCCTTACGTTTTGGCTTTTCTTTCTCCTGAGATTTTGTCTTCAATTCAAGTTCCACCTCAGTCTTCTCTTTCCTTCCTTTAGTTGGTACTTTTATCTTGTTCTCGGCCTTGAGATGAAGCTCTTCCTTCACCAGCCTTTCTTCTCCTTCCACATATATTTCAGTTGTTCCTTCCATCTCAGAAATTTTATCCTCACGTCAAATCTAAGTAAAAAACGGGAGAAGATTATAAATGTATAAAATTAAAATAAAGGAACAATAACCAACTTCACAATAAAATGAATTTCAATAAACACTATACAGCTTTTGAAACCACATAAAGCTAAGTTGACATGATAAAAAGCATCATGGTATTACTGAGATTAGATCATATGCAGTAAACAAAGGCAATGTAGAAAATATGCATCTTGTTATCATATTCTTATTCAACAGTCGAATACTTTCAACTCAAACATACAGAAATTTAAGAAGCTTTTGAAGCTCTTTCAGAATTGTAATTTATATGACCAACTTCTTAATTGTTATAATGGGTATGCCACGATCATAAAAATAAAAATAAAAATTCTTACATAAAAATTAGACTCCACCCAGATACTACTCAAGCACAGCCAAGTGTGTCCAAGTTCAGTATGTACGGGTTAGATACATGTACAGAAGATAGTATGCACATAACTTCAAAAAGAAATTACTCCATAAATTTAAGTTAGGTGGATGCAGTAAAATATGCCTTTTATATACAAGAAGCTCTCAACATTTCTAATATCTTTGTTTTCTTCTTGAAATCTAGCTTCAACCTGCAAGCATACGAGGAAAAAGGAACCATATGTACAAATACTGCCATAGAAGGAAGCTCCTTCAATAAAGCATACACTCCCACCATTGTTCATATAACTTAGACGTATGCATATGATGTACATAAGCACATCTAGACAGACTTTAACAGATAAAGGGTACGGCAACAACCACCCTCATTCTGCTTTTGCATTTCTCTAAATCCTTGAAGATCTAACCCTTCATTGTTGATGAATCTAAACTTTTTCTACTTACGAGCACTGGTCATCATGAATTAAAACTCCAAACTTGAGACGTATTACATCTTTCCCCATCTAATTTATGACTTGAGAATCGGATGTTGAGTAGGGAAAGGGTTAAATACTCTTTTTCCCATTTTACTAGTGCCGGTTTACAAATGCATCATCGAACTGATTTTTTTTACATTCGATTAACTGAACTTCAATTATTTTACAAACCGTTACAATTTTGACTTTAGACGGAAAAATTACACGAACTGCCACGTAAGAGAGAGAAAACCTACATGTCAGCTATTTTTCTTTGTGGCATGCATAGATGGAAACTTGTATAAATTTAATGTTAAATTAATCAAAATCAAATAAATAAAATAAATTAATCCATTCAAAATAAAAGTACAATTAAAATATTTTTTTAAATTTATTTTAATCATTAATATTTGTTTGGTATGGTAAAACTTTGGTATTATAGCATACAAAAAATCTTCTTTTTTTCAATTTGGTACAATTTTAAATAAATTATATAAATTACACATAAATATATAATTTTTTTTAATTTAAATAATTCATTAAATTCATTAATTTAATTAACCCATCTTCAAATAAAACTAAAATTATAATTGCTATCTTCATCGTCAGATCTGCCTCCCTCTGTTATTTCCCCTAATGTTGATCCTCCGATGTCCCATGGGGATTTTGGTATCAAAACAAGAAATTCTCAATTGAATTTTCTCTCTCCTTTATTATCTCCATCTTCGTCAAAAAAATTTATGTTTAGCTCTTTGAATTCTCTTCGAATTCTGGCCTGGAGAACTCGAATTCTCCATGGCTTGGTTTGTTGATGTTCTCTCCTTTTCGCCAGATTCCATGGTGGTTTGGTTTGTTGCTTCTGATTTTATGTGCTCTGATGGCGTTAATCAAGTCGGATCTGACCAGATCCGATTTAAGTAGACTAGGTCTGCGCGTTAAAGAATGAGAGAGGAGGTGGTTCGGTATAAAGCGTTATGGCGGCGGCAATGACGGCGGCGATGGATGGAACATGGCGGTGGTTATGATCGGAAGTTTATGGATGGTGGTGGTGGTTATGGATGATCGGTGGTTATGGATGGAGGTTTATGGATGATGATGGTGGCGGTGGTGGTTGTGATCGGAGGTTTAAAGTGAAAATGTTTTAATTGTGATCGGAGGTTATGATTTTAAATGTTTTAAACTGATTTTGGCGATTTTGTGCTCTGATTTTGGGTTCTGATTTTCAACATGATTTTGGGTTCTGATTTTGGCTGATTTTGGATTGTCTGATTTTGAGTTGTTAATAATAATAATAATATCTCTTTTTCAAAATATTAGATAATTTTATATTTTTAAAATGAACTTAAAATATTTAAAAATTAAAAAAATAATATGAATTCATTAATTTATATAAATATATTTGTAAAAATTATACATTAATGTATTTATTATTAATTTATTTAATTAATTTAATTATATGTTATGTACATTAATTTGATTTATATTTTGGTTAACTATTTGTTATAGAATTGACAATTGTTGTGTTTTTTAATTGTTGAATATCCACCTAAGCATCTAAGCATCTGACGTGGTGCCACATAAACATTCCGTTAACTTTTAATACTTTTAGACGGAAATTTCAATTTTTGTAAAAAAATTATAGTTCAATGAGTTAACCGTAAAAAAGTTCACTTCATGCATTTGTAAACCGACCCCTAGTAGTGTGGGGAAAAGTGTATTTAACCCGGTAGGGAAAATAGTTAGTAATAGACTTGCTTAGTTGGTAAGACCTACACTATTTGCACAAATCAAGATAATATGCCGCTAACGAAAAGGGAGAGTAAAAATTGATGTTCTATTGTTGCTGTTATTGTTAAGATCCACATATTTGCTGTGATTTTAGAAATCTAACATGATCATATCTATGCATTTTGAATAGACTTTAAGGGCATTCAGGTTTCTTTGGTTTTGCCTAATATTTCAAACACAATCAGAGCCCCAAACAGAGTGAAATACTGAAATTGGTCGAGGGAACAAATAATTGCCCTTACTTGTGGCTGATGTCGGAAGCAATATCCACGTATATAATATATTTCCAGATTTCATTAACACTCTAGTTTTGATCTGGAGGCTTAAAGATAATATACTAGTACAAGAAGAACACTATATTAAGGAGATCATATGAAAAATAATCCCAACAAAACCCTGTATTCAAAAATCCCAATTCCATTCTCTATTCCAAGATTATCCCGGTAATTAATAAAACTATTCATACAAAACGCATCAATCAAAATTGCAAACTAGACTATTTGCGAGCATGAAATGAACATATTAACATCAACAGAAATAAATGATTACCCGCAATAAGAGAGCTCCAAGAATTCTTGCAAGATCGGTAGATAGATAGATGGATAGATGGATAGATACACTAGGTTGATTTATGTGCTAATAAAAACCAGTTATGGAATTAGTAGCTGTTTGGGGGTATATGACGCGGTGATACCGCGTGTAAAGGAAAGGCGGTAGTTTGAAGAACTGCTATATTAACCAGCCGGTCATTTTGTATAATAACAAATTCTTTTCCTCCCCATGACCCACGCAGTCTTTAGCGGACCTTTTCTTTATTATGAAGTCTAGGATCATGCTTTTGTTTACAAATAGAAATATTTTTAAAATTTTATAGAAGTATTAAAATTAAATTTATTCCAAATTTTGTATTTATTAAATAAAATAATTATATATTTGGTTTAAATGACATTTTACCTAGGATTGCTCAAAATAGAATGTTCGTATAAATCTTTTACGATATATTTCAATCGATTATCTTATTGTGTACTTGTTGTATATTTTAATTCAAGATATAATAATTTATATAATGTACAAGACTATAAAAAAATGATCAACGGTAGGATAAATCTTTTTAAAATTATATTATATATGATATGATATTAGTACCATTTTAAGGTATTATCTTATCATGCATTATTCATATCATTTAAATTCATAATATAATACGAATTTGATGATAAACATAGAATAAAATTTATTGAATGATTGATTAGTCCAATCAATCTATCCAATAAAAATATATTCTTGTTGTTAACTGATAATATCACTTTGCGTGCTCAATTCCCTTCAATCATGTATAAAGTTCTTAAAGTTCCTAGTTTCATGGTTAAATCATATGTCAAGGGTCCTTTTTCTTTTTTTCTTAATCACATTTTATTAATTTTTATTGATGAATGAAATCTAATGTGTGTCTATATATATATATATATATATATATATATATATATATATATATATATATGGGATATGATCCATAGCAAGTATTTGCTATGAATGTAAATTGGGCAAATATCATCATATCCGTCCATTCCATAAATCAAGTGCTTAGATTAAAAAATGAAAATACCCTTACGCTAGACGAACTAGCGTTCGTGTTTAAAGAAATATTCAGACAAAATTGCCCTTGATTTACGCTAGTTGAACTAGCGTATGGGTATCTAATATTGCGATTCAAACCCATTTCATCCCTGCCATTCTTCAAACCCATTTCAACTGCTATTCTTCAAACCCATTCTTGCTCAGACGCTATCAATTCTTTCAAAGCCTTCAAATCCTCGCGATTGTCCCCCCTGCGACGCCTCATGATCATCATCCTGTGTTTCTTCAAACCCATTTCAACTGCGATTCTTCAAAGCCTTGCTTGATTCATGAGAATGAGCAGCAATTTCAGATCCGCTACCCCCTGCGACTGCCCTGCGACTGTTGTTCCCCCTGCGACTAATGCGATTTCAGTTTCGAACCCTAAACCCTGCTGCAATTTCGATTTCGAGCAAACCCTTAAAATCAAACCCTGCTGCGATTTTATTCAGATTGCGAGCCTCTCTTCTTTTTCATGCGATTCATCTGTCAAATCCCCAAAACCCTGCTGCGATTTCTGACCGATTGATTTGGTATTTTTGCTTTTGTATATTTCTTGAATACAATTTCTTCAATTTGTGTTGTTTTGATCTTTGAAAGTTTAATGGTGCTGGAGTTCGGCTGGAAGTTAATAGTAGTTAGTAACCACTAGTTTGTTTTATTTTTTTGGCTGATCAATTAGTGCTAGGATGATACATTTCTGAAGTTCCTAGTTTTGAATTGTGTATATGTATAGGAGATGCACCAAGAGTAGTTTTTTATAATAGGCCTATGATACTCCAAAAATTGGCTAAGCCCTTGTATACAAGCATTGACAGCTTTTTCATACACAGCCCTTGTATTCTCACTACTTTGAGGCTCAAACCATAGAATGTGTAATTGTTTCAGCCACTTCAATGCCATTGTATTCTCACTGCTTGGTTATATTTTTTCATTTTGCTCATATCCATTTTTGATGGGAATTTTTATATATTATTTAATACTCGACATTTTGATGAATGTGTAGTAAACATATGGATATTAATCCCGGACCTGCTAATCCTATTGTGTTATGGGACCAAGAAAATCACGTATCGTCGGACTTATGGCAAAATATTGTAAGTTTATTAATGTATAACAACTTTCATTTTGTTAAACATTTGTTAGAAACATTCATGTTGTGACGATTTATGTTTTTATGTTGTTGGACGTGTAGGATAGGGGTGTGTTAGAAATTTGTCAAATGTCTGCAAAATTAACTGAATGGAACTTGACTGAACAACAAGAATATTTGCTGGAACAAGTAGGTTTTGGTATATTTTGTCATCAAGCTATAGTGTCAAAGATTGATGCATCTCTTGTATCTGCTCTAATTGAACGTTGGAGAAGTGAAACAAATACGTTTCACTTAAATTGTGGAGAGATTGCCATTTCTTTAGAGGACGTGGGATTTTTATTTGGGTTGCCCATATTAGAAAAAGCTTTGACTTGCGGAGAATTAGAAAATCCCAAAACCTATTTTATAAGGGTTTTTGGGCAACAAGTTGTAGTAGATGAGTGGGAACAATGCTATAAAAGGGGGGGCATAAGTTTGCCCTGGTTAAGACAGAGATATGGTCAATTACCTGGTGATGCTACTCCAGATGATGTCGTAAAACACACTAAGGCATATCTGTTGTACTTGTGTGGCGCTATTTTGTTTCCAACCAAGCTTAAAAATGTTGTGCATCCTAGATATTTGTTGCTATTGGAAAGATTAGAAGACGTAGTTACATATGCTTGGGGGGCGGCAGTTTTAGGGCATTTGTATAGGGGTTTGCATGAGGCTACTCGCAAAACAATGAAAAAATTCGCAGGTTGTGCAACCTTTCTTATGATGTGGGCTCATGAACGGTTCAACATTGGTCGTCCTACCCCTAAGCCTATGTCCCAGAAGTTGATACCTAGGGCATTATCCTGGGCATACTCCTCTTTTGATCCTAATTCAAAATAATATCAGCGCCTTAAAAATCCACATCACCATCTTCTGTTTTACCGAGGAGAGTTTGATAATATGTTGGAAACAGATGGGGTGTGGCGTCCATATCAGTTATTTGATAGACGTTTGTCTTGGATTTTTTTGAGACAAGGTTAGGTGGAGCTGCTCGTATACCATTGATACATTACGACATTGTTGAGTTCCAAATGCCTTGCAGATTTATGAGGCAATTTGGATATTTACAGTCGTATCCATCTAATGCTGAAAATATGGTGGAATTGCGGAAGGAACATAATATTTATTTGAGAGAATAAATTTTAAAAATCATAGGGCCAACTATATTCGATTGTGGGATGCATACATGGAGAGTTTAGAAGGACAAGTGTTGGAGGCTTTGCAACATATATCTACCGAGGATTATATGACGTGGTATAGAGAAATTACTCGACGACGGATACACCATACTCGACCCTTTAGGCGTCAAGGGGAAGATTATGAGCCACGGGTATTCATTGACCAATATTTGGCTGTAAACACTGTAAGTTATTAAATTTATAATATTGATTAATGTTTTTGTTTTAATAAAACTGATTATCTTGTTTTATTAATATAATTTTTTAATTTAATTGTAGATTGAGAGTGCAAAAGCTATATTTGAAAAGATGTTGTCAATTGAACATCCACCTGAGTTAAGAACCATGTATAACACATGGTTCAATACATTATACCAGCCGTTCATGAATGACTATAGAGGTGTTCTAATCAATCCAAATCCAACGCAACCTCAAGTTGGGCAGATGGAGATTGACATGATAGGATCCCATCCTACAGTTGGGCAGAGGGAGATTGATATGTCAGGATCCCAACCTACAGTTCAAGAGACTCACCTTAGCGTTGGCCCTTCTACTCGACATAGTAAGAAAGTGCCAGCTAGAAGGATGGAGGGAACAAAGCACACTCACTTTTTCAAGTACTTAAAGATGGAAAAAATCAATTGGCTAAATCATCATTGGTTTAGTCCAACTCACGACCCATCAGACTTTCCTCATAGCCATCCATAAGGTCTATACAAGTTTGAATTTAAAGATGTTAACTGTTTGAGACCCAATGGTTGGTTATGGGAACATGTCTTGGATGCTTATATGATGTTGTTGCGAGATAGAGAAGCTAAAATGTGTAAAGAAGGTATCCAAAGATGGGCTCGATTTTATTTCATGCCAACGTATTTTGTTGTTAGTACCCAAAACTTACCAAGTGCGGAGTAGTACATACCAACCATACTAAAATTTCTAAGAAGTTACATCAATCCTACAAATGTTGGTGACCCAAAGATACGAAAGTGTGATTACATATTCGTTCCAGTCTTCAACGAAACCAACAGTCATTTTTGTAAGACCCCAATTTTTTATTTTTTTTTAATAAAGATGATTTTTCTATAAATATCATTTTTGAATATTATGGAATGAATTTGATATAATGTTATAGTTGTAGGTAATATTTATAAATTTTGCTAAGTATGCAAGTTGTTATATAATATTCGATTGTTAGGGAATATTCTTTTTGCTTCGGAATATTTGTACAACCAAGACAATCATTGGTGGACCTATTAATGGAATTATTGTTTGATTGAGAAAACGACAAAAATATTTTATAAATAACTACGGAGGTGTTATTGTTAAAACTGCTGAACGAATCTTAGTAGTAAAATTACAAGATGTCGCATGGTTGCATAAGTAGCATACTGTATTGATTATTGATTCTTACGTGAGAAGTCACTCATTTATACTCAATTATTGCTACAAAGATTGTCGCATCATATCTCTCATATTATTGATTCGATTATTGTCACAAAGATCATCTGCATTATATGTTATATTATTAAATCAATAATTGAGACGAAAAAAGTTATTCATATTATTAAATTGCAATATTTACAATGTCTAGAAGTTACACAAGAGAGGTTTCGTCACCTAATCAAGCGCTAATAGGGAGAAATCCTTATTGAAAGCCCTCTTTCCGGGAACAACCTAGTTGCTAAATATTGTGAGTTATAATATTAATGATGAATAAGTTCGTGTTGATTAAAGATGAATTTGATAGTTTCATTGTGTTGGGATTATTTCATTAGTAGAAATCGACATCTATTCCGATGATAGTTGATGTCCTGAGGTTATATTGTTCAATCGGTATTCGGGGAACTTTTTGTGTCTGAGTACTATTCACGAAGTTACTATTCATGAGTTACTATTCACGAAGTTACTATTCACGAGTTACTATTCACGAGTTACTATTTACCCTTCTTATTCACTCTAGTATTGTGCATTCTAGTATTTGGGTACAATATTATTCCATGAGGAGATGTGCTAATTTTTCGAATCAGTTGGTTGAAGTTATATTAGTGAATCAATATGGATCCACCGGTGGAAATTTATAATAGTGAATCAATATGGATCATTTGGTTTAAAGTTTTAATAAGAAATCAAGATGGACCGTTGCTTTTAAGTTTAATAAGAAATCAATCAACCGTCTCTGCTTAAAAGTAAATCAATCTGGACCGCTCAGAATTAGTTATTATTCAATCCATTCTTCTATAAATAAGCTCATTCCTTTATTATTTCTTACGAATTCATTGAAACTCTAGAAAGAGAAATTATAGAGAGAAAGAAGAAGAAGTATTCTCGCTATTTCACTACTTCGATATCCAAAGGTCTTTTACTGTAAGGGGTGTTATTCTTTCTTATTCATGAAGAGAACTTCATTATTCCATTCTTTATTATTCTCATTGGAATAACTCAGATACGCCAGATACCCTATACTTGGTGAAATCCTTATGTTATTCCATTCTATATTATTCATTGGAATAATATCACCGTCATGCGTTTTCTTTTACGCCGGACTGGTTCCGCTTTATTATTCTTTGGGATAACTTTGATACGCGGACTTCTATATACTTAGTGAAATCCTTATGTTATTCCATTCTTTATTATTCATTGAAATATCCTCGTCTCATGCGCTTTCTGGGACCGGTTCCATCTTTATTATTCCATTGAATAATCAGATATCGCCGACTCCCTATACTTGGTGAAATCCTTATGTTATTCCATTCTTTATTATTCTCATTGAATATCCTCGTCATGCATGCGTTTTACTGCCGGACCGGTTCCGCTTTATTATTCTCGTTGGAATAACTCAGATACGCTGAACTCCCTATACTTGGTGAAATCCTTATGTTATTCCATTCTTTATTATTCTGCTGAATATCATGTATCAATATGCGTTTTATGCCGGACTGGTTCCGTATTTATTATTCTTCCGTAATATCCCACTGCAAGCGCTTCTGCCGGGACCGGTTCCATATTTATTATTCTGTTGGACTAACCTGCATGTGCTATCTATCAAATGCCTGGTGATTTCTTTTGTTATTCTATTATTTATTATACTCAGTTGGTTAAAATTTTGACTTCTATACTCCATGAAATTAGTGAAATATCCTTGATATTTGCGCTTCATCTAGTATCTTTTCATGGAAATATTCTTCTGAGCATTCTTGAATTTTACTCTACAAAGAAGTATAATGTTGACAATTTGGACGGTATTAGTTCCTGGATAAATTAATTCGTGAACTTGTTTTATTAAATTCTTATATCATTGTCATCATCCTCGTGTTTATATTTTTGAAAGTCATCATGGCACAGTAGTGCATAGATGGACTTGGTATGATTATGACCAGGGATTATTTGGTATAATCATGACCGTAATGTTACAAATGATGTGATAAAAGTCCTCATTGGCCCGTAGTGCATTGATGGACAGTTGTTGGCATGATCATGACCATTGATGAATACACGAATATCCTTGGCCCGTAGTGCATGGATAATTTATGGTCGTGACCCTAATGAATATCCTTGGCCGTAGTGCAGGGATGATGTGGATTATTTATTAAGCTGAGTCTCAGCGATAAAAGTGATGAAAAACTTTTTAAATCATAAAAGATAATAGATTTTATTCTCTACTTGACTCTTTTAATGGATTGCTTATTCCGCTGCAGTTAAACTTGTTGTCTATTGTATTTTATCAGTTTAACATTGTTGAAGGCTAATGATAATTTATCTTGCATTATCTTAGTCATAATATTTCTTACTGGGCTAGTTGAGCTCACCCTTTCTTTCACTGTTCTCTTCAGGAAATGAGAACGTAGCAGGGACTAGTCGGGGAATGGAGTGATGGTCTAGATGATAGTATTAGTAGTCCTCACTATTCTGTTAAATAGTGTGACAATAAATATAATGAGGACTTATTCTGAGAGTGGATATTGTCTAGAAGACAATATTTGTATTAAAACTCACAGCTTTCTTGTTGTATATTAAAGATTGTATTTGTATTCTGCACCATATATCTGGCGACCCAAGATGGGTGATGTATACCTATTTTGGGGGCGTCACAGTTGATATCAAAGCTTAGGGATATGATCACTGGCTAAGATGTGAGATAAGAACTAGGAGGGGAGAGACGGGTAATTCCTTCACTAGTATGACCTACCTAAGTTTATTTGTTTTTAATTGGTCGGTCAGAGTATAGTATTAATATGTGATATATTAATTAACCCTTGTTTTGTGGCAGTATTTAAAAATGGCATCCGAGAATGTTGAGAACATCAATGGAGCACAGGAGACCATTGAGTCTCCACAGATCAATAACCAGGACAATGTGCATCAGGAAGGCGACAATCCTCATGCAAACAACAACACTGACCAAATGATGAACGATGGAATGTTCCGAGGCTTCATGCAATTCATGCAACGTCAAGCGAGAGCGGCTCCTGTCCAAAATGCAGGTGGAAACACTAGCAGAACTCCTGACGGCCACCGCCAAACAGTTCAAGGAGCTGGGACCACCGAGTTTTTTGGTGAGCCAAAAATCACTTAAAAAGCGAGACGTGGATAAAATAGATCAACAAGATATTTGATGTCTTGGGTTGCTCCGAGAGCAAAATGTTCCTTTTTCACCTTCATGTTGCGGCGGAGGCGATTACTAGTGGGAATCAGAAAGCATACTCAACTCCGCCAGACCAAGATGTCTTGGGAGAAGTTTCAAGAACTGCTTCAACGACAAGTACTTTCCCGAAAGTATTCGTCACATGAAAGAGGTAGAGTTCATCAAGTTTGGAGCAAAACAACATGACCGTGTCACAAAGTACGAAGCCAAGTTTGCCGAGTTGTCCGGTTTAAGTCCCATTTGGTTGATAATGAGGAGAGAATGACGCAAATGTTTCTAAGAGGTTTGAAACCCGAGATACGTCAATACCTTATCTCTCATAAACTATGTTTGTATTCGATGATGTTAATAATAGGGCTCGATTATTGGAAGCGATAATGAGTCATCCCAACCAAAAGAAGCGGTACACAAAATGATAATACCAAAGGATAGCGAAGCATCATCGAAGTGGTGATAATAAGCGTGGAGGAAGCAACATGCGAAAATGGTAACCACTTTGGTGGTAATCATGGCCAAAACAATAAGAATGGACATTTCAAGAGAGGAGATTCAACAATGATGGAAAGACGTCCAACACCATCACCATTGTTAAGGAAGGAGAATGACCACCTATTATATGCTTCAAATGCGGAGGGAGGACATATCACCAAACTGCGATGCCATCCAAAGCATGTTACAATTGTGGAAGAGAAGGACACCTAGCCCGATTTTGTTGTTCACCGAAGATAAGTCCAGCTGGGAAGGAGGCACCAAAGGTCGTCCCAGAAAAGTCAAAGCCAGTAGTGCAAGGTAGAGCATTTGTCGTGACCTCTCAGAAAGCAAGGAACCCAAATGAGGTCATCACGGGTAAGCTTATCATAAACTCTAGCGAAGTATATACCTTATTTGATACCGGTTCTACCCATTCTTTTATTTCTCCTATTTGTGCTCAACGTTTAAAATTGACTCCGGAGAAATTGGACTTTGACTTAGCTATTGAAACACCGTTGGGAGAAACCTTCATTACATCCACTGTTTATAAGTCTTGTTTGGTTCAAATCGGTATCCTCACATTACCTGTCGATCTTATTTCATTGAAAATACTTGTATTTGACGTAATTCTAGGGATTGATTGGTTAACTACTCATCATGCAAAAATTGATTGTTTTCGTAAGGTTGTTAGCTTTGATATTTCTAACCAACCTATTATGCAAATTCAAGCAACCAAACCATTAAAATCAATCACTGTCATCTCAAGCCATAAAGCTATTCGTTTATTGAAAAAAGGATGTCAAGCTTTCTTAGCTCATGTCACGGATCTAAACAAAAATACGCCGCTTTTGAATGATATTTCTATTGTTAATGAATTTCCGACGTATTCCCGAAAAACTTCTGCCTACCCCCAGGCGTGAAATTGAATTTTGTATCGACCTTGAACCCTAGACAAAACCTATTTCCAAAGCCCCATATCGAATGGCTCCTATTGAACTTCAAGAGTTAAAGACCCAACTGCAGGAATTGTTAGACATTGGCTTTATTCGTCTTAGTATTTCTCCTTGGGGTGCTCCTGATCTATTCGTGAAAAAGAAATATGGGAGTATGCGACTTTGTATTGATTATCGGGAGTTGAACCATGTCACCATCAAAAATAGGTACCCATTGCCACATATTGATGACCTGTTTGACCAGTTGCAAGGCGCCAAATTCTTTTCAAAGATTGATCTTCGTTCTGGATATCACCAATTGAATATTAGAATCGATGACATTCCAAAAATGGCTTTCGAAACTCCTGATGCGGGCATTATGAATTCCTAGTCATGTCTTTTGGATTGACTAATGCTCCTACTGCCTTCATGGATATGATGAACCGAGTATTCAAGGATTATTTGGATCACTTTGTGGTCGTCTTCATTGATGACATCCTTATTTATTCCAAAAGCCATGAAGATCATGAGGCAACACTTGAGGTGGATACTCCAAAAGCTTCGTGAATATAAGCTTTATGCCAAGTTGAAGAAATGCGAGTTCGGCTTGAGAAAGTAGCATTCCTTGGGCACGTAGTATCAAGTCATGGAATATCTGCTGACCCAAAGAAAGATTGAAGCTATTCAAAGTGAGAAAACCTAAATCGATGACCAAGACGTAGCTTTCTTGGCTTACCGGTTATTATCGGAGATTCGTAGAAGGGTTTTCTCGAATCGCTACTCCACTAACTCAGCTGACTCGAAAAGATACAAAATTCGGTTGAAATGAGGAATGTGAGAAGAGTTTTCAAGAACTCAAGAGGAGACTCATTTCAGCACCTGTTCTGACAATACCATCTGGATCGGAGGGGTTTGTCATCTATAGTGATGCTTCGGGCAAAGGTTTAGGATGTGTTCTCATGCAACATGGGAAATTCATAGCCTATGCCTCTCGACAACTCAAAGAATATGAGAGGAATTATCTTACTCATGAGAGTTGGCAGCAGTCGTTTTTGCACTAAAGATTTGGAGGCATTACTTGTATGGGGGAGAAAGTAGAGATCTTTACGGATCATAAAAGCCTCAAATATTTATTTACTCAAAAGGAACTCAACATGCGACAACGACGTTGGCTTGAACTGTTAAAAGATTATGATCATACCATCCAATACCATCTTGGAAAAGCGAGCGTGGTAGGCGACGATCGAGTGAGTAAAGATCATATCTTGGTCTGCGAAGTGCGATATTGACAACGCAAAGGCCCATTTTGTGTGACTTGCAAAGGATGGAGATAGAGTTAAAGACTCAGGACCCATGTGATGATAAATAATATATGAGTAGAACCGACTTTAATTGATAAAGTTAAAGTTCGCTCAAGCTACGCACACGGAGTGATGCGTATGAGGAAAAAAAAATCAAGAAGGTGCTATCTTGGGAAGCAAGAATCGATGAAGAAGGAATACTTGAGTCAACTCCGCACTTTGTGTTCCTAACAACCCCGATTTAAAGTATAGAATCATGATGGAGCGCAAAACACACCGCTTTGAAATCCATCATGGGAGTACTAAAATGTATCGTGATCTTCGCCATACATTTTGGTGGAGCAATATGAAGAGAGAGATAGCGTTATTTATCTCAAGGTGTCTAACTTGTCAACGAGTCAGGCGCGAGCATCAAGTGCCAAAGGTCCATTGCAACCACTTGAAATTCCGTAATGGAAGTGGGAGCACATTACCATGGATTTCAAGCATCGGTCTTCCCAAGGTTTCTCAAGGCATAGATGCGATTTGGGTCATTGTTGATAGATTGACTAAGTCTGCTCATTTCTTACCAATACGTGAAACTTATACACTTGAACGTCTTGTTAGTATGTATATAAACGAGATTGTAAGATTGCATGGTATGCCAGTATCTATAGTTTCTGATCGAGACCCAAGATTCACTTCAAGATTTTGGGTTAGTTTGCAAAAATCTATGGGCGCGGATTTACGATTTAGTTCGGTATATCATCCTCGCATTGGACGGACAATCGAGAGAGACTATTCAAACTCTTGAAGATTTATTAAGACTCTGTGTCCTTGACTTCAAGGGAAGTTGGGACAAGTTCTTACCGTTGGTGGAGTTTTCATACAACAACAGTTATCAAGCAAGTATTGGCATGGCTCCATTCGAAGCGTTGTATGGAAGAAAGTGTCATTCTCCAGTGCGCTGGGATGAGGTGGGTGAAGCAACGTTGTTGGGACCGGAGTTGGTACGTATGACTACGGAAAAGATTCAAACGATCCCACAACGTATAAAAACCTCACAAGATCGACAAAAGAGTTATGTTGATCTTCATCGAAAGGACGTGGAATTCGATATTGGAGATCATGTGTTGTTATGTGTTGCTCCATGGAAAGGAGTTACGAGATTCGGAAAGAGAGGAAAGCTCAATCCTCGATTCATTGGCCCATTTTTAATCCTCGAACGAGTAGGAACTGTGGCCTATAGACTCGCTTTACCGCCAAGTATGTCTCATGTTCATAATGTTTTTCACATATCTATGTTACGTAAATATGTGAAAGACCCGAACCACATTATTGAGTTAGAACCCATTTAAATAGCGGAAGATTTAACATATGAGGAGGTTCCCGTTAAAATCTTGGATAAAAGGGAGCTTATTCTATGCTCCAAGGTTATACCTCAAGTCAAAATTTTGTGGAGGAACCACGATGTTGAGAAATGACCGGGAATTAGAATCAAAATGAAATCAAGGTATCCTTACCTCTTCGACATACCAGTCGTATTCTAATTTCGAGGGCAAAATTTCATAAGAAGGGAGGTTGTAAGACCCCAATTTTTTTTTTAATAAAGATGATTTTTCTATTAATATCATTTTGAATATTATGGAATGAATTTGATATAATGTTATAGTTGTGGGTAATATTTATAAATTTTGCTAAGTATGCAAGTTGTTATAAAATATTCGATTGGTCGGGAATATTCTTTTTTGTCGGGAATATTCGTATAATGGCACAATTATTGGTGGACCTACATGGAATTATTATCGTTTGATTGAAAACGACAAAAATATTTTATAAATAATCTACGGAGGTGTTATTGTTAAAACTGCTGAACTACCCTAGTAAAAAGTACAAAGAATACTGCGTGGTTGCATAGTAGCAGCACGGTATTGATTATTGATTCTTACGTGAGAAGTCACTCATTTATACTCAATTATTGCTACAATAATTGCTTTGCATCATATCTCTCATATTATTGATTCGATTATTGTCACAGTATCATCTGCATTATATGTTATATTATTAAATCAATAATTGAGACGACAAAGTTATTCATATTATTAAATTGCAATATTTACAATGTCTAGAAGTTACATCGAGGAGAGGTTTGGTCACCTAATTGCGGCTACCAATAGGAGAAATCCTTATTGGAAAGCCCCTTTTCCTCGAGAACAACCTCGGTTGCTAAATATTGTGAGTTATAATATTAATGATGAATAAGTTCGTGTTGATTAAAGATGAATTTGATAGTTTCATTGTGTTGGGATTATTTGTGTTAGTAGAAAATCGACATCTATTCCGATGATAATTGATGTCTGGAGGTTATATTGTTCAATCGGATATTCAGGGAACTTTTCGTGTTGGAGTACTATTCACGAGTTACTATTCACCCGGTTACTATTCACTCTAGTATTGTGCATTCGGGTATTTGTGTACAATATTATTCCATGAAGAGATGTGCTAATTTTTTAGACCGTTGGTTGAAGTTATATTAGTGAATCAATATGGACCGCTGGTGGAAAGTTATAATAGTGAATCAATATGGATCGTTGGTTTAAAGTTTTAATAAGAAATCGGTATGGATCGTTGCTTTAAGTTTTAATAAGAAATCAATCTGAACCGTCTCTGCTTTAAAAGTAAATCAATCTGGACCGCTCGTGAATTAGTTATATTCAATCCATTCTTCTATAAATAAAGCTCATTCCTTCATTATTTCTTACGAATTCAATTGAAACTCCGGAGAGAGAAATTATAGAGAAAAGAAGAAGAGTATTCTCGCTACTTCACTACTTCGATATCCAAAGTGTCTTTTACTTGTAAGGGTGTTATTCTTTCTTATTCATGAAGAGAACTTCATTATTCCATTCTTTATTATTCTCGTTGGAATAACCTATATACGCCGACATACCCTATACTTGGTGAAATCCTTATGTTATTCCATTCTTTATTATTCATTTGGAATATCCTCGTCTGCATGCGTTTCTGTGGGACCGGTTTCGCTTTTATTATTACATTGGAATAACTCGTGTATCGCTTACTTCCCTATACTTGGTGAAATCCTTATGTTATTCCATTCTTTATTATTCTCATTGAATATCATCGTCTGTATGCGTTTTACTGTGGGACCGGTTCCAGATTTATTATTCTCGTTTAATATCCTGTCATATGCGCGCTTGGGACGTGGTTCCATATTTATTATTCTGTTGGAATAACTCGCTTGTATCTATCTATCACATGCCCGGTGATTTCTTTTGTTATTCTATTATTTATTATACTCACCAAGGTTAAAGTTTTGACTTATATACTCCATGAAATTAGTGAAATATCTTTGATATTTGCGCTTCATCCAAAGATCTTTTCATAGAAATATTCTTCCGAGCATTCTTGAATTTTACTCTACAAAGAAGTATCATGTTGACAATTTGGACGTTATTAGTTCTGGATAAATTAATTCGTGAACTTGTTTTATTGAATTCTTATATCATTGTCATCATCCTCGTGTTTATATTTTTTGAAAGTCATCTATGACCAGTAGTGCGTAGATGGACTTGGTATGATTATGACCGAGGATTATTAGGTATAATCATGACCGTAATGTTACAAATGATGTGATAAAAGTCCTCCTTTGACCAGTAGTGCATTGATGGACGCTTGTTGGCATGATCATGACCATTGATGAATACACAAATATCATTGGCCGTAGTGCATGGATAATTTGTGGTTGTGACCTAATGAATATCCTCGGTAGTAGTCTTGTGGATGATGTGGATTATTTATTATCTTTGAGTCTCAAATGATAAAAGTAATAAAAAACTTTTTAAATCATAAAAGATAGTAGATTTTATTCTCTACTTGACTCTTTTAATGGATTGCTTATTCCATTGCAGCTTAAACTTGTTGTCTATTGTATTTTATCGGTTTAACATTGTTGAAGGCTAATGATAATTTATCTTGCATTATCTTAGTCATAATATTTCTTCTTGGGCTAGTTGAGCTCACCTTTCTTTCACCGTTTCTCTTTAGGAAATGAGAAACGTAGCGAGGACTAGTCGGGAAGCGGAGTGATGGTCCAGATGATAGTATTAGTAGTCCTCACTATTCTGTTAAATAGTGTGACAATAAATGTAATGAGGACTTATTCTGAGAGTGAATATTTTCTAGAAGACAATATTTGTATTAAAACTCACACCTTTCTTGTTGTATATTAAAGATTGTATTTGTATTCTGCACCATGTATCTGGCGACCCAAGATGGGTGATGTATACCTATTTTGGGGGCTTCAGAATTTTTGCTTGTTTATTTGGAGTGTCAGCAAGTGGAAAGTTATACTACTTGACCCACTTTATGATGACAACCCATTAATGCCATTGTCACAATTATACTAAAACTTCTTTGCGGTTGTGGTGAGTTCATTAATATAAGTCTTGTTTTTCATGTCATTACAAAGACATGTAATTCCTACTACTTCGGACTTATAAGTACTGGGTTTATTGTTTATAGGTAGAGTTAATTCCTTTGCTGCTTCTTCAGGCAAATCCTACAGCAAAGTGGCCAAAAACGAAGCCAAAAGCTGAAGCCTGTGTGAATAGACCGAGACAATGGAACGAAGACGATTGTGGCATATATGTTGCAAAGTACGTGGATTTCTTTTTGCACCGTATAAACATCATGGTGCAACCGAGGTGGACACTTAACGAGGCTTATAATTTTAGGTTTAGAATAGCACATGAGCTTAGAATGTGCAAAGCTAGGGACATTCCTGAATCATATTTGTAACGAACAAACTTTAGATTCGGATTCAAATGAAAACTAGTTAATGTATTTTTTATTAACTTTTATAATACTTTGATTTAGTAACTCGGTTATCAAATTCAAAAATGTTTCAATCTTTTTTATGTACGTTACTGTGGATGTCTTTTGTCTTTTTTGTATCTAATGTATGTCTGCACTGTGATGGTTACCACTTTGGTTCTTGAGGTAATTGCTTCCAGAACTGTGTTAGCTGAAATGTTACGTACTGATTAAATAGGGAAGAAAAGAAACATTTATCAAGGTTTTCATGCATGCTAACTCTGCTTTTTGGCCTGATGTAGTATTAACTCTGCTTCTGGGTCCTTCCTTTGAGGCTTTTGTTATTTCACACACTGCTCTGTGTGGTTAAACAATAAGATGGCATTCTTTGATTCCCATTTCTCTCAAATTTGTTGTAAATCTCATTTTCTATGTTTGTACATTATCTCATACATTTCGGTTCCCAGCACATCACACAGTCAAATGGAAGGAGGTTCTTTTTTGGGCAGTGGGTCATTGACTGTTGTTGGACAAGGGAAACAACAATATATAAAGTTGTGAGATATTCCTTGGTTCATCTACTTCAAGTTCCTGAGTGGTGGAAATTAGTTTCTGTATAGCAAATCTGGGAGAAGTTAATTGGTGTTACTGATTTGATAGAACAAATTCTTTTGATATCTTTGACAGTGTGCTTTATGTTTACCTTGTGCTGAATGTGATTCTGGGTTGTCTGTTATCTAAAATATGAGTTCCATCTTAAAGATTGACATAGTATAAGTTGCTTTCGTCATCCCTTCATCTTTGATAGACTATCTATAAACATGTTAAAGAGGTCACTCTCTTGAAAAATTATGTAATCGTGTAGTAGATGTAAATAAAATTTAGGCAAAGCCAACTATTTTTTGTTAATAATTATTTAATCTTTACTCTTTTATTCTTGTAGTATAATGTGATTCATTGTTCTCAGGGAAAGTTTGTTGTTTGACATATTCTGAGTAGTGCTATTCAATGTTTCAGAGGATCCTGCCCCACTGGTTCTCAAGAAGGAGCAAACGAAGAATCTATGGGACGAAGAAGATGTGGATGAAAATGATATAAAGGAATCTTGGGAGGATGAAGATGAGCCTGCTCCGGTATTTTTTTTATGGCTCGTCAGTCAAATGCAGGGTTTACTATAGCAGTTATGCAGAGCATCTAACTGTGTTTCTGTTTAATAAAGTTCATTTCAGTCATTGTGGGGTTATTATGAGATTTTTCATAGTTATTTTACTTGATTCATTTATTGACTAGGAGCTTTGACATTTCTTTTAATAGATCATCAATTTTATTGATTTGGAAAGATCATTACTCTGATGTAGAGTTTATTATAGCATTTATGCCGTTTATCTAATTGTTGTGTGTGCTCACTGTTAAATCTCATCCATGATGGATTTAGTTGTCTGATCTTTTCATAATTTTCTAAATCACCTGATGCAGTCCTTGAGTAGGAGCTTTAACATTCCTTTTAATAGATTACCAAATTTAGGAATCCGGAAAAATTAGATTTTTAGATCATGAGCATAACTCTTTGATGGATTAAAGCACAGTGTAAACCTGGTTGGGGTATTGTTGCTGTGTAAATTTGTACAATTTTTTTATTTTTTGTGGACCTATATAACTTGAATATTAATATGCAAAAAGATTTAATTTCTGTATGTGCCATGTGGCCACAATTGCACAAGCAAAATAAACATTTAGAGACCACAACTATTATAATAATGTTTTACATTTTGGGATGCATGAAACAGGGTAGACTTGTGTTCTTGAAAAAAAAAATTTGACTAATCAGACACTTCTTTGTACTAACCCAACTGAAGTTTTTCAAGAGAGGGATAATGAAAACCTTGATAAATTAATTAAACCACAACATGCATTTATCAGCTGACTTTCCGTACTAACCCAACTGCATTTGTTCACCTGAGTCAAACGCATACCTAAACAGATTGCAAGTAAATAATAAACAGATTACAAGTAAAAAAAAAACATCCTCAAAAATCAAAATATATAAACAATTCCTCATAGTTTTGCCATTACATAATCATAAAATCACATATTAAGATAACTTCAAACATCCGACTTTTCTTGATCCATAATTTTGTAGTGGTTCCTCTTATCATGATTGGTCATCATATTGCATATTGCACACTTTCTCAATTGTTTACGACTTGAAGCCTCTTCGATCCCACTCTTTATTCTTATAGCTTTTTTTCGTCCCTTTATTTGCGAACAAATAGGCTCCAATAACGGCTCATCTTCAATGGACTGATCATCGTCTTCTCGAATATCAAGAACCTCTTTGACACTAATTTCATCAGGGTCAAATTTCTCAACGATGGGTTGATTGTCAATGCACAATTGTACGACATACTTAAAACCATTTATTGAGCATGATCCAGTAGAAGCTAATCGCAAGAGCAACGTCACCAAATAATTGTAACCACTACTAGAAAATTGACCTATAGCGACGGTCGCCGACCGTCGCTTATAAACAAAAACCGACCGTATAGAGTTATAGCGACGATCGTAAATCGTCGCTATAGAACCTGTCATTAAAGCCTATAGCGACGATCATGAAATTCTAGCTATAGGTCATTGCAAAATCGTAGATATATATATATATACGACGACTATTCGACGGCCGCTATAGGCCTGTGCTTTATAGAACATTATAGCTACTATTACGACCGCCGCTATATAACCTTTTTATATTTTAAAAAAATTTAATAATGCAAATTTATTCAACAAACCCAAATACAATATAAAATAAAATATAAAAAATATTATATACATCATTTAAAATCATTCACATTACAACATTACAATATAATAATTGAATGAACTACCAACCAACCAACATTACAGTGACTACATATATTGATTGAAAAACTAGCAACTACCAACCACCCAATGTTTTGTTTAATCAAAAGATTAGTGCAACAAGGCTGACATGACAAACATATACTCCTCCATTTGAAGCCGAAGCAGTGGGTTCCCCAGCTTGTTTAGCTGTACTTGTAGACCCATCATGAACTGCTTCAATACTCCCACTTGTTTAGTTGTACTTATACCACTACATATAAAATTAGCAAACTTAAAAATATTGAAAATATAACCACCTGTAATGTAATTTCCATAAGAAAAAATCATTGTCATACCATTTTCGAAATTGACGAGTGATATACATACATACTAAATAAGCTAGAATAGAAATGTTCTTTTAGCATCTATTTACATTGCAATCAAGAGCATATCTCCTCTAAATCCACACAGCTTGTTGGCAGGAAAACAATGAATTTGAGTACACAAAGAAGATTATCGACCGAATGTCAAAATATTGCCCTTTCCTTGTTTGCCAAAAACAAATGACTTAGTCAGCAGAATTTTCCCTACCTCTAAATCCACTTTCACAAATCATCCCGGATGCACAAAATGTGAAGAAAAATTACTCTCAAATTTATGTAATGTCATATTTTTGGAGCATTGAAAGCATAATTTATGGTTGGCAGATGACTAACTGAATTAATTTGAATATAGTGAGCTAGTTAAATATGAAAAGATAATGTGCCATTTCTTTTGATGAATTCATAAATTAATAATAATACTACATGAAAGGATGCTCTACATATTTGCACGCTTAACTCAAAAATAAATACAAGAATATTAGAACAAAGTAAGGAAAATTTGAGAGTAAAAATTAATGGTTTAAGCAAAGACTCTCAAAGGCATATCACACAAAGGTAACAATCGAGATAAAGAAACCATCATATGTCATAATAAAATCCAAGAAAACAATCCTAATATTTATAGTGCAAAGAGTACTTGATTAATCGCTTCAAAGCATGGAATCTATGTTCTTGCTCAACTCCTCCAACTTTTTCATTCTTAGTCTCTCACTTTCACTCACCATCTGGAGAATTATGCATACAAAGAATAAACATGAGAAAGAAAATATAATAAACATGGTGACAATTTATTTTTGTTGTGTGGACAAAAAGCATAGAGATCTCTATCACCTCCATTAGCTTGGTTATTAGTTGAGCTTTTTCCTTGTTCTTGTCATCGACAACCTCAAGGGCTTCTCTCAGATTCTTTTTCCTCAGTATAAAGTAAAATTTATTTTTAAGTATCAAACAAAAATATACCCATAGAAATGCAATTACATTCTCTCATTTTGCAACATAAATTACGAAATTATGGTTGTATAATCACTAGAATATGGACCGATCATTAGGGTCACTGGAGATATAAGAAAGGTAAAGAATTAGTTGTACTTTTGAATCAACGATAAATTTATTATTTTTTTTTAAAAAAAACTCATTGAGATCATGAGATGCTATGCCATATACAATTATGTACACAATGTAATCATTTCCACCCCGAAAGGATGTAAGCCTTTAGGGTGTTCAAATGCACCATTAAGAAAAAAAATTATTACTATGATCAGGCATACTAATTTTATTAAAATCGAATGTTTACCTTCCTCCAGCGATTCAGATATTGTGAGGTATTGCTACAACAAAAGAGAATAGTTCTGCAGATAAAACTAAAAGATTATATGACTAGATTATCAATACATGGCAAGCAAACAACCATGTCCAGCACAGATATAAATCCAAACAGTCAACTCCCCAAGACAAAATTGGGGAGACATAAGCATATTGATAGATAGGCATAATCGCTAAAGCAACATATTGCTCAATTACAAAGATATTGAAGAGTTAAATATCCCGAACTAAACGCTCTAAACCATAGATTTATTTTGAACTGCAAATAAGCAGGCAGCATGAATAGGTGACGGAAAACACCACATAGTCCCCCAAACACCATGAATAGGTGACGAAAAACACCATGAATAACAAATTTGTGATAAAAGGTACATTTACGGGGATATTATCTACTGGGAACAGTCAAATTGCCTTTCTATCTCCCAAGTCAGACTGATGAGCGCCATAGCTATATCACAATAGTGATGATATATCCACTGCAAATGCAGAGAGATATATATGATCTGACATTCAAGGTGAAATACAAAAACTAATAGGCATTTCGGTTTATTCCACGACAAACCAAAAACTACCCACATATTCTTTTTGAAAAAGTAAAGTACTAATAACTATGAGGAACTAAACTATTAGCTTGAACAATCTATACACTATGGTTAAATTACCATGGACGAATATCGCTTCCATTTACTCTCGTAATATTCTTTCGCAAGGCCAAACTCATGTATATAGTAAAGAAAGAACCAGTTCGCAAAAGCCATGCTCAAAGATGCTTCATCATGATAAATACATTGGTTAAGACGAAAAGGTTTAAATATGTCCACATATAGTAGTACACTGGTATAAATTTGAATCGGCAATCTTTGGTAAACATCCATCCGGCGTAAATCTTTTGTTGGATGCCCAATTAGATTGCTGTAGTTTAATTTGCATTGAACTGAGAAAAAGCTTGAATCCTTCTTCCAAACTCCGAAGGTAAACATTTATTAAATAGAGAGAGTAAAATTACAATAATACAATAGCAATGGTTAGTAAATTCCGAAAGCGGGAAAAACTAATCGTGTACTATCAAGATGCGATCGATTAGATAAGAAAAGAAGAATGAGGAGCCAATGAAAGCATACTCAAACTATTATATTCCTCTTTCACTTTCAATTGACATCCTTCCGAGTAGCTTACGGACATTAATGGGACCAATAAACATCCTCAAGAAGCTTCCTACTGACAATCAACACAACGAACATTCAGACAATTATCATACCCTAAAAATTTAGCCAAAGCTAAAAATTTAATTGCATATAATCAAAATCAGTGCCAAAGACAGTTCATTCACAACATCCATTCTTTAATTGCTATTATAAATATTTCAAATTGAAAGTTTCAACAACATTTTCCCAATTTACTTACAACTATAATAAAGACAATTGGCATTTGCCCCAAATCGTGAATGATATATGCATAAAGGCGGCTCGAGAACAAAGACTTGGGTCTTGGCATACTCCTCCTCGGCCTTCACTCCCTCGTAAATCAATAAAGTTGCACCACCACCATCATCCACAATTAGATCCGACCCTTGAACGGCTGTGAAGGTCTGAACTCACATCTAATCCAAAGTTTTTTCCGGTCGAGGTGATTTTCGCTCCTCGAATCGGTTGTGAAGGTCTCAACTCATCCGAAGCGGGACATGAGTCCGAAGCATACAAAGCTTCTAATTTTATTTGGGTTAGAGTGGAAGCGAGCGGAGAGAAAGAGTAACGAGAGAGAGGAGGGACACAAATGATTTGGGGAGAAGTGAAATGATTTTGGGGAAAATGTTTTTCTTAAAAACATCTATCCTGGCCATTATTAATGACCGTCATTATATATACCCTATAGCGAGGGTTCCGTCTCTTGTGTCATATAGATACTTCTATAGCGACGGCCTTAGCTTCGACCGTCGCTATAGCTCGTCGCTATATGTCGAATTTCTAGTAGTGAACGCATCGTCTGATATTCCTCGTAGTTGGACATTTCAGTCAAATTTTTTGGTAATTCAGCGTTCACTTTATTACCATCTCTACACCACTACCTTAAAACGTATTTATCAGGTATCTTTTTTGTACTTTTGGCAATCATATGCCTTATAATGTGTTTACAAAGCATGCCAGAATGTTCAAATTTTTTACAATTACAATTTATATCTCCAGTTTGAACATTACTAACAACAGTAACTTACCTATTTGATTCTTCGTTGTCGCTTGCCTTGCACAATGCATACGACTTTGTATCCGATGTTGTTAGATGTTGAAGCTTCAGCATTACGTACTTATGAGATTTTATTATCTCAATCTGAAAGCTTCTGAACATCTCCTCTGTATAAATATTTGCTCCATGTGTTTCCAATGGTGATTCAAGAGTCATATTTCGGGTCCGATGACAAGTTACGTAGCCAGCTTTTCTCTCTCTCATGACCTGCTTCTCAAGTGCTTTTCCTGTATTTACGATAAATTCTTTGATACTCGTTGTCGCATTCACATATTCATCGAACAAACTGTTCATTCCCTCACTCCTGGATGTAGTTGTCATTCCTGCTGCAAAAAAATTCTTTGTGTATGCCTTGATCCATTTGTGCTTAACCTCATAAAGTGATTGGAGCCAATTATGGTCATGCAGTTCGTAATCTATCATCAACTTTTTCCATCGCTCCTCAAAATTCGCAACAGTCAAAGATTTATACACACAATAGTTAAAATCATGTTTAAATGTTGGGTACTGTTCATACAATGTATGTAATTTCTCTGGAAATTTGTTGCTAATATGCCATGTGCAAAGAGCATGGTGTGTTTCTGGAAGAACCTTAGCAATCACATTGCTCATTGCTTTGTCCTGATCAGTGATAATGGTAATCGGTGCCTTGTTGTTCATCGCTTGAAGCCAACTTTCAAAAACCCATACAAAGTATCCTATGTTTCGTCCTGAATCAGTGCAAAACCAAACAAGATGGAATGATAATGATGATTTACCCCCGTGAATGGAATAAACGGCATAGAATACTTATTCGTTTGATAAGTTGTATCAAATGTCACTACATCCCTAAAATTTTTGTAAGCTATCATCGCTCGATAATCTATCCACAAGATACATTCGATGCGATTATCTTCATCTCGTTTGATATCGTAAAAAAATAGAGGATTTTCCGCCGAGAGTTTTTTCAAGTATTGCAATGCTGCTTGGGAATCGTTTGAATCTATTGTGTCACGCTTTATATCTCGTACAACATTCCGAATATCCTTATCACTGAATCCGATATTTTCCACCCCTCCTCCTATTTTACTAAATACATTCATCATTTTACTTGGCCCAACTCCAGCCCTTGTGAAAGTTCCGATTAAACTTCGGGCAACGTGAGTTATATTTTTCTGTGTTTGAATGAAATTTTTCTTGCTCGAAGTCACCAAATCATGATTGTGAGACAGCTTAATTTTTGAAACTTTCCAGGTATCTTCATTCTTTAGGTGAACAACAAACATTCTAGCTTTGCATAACGTCCGACCTATAGAATCCCTTTTTCTTTTGACCTTACTACCATCAACTTCATCAACGTCTTGTTTCTTTCTTTCAATTGGTTTTCTAGCTTTCTTACATGTAAAAAGTCAGTTGGACAAATTGTTGGAGTGAGCATATTTATAAGTTGCCCCAATTTTTATTTCAAATCCACAACTACGTGCATATGTTCTATAAAATTCTTCCGCCTCTTGGATAGTAGAAAAAATCTGACTCTCATATGGACTTTTTGAAACGCTAATATGCGATTGGTTCGTGTTATGAACACCAATATTATCCATGTCAATATTATCATGAGAAGAACTTGAATTAAACATGTCTTCAGCCATAATTGAGAACTTACCAGAATGATTTTGACCTGCAAAGCTTTGCTTAATGAATTGCGCAACTTTCTTCCTTAATATTTTTTTGGAGGATATTTAAAATAAATTATCAGGAATAAATTTGATAATAATAAAATTTGATAGCATCATATTTGTTTTAGCCATATTTTATTCATACTTGCTATGGATGCAAATCCGGTTCATTCCTTCTGTGATATTCCTTTGATATGGATTGCAATCGTTTGCTTTCCTTGTGATATTGGATTGCATATGATTGTTGAGTAGCGTACGCCGTATAAGGAATACATTCAGAGCCCTACTAAACTCTAACACTGGTGGCTTGGGGTAATACTGGGAATTGAAGGCAATTTTTGTAGTACGCTAGTTGGTGTAGCGTACGGAGATTAACAATTTTACTCGTATGCTAGACGATTTGGCGTAAGGCAGTAGTTTATTTTTTATCTAAACGCTTGATTTATGGAATGGACAGATATGATGGTATTTACCCGATTTATATCCATAACAAATACTTGTTATGGATTATATCCCTATATATAAATATATATAGGTTCAATGATTTTTTACATCGATCAACCAAAAATTACCGGCCGGCACTATTAATTACAAATTAATTAACTATAGTATATACATATATATATATATATATATATATATATATATATAAAAGCATACATGCATGCCTGCATAATCTTCGGTTATAGTAATTAATATTCTAACAAATTAGAAACGAGTCTCACCGAGCTTCTTCTAAGCCATAACTCATACATAACCATGTAAAAAGCATCATAATCGACTGCAAAATGATGCCACTGAAAATGATTCCGCACCTTCATCACGTTATTTTGTAGGCCTACATATTCATCATTATATTCAATCTGTTTAAGTATTTTCTTCAGATTTGGAATATCCATTGTGGAAACGACGACGGAGAAGCTATTCCAATTTAATATATCTGCAAATGGGAGGTCATAATGGTCTGCTAATATCACCGGGACACAACCATAATATAGCGCATCGCCAATACGAGCAGTGTTCACTTCGAAGCCTTTGGCATGGATGCAGAATTTGCTCCCCAGAAGTGATTCATTGTACGGCGTTTTGAGCCGCTTTTGGTGAACTGAAATCTCAGGATCGTTTTTCCAAAGACTAACAAGGTTTTCCCGTACTCGGGAGTTCATTGCTCCAGCATAGAAGGCAAGCTTTTCCCTAAACAAATTCATCCATTCCAGTAAATTCATCATATATATATATATATCATCCATTCCAGTAAATTCATCATATATATATATATATATATATATATAGCTACTGCATGCATGCATCTACGTATTCTTACTTATTTTAATTTCCTACTTCACAAGCACAAGCAAATAAAATTGGACTTATGCTTTTTAAAATCATTTACCAACTAAGTGAAATTAACAACTTTATGTTTAATTTTAGGGGATATATGCATACACGCATGCGACAGCTCAAGGGTCCTTGACAAAAATGGTCATGATGATCAGCAATTTTGTTTTGTCACTTGTATTTTTTGCATTAATATATACTTGTATTCTTTTACATTTTATACAATTATGTATGCACCAAATATAAGACTGCTGACATTTCTTCGTGAGTAAACCTTGGTATACTAACAACTCACAGTATTAGTGAAGGACAATTAAATATTTTATCACAAGATCACTTGAGTCATACAATTACCCATTTTAGGTAAACTCTAATTTTTGAGACCAAATTTATTCTTTCTTCGTTAAGAACTACCGAGGTATAACTATAGGTATAAGTTATTATAACTATATATATATACACTGCCAACTATTTCTTCCTTTTTCTACCTCATTAGCTCTAGTTCGAGTAAGGTCTCCCCTTATTGCTTTCCTATGGGTAAAGTATAAAAGGTTAGTGCATATATACAATGACTTTTTTCTTGCATCTTGTTTGTTTACAAAAAATATGATTGGAATTAATTAGATATTTATCTTAATTTAACACTATTTTGAACTATTTAATTTTTTACGAGGGACTATAGTATTTTAATGTGAGATTATTAATCTCATAAAGTCATTTGATAACTTAAAATGAGGGGACTATATTAATCTCACATTCATCATGGAATTATATAATTCCTTATAAATAGCATGAGAAATGACAAAAATAATGTAGTCCATAGACTATTTAAAGGATTATTAATACTCCATCATGGGATAAAATATATAGTTCAAAATAATGTTAAATTAAGACGAATAATCCAATTCCAAATATATATTTTTTCAAACAAACATAACATTGGGAGTTTCTTGGCGATTCGTACATATAAGGAGTTTAGCCCGGAGTTGCCAAATACTCTCACTAATGACTTAGAGAACTACATATTAGTATATTTACGTATCCAAACATGATACTCTTATGTATCAATACTCTAAACTTAGCATAACCAAAAATTTCTTTGTTGTTTAACCAATAATTACACAAATATCAATATTTTAACTTAGTATTAAATGCTCAAACATTACATTTGTACTAGATTGCATAAAATAACCAACTTATTGATTTAACTAAAAATCTTTTATACGTAAAACTTAGATTTATTTTATTTAAATTCTAAGAAAGTCTTAACTATATGAACTTATATAAAAATACCCTAGCGTTTGAAGTTTTAATTAAGTAGTGATGCATATATATCGAAATGAACCACGTTTCAAGTAACATTGATTTAACCTCATTTTGCCCTTATTGTTGTTTTAGAAAACATATATAGAATTAATAGTTTTATAAAGAGTAGGAGAAGTATAAAAATTCAAAATTAATAAATAATATACCTTTTGGAGGGTGGTTTATTAGGAGGCTCCCCCCCGTGTCTAGGCCATATCTGTGGCACTGATGCATCCTTATGACCAATATACCCTTGCAAAAAATAATTAGAAGAGCACACTAATTGAATCGCATTGCCTCTCACTTGTGTAGCTTTCTCCATAGCCGTTCTCCCAATAGAATGACAAGCCACATAAAAATGGTCAGCCCCACCCGTCCGATTCCAATACGGATAGCGATGACTAATGTTAAATATGTAATCTTTAATAAAATCTTTAATGCCGCCAACGCCGATTCGTCTGTCGTGCCTCAAGCTTGCAATAGAAAATGGTAGGAAAAAAAGGTCGGCTTCCGACGGATTTTTGGTGATGAAATGGCTTCTCATTAGAGCCTTTTTGAAGTAACTTTCGCTTGCGTAGTTGCCTCCAGGTTCATAATTCACAGGCAACAGCAGCACATTCGCAAATGGATCGTTCAACTCGTGGGGATAAACGTATATTTTTAAGGTTTTGTTCATTTGCTTGTACTCCTCTACAAATATTTCTCTATCATGGAATAACTCCTCCTTTTGATCATTCCTAATATTCTCACCTGAACCAGAAAAACAAAAAATCATCTTCATATATTATTTTGCTTGATACAATATTATTCTAAAAGCATTTTAAAATATCAAAATTATAAATTCATATTAAATTTTGCATGCAAATCATGAACTAATTAACATCAGAGTTAAATAAATATTAAATATGTAAATGGTGTCGTGCAAGAAAGTTTGAGTGAACAAAAAATTCCAATTCTGTCTGCCTTGCCTGCTGTATTTTAAAGACTATACGAAATATTGTCTTATATAATTATTACTACAATGATATATTTATGCTGATGGGGATGGCTTTGACTCGATCGGTGGTATTATTAATTGTGTGTCCTTTATAGCTTTCATCACTTTTTATATGTATCCGGCTCACCAAACAAACCGAGCTATATACACGTTTGTGGTTACAATAAAGTTAATTTTAATCAATTGATTAATATAGTATCAATATCTGACGTATGAAAAAAAATAATTTTTTTTTTTTGCGTTATTAATTAATCGAATCAATCAACCATCTTAAAATTAAGTTAAGTGTTCGTATCTTATATACACCATCATATATGACATTCCTAGCTAAATTCGGATTACATTATTAAAAATTCAAAGAATAAAATTTATTATCGAAATATATATATATAAATATATATCTATATATATATATATATATTAAAATATTCGGAGAAATTAAAATAGTATAATTAATTCCATAATTAAACTATTATGCCCTCACAAAAAGTTTGTTTTATATCACCATATATGAATAGTTATATCATTGGAATATTGTCTCCAATATAATAGTATAACTCACCATATTTACATACTATTATTGGTAGGTAAGAGGCTTAATCCGGTTGATAATGAAATATCAACTTCTTCTTTTAATGAAATATCAACTTTTTCTTTTCTAATGACCAAGTAAAAGATAAAACAAAAATTAAAATATCAACGTTAACATCACAAAAAAATAAAAATGCCGCTAATATAACTAGACTAATTAGTCGTATTGATCACCCTACCTATACAAGTCATAGTTGATGTATAGTTTTTTGTTTATATAACGCTAGTGGTTATCCAACTAATGGTGATAGCTTGATTATACATACATGCATGTGTTTATCATACATGGTCGTGGAAGTTAAATAGTTATATTAATGATCAATGAAAAATAAGTTTAACAGCTAATTATAACATAGTTTTAAACATCAAATGATCACTTGGTAATCCATTCAAATAATAATTAAAAAATATTTTAAGACACGCTAATACGGGGAAACATAGAATTTTATTTTGAAATGAAATATTAATATATAGATAGAGATGAACTATATATTTAATTATGATAATTTAATTTCAGTAGTTAATTATAACATTTTAAATTTATAATTTGACAAATACATATCAGCCGGCGCCCCGCACTGGTAAATTAATATAAAGTTCATGGCCTTTCTGCTACCTAATGGGAAAAGGAATTGAACGCTGTGATGTAGTTTGAGGGAGAAGAAGAATGGTATTAGTTGATATTTGAATAAACTAATTGTATATTGAAAAAATTAAGAGGGTAGCTTAATTATATAGTTTAATTATTTAAGTGATATTCCCCACAGTAAACAGCTAGCTAGGCCGGGTTCTATTAGTCCAGCTTATGTAAGTATTGTATCATAATCTTATTTTTATTTAGTGTTAAAAAAATTCTTTCTTTGTCGCAGGGGCATATGCCAGGAAGAAATAAAGTTTAAAATTAAAATACTAGTGAATCTCTCATGGTTTTACAATTATTCAAAAACATATATAAGTTAGTATGTATAATATTCAAGAACCAAATAAATGAAAAACAAAAATAAGAAATGGAAGATGGAGATATATAGAAATAGAGATAATATATATATATATATATATATATATATATATATATATATATATATATATATATATATATATACATATATATTATAAACATACTTGAGCACAATCAAATTTGCATGGCAATTAAATAACTTAATTAGAAACTAAGCACCTTAATTAACAAACTGGATAACCAATAATCGAGACCTATATATATATATAAAGAACATGTTCAAGAAATTAACCATAAATATATATATGTAACCCCAAAAAAGGAAGAAAATTCAATACCATTTGTGATCTCTTGAACTCTTCTTGACCGTTGACTCTCAGATATTTCACTACCATTTGTCATAGCAGTGATCTCATCGGCTATAATAAGAGGTTCCGAAAAGTTCATGACATGTAAATTTTCATGAGATAGAATTCGAATAATATTGGGGTTAATTAAAACCGGTGAAGTGTTATTGTTGAAAGAGCTACTGAGCTTTGGTGTAATGAAAAGATGGGTGTGGTGCGGTTGAATAACCAGTTTCAAAGTTGGAGTAACAGAGAAAAATAAAAAGAGATATATCACAAGAACGAAGCTTGTGGATATGAAGAACCAGCCTTTCAATGAATCACTACGACGAGGAAATGAAGGCACAGAAAATAATGAACGACCCATGAATATGAACTTACGTATTAAGCTCAAAACTGGCGTGTATATATTAAGTTTGTAACTAGCTAGAGATAGAAAGAAGAAGAAAAAGAATGATACATATATATGAACATGACTGAATCTAGTTCAATAGTCTTCAGGAGGGAGAGAAATATATATATGTTATTCTAGTTGAAGGATGATTATAAATTGATCGTATATGAGTTATATAGTTTAATAATTTTGAAGATTCTAACCACACACCCACATGTATACATACCAATATATACTATTATATCCACAATCAACATTGCTCAATATTGTCAAATTTGATATAGAGTATAAAAATCGATATACTTATCGTTGATTATGAATAATGCCTTTATATATGTATAATTCTTTTTCTTTGTGGGCCTGGAAAGTAATGTATTATCATAACTGTATAAATTATTATTAAATTAAAGTAAGTGTACTATCAGCTAGTTGGTGTCGTGTAAGGAAGAAAGATTAAATAGACAAAAATTGTATGCAAGGAGGGTGCGTACGTTGTGTATTAGAGCATCTAAGCTTCTTTAATTAGTAAGACTAATTACCACTCGGTTTATTTTTCTTCATACGATGGCTTTGAGCCTTTGACTTGTCATTTTGGCTTTAAATACATTTCAGAATTTTGGTTTTTAGAAGGTTGTAGTGTCATAAAGTACTCTGGTTGATTTTTTTACCCTCTAAAATATAAAGATTTGATTAATTATAAAACACAAATTAACACACTTGCATATAAATGATTTTGATGATTTATTAATATTTAAAAATATTTCAGTTTATGTCCTATATAATTACGTACTATACCTAATTTCATTTCACACAAAAAAATCCCCATTAAAAATTTACAAATATTAAGTATATATTTTTTTGTTGTATGTATAGCCTTTAAATCACTAATGAGTTATTAATATTATTATGTAATATGATAATACAATTATGATAATAAATTTAAAAATATCATTTCACTTGTACTACTATCATTAAACTACTAGACCAAATGCGACTTTTCATGTAGATATGAGGGAGTAATATTTAAGAAAAAAATAATATTGAATTTAAAAGACCCATTACATAATGAAATATATATATATATATATATATATATATATTAATAAGATATAATTTATTTTGAATTTGGGCGGAAAAATACAATAACGAAACAAATTCATTTGATTTGGATGGAAAAACATAAGGACAGTTCAAATTTATTCTAATTGATTTGAACAAAAAAAAGTGGTCGAAAAAGAAAAGAAGAGAGAAAAAATAAAAATAAAATTATTAAAATAATTAAAATAAAAATTTTATTACGGCGTACCTGAAGCCACGAATAATTACTAGCAGAGAGAGGGAGAGACAGTTGTACGTAATTCACATACAATATATTGTCCACTACTTTAATATGCGAATACAGTGCATTTTATACATTTCACCTTTTTGTCGTTTTGAAGATGATGCATGCATATGCATATGCATGTGCATAGAGTTAAAGACAACCTTAATTTATGCATGATAATTATTAATTGCATGGCTAAACTCTTTTTAGTGCACGAACCACGTGGACAGTTGTTTTCGTAATATTCTAAAAAAAAAATTAATTAAGAACGTTCATTTACGTACGTACGTATATTATGGTATGGTATATCGGTAGGTAAGATGCTTAATTCGGTTGAAAGTTGTGTTTTGTTGACGGAAAAAAGTGAAGGATACCTTTTCAATCAATCTACGACGGCTCAATGTCGCTACTCGTACTGTGAGGTAAGAAACCTATTCGGGACTATTTATTTTAAAGGATTTAATTGTAAGTTAAAATATAAATTGATTTATAAGTTTTTTTAAATTGTGATTCATAATTAAAAATATTTGTCATCAATTTGGTTTACAAGTTAAAAATTTTGTTAAAACAAGTTATGAAGGTATTCGGCTCATAATGAATTACAAGTTAAAATAATGTAAAGATTATTAAAAGGACATTAATAAAAAAAAGAACAAAATAGACATTATATTTGGTCAAACTAACTTATCATTTTAAAGTAAATCACAAATAGTTACTTATTTTTTTGACTTAAAAACTAATTTATACGTTAAAAAATAAATAACTCCCAAACACTCAAAAATAATTTATAAATTAATTTGATCAACTTATAATTCACTGCCGGACACCCCCTTTGTCTAGATTCTTGTTTTTCTCCTTACCTTGGTTCTTAAACTCTCTCCTAAGCCTCTAGGATGAAATATATACTTAGAATTGAATTATAATAACATAAATTCTAAAAATAAATGCCTAAATCTTTATAATTATTGGGTAGAAAATGAAAGTTATGAACCTTTTTTTTTCACCTATTTTTATCGCTTAAAAAATCAGAACATAAAACCGTGTCTGTCCAGACTATTTATGTGAGTTTTAATTAGGAGAAAATCTATATAATAAAACAGAACCTATTTTGAATCTTTCATTTGACAAAGCACAAAGACGGTTCAGATTCATTCTAACTTAATTCTTCCAACTTAATCTAAAGGCTCTTATTTCTTCCTGCCCAAATCAAATTCACCCCTACACCCTACCCTCTCTTATGTTCACACACAAAATCTTTTGCTCTCCTCTCTTCTTCACACACAAACAAATAATACTAATAATAATTATAATAGTACTACTACTAATAATAGTAATAATAATTATAAATATAATTATATTAATATTAATTATAATAGTACTACTACTACTACTACTACTACTAATAATAATTATTATTATTATTATTATTATTATTATAATAGTAATAGTAATAATTATAATTATTATAATTATAATTATAATTATAATAATAAAAATAAAAATAATAATAATAATAGTAACAATAATCTATATAATAAAGATTCAAATTCATTTTAATTGAATTGGTGGAAAGCACAAGTACTGATTCAGATTCATTCTAATTTTAATTCAAAATAATAATAATTATTTAATATAATAATTATTATTATAATTATAATACTACTAATACTACTACTAATAATAATAATAATAACAACTATAACAACAACAACAACAACAACAACAACAACAACAACAACAATAATAATAATAATAACTATTATTATAATAATAATAAGAACAATAATAATAATAATAATAATAATAATAATAATAGTAATAACAAAAATAATTATAATTATAATAATAATAACAATAATAATTATAATTATAATAATAAAATAATAATAATAATAATATAGTAATAATAATAATAATAATAGTAATAAATTAATAATAATTTTAATATTAATATTAATAATAATTATTATTATTATTATTATTATTGGTGGTGTGGTGAATTATAATAATTGTTATTGATGATTGTATGTTTTGTGGACAAATTTATATTTTTCTTGATATCTATTTAAAGAAAAATAATTATTATGGTAGTGTGGTAAATTATGTTAATTGTTATTTCTGATTGTAAGTTATTTTAAGTTGAAAAGAATATTTAGGTAATATAGTATTTTTCTAATTTTAATCTATTTTTTCGTTATGTCGTGTCTTCAGTCACGGATAATTACTAGTAAATAAATAAAATAGAGAGAGGGGAGGGGAGGGGAGGGGAGGGGAGGATAAAAGAAAGAGAAATAGAAACTTCCTATATTGAGTAAAGGAGTTATAATTAAAATTGAGAATAAATTATATATGGACGTTATGTAAAATTAGAGTTTTATCCTTTTTAGTAACACCATGTCATATAGTTGATTCTTAATTATTATTGAAGGTAATTTTATATGTTATTGATAAATAAATTTATTCTCATCTTTAAAATTATTTTATAAATGAAACAGATGGGTAATTAACTGTATAGGTAATAGGTTGTTAAAAAATGACTTAAATATAAATTATTATCCAAAACTATAGGTCATATTCTACTTTGGTAATTTATATTTCAATTTTGTCAATTAGATGATTAAATTATTAATTTTTTTCACTTTCATTCTATTGTGACAGGTGCTCCCGGCCCAAATCCAGTGCAGTTAATGCCTAAAATTACTGTACATGTACTAATATTGTGCGGCGATGAAGATCCATTTGTATACTTTGATGGGCTTGTTGGTAAATAATTTTGGATGAATTATATATTCTATTATATTTTTAAAAATAATTACAACAATAGTGCCCTCATAAAATTTTTACACAACTAATATACTTCCATATTTATTTATAATACTAGTGCATTTAGGATTCCTTAATTTAGGGAATTAGTATTCAATTAGAATTCCTTAATTTAAGGATTAGTTTTACTCATGGCTTCTTTTCTCTGTCCTCGTCTATAACAACTGCGGTTAATCATCACCCTTCTTTTTCATTCAACGTATTCATTCTATATAAATAAATAAATATATATATATATATATATATATATATATATATATATATATATATATAAGTCTGAACCTCAACCTACCTTGTGCATCGCCTCTTTGGATTTCAAGTGATCGTAGAAAGAGAATCGAACTATTGAGAAAATTGCACTTTCTCACACATTGCTAGATCCTTTGCATCGACTTACGTAGATTCATCTTTGTCCAAGTCGTGCAGATTGCTTTGAGTTGGAAGCGGAGGAGTTCCTCATCCTTGTATGGTCGTCCCTAGCTTATTAGAGATGAAGAATGAGAGGATGGCGAATCGTGCCTGTGTTTATGAATTTTTGAAGGGAATTGGTATATTACGATGAGCTTGATGGGTTAGAGCTTCTGTGACATTGAGGTTATGCGAACGTGTGGACTTCCTTCACAAATTGGGGCTTACAAATGAAGATATTAACAATTACCCACTTGTTCTGCTTTGTAAATTGGGTCTTTGAAAATTGAGGTTTACAAAGTGGATTGAGGAGGGTATGAAGATTCAGGCTGTGACACCCCCAAAATAGGTCTACATCCCCCATTCTGAGTTGTCAATACACTGATGCAAAACAACTACAACTTTATTATTACAATAGTAAAACTATGAGTTTAAATACGAGATATTGCCATCTGCATAATATCCACATACAAATAAATCCTCATCATAATTATTGGTACATTATTTTACAACAATGATGATGACTACTAAACAACTCTCCCTAGAACTTTCATTCCATACCCAGCTGCGTACTACTCGCTTATATTCTCGCCTCCCCGAGAAGAAAAATGGAACAAAAGGAAAAGGGTGAGCTCGACTAGCCCAATAAAGAATATTATGACTAAGATAATATACAACAAAATTATCGTTAGTCTTCAACAGGAAAAATATAATAGAATACAATGACAACAAGTTTTAAATCAATATTCATGAAATGAAATAATAATTCATTAGAAGAGTTAAGTAGAGAATGCAAACTACTATCTTCTATGTATGAATTTTAAAGTTCATCGTCTATTTTTATCCCTGTAACATCAATCAATATATATCTGAGATCAAATATTCATCCTTGCACTACAGGCCAAGGACATTCACCAGTTGGTCATGTTCATCTAAACACCTGTTCATCTTTGCACTACGGGCCAAAGATATTCATCAGAAATCATTCATCTTTGCACTACGGGCCAAAGATATTCATCATAAATCATTCATCTTTGCACTACAGGCCAAAGATATTCAATAATATCATCATTTAAGACTGAGGATGATGAAAAATATTTTTTAAAGAAACGAATCCAGTGAAACAAAATGACAAGGATTAAGGATTAAGGATTCGTACTTTGTTTTATCCACGTCCAAAAATACCTCAAAAATAATCATAGTGGTGTAAAATTCAAGAATGATCAAAACATGGATACAATCAAAGCTAGTATCCATAATAGATATTTTGACTGAAAAAATTTTTTTTTTTTTTTCGATGAATAGTCTTGTATTCGTGAATAGTACTATATCGTGAATAAGTCTTGTGATACGTGAATAAGAACTCCGACACCAAACGCTCCAAATTTGATAAAAACTTCGGATCAATATTTCAAAGATAATGATATTGAAGAAATAATATCATTACGAAAAAAATAATATCCCTTACCTCGAAAGATCAAGATTTAACCTAATCTTCGGATATAAAGCTATATCTTGAACTTTCACCGTATAGCAATACTCAAAGTATACTCAAAATACTCACAAGAATACGCCGATAATATAGAGAGAAAACTTGATTTACGGTGTGATTTTCAATTCTAACCTAAGCACTATTTATAGAAATTGCTTACAACACCAAAGAAAAATTTAATAAAATATTAATATTTATAAAAATATTATATTATTCTTTGAAATCTGAATCTCAAAAATTCACACATGCCAACCTTCTAGAAGAAAATAAAAAAACGTTTTTCTAATTTAAAATAATTTAAACTTCCAAAATTAATTATTTTGAACTTGAACTTCAATAATTCACAATAAATAGCCCTTTTATCGGAAAATTCGAATCTAGAGACTTTTTATAGGAAATCCAATTCTCTACAACTTTGCGGAAGAAAAGTTTTCTAAATTCCCAAATGAAATTGACCAAAATCCATAAACGGGTGATTTTAGAGGCTATAATCAAATTTCATCGAATAAATGGGGTCCAATTTACATGTTTAACATGTTTTAAACATTTATTGCAACAAAATACTCTTCCTCCTCAGATACTCATATATCCCACATTCGTTGTAAAAATATCACCATCATTATATTATTAAAATATAATAATATATATTTAAATGAATTATTTTATCGTAAAAGATAAAATTTCAATTTTTAACAATTGTCACATTAAAAATTTTCTCCATCTATATCCACATAAAATCAATATTTTTCTCATCATATGAATCAATAATTAATTATTCACAAATAATATTACGAAATCACAAAATTGACAACCAGGCGCCTTCACAGGAAGGGGGCTTTCCAATAAGAATTTCTCTCTTCTTGGCGCGCAATTAGGTGACCAAACCTCTCCTTAGATGTAACTTTCTAGACATTGCCAATAATGTTATCTAATAATATTATTCGGATAATATGAATTATTGTTTCGACAATGAAAAATACTTGTGTAATGACAATTATTAAAACAACACAGAATATAAAATATCAACGCAAAGAATTATTGAATCAATAAAATAAAACACCGAATAAAGAATTATCAGTAACTATTATTGAGTAGTGCCTTCTCACGTAAGAGTCAATAATTGGTGCAATACCGGTATGCTACCGCTCAACAACGCGTATTCATCGTGTTTTAACCACCGGGTATTCCAACAATTAAATTAACAATAACTACGCCGTTATTTTTAAACAACTTATATTTGTCATTTTCTTCCTCCAATCGCTTTTTCGTTATGAGGCCCACACACGGTCATTGCTACTGTCAGTCGTTTAATATTCCCTCGACAAAGATCTGAATATTCCACGACCAAACGAATATTCCCCGAAAACAATGAATATTTTATAACCACTTGCATATTTTTTGAAATATTTGCGTATTTTACCCGTAACTATCCACATTAATCACATCAACCCTTACTATTTCAAAATAATAATTAGAGGAAATTAAATTTCATTTATTAATTATTTGGGATCTTACACAGGCGGCGGTGGATATGAATACTGGATGATAATAACTAAACCTTCAAACTAAGGTAACCAAACTGTCATATCAAAGTAACCAATCAACCTCCACACTTTAAATTTTTTCATAGTACAGTTGGTTACCAAACTTTCAGATCAAGTTAAGCAAACCTTCGTACCAAGGTAACAAAACCTTCATACCAAAGTAATTATTTCACATTCACACCTGCAGTTTTTTCATAGTGCAGTTGGTAGCCAAACCTTCAGACCAAGGTAACCAATTCAATTTTATTAAGTTACCAATTTCGTTTGAATGTGATGCAGTTGGTAGCCAACCATTCATACAAAGGTAACTATTTTATTATTTATGAGTAACACAATAGTTATAAAAAAAAATTCAAAACATTAATAGTTACATCTATTTATTTTAAATTTTTGTAGGCTTAATCTTCTTCTTATTCTCATTGGCGTTTTTGGACAACGGAGATTCACATGTGATGTAGCGGTGGACTATTATTTCAAAGTGTATGTGAGGGAGATAAATATTTAAATTTGAATTATTATTTTGAATTTGAATTTATTTTTGTTGTTAGATCCAAATATTTGAATTTGAATTATTAATTATGGCAGTTATTTGTCCTTGTTTTTAGGTTTCCTTATTAATGTAAATTGTACTATTTTTGTAATAATTATATTCTTTTTGTTATTATTTGGTTGATGCACTTTTCTTATAATTATTTTCTATTTGTTAGTATACTTATGTAAAGGACCCAATAATTTTCCTCTCTTCCTTCTCAAGCATCAAATACTGTTTTGAAGGGGGTAAGGCATTGTCCTCACGATGATAGGCCAGAAAAGTTGCTCCCTTGGCTTGCCCTTCTTTCTGCTTCATGACGAATGTTTTTGTATACTGTAATTTGATATATTGAATGCATTATTCATACCTTTGGCGCTGAACATGCACAATTTTTTCAAACCCTTGGAGTTCTTAGTAATGGTGGGTTTTGAGCTTAAGAGAGAAGTGGATGAGTTTAACAATTTTTCCCTTTATTGTATGATAAATGTGTTATCAACTATGAACTTAATTGAATGAAATTAGAAAAGGTTAATAATTCAATTATTTAATTAACAAAATTAAAAGGTAAATTACTAAAGTGAAATATGTCACATATAGTTTAAGATATTAATTTATATTTAATCCAAAAATAATCTATTAAAAAAACTCGGAGGAAATTATTTTGATAAATCCTTGTTGATCTCTCTCAGCCCCTCGCCAAGAGTTAAAGCCTACAACGCAACCGCCAGTAAGTACCCTCCTCCCTCAACTGCCTGTAAATTTTTGTTGTTGCAGGGGAGGAAATAGTCCCAATCTTCATGGGAACAGTAGTGTATGTTTCGTCGTTTAGTTTAATTATTTTTGCTTTTAACACCTCCAAACTGTATAAACAGGACTGAAAATTGAGTGCAGGATAACTCCGATTGTAATACTTGAATCAGCATATATTTGGCTTTATGAATGTTATGTTTTTGTATTCCTGGTAGCTGAAACCTGGTTCTCGATAGAATGAAGGCTTGATTTGAACTCACACGTGCCACCGACCGACCTAATAGTTTTGTGTCATTGTATATATTTTTTGGACAAAATTTATTTAAATTTTGTTTTATTTACTTCTATTATCAAAACTATGTCATTTTGAAAAGTGTTATTTATTATCAAAATTGTGTCGTTTTGAAAAGCATTATTTGCCTGAACGAGAGCGCTAATACTTCATCGTTATGAGAAGTTCTATCTGCCCAAACGGAAGCTCTCGTTTTGATAGGCCTAAAACTACGTCGTTTTTTGTCACGGACGCGTCCATTCTACGAAACTCCAAACTACGTTGTTTTTGGTCTGAACGGAAGAACTCATTCTTCGAAAACCAAAAACTATGTCGTTTTTGTCAATGGATGTCATATCATACCTTTTCAAAGGACATAACCAATTTGAAGGGTCACCTTATAAATACATGACGAAAGCAGCTATTTCATTCATTCAATTCACAAGCATTCAAGCATAGTTAGCTTATATATATAACGGTTCAAAAAAAATTAAACTGGACATCTTAATCAGACGCATAAATTCTATTATATCTTGATTAAGCACCTCCCGTTGTTTGAGTTGATTCCCAAGGGTTTTTCATTTCAGGCATTTCCAGTTGAATTTTCCCAAAAATAATCAAGAACTGAGCAATCATTTAATTTATACGGGCTCTTACTTAATAAAGAAAATTAAATTCATTGTTTGTCTACCACACTTGTGTTACAAGCCTACAATCAACCATGACCCCAGATGGGTATGAGCTAAAAACAATCAAAACCGAAATCAATTTTAAGGAATTAATACATACATTTCAATAAACCAATTAAAATTACATGATGTAATGCTATGCAGTGAAACAGAGAGAGTGAATGACTGCTTACCAAGAAGGGGTAGGCGAGTACTCTTGTGTGAGAAAGATACCAGTAGGTTTGGTGATTTTATAACATCCTGGACCTGGAGTTTAGTTAAATCAAATAATCTAATAAACTAACTAGGGAAAATATCTACGTGATACATTTAGTTAACTTTAAAAAATGTCAGTTGGGGGTGTAGCTCAGATGGTAGGGCGCTCGCTTAGCATGTGAGAGGTAAGGGGATCGATGATACCCTGCACCTCCATTTTCCAGATTTTTATCGTCCCAAAATACTAAAACCTCCCAAATTCTCAAGCAAGAAAACCTTTACTTTTTGTCTACAAACAAATGTGGAAGTTGGAACCATATTACTTACATACAGTCTCCCTCACTAGATATCTAGAGATGGCCTACAACTCCATGCATGCCCACATGATGCCTATCTCAGCACCTGTGGAATTTCATGATTAGAGGTTGGTTATGTTTGCCTAGGTAATTCCCTTATTTTGTACCAAGAAATGATATGATAATTTTGCGTACCCTTTTGTTATAAAGACTTGTGTTGATTTGTGAATTAGTAGGAGAAAATTCATGTGAGGTAGTTGTTTGAGTAATTCTCTGCTCGAAATAAGCTCAAGAATCATTTAATTCGGAATTAACATTATCGAGTTATGAATTTTCAAAATTAGAATCAGGACAGATTGCAGTTTTTAGCAATTTAAGACATGAAGATGATGTCAAATTGTAGAGAACGAAAAAAAATGAAGAAATAGACTTTAGATTCACTCAATTCCGAAATTGGATGAATTAATTATTATTTTTCTAATGGATTGCGTATAAGTATTCTACTCGGGAATTAAACTAATCAATTTAGAATAGGATTAGGGTTTCACCTCCACTCTTTCAATATAAATAGGAAACAATATTGGAGTTACTAAAACCGGACTCTTTATTTTAAAAAAAAATTCAATTATTAAATTATCTATTAAAACAATTTAATTTTCCAAACAAATCAAGCAAGAAAGAAAAAAAATAGTAACTGACCTTTTCCAATTCTGAAAAATAAAATTAATATTTAATTATTAACAAAATTTGGGGGATATTATGATAATTGAGAACTAGCTATAACATGAAATTGCTCAAACTGATAACCGGAGGTTTGACCTAAAAAATCCAAATTTAAGTTTCTGATCAGAATGGAACATACATACATTATATAAATTCACTTGATCGATTCGCCTTCTTTGACATTGTTAACGTCAAGATCTTCTGCCATGTCTCAATCACGTAAGACGTCCTGATCCTGCACAATAAACACGATCAACACCAAAAAGCTTGACCCGACTTCCGATCATTGGGGGATAACTTCGCGTGAGAGTCGATCTGAGCGATCACAAGGTTAACAATGGAGGATAAAATATCTAGTGTATTGAGAGAGATAAAATTATCAGTTACCTTTGCATGTATGACTTCCTTGCTATGATATACTATCATTCCCGGTTTCTTGTGCCACCCACTACCTCACCGAAACCACGGTCCCCATAGCTAGCGATCTCAAATGGATCGCATGCAAAGACCGCCACATCCCATCACTGTTTGCCACCTTCGGCCGACTGAATCTCATCCACATTAATGCCTTGCTGACATATCGGTCAACAGCTATCTTACTCATCATTATCAGTCAAAGATGTAGATATTTAAATATTTGTTGGGTTAGCCCACTGACCCGACCCAACAAAGAGGACCCAACTGATCGGGCCCAACTAAAATGCCCTGGTAGATTAACCAAGTAACTCAGCCCAAGCCCTTTGGCCCAATATCTAAAATATCATGGCCCAACATTGCCCCCTAGTCTTTTATTAAACAGGATGTTTAATGAAAGAGTATAAATGGCATCGGTTCAGGGCAAATGGAATTATAATAAAATCAATAAAGGCCCAAAATATAGCTTACCGAGGCTCATCTGGTGAACATCAAATAGTAACACAAAGTGTTCATCTTCGTCGACCTCTATAGAAGTACCAACTGAAGCGCCTTTAACTACCGAAGCTCAAGCCACAGAATCAACTCCCACTGAAGGGACAAGTCAATCTCGCCAAAGAAAGCAAGCTGGCTGAAAATCAAAACACCCCATCACCCAGACGTACAACGAGTGCTTCCTCGATATGCCCATTGATGAACGGACCCGAGTCCTTCGTGCAAAAAAGAGGAAAATTCAAATAACTCCTCCAACCACCGAAGAGCCACAAGTACCTCCCACAGAAGCCGATCTTCCTTTGGACACCCTGGTTGAAATTGTGGTTTCTGACAAAGAGCCCGAAGAACAAGTAGAGCGCATATCGATGAGATCCCTCACTCTCTGCCAGAATCCAATGAGAAATTCCCATGTCGACCTCTAATAGCATGCGTTCGTGATACCGATGATCATTGGTTCGACAATAGTTCCATCATAGACCTGATGGACGAATGAATGAAATACCAGACTAAAGGAATTTGATATTTTGACTTATCCATTTACATCGATGCCCATCAATTTGAACTGATTGACTAATAATGGTCATCTGCAGGCAAACGCTATCTTCGGGTGCCTCCGTCCCAAATACAAAGAAGCCGAAGAGGATGCCGAAGAGGATGCCGCCCGAAGGGAGAACGCCATTTTGAAGTCGGGTCATCATTGATATAAATGTCGATCCAAGCTAAAGAATCAAAGCATCTGGCACATCGTCAGAAGCTTGAAGAAGAGCTCAAAGAGCTTCGGGCCCTTAGGAATTTGGGTCCGCCACTGACCGAATACCTTTGTAAGGAAATCCAGGCAGCATACAGAAAATATGTCAAGCTGAACGATGAGATCGTCCATATGTATGCCAAAGGATATGAAATTTGCCGAAGTAAAGGCAAGAAAAAGCTTGTCGCGGCCAAAGTAGATCCATCTCTTCTAGACTCTTTAGACGGCGATGATGACAATGAAGAAGCCTGAAGATGACCTCCCCTTTACCTTTAGTTGTAGAACTTTCTATAAAAATTCTAACTTTTTGTGAACAGTTAATATTAATGAAATATCAACTACATGACTTATTACTTCTGGGTGAACATTTCTTGTCAATAATTCATCATTCATCAACGTGAAAAATGTACAAGTGCCTCTTATCTTAAACTGTTAGTCAATAATCAAGCAAATTATATAACAGTTAAGAACAATAATAATATAATCCGAACTCAACACTTGAACAAAATAAAGTAATGCATATTTATCGTTACCGAAGTGTGAGACAGATCATGCAAATAAGATGAATCCAGTCGATCCTCCTTGCACTATCGGGAATTTGTTTACCGCACAGGGTATAACAAAGATATAAGGACATTTGTCTACCACGCAGGGTATAACAAAGATATAAGGACATTGGAATTTGTTTACCACACGGGGTATAACAAATTCATAAGGACACACCTACCGATAAGGCTACCATCGAATGGTCAGCGAGTCCACCCGAACCTCCTTACACTATTGTGAATTTGTTTACCACGCAGGGGTATAACAAGTTTAAAAGGACTATGGAATTTTTTTATCATGCAGGATATAACAAACCCATGAGGACATACCTGCCGATAAGGCTACCATCGAATGGTCAGCGAGTCCACCCGAACCTCCTTACACCGATGAAGTTTGCCTACCACGAAGGGCTTGACAAATTTATAAGGACCACCTACCAATAAGGCTACCATCGAATGGTCAGCGAGTCCACCCGAACCTCCTAACTCCGGTGAATTTTGTGTCTTGAATCAACTCTCGACATTTTCTTTGCGCACCGATTGTCCGAGTAGAAATATCTCATCATGCATACATGCGTCCATGAACTCTGCTTCTGCCGATTTGGACATAAACCTCCTCAAAGCTTCTTCTGAACGGTCCGGTCCTTTCCATCCTAACTTGCAGCTTTAGATGGATTTCTCCGAAGACAAGTACCCACAGGGTGGTGTGCCCTTAGTGGATTCTCGGGAATGTGACTTCTAGATCTACTTCGGTGATGAGCCCTTTCGCTGTGGTGAGAATACTCAAGGCAGAATACCTTCTCCATACTCTCCGAATACTTAGAAATATGGCTTATGGGTCTTCTTTGATCCTGAGGACCGCCTCGAGACATGTCTTCAAAGTGTATAGACTGCTTTCCAACTCATGGTTGTCCATCTTTAGGCTTACTACGTCTTTTAGATCGACATAATTGACGCCTGCCTTTTCAACTTTCATCATCATCAAGCATCTGCTTTCATAATTGGGCGCCTCGTCCTTGACTCATCATCCAAAGCATCTCTTCACGGCTATATCCTCGCTTCTGCTTCAAGAGAACCTCCAAAGCTTTATCTGCTTGTACGCCATTTTGCCACTTGGCGGCCTTATCGTCTGACCACTTGGTCTTGAGAGTTTTAGGCGGGGTGCCTTCTACTCGCCTTCGGTCATGATCACGCTCCTTGTCAGCAGCAAAAACAAACCATCTTCGGGCTTCACCATGGGCTCTCGAACGAGAACCCCCTGAATCAAATTTGGAAGTCGTCCCTTCGGCATCGACTATCCCTCCGGTGTAACAGTTCTACTCCTCACCATCTTTCGACGTAGAACAACTGAAAAGATTGTGATTAAAAACTCAAGGACACTAGAACACAGCCCTCCTTCTAGCGCCAATGTTAATGTCAAGATCTTCTGCCACGTCTCAATCACGTAAGACGTCCTGATCCTGCACAATAAACACGATCAACACCAAAAGCTTGACAGCTTCAACCGTCAGGGGATAGCTCAGGCGTGAGAGTCAGTACAGGCGATCACAAGGTTAACAATAGATGATAAAATATCTAATGTATTGAGAGAGATAAAATTATCAGTTACCTTTGCATGTATGACTTCCTTGCTGTCGATATACTATCATTCTCGGTTTCTTGTGCCACCCACTACTACTGAAACATAGTCCCCCACACATTTGGCGATCTCGATCATTGCGCATGCAAAGACCGTCACATCCCATCATTTGTTTGCCACCTTGATACCGATCAATCCCGTCCACATTAATGCCTTGCATACATATCGGTCAACAATTTATCTTCTTTCATCATTATCGATCAAAGATGTAGATATTTAAATATCGATAAATTCGATTAATCGACCCTACCCAACAAAGAGGACCCAACTGATCGGGCCCAACTGAAATGACCTGGTAGATTAACCAAGTAACTCGGTCCAAACCCTTTGACTCAATATGTAAAATATCATGGCCCAACAGCATCTTTTGATTCTTCACCTTAATTTAGTAGTTATGGTAACTAACATGCTCCATTTAGTTACCATTTCTTCCTTCTTTTTATTTTGTTACACATGACTTTGACATTCAGTGCTGCCATTTAATTAAATATGGTGAGCTTTTCCGATCTCTCTAGTATTGTACGTGCTTCTTCAACTGGTCACTTTCTTAATTTGTTATCTGCTGAAAAATTTATTATGTTATCTTTTTTAAAGTCTTTTTTCCCTTTCGGATGAAGCTTTACTCCAATAAATTATCTGCATGTGATATTTTTCATGCATTCCATACAAATTATCTTTTTGGGACACAAAACTAATTAATTTATTAAAGCTAGCTTCGAAGTTTGTTAAGAACACTAATTAAGAAAAATGAAAAACTAGATGCTTTGTTCTTGAATATTTTGTTGTCATATATATATGTATTCATCTATCTATATAATCACTATAAGAAATCGTTTGGTGATTGTCTGAAAGTGTATATAATTGAAGGTAAGATTGGATCCTTAATTCTAGACCACTCAGCAAGCACAAGCTAGCGCTGCATGGGTAGTTGTTTCTGAGATACTGAAAAGGCACGAATTAATCTACGTACCACCGTCAGCGGGAACTACCACAGATTTAATTAAGCACCAAAACAGAATTACCGGCTTCATTGTCCGGTTAACCTGTGTCTTAACTTGATGCAGTCGCAGGTTTCAACCAAAATTAATTTTGAAATATATATATATATATATATATATATATACAGGCATTTTCAAATACTCCATGATTTATTATCTTCCTAAAATTAAATCCTTGTCTGAAAGACTCCCTGTTATCCCCATTCCCCCAAGTGATCTTTAATTTTGAAAATAGAGAAGGAAAATGAATATATTTTCTAAGATTAATTAATTGAGGTGGGAACTAGCCTAGTAATATGTTTGGTTCTCAGAAAAATTAAAGTCAGAAACCTTTACACATGCAGTAGAAACCTTTGATCGAGCGCGCGCTTTTTAATTCTCTTAATAGCAAAAGCTTTTGCAGTTGCATGCTTCCCATTGTTGTTTAATTATATATGTTTCTTGCATATTGATACTTAAACCTTTTATTTGCTCCATATATATACTTAATTATGAAACAAATTATATATTATATAGGCGTTAACGCCAAGATCTTCTGCCACGTCCCAATCACGTAAGACGTCCTGATCCTGCACAGTAAACACGATCAACACCAAAAGCTTGACGGCTTCGGCCCGTCGGGAATAACTTCGGCGTGAGAGTCGATCTGAATGATCACAAGGTTAACAATGGAGGATAAAATATCTAGTGTATTGAGAGAGATAAAATTATCAGTTACCTTTACTTAGATGACTTTCTTGCTATGTTATACTCTCTAGCCCGGTTTACCGTGTCAACCACCACCGTCAGACACAGTTCCCCACAACTAGCGATCTCGGTAACCGGGCAGATCGCCACTTTTTCTCAGCCTTTGTTTGCCACTTCTTGGTATCCGAATCTCATCCACATTAATGCCTTGCAAACATATCGGTCAACAGCTATCTTATTCATCATTACCGATCAAGGATGGAGATATTTAGACATCTGCTAAGTCAACCCACTGACCCGACCCAACAAAGAGGACCCAACTGATCGGGCCCAACTAAAATGACCCGGTAGATTAACCAAGTAACTCGGCTCAATATCTAAAATATCATGGCCCAACATTGCCCCCCACTCTTTTATTAAACAGGATGTTTAATGAAAGAGTATAAATGGCATCGGTCCAAGACAAAAGGAATTATAATAAGATCAATAAAGGCCCAAAATATAGCTTACTGAGGCCCATCTGATGAACATCAAATAGCAACATAAAGGGTTCATCTTCGCCGACATTTACAGAAGTACCAACTGAGAAGCCTTCAACTACCGAAGCTCAAGCCACAGAATCAACTCCTACTAAAAGGACAAACCAACCTCGCTGAAAAGAAAGCAAGTCAATAAATTTAGAACATTTCACACATACTTACAACGAGTGCCTCCTCGATATGCCCCTTGACGAACGGACTCGAGTCCTTCGTGCAAAAAAGAGAAAATTCAAATAACTCCTCCAACCGCCAAGAGCCACAAGTACCTCCCACAGTCGATCTTCCTTCTATTAACCTGGTTGAAATCGTGGTTTCGACAAAGAGCCTGACGCGACAAGTAGAAACCACATATCGATAAGATCCCTCATTATCTCTACCAGAATCCAATGAGAAATTCCCATTTTGGCTCTACTACTCCTTCGTCCGTGATACCGATGACCACCGGTTCGACAATAATTCCATCATGGACCTGATGGACGAAGGAATGAAATATCATACGTACTAAAAGAATTTGATATTTTGACTTATCCATTTACATCAATGCCCGTCAATTTGAACTGATTGACTAATATTGGTCATCTGCATGCAAACGCTATCTTCGGGCGCCTCCGTCTCAAATACAAAGAATCCGAAGAGGATGCCGAAGAGGACGCCATTCTGAAGTCTGCGTTGGCAAAAGAAAGAAACAATCTTGACATTGCTCTCTTCAACAATGAATGCCTCCGAAAGGATATCGACAAGGTCAAAGAAGAACTGAAAACGATCAAGGCCACTCATCGGGTCATCACTAATATAAATGTCGATCTGCTTCAGAAGAATGACATTTTAACAAAGAAGAATGAAGAGCTGGCCCAATCGAACTCAAGCTTTTCAAAGCAAAATATCGATACCCAAGCTAAAGAATCCAAGCATATGGCACATCGTCAGAAGCTTGAAGAAGAGCTCAAAGAACTTCGGACCCTTAGGGATTTGGGTCCGCCATTGATCGAAGACCTTCGTAAGGAAATCCAGGCAGCATACAGAAAATCCGCCGAGCTGAACAATGAGATCGTCCATATGTATGCCAAAGGATATGAAATTTGCCGAAGTAAAGGCAAGAAAAAGTTTGTCGCGACCAAGGTAGATCCATCTCTTCTAGACTCTTTAGACGGCGATGATGACAATGAATAAGCCTGAAGATGACCTCCTCTTATCTTTAGCTGTAAAACTTTCTGTAAAAATTTTAACTTTTTGTGAACAGTTAATATTAATGAAATATCAACTACATGACTTATTACTTCTGGGTGAACATTTCTTGTCAATAATTCATCATTCATCAACGTGAAAAATGTACAAGTGCCTCTTATCTTAAACTGTTAATCAATAATCAAGCAAATTATATAACAGTTAAGAACAATAATAATATAATCCGAACTCAACACTTGAACAAAATAAAGTAATGCATACTTATCGTTACCGAAGTGTGAGACAGAGCATGTATAAGGTGAATCCGGCTGATCCTCCTTGCACCATCGGGATCTTGTTTACCACTCGGGGTAAAACAAGTATATAAGGACATTTGTTTACCACGCAGGGTATAACAAAGATATAAGGATATTTGTCTACCACGCAGGGTATAACAAAGATATAAGGACCATGGAATTTGTTTACCACACGGGGTAAAACAAATTCATAAGGACACACCTGCCAATAAGGCTACCATCGAATGGTCAGCGAGTCCGACCGAACCTCCTTACTTCAGTGCATTTGTTTACCACTCGGGGTAAAACAAATTTAAAAAGACTATGGAATTTGTCTACCACGCAGGGTATAACAATTTCATGAGGACACTCCTACCAAAAAGGCTACCATCGAATGGTTAGCGAGTCCACCCGAACCTCCTTACACCGATGAAGTTTGCCTACCACGAAGGGCCTGACAAATTCATAAGGACCACCTACCAATAAGGTTACCATCGAATGGTCAGCAAGTTCACCCGAACCTCCTAACTCCGGTGAATTGTTGTGTGCTGAATCTGAACCTGACAGCCTGCTGCACTGAATGTCCGAAGTAGAATATCTGTCTACACACAGCGTCCACGAACTCTGCTTCTGCCGATTTGGACATCAACCGCCTTAAAGCTTCTTCGGAATAGTCCGGTCCTTTCTATCCTAACCTGCAACTTTAGACGGATTTCTCCGAAGACAAGTACCCACAGGGCGGTGTGCCCTCAGTGGACTCTCGGGAGTGTGATTTCTGGATCTACTTCGGTAAAACTTTCTGTCACTGTGGTGAGAATACTCAAGGCAGAATGCCATATTTGTATTCTGAGGTGCATACTCTCTGGATCAACTTCTTCGTCTGCTTCGACCATAATCCTAAGAACCGATAGGGTAGAGTGCCTTCCTCGGCCTCTCAAGAGTATGGCTTCTTGATCTGCTTCGATACTGAGCCCTTCCGCTGCTACGAGAACACTCAAGACGGAATGCCTTCTCCATATTCTCTGGTGAACATCCTCTTGAACAGCTTGTGCCATAACCCTGAGAACCCCGAAGATGAGGTACCCTCTCCGGATCCTTAGAAATATAGCTTCTGGGTCTTCTTTGATCCCGAGGACTGCATCGAGACATATTTTCAAAGTGTATAGACTGCTTTCCAACTCATGGTTGTCCATCTTTAGGCTTACTACGTCTTTTAGACTGGACATAATTGGACGCCTCGTCCTTCAGCTCTGCCATCCAAAGCATCTGTTCAGCTATATCCTCGCTCTGCTTCAAGAAAACCTCCACAGCTTTATTTGCTTCGTCTGCCATCTTCGCCACTTGGCGACGCTTGTAAATCTGACCACTTTGGTCTTGCAGAGTTCTAGGCAGGGTGCCTTCTACTCGCCTTCAGCCATGATCACGCTCCTTGTCGTGAAAGAAAGACCAACCATCCTCGAAGCTTCCCATGGGCTCTCGAACGAGAACCCCTAAATCAAATTTGAAACCGAATCCTTCTAAGATCGATCGTATGCGTCCGGTTATATAGCTTCTTCTCCTCACCATCTTCCGACGTAGAACAACTGAAAAGATTGTGATTGAAAACTCAAGGACACTAGAACACGCCCTCCTTCTAGCGCCAATGTTAACGCCAAGATCTTCTGCCACGTCCCAATCACGTAAGACGTCCTGATCCTGCACAGTAAACACGATCAACACAAAAACCTTGACGGCTTCGACCGTCGGGGGATAGCTCAGGCGTGAGAGTCAGTACAAGCGATCACAAGGTTAACAATGGAGGATAAAATATCTAGTGTATTGAGAGAGATAAAATTATCAGTTACCTTTACTTGGATGACTTTCTTGCTATGTTATACTCTCTCTGCCCGGCCATCACGTGTCACCCACCACCGCCGAACCACACGTTCATAGTGGCGATCTCAAATTCGGGGCAGATCGCCACCTTTTTCTTGCCTTTGTTTGCCACTGCTTAAGTGAATCAATCTCATCCACATTAATGCCTTGCAGACATATCAGTCAACAGCTATCTTATTCATCATTATCGGTCAAGGATGGAGATATTTAGACATCTGCTGAGTCAGCCCACTGACCCGACCCAACAAAGAGGACCCAACTGATTGGGCTCAACTGAAATGACCCGGTAGATTAACCAAGTAACTCGGCCCAAGCCCTTTGGCCCAATATCTAAAATATCAACAATAGGGATGACAGGAAAATTAAATAAATTTTGCTATATAGCTAGTACCATCACCTGTACGTCATGTATTTGAATTTATTAACTATTGGAAGTTATTCATCTGTTGTCCCTCTTGTTATTCTTTCGATGACATATTTGGGGCTTGAATTTGTACACAAACCTGATCAAGCTAGCTAGCTCCGTCTGCAAATCAGTATATATGCATATGTATGTTCTCTATTATATATGTTTTTCTTCTAACTCGATCTTCAGGTGTTAAAGATATCATCAAGGCCGGGTATATATGTATATGTATATGTAGAGGTGGCATGGGTAGTGTAGTTTGGTCCTAGCTCATCTTCTCTTAAATGATTATAAGATCAATACTAAAGAGGGATTGAGATAAACCTACTTGTCACTAAAAACACTGGAGCTACAATTAGGGGTGATGGATAATAATAATAGGATGATTGTGGGAGAAAAATTAGGAATATTTGTTTGTTTGGTAGAATGTGTCTTGTGGTTTCACTCGCCTACAATTTGCAAATTTGATATCCCCTTATCATATTAGAAAATGTACCTTGTATGAATCGCACAACTATGACTGCAATTCATGAATATCCACTCAACTTTTATATTTTTCTAGTTTAAAAGGAAATAAATTTATATTAAATTTTAATCTCTAATTGATTCTTTATTTTCGAAACGAACAAGTATTTAACAAGTTAATGATCTCTATTAATTTATCTATTTTTCAAATTCAACTTTGTTCTATGGTGATTATTCACTTACAAATTTTATAAAAAGCTCAATATCTTTGACTCGCCCACGAAATATATATATATACACACACACACATCTTAAAATTAGTAAATATAATATTACCAACTATCAAGTATTGAGCTTAAATGATAGTAAATGGATGGTGTTTGAGGAGATAGAATTGTAAGCCATGAAAAACATTGTATGGCAAGTGCAACAGGGTAAATAAGAATCCAAGTCGCATGCTCTTAAGATCTCTACACGTTAACACACAAATGAAGCACATTAACCCACTTCAGTGGATTCTTGCAGCTATTGATGAATCAAGGGTGGGTTCAATCTTCTTTTTTCATTATTTCTAGCTGTAAGAAATTTTACCATGAAATCCTGCATGCACAGAGTTGGATGAGGTGAATAATGTTCATATGATGAAACCCAAAAATAACAAGCACTCAAATAGTTTCTAATGCAGACATGATATAAAATCTGTCTTTGCCATTGTACAGCACATAAAATCCAGGATAATAATGATACATACATGTTTGCAAACACATCCCAAATTTAACATTAGTCTAGTGATTCTAGCACCACCAAACACAACAACTTGCTACACAATCAAAGGAGAAAACAAGTCGGGTGCCTCTCTACTGTTTGTTCTGCAGCAGGTGGAACCTAATGTTTGATACGGGATTGTCCAACTTACGTACCCTAGTTAAAATTTAATCCCATATACTCTAAAAACCATGCATGGGATTTGAACTCCTAATTCCGAGGTGTCTCTAGGTTCATATCCCAATCCTAGACCAACAGCAAAACTGTTTCATTTTCTTACGCCTCTGTAAAATTCACGAGGAGCATACATAAATTTCGTACTAGCTTCCTTCTCCGTGAAAGATCTGTGGACAGTTGTTGATTCACAGCCTACATTGTCCCTCCTGCAGAAAAAGCAACTAATTATAAAATCTGATATCCTGTATTTGATTTGCGAACCGCATATAAAAAGCCAACGGCTGATATGAAGGAGATTCTAACCAAATGAAACAGACCTCACATATTCTCTGCACTCTCTTGCAAAATGACCTTTTACTTTACACTTCTTGCAGAAACTATTAGCACGTCTACCATTGGTGTCTCTAAGCAGTTTTGTGCATCCCTTCACAGGCACAATACCCACAAGAATAGTGACAGTGCTCAATTAACAATAAATAAGCAACATAACTAGTGTAGTTAACATATAGATAATCACTTACAGAACCCAAATGGCCATTCTGACCGCACTTGTAACAAGTCACTATTTTCGGACCCTCATGCACGAAGTCAACACAGCAGAGATGGCCAAACTCCTTGCAAACAGAACATTGTATTTTCTGTCAACATGAAAGACAATATGTCACACAAAGAGGATCTCCATACCATCTTCAGATGAACACTGCCTGTTCAGGAAAAATACGGTTCATAACATAATCGAATATCCAGAAACTACAACCTTGAGATCATCAAGAGAATATTCGTTATAACATGAAAACATATCATGTCCTAAATCACCACATTTTAAACAAATATCAGAACTTTCATTGCTGGATGGGTTTTTCTCAAGACAATCTCTGGCAAAGTGGCCTCTTCTATTGCATTTAAAGCAATAACGACCCTGCATAAATTTCAAAAGGGAAGGACATTTAGAATAAATTGATCATACATAAGATTAACCACATGTTATAAAACTACATCAACAAAATTTATCCTCTCAAAGCTATATCCGTCTAATGATCAAATTTCTCCAGACTCGCATGAAACCACTTTGATTCCTTGCTTTATTGGTTACAATATTTTTTATTCTTCTTTCTTTTTCTCCTTTGAATCTAAAACTGAATATCCTCAAGACCTTCAATAAGAGAAATAGCTAGTCCAATCAACTAACATATATTGTCACATTCCGAGTCTCCTATTATTTCGCTGCACTACTTCTACTTAATGAAAATTGAAACCAAAGATTGAGCCACCAGATGTGAACCTCCATTATGATTCAGTGGTTTTAAATAATTAACTCCAAAATATTCACAACAAAATGTTCACCCTAGGAGAGTAAAAATATGAAGAACTGTCCCTCATGTTTACTGCTTCAGCTATGTGCTTCATGAGGAACTTTTACAATGTCCTCCATCATCTCCAAATTTGCAAACAGGATATTTTTGAGGAAATTGGGGAAATCAGCCCATGTGACAGATGTGACCAAAGTTAATGATATTTTTTCCCGCAAACAGAAGATTTTTCTCTTCTAATTGGAGGGAAACATGTGACAGCTGACAAAAACCCCTTAAATTGGGTCAAATTTTCGTCATGTGGGTTGATTTCCCCCAATTTAATGGGGAGAGATAACGGCGGAGGACATAGCCAAAAAAACAAAACATCTTGGAGCACATTGCATAACTGGTGAACACGAGGGAAAAATTTGCAAATTGCTCTAATGTCAATGAGTTGTGACTCGTATGATATGCTTAGCTTCCATTACCGTTAAATTTTTTTGGAGAATTCACAATCAAATTAGAACTTGGTACAAAAGAATTCATAAAAAATCTTATGGGCCCAAGTACAAATTAGGGTTCACATGTGACCTAAATAATTGAATGAAAGACGCAAAAATCATAAATAAATGAACGAGACAAGCAATAAATGAACAAAAGGAGGAACACCTTGGGTTTTGCCCCCCTAGGATTCGGCCACCCTAAGAGGTCCCACTTCAAGACAAAATCTAACAACAATTTCCCCGGTTGAACTTGATTTGAACTACCGGAACCAAACAAACAAGGACAAAATAAGGAAAACGAGCGGAGAAGGAACAAGAAGTTTAGGTGCCCCCGCAGGCACCCTAGGGTTCGGCCACCCCAGGGGTTGGCCTCCTAGGGGACACACCGTTTCATATTCCCGAGAATCGTGTTGGACAAGCTTTGAACGGTGCAATAACCGAATAACGAACCCGAATCATAAAAACAAGCAAGGAAACTTGTGAGGGTCTAGAATTGATTTTCATTGAATCCTCCGTGACGAGAAGTTTCTCACAGGATAAAAATCAGGAGAAAATGCTGAAAATTGATCAAGAAAAGCCAAGTTGAACGAAGAGGACGGGAGGGGGCACGAGCCTAGGGTTTGACCCCTAGGGTCCGGTCCTTCCCCATAGGGTTCGACCCCCTAGGGCATGGCCCACCCTGTTCTGTGCCAAGCTCCTTCGAGGTTTTCGACGACGACATTGAATGACATGATGTTCAGATAAAGAAAGAAGAGCGAAAAGGCATGGATTGAACAAAAACTGAACAAAAACCTTAGAATACGAGACCTGAGAGAGCCCTCCATGAGTCCCGCGACAGAAGGCTTATGGAGGCAACTCATTTTGGGAATTGATTGAAGGATTGGATTTGCGGCTAGAAGGACAGAACGAATTGGGCATTACTCAGGTAACTAAGGTATTTCTGCAATTTCCTCTGAGGTCACATCACATGCCAGACACAAGATCCAGACATGTGCCAGACACATGATTACTTTTTAGGAAACTCTATAAATGCTCCTTTCATTCCTGAAGAAGGGACTTTTGATTCTCTTTAGACCCGAGACACCTGACAAGGCTTTTTCAACCTGAGAGTTCTGAATTGCCTACCTGTTCTTCTCTCCTCTTCAACTCTTCAATCAATTCCATGCTTTTCATAGATTTCTCTCCTCCTCAGCCAACACGAAACCCTGAAATTAGCGAGGTATGATTTCCTTAGCAACTCTACTGGGAGGTGTAAGATTCGTGAAGGGTATGCCCACAACTCTAAGTGGAAGAACAACATATCTGGAGTTCGATATACCTATTACAGAAGATAACTCATAAGGTAATTCAACTTCCTCATGTTCATTAACGACATACCAACGCCGGACAAACAAGTGTGGGGCATACAAAGAGAAAAAACTGGATGGAGAGTGGAGACCAGCTAACGATGAACATTATGCAGATGAAGATGCTGAAGACATTGAAGGATGCGCGCGAGGGACAAGGAATGATGAGGTCCATGATGTCCGAGATGCAGAAGCAATAAGAGAAAATGAGAAGCTTTCATCAACAATTTATACAAGTTCTGACTTTTCAATCTAAAGACATTTAAAGTGTGCCTCACACAATAACAGAAGGCCAACGAAAATTTCATCGGTGAAGGCCACTGGAGCTAAAGAGGTCTCACCAACAAAAGCTATCAAAAACAAGAGCTGGAAAAAAATCACAGATTGAAACGACGAGAGTCAAAAATCCACCGATTAAAGTAACCAATCAAAAAATTTAAGAAAGTATTTCAAAAAGTTTTCTTTACTTTCGTTTTCTCAAAGTAAAGAAAACTGGAAGCATGATGGACTCCATAATTCCTACTTCTCACATCAAGGGAAGTACATTATACAATTCCTTTTTAATTTCTTGAGAATTTTATTTATGTGCAAAATTAATATATAATTCCAACTTCTCAAATCAAGGGAAGTACATTATACAATTCCTTTTAAATTTCTTGATAATTTTATTTATATGCAAAATTAATGTATTTACATTAAAAAAATTATAATTCATAATCGAGATATGAAGGAGGCTATCTTTAAGTGTACATTCCCAAACAACTAAGTGATGTGAAAAATCTGAGAAGGAATGTTAAATTTGAAAAGAAGACGATTGTCCAGAAAGAATGGAAATTCTATCAAGACATTTGTCTCATTCGAGCATCTGGCATCAAAAGAATGACTCTCTTTCTCACTTGTTTGAACCATAAACTAGATCATCCAAGAGTTGTGTTGCGCAACGAATGAGAGGCAACTCTCACTTTCTCCTTACCTATTTTTGTTTGTACATATGTACACGTGTTAATATATAAATGCTCATATAATTAACACATTTAGTTCTATTATAGGTTACCGAACAATATTTATGGAGAAATATTTTCGACAACGCATCCTCCAGAGTTGGTAAACGAGTTTAATGAACCCTTTTAAAATGGTCTAATTCAGACGTAGGGGTTAACAAACTCACTATTGAAAGTGACTAAGAAGCAAATCCACAACAGCGCCTAAAGGATGTTTGAGCTCAACCCCCCCCTAAGGGTTTAACTCTTCAAACTTATTGCGATCGAGAACCTTTCTTGACGCAAGATTAACTACCGAACAAAACAAGGACAAAGACAAGAACAGAAGAAATAAGCAAAAAAAGAACTCAAGGGTGCCTCTCCAAGGGTTCGGCCCCTAAGAGACACTCTCCTTTACGAGCTCCGGAGTGATTTCCTGATCGAACTTTAGTTATCGTGACGATCAAGATGATTAAAACTAAGGCGAGAAATACACGGAGACTTAGCAATAATCTCCCTCATGTCCTTCATGACATAGAAAGCTACTTAAAGGGACCAAAGATCGTGACATCATGGCAAAGGCATGTGTGACATCGATCCAAAAGGACATGAGAAACATGTCTTAGATATATAATGCGGCTTGAAAATTTAAATGTCAAAGAGTACACCCTGGAATTTGATCACTAGAAAGTGGAAATACAAAGACGAATTCACTCATCAATAAAATGGAGTTAAGCCAAACAAGTCTGACTTTGTTTGTCCCTGCTTACTTCCTCCACGACTATTTTACTATGCCAATGCAGACAATAGTACATTTACTGCAGGCTTTGTTGATGCTATGCTAAAGCCGCAGGAGGGCAAGAAGGATGAAGGCTCAAACTAAATTTCAAGAAACATAATCAAGAGCAACAATATCCTATTCAAGACAACATGCTTTAGTAGTAGCATACAATAAGCAAACATCAAGAATCAATAGTTGATGCTCATATTGAAACCATGAGAAGTTTTGTTACGTAAACTTCATCAACGCAAGATGATGGACAAGGACAACCCAAATATTGGTTGTACCATCTAAAGATCTCTAAATTGTAGAGATGAGAATATCAAAATTCACCCAAGATGGTGATCCACCAAAAATGGTGGTTTAAATCTTCAGGAGTATCCCTTGCCAAGAAATTGGATGACCATGAAACAAGGCATAAGAATTGATAAATCAAAAATCCACCCAAGATGGTGGTCCACCAAAAATGGTGGTTTAAGTCCTCAGGAGAATCTCTTGCCAAGAAATTAGATGACCAAGGGAAGAGGCACTTCCACCCAAGATGGTGGTCCACCGAAAATGGTGGTTGAAATCCTCAGCAATATCCCTTGCCAAGAAATTGGATGACCAAAAGAGGAGGCACAAGAATTGATAAATTAAAAATCCACCCAAAATGGTGGTCCACTGATCAAGTCCTCGTAAAGTACACTCGCCAAAAGTTGGACGACCCAAGTAGTGAGGCACCCAATTTCAAGTCCTCGTAGATTACACTTGTCAAGAAATTGGATGACCAAGTGACGGGTCACTCAACTTAAGCACTTATGAAATCCTATATGCCAAAATTGGTACGACTAAGGGATAAGGTACAAGTGTTAGGCGTTACCACTAAAAGCAAAATGGAGGCACTTGATCATAAGTCCTCAACTGAGTGTTATATTTTATCATCAAATGTGAATGAGGCACCCGATTCTAAGTCTTCGAACCCGATAAGTTACACTTTATCTCTAAAAGTGACGAACGTTATGCTTTTTCGTTAAAATAATTATCCTTTATTCAGATTTAGATCAAGTCTTTTTCTTTTGATTCAGAAAATTGAAACGTTATGCTTTTTCGTTAATAGCAAGATGATTGTCAAAAAAATTCAAACTTTTACTTATACTTAGACAAAAAAAATTCAAAAGTATGAATTCAAATGCAAGTTCATTGGAGATCGAAAAGTATTTCTTGATTAAAGAATTTATTCATGGTTTCTTTACTTTATTGTCTTGGAGTTATAATTTAAATGATTTATGGCTCAAATATTCAATATTTTGTTATAAATGAAAATTTCAAGTTAAATACAATTTATAATGATGCATAATTGACAAAAAATAAAGAAACTTTATTCTGATAACTAAAATATTACATGAAAATGAGTTTCTGGAATAAGATATGAAAGACTACAAAAGGTCATGATCTAAAAGCCATGACATATCAAACTGAAGAGGAGGCATAGCTAAAGCCTCCAAGTTGACAATGGCGGTATCTCGAACCTTCGTATTTGATGTTATCCTTCCCTCAAGGTTTTGAGCAGCAGACTCAAATTTCCAAAACTTAATCTTCAATATAGTCAAAACTCTCCCGAAAGTAAGTCATTCTCATGATGACGTGAAGTGACCTCCGAACGTGGTCTGAACAACACAATAACTAGAAGTAAGGAGATCCAAATTTTCAAGACGAAAAGAGAGACATGTCAAAGCCAACAAAGAAAAAGTCATCAACCTTACAACTTAACCTATCCAAGTTCTTTGCTAGCAAAGAACAAGGAGAAAGACTGTGCATCTCAAGAACAAAGCTCGTGAGTCGATCTAGTTGATCATTGATCAAGAATATGTGGGAACCGAACTACGAGACACTCGAGACTTTCCTGGCTGGAGGAAGAGGCACTTCCACCCAAGATGGTGGTCCACCGAAAATGGTGGTTGAAATCCTCAGCAATATCCATTGCCAAGAAATTGGATGACCAAAGGAGGAGACACAAGAATTGATATTAAAAATCCATCCAAAATGGTGGTCCACTGGTCAAGTCCTCGTAGAGTACACTCGCCAAAAGTTGGACGACCCAAGTAGTGAGGCACCCAATTTCAAGTCCTCATAGATTACACTTGTCAAGAAATTGGATGACCAAGTGACGGGTCAACTTAAGCACTTATGAAATCCTATATGCCAAAATTGGTACGACTAAGGGATAAGGTACAAGTGTTAGGCGTTATCACTAAAAGCAAAATGGAGGCACTTGATCATAAGTCCTCAACTGAGTGTTATATTTTATCATCAAACGTGAATGAGGCACCCTGATTCTAAGTCTTGAACCCGATAAGTTACACTTTATCTCTAAAAGTGACGAAACGTTATGCTTTTTCGTTAAAATAATTATCCTTTATTCAGATTTAGATCAAGTCTTTTCTTTTGATTCTAAAAAAATTGAAACGTTATGCTTTTTCGTTAATAACAAGATGATTGTCAAAAAAAAATCAAACTTTACTTATACTTAGACAAAAAAATTCAAAAGTATGAATTCAAATGCAAGTTCATTGGAGATCGAAAAGTATTTTTTGATTAAAGAATTTATTCACGGTTTCTTTACTTTATTGTCTTGGAGTTATAATTTAAATGATTTATGGCTCAAATATTCAATATTTTGTTATAAATGAAAATTTCAAGTTAAATACAATTTATAATGATGCATAATTGACAAAAAATAAAGAAACTTTATTCTGATAACTAAAATATTACATGAAAATGAGTTTCTGGAATAGGAAATGAAAGACTACAAAAGGTCATGATCTAAAAGCCATGACATATTAAACTGAAGAGGAGGCATAGCTAAAGCCTCCAAGTTGACAATGGCGGTATCTCGAACCTTCGTATTTGATGTTATCCTTCCCTCAAGGTTTTGAGCAGCAGACTCAAATTCCCAAAACTTAATCTTCAATATAGTCAAAACTCTCCCGAAAGTAAGTCATTCTCATGATGACGTGAAGTGACCTCCGAACGTAGTGCAACAACACAATAACTAGAAGTAAGGAGATCCAGCCTAGCACGAAAAAGAGACGTGTCAAAGCCAACAAAGAAAAAGTCATCAACCTTACAACTTAACCTATCCAAGTTCTTTGCTAGCAAAGAACAAGGAGAAAGACTGTGCATCTCAAGAACAAAGCTCGTGAGTCGATCTAGTTGATCATTGATCAAGAATATGTAGGAACCGAACTACGAGACACTCGAGACTTTCCTGGCTGGAGGAAGAAACCTGGAAACCCCTCCAAGGAACAAGTTCTTGGGTTGGATTAAAGGAAGCACTAGTAGGAGCCACTTTGGAAGCAACATGACATTCATCGGGAAAGAAGTTGCACGAATCATGGGTATTGAGACTGCATGTGGCTCCATAAGACCCTGGTTGTTGGATGGATAGCCAAGGTCACTAAAAGGCGAGGTGGCAAAATCGGAATGAAGAGAGTCAAATAAGGCGAGTCCCTCAAGGGGCAAAGGCAGATCATTCATCTTATCAGCCTCAAAGAGAAATGAAAAGGCATAATAAATTGCTAAGAAAAGAAAGGAAAACTTAAAAGGCAAGTGTATGTCAACTAAGGAGAATATTTAAAACGTACCCGATCGAGAATATGTCCCGTGACTCCAATATTGTAGAAAATATCTTGTTCGGTGAAGTATAATCCTTTTGGGGAGAATAGAAATCAGCAACAGACTCTGAAGGATTCTCCCTTGAGGGAAGAGGATTCGCTGCCATACTATCATCAACATGGTATCACCGATACCCTCAAGGCTGTCATGAGAAAATGTTGTATGTGGGCGTGAAGATGGAGTTGTACTACCCACCCACAGCAGGACCCGAGCCCACATCAGACAAGGACTCGCCAACGTTAAGCCTGACACAGTCATCATGTGGAGAGGAAGGCTCGACAACAATCATGATAGGTCGTGGAGGCTCACCAGTAGGGGAGCCCACCACCTCATTCGCAGTACCCATAAGAAATCCAATGGGAACATCATCATCTCCTTCATCATCATCGGCAATCTGAAAGACAAGACAGTAATGACATGAGAAAACATGATGGCGATCATAGCAATATTGAAATAGATAAGTAACAATAAGATAAAGCTTACCAAAAGGTTTTTGTGTCTTTTAATCGGATCCTCGACAGCCGGTATAGTAGAACCAACATCATCATGTGGGCGTTTTGACAAAGGCTTTAAGATAAGAGTGGTCCCATTTGTCTTCCGCCTGATGACATTATGGTCAACCAGGCCCACATTAGGACCTGCAGGGGGAACCACCTCGAAAATAAGAATAGTTGGTATCTTTGCTCTGCAACGAGTAACTCTCATCTCCCAGGCAGCAGAGGATCCCAAGGGAGGAGCTCGAGGAGGTAACCGAGACAAAGTCCGTGGGGAAGACGCCTAGAAGTGGTAAAAGCATGAACCGAAGAAGCATCGAGAGGATTCCGATAAAGATTTTTTGTTAAAAGAAGGGGTAACTTGGGCATTGAGGCCGCACGCTCAAGAAACCTACTACTGGTTGGCCAACTCTCTGAACGGGCATTTAGCTTAAGACATTGCCGCTTGGTCCACCGGAGATGTTTAGGAGGAGAAACTGACAAGAAGCAAAGTATAGTATCATCTTGCCACATTTTGAGATGAACAAGCCAAAAGTTGCGCTCGAGATTATCAAGCCAAAAGTTGCACTAATTAATTCAGATAAATATTCCCTCCCAAGAAGCAACGGGAACAACAAAGAGGAGAGGGTCATAATGAGTTGTCAGTAGTCTCAGAAGCTTCTATACAAACGAGCTCAATACAGGGACAAAGTTATCAACTGCCCTCTCATAATCCCCACAAGAAGAATGGCTGAAAGGTCGGTGTTGATCAAAGTCGAACTGTCTCATGACTCTCTAAGGTGAGCAAAGGACGGTGTCGAACTCATCATCCTCAACAAAGTAGGGAATCTCAAAGAACTCGGGAGAAACAGGAACCAAGAAAGAGATAACCCCTGCAAACCGTCAACGCTCGGGAAGGAGCGAAATTCTTTCCTAATAGAAATGAGGAAGACCACCCTCTGGGACTAAAGTGTAAGGACAGGCAACGAATGATGAAAAATCGTCAATATAGAACCGCAAGTCCAAAGAAGCAATATGATCGAGCGGGAGGTACGAGGAACAATATTTGGCGATGTGATAGGCGGTACAAGTTTCTTCTTCTTCTTTGAGAAGTGCAAAGAGGTAGAATGGTCTCAAAAGCGCTCGAAAATGAGCCCGGGATGAAGCAATTCACGTCATACCTAAACAAATGAGGAAATATTGCTAAGTGGAAGAGAAATGCAGTATGAAAAGATAATTGTTACAATAATGAATAAAGTTAGAAAAGATACCTTCCAACAGATTCCTTCATAAAAAGGACAACTTCGTCCAAACGGTGATACAAAGACCCCAAGAAGAAAGAAACAAGGGGAACTTGCAATCCCCGAGCTAATAGAGCGGCCAAGCTGAACATGCGAGTCGAGGGACCATCTACTGGTGAGCCAAGGAAGATAAAGTGAGATAGCCACATGGTCAAATAGGCGACTAGTGGAAAAGAGCATTGTTCTCCATGAAAAGCGAGAATTGACTCGCTGTGAATAGAACTATCCCAATGACCTGGCTTGTAATTTCGGAAGAAGTAACGCACCCAAGATAGCAATGAAGTCTTATGTCGATTAGAGTCTCGAAGTCAGGAAGGAGCTTATCACCTTAAAATTGCGAGGTGCAATTAGAGGCTTGCTTGAGACTCTGCATGAAGGCCTCCCTGAAGACAAGTTGGATGGACCGCATGAAATTGACACCAACAAGATCCCTAGAAATATATAAATTCAAAGGAAAATGAAATTCATAAAGGATGGAATGAAAAGGAAACGTAATGATAGATGACATAGAATTCCCTCAAAAGTAAGTGAATTCCCATAAAAAGTGCAAAGTGCAAGGCGGCGTGAAAGCAAAGAAATTGAGGGCATCGTGGTCTTGCTGAATGCAAAGGTCCCGACACAGCTAAATGCAGCGTAGAGAACTAGCATCCTCGCATGTCCAGAATTTCCGAGGATCTTGTCAGTCCAATGTTTCCATCCTTCGAGGTGATTGTAAGAGTCGGATAGGAAGCGGACCGGGCTAAAGGGGTATTCTTGTTTCTCAATACACATGCGGGTAATACTATCAGAACGGGAGAAACTATCTCGACTTTCGTAAGCCGCAGCGTACAGAAATAGGCCTTCCTTGTCATGCGGAAGGAAAAGTCGAACGATAGTAATTCTTTACCCGATCCCAGAAAACATCAAGAGGCTCATAAAAAGGAGTTTTTCCTCATTCCGCGAGGAATGAGATTTCCTTTGCGGTTCTTGGGTCCGCAGAGCGCTTGTCAGAATTAGCCTACAACAATGGCTACTTGATATGAGAACTGTAATAAGAAAAGAAGAAGAAAGCATTTGAAATTAAGTGTTTACCGTGATGAATCCCGACTCCAAATAATGAGGTTGCCTTGAGAAGGATCTCCCTTTGACAATATCCGACGAAAAAGAAGTTTGAAGCTCAAATGAGAAGAGTTGGCCCGGAAAAGAGAGATTAAGGACACCTGAAAAGAAGAAAGAACAAATGAGCACAAGATAAAAAAACTAGGGTTCGTCCACCTTAATGTTCGGCCTCCTAGGGTTCGACCACCCTAGGGTCGGCCCGCTTTGATACCTTGGCTCCTCTCGTAGTTCGTTGTTTGATCGTTGAAACAAAATGCCTCGTGTTCTCAAAAGTATAGTGTTTTTTTGGAAATATTCGAGGGAAAAACCAAGATATAATCAAGGTGATAAGGCTCGAAAAAAGAAAGATTGAAGTTGCTTAAAAGAAGGAAAAAAACAAGCAAGAAATAACCCAAACATAAGAAGCCATCCAAATAAAACGGGAAGAAAATACCAAAAAAATAAAGTAAGAGGCCAAAAAACCCTAGGGTCCGGGCCCTTAGGGTTCAGCCATCTAGGGGGTTCTCCCCTCTTACCTTTTGGCTCCCTCTAGTTTGTTGATTGCTTGCCCAGAATGAATACTCCTTCATTGTGAGAAAAGCGTAGTTTTTCTTTGAGAATATTCAGAGAAAAATGTCAAAATTCAATTAACCTGAAAAGAAGTAGACGAAACAATCAAAAAGAATAAAAACATAAGAAACCATGCGGGAAAACAAGAGAAAGAAAAAGAGAACAAAAACGGGAGGTGTCATCGAAGCCCCTAGGTTTCTGCCACCCTAAGGTTTGGCCCCTAGGGGGAGGTCTCTCCTTACCTATTGTTTGTCCCGGATAGTTCAACGTTCACTTGACTTTTTGATGTCTCTTCGTTGAAGAAAGAAAAAGAAATTTGAGGAAGAGAAATTCCAAGAGAAAGCTAGAGGAATAAAAAGATATGAGTGCCTGGGGTGGATATATATAGTGCTCCAAGTATGCTTGCAAGAGTTGTGGAAACAAATATTTTTTCCTAAAATTGGAAGAATTCGATTTCGTTTCCAAGATAAAATAAGATTTTATTTTATTTGATAAAGATCTTATTTTACTTGTAATATATAATTTTCATATTTAATTTGATTCATCTTGATTTAGTTTTCAGAAAATTAAGAAAACAATGAGAGATTGAGCAAGATTTGTTAAAAGATTGTACAAGATATCGTAGGTTTAAGCATCCTAGGGTTCAACCTTGGGGTTCGGCCTTATAGAATTCCCTCCTAAGGACTTTATTTTTTCGAGGCTTGCAAGATTGAATTGTGAAAGATTGTTCAAAAAATTAAAGCGGGATTCAAAGACTTAAGTATTATGCACGATCGACATTCAAAAGACTCGACTCACGTGTAAGGGGGCCGATACAAATTAAGGTTCACATGTGACCAAAAAATTTGAATGAAAGACACAAAAGTCGGAAATAAATAAACAAAACAGAAATAAATGAACGAGACAAGCAATAAATGAACAAAAGGAGGAACACCTAGGGTTTTGGCCCCCTAGGGTTCGGCCACCCCTAGGTGGTCCAACCTAGACAAAATCTGAAACAAAAAAAGGACAAACGAAACAAAACAAGAAAAACAAAACAAGGAAAACAAGCGGAGAAAAAACAAGAAGCTAAGGTGCCCCCAGCACCACCTAGAGAGCTCAACCACCCTAGGGGTTGGCGGCCTCTTAAAGGGCACACACCGCTTCCATATTCCCGAGAATCGTGTTGGACAAGCTTTGAACGGTGCAATAATAATCAAAAAACGAGCCCGAATCACAGAAACAAGAAAGGAAACTTGTGAAGGTCTAGAAATGATTTTCCTTTGAATCCTCCATCACAAAGAAGCTTATCACAGGGTCAAGAATCAAGAGAAAATGATGAAAATTGATTAACAAAAGCCAAGTCGAACGAAGAGGACCGAAGTAGGCACAGACCTAGCCCTTCCCCTTAGGATTTGATCCCCTAGAGCATGGCCCCCTATTCCGTGTCGAGCTCCTCCGAGGTTTCCGACAACGAGATTGAATGACATGATGTTTAGATAAAGAAAAATGGCGGAAAGGCATGGATTGAGCAACAAAAACCTTGGAATACGAGACTTAAGAGAGACCTCCATTAGTCCCGAGGTAGTGGGCTTTTGGAGGCAACTCATTTTGGGAATTGATTGAGGAATTGGATTGGCGGCTAAAAGGACATGACGATTTGGGCATTACACGGATAACTAAGGGCATTTCTAGAATTTCCCCCGAGGTCATATGTCAAGCACATGATCATTTTCTAGAAAACTCTAAAAATACTCCTTCCATTCCTGAAGAAGGGACTTGATTTTCTCTAGACCCGAGACACTCGATAATATTCTTTCAACATAAGAGTTCATAAGAGTTCTGTCACGTGTTGTTAGAATAATTGTCTACCTGTTCTTCTCTCCTCTTTAACTCTTCAATCACTTCCATACTCTTCGTGGACTTCGCAACTCCTCAATCAACATAAAACCCGAACCCTAGCGAAGTACGATTTCCTTGCCCACACTAAGTATGCTACAAGAAAATAACAAAAGAAAGAAACACATTCTTGGAGTCCAAATAGAAAGCTATGCAGACAGGACTTCAAAAATAAATTGGGTCCTAGGAACACTGAAAATTTTGGGATCAAGGTAAATAGAACTTAAATTTTAATATACCTGCTTGCAGCGCTTTGCACTGTGTTCTAAACCTCCACAAATATAGCAAGGTTTCTTCTTTCTCTCCATGGTACATTCTACTGCACTGTGATCATTTTTACCACAATTGTAGCACATTTGCCAACTTCTTGTTGGGAAATCAAAATATCTCGGACTTCGCTGTAGAATAGATAAGCAATTACTGAAGGTCAGATAAGCACTTGATAATTTTGTAATTTTATTGTATATCCTGAAACTTACAAGAAGCTTTCGTAAAACAATATTCTGCTTCCTCTCAACTGATTCTATTTTCAAAGGCATCTTTGTTTCTGCATCTTTAGTTGAATCTACATGCTTCCCTACCTCCACCACAATATTCTAAAGCAAGAAAAATTGTTTCGAATTTTTTTTATAGTAGAATATATCATTGTACTATAATATCTGAAGGGAGATGGAAAACAATTAAGAAAAGATAATCAGAAAAAGGGTAATTAACTTACAATACAATTCCGTTCTTCAAAGATCTTTTGCTCCTCTCTCACAAGTGCCTCTGTTTGCTCAGTTTCAACAAGTCCTCTCAAGTTTCCCAGGCCTGCATTTTCTTCATGTCCTTCCGATCCTTCAAAAAATGGCAACCCATTATCGATCACTATAGCAGATCTTACGCGGTTATCCACATTAATTTCTTCAGTAGTTTCCAAAGCTTTACGAGTTTTTCCCTGGTTGTTATCATCTCGACCATCAACCTAAAGAAATGCAAATATAAATATGCTTACTTTAGCAGCATGATCAACTTTTTTCAAATATCAGGTCTAAACCCGTTATCGATCACTATTGCAGATCTTACGCCATTGTCCACATTAATTTCTTCAGTAGTTTCCACAGCTTTATGAGTGTTCCCTGGTGGTTATCATCTGAACCATCAACCTAAAGAAATGCAAAGATGAATATGCTTACTTTAGCCAGCATGATCAACTATTTTCAAATATCAGATCTAAATTATCCCCAAAAAGCCAAAACATATCGAAAAAGATTCAAAGAAATCAGAACTTAGAAGAAAGGAATTATACCTCAAGGAAAGAAAATAGACAGATGAAGTTCTAAATTTATATCATTTTTACCATAGAATTTATTCTTAAAAAGGGTAAATAATCTAAACTTATACCTTGGAGTATATATCTGCTATAAGATAAGCTTTTTTCTTTATATATTATCTCCACTTCTTCTTTATGCCAGTTATTTTAGTAAGACTTATAACATCAATTTAGCCATTATAGTTAAATGGAGGGTGTGTAGTAAATTGAAATTGAGTCAGGATTCGACTTAGGTGGAGTTTGACTGCAATCTAATCAAAGCAATTTAAAAGTTTCACTTCTCTCCCATAACTTTCATTGTGCAAGACTGGCCCTCTTGCATCAGCCAATATAGTACCAGAGTCCCCACAAAGTAGTATCTTGTAATTCTCAGTTGTTGCATGGGTAAATTGCAACTTTCCTAAAATACAGGAAGAACTAGGCCCGTACACAATCCAATTCAGAGAAATTTTAGGTGCTTTTAGTAATAGAAAGCATTGAATGAAATTTCAACTTACAAGAAGCTTTTGGGTAATGCCCTTTTCAGAAATAACTGCAGGTGTTGCATCCAATACTTCAGCTTTTTTACTTGTTTCATCGGTCTACAACAAGGTAATGACAAAACTCACAGAAGAATGGAAACTCACAGAAAAGAATTTACTTGGAGACAGGGAAATTTTAATAGAGCTAGAATGGCCAGCTGAAGTTATTATAAAATAGATTTAAAATTATGATAATTAAACAAATCAAAAACATATTATATAGAAAACGTATAAAAGAAATTTATAAAAGAAAGTGAAAACAATTGAAACCAATAAACAACAACCTCAATCATAAAGGAAAAACATGATTATGCATGGAAAAGAAAAGAGAGAAAATTAGGAAGTTGCAATGTAAGAACATTATAAAGTCACATCAATGGTACAGATAATTAAGTGTATAAGATAAACATACTCTTGGGGCACCAATTTCCAGTTTTTGCTTCTTTCTCTTGTTTTCTTTTCCTTTCATGCTCTTCTTCTTCATTCTGGCCTCAAAAGCAAACATTGCAGAAAGTTGAGTAAATCCACTCAAATCTGCGAGCATTTTGTACTCTTCAGCTTTAGTCCTGTACACATAGTTATCTCTGTTTATATCGCCCCCAGGTCTATTACCTTTGCTGTTTCTACCTCCATATCTTCTTCTACTACTTTGCTACATACTCCCTTTTGGACCTCACTCAATTGTGTAGTATTTTTGTTGTCGGTCCAATCATTTTTCAGAGGCTTGCCATCACTGGTGTCCGGTAAAACCACAAGTTTTTCATGTTTGAGGTCCTTCTTGTTTGCCATGTTATCTGGTTTCTGTGCAAAATTTCCCATAAAATTCCCATGAATAAGTCAAAATGAACTCATTGAATACATATAAATATATAACAAGGGAGAGAGATACAGACAAGACAGAGAAAGGAGGATGGACTCCAAAGCCTTGGTAACTTTTTCAGAGACATGAAGGTCTACGAATTTCACTGTCCATATCAAATGTTTACTTGATTCATCAGTCTACAACAAGGTAATGATAAAAGTAGCAAATCTCATAAGCATGTGTGAAAACAAAGAAGGTTTCCCTGGAAACAGAATGCAACTAGACTTGGAAAAACAAATTTCTTTCTTTAAGGGCTAAGAGCCTAGTATAGCCAACAGAAGTTGTTTTTACTACCTTTTTTCAGATTAAAGTAGCTTCAGAAAGATAGTTATCAAATAAAATCAAAATAATACTCATATAAATTATGTAAAAATAGATGAATACCCAAAAAAAGAAGGCAAGAAAATGTGAAGATAATAAATAGCAACATAAAATTATAAAGAGACGCGCACAAATAACCATGAAAGAAAAGACTAAGAAAACCACCAACCTGCAATTCAATATCATAGTTGAGTCAAAAAAAAATCATAGCCGAGTCAAATCAATATATGGATTTTTATGTGCATAAGATAAACATACATTTGAAAACAGGGCTACAAGTTCCACTTTTTCCCTCTTCTTCTTCTTCATTCTGGCCTCGAAAGCAAACATTGCGGCGAGTTGAGGGAATTCACTCAAATCTGCGAGCATCTTGTACTCTTCTGATTTAGTCCTATATACATAGTTGTTTCCATTTATATCACCACCAGATCTAATATCTTTGCTGTTTCTGCCTCCCTTTTCGTCCTCTTGTACTTCTTTGCTAGATTCTTTCTCAGGAGCCTCACTCAATTGTGTAGTGCATTTGCCACTGGTTGTGTCATTTTTCAGAGGCTTGCTACCATTAGTGTCCAATAAAACCACAAGTTTTTCAAGTTTTGGGCATTCATTTGCTGCCATTGTCTCTCCCTCCTGTGCAAAATTTTCCATGAATAAATATATCCATATGTATTATGAAAATTTCAATAACTCTACTAATGAACAATGAAAGCAGAAGCGCAAACAGCATAAAGAATAACATAAGATATGCATGGTTAGGCATTTTGCCTGCGTCTACAGGTGGAGATGAAGGACAATTCACTATATCAAAATTAACGAGTACAAAAGATGCGAACACTCACAAACTTGAGCCACGAAATTACACAGAATGTCTCTGTCAATGACTTAACCTAATCTGAAGTGATACAACAATACATATACCTGAACTACAAAAAGGACAACTCCAAATCCAAAATCATATAGTGTTAGGATACAAATCCAAAGCAAGGATCTGAAGCTGATCTCATGAATCCAAAGCATAATCTAAGCAAGGTTAGGTATGGCTGAAGTGTCCTTCGGACTACACAAAACATGCTTCGGTGCCGATGATAAGGCTTCATCTAAATTCAAATTGCAGAAAATTAAAAATCAAATTACCTAGTTTGTGTTCTTTACCAAATTAGCTTCCTCCCTTTTCTTAAACATAAATTAGCTTCTAAAAACACTATAACGCATAGGGCATAACTAATTTCTAAGATAACAATAAAACCAAATATAATCATATATACACACATATAAGACATGCACACAAGATAAATACAATGACTACTACCAAACATTTGAATAACTAAGGAGATTAAGTTATGTACAGAATGTATAATGTTTCTAAGCATCACCTTTGAACTTTATCATTAGAATCAACAGACTTCCAAATAGATGAAATTAAAAACGCTAGCAAATGAAATAGAGTGTGTGTATATATATACATACAATGACTAATACCAAACATTTGAATAATTAAGGTGATTAAGTTATATGCAGAATGTATAATGTTTCTAAGAATCACCATTGAACTTTATCATTATAATCAACAAATTTTCATATAGATGAAATTAAAAACGCTAGCACAAATGAAATAGAGAGGATATATATACGTACAGATTCCATGTATGTCTATATGTATGTATAGAGAGAAATTAAGAAAGAAAGAGAGTTGTCATACTGCAGCAATAGAATGGTGGGTTCCTGGCATAAAGTTTTCGCTGATGAGAGAAATGAGAAGGAAATGGGATGAATTAACCCAAGCAAATGAAAAAGAGAGAGAGAGAAAGAAAGATGCGCAAACAAATGGTGGGTTCCTGCATGAATTTTTCGCATATGAGAGAAATGATAGGGAAATGGGATGAATTAATACTCAATAATTCTTCAAAAAATATTTAGGTTTAGCATTGGAGGATTTTGCATATAAATATTAAAAAATATAAACTTAGGATTTCTCAAATAAAAAAGAAAAATCAACTCAAAAATTATATAAATCAGACTATACTTTCAAAAAAATACCATCATTAGCTCTATAATTTCAAAACTCACAATTAGCACACTAAATAAATAACTAGTTGGGGTGGGCGCCACACACAACCCCATTGCGGGGTCTGCCCCTGCTTGTAGAATCCTTGACAATTAGATCTGGTATTCCCAACTGTTTGAAATGGTTTCAAAACCATAACTCTAACAAACCCGCAATGTAGTACATTGAAGTAATTTGAATAGTTGGCTTAAATTGGTGAAAAATTGTTGCACCTAGTCAAAATAACCAATAGTTGCTTTTAGTAAGTGTACAGAGACATCATAGAACAGACAAAGAGCTTTATGGGAACGCCAATTTCAAACATGATAATTAATGCTGGGTTAAGATGCAATCTAAATGAGCATGGTCTTATGACAAAGTAATTATAACCGCAAACTAACAAAAGGGTGGAAGTATTTGAAATCCTATATTACTCCACTAGTAATTACTCAAGCACGACGTAACGAAATCCTCCCTCTATCTCCGTTTCAACAATCTGAAAATTAAAATGAATCTGAACTGTCATTGTGCTTTCCTGTCCAAATCAATTAGAATGAATCTGAACCGTCCTTGTGTTTTCCCGCCCAAATTCAAATTAGGTTCTATCTTATTATTATAGATTTATTCCTTTAAAAAAATAAATAATTAACTCTATTTCCTTACATTTTCATTTTGAATAGGATTGCAATCCTATTTCTTTCCTTGACTTCTCGATCCTACAAGCACACTCTTCTTAGTTTTGCATTCAACATTAAGAGTTTAAGACATTCATCGAACTCAATATATAAGACTAGTTTCCTTTAGTGAATGTATATAAGAAATTATACAAAGTCATTTTAACTTGCACGAAGCTTTTGGGGCATGCCATTTGCAGAAAGTATTACTGATCTTTCGTCCAAGACTGCAACCTCACTTCTCCCAGCTTTATCAATCTGCATGAGGACCAAATTGATAATTTCCAAAAAAAGGATAGACCAACTTTTCTGGGGTTTTACCCTTTTGGAATGCAAAGCAACAATCCTCTTCCAAATACCCTTTCCCCATAGTTGAAGTGGCTTTAGAGTTTTAAAAATTAATTAATTAAAAAAATATTGTATATGAAATATATTTAACAAATATGGTAATAAATCCAAAGCTAGAAAACCAACAGAGCTAAAAATTACTAACATTCTTGCACAGATATGAACAGAGGCTTACAAAGACATATATGTATATAATTAATACAAATTTAACTAGGAAATCGGAAAATAAAGTGTATACATAGAGAGATCTAGAGTCATACAATTGGATTTGGGGATTGGGATTCCAATTTCTGCATTTTATTTTTCCGCTTCTTCTGGTTTCTTTTCCTGCTTTTCTTGTTTATCGTGGCCTCAAAAGCAAACATAGCAGCCAGTTGAGGGAACGCACTCAAATCCGCAAGCATTTTATACTCTTCCGCTTTACTCCGGTACACATAATTATTACACCCGACTCCATCAGATCTAGCAATATCACCATTATTCTTTTCTTCTTCTTTATTTCGGGCATTTTGATCGCTCAATTGTGCAGCGATTTTGCACCTCCGACCATTTTTCTCGGATTCTTCTTCATCACTGCTGTTTATTGTAATCACAAACTTCGAGGCCGTCATGGCTGCTTGTGCCGCCCAACTGGTTGAGCCTGAGTTTGATATGGAAGTAAACAAATATTACTCCTACATAACTGTCATTTTTTGGGGTAAAGATAAATGTCATTTTTTTGGGGGGTAAAGATAACTGTCGGCATATTCCCCAAAATTTGACCAATTTGTTTAGAAAAGAATGGGTCATTCATTCCGTGAGTTTATTTTAATTAAAAATTATTTTAATAACTAAATCGATCACATTTTAATTTTTTGTTTTATAATATTTATTATTATATTAAATAAATTTATAATAATTTTAAATTTTTAAAAAGAAAATAATAAAAACTTTCTTTTTTTATTGTGAGATTTTCTTTTGATTGTGAGACTTTGTATTTTGAAACATAAAGATTTATTAGTATTATAACTAAAAGATTTTGAATATTAGCTATGTAATTTATTTGTACTCGTAGTTATATTTTCCAAATTACAATCAATTTTTTTATTAAAAAAAATTAAGGAAAGGTTAAATAGACTTTTTACTTTATTCACATTGTTTTGTTTACATAAAATTTACACTTTAAATAATATTATTGGTGAATGTTAACGCCAGTTTAACGTATGCGTCCAATCACGTAATCCACGCCATTAGAACACCGCATAAAGAATATGATCACACAAAGCTGACGGCTTGTCTTGCCACGGGGGCGACTCCGGTGTGAGAATGAGTCCAGCCGCTCTGAGGTTTAACAATGGAGGATAAGTATTTAGTGCTCAAAAGTAGGTATTACCTCATAATAATAACCCAGGCCTTAGATTCATAGTGCTCACCACCTAAGAATCCTTCTCCCAGTCGGATTAGGACTCCTAGTGTATGGTAGTTACCATAACTTGGGTCCAGCACAATCTCCTCAAAAGGTGCAAGTAGAATCCAATCTCATCACCACCTTTGGAGTTACCTTATATGATATGAATAAGTGCGGACTCGCACGCAGGAGAGCCCAATGCGAGCCCAAATGGTCCTATAACCTAATCTGGCTTGGCCAAAGGACTCGAAGACCCGACCCCAACATCACAAGACTGGTTCACTCCGCCCGGAGGGCTCGGGATCTTGAATTCAACACCTCCAACATCTTCACGGGCTTCTTTACCCATCTGGCCTCTCAAGCTCTTCGATATTAAGCCTTCTACCAAATGAGGTTCGATAAAAACGCCTCCGAACATTTGCCCCCGATCTCTAATTATAACATATTTATAATTAGAGACTTGGAAGGTCAGGAGCTCGAAAAGTCACGACAGCTAATGATGAGCTGTCTGGGGAAGTCCAACGGTTCGTTATAGATATTTGCAGAATTGCACGCCTTTTCACGCCCGATCCCACCTTAAGCATTTAATAGCCGCCCTGGGATTCCGTGTCGTACCCCTTATAAAAACCCCTCTTCCCACCTCATTATCACCTTTACTGACTCTTACTCCCAAACTCTCTATTTTCATTTTTTTCGGCAAGGCGATTTCCGGCGAGCTCATTTCTTCCCCAAACTCCACGAACTCCCACTACTTTGCAGATATTTGAGTTCTATTCTTGATCATCTGTTCTTCGAAACTTCTTATTTGCATCACATTCTTTTTAAATGACCGATTCCCGCACTATTCCGGCCACTGAGCCTATCACCGCTTCCTCCACCGTCACCACCGGCGACCTTCTAGAGGTCGTACTGTCGGATGCCCCTGTTGACACCACTCCTTCGACCCTGCCTAGTCCGATAGACGCCGAGGCTAGGATTCGAAATTCATACTACTCCTCAGAGGAGTTTTCTCACCTTCATACTCCTTCCACCATCACCCCCTCCCAGATTTCTGACATCCGGTCCCTTTTTAAGATCCCTGAAGAATACCAGCTTCGAGTACCAATGCCCGATGAGAAGATGTTTTGGCGCCCCGAGGCGAGTGGGTGGCCCGTCCCATGCGACGCGAAGCACGGGTTCTTCCCCCACTTCACGATTTCATTTCTTCTTTCTTGAGCTTCGTGGAGTCGGGTTCGCGTGGCTCGTCTTAACGCTGATACATCCACTTAGTCTCTTTCATAGCCGTCTGCGCCAAGGTGGGCCCTCACTCCGGCCTCGATCTATTCTTTGCCTGCTCACTGTTAGTGGTTCGAAAGAGCTTGGGTCTTCTGAACTCAACAAACACCCCTAACCGCACCATCCCGATCAAGACCCTTCAAGCAACAAGGGGGTGGCATGAAAGATGGTTTTGCCAAGGAACCGACCTCCACTCCTTCCTCCTGGGCCCATCCAAATGACCAGCGCCAAGATTTCAAGTTCCCGAAGGGCCGGGCCGATGCTTTCAAGACGTTCTACAAGCAATGGCAAAAGACCCAATGGAACCTGGGGCTTCTGATGAACGAAGCCTGGTTGTACAAACACGGCTGTGAGTATCCTTTTGTTTTTCTTTATTTTTCCTCCTATTTTCTGAAGCTTTCCATGCCTTAACCCATTTGTCCCCGTGCAGTGACCATTTTCAAGCCAGAAGGCGTTGTCGACGCCTTCATCCCCACCACCATCACCACCGGGTTCATCCGACCCCCAGTGACTGACGATGCTCTTGAGGAGGATACGGTCCCGATCAGCGAGCTGTCACTGGGGTCCACTTCGGGGCCCGAGCCCTTGACCACACAAAAAGCGAAGATGGCCATGGAGAAAATGGCTTCTTCAAGAAGTCCAAGACCTCCCAAGAGACCATCAAAGCGCTTACAAAAGTCGCCTCCACTTTCTGTGAAGCCGACTCTCCTGTCGCCCTCCGCCGGGATCGAGAGTGGCCGAGGATCGGAGGACACCAAGAGGTTCCTCTCAACCCCCTGGCAAAAAGACCTCGGTTGTTGGAGGGTTCCGATCACCGACGGAGAGATGGTGGTCCTCGGTCCGGGCCAGTGCCACCACTCCTTCCTCCGGCCAGTTCCTCCCAGGGATCACTGACTACTGTTGGCTCAAGAGCCGTCAGAGGTTTTCCTTTTACCCTTTTCGATCACTTCAAACTTCCCGGTGACGACGGCTTTTAAAGGGTATTCTTCCGATCGCTTCTTGGTGGCCTATGTTCGAGCTCGCACCTGTAATTCCTTTGTCAATTTGATTGTTTGCTATTTAACTTCGACTTTTACTTCTTGACTTGATGTATGTGTTCACTGCAGCTAACGCTATACTACTTGAAAGCCATCCTCCCCTCGCTTGAACTACAAAGAAAGAAGTTCAAATTGGAACGGAGGTGGAGCTAGCTGAGGTCGAGGTTCGGTCTGCAGTCCGACTCAAGCAGAAGAAGGGATTCTCATGCTTGAGACCCGACGCAGGCGCCCGAAAGCGAGGACCGGTCAAGAGTTGGAGCATAAGCATAGCACTCTTCTGGCAGAGATGGATCATCTGATCCAGGAGGTCAAAGATCGGGAGAATACACATTACGCACAAGTTCTCCAAGATGCACGACAAGATGATGTTCTTGATCAAGGAGAACAACACTTTAACCGCTACCGTCAATGCATTTCCCGAGAAGGTTGTCGAGGCCCGTCGCCAGCCATCGTTGAATACGAAGAATCGGCGCCTTGAATGATAAGGTCATAGCCCAATTCGGTGAAGGGTATGAGACTCTACGTCGGAGAAGGCTAGGTAAAGGCGATGGTTCTTGGGCTCGATATCTCCGCCCTCGACTCTTCCGATGACTTAATCTGTCAAAGATGATCCCCTACAACAGTAGATATTTAGGACTGCACGGGCCACCATATTTTATTTTATTTTTTTGTACTTTGCCTCAATCAGAAGCGTAACGGTTAGTAATGTAAAATTTTCTAAGTATAAATGAGATATACTCTTTGCCCATGGATGTTTGTTGTCAGTTTTACTCATGACTAATCTTGATCAGTTATGTCCACCCGAACCTTCTGATCGGATTGTCATTAGAGTTTATCCGATTTTGAAGGGTCAATGAGTTATACCTGAGACTTATCTCGATCGAAGGTTTCTTTCCGAACCTCTCGACGGGTAGTGCCCAGATCTGTACTTTAAGAATTTATTGAATTCTCGATCATTATCTTGTGGGACTTATCTCGATCAGTGGTGTCTTTCCGAACCTCTTGATCGGATAGTGCCCGAAGCATGTCTGTTCGAGTAGTAACGAAATATATGAATACGGATAAAAATAGAAATTGGAAATTTCATTTATATCATTTAAATTGGATCTTGCTTATATGGATAAAAGGAAGAATAACATAACTATTATCGGTAAAATTTTATAAGTCTTCCAAAGATGCCATGTATTTTTACCTCCGAATCATCCATTGCTCAGTTCCAGATATGTTCTCGGCTTCACGACTCCTACCACCTCATAAGGCCCCTCCCAGCTTAGGCATTAACTTGTTTGGTGTTCTGGGGTCAAGCCTCCGAAACTCGGAGGACTAGATCTCCTACCGCAAACCTCCTGAGCTTCACCTTTTTGGTTGTAGTGTCGTCTTTGTCTGCTGTCGATAGATAGATTACCAACCTCATTATAAATTAATCCCGGACTTCATCTAGCAGATCCAAATTCGTTCTCAGGCCTTCATCATTGTACAACTCTTTGTATTAGCTGACTCGAAGGGTGGGGGATCCGATCTCGACAAGAATGAGAGCGTCGGTCCCAAAAGCCAGTCTGAATGGAGAGTCTCCAGTTGTAGTCCTTGGAGTAGTTCGATACGCCCGAACAGTGAAGTCTAATTCGACTTTAATTCAAATGTGATTGTAAAGTTATTCAAAAGATAATTAAAATTATTCTTGGAGCAGAGGGCTGGTAAGTCTAAAGCATTAATTGAGCGAAGTGTAGATAGGTAATATTGATAGGTAATTTTGTACTTTCAAATGAATTAAGGTTATTTATGTTGCGTTGTATATGGATGGGATCCTTTTTTTTATTAAAAAACAATAATATTGATCCCCAGTCGACTGTAAACTAGCCTAATGTTTGAGTGAACGACGTAAAATTTGTGTCTTGTGTAATTTGTTTTTATTTTTTCCTCTTTGCTGTCATTTTCATTGTATTATTATTCTCTAACAAATAAGAGTATACATAAATGGTTATAAAATGCATCTACCATTATACATAAATAAAAATAAAATGAAGTTCATATATTTTAAAATATATAATAGTTGTAATTGTATTTTATATATCATTATTCTCTTGTAATTTGAAATAATTCATAATGTGACACCCTCAATTCAGATCCATAGCACTCAATTTGAGTTGTCAAGATACATACTACATGTGACGCCCCCAAAATAGGTATACAACACCCATTTTGAGTCGTCAAATACATGGTGCAGAAACAACTACAACTTTATTAATACAATTGTTGTGCAAAATACGATAACACATAAACTGTGAGTTTAAATACAATATTATCTTCTAGACAATATTCACACTCAAATAAGTCCTCATTATAATTATTGATACATTATTTTACAAAAATGGTGAGGACTACTAAAACGACTTTCTAGAACCATCACTCCATACCCCGACTAGAACTCGCTACATTCTCGCCTCCTGAGAAGAAAAATGGAACAAAAAAGAAAAGGGTGAGCTCAACTAGCCCAGTAAAGAACATTATGACTAAGATAATATAGAACAAATTATCGTTAGTCTTCAACGGGAAAAAATCTAATAGAATACAATAGACAACGAGTTTTAAATCAATATTCGCAGCGGAAACAATAATTTATAGAAGAGTTGCGTAGATAATAAAATCTACTATAATCTATGAATTTAAAAGTCCATCATCAATATTTTAAACCTGTAACATCAATCAATATTCATCTTAAATCAAATATTCATCTTTTCACTACAGGCCAAAGATATTCATCAGTTGGTCATGTTCATCTCAACACCTGTTCATCTTTGCACTACGGGCCAAAGATATTCATAAGAAAATCAACCATCTTTGCACTGGCCAAAGATATTCAAGAATATCATCATTTAGGACCGAGGATGATGAAAAATATTTTAAAGAAAACGAATCCAAAGAAACAAAAGAACAAATATTAAGGATTCGTACTTTTAAATAAATTAAGTTCAAAAATACTTCGTAAATAACCATAGTGGAGTAAAATTCAAGAATGATCAAAACATGGATACAATCAAAGCTAGTATCCATAATAGATATCTTGGATAAAAAATAAAAAATTAATTTTTTTTGTGAATAGTGTCGTATTCGTGAATAGTGTCATATACGTGAATAGTAACCCCGACACCAAAAGACAAGAATTTTACAAGAAAAATCTTACCAATATTCCGGCATAATGATATTAGAAGAAATAATATCATTTTAAAAAAAATAAACATCCCTTACCTCGAAAAAAGAAGATTTACATTTGGAATACCGGATATAGTCTTCAGGAAACTTTGCACCGAGATAAAGAACACTCAAGGTATCAAAATACTCAAAAGAATACTCTCGATAATATAGAGAGAAATCTTTAGTTTCTGGTGTGATTTTCAATTATAACCTAAGCACCCTATTTATAGGAAAATGCTTAGAACACCAAAGCAAAAAATTTAATAAAATATTAATATAATTATTTGAAATTCCTACGCCCACTTTGAAAAAACTCAACTCAAAGACATTTGCAATACTAGTGGGGCCCACCAACATAATAAAAACGTTTTTCTTAAAAAAATAATTAAAACTTCAAAAATCAATTATTCCGGAACTTCGGAACTTCAATAATTCATAATAAATAGCCTGTTATCAAAAAAATTCGAATCTTATGTCCATTCTATAGGAAATTCAATTCTCTACATCTTTGTAGTTTTAAGTTTTTCCAAATTCCAAACAGAAGTTGACCGAAATTCACAAACGGGCGATTTTACAGACTATAATCAAATTTCAGTCAAGAAATGGGCCCACAAACATGTTTAACATGTTTTTAACATTTATTGCAACAAAAATACTCTTCCTCCTCATTTATTCATATATCTCATATTCATTGTAAAAATATCACCATTATTATATTATTAAAATATAATAATATATTTAAATGAATTATTCTATCAGAAAAGATAAAATATCAATTTTCAACAATTGTCACACTAAAAATTTTCTCCATCTATATCCACATAAAATGAATATTTTCCTTATCATATAAATCAATAATTAATTATTCACAAATAATATTACAGAATCACAATATCGACAAACTGCACTGCCCTGTGAAAGAGGTGCTTTTTAATAAGGATTTCTCCTTACTGGCGCGCAATTAGGTAACCATACCTCTCCTTAGACAGAACTTTCTAAACATTGCCAATAATGTTATTTAATAATATTATTCAAATAATATGAATTATTGATCTGATAATGAAAAATACTTTGTAGTGACAATTATTGAAACAACAATAATATAAAATATCAACGTAGCAATTATCAATCAATAAAATAAAATATTGAATAAAGAATTACTATAACAATTATCGAGTAAGGCCTTCTTACGTAAGAATCAATTTGGTGCAATACTGCAATATACCGTGTTTTTAACCATCTCCATTCCAACAAGATTAATCTGTTAATAACTACGCCGTTATTTATAAACAACTTATACTTTTGTCGCTTTCTTCATCCAATCGCTTCCGTTATGGGGCCCACACAAGTCACATCGTCACGTCGCATAAATATTCCCCGACAAGAAGAATATTCCACGACCAAACGAATATTCCCCGACAACAATGAATATTTTATAACCACTTGCCTATTTAAAATATTTGCGCATTTTACCCATAACTAACCACATTAATCAAATCAACCCTTACTATTTCAAAATAATAAATAGAGGAAATTCAATTTCATTTATAATAAGTTGGGGTCTGACACTACAAATACAATTTTTTTATTTCTAACTATAATAATATTGTGCAAAATACGATAACACACACTGTTATTTGGTTCACCAAAATCAATCATTACAACGCCGTGAATATACGAACGATAACACAAATATTTTAAGTTCTTAGTACAATTATTGTGTTGTAAATAGTACAATAGTATTCACACCCAAATTAAGTCACACTATTTTATAACTTGATGAGAACAACCACTAACTCGAAACATTACTACATACACATGTTCTCTATGTTAGTTTTAGCTATACTCTTATTTCTATAAAGGAATTGTGAAAAAGGGCTAGCACAAATAATCTAGTAAAAAATATCATAATTAAGATAATAAATTATCAATAGTCATCAACAATAATAAATTAGATATCTATAACACATGGTATATAATATAAATTTTCAAAAAATAACTACAACAGAATGAACAATTCAATAAAAGAGTTTAAATATAACGGTTTAAGATTCAATAGGAAGATTCAGGTGAAATGATATTAGTTAAAGTAACAACTATTAAAGAAATTTTAATCATTTCAGGATTTTTCACCGTTTAATAATAAAGTTGCAGAAACCAATAATATTTTTTTACCGTATTAAGTTTAGATTTAGGAGTATGAAGGAAAATGATATCACTTATCTTAACACATGACTAGATGTTGTTTTCTATGAAGTTGATCAACCTAAACAATTATTGTACTCTAACTAAAACTTGAGGTAACCTTAGTACACTCCGAGAGATGTTATACTAAGAAATTTTAAGAGGGTGTAATGAATAATAAGCAATAAGTTATGAAAATACTTATGCTAATTAAACCCCCTATTTATGGTAAAACATCTTTCATATTTTGTCAATATATTATTTATCCATTATTATTATCTTCAATTTATTTATTCACAATGATTTACACATATTAATCCATTATCATTATTTATTCATAATGATTTACACATATTAATCCATTATCATTATCTTTAATTAGTAATTATAATGCTTAACACATATTCATTTATTATCATTATCTTTATTTTTAATTTATACCATTCATCAATTATTATTATATTATTTGTCTTCTGCATTATTGACTTAATGTATTAATATCACGGATATTATTATTATTCAAACAATGAGTTTGTATAACTATTTAATATGACTTTTAACTGCGTAAATATCCATTACTACCCTTGCTACGATAACAATTAATGGTTTAATAGTAAAAAATGTTGTAACAATTATTGTGACATCCCCAAATGCATGTATTTGTTATAGCGGGCTGGTGTTCATTAAATTATTATGAGTATAAATATTATAGACTCATAATACTAACAACCAAATCGTTTTCAAGAAATAGAGGGTATTTCATATAAACAGCGCGCAATCAAATAACTCATTTCCTCGACAGAACTCTCTAAATATTGTCAATAATGTTAATTGGTCTAATAATATCTTAACAAAAAATATGAGTTACTGTGTCGTGACAATTATTGATTTAATAATATGAAATACTGCGTAGTTTCTACTATAACAACTATATTGAGTTAAAATGCTATGCAATCGTTACTATGACAATTATTGAATTAATAATTATGAAATATTGTGCAATATTGTGTGTTATTCTTGTAGAGTCTTGTGTCTATCATTAACACCGCCAGTCTATCAGATGTATAGTATCATGCGTGTTCTACTTGAAAATAGTATGCACACAAGCTTATCATGTTTGATGATAAATCATATACTTTGTAACAATTTTATTCATTTATTAATAAAATAATTATTTAATTAAAGGTTTTTAATTTATCTACACGATGTTATTTTATAATATGTGATAAACTCATAGTATTGAGCAATGCTTTTAGAATCACGATGATGATCATGCTAATGAGATCTAAATTCTTAGATAACTCACAAACTAAAATTATTATCAATCATTGGATTATTAAAAAGGGGATTAGTGAATACAGATATATTGATACATATGTTGTTTGCTCATTGAATGAGGATGATTGATGTGAGATCCCGAATTTTATGAAATAAAAATATTCAATTTTCTTATAATTATTCTATTTAATAAATGGTTAAATTGATAAAAGGTTAAAGTTAAGGGTGATATGTGAAAAATTTTCAAAGTATGCAAGTTGTTATAAAATATTCGTTTGGTCGAGGAATATTCTTTTTGTTTGAATATCCATAGATGACACAATCATTGGTGGACCCAACAACTAAGTATTGTCGTAGTAGGAAAAAGACATAATTATCTTTTATAAAAATAATAATGAAAAGTGTTACCGCTTAAAACCTGCTGAACTACTCTAAGAGTAAAAGTAACAGAATACGCGTGGTTGCGTAAGTAAGAACACGATATTGATTATTGATATTTATGTAAGAAGTCACCAAGCTTATACTCAATTATTGCTACAAGAATTGCCAGATCATATCTCTCATATTATTGATTCAATTATTGTCACAGATCAACATGTTATATTATTAAATCAATAATTGAGACGACAAAGTTATTTATATTATTATTTGCAATATTGACAATGTCTGAAAGTTCTGTCAAGGAGAGGTTTGGTCACCTAATTTCGCGCTAATAAGGAGAAATCCTTATTAGAAAGCCCCCTTTTTTCTGGGAACGACCTGGTTGTTAAATATTATGAGTTATAATATTAATGATGAATAAGTTCGTGTTGATTAAAGATGAAATTGATAGTTCCATTGTGTTGGGCTTATTAGTGTTAATAGAAATCGACATCTATTCCGATGATAATTGATGTCTAGGGGTTATATTGATAAATCGGGTAATTAATCGGATAAATGAGCAATTAATTGCTACTAATTCACATGCTTATATAACTATTTTTTCACATGTGTGTACTATTGAGTCACATTCACTTACTATTAGGGGAGTTGGTGCAAGATTGATAATACTTGCATGACTAAGTCAAAAATGAAGGTATAAATGGAGGTACTATACTGTAACACTACAAGAAAAATGCCTAACAACGACCAATACTATTAACGACCGCATGTCCGGTCGCTGATATTACTAGTAGCGACCGATACCTGTGACCACACCTTAATCTAGTAGCTAATTAATATCAGCGACCGCGTGCAGTCGCTGAGAGGTCGCTAACACAAATTTCCCTCGTAAAATTTGGCACGAAATATTGGCGCCAATGGTATGTGCGACCAATTAATATTAACGACTGCATGCGGTCACTGATAAATCCATGTCATTAAAAATTAATGATCGCACGCGATTATTAATCAAACTTAATTTACCCGGTCATTTTCGCATACGTAAACGAAACGAAAAAAAAAAAGGGAGATCGAATAGAGAGAGAGGGAGAAAGGGAGAAAAGAAAAAGGAGAAGACGACGACGCGCACGCATACACGCCACCACCGCCATGCTTGCCACGCTTATCATTTCATTCACCATAGGTAACCTAACTATGAAAGCACTATCTTATATTGCTCTTGAATTTCCGTGCAATAGTTTGGGGCAAAGCTAGTTCATACAATAAATTATCTTATATTACTTCTTTGAATTTTTGTTTTAAGAGTTAATTTAGAATTGAGATTTGAACGAATGGAAATGAATTTGGGATTATTGAATTTGGGATTACTGAAATTTATAGCTTCTAATTGAAATTGGGAATATACTGAAATTTTTGCAAAGAGTTTTATGAGATTACTGAAATTTTTAGGTTAAATTATTTTTTGGGTTAATATGTGTTTTATATACTGAATATGTGTTTTAATATGTGTTGAAATTGGGAAAACAAGATCAACAAAACTACTATGCAATTATGTTCATCTACTTCTCACCATAGTGTGGGTTTCACAAAAAGAAAAAAACATAATAAGCCATACTCATGCTAATTGATGTTAATTATAAAATTCATTTATAATGTATGTTTGTTAAAACTAAAATTCATGTATAATTGTATATTAGTAATGTTTTGATTGATATTATATTGGTAATGTATATGGGTTTGAATTTTTTACTGCTTTAATTTGCATTCAATCGTTATTGTTTTGGTCTTATTGTATTGGAAATTTGTATATTTCTTTTGGTTTGTGTCTTGGGTGCCTAGAAATGTCCATATATGCATGCCGTCGTGCATGTGGCTAGTCCATATTGTAGGGGAGACTCTGGCGAATTTTTTTTAAGTATTATAAGTATAAGTTTGAAAACATTCATAAGTATTATAAGTATAAGTTTGTAGTTGAATTTTTTTTACCTTTTTTATTGTGAACAGTTTTAGGTTTAAAATATATAATAGCTTTTGGTTATAGGAAAGCTACGCCCATTATTGAAATAAAATGAGAAATTGAATTGTTTGAATATGCGGGTAGCTTAATTTTAGTAATTCTTAGTAAATTGGGTTATGTTTATATAGAGAGCCTGGGTGTTGCTTATCAAATATATTGGATATAAATATATTGGTGATCCACTAGAGCCTATTAAGGGGCTGTTTGAGCTGATGGGATAGGATTGGGGCCGTGAGGCCACACTAGGCCACGCCAAGCTTAGCCAAGCCTCACGGGGCCAAGCCAAGCTTGGTTGTTAGCATGGTAAGCTATTAAGGGGTTGTTAAGAGACTGTTAATCATTCGTTCGTTAATCATTCGTTAACATCAAGTATGCTTAAATGTTAATCATATGCTTACAAGTATACTCAAGACATATGATTACAAGTATATATGCTCTCAAGTCATATGCTTACAAGTATGCTTAAATGTTAATCATATGCTTACAAGTATGCTCAAGTCATATGGTTACAAGTATGCTTAAGTCATATGCTTAGAAGTATGCTTAAATGTTAATCATATGCATGCTTACAAGTATGCTTTCCAAGTCATATGGTTACAAGTATGCTCAAGTCATATGTTAACATTTATAATGTTGTCTCGTAGTAGGTACCATGGAATCATGGACCTCTATTCGCATCAGAAGTTGGATGGCACAACGAAAAGTCAAGTGCCCGATAGGTCTTCTGAATTTGAATTTAGAGTTGGTTGCCAAGTGTTTTTAGAGTATGCGATAGTCACCCTAAATGTATGAATGGTAAAATCGCAGACACGATGTCCATGTTTGAAATATAAGATTGTAAATTATATGGATGAGACATGGTAAACTATCATTTACTTGTTTTTGGGTTCATGAGAAATTACGAAAGAATCTTTGGTGGGCACATGGGCGCAGAAGAGATGGTGGCATCACACAAGTACACAATTCGGGCAAAGAGTACTCATCATATGAATGAAATGGTTCATTATATTGCGGGGCGATTTTTGATTGGGAACAAGGCAGAGAAGAACCTATGAATTCGATGCCAAAGACTTTTTAAGATGTTAGGCGAGGGTAATGAGCCATTGTGGCATGGTTACACCAAACACACTACATTGTCTGCGAGTGGCGACATTACTTAACATCAAGGCCGATCACAACATGAGCCATGAGTGTTTTGAGTCTCTCTCAAGGCCATTAAGAGTATGTTGCTCGACGGTGAGAAATTACCCGATAACTATTACTTTTGTAAGAAAATGGTGAAGAAGTTGGGTCTTGGATACCAAAAGATCGATGCATGTCCCAACGATTGCATGTTATTTTATAAGGAAAATGAATGTATGACAAGGTGCACGCTTTTGCGATCATGATCGGTTTAGGCCTAATAAAGAGGGTGTGACTACAAAAAATCAAGTATACCGCTTAAGATTCTAAGGTATTTTCCAATAACACATCGACTAAAAAGATTGTACATGTCTTCAAGAACAAATTTGAACATATGAGTTGGCATGCGAAATCTCCAAATAAAGATGGAGAACTAAATCATCCCGCAGATGGGCGGGGCTTGAAAGATTTCAACTTAGCATCCTGGATTTGCATTGGAACCTAGAAATGTGAGGCTTGGATTGTCCACCGATGGTTTTAATCCGCTTGGCCCACCATCCATTCCGCACTCATGTTGGCTCGTGATTGTTATTCCGCATAACTTGCCTCTCCTCGGATGTGTATGAAACATCCATACTTGTTTCTTTCACTCGTGGTTCCCCGGTCCCAAGAGTCCCGGAAAGAACTTAGATGTTTACTTGAGACCTCTTATAGACGAGTTAAATGTATTATGGGAGGATGGAGTACAGACTGGGATGTTGCAACGAAAATAAATTTCAACCTTAGGGCAGCGGTTATGTGGACTATAAGTGACTTCCCAAAACATGGTATGTTAGTGGATGGAGTACATATGGGAAGTTGTCTTGTCCAGTATTGTATGGAGCATACAAAGTCATTTAATCTATCAAAAGGTCGAAAGCCTTGTTGGTTTGATCATTATCGCTTGCTCTACCGGTAGATCACCCGCTTTGAAGAAATAGAGAACACTTCAGAAATGGAAAGTAGACAATGATATGCCTACACCGCGATTGTTTGAATGTAGATGCGAGATCGTGTGATGAGATTCTTTGGTTATCCCAGGTTGGTAAGGTTGATGCCACAAACATAATCAATGGGTTTGGCGAATCTCATAATTGGGTTCAAGAAGCATCTTTTGGGAACCGCCTTTATTGGTCTATAAATTTGATTCGGCTATAATCTAGATGTGATGCATATTGAGAAGAATGTGTTTGACAATGTGTTTAACAACGTGTGATGAATGTTACGGGAAGACAAAAGATAATGATAAGGCACGTTGGACATGAAAGATATTTGTAAGTCGTCCCGGATTTGAACTTTATGAATCTCCTAATGGTAAGATTGTTAAACCGCATGCAAGGTACACATTGTCCAAAAAGCAAGTTGAAGATGTGTGCACATGGGTTAAGTCTCCAAAACTACCAGATGGATATCGTCCAATCATTGCAAGGTGTGTATACGGGTGGGAAATTGCAAGGGATGAAGAGTCATGACCGCATGTGTTCATGGAGAGACTCATGCCTATAGCATTTCGGATCTCGCTTGATAAACCAATATGGGATGCTTTGATGGATCTTAGTCGCTTTCTTCAAAGACTTATGTTCAAAATCATTAAATGAGAAGGACATGTATGTACTTGAGAAGAACATCATAGATCACGTGTAAACCGGAAAAATATTCCCACCTAGTTTTTTTTTTGACTCCATGGAGCATTTGCAAATCCATCTTCCCTATGAAGCTCGTGTTGGGGTCCAGCCTCAATATAGATGGATGTACCTTTTTCCGAGAGGTGATGGGAAACCTTAAGAGGAAGGTGAAGAATAGAGCTTATGTCAGGGGTCAATATGTGAGGCATACAGTTTCAATGAGATATCTACGTTTGTCTCGCATATTTTTTCCTCGACGAAGTCTTGACAAAAGGCCAATCGAGTATCGACACGTGATGATGGGGACATGTTGAACTAAATGGTCGGCTCTCTATATTTGGTCTATCATCGGCCACGCTTATGGAAAGTGGAAGCGATATTCCTCTCTCGAGCAAGAATTATCATGCTTATATACTTACATTCTTCTTAATCATGCAGAGAGATTGATTTAATTTGTGAGGTACACATGTAAACTTGATAATTTATCTTTTAAGTTGAAAATTTATTCCAATATGTTAATGTTTATAACATGGTATAGATTGTGCGGTGATTTAGTTAAAAGTGAAGCATCCCCAGCATAACGATAAAGATATTCAAATCAATCGGGATAAAAATTTTGCACTTTGGCTAAAGGACAAAGTAAGTTCAATTTTTAAGACGTAGTATATATATATATATATATATATATATATATATATATATACACTCCAAAGTTAACTATGACTTCATTTAATAAGATGAAGTTTTTGTAGGCTTGAATCGAGGGATCAACGATTCCGCTTAATGTACAAGTCCTAGCTATGGGACCGAGCATAGGACCAAGTCACCGCAATAGTTACAAAATAAATGGTTGTGAATTTCACACAAAGGCATATGGGCGCCAGTAAAAGAACAACGAACTCGGAGTGTGTGTCCAATGAGATTGTTACAATTTGTTTGGTCGTGCCTTTTATGGGGAGTTAGAGGAAATCGTAGAGTTGTCGTATGCGGCACGTGACGGGGTCATATTCACTTGTTCAAGTGCATTGGTTTGATTCGTAAAAAAGGGATACGTGTTGATGCACATGGAATCGCCGATATTAACCTCCATAGGTCTCCGATACTCCAACGAACCGCTTTGTTTTACCAACTCAAACAAAGACAAGTATACTACACTCTTAGTCCTCATTAGAAAAGGGATGACCGCACTACAAATTGGCAAGTTATAATTCATACTCCCGCCGTAGTCGTGTAGAATTAGTTGATGGGGAGATTTACCAAGAGCAGATGCTTCATAGTTAAACTATAATAAATGTGAAGGACGACAATAAAGTAATCCAATTAGATGGTGGAGATGAACCACATGAATTAGATCCCCGAGTCAATACTTGTGTCGATGACATCGATCTTCGAGGAGGAAGAGTTATTGACTAAATCTGACACTGAATCTGAAGCAGATGATGGTTATAAATCTGCAACACATATACAAGATGATTCTGAATCAGACATTGACACTCGGGTGTACCCGATGGCGAAAAGGCTAAAGGGACACATCTGAAGCGGTAGTATTTCACAAATTCTGACATATCAACGCCAGGTGCGATTTACAAGTTTTAATATGTTTATAATCATGAATGGTAGAAAATATATCACATTTTTACTTAGTAATATTATGCTATTTTTTTTGTATAGAGTCTCGAGTCTCAAGGTCACCCTATCCATTGGTCGGATGTGCACGTACCACCCGTGATGGTTTGCTTCGAGGCTATCCAGATAATGCAGTAATAAATTTTAACAACTTGATCTTGTTTATCAATGCTTATAGAATTAATTTATTTTAACTATTTAATTGTTAACATGATGACAGGACACTTATAAGCGTTTATTGAATGAGCGCTATCCTAAAGGCACTTCACGTCCGTCTATCGATCAAGAGTTGTGGGAGAGGGCGTCTGTTGTGAAGAAGAACTACATTAAAGGACAAGGACAATGACGACGCCCATCCTTCAAAGTGACTCAGTCGCTTTCTTCTACCTGGGTCTACAGTCATCGAGCCATCCAAATTGCTCATACTTCAATCGACCGTGAGAGTTATATGTCGAGATCGCGATCTTCCGAAGATACTGGGCGGACATCTAGGGGCTCTAAGTGCTTTGAGGAGTTAGTTTGAAGCAATAACAACAACAACAAAAAGATCACAACATGGGGATGACGACGAGGTATAAAATCAATTTGTTGTATATATTGTCGTAATATACCAATTATTAACATATAGTATATTTTTAACTTGTTTTATTATTTTGTTAATTATAGGTGATCAAGGAGGCGGTGATGCTTGATGCACTGCTTTAGATTAGTTTTGTAGTTATAGTATAAGCTTGTATTGTATATTCATTCTTTGGATGTTTGTATGTTACTTAAACAAGTTTTGAAATGTTATTATATTTATTCAAATCATATTGGTTTTTAAAGGTTTATATACTAGTTTGGTGTATGTGTTGGTGGACGATGGATGTTTATATTGTTGTGTATGCTGTTGTTGGGTATGTGTGTTGGGATAAAGCAGGTACAAAACAGGTACAGGTTTTTGGGAATTCTCAGAAAAGAAGAAAATTTGTTTTTTATTTTTTTCCATATCAATGACGCGACGCGGTCATTGAAAGTTATTAATGACGGCTAAATATTTGTAGGTATCGGCACCGCGTCGCGGCCGATACCTCGATCACGCCACGCGTGAACCATGTCACCAATGACCGATTTGTCATTTGATTATTCATATCATATCCACATGTGTATGTGTTTTCTTAATAGTGGTCGCCGATGTGCATCCCAAATGACCGAATTTATGGCTGACGATTATCAATGACCGTGACGCGGTCATTGATATAAATATCTATGACCGTCGGTGATCACCGATAAACCTTTTTCTTGTAGTGTAATTCGTATTTTAACATGATTATAGCTATTAATTCACAAGATTGAACTATTGAATCACATTATTTACTATTAGGGGAGGTGGTGCAAGTTTGATAATACTTGCAGGACTAAATTAAAAATGAAGAAAAAGTTGGAGGTATTGTACTGTAATATTTCGAGCCCCAAAAAGTACAATTATCGAAACTATATTTTTCTATAAATAGAAGCTCATTTGTGAGACCCCAAATTTTATGAATAAAGATTTAAATTTCTCAAAATATTTTTTTTATTATGGTGTGGATTTAATATAATGTTATAGTTGTGGTTAATATTTATAATTTTTGCAAAGTATGCAAGTTATTATATAATATTCGATTGGTTGAAAAATATTCTTTTTGTCGGGGAATATCCGTACGACGGTACAATCATTGGTGGACCTCACAACGGAAATATTGTCGGATTGAGAAAACGACAAAAATATTTTATTGAAAATAACGGCGAAAGTTTTACTGATTAATACTATTGAACTACTTTTAGTAGTAAAAGTATGCGATGCTGGCGTGGTTGCATAGTAGCACACTGTATTGATTATTGATGCTTACGTGAGAAGTTACTCAACAGTGTTCAATTATTGCTACAGAATTCTTTGCGATAAGATCTCACGTTATTTGATTCAATTATTGTCAATATATTATATATTATTAAATCAATAATTGAGACGACGAAGTTATTAACATTATTATTTGCAATATTAACGATGTCTAGAAGTTCTGCCAAGGAGAGGTTTGGTCACCTAATCAGACGCCAATAGGGAGAAATCCTTATTGAAAACCCCTCTTTCGGTAAACGACACAGTCGATTAATAATGTGAGTTATAATAATGATGATGAAGTTTTGTTTTATTAGTATTATTAATGTAATAAAATGTAAAAGCTTTTTATATAAAACATAATACTTTTATAAAGTTATTCGCTTTTATTAGACTATAAATAGAATTTATTATATTCTATTATGCATAGTGTTTTCAGATAGTAAAATATTTTTATATAAAATGTAATACTTTTATAAAGTTATTTATTTTATTAGACAATAATTAGAATATATTATATTTTATTATGCATAGTGTTTGCATAAAGGCTCGTGCATAGTATTTGCAGATAGTAAAAATCTTTTATATAAAAATGAATACTTTTATAAAGTTATTTATTTTATTAGATTATAAATAGAATATATTATATTTTATTTAAAAGATTTTGTTTTATTAGAATATTTTATTGTAAACCAATCCTGACCATTCCGCTTAAAAGTAAATCAATCTGGACCGTTCATGGATTAGTTCTTATTCACCCATTCTCCTATAAATAGAAGCTCATTCCTTCATTATTTCTTACTTAATTCACCAAACTCTAGAGAGATAAATTATAGAGAGAAAATTATAGGGAGAAGCTATAGAGAGAAAATCTATAGAGAGAAAGAAGAAAAAAATCTCTTACCTCACTATTTCAAGATCCAATTTTTTTCTAAGGTAAGGGATATTATTTGTTGTCTTAGTAAGAGGTATTATTTCTTTTCAGATTTATGAAGAGAACTTACATTATTTCATTCTTTATTATTTTGTTGAATAACTCGTATACGGGGACTACCCTATACTTGGTGAAATTCTTCATTATTCCATTTCTTATTATTTTGTTGGAATAACTCGTATATATAAGCAATCGTATATACGGTGAAATTCTTCTATTATTTCATTCTTTATTATTCTCGCTTTAATATCCCGTGCGTGCGTTTCTGTTTATGACACAGTTCCATTATTTATCATTCTCATTGGAATAACCTCGTGCATGCGCTCTTATCGCATGCGTGGTGAATTTCATTGTTATTCCATTATTTATTATTACTGTTGGAATAACTCGTGCATAAGGCCTATCGCATGCATGGTGAATTCTCATTGTTATTCCATTCTTTATTATTCTCGCCGAATATCACATCCTCATGCGTTACGCGTGACTGATTTCATTCTTTATTATTATTCTTTGGGAATAACACATGCATGCATACCTATCGCACGCATGGTGAATCCTTCTATTATTCCATTCGTTATTATTCTGTTGGAATAACCTGTATATGTGGATTACCACATGCATGGTGAATAATCCTTTATATTCATTTCTTATTAAATTGTGAAAATGATCGGTTTACGTGGATTATGATGAAAGTCATAATAAAAGCATTGGACTGATGAAAATCATGGGAATATGTAGTATTAGTAAGTGTTATGATGAGTTATGTTGGTTATTATGTGAAAACATGAAATTTTCTTAGAAATCACAAAGAGTTGAAAATCAGATTTTGGTGAAAATGGAACATGAAATTTAATTGACCATATCTCCTATTATATTTTGAATTTTTGAGTGTGGTCAAGTCCTAGAGTTAGATCTATGAGTTTTCTAACTTATCCAAGTGGAATCACTGGAAAAGGTGTTGTAAATTTTCGTGTGGACTAATTTTAGCAAAGGAGGCAAAAATTGAAAATACCAAAAAGGCTACTGCCAAAATTTTGTAAGGGTTGTTTCGGCCACTTAATTTGTGAGAAAAATTACGGCCTTTTGGGACATGGAAATATATGGTATAAAGTACCTCCTGTCCAAAAATGAGCTCATTCCGACTTAAAATAAGCAAGTTATGACCATTTCAATATTTAGGTTTTTTTGTCGAAAAACGCTATTACTGGAGTTCTATAACTTCGATGACCATGAAATTTAAACTGGAAGATCACGTTAACATGTATAACATCCTGCCAAGATTTGGAAATTTCTGGAGTTAAACGTGAGGTAGCTAATTTTTTAAGGAATTAATTAGAAATTGATTTTTGAAAAATAGTAAATAAATTTCAAAAATTCCGAGAAAAATATATGTTCAATATGGGACTATATTCTGTTAAATCCCAGAAAAGAAATATTTTTGGGACTGATTTGGTATTTTTCATGAAAATGAACTAGTTATGAGTAAATGAATTAAATATGTTATGTGAAGTAACAAAATTGGTAAATAGGATTTTATGGCTTGGGAATCCTATATAGGGTATATGCAGATTTTTGATAAGGGATTTGATCATTTGTGATGAAATCTTATGAGTATGACACTTTTGAATGATTAAATGCATTATTTGGTAAAGTGTAAACAATTGAAATAAATTGTTTATAAGTTTAAGAAGTGATTAAAATATTATTATAATATTAATAATATTAGATTATGAGTTTATTAAGTGATTGATAATATTTGGATAAATTGAAAGTCTTTAAATACTTATGCTTATTTTTGTTTGATTAATGCTTATATCATTGTCATCATTCTCATGTTTATATTGTGATAAAAGTCATCTTTGACTTATGTGCATAGATGGACTTGGTGTGATTATGACCAGGAATTATTTGGTATAGTCATGACCGTAATGTGATGAATGATGTGGTAAAAATCCTCAGTGGCCTGTAGTGCATTGATGGACAGTTTTTGGTATGATTATGACCAGGGATTATACGGTATAATCATGACCATTGATGATTTAATGAATATCCTTGGCCGTGGTACATGGATGATTAGATGATGTGGTTTATTTATTAAGCTGAGTCTCAGCGATAAAAATTGATGAAAGTATTTTAAATCATAGAAGATAGTAGATTTTATTCTCTACTTGACTCTTCTAATAGATTGCTTGTTCCGCTACAGTTAAACTTGATGTCTATTGTATTTTATCAGTTTAACATTGTTGAAGACTAATGATAATTTATTCTGCATTATCTTAGTCATAATATTTCTTACTGGACTAGTTGAGCTCACCCTTTCTTTCACTGATCTCTTCAGGAAATGAGAACGTAGCCGGGACTAGTCGAAAAACGGAGTGATGGTCCAAGATGGTGTATTAGTAGTCCCCACTATTCTGTAAAATAGTGTGATAATAAATGTAATGAGGACTCTATATGAGAGTGGATATTGTCTAGAAGGCAATATTCCTGTTTAAACTCTCTGTTATATTTTGTAGTATTTTACACGACAGTTGTATAATTAAGTTTTTATTTGTATTTTGTACCATGTATTTGGCGACTCAAGATGGGTGATGTATACCTATTTTGGGGGCATCACAATTGGTATCAAAGTTTAGGGGTATGATCCCTGGCTGAGATGTGAGACAAGAACTAGGAGAGGAGAGACGGGGAATTCCTTCGCTAGTATGACCTACCTAAGTTTATTTGGTATTTAATTGGTCGGTCGGAGTATAGGGATAATATGTGATATGTTAATTAACCCTTATTTTGTGACATGTTTTTGAAATGGCATCCGAAAATGTTGAGATCGTGAATGAAGCACATGAGACTGCTGAGTCACCAACGATCAATATCCGGGATAACGAAAGCAACAACACGATAATAATCGTATCGTGGGCAACGACCATCTAACAATGATAACCATCGTGGGGGCAATTATCATGCCAAGAATGGTAACCACTTCGGTGGTAATCATGGCCAAGATAATAGAAGTGGAAATTTCAAGAAGAGAAGGTCATTTAGCCCGATTTCGTTGTGCACCAAAGTCAAGTCCAGCTGGGACTGTGGCACCAAAGGCGGATACGGACAAAACAAAATAGGTGGTTTTAGGAAGAGCGTTTTTTGTGACTTCTCAAAAAGAGAGTAACCCGAACGAAGTTAGCACGGGTTAGTTAATTATAAATTCATACGAAGTTTATACCTTATTAGATACCAGTTCTACCCATTTTTTTATCTCTCTTACTTGCGCTCAACGTTTAAATTTAACTCTAGAGAAGTTAGACTTTGACTTATTGGTTAAAACTCTGTTAGGAAAAACCTTCATTACATGTGTTATCCAAGTCTTGGATGAGAGTCACCGTTTTGAATGATATTTCTATTGTTATTAAATTTCCTGAAGTATTCTTCAAGACTTCTTAGCCTACCCCCAGAGCGTGAAATTGAATTTTGTATTGACCCATGTACAAAACCCATTTCTTCAACCCTTAAATATTTCTTCAACCAAAACGAACGTATAATGTGCCAAAGACGTTGGCTCGAGCTGTTGAAGATTACGATTATACCATTCAATATCATTGTGGAAGAGAGAACGTGGTAGCTAACGCATTGAGTAGAAGATCGTATGCGTTTACGAGTGCGATGTTGTTAACACAAAAACCCATTTCGTATAACTTACAAATGATGAAGATAGAGTTCAAAACTCTAGGGACCCACGTGGTGATATCAAATATACTAGTAGAATCGACTCTAATCGATAAAGATAAAGGCTGTTCAAACTACGCACCCGAAGCTGATGAATGTGAAGAAGAAGGTTCAAGAGGGCGTTATTCTAGAATCAAGAATCGACTAAGAGAGGAAATCTCAACCCTCGATTTTATTGGCCCATTTGAAATCCTTGATCGAGTAGAAACTGTGGCCTATAGACTCGTTTTACCGCAAAGTATGTCGCGTGTTCATAACGTTTTTCACGTATTGATGTTACGAAAATATGTGGATGACCCGAACCACGTTATTAAATTAGAACTAGACGATCTAGCAGAAGATTTAACGTATGAGGAGATACATGTTAAAATCTTGGAGAAGAAGGATCGTATTCAACACTAAAAGGTTATACCTCAAGAGTTAGAATCTAAAATGAAGTCAAGGTATCCTTATATGTTCGGCATACCAGGTACGTACGTAAATTTTGAGGGTGAAATTATATAAGGAGGGGAGATTGTGAGACCCCAAATTTTATGAATAAAGATTTAAATTTCTCGAAATATTTTTTTTTATTATGGTGTGGATTTAATATAATGTTATAGTTGTGGTTAATATTTATAAATTTTTGCAAAGTATGTAAGTTGTTATATAATATTCGATTGGTCGGGAAATATTCTTTTTGTCGGGGAATATCCGTACGACGGTATAATAATTGGAGGACCCCACAACGGAAATATTGTCGAATTGAGAAAACGACAAAAATATTTTATTAAAAATAACGGCGAAGTTTTACTGTTAATCTTGTTGAACTACTCTTTAGTAGTAAAGTCACGATGTCTACGCGTGGTTGCATAGTAGCGCACGGTATTTGATTATTGATGCTTACGTGAGAAGTCACTTAGTTGTGTTCAATTATTACTACAATGATAATTCTTTGATAAGTATCTCACGTTATTTGATTCAATTATTATCAATATTTTATATATTATTAAATCAATAATTGAGATGAAGAAGTTATTAACATTATTATTTACAATATTAACGATGTCTAGAAGTTCTGCCAAGGAGAGGTTTGGTCACTTAATTGCGCGCCAATAGGGAGAAATCCTTATTAAAAATCCCCCTCTTTCCTGGGAACGACCTGGTCGACTAAGAGAGGAAATCTCAACCCTCGATTTTATGGGTCGTGTGGACTTATTTTGGGGATGTCACATTTGGTATCAGAGCTTAGGGATATGGTCGCGGGCGGAGATAAGAGTCTAAAACTAGGAGGGGAGAGACGAGTTATATACTTCGCTAGTGTGTGACTTACCTAAGCTGAAATTGTTTACTTGATAAGTTGACAAATTGTGATATGTCAATTAACCTTTGTTTTGAAGATATATTCTAGAATGATATCTAAAATACAGGAGATGAGCAATGGAAAAATCATGATACATAGGATATAACCGGGAAGGTACAATCCAAAAAGAAAGCAAGGTATTCTCATCTCCTCGAACTACCAGGTACGTAAATTTCGAGGGCAAAATTTTATAAGGAGGGGAGATTGTGAGACCCCAAATTTTATGAAATCAAAGTATTCAATTTTCTTATAATTATTCTATTTAGTAAATGGTTAAATTGATAAAAGGTTAAAGTTAAGGGTGAGATGTGAAAATTTTGCAAAGTAAGCAAGTTGTTATAAAATAATCGGTGGTAAAATACGCGTGGTTACATAGTAGCACATGGTATTGATTATTGATGCTTATGTGAGAAGTCACTTTCGCTTATACTCAATTATTACTACAAGATAATTCTTTGCATATATCTCTCATATTATTGATTCGATTATTGTCACAATATCATCCGCGTAATATGATATATTATTAAATCAATAATTGAGACGATTACGATTATTCATATTATTAAATTTCAATATTTAAAATGTCTAGAAGTTACATCGAGGAGAGGTTTGGTCACCTAATTACGCTACTAATAAGGAGAAATCCTTATCGGAAAGCCCTCTTTCCTAGAACGACACGGTTGTTAAATATTGTGAATTATAATATTAATGACAATAAGTTAAGTTCGTTGATTAAAGATGAAATTGATAGTTCCATTGTGTGGGAATTTTAGTGTTAGTAGAAATCGATATTTATTTCGATAATAATTGATGTTTGGAGGTTATATTGTTCACTCGGGTATTTGGGACACTTTTTGTGTCGGAGTACTATTCACGAGTTACTATTCACATGTTACTATTCACCCAAATTACTATTCACTCTAGTATTATTCACTCGGGTATTTGGGACACTTTTCGTGTCGAGATACTATTCACGGGGCTACTATTCTCGAAGTACTATTCACCCGAAAAATATATTTCTTTTCGGCCCAAATCATTTTTGGGTAGAATATTATTCCATGAGGAGATGTGCTAATTTTTCAGACCGTTAGTTGAAATTATAATAGTAAATTAATATGGATCGTTGGTTTAAAGTTTTAATAGTAAATTAATATGGATCGCTAGTTTAAAGTTTTAATAGTGAATCAATATGGATCGCTGGTTTAAAGTTTTAATAGTGAATCAGTATGGACCGTTGCTTTAAGTTTTAATAGTAAATCAATATGGATCGTCTGCTTAAAAAGTAAATCAATCTGACCGTTCATGAATTAGTTACTATTCATCCATTCTCTCCTATAAATAGAAAGCTCATTCCTTCATTATTTCTTACTTAATTCAATTGAAACTCTAGAGAGAAAATTATAAAGAAGCTTATAGAGAGAAAAATCTATAGAGAGAAAGAAGAAGAGAAGTCTGCTACCTCACTATTCCAGTATCCAGTTTTCTTCTAAGGTAAGGGATATTATTTGTTATACTCGTAAGGGATATTATTTGTTGTATCCGTAAGGGGTATTATTTCTTTCGTATTCATGAAAAGAGCTATTGATATTCCATTCCTTATTATTCTGTTAGAATAACCTGTATACATGGACTACCGTATACATGGTGAAATTCTTCTATTATTTCATTCCGTATTATTATGTTGGAATAACCTGTCTATGCGAAGTACTGCATACATGATAAAATTCTTCTATTATTCCATTCTTTATTATTATGTTGGAATAATCTGTCTATGCGAAGTACTGCATACATGGTGAAATTCTTCAATTATTTCATTCCTTATTATTATGTTGGAATAACCTGTCTATGCGAAGTACTGCATACATGGTGAAATTCTTCTATTATTCCATTCTTTATTATTCCGTCGGAATATCATGTATGGTCGTTTACGCATGACCTGATTCCATTCCTTATTATTCTGTTGGAATAACCTGTCTGTGCGGTCTATTGCGTGCATGGTGAATTCTGTTGTTATTCCATTATTTATTATTCTATTGGAATATCCCGTCGGTGTGGATTACGCATGACCTAGTTTCGTTCTTTATTATTCTGTTGGAATATCCTGTCTGTGCGAATTACGCCTGACCTGGTTCCATTCTTTATTATTCTGTTAGAATATCCCAGCTTGGTCAAGGATTACGATCGACTGGTTCCATTCTTTATTATTCTCGTTGAATATCCCGCCGGCCATGGATTACGCTTTGACACGTTCCTTTCTTTATTATTCTGTTGAGAATAACCTATCTGTGCGATTTATCGCATGTATGGTGAATTCTTCTATTATTCCATTCTTTATTATTCTGTTGGAATAACCTGTATATGTAGATTACCGCATGCATGGTGAATGATCCTTTGTATTCATTCCTTATTAAATTGTGGAAATGATCTGTTTACGTGGATTATGATGAAAGTCATAATATAAGCATTGGACTGTTGATTATGAGGAAAGTCATAATAAAAGCATTGGACTGATGAAAATCATGGGTATATGTAGTATTAGTAAGTGTTATGATGAGTTATATTGGTTATTATGTGAAAACATGAAAGTTTCTTAGAAATCACAAGGAGTTGAAAATCAGATTTTGTTGAAAATGGAACATAAAATTCAATTGACCATATCTCCTACTATATTTCGAATTTTTGAGTGTGGTCAAATTCCAGAGTTAGATCTATGAGTTTTCTAACTTATCCAAGTGGAATCACTGGAAAAAGTGTTGTAGAATTTTGTGTGGACTAATTTTAGTAAAGGAGTCAAAAACTGTAAAGTACCAAAAAGCTACTGCCCAAAAATTTAAAAGGGCATTTTTGGTCACTTAGTTTGTGAAATAAATTCTGGCCTTTTGGGACATGAAAATATATGCTATAAAGTACCTCCTGTCCAAAAATGAGCTCATTCCGACTTAAAATGAACAAGTTATAACTATTTCAATATTTAGGTTTTTCCGACGAAAAATGCTATAACCAGAGTTCTATAACTCCGATGACCATGAAATTTAAACTGGAAGCTCACGTTAACATGTGTAAGATCCTGCCAAGATTTGGGAATTTCTGGAGTTAAACTTGAGGTAGCTAATTTCTTAAGGAGTTAATTAGAAATTGATTTTTGAAAAATAGTAAATGAATTTTAAAAAATACTTAAGGGAGTTGAAAAAATATAAAAAAATACTTGTTGTGTATTAAATATATGTATATATGTTTGGACAAAGGATAGAAAAATAATAAGTTGATTTGGTAATTTTTCATGAAAATGGTTTGGTTACGAACATATGAGTTAAATATGTTATGTGAAGTTGAAAAATTGGTAAATATGATTTTATGGCTTGGGAATCCTATATAGGGTATATGCGAATTTTTAATAAGGGATTTGATCATTGGTGATAAAATCTTATGAGTATGGCATTTTTAAATGATTAAAATGCATTATTTGGTGAAGTGTAAACAATTGAAATAAATTGTTTATAAGTTTAAGAAGTGATTAAAATATTGTTATAATATTAATAATATTAGATTATAAGTTTATTAAGTGATTGATAATATTTGGATAAATTTAAAGTCTTTAATATTTATCCTTGTTTTCGTTTGATTAATGCTTATATTATTGTCATCATCTTCATGCTTATATTATGATGAAAGTCATCTTTGGCTTACGTGCATAGATGGACTATTGATTATTGGTTTTACAGTTGTATATCTTTGGCTTACGTGCATAGATGGACTGTTGATTATTGGTTTTACAGTTGTATATATTTGGCTTACGTGCAAAGATGAACTATTGATTGATAAGTATCTTTGGCATATGTGCATAGATGAACTGTTTATTGGTATGATTATGACCAGGGATCATTCGGTATAATCATGACCCGTAATGTTATAGATGATGGGATAAAAGTCCTCAGTGGCCTGTAATGCATTGATGGACAGTTTTTGGTATGATTATGACCAGGGATTATTCGGTATTGTGACGCCCCCAAAATAGGTATACAACACCCATTCTGAGTCGTCAAAATACGTGGTACAGAAACAACTACAACTTTATTAATACAACACATAAACTATGAGTTTAAATATAAATATTGTCATCTAGACAATATTCACACCCAAATAAATCTCCATCACAATTATTGATACATTATTTTACAAAAATGATGAGGACTACTAAAATAACTTCTAGAACCGTCATTCCATACCCCACTAAGATTGCTATTACATTCTCGCCTCCTGAGAAGAAAAATGGAACAAAAAGGAAAAGGGTGAGCTCAACTAGCCCAGTAAAGAATATTATGACTAAGATAATATAGAACAAATTATCGTTGGTCTAGACATTAGCCACCAACCCACCAAAATCACAAAAAACGTTTTTGTTAACAAAATTATTTAAAACTCCAAAAATCAATTCAGACCCAATATACCAGAACTTCAATATTTCATAATAAATAGCTATTTTATCAGAAAAATTTAAATCTTCTGTCCATTTCATAGGAAATTTACTTATCTACAACTTTGCAGAAGAAAGTTTTTCTAAATTCCAAACAAAAATTGACCGAAATCCACAAACGGGCGATTTTACAGGCTATAATCAAATTTCAGTCAAGAAATGGGCCCACAAACATGTTTAACATGTTTTAAACAATTTTTATAACAAAAATACTCTTTCTCCTCATAATATCATATATCCCACATTCATTGTAAAAATATCACCGTTATTATATTATTAAAATATAATAATATATTTAAATGAATTATTTTATCGAAAAAGATAAAATATCAATTTTCAATAATTGTCACATTAAAAATTTTCTCCATCTATATCCACATAAAATGAATATTTTTCTCATCATAAAATCAATAATTAATTATTCACAAATAATATTACAGAATCACAATAATGACAACCAGGCAGTTCCCAAGAAAAGGAGTGGGCTGGCAAATAAGGATTTCTTTTACTTGGCGCAAATTAGATGACCAAACCTCTCCTTAGACGAAATTTTCTAGACATTGCCAATAATGTTATCTAATAATATTATTCGATATAATATGAATTATTGTCTGATAATGGAAAATACTATGTAGTGACAATTATTAAAACAACGAAATATATAAAATATCAACGTAGCAATTATTGAATCAATAAAATAAAATATTGAACAAAGAATTCATGTAACAATTATTGAGTAGTGCCTTCTTCACGTAAGAATCAATCATTGGTGCAATCTCGTGTCTTCTATGTGTTTTAACCAACGGGTATTCCAACAAGATATTAATTGAGAATAACTACGCCGTTATTAATAAACAACTTATACTTGTAGTTTTCTTCATCCAATCGCTTTTTGTTATGGGGCTTACACAAGGTTGCGCCGTCGTACGAATATTCCCCGACAGTAAGAATATTCCACGACCAAACGAATATTCCCCAACAATAATGAATATTTTATAACCACTTGCTTATTTGAAATATTTGCGTATTTTACCCATAACTAACCATATTAATCAAATCAACCCTTACTATTTCAAAATAATAAATAGAGGAAATTCAATTTTATTTATAATAAGTTGGGGTCTTACAGGTATAGTCATGACCATTGATGATTACATGAATATCCTTGGCCGTAGTGCAGGGATGATTCGATAATGTGGATTATTTATTAAGCTGAGTCTCAGCGATAAAATATTGATTATACACTTTTAATTCGTAGAAGATAGTAGATATTATGCTCTACTTGACTCTTTTATAATACAGTTGTATGTCTTTTGCCTGTAGAGCAAAGATGAATTGTTAATGAATATCTTTGGCCCGTAGTGTAAAGATGAATTTATTAGCATGATTATGAACAAGAATTGTGATTTGGTATAACCATGATTTTTGATGTTTTAGGTGAAGATAGGTGATGGAAATTATCTTTGTCCTGGGTGCGAAGAGGAATTTAGAATCACAATTATGATTATAAGTTATTCATATGATTACGAACAAGAATTGTTAATTGATGTTACAGGGATAAAACATTATTGGTGGACTTTTAATGTGGAGAAGATAATAGATCTGATGGTATATTTGACTCTTCTAATGGATTGCTCGTTAAGTTCTGCAACTATGGTTGAAAAGTTTTATCATCTACCATATGTTCTAAATCTACGATTTATTACCGGAGAAGAAGGCTATTGATAATTTAATTATCTTTAGTCATGATATTCTTTACTTAATTCGGTTGTGTTTCACCCTTTTTGCTTCACAATTCCTTTTCGGGTAATAAGAGTGTAAATTTGGGTCGAGCGGGGTAACAGGAGAATAGAATCGATGGTCTATAATGCTGAGGTTCTCCCTAAATAGTATGGAAATAATTTTATTGAGAACTTTACATAAGTGTGTCGTATTGTATATCGCTATTTGATATTTAATTTTGGTGAACCAAGATAGGGTGAGGTGAACCCAACTTTGAAGGGTGTTTTGCCACTATCATACAAGATGTCTAATGACATACAACCTCATGTTATCATAAGACAGGGTTGTGCACATCCACTTGCTGAGTATATCTACGAGATAGTGGAGATAGTTATATGTCAAGAGAAGACTCACCATTAGAAGGAACATGCTAGTAATCTTCTCATTTTTCTTTGGGGTTTATTGGGTCAACCAAGGATAATTCTCTGGACATATGATATCTATCATAAGTTAGATTCATGGCCTCCTATGTATGAAGGTTTCTTTGAGCATTTCCCAAAGATTTTAATTTCTAAAACAGTTATTGACTGTACTTTTATGTAAAATACCTTTGTAAGGTGTTATGATCGAGGCACCATGAGATTTACATAGATTTTGTATTGAAACTCACAGCTTATCTGTTGTCGTACTCTGCACGACAGTTCAACAGTTGTATAAATGAAGTTTGTGACACCCCCAAAACAGGTATACATCACCCATCTTGAGTCGCCAGATACATGGTACATAATACAACTATAAACTTCTTTTATACTACTATGGTGTAAAAATACGACAAAACATAGCTGAGAGTTTTAATACGAATATTGCCTTCTAGACAATATCTACACTCAATGGAGTCCTCATTAAAATTATTATCACACTATTTTATAAAAATAGTGAGGACTACTATAGCCACCATCTCGGACCATCACTCCATTCCCCGACTCGTCCCAACTATATTCTCATTTCCTGAAGAGAACAGTGAAAGAAAGGGTGAATTCAACTAGCCCAGTAAGAAATATTATGACTAAGATAATACAGAATAAATTATTTTTAGCCTTCAACAGTATAACAACTGATAGAATATAATAGACAACAAGTTTAACTGCAGCGGAATAAGCAATTCATTATAAGAGTTAAGTAGAACATAATGTCTACTATCTCCTTTGGATAAAAAGTCCATCATTAATATTTCATTCCTGTAATACTCATCAACAGTTCTTTGTTATACCCAAGACAAAGAGAACTCTCATCACATGTCTTCACCTGAACCACCACAGGTTATAATTAATTTCACAATTCATATTTATAATCAGGAAAATCAATAGTTCATACAACTGTAAAACCAATAACGCTAAGACTCAGCTTAATAGTATCACGACCACGAATTATCCATGCACTACGAGCCAAGGATATTCGTGTTTTCAATTACGGTCATGATTATACCGAATAATCCCTGGTCATAATCATACCAAGTCCATCTATGCATTACGGCCAAAGATGACTTTTACCACATCCATGAATTAATATTTCATCGTTGAGACTCAGCTCAATAATTAATCCACATCATCGAATCATCCCTGCACTACAGGCCAAGGATATTCATTAGTATCACGACCACGGATTATCCATGCACTACGGGCCAAAGATAATCGTGTTTTCATCAACGGTCATGATCACACCATAAGACAATTCATCTTTGCACCCTTGGCCGAAGAGAACCCATGGTCATGATCATACCAAAAGCTGTCCATCATTGCACTACGGGCCAATGAGGATTTTTTTTACCACATCATTTGTAATATTACGGTCATGATTATACCAAATAATGTCTTGTCATAATCATACCAAGTTCATCTATGCACTACGGCCAAAGATAACTTTTAACACAATATAAGCATGAGGATGATAACAATGATATAAAGAATCAATCAAATGAGATAAAGGATAAGTATTAAACATTTATAATACCATTTATCCAGAGTTCAATAATATCCAAATGTTATCAATCACTTAATAATCACATAATATTATAACAATATTTTAATCATTTCTTAAGCTTATAAATAATTTACTTTAATTGTTTACACTTTACAAATTAATGCATTTAATTATCCTAAAATGTCAAACTCATAAGATTTCATCACCAATAACCAAAACCCTCATCAAAAATTTGCATATACTTTATATAGGATTGTCAAGCCATAAAATCCTATTTTCCAATTTTGTACTTCACATAACATATTAAATTCATTTACTCATAACTAGTCCATTTTCATGAAAAATACGAAATCAGTTCCAAAAATATTTTTTCCTGGGATTTAGCAGAATATAGTCCCATATTGAACATATATTTTTCTCGGAATTTTTAAAATTCATTTACTATTTTTCATATAGACAAAACGGCCGAATATTTAGACATTTATCATAAATTGTACCTTTGTCCAAAAATTTCAAAATTTACAGGGTATACTCTTGTTATATACATGTACTCCCAATAAAAATTTCACCAATTTTGGAGTTAACCACAAATAGTTATAAGGGTTTACTTTTAAAATAGTCTTTTCCCATAAAATCCATAACTCATAATCTACACATCCAAAAATCTCCATTTTTGAACACAATCTAGACAACTCATCAAATTATCATTTTAAATTTTTCCAGAATTTTTTAGGGTCAGAAAAATTATGAAACTGCCCCTAGCAGAAACTCGTTACTTACAATGGTTGAACGAAAATAATATTCCTTACGAATATTGAACGAAAATAATATTCCTTACGAATATTAAACGAATATAATGAATATTGAATGATAATAATAATCATACGAATATGAAAAAAAAATATTCTTCAGAATGAAAAAAATAATAATCCTTACCTTGAAAAGAAGAGTATTTCAACTGGTATAGCGGATATATTTTTGAAAAAAACTTCTATTGTTTCCTACGCTCAAAGCTTTCTAAAACTCTAAAGAAATACGCTCAATATTATAGAAGAATAATTCTCTGATTCTGGTGTGATTTCAATTCTAACTAAGCATCCTATTTATAGGAAAATAGAAAGGATACTATGCAATAAAATATAATATTATATATATATATATATATATATATTATTTAAAATCTAATAAAATAAATAACTTTATAAAAGTATTCTGTTTTATATAAAAATATTTTACTATGCAAACACTATGCATAATAGAATATAATATATTCTATTTATATTCTAATAAAACAAATAACTTTATAAAAGTATTCTGTTTTATACAAAAAGATTTTACTATGCATAATAGAATATAATATATTCTATTTATAGTCTAATAAAATAAATAACTTTATAAAAGTATTCTGTTTTATATAAAAAGTTTTCTGTTTTATTACTAATAATAAAATAAAACTTAGACAACCAGATCCTTCTTAGGAAAGAGAAGTTTCCTGTTTTATTACTAATAATAAAACAAAACTTAAACAACCAGATCCTTCTTAGGAAAGAAAAGTTTCCTGTTTTATTACTAATAATAAAACAAAAACTTAGACAACCAGTAAAGGAGTGTCCTCCCATATACGTAACTCTGCCACCACCCACCATTTCATTATATATATATATATATATATATATATATACACACAATACCTTCCATTTACGTTACCTCTCCCCCTCCCTCATTTCCAAATTCAGATTTTTAATACATATGGGCCCCACGTGTTCCCCTCCCACCAACATTTCACCATCACAGGTGGGTCCCATTATATATAAATATATACTGAATAATCTTCTACCGATTATTTTGAAAAATTGGTAAATAGGGGTCCATAAAATATGCCAAAAATTACAACAAATACTTCATAAAAATCCCCTCAATATTTTTAACAACATTTTCATTTTTGAATTTTTGAATTTTGATTTTTTTTCAAAAAAGTCAATTGTCGACTTTTTGACCAAAAAGTCAACCCCGAAAATTTTTGTGTTTATAGTATATCTTTACTAATTTCATCATTTCGGACTCAAATATCACGTCTGCGTCTCCAAATTCAACTCCGAACTCAAATTTAATTTTTAATAACATTTATTCACTATTATTATAACTCGCAATATTAACAACCAGGTCGTTCCCAGGAAAGAGGGGGCTTTCCAATAAAGATTTCTCCTTATTGGCGCGCAATTAGGTGACCAAACCTCTTCTTGACATAACTTCTAGACATTGTTAATTATGCAAATAATAATATGAATAACTGTATCGTCTCAATTATTGATTTAATAATATAAAATATTGTGACAATAATTGAATAAAACTGATTGACTTCTCACGTAAGCATTAATAATCAATACCGTGTGCTACTATGCAATCACGCGTATTTTACCACCGATTATTTTATGACAACTTGCTTACTTTGAAAAATTTTCAAATGTCACCCTTAACTTTAAACTTTTATCAATTTAACTATTTACCAAAATAGAAAAATTGAATACTTTTATTTCATAAAATTCGGGGTCTTACAATCTCCCTTCCTTATGAAATTTTGCCCTCGAAATTTCGTACGTACCTGGAAATCCGAAGAGATAAGGATTTCAAATTCTAGCTCACAGGCTACTTCCTTTGTTTCATGGTTCATCCATTACTCATCTCTTGTATTTCAGATATCATTCTAGAATACAGCTTCAAAACAAAGGTTAATTGACATATCACATATTATCCCTATACTCTGACTGACCAATTAAATACCAAATAAACTTAGGTAAGTCATACTAGCAAAGAAATTTCCCGTCTCTCCCCTCCTAATTCTTGTCTCACATCTCATCCAGGGATCATATCCCTAAGCTTTGATACCAACTGTGACGCCCCCAAAACAGTTATACATCACCCATCTTGAGTCGCCAGATACATGGTATATAATACAACTATAAACTTCTTTTATACTACTATCGTGTAAAAATACGACAAAACATAGCTGAGAGTTTTAATACGAATATTGCCTTCTAGACAATATCCACACTCAATAGAGTCCTCATAATTACAATTATTATCACACTATTTTATAAAAATAGTGAGGACTACTATAGCCACCATCTCGGACCATCACTCCATTCCCCGACTCGTCCCAACTATATTCTTATTTCCTGAAGAGAACAGTGAAAGAAATGGTGAACTCAACTAGCCCAGTAAGAAATATTATGACTAAGATAATGCAGAATAAATTATCCTTAGCTTTCAACAATATAACAACTTGTAACGCCCCCAAAATAGGTATACATCACCCATCTTGAGTTGCCAAATACATGGTACAAAATTCAAATACAACTTAATTATACAACAGTCGTGTAAAATACGACAAAACATATGTTGTGAGTTGTAATACAAATATTGTCATCTAGACAATATCCACACTCAATTGAGTACTCATTACATTTATTATCACACTATTTAACAGAATAGTGAGGACTACTAATGCTATTATCTAGACCGTCACTCCGTTCCCCAACTAGTCTCTGCTACGTTCTCATTTCCTGAAGAGAACAATGAAAGTAAAAGGGTGAGCTTAACTAGCCCAGTAAGAAATATTATGACTAAGATAATGCAGAATAAATTATCATTAGCCTTCAACAATGTTAAACTGATAAAATATAACAAACATCAAATTTAACTGCAACGGAACAACCAATCCATTAAAATAGTCATGTAGAGAATAAAATCTACTATCTTTTATGATTTAAAAAGGGTTTTCATCACTTTTATCGCTGAGACTCAGCTTAATAAATAATCCACATCATCCCTGCACTACGACCAAGGATATTCATTAGTATCACAACCACAAATTATCCATGCACTACGGGCCAAGGATATTTGTGTATTCATCAATGGTCATGATCATGCCAACAACTGTCCATCAATGCACTACGGGCCAATGAGGACTTTTACAACATTATTTGTAATATTGCGGTCATGATTATACCGAATAATCCCTGATCATAATCATACCAAGTCCATCTATGCACTACAGGCCACATATGACTTTCAACATAATATAAACATGAGATTGATGACAATGATATAAGAATTCAATAAAACAAGTTCAAGAATTAATTTATCCATGAACTAATAACGTCCAAATTGTCAACATGATACTTCTTTGTAGAGTAAAATTCAAGAATGCTCAGAAGAGTATTTTCATGAAAAGATACTGGATGAAGCGCAAATATCAAGGATATTCCACTAATTTCATGGAATATAGAAGTCAAAACTTTAACCAACTGAGTATAATAAAGAATTGAATAACAAAAGAAATCACCAGGCATATGATAGACCGAACAAACAGGTTATTCCAACAGATTAATAAATAATGGAATCAGTCGTGCGTAACGCATGCATGTGGATATTCCAACGAAATAATAAATAACGGAACCAAGTCGGTGAAATTGCATGCAAGCGGGATGTTCCAACCGTAATAATAAATAATCAAACAGTCATGCGTAAACGCATTGCATAAGATGTTCCAATGAATAATAAAGAATATAATAACAAAAGAATTTCACCATGTATGCAGATTTGACATATTAAACAGTTATTCCAACATAATGATAAAGAATGAAATAACAGAAGAATTTCACCGAGTATAGGGTAGCCCACGTATACAGGTTATTCCAATAGAATAAAAAAAATAGAATAACAGAAGTTCTCTTCATGAATACGAAAGAAATAATACCCCTTATGAGTACAACAAATATATCCCTTACCTTAGAAAGAAGAGTATTCCGACTGGTAGGACGAGGATATTCTTGAAGAAAACTTGCACTACGCTCAAAGCTTTCTTAAACTCTAAAGAAATACGCTCAAGTTTATAGAAGAGAATTCTCTGAATTTTTGGTGTGATTTCAATTCTAACTAAGCATCCTATTTATAGGAGAATGGAAAGGATACTATTTGAAAAATAAATCGCGGACGCAACAGTAGAATCGTGGCTTGCAACGCATCAGTACACTAATTAACAATTTGAACCAATAAGGGAGTACCCTTTAAAACAATTCCCACGTTGCTGAAACAATTTCTTCCATCAAATGTTATACTCACCAATCAAAAACTACCTTTATCTTAAGGGAATGCAATTTTCAAAGTATTAACCAATGAAGGAACACCCTCTTTTATAAAATATTGAATAGGAAACATACTTGGAATATTTGGCCAATATTTGTTCATAATTTTCCCCATTTCAAATGCCATCACACAATATTATACTAATACTTTACTCCACCAATTCCATTTTTCCACCAAAAATTCCACTCACATAATCCACCCACATTATTCCACTCACCTTATCCCTACGGCACATCAACACACACACACACAATTCCCTTCCTTACAAGATATCTTCCCTCCACCCCCCTTTTTTCTCTCACCCCACACATATATACATGTTATATATATATATATATATATATAATATACACACACACACACACACACACACATATATATATATATATATATACTTTATAACTTCCTTCCGATTATTTGAAAAATGGGTAAATGGGGGTTCATAAAATAAATAAAAATTACATCAAATACGTCATAAAAATTCCTTCAATATTTTTAACAACATTTATCATTATTATTATTATTCACAATATTAATCGACCAATTCGTTCCTGTGAAGAGGGCTTTCGAATAAGGATTTCTCCTTTTGACGCCGTGATTAGGTGACCAAACCTTTCCTTGGCGTAACTTCAGATATCGTTAATATTGCAAATAAAAATATTAATAACTCTGTCATCTCAATTATTGATTTAATAATATATAAAATATCGATAATAATTGAATCAAATAACGTGAGATACTATGCGTGAAGAATTATCAAGCAATAATTGAACAAAACTGAGTGACTTCTCACGTAAGCATCAATAATCAATACTGTGTGCTACTATGCAATCACGCGTATTACTGTATTTTTACTACCGAGTAGTTCAACAGTATTAACGATAAAACTTCCGCCATTATTTTCATAAAAATATTTTTGTCGTTTTTTTAATCCGATAATAATTCCGTTGTGGGGTCCACCAATGATTATGCCGTCGTACGAATATTCCCTATTAAAACGAATATTCCCGACCAATCGAATATTATATAACTTGCATACTTTGCACAATTTATAAATATTACCCACAACTATAACATTATCTCAAATTCACACCATAATATTCAAAAAAATATTTCGAGAAATTTAAATCTTTATTCATAAAATCTGGGGTCTCACATAACTGATAGAATATAATAGACAACAAGTTTAACTGCAGCGGAATAAGCAATTCATTATAAGAGTCAAGTAGAACATAATGTCTACTATCTCCTTTGGATTAAAAGTCCATCATTATTATTCCATTCCTGTAATACTCATCAACAGTTCTTTGTTATACCCAAGACAAAGAGAACTCTCATCACCTATATTCACCTGAACCACCACAGGTTATAATTAATTTCACAATTCATATTTATAATCAGGTAAATCAACAGTTCATACAACTGTAAAATCAATAACGCTGAGACTCAGCTTAATAGTATCACGACCACGAATTATCCATGTAATACGGGCCAATGATTTTCGTGTTTTCAATTACGGTCACGATTATACCGAATAATTCCTGGTCATAATCATACCAAGTCCATCTATGCACTACGACCAAAGATGACTTTTACCACATCCATAAATTAATATTTTATCGTTGAGACTCAACTCAATAATTAATCCACATCATCGAATCATCCCTGCATTATAGGCCAAGGATATTCATTAGTATCACGACCACATATTATCCATGCACTACGGGCCAAAGATAATCGTGTTTTCATCAACGGTCATGATCACGCCATAAAACAATTCATCTTTGCACCCTTGGCCGAAGAGAACCCATGGTCATGATCATACCAAAAATTGTCCATCATTGCACTACGGGCCAATGAGGATTTTTTTTATCACATCATTTATAATATTACGATCATGATTATACCGAATAATCCCTGGTCATAATCATACCAAGTTCATCTATGCACTACGGCCAAAGATGACTTTCAACACAATATAAGCATGAGGATGATAACAATGATATAAAGAATCAATCAAATGAGATAAATGATAAATTTTAAACATTTATAATACCATTTATCCAGAGTTCAATAATATCCAAATGTTATCAATCACTTAATAATCTCATAATATTATAACAATATTTTAATCATTTCTTAAACTTATAAACAATTTACTTTAATTGTTTACACTTTACTAATTAATGCATTTAATCATCTTAAAATGCCAAACTCATAAGATTTTATCACCAATAACCAAAACCCTCATAAAAAATCTGCATATACTTTATATAGGATTCCCAAGCCATAAAATTCTATTTTCCAATTTTTGTACTTCACCTAACATATTTAATTCATTTACTCATAACTAGTCTATTTTCATGAAAAATATCAAATCAGTTCCAAAAATATTTCTTTTCTGGGATTTAACAGAATATAGTCCCATATTGATCATATATTTTTCTCAGAATTTTTAAAATTCATTTACTATTTTTCATATGGCAAAAACGGCCGAATATTTAGACATTTATCATAAATTGTATCTTTGTCCAAAAATTCCAAAATTTACAGGGTATACTCCTGTTATATACATGTACTCCCAATAAAAATTTCACCAATTTTAGAGTTAACCATAAAGAGTTATAAGGATTTACTTTTAAAATAGTCTTTTCCCATAAAATCCATAACTCCTAATCTATACATCCAAAAATCGTTATTTTTGGACACAATCTAGACAACTCATTAAATTATCATTTCAAATTTTTTTAGAATTTTTGAGGGTTAAAAAAATTACAAAACTGCCCCTGGCAGAAACCCGTTACTTACAACGGTTGAACAAAAATAATATTCCTTACGAATATTGAACGGAAATAATATTCCTTACGAATATTAAATGAATATAATGAATATTGAATGATAATAATATTCATACGAATATGAAAAAAAAATCTCTTCAGAATGAAAAAAATAATAATCCTTACCTTGAAAAGAAGAGTATTTCAACTGGTATAGCGGATATATTTTTGAAAAAAACTTCTACTGTTTCCTACGCTCAAAGCTTTCTAAAACTCTAAAGAAATACGCTCAATATTATAGAAGAATAATTCTCTGATTCTGATGTGATTTTAATTCTAACTAAGCATCCTATTTATAGGAAAATAGAAAGGATACTATGCAATAAAATATTATATATATATATATATATATTATTTAAAATCTAATAAAATAAATAACTTTATAAAAGTATTCTGTTTTATATAAAAATATTTTACTATGCAAACACTTTGCAGGCACTATGCAAATACTATGCATAATAAAATATAATATATTCTATTTATAATCTAATAAAATAAATAACTTTATAAAAAGTATTATGTTTTATATAAAAAGATTTTACTATGCAAACACTATGCATAATAAGAATATAATATATTCTATTTATATTCTAATAAAACAAATAACTTTATAAAAGTATTTTGTTTTATATAAAAAGATTTTATTATTCAAACACTATGCATAATAGAATATAATATATTTTATTTATAGTCTAATAAAATAAATAACTTTATAAAAGTATTACATTTTTATATAAAAAAAATTTGTTTTATTAATAATAATAAAACAAAACTTAAACAACCAGATCCTTCTTAGGAAATAGAAGTTTCCTATTTTATTACTAATAATAAAACCAAACTTAAACAACCAGATCCTTCTTAGGAAAGCAAAGTTTCTTGTTTTATTACTAATAATAAAACAAAAACTTAGACAACCGATAAAAGAGTGCCCTCCCATATACGTAACTCCACCACCACCCACCATTTCATTTTCATCACATGATTATATATATATATATATATATATATATATATATATATATATATATAGAACAAAACTTATATATATAGATATATATATATATAATATATATACATTACCTTCCATTTACGTTACCTCTCCCCTCCCCATTTTCAAATTCAGATTTTCAATACATATGGGCCCCACGTGTTCCCCTCCCACCAACATTTCACCATCAGAAGTGGGTCCCACTATATATATATATATATATATATATATATATATATATATATATATTGAATAATCTTCTACCGATTATTTTGAAAAATGGGTAAATAAAGGTCCATAAAATACGCCAAAAATTACAATAAATACTTCATAAAAATTTCCTCAATATTTTTAACAACATTTTTATTTTTGAATTTTTGAATTTTGATTTTTTTTCGAAAAAGTCAACCCCGTAAATTTTGTATTTATAGTCTATCTTTACTAATTTCATCATTCCGGACTCAAATATCACGTCCGCGTCTCCAAATTCAACTCTAAACTCAAATTTAATTTTTAATAAAATTTATTCACTATTATTATAACTCGCAATATTAACAACCAGGTCGTTCCCAAGAAAGATGGGGCTTTCCAATAAAGATTTCTCCTTATTGGCGCACAATTAGGTGACCAAACCTCTCCTTGACAGAACTTCTAGACATTGTTAATTACGCAAATAATAATATGAATAACTGTATCGTCTCAATTATTGATTTAATAATATAAAATATTGTGACAATAATTGAATAAAATTGAGTGACTTCTCACGTAAGCATTAATAATCAATACCGTGTACTACTATGCAACCACGCGTATTTTATCACCGATTATTTTATGACAACTTGCTTACTTTGAAAAAATTTCAAATGTCACCCTTAACTTTAATTTTTTTTTATCAATTTAACTATTTACCAAAATAGAAAAATTGAATACTTTTATTTCATAAAATTCGGGGTCTTATAAAGTTTATATTTGATTTTTATGGAGTGATATCTGGCGACTCAGAATGGGTCGTGTGGACCTATTTTGGAGGCGTCACAAAGTATGTAGGTGCTTATTGGATAATAAGTTCACTAAACGTAGCTCGCTAAGGAATATCTAATGGAGTTTTACTTGTCTGTCAAAATAGAAAATCTTGTAGTGATAGTAGTACAAGTGATTTTTAGATTTGAGATCATAGTAGTATCTTGTGTATGATGAGTTATATTTTGACATATTCCTTAAGACCCTTATGGTATATCAAAGGGTATGTTTGGGTGTAACAAGTTATATATAGAGATAATGAATGATCATGCTGGGCTAATTGATCAATCATAAAAAAAAATAAAGCTATGGGCTTTATTATTGCGTTTTCGTATAAAGTTGGGTCATTTTGGTCCAACCCGTGATATCTCGGCCCGCCCATGAGTTATTTTTTTAAAAAAACAACAACAATGCTACTTGTGTAGATTAAACACAAGACCTCTAAGTCATTAAATAAGAGTTCAATCCAACTGAACTACAACAACTACTTGTTTTACCATGTGTCTAAATAAAAGTAAAAAAATAAAAAGATAACCGTTTAAACAAAATGTACAATCTTAGTTTTAATTTGTTTGTCTTTTTAAATGAGTTGAACTTGAATCATAATTAAAAATATTAAAATTAAATTATTTAAAATTTAATTTTATCAAATATATAAGTTTCTCAAATATCAATATCATTTATAAAAAGATTTTCCATTTAACTTTAAAAATTATATTGAAAAATATATTTATTTAACTCTAAATAATATAAAATTTTGAGATTAATAGAATATAAGTCTTCACTTAAGACTTGGCTTCTAGTAGTTAATCTTTACCCCCATACCATACATGGTTTGAGTAATCTCATCCACTGTCTAGAAAATAATAATAAATTACATTTTGTTCTAAATAAAATATATGAAGATTATGTATTTTTATTTTTGAATAACAGAAAAGTTCCTTGTAGCCAAAATAAACTACAAAAATATAAAGTTAAATTTACCAAAATGAAAAAGAAAATAAGACATGATTTTTTAAATAGCATGAGAATCAATATTAATTGTAAATAGGAAAAAGCGTACTACTAATAATTCCAATTAATATAATCACCGCTTTTTAATTTGGATGGACCAAGTTAGGTCACAAGTTTAGTCATCTTGACTTAGTCCATTTAATTTATTTTTAGGATTTGATTCAAAATAAAATACTATAAAATTAACCAGCAAGTATGTCCTAAAATGAGGAACATATCTCACAAAAACCCTCACTATTGCATTTAGATAATGCAATTGGGAATTTGACATGTCTAAAAAAACTCATATGGCATCTTAAATATTAAATTTGTTATTTTTTAAAAAATTAAAATAAATTATACTAATTTTAAAATTTAAAAATATCTCAAATTAATTTTCACTGAACAACGTATATAAAATGAAACAGAGATACTTTTATTTTTTATAGGGGTGAGTTGGGGAAATGCAAACACTGCATACTTTTATTAATTACCCCTATTAATTTATTAATAAAGAAAATACAAGGAGTAGGCGAAGGCATTTTCCACGGTGGCGAAGAGTTTTGACGCGTGGACCACATGCCACGTGTGATAGTCAACGCCACCTGTGATAATTTTTATTAATCTCAAAATTTTATATTATTTAGAGTTAAATAAATACATTTTCCAATATAAATTTTAAAGTTAAATGGAGAATCTTTTTATAGATGATATTGATGTTTGAGAAACGTATGTATTGGATAAAATTAAATTTTAAATCATTTAAATTGAATATTTTTAATTATGATCACTACAAGAAAATGGCTTGAGACCGACGAAAATATTATCGACGGATGATTTTCAGTCGACCTTACTGTAATTTCGACAGAATATTCCGTCAAGAATAGTTCCCTCAGAAATATGTTATCTTCGACGGAATTCAGACGGGATAACACTAGTCCAAGGGCGCCAACATTTCGCGCCACACGAAATATGAGTTCGACGGAATCATATTTATAGTCGACGAAATATCCGTCAGAAATATAGTAATCTTGAGGGAACCAATTTCGACAGATATTCTATCGAGAATAGTCGATTAAAAAGCGTTCAGCTCCTTCTTCCTCTTATTTTATTTATGATCTCTCTTTTCTCTCTAGCGCGACTTTCTGTCTGATCTCTCTCTTCTCTCTCTAGCGCGGCGGCATCTCATACCCTCTCTATCCGGCCAGCAGCTCCTCCCTCTCGCCGATATTCTCTTTCACACGATATATATTGATCGTAAAGGAAAACCCTTGTCCTCACACTTCAACTACTCTCTCTCTGTTATGGTTAGTTGAACTTTCCGTGACGTCGTGGATGTCGGTCATCGGCGTTGTGGTATCTCGTCTCTCCTATTTCTAGCATTCTAATCAATTGAGGTGCACAATTTCTATCTTCAGTTAATACCATTAGGGTTTGAATATTATATAGGCTATATATGCAATTTATTTTGGGGCTTAATTTAGGATTTAATTTGTCTTGTTATATATGAAACTGATTGAGGCTGAATGTTCAATTTGAGTTTTATATTTAATTTAGGGTTTAATTTGGTTTGGTATGAAACCCGATTTTGAGGCCGAGATGTTCTTGCGGTGTTTCTTGATATTGGTTTACTATATTCAAAAGATGGCGAACAATGAAATGTACCCTTCAAATTAGTGTTTAATTTTTTGCAAGACAGTTATAATGTCCATAATCAAGAATGTGTTTAATTTGTTATCCGATATTGAGGAGTTATAATGCGATTGTGATAAACTTATAATTTGCGGTGTTCTTTTACGCCTTTTCCAAAGATTATTATGAATTTTAATTTGTGAATCAATTGAAGACTTCTCTTATTTTGGTGTTGAATATTAATTTAAATTGAATTTCCAACGAAATTACATGGAAATATAGATAATAATAAATAATTATTTAATTAACTATATAAAAGACAATTAGGACTTAGTTTGCCACTAAAACTAAGTAGTAATACTAGAAAAATTAAATAAATTAATAAATTAATAAAAAAAAAATACTAGGAGATTTAAATAACTTTAATAAATTATATAATATAATATAAAGAACTTTAAAATAAAATAAGTTTAATAACATAAATAAATTTAATAAAATAAAATAAATTTACTTTATTATTTAATATAATATAATTAAAAATAAAATAAATTTAATTTAATTTAATTTAATACAATAAAATAAATTTACTTTATTATTTAATATTATATAATATAATAAAAAATAAAATAAAATAAATAAATCTAAATAAATCAATTAATTTAATAAAGTTTAACAAAATTAAATTAAATTAAATTAAAGTAAAACATATAAAATAAAATAAAATAATACAAAATAAATTAAAATACATAAATAAATAAAAGTATAATAATAAATTAAATTTAAAATAAATAAAAAATTTAATAATAAACTATAATAAATTAAAATTTTAAATTTTAAATTTTAATTTAATATCATTAAATGTAACTTAATTAATATAAATAATATAATATAATAAAAATAAAATAAAATAGTAAAATAAAATAAAATACAATAATTATCTTAAACTAAGTAGCATCTCGCTTAGTTTTCCATTATATAAAAAATATCTCAATTAAATAAAATCAAAGCTAATAAATTAAATAAACATAAATTAAAATAACATAATATATTTGAAATAAATTTACATAACATAAAATAATAAACTAAATAGAATTTGCTTAGTTTTCTACAATTAAAAGTAACTTGAATAATAAGTTGTCTACATATTCAATAAATAAAATAAAATACATGTTGCCTGGGTAGCATTTACCTAATTTTTCATTGGTAAAATAAACTAAGTACTATTTACTTAGTTTGCCATAATTTTTAAATATAATAACATATAAATTAAATTAACTATAATATAATAACATATAAATTAAATAAAGCACTTCCTTGTATGCAGGGTTCGACATAGCAGTTGTGTAAGACCACGAATTTTATGAAATGAAAGTATTCAATTTTTTTATAATTATTATTTTTTTCGTAAATGGTTAAATTGATAAAAGGTTAAAGTTAAGGGTGATATGTGAAAATTTTGCAAAGTATGCAAGTTGTTATAAAATATTCGTTTGGTCGGGGATTATTCTTTTTGTCAGGGAATATCCGCATGACGGCACAATCATTGGTGGACCCCACAACGGAAGTATTATCGTAGTAAAAAAATGACAGAATTATCTTTTTATAAAAATAATTGCGAAAGTGTTACCGTTAAAACTGTTGAACTACTCGGTAGTAAAAAAATACGATGTCGTGTGGTTGCGTAGTAGCACACCAGATTGATTATTAATGCTTACGTAAAAAGTCACTCGAGTTATACTCAATTATTCTACTGATGAATTGTTGTATCATATCTCTCATATTATTGATTCAATTATTGTCACAGTATCATCTGCATAATATGATATATTGTTAAATCAATAATCGAGACGACAAAGTTATTCATATTATTAATTGCAATATTGACAATGTCTAGAAATTTTGTCAAGGAGAGGTTAGATAATCTAATTGCGCGTCAATAGGGAGAAATCTTTATTGGAAAGCCCCCTCTTTCCTGGGAACGACCTGGTTGTTAAATATTGAGAGTTATAATATTAATGATGAATAAGTTTGTCTTGATTAAAGATAAAATTGATAGTTCCATTGTATGAGAATTATTAGTTTTAGTGGAAATTGATATTTATTTCTATAATAATTGATGTCTGAAAAGTTATATTGACCAATCGGGTAATTAGCCAGATAAATGAGCAATTAATTGTTATTAATTCACATGCTTATAACTATGTGTTCACATGTATGTACTATTGATTCACATGATTTACTATTTAGGGGAGTTGGTACAAGATTGATAATACTTACATGACTAAATTAAAAATGGAGGTATAGTTGAAGGTACTATACTATAATTAATTTTTTTCACATGTTTAAAACTATTGAGTCACATGATTTACTATTGATTCACATGATTTACTATTAGGGGAGGTGGTTCAAGTTTGATAATACTTACCGGACTAAACCTAAAAATGATGAAAAAGAGGAAGGTATTATACTGTAATATTTTGAGCCCCAAAATGTGCAATTATTGAAACTATTTTTTCCTATAAATAGAAGCTCATTTCTTCATTATTTTTTATCAATTCACTAAAGTTATAGAGCAATTATTATAGAGAAAAATTATAGAGAGAAAGAAGAAGAGAAGTCTGCTACCTCACTACTCCAGTATCCAGTCTTCTTCTGAGGTAAGGGGTATTATTTATTTCGTATGCATGAAGAGAGTTATTTTCTTTCAATACTTGTAAGGGTTGTTATTCTATTCTTTATTATTACATTGGAATATAACATGTCCGTCGTTGACTATCGCATGCACGGTGAATTCTTCATTATTCCATTCTTTATTATTACATTGGAATAACTTTTGTGCATCTAAGATCTATCGCATGCACGTGAATTCTTCATTATTCCATTCTTTATTTTTCTCATTGGAATAACTTTGTTTGTGTTGTCTATCGCATGCTCGGTGAATTCTTACATTATTTCATCCTTTATTATTCTCGTTAGAATAACTTTTCTGCATCTTGATCTATCACATGCCCGGTGAATTCTTTTGTTATTCCATTCTTAATTATTCATTGGAATAACTTTGTTTGTCTTGATCTATCGCATGCACAGTGAATTCTTCTGTTATTCCATTCTTTATTATTTTGTTGGAATAACCTGTTTATGTGTATTACAGCATGCATGGTGAATGATCCTTCGTATTCATTCCTTATTAAATTATGGAAATGATCTTTCTACGTGGATTACCGCATGGCGGGCGAAAATCCATTTGCAGTTTCATATATTCTATTATACTCAGTTGGTTAAAGTTTTGGCTTCTATACTCCATGAAATTAGTAGAATATCCTGGATATTTGCGCTTCATCCGGTATCTTTTCATGGAAATATTCTTTTGAGCATTCTTGAATTTACTCCACAAAGCAGTATCATGTTGACAATTTGGACGTTATTAATTTCTGGATAAATTAAATTATAAATCTTTAAAATTTATCCTTGAACTTGTTTTATTGAATTATTATGTCATTGTCATCATCCTCATGCTTCACTACAAGAAAACCGCCTATTTCCGACTGACGTATCTTCGACAGATGAAATTCGGTCGAAATAGGTTTATGTCCAAGGAAATAATGTGTCGGGTATAAGTCCCTCGGAAATACATTAATTAGGACGAAATTCAGTCGAACTTAGTCCTCCCCAGTTGTCGCCAAGTTTGGCGCCACCGTGAAAAAGTAAGTTAAACGAAAAAAATATTAATCCGAGGGACTTTTAAATTAACTTAAACTATTTCCGAGAGACGTATGTCCGACGGAGATAAAAATAAAACCTTTCAGCTTCTGCCTTTTCATTTCAGACGCTCTCTTAATTTATCTCTCTCACTCCTAGCTCCTCGATCTCATCCTCACCGCCCCCACCCTCTCTCATTCTCTCAGTCTCTCAGTCTCAGTCGATCTCCTTCCTTCTCTCATCCTCCCCGCCCCCACACCGGTCCCCCCAGTACTCTCCTTCCCTCTCTCATCCTCCCCACCCCACCCATCCGATCACCGCCGGTCCCCCGACACCCCTTTTCCCCTGCCACCATAGTTCATCTCTCTCTTTCTCTCTCTCTCTTCACCACTCTCTGCCTCTTTTCACCCTCACTTAAGGCCACCCCTTCCACACACACGCCATGGCGACCCTCCTCCTTACGCGTTGTCGACGACTCGCTGCTCGCTCGGATTGGACTCTGCTTTCTCCTTCTCCTCCAACCGGTTTTCAAACTAGCTAAGGCCTAAGGTTAGTAATGGTTTATTTATATAATTAGGTATAATTTCCTACCCTATATTGTGCATATTACACTAAAATTGATACTATATATATATATATATATTGATGATAATTATTGCTACTATATATATATTTCGGATTCATTGCTGAAATTTGGACTTAAGTGTTAATTGTCAATATAAGGGTTATTATTTGTGTTCTGCCGAAATGGGTTATTATTTGTGTTAATTACCTAACTGTTGTGAAAATTGGTTTGCCGAAATTGTGTTTTACCTAACTGTTATCCAAACTACTGTGCAAATTGGGATTGCAAATTTATGTTTAAACTTACATTTAGTGTATAGCATCGGTAAATGTTTGATTTATTTTTACGTATGCAATTACATATGATATTTATCAATTTACATCGAAGTTTTTAATTATAAATTTTGTGGGCCCATGTAACTATTTAAATATGTTACTTAATTAATTTTTTAATACTAAAATAACCTAGTTTATAGTAATATTTACTTAGTTTTGTCTTACTAAATAAAATAAAATAATATTATAAATAATATAAACATAAATAAAGTAATATAAGATAATATAATATAAAATAATAAAATTAAATAACATAAGATAAGATAATTTAAGATAACATGAAATGAAAGAAAATAAAATAATTAAAATAAAATAAAATAATTGTTCTAAATGAAATAACTTAAATTATATCTAATAAATAAATAAAATACATTAAATAAAATAATATAATATAATATGAGTAATAATAAGATAAAATAAAATAAAATACAAAATAATAATAAATTATAATAATTTAAATTTAATAAAATATAATGAAAAAAATAAATTTTAATTTAATAAATAATTTTAATTTAATAAAAATATTTTAAAATATATAATATAATACAAATAAAATACAATCCAATAAAACATAAAATAAAATAAAAATAATAGAATAAAATATAATTTAATTTAATTTAATTAAAATAATTTAAATGAAATTTAATAATGAATTTAGTAAAAAAATTTAAAAACTATATAATATAATACAAGATAAATTAATTAGAAACCCGTTTGACAAGTAGGAGTGAATGTTGAACAGTACATAGTCTCTATAGATTCTAAATAACAATTCTCATAAACTAAGTACCACTTACTTAGTTTATCATTAATTGACAAAATAAATGAAGTAGCTAGGAGTGAATGTCGAACAGTAGTAGTCTTTATAGATTCCAAATAACAATTCTCATAAACTAAGTACCACTTACTTGGTTTATCATTAATTAACAAAATAAACTAAGTAGGAGTGAATGTCGAACATTAGTCTCTATAGATTCCAAATAATTAACAATTCTCATAAACTAAATACCACTTACTTAGTTTATTATCATTGGCAAAATAAACTAAGTAATATTTGCTTAGTTTGCACAATTTTCAATATATAAATGCAATAATACTCTCCCTACATATATATACTCTTTTCTTGTATCACGGGTTTCGACATAGCGATTCTTGACTAAATAGTACTCCATAGGTTCCTCGTACAATTAAAAAAAGGGTCGTAGTTCTGTTTTGTGTCTATACTCGAATAATAAAGGTAATTGAATTCTGCGAGACATTCCTCATTTTTTCCATCATAATGAGATGGCGACATCCGGGAAGGAGTGCCAAGAGTTGTTGAACAAAGTTCTAGGTTAAACAACCCTCTAAATGAAGCGACGATCACTTCTCCCATAGGAATGAATCATCTCCCCGTATGGGTCCAATCCATGATATAAACGACTTCTCACCACTCCGAATTCCTCGGATGGGTAGTTCTCGCAGAATGTCTCACCTCTTGAATGAGAACTATCCATTTGGCGAATTCAGTGGTGAGTGGTATTCATATCATGGATTGGACCCATATACGAGATGACTCATTCTAGCGAGGAAAGATCATTCGTTCATCTAGAGGGTTTCTTAAGTGAAACTTTGTTCAATAGCTTAATGGAACTCCTTTGGGATGTTGTCATCTGTTATGATGAAACGATGAGAAAATGTTCGATGAATTGAATTAACTTTATTATTGATATATAGGACACAACAAAACTACGACCCTTTTTTTTTTTGCCCGTTTGCCAACTCAAGTAGAGATTCCACATAAATTCTCATAAACTATGTACTATACTTTGAAACTTAGAAACCCGTTTGACATACACTCAATAGGGGTGAATGTCGAACAGTCCCCGGTTTAGGACTGTTATTGGATGTTATGTCTCTCACTTAGGCCGGTGCAAATACGAAACGGTACATTTTTTGTTATTTTGAGGATTAATCGAATGTTATCTCTATATGTTCTCCGAGTGCATACTTAGATTAAGTTATCTTAGCCTATTTCGTGTGCTTGGAGACCATGGGGAGGTGCTGCCGAAATTTTCTTGAAACTCATGAAACGTACTCAACATGTTTGCACTAGTGACGAGACACATCCAATAACGGGATAGAAGTCTTACCCCTGTCCTGTAGAGATACTAGGTAAATCTAATTCACGCATGAATATCCAAATTAACTTAATGCGTCTTTCATGTAGTTAAAATGTCGGTAGAATAGGAGTTGGATGTCTTAGTAGGATACCCAAAGTGATGGGAGGATTAGTCTCGACTTATCGTGTTGGGGTTTTAGATTTCTTGAACAAAGCACTAGAACATAAAGATGATCCATGACGGAAAATGCAATGCCCATATGTCAAGTGTAAAAATCGATTTGGAATAAAGTCGGCGAGATTAAATTCAATTATTTTCTCGTGGATTTGTAGATGGGTACTTATTATGGACTCATCACGGAGAATCGAAGTGATTGAAAATATTGTGGAACAACCAATTCCACTTTGGATTCATACGTCGAAAACTATGATCCGAGTTGAGATGTTGGTCGATGCTTATAGCCCTACTACTATTGGTTTGGTTTGAATATGAACCTTCTTCAAGCGTCTGAAGCAAGTGCCAAATAATCTGACTCTTGCCTTTTACAAGTTTCTATCTGAATGCAGGGTCGCGTTGTATCCGGAAATGATCTGAACATCAAGCTTTCTGCGCGTGGCGAAGCTCTTACACTTCAAGAATGAGCACGATTTGTAGTGAGAGAGGTTTCAACGATTTGCTTCCGCTATAATTGGACGATTCTTACCCAAGGATCATACTCTTTTCTACGAATTATTACGAAGTGAAGAAGATGGTCGAGGGTTAAATATAGGGTATCGAAAAATCGATGATTGTGGCGGATTGCATGTTATACTATGGGGAGGGCGGAGATAAAGGGCGATTGTGATATATGAAGCTTATCACGCTTCAAGGTTACAAAACGCGGGGGAAGGAGAAACATGTTCCCGGAAAATCTTACGATACTTTCCACTTTTGCACCGAGACTTCAAATGGCTTATTCATGTCGTCTCTCATACTACTCAATATATGAGTTGACATCGAACAAGGGATGTCGTGCTGGTCAAATTTGACTCACCCAAATGGGATGGAGATGAATGGAAGAGATTTGATGTAAATTATCCCGAGTTTGCGGAAGAAGTTAGGAATGTTAGGCTTGGCATGGCTACTGATGGCTTTTGTCCTTTTAATAATTTTAGTCAGCCGTACTCAGTTTGGCCAGTCATTATGGTCGCTTATAATCTTCCACCGGCAATGTGCATGAGGGATCTGTATTTGTTTTTGACTTTACTCATTCCGGGGGATAAAAGTCCTACAAAAGATCTTAATGTGTACCTTCGACCGTTAGTGGATGAACTAAAGATGTTGTGGGAGACAGGGGTTCAGACGTATGATAAATCGATATGTGAGAATTTTATGATGAAAGCAGCCCTGTTATGGACTATCACTGACTTTCCGGCTCTTGGGATGGTTAGTGGTTGGTCAACTCACGGGAAGCTGTCCTGTCCATGTGTATGGGGGATGTGCAAGGCAACCAGTTGCAACATGGGCGGAAATGTAGTTTCTTTGGCACTGCTCATAGATTCTTCCCTCTTGATCATAATTACAGAAAGATGTCTACACAGTCTACACAAGTCTTCACTTAAGACTTGGCTTCTAGTAGTTAATCTTTACCCCCATACCATACATGGTTTGAGTAATCTCATCCACTGTCTAGAAAATAATAATAAATTACATTTTGTTCTAAATAAAATATATGAAGATTATGTATTTTTATTTTTGAATAACAGAAAAGTTCCTTGTAGCCAAAATAAACTACAAAAATATAAAGTTAAATTTACCAAAATGAAAAAGAAAATAAGACATGATTTTTTAAATAGCATGAGAATCAATATTAATTGTAAATAGGAAAAATTGTACCACTAATAATTCCAATTAATATAATCACCGTTTTTAATTTGGATGGACCAGTTAGGTCACAAGTTTAGTCATCTTGACTTAGTCCATTTAATTTATTTTTAGGATTTGATTCAAAATAAAATACTATAAAATTAACCAGCAAGTATGTCCTAAAATGAGGAACATATCTCACAAAAACCCTCACTATTGCATTTAGATAATGCAATTGGGAATTTGACATGTCTAAAAAAACTCATATGGCATCTTAAATATTAAATTTGTTATTTTTTAAAAAATTAAAATAAATTATACTAATTTTAAAATTTAAAAATATCTCAAATTAATTTTCAATTAACAACGATATATAAAATGAAACAGAGATACTTTTATTTTTTATAGGGGTGAGTTGGGGGAAATGCAAACACTTTGCATACTTTTATTAATTACCCTATTAATTTATTAATAAAGAAAATACAAGGAGTAAGTGAAGGCATTTTCCACAGTGGCGAAAAGAGTTTTGACGCGTGGACCACATGCCACGTGTGATAGTCAACGCCACTGTGATAATTTTATTAATCTCAAAATTTTATATTATTTAGAGTTAAATAAATACATTTTCCAATATAAATTTTAAAGTTAAATGGAGAATCTTTTTATAGATGATATTGATGTTTGAGAAACGTATGTATTGGATAAAATTAAATTTTAAATCATTTAAATTGAATATTTTTAATTATGATCACTACTGAAAATGGCTTGAGGCCAAGCGAAAATATTATCGACGGATGATTTTCAATCGACCTTCTTTGTAATTTCGACGAGAATATTAAAATCGAGAATAGTTCCTCGAAATATGTTATCTTCGGCTTTAATTGAGGCGGGATAACACTAGTCCAAGGGCGCCAACATTTCGCGCCACACGAAATATGAGTTCGACGGAATCATATTTATAGTCGACGAAATATCCGTCAGAAATATAGTAATCTTGAGGGAACCAATTTCGACAGATATTCTATCGAGAATAGTCGATTAAAAAGCGTTCAGCTCCTTCTTCCTCTTATTTTATTTATGATCTCTCTTTTCTGCTAGCACGACTTCTACATGCGATCTCTCTCTTCTCTCTCTAGCGCGGCGGCATCTCATACCCTCTCTATCCGGCCAGCAGCTCCTCCCTCTCGCCGATATTCTCTTTCACACGATATATATTGATCGTAAAGGAGAAAACCCTTGTCCTCACACTTCAACTACTCTCTCTCTCTGTTATGGTTAGTCGGCTTTCCGGCGACGTCGTGGATGTCGGTCGCGGCGTTGTGGTATCTCGTCTCTCCTATTTCTAGCATTCTAATCAATTGAGGTGCACAATTTCTATCTTCAGTTAATACCATTAGGGTTTGAATATTATATAGGCTATATATGCAATTTATTTTGGGGCTTAATTTAGGATTTAATTTGTCTTGTTATATATGAAACTGATTGAGGCTGAATGTTCAATTTGAGTTTTATATTTAATTTAGGGTTTAATTTGGTTTGGTATGAAACTGATTTTGAGACTGAGATGTTGCGCGGTGTTTACTGATATTGGTTTACTATATTCAAAAGATGGCGAACAATGAAATGTACCCTTCAAATTAGTGTTTAATTTTTGCCAAGACAGTTATAATGTCCATAATCAGTAATGTGTTTAATTTGTTATCTGATATTGAGGAGTTATAATGCAGTGTGATAAACTTATAATTTGCAGTGTTCGGATTTCTGCCTTTTCCAGCATTATGAATTTTAATTTGTGAATCAATTGAAGACTTCTCTTATTTTGGTGTTGAATATTAATTTCGACGGAATTTCCAACGGAAATTCTGTGGAAATTATAGATGGTAATAAATAATTATTTAATTAACTATATAAAAGACAATTAGGACTTAGTTTGCCACTAAAACTAAGTAGTAATACTAGAAAAATTAAATAAATTAATAAATTAATAAAAAAAAATACTAGGAGATTTAAATAACTTTAATAAATTATATAATATAATATAAAGAACTTTAAAATAAAATAAGTTTAATAACATAAATAAATTTAATAAAATAAAATAAATTTACTTTATTATTTAATATAATATAATTAAAAATAAAATAAATTTAATTTAATTTAATTTAATACAATAAAATAAATTTACTTTATTATTTAATATTATATAATATAATAAAAAATAAAATAAAATAAATAAATCTAAATAAATCAATTAATTTAATAAAGTTTAACAAAATTAAATTAAATTAAATTAAAGTAAAACATATAAAATAAAATAAAATAATACAAAATAAATTAAAATACATAAATAAATAAAAGTATAATAATAAATTAAATTTAAAATAAATAAAAAAATTTAATAATAAACTATAATAAATTAAAATTTTAAATTTTAAATTTTAATTTAATATCATTAAATGTAACTTAATTAATATAAATAATATAATATAATAAAAAATAAAATAAAATAGTAAAATAAAATAAAATACAATAATTATCTTAAACTAAGTAGCATCTGCTTAGTTTTCCATTATATAAAAAAAATATCTCTAATTAAATAAAATCAAAGCTAATAAATTAAATAAACATAAATTAAAATAACATAATATATTTGAAATAAATTTACATAACATAAAATAATAAACTAAATAGAATTTGCTTAGTTTTCTACAATTAAAAGTAACTGAATAATAAGTTGTCTACATATTCAATAAATAAAATAAAATACATGTTGCCTGGGTAGCATTTACCTAATTTTTCATTGGTAAAATAAACTAAGTACTATTTACTTAGTTTGCCATAATTTTTAAATATAATAACATATAAATTAAATTAACTATAATATAATAACATATAAATTAAATAAAGCACTTCCTTGTATGCAGGGTTCGACATAGCAGTTGTGTAAGACCACGAATTTTATGAAATGAAAGTATTCAATTTTTTTATAATTATTATTTTTTTCGTAAATGGTTAAATTGATAAAAGGTTAAAGTTAAGGGTGATATGTGAAAATTTTGCAAAGTATACGCAAGTTGTTATAAAATATTCGTTTGGTTTGGGGATTATTCTTTTTGTCGTGGAATATCCGCATTTACCAAGCCAATCATTGGTGGACCCCACAACGGAAGTATTATCGTAGTAAAAAAATGACAGAATTATCTTTTTATAAAAATAATTGCGAAAGTGTTACCGTTAAAACTGTTGAACTACTCGGTAGTAAAAGTACAGTAATACGTGTGGTTGCATAGTAGCACACGGTATTGATTATTAATGCTTACGTAAGAAGTCACTCAGTTATACTCAATTATTGCTACAGTAATTGTTGTATCATATCTCTCATATTATTGATTCAATTATTGTCACAGTATCATCTGCATAATATGATATATTGTTAAATCAATAATCGAGACGACAAAGTTATTCATATTATTAATTGCAATATTGACAATGTCTAGAAATTTTGTCAAGGAGAGGTTAGATAATCTAATTGCGCGTCAATAGGGAGAAATCTTTATTGGAAAGCCCCCTCTTTCCTGGGAACGACCTGGTTGTTAAATATTGAGAGTTATAATATTAATGATGAATAAGTTTGTCTTGATTAAAGATAAAATTGATAGTTCCATTGTATGAGAATTATTAGTTTTAGTGGAAATTGATATTTATTTCTATAATAATTGATGTCTGAAAAGTTATATTGACCAATCGGGTAATTAGCCAGATAAATGAGCAATTAATTGTTATTAATTCACATGCTTATAACTATGTGTTCACATGTATGTACTATTGATTCACATGATTTACTATTTAGGGGAGTTGGTACAAGATTGATAATACTTACATGACTAAATTAAAAATGGAGGTATAGTTGAAGGTACTATACTATAATTAATTTTTTTCACATGTTTAAAACTATTGAGTCACATGATTTACTATTGATTCACATGATTTACTATTAGGGGAGGTGGTTCAAGTTTGATAATACTTACAGGACTAAACTAAAAATGATGAAAAAGAGGAAGGTATTATACTGTAATATTTTGAGCCCCAAAATGTGCAATTATTGAAACTATTTTTTCCTATAAATAGAAGCTCATTTCTTCATTATTTTTTATCAATTCACTAAAGTTATAGAGCAATTATTATAGAGAAAAATTATAGAGAGAAAGAAGAAGAGAAGTCTGCTACCTCACTACTCCAGTATCCAGTCTTCTTCTGAGGTAAGGGGTATTATTTATTTCGTATGCATGAAGAGAGTTATTTTCTTTCAATACTTGTAAGGGTTGTTATTCTATTCTTTATTATTCTGTTGGAATAACATGTCTGTGCGGACTATCGCATGCCTGGTGAATTCTTCTGTTATTCCATTCTTTATTATTCTGTTGGAATAACCTGTCTGTGCGGTCTATCGCATGCCTGGTGAATTCTTCTGTTATTCCATTCTTTATTTTTCTGTTGGAATAACCTGTTTGTGTTGTCTATCGCATGCCTGGTGAATTCTTCTGTTATTTCATCCTTTATTATTCTGTTAGAATAACTCATTCTGCATCTTGATTATCACATGCCCGGTGAATTCTTTTGTTATTCCATTCTTAATTATTACATTGGAATAACTTTTGTTTGCTGATTCTATCGCATGCCTGGTGAATTCTTCATTATTCCATTCTTTATTATTTTGTTGGAATAACTTTGTTTATGTATATTACAAAGATGCATGGTGAATGATCCTTCGTATTCATTCCTTATTAAATTATGGAAATGATCTTTCTACGTGGATTACTGCACGTGGCGAAGCGAAAATCCATTCATAGCTTCATTTATATATTCTATTATACTCAGTTGGTTAAAGTTTTGGCTTCTATACTCCATGAAATTAGTAGAATATCCTGGATATTTGCGCTTCATCCGGTATCTTTTCATGGAAATATTCTTTTGAGCATTCTTGAATTTACTCCACAAAGCAGTATCATGTTGACAATTTGGACGTTATTAATTTCTGGATAAATTAAATTATAAATCTTTAAAATTTATCCTTGAACTTGTTTTATTGAATTATTATGTCATTGTCATCATCCTCATGCTTCACTACAAGAAAACCGCCTATTTCCGACTGACGTATCTTCGACAGATGAAATTCGGTCGAAATAGGTTTATGTCCAAGGAAATAATGTGTCGGGTATAAGTCCCTCGGAAATACATTAATTAGGACGAAATTCAGTCGAACTTAGTCCTCCCCAGTTGTCGCCAAGTTTGGCGCCACCGTGAAAAGTAAGTTCGACGAAAAAATATTAATTCCGAGGGACTTTTCGTCGAACTTAAACTATTTCCGAGAGACGTATGTCCGACGGAGATAAAAATAAAACCTTTCAGCTTCTGCCTTTTCATTTCAGACGCTCTCTTAATTTATCTCTCTCACTCCTAGCTCCTCGATCTCATCCTCACCGCCCCCACCCTCTCTCATTCTCTCAGTCTCTCAGTCTCAGTCGATCTCCTTCCTTCTCTCATCCTCCCCGCCCCCACACCGGTCCCCCCAGTACTCTCTTCCTCTCTCATCCTCCCCACCCCACCCATCCGATCACCGCTTGGGTCCCAAACACCCCTTTTCCCCGCCACCATAGTTCATCTCTCTCTTCTCTCTCTCTTCACCACTCTCTCAGACTCAAATTTCACCTCACGGCCACCTTCCACACACAATACCATCGACGACCCTCCTTACGCAATCGTCGACGACTCGCTGCTCGGGTCGGATTGACTCGCTTTCTCCTTCTCCTCCAACCTATTTTCAAACTAATTAAGGCCTAAGGTTAGTAATGGTTTATTTATATAATTAGGTATAATTTCCTGCCCTATATTGTGCATATTACACTAAAATTGATACTATATATATATATTGATGATAATTATTGCTACTATATATATATTTCGGATTCATTGCTGAAATTTGGACTTAAGTGTTAATTGTCAATATAAGGGTTATTATTTGTGTTCTCATTAAATGGGTTATTATTTGTGTTAATTACCTACTATAAGGGTTATTATTTGTGAAAATTGGTTTTGGTCACAAATTTGTGTTTTACCTAATCATTATCCAAACTATCAGTGCAAATTGGGATTGCAACTTATGTTGCAGCCTTGCTTAGCAGTATAAAGATCTCGTAAATGTTTCAATTTATTTTTCTCATGCAATTACATTATATTTTTTTCCGATGAATTTCCGATCAATTTCACCGTAAGTTTTCAATTATAAATTTTAGGGCCCATGTAACTATTTAAATATGTTACTTAATTAATTTTTAATACTAAAATAACCTAGTTTATAGTAATATTTACTTAGTTTTAGACTACTAAATAAAATAAAATAATATTATAAATAATATAAACATAAATAAAGTAATATAAGATAATATAATATAAAATAATAAAATTAAATAACATAAGATAAGATAATTTAAGATAACATGAAATGAAAGAAAATAAAATAATTAAAATAAAATAAAATAATTGTTCCTAAATGAAATAACTTAAATTATATCTAATAAATAAATAAAATACATTAAATAAAATAATATAATATAATATGAGTAATAATAAGATAAAATAAAATAAAATACAAAATAATAATAAATTATAATAATTTAAATTTAATAAAATATAATGAAAAAAATAAATTTTAATTTAATAAATAATTTTAATTTAATAAAAAATATTTTAAAATATATAATATAATACAAATAAAATACAATCCAATAAAACATAAAATAAAATAAAAATAATAGAATAAAATATAATTTAATTTAATTTAATTAAAATAATTTAAATGAAATTTAATAATGAATTTAGTAAAAAAATTTAAAAACTATATAATATAATACAAGATAAATTAATTAGAAACCCGTTTGACAAGTAGGAGTGAATGTTGAACAGTACATAGTCTCTATAGATTCTAAATAACAATTCTCATAAACTAAGTACCACTTACTTAGTTTATCATTAATTGACAAAATAAATGAAGTAGCTAGGAGTGAATGTCGAACAGTAGTAGTCTTTATAGATTCCAAATAACAATTCTCATAAACTAAGTACCACTTACTTAGTTTATCATTAATTGGCAAAATAAACTAAGTAGGAGTGAATGTCGAACATTAGTCTCTATAGATTCCAAATAATTAACAATTCTCATAAACTAAATACCACTTACTTAGTTTATTATCATTGGCAAAATAAACTAAGTAATATTTGCTTAGTTTGCACAATTTTCAATATATAAATGCAATAATACTCTCCCTACATATATGTACTCTTTCTTGTATGCAGGTTTCGACATAGCAGCTTCTAGCCTAAATAAGATACTCCAACCGTTCTCTCTCTAACAATTATTAAAAAAAGGGGTCGTAGTTCTGTTTGTGTCCTATACTCGAATAATAAAGGTAATTGAATTATCGCAGACATTCCTCATCGTTTCATCATAATGATGGCAACATCCTAAAGGAGTGCCAAGAAGTTGTTGAACAAAGTTCTAGGTTAAACAACCCTCTAAATGAAATGATCGATCACTTCTCCCATAGAATGAATCATCTCCCCATATGGGTCCAATCCATGATATAAACAAACTTTCTCACCAATCGAATTCCTCGATGGGTAGTTCTCACGTAATGTCTCACCTCTTGAATGAGAAATATCCATTTGAGGAATTTCAGAGGTGAGAAGTCGCTCGCCATATCATGGATTGACCCATACGGGGGAGATGATTCATTCCTAGCAGAGAAGTGATGATCGCTCGCTCATCTAGAGGGTTGCTTAAGTCAAACTTTGTTCAATAGCTTAATGGAACTCCTTTGGGATGTTGTCATCTGTTATGATGGAACAGTGAGGAATGTTTGCAGTAATTGAATTAACTTTATTATTCGAGTATAGGACACAACAGGAACTACGACCCTTTTTTTCCCCGTTTGCCAACTCAAGTAGAGATTCCACATAAATTCTCATAAACTATGTACTATACTTTGAAACTTAGAAACCCGTTTGACATACACTCAATAGGGGTGAATGTCGAAATGTCCCCGCTTGGGACCAAGTATTGGATGTTATGTCTCTCACTTAGGCCTGCAAATACTGAACGGTACATTTTTTGTTATTTTGAGGATTAATCGAATGTTATCTCTATATGTTCTCCGAGTGCATACTTAGATTAAGTTATCTTAGCCTATTTCGCGCTTTGGAGACCATGGGAGGTCTTTGCCAAATTTTCTTGAAACTCATGAAACGTACTCAACATGTTTGCACTAAAGTGATTTAGACACATCCAATAACGGGATAGAAGTCTTACCCCTGTCCTGTAGAGATACTAGGTAAATCTAATTCACGCATGAATATCCAAATTAACTTAATGCGTACTTCTATGTAGTTAAAAATGTCAGCCGACCGGAGTTGGATGTACCGTAGGATACCCAGTGATGGGAGGGGATTAGTCTCAGCTTATCGTGTTGGGGTTTTAGATTTCTTGAACAAAGCACTAGAACATAAAGATGATCCGCACGGGAAAATGCAATGCCCATATGTCAAGTGTAAAAATCTGATTTGGAATAAAGTCGACGAGATTAAATTCGAATTATTTTCTCGTGGATTTGTAGATGGGTACTTTGTATGGACTCATCACGGAGAATCAGAAGTGATTGAAAATATTGTGGAACAACCAATTCCACTGGATTCATACGTCGAAAACTATGATCCAGTTGAGATGTTGGTCGATGCTTATGGCCCTACTACTATCGATCAATAATATGAACCTTCTTCAAGCAAAGGCGGTTAAGTGCCAAATGATACATACACCACCGCTTTTTACAAGTTGCTATTCTGAATCAGGGTCGCGTTGATCCGGAAATGATACTGAACATCAAGCTTTCTGCAGTGACGAAGCTCTTACACTTCAAGAATGAGCACGACTGTAGTGAGAGAGGTTTCAACGATTTGCTCGCTATAATTGGACAGTTCTTACCCAAGGATCATACTCTTTCTACGAATTATTACGAAGTGAAGAAGATGGTCAAGGGGTTAAATATGGGGTATCAGAAAATCGATGATTGTGAGCAGGATTGCATGTTATACTATGGGGAGGACAGAGATAAAGGACAGTGTGATATATGAAGCTTATCACGCTACAAGGTTACAAAACGCGGGGGGAAGGAGAAACATGTTCCCAGGAAAATCTTACGATACTTTCCACTTGCACCGAGACTTCAAATGGCTATTCATGTCGCCTCATACGGCCAACATACGAGTTGACATCGAACAAGGATGTCGTGCTCGTCACCGACTCACCCAAATGGATGGAGATGAATGGAAGAGATTTGATGTAAATTATCCCGAGTTTATGGAAGAAGTTAGGAATGTTAGGCTTGGCATGGCTAATGATGGCTTTTTGTCCTTTTAATAATTTTAGTCACCGCATCAGTTTGGCTACCATTATGGTCGCTATAATCTTCCACCCAAGAATGTGCATGAGGGATCCAGATTTGTTTTTGACTTTACTCATTCCGGGATAAAAGTCCTACAAAAGATCTTAATGTGTACCTTCGAATCGTTAGTGGATGAACTAAAGATGTTGTGGGAGACAGGGTTCGACGTATGATAAATCGATATGTGAGAATTTTATGATGAAAGCAAATTTCATTATGGACTATCACCGACTTTTCTATTCTTGGGATGGTTAGTGGTCGGTCAACTCACGGAAGTCATTCCGCCCATGTGTATGGGGATGTGCAAGGCAACCAAATAATACATGGGCGAAATGTAGTTTCTTTGGCACCGCTTTCATAGATTCTTCCCTCGATCATAATTACGTAAAGATGTCTACACAGCTCAATGAAAGATAGAGAAGAAGGGGGTCATTGGTCTCACGTCGGGCAAAGGAGGTCTTGGAGTTGTTGAATCAACTTGATTTTCCTTTCACGGGAAGGAACACAAAGAAATTGAGAGCAATAAGCACACGAAGACTCATAATTGGACACACTTGCCTATATGGTTTGAGTTGTCAGATTGGGGCACACTTTCATTCATTATTGTATAGATGTCATGCATACCGAAAAGAATGTTTTCGAGAACTTGTTTTACACCGTGTTAGATATGAGTGGTAAAACTAAAGACAATGACAATGCTCGAAAAGATTTGGAGGCATTGAACATTAGGCCAGAATTGTGGCTTCGCCTTAACAATACGAAAACTAAAGCTCCATTTAGTCTTACTAAGAAACAAGTTGAAGACGTCTATAAGTGGGTTAGTGGGTTGAAGCTTCCAGATGGATATGCGTCGAACATAACACGTTGTTGTAAGGTTGAGAAATTAAAAATTTCTGGATTCAAGAGTCATGATTGTCATGTATTCATGCAGAAGTTGATTCCAATTGCATTTCGTGAGATGTTACCGTAAAAGTTCGGATGCATCGACCGAATCACAAATTTCTTTTCGAGATATTTGCCCAACTATAATTAAGCACAATGATGTCGAAAGCGATGGAGAAGAATATTGTGTTTACCATGCAAAAGCTTGAAATGATCTTCCTCCAGGATTTTTTTGACTCAATGGAACATCCGCCATTCATCCGCCATTGTATGAACTCAAACTTGAGGACCGTGTAATATCTATGGATGTATCCTTTTGAGAGGTAATATATAAACTATATAATTGCTCTATCCTCGCCTATATTAATAATACTTCACTAAGTCTCGCATATTATTTATCGTAGGTATATGCGCCGATTAAAACAAAAGGTCAAAAACAAAGCTCGTGTAGAGGGTTCTATTGCTGAACGATATACAGAGGAAGAGCTTGTCAACTTTTGCTCATTGTATTTTGGCGATGTTGTCTCAACGAAGCACAACCGTTTAGGAAGGAATGAGGTTGTTGGTCCAATGACTCGTGCTGATGATGAGTTAGCTGTATTCACATATCCAGCTAAACCATTTGGCCCTAAGACTCTGACTTACTTAAGCGACAAAGAGTTGAAGATTGTATCTACATATGTACTTCTAAATATGCTCGAAGTATCATCATACATCACGTAAGTCTAAGCTTATTTGCTCCAATTAGTACAATTTACAAGTGTAGTTATCTCTATATATGTTAAAGACATTTTACTAATATCGCAGTTCATTCGAAGAGGAAGTGTATGCTTCTAACCCAACTTTTACTGCAGCAGAATTGGAAACATTCACTAATGCTAATTTCCAACAATGGTTTAAGAAAAGGGTTGAAGCGGAGAGTATTTATGTGCGTTTTATAGATGTCATCCAAGGACCTTACAAAATTGTTAGTTCTTTTCCGGTCAGATCGTGAATGGGTATAGATTTAGAGTCGATGACTCGCATGAACTCACATCACCAATTCTGGGTCAGTGGTGTTAGAAGTCGCTATCAAGATTCTCGAGTCCAATTACTATGGTCGCTTACGGGATGTAGTTGTGCTCAATTATCACGGCGGCAAAAAGGTAGTTACATTTAAGTGTAAATTGGTTTGATACTAAAAAAGGGGTTAAAGTTGATCGTAATAGAATCACAACCGTGGATATCAAGTTTGGTGTTAAATTCACGATGATGTACGCGCAGTTAGCAAGTCAAGTGACTCAAGTGTATTACGCCCTAATGTCGTAAATACTCAAGCCCCGGTACACAATGAGTCACTACTAAAACACGCGCCATTTAATGCCGATAACATGTTTGGTATGGATGAGGCGTTACAAGAAGATGTGAGCAACCCATTGGCCGTAGTGTTCCATGCTGAAGATGTGGTGAGTATTGATGTCATTGACGTACCTAACGATGAGGATGTCGAGGCCACCGTACACATGAATGATTATGTAGTCATTGAGGATGATAACGATGACGAAACTGATCTCGAAACTGAGGATGAGGAAGATACCGAATCCGAGAATGATATACACGCGATTCTCGATGGGTTTGATGACGCATGAATTGAAAATGAGCTTTCATATTAGTCCTTACCACATATTGTTAAACCTTACATATTCGTAATCTACCAATTTTGTTATTGCAGTAGGATATTCATGGCTAGACATAGCGGTGGAGGTCGCCGAGGTGGTGGGCGATCCTAAGATCGAGATGAGAGCCATGATGGAGGCTCTTTCAAAGCGCGAAGTAAGTTATCTTAACTAGGATTTAAATATATCTCAAGTCGCATTAATTACAATGATTATTGAAGTACTATGTTAAATACAATTATTACAGATGCACTCTCGTCGACGACACCGAGGAACTAACCCTCAGATCTTTGGTCGTCTCATTTCAATGCCACTTTACAAAGATTCTGTGAGATGTCGCTTCCCAACAAAGAAGTGTTAATATATTCGTACTATTTCTATCGCTTATTACAAAACACAATTCACATAACACATATTGTTATACTTTTTCTCAGAGTATACTAGACCTGGTGGCTAAGCACACCCTACATGCGATTTGTTTGACGCATCTCCCGAGAGGGTGCATGCGGTTCACCAAGATGCTAGCAGATGCGATGCCACTTTTATGCAAACCGTCTTGCAAGAGTTTCATGTAAGTTAAGCATATTATCACCACATAGTTGTATTGGGATGACGAAATCAAATGTTCTTAATTTTAAATAATCTTTTGTTATAGGTTTATTATCGATTTGACCTTAAAGCATCTCTCGATCACCGGCGATGCTTGATCGAGCATCATCACCACCGTGAATTACTCCTGATGGTCAGATGAGATGCGATGTAAGGAAGCACGGCAGCGGTTGGGACTAGCCCAGACCACCATCGAGCTCATCACCCCCAAGATAGTCTCCGATTTAGCCTGGGAGGCTATGTAAGACCGGGAGGTCAATGACTTCAAGAAAAGTTTGAAAGAAAGGAAGAAGAAACCGTGGTCATCCGGATAAGACACACCACCGGTTCTCGATCGCTCGAGGAGGCGTAAAATGATAGTAAGTTATGTTGATTTAGTTATTTATGTGTCAAATTCTCACACAAATACTTAAGAACCTGCTTTTATGAATGTTTGTATTAGGCATCGGGGAGGACCTCAATGAGATCCTACCATGCTAGAGTTTTTGGATCGAGCCCACACGCCAAGGACGAGCGTGCAGCTTTGTCTCAGTAAACTTTTAGTTATACTTGTAAAACTCATCTTACTATTTAGCTTTTAATAATATTCAATCGTAAATAAAATGATATAATTAACATACGATACTGGAATACATTACAGACCGATTTCGTAAGCTTGGACGAAAGCGATAAATGAGCTAGAGACTATTAGGAGGGTTCTCGAGCCATTAGATTCCGCCACCCCTCTTCCCGATATTGAATTAGATCGGATGAGGAGCCGAGACTATGGGTCGTGTCTCGTGATCCCCTACTAGCAAAGACTTCTGAGATATCGAGTGTCATCCGCCGAGGATACTCGCATATACACTTCCCCGAGGTAATATTTTTTATATTTCACGAAATTATCCGAATTTATCACATTATATAAATTATTATTAGTAATTGAATTTGTATTTCTTTATAGGCTCCAAATGTCCAGCTAATATCCGAGAGCACATATGTTCGGATCATCTCATACGGCAATACCGGCTTTGATGATGATATCTTCCAATGGTGATAGTGGTCCGTGTTTGATAGTTCCATACCGATCCGATCTTTCTTTGGCCACCGCTAGCTTGCTTTCCGCCTCGTGTTCACCAGATTGCTCAGATATTATAGCAGGGCCTCTGCAGAGAGTACGAGATTACCACGGGAGCAGCTTCGATGCTTGAGCGCCGAGATGCTCCGGATGGTGATTACCTCTCGAGGAGGCTTTTCGTCCGCCCCACCTACTCTGTATTCTTATTGTTTATGTTTTTCAATTAAGGCTAGTTTGTTAATTCTCACATATATATATATATGACTAATGATTTATATTTTTATTCTATCAACAATCAATGGCGATGGCGAGCAAATCATGGCGATGACGATGATGAGAAGACGAGGTCGATTTCCATACACTCAGTAAACAACGCTGCTTACCTCCTCACTTGAATGATGATACTTTTTTTAGTAGTTTATAGTTCATTTGTATAGTTTGTAGAACTTTTGTATATATTGTATTGTCTAATCAAGGCGTCTGCATAACTATTGTAAATTATATTGTTTAACATTTATGGAATATTAGCTTATATTTGTAATTGGTTAGCTTATAATACGCTTTTGGTAGATATTTGAAAGTGAATGTGAATGATAATGAGTCAAGATTACGCTTTAGTGCTACGTTGCATATTTGAATGTGAGATACAGTGTTTATATTATCGTATTGGGTTGTGACAAAGTTACGTATATATTAATGGGTTTAAACACCGAAACCGAACTTTTAAAATCAGATTTAAAAAAAAAATCGCTTATTTTTGATTTTAATAGATATTTTCGACTACTTTCCTCAAGATAATAAATAATCAATTTTAATTAATACCGATATGGTCTAGTTTTCAAATGAACATAAGATAACTTCGACGGAATATATCCGTCAGATTAATTATATCTCCGACGTCATCGTCCGTCGGGTTAATAAATGTAGACAATTTTAATAAATAGAACCGATTTTAGTTTTTCATTTAAATAGCTAATGTTCGAGGGAATTAGTCAGTCGGACATAGATACTGATATATTCGGCGAAAATTTTTGTCATATATATTCTGTCGAAGATAATCTAGGTTCGATGAACATTCGTTTACGATAAGTTCGTCGTAGATAATAAGCATCCCCCACGGAATTTTTTGACGTAACTTATTTTCCACGCTGAATAGTTACGACGGAATCTTCGATTTAATATTTCCGTCGCAAATAAACTAGTTTCGACTGAATAGTATTATGTACGACAGAATATTCCGTCGGAATTAGCCGATTTTCTTGTAGTGCTTATATTGTGATGAAAGTCATATCTGGCTTACGTGCAAAAATGAACTTGGTATGATTATTCGGTATAATCATGATCGTAATGTGACGAATGATGTGGTGATAGTCCTCATTGGCCTGTAGGTCATTGATGGACAGTTGTTGGTATGATTATGACTGTGGATTATTCTTAATAATCATGACCATTGATGATTACATGAATATCCTTGGCCGTGATGCATGGATGATTCGATTTTATTTATTGTCGAGTCTCAAATGATAAAGTTGATGAAAACTTTTTAAATCATGAAGATAGTAGATTTTATGATCTACTTGACTCTTCTAATGGATTGTTTATTCCACGCAGCTTGTTGATCTAAAACTTGTTGTTTATTATATTCTATCGCTTGTTATATCGTTGAAGGCTAATGATAATTTATTCTCGCATTATCTTAGTCATAATATTTTTTACTAGGCTAGTTGAGCTCACCCTTTCTTTCATTGTTCTCTTCAGGAAATGAGAATGTAGCTGGGACGAATCGGGGAACGGATTGACGGTCCAGATGGTTGTTTTAGTAGTCCTCACTATTCTATAAAATAGTGTGACAATAAATGTAATGAGGACTCCATTGAGTGTGGATATTGTCTAGATGACAATATTCTTATTAAAACTCTTAGATTATGTTTTGTCGTATTTTACACGACTGTTGTATAATTAAGTTGTATTTGAATTTTGTACCATGTATTTGACGACTCAAGATGGGTAATGTATACCTATTTTTGGGGCGTCACAAGTTGCAGCTAATAGTACTCCAACCGGTTCCTCGACAATAATTTAAAAAAAAGGGTAGTAGTTCCTGTTTGTGTCATATACTCGATCGAATAATAAAGTTAATTGAATTATTGCGGACATTCTTCACTGTTCCATCATAACAGATGACAACATCCTGAAGGAGTGCCATTAAGTTGTTGAACAAAGTTCTAGGTTAAGCAACCCTCTAGATGAGCGAACGATCACTTCTCTACTAGGGATGAATCATCTCCCCATATGGATCCAATTCATGACATTGACAGCTTCTCACCACTCCATATTCCTCAGATGGGTAATTCTCACAGAATGTCTCACCTCTTTTCCAATCCCATGCACCTTAATGGGATGTTTGTTATAGTTTAGTTTAGATTCATGGGATGTTTTTGACCTTTTTACTTCTCATTTACTTAGTTGATTTTTGATATATTGTTGAATGAGGTGATTGTAATTGTAATTTATGTTATTAGCCGTATTGTTAGCTTGTGTATGTGATGTTGGGAAAACAGGTACATGTACAAGATGTGGGTTAAATCCGTGGATATTGCAAAAACAAATAAAATATTTTTAAAAAAAACACTATCCTCGACGAAATGGTGGTATTGTCGACGGATATCTGTCGAAGTTAAGGTGTTTCCCATTTTTATCAAACTGCCACGTGACATACTTATCATCGACCGAATATCCTTGACCGAATGGTGGTATAATCGACGAATTTTCGTCGCGTTTAAGTTGTTTTTCCAATTTTTTCAGACTACCATGTGGCATGTTTATCATCGACCGAATATCTTCGACCGACACGTTTCAATCGGGGATATATTAACTCCGACTGAATATTCGGTCGATAATACTTTCGTCGACTCTAAATATTCCCGACCGAAAAATCGACGGACTTAATTTCGACGTACTTATATACGACCAAATTTTCGACGGAATATTCCGTCGTAAATAAGATTGTCCTCGACAGAATACCCTTATTGTCGACGAAATATTCTGTTAGAAATTTCCCTTTTTGCTATAGTGTAAACATTATGACATACTTCACCTTAACATATTTATCAATAAATTATTTTAATATAATTTTCGACCCCATACAATATACTGAGATGGAGTATATCACATCAATAATTTGTAAAATAATTTTATGTCTCTGACATTATTGCTTATATATTTACACTACACAAAGCAAATAACGATTCAAATTGCTTCCTTATCATCCCAAAGGCAGCGTTTGCTTGTGATTTAATTATATATTACAAACATATATATACTTAAAACATTCGAAACTGTCGAAGATTATTTACAAACATAACAATATATATATTACTAAGGTTTCTCTTGATACTTAGCAATATGTACACACGATAACAATATTGTGATCGAGTATTCCCATAAGTAGTGATAAATGTGCATGTAGAGGAGCACCAAAGTGAAATCAACATGGTAAAAACATTATGGTTCTATTAATGGGAAAGTCCTCAGATAGTTGAACGCAAAGAAAGAATATCGCCCTCTTTTAAGATATCCACATAATCACATTCCCAAGTATCTCATCAGTCCAATGCTTCCATCCCTAAAGGCGGCCACATGAATCGGACAAGAAGCAAAAGGGATCGAAAGTGGTACTCAGATTCCTCTATGAATATGCGGGAATGCGATCGGAATGGGAAAGTCATCCCAACATTCGCAAGCCAACGCATGTAGAAACATTACCTATAAAACATGTTCTCATTGCATATAGTTCTCGTATAAATTACGCATGCACATTACCTATAAAACATGTTCTCACTCTTTTTCTCTCCATTACTATCACGTTCAATTCACCCACATTATCATGATTTACAGAAGGAACAAGATTTGTAATATGTATATATACATGTTACCACCAATATATGTTTCCCTAATCATGTTTCCACTGATTTTGATATGATATTAGCTAGAATTCGGGAGCATGTAGTCACCGAAGCCAGAAATTCCATCGAACAACATTAGAAAGCGAGTTTTCAAGACTAAAAGATTTTGCGATCGTCACCCCAAATGCGTGACTCATGTGTAGGGGGAAATGTGAGCCCAAGTACAAATTAGGGTTCATGACATAAAGAAATTTATAACAAACAAAAAAAGTTAAAAATAAATGTGCGAGACTCGAGAGAAGCCTTCCACGTGTCCCGAGGCGTAAGAAGACTTGTGGAGCGACTCTTTTTGGGAATCGATTGAGGATTGATTGGTGGCTAAAAGGAAAGGACGATCTGGGAATTACTTTGATGACTAAGGGTATTTTTAGAATTTAATTTCACAAGTACATGTGCCTAGCACGTGACCATTTTCCAAGAAACTCTATAAATAGCTCTTCCATTCTATGAAGAAAGGACTTTTTTGGACTCTTGGACCTTTTGGAGGACTAGGAGACTTGGAGATTCTCTCTCAACCTGAAGCACTCAAGAAAGCTCTCTGAATCCTTGCTACCCTAACAAGGTTCTCGGATTCTAAGAGTTTTGTCACGATCGTTAGAGTAATCACTCACCGTTTCTTCTCCCTTCAATCAATCAATCAATTTCAGATTTTTCATGGATTTATCCTCCTCAGCCAACACGAAACCCTAACCCTAGCAAGGTTTGATTTCCTTGCCCCAGAATGTAAAAAAAACACATTTATATTATATGCTACTGATAGTAGCGAATGCTAATCAGAATAAGGGTTTGACTTTACTAATAAATATTTAGGATTTATTAACTAGAGTTTAGAGTTTATAAACTAAGATTCAGGGCTTATTAATCACTGTTTAGTGTTTATTAAGAATAGGTTAATATTATTTATAAACCTAAACCCTGGTTAATAAATCTTAAACTCTAGTTAATAAACTCAAAACATTTATTGCTAAATAATTTTTATTAGCGTCCACTACAATTAGTAACGGATGATATGTGTTTTTTACAAACATAACAATATGTACACACGATAACATCATGCTCATCACCTTATTTTCTCCACGTTACTCGATCGGTATACTCTACTTGCTAGACTCCTTGGGATGGGATGTCTCCTTGGGTGGTTTCACAATGAGGGTCGGACATTTTGCATGGTGCACACAATAATCACTAACACTTCCCAAAAACGCCCTGCAATACCAACCATAGAATTTAAATTGATCTCAAAAAGTCTAAATAAATGAAATGCATGTTATTACCGTTTGATCACACCAAGCCCCCTACTGCCAAGAACTAGAAGATCAACATGCATTTGCTCCGCAGCTTCACAAATCATCTCCTTCACCTCCCCTTCAAGAATTAGAGTCTGTGCTTTGAGAACATGTTTATCTTTGCACATTTTCAATGCACTAGAAAGTAGTGCAGCAGCATTCTCTGACTGGGCTTTCCTTATAGAATCCACCAGATTGTCTGTTGCATAAACCCCTGCATGCCCAAAAGATTCAAGTTGATGTTGATCAGCTACGAAATTACTAGTAGGCTATTTAATACTCCATATTAACACACGCACACATTATTACTCCCTCTAATTTGTTCTAATACTATAAATATCATCACTACTAAACTAAGCTAGCTAGTAGTAATTAATTTATTGTTTTTAGCGATAAATATGAAATAAAAATACAATCTCAATATTTATATATTCAGGATTTTTATTTTTTGTTTGTTCTATATATATATATATATATATATATATATATATATATATATATATTCTAACTTTCATTCCACCACATGCCAACATTAGGATAAATTTCAAATAAGTGAAATATTAGCATTTAAAAATGTACCTCAAATTTTAAAACGAGGAATAATGAAACCATTTTAGTGGAAGGAATAGTAGTACAGTACTATTTTTATTTGATTTTAGTACAAACATATAAACAACTATGTAACATTTTAAACTTTTCTAAATTAATATATATACCTAAAAATTAATTACTCATATTTAATTTATTACTTTTATAACTTAAAATGAATACATGACAATTTTGAAATTTAAGCGAAAATAAAAGGGGATCGATTAGAAAAACGAACGACCAGGGCCAGCAGGGAAGACGTAGTGCTGGAAAGGTTGCATGACATGAACGACGGTGATAGTATCGGAATTCTGCTGGTTGAGCTCCTCCGGAAAGGTTGCACCGGCGGCGGCGGCATTGTTTCTGAAAAGATTATCGAGAACCCATTTGAGAGCATATAAGCTCATATCGCTCTCGTCGATGGCCACCAACACCCTCATCTTCTTCTTTTCAGTCTCCTCAATCGGGTTCTTCAACCCCGGCGGCAGCATCGTTCCCTCGGGAACCGCGCTCGTTTCCGCAAATGTTGTCGTCTCCATTCTTAATTAATTTGGACTTCAGTTTTGATCACTAGGCGAGTATATCTATCTATATATATATATATATAGATATAAAAAAAGGTTGGTGAAAAATAATTAATTTGTAAAATATTATTTAAGAAAACAATTGAAGAAGAAGGATAAGGAGAAATGGACAGGAAATTAATGTGTAGAAGTACTCTTTCGAATAATAAGTCTTGACAAACCGGAGAAATGGAAAGAAAAATTGGACACTTTTAAATTTTTTTTTTTTGTTTGTGAGTCAAAAAATGGAAAAGAAAATTGGATAATTTTTTTTTTTTATTTTTTGCTTGTGAGTAGTATTTATTTTAATAAATTTTTTATAAAATATAGTATTTTATGTGTAATTTAAATATATAAAATATTATATTTTATAAAAAATTCTGTTAAAATAAATATTATATATTTTTCGAAACTCACAAGTAATTTTTTTTTTATAAATATCCAATTTTCAGGTCTATTTTTTCGATCCGTGTAAAAGTACACTTTTGGAATAAGCTGACATCTGTGCAATTAAATAAAAAGACAAAAGTGTGAGACGTGTCAACAAGAAGGTCGATAAATATAACATGCGTGGCGCCCGTCCAGAAGAATACTTCTTCCCCCTTGATAACATGTGAAACCAAAATATGATGATGATGGTAGAGAAAATTTGATAAAAAATATATTAATAGTAAAGACTTTCAATTTCATTTGAAATTGAGAATCCTAGTCCCTAGACTTCACAAAAATCGGCTTAAGTCCGCGGATCGGCTCAATCCGCTTGTCAAAACACGAATTTTGGATTTCATTTTTTTAAGAGTCCTTAACATTAATATATAATAATTAAAAAGTAATTATAAAAATAAAATATTTATAAAATAATTATAAAAATAACGCAACACAATATTACCTTGCAAAAATTATGCGTCATTAACTCCCTATACGTCAGTTACCGACTTTCATATTTTCAACTGACCGGTCCTAAATTAACGCTAATAAACACAAAAGGCAACTTGAAGATTAGAAACAACTCTGAGATCAGAGAAGATCGGAGGACAGATCGGAGAAGACGAGATGCAACTCTGAGATCGGATAATAGAGGAGAAGATCAACAACAACTTCAAAATCAACAGCAACTTCAAGATCAACAACAACTTCAACAAAATCAACAACAACTTCAAGATCAGTAATCAACCTCCAGAATAACTTTGAGTTTAAAGTTTATATGCATATAGTTACCCCTAGGGGTACTATATATATCTTGTATATTAAGTTACCTTTCTTAAGTTTTTCGCTTTTTAATTGGTAACAACGCCAAGATAATCGAATTGTTTGATTTCAAAACTAGCATGTAAAAACATAGAAATTGGTTATCGCTTATTATTGATTTGGTTATCAGATAATGTTTATTTGGTTGTCAGATACTTTAAATATTTATTCGTTACCCCGTAGTTACTATATACTCGTATATTTGTTATCTTTCTTAAGTTTTTCGCTTTTTAATTGGTAAATAAAAAGTCAATTATAATCGACTGCTTTTGATTGCAAAAATGCATGTAAAAATATATTTTATATTCGTTACTAAGAACATAAAAATTGGTTATCGTGGTATTATTGATTTGGTTATCGTATAATGTTTATTCGTTACCCTGCGGTTACTATATACTCGTATATTGGTTACCTTTCTTAAGTTTTTTCGCTCTTTGATTGGTCACAAAGTCAAGATATCGATCGTTGTGATTGCAAAATGAATGTAAAAATATGTTTTATATTCCGTTACTAAGAACATAGAAATTGGTTATCGCTTATTATTGATTTGGTTATCAGATAATGTTTATTTGGTTGTCAGATACTTTAAATGTATATTCTAATCGATATTTTTATATCGATGGTTACTTATTAAATACATTAGTTACCTTCCTCGCAATCGCTGGATCTTTAAGTACATATTGATGTTTTTTATATATATTGTTTGTTTTTGCTGTAAAATGCATGTCAAATATGTTTTATGTTATGGATACTAAGTAAATATATGTTGGTTACTGTCTAATCTAGATTTGGTTAGTATATAATGTTGACTTGTTTACTGTGTAATATTACCATGGTTACTACATAATATTACTGTGTTTAATTTATACTTATTTTTTTTATATTGATGGTTACTGATTAACTACATTGGTTACCTTCATACACCTGTTAGTCTTTAATTTGTAACAAAGTCATTACTGATTGTTTTGGTTGTAAAATGAATGTAAAAATATTTTTTTATAATCTTGGCTACTAATTACATATATCTTAGTTACTGTATAATATGTATTTAGATACTGTAAGGTGTTTATTTGGTTACTCGATAATGTTATTGAATTTTATAACTGTTTCTTTTATATTGGTGGTTATTTATTGACTACATTGGTTACCTTCATACAACTGTTAATCTGATTATATATATTGGTTATTGTATACTATTTAATTGGTTACAGTATAATGTTATTTGGTTGCAGTGACAATTTGACAATTTCAGTCAAGTTTGGAGTGTCAAATTTTGGCATTTTCGGAGCCTAATTTCATTGAAAACGGTCAACGATTAAAAGTCACCAAATTTCTTTGGTGAACTCAGCAGGTTTTTTGGTCAAATTCCATCATTTAGGCCTTCAAAATTGTATGTAAAAATGTGGTTTATATTCTGGTTACTAAGATTATGTAATTTGGTTACTGTCTAATATTGATTTGGTTACTTTATAATATTTATTCAGTTGTTAGACAATGGAGACTGACAATAACCAATACAACAAATTTAATTGTTTACAGGAATATATAATTGTTTACTGCTAGTAACTATTAACCACATGGTTGGTAACATTTTTGATGGTGTACATTAACCAAAATTATTGTTGATTAATATTTTAATTTTTGATTCCATCATGAGTTATCAATATAAAGTAAACATATACATCGAACAATTGGTAACTGTTCTGAAACATTTTTATGTAAATTTGGTTACCCATCTAAAATAAAATGTTTACCTCTATATTCATATTTAGTTACCAACTGGCATGGACCATTTCCAAATAACTTTTATAACTACGTAATTTAAAAGTATCCATCAGCTAGATAAATGAAAACCCTCACATGTACATTACGCACTTGATAATTGTTCTGATATAAGTTTTTAATTATTTGTTTACTAACAAAAACTAAAATGGTTACCCTTATATGATAATTATCTATCTATGATAATTATCTGGTTACTAACAAACTTGTAGATAAATAGGACACTCACACATATACATTTAACAATTGATGTTTGTCCCGATATAAGCTTTAGAATTATCTCGTTACTAATAACAAAGAACTATAATGTAACATAATAAAACAATAACCACATAATTATATATAAGAACTGTAACAGTCAGTAATGGTAACCAAAATGTAAACATCATGTAATGAAACCCAATTTGTGACGCCCCCAAAACAGGTATACATCACCCATCTTGAGTCACCAAATACATGGTACAAAAATACAAAATTCAACTTAGTAATACAACTGTCGTGTAACATACGACAAAACATAAGTTGAGAGTTTAAACAAGAATATTGCCTTCTGACAATATCCACTCTCAATGGAGTCCTCATTATATTTATCGCACACTATTTAATGTAATAAAGAGGACTACTAATGCTATCATCCGACCGCACCCGCTCCCCAACTCGTCCCAAATATATTCTCATTTCAAGAGAATAATAAAGAAAGGGTGAGCTCAACTAGCCCAAGAAGAAATATTATGACTAAGATAATGTAGAATAAATTATCATTAGTCTTCAACAATGTTAAACCGATAAAATACAATGACATCAAGTTTAATCTGCAATGAACAAACAATCCATTAAAAGAGTCAAGAGAGAGAATAAAATCTACTATCTTTTATGATTTAAAAAGTTTTTCATCACTTTTATCACCGAGACTCAAATTAATAAATAATTCACATCATCAAATCATCCCCGCACTACAAAAGCCAAGGATATTATTTAAGATCACGCTCACAAATTATCCATGCACTACGGCCAAAGATAATCGTGTTTTTATCAACGGTCCTGATCATACCATAAAACAATTCATCTTTGCTCCCTTGGCCAAAGAGAATTCATAGCCATAATCATACCAAAAATCGTCCATCAATGCACTACGGCCAATGAGGACTTTTTTCACATCATTTATAACATTACTACCACGATTATACCGAATAATCCTCGGTCATAATCATACCAAGTCCATCTATGCAATACAAAAGTCATAGATGACTTTCAACATAATATAAACATGAGGATGATGACAATGATATAAGAATTCAATAAAACAAGTTCAAGAATTAAATTATCCAGAACTAATAACATCCAAATTGTCAACATGCTACTTCTTTTGTAGAGTAAAATTCAAGAATAATATTCATGCACCAAAATAATAATTTGAATGAAAAAGAATCAATTTTTTTTGTCGTGAATAGTACTTCTAAATAAGACTCGTGAATAAGACTTCTCGACATGAAAAGTACTCCAAATACCCGATTGAATAATATTTGGGTGAATAGTAATTTCGATGAATAAGAACTCGAATGAATAGTATTCCCAAGATAAAAAGTGCCCCTAATACCGAGTGAATAATACTAGAGTGAATAGTAATCGGATAAATAAGAACTCAGTGAATAAGAATCTCGTAATGTAAAATATCAAATAAAATGATATTTCATGACGAGTATAAAGTCAAAACTTTAATCAACCGAGTATAATAAAGAATGGATTAAAGAAAAGAAATCATCGCACGTGTGGTACTTCGTGACAGATAAAAGTTATCACAATAAAATAATAAATAACGGAACTAGTCAAAGCGAAATACGACCGACAAAATATTCCAATGTAATAATAAAGAATGGAATAACAATGTAAATCACCATGCATTCTAAGATTGGCATGTACAAGTTATTCCAATGTAATAATAAATAATCTGAATTCAGTGTCTCGCCAGAAACGCATGCATGTAATATTTCAACAGAATAATAATAAAGACGGAACCAGTCCCACAGAAAACGATGTATGTGGATATTCCAATGTAATAATAAAGATTTTAACCGTGTCCCACAGAAAACGCATGTACGCATGTGATATTCTAATGTAATAATAAAGAATGGAATGACAATAGCTTTCTTCATGAATACAAAAGAATAATACCCTTACCTCAAAAAGAAGACCGGATAATCGAATAAAGGAGGTAGCGTACTTCTTCTTCTTTCTCATCTATAATTTCTCTCTATAATAATGGCTCTAAAGCTTTTGTGAATTGGTGAGAAATGAAGGAAGAATGAGCTTCTATTTATAGAAAATATAGTTTCGATAATCGCATCGCTTTTGAGCTCAAATATTACAAGACAATACCTCCAACTTTTCTTTTATTTTTAATTTAGTCCCGCAAGTATTATCAAACTTACACCACCTCCCTAATAATAGTAAATCATGTGACTCAATAGTTCTGTAGACATGTGAAAATACGAATTACAATATAAGACTCCATCTATACCTCCATCTTTAATTTAATCATGCAAGTATTATCAATCTTGCACCAACTCCCCTAATAGTATAAGAATGTGATTCAATAGTACACACATGTGAAAAATAGTTATATAAGCATGTGAATTAGTAGCAATTAATTGCTCATTTATTCGATAAATTACCCGATTTATCAATATAACCCTCAGACATCAATTATTATCGGAATAGATGTCAATATCCACTAACACTAATAATCCCAACACAATGGAACTATCAAATTCATCTTTAATCAACACGAACTTATTCATCATTAATATTATAACTCACAATATTTAACAACTAGGTCGTTCTCAGGAAAGAGGAGGCTTTTCGATAAGAATTTCTCCCTATTGGCGCGCAATTAGGTGACCAAACCTCTCCTTGACAGAACTTCTAGACATTGTAAATATTATAATTTAATAATATGAATAACTTTGTCGCCTCAATTATTGATTTAATAATATATCATATTATGCATGATAATCGTGACAATAATCGAATCAATAATACGAGAGATATGATGCAAAGAATTATCAGTAGTAATAATTGAGTATAACCGAGTGACTTCTCACGTAATCATCAATAACCAATACCGTGTGCCACTATGCAACCACGCCAGACATCGTATTTTTACTTTACTCTTGAGTAGTTCAACAAAGATAATTCTGTGAAACTTCCGTCATTATTTTCAATAAAATACTTTTGTCGTTTTTTCAATCCGATAATAATTTCGTTGTGGGGTTCACCAATGATTATACCGTCGTACGGATATTCCCCGACACAAAGAATATTCCCTGACCAATCGAATATAATATAACAACTTGCATACTTTGCAGAATTTATAAATACTACCCACAACTATAACATTATCTCAAATTCACACCATAATATTCAAAAAAAAAATTCGAGAAAATTAAATCTTTATTCATAAAATTTGGGGTCTCACACAGTTTAGGCAATCCATGTATACTAAACAATTACATATTATCCAGAATAAAAAATAAAAGTATCTGAAATCCCACATTGAAGACACAATAATAGTAGCCAAACCATAAGGTAACAGTAACCAAAACATAATAAAGAAGTAACCAAATAGTTATATGAAAGTAACTGCAACATGTTATAATGGTAACCAAAATGAAACAACTCAGATATCCAACCAAGTTTAGGCAACCCATGTATACTCTCACATGTATATTTAACCATAACTTTTCCAAAGGAATTTTCTGTAAGAGCATAACCCTTGTAGAATATATTTAAAGGAATTTACAAAAATAATACATCAATGTATACTAAGCAAATACATGGTTTATTATGACTTGGGTTTATTATTTACAAAAATAATACATCCACAAACTAATGATGCCTTAAACTTCTCCAACTGACTTGGGTTCAATTTCTTGATAATAATGCTGGGGACTTCCATGTCACACCAATATATAACTTTTCCAAAGAATTTTCATTTGCATTCTCACAAAGAAAGATCCCATAACTGCAAATAAACAAAATCAAATTTACACAGTCATTAGTAACCAGATATAAACAATATTTAAAACTAAATAGTTACGTAGTGACCAACAAATAAAAGCATACTAACCAAAACATAATATAACAATTACACAGTAGCCAAAACAGACTATAACAAATAACCAACATCCCATATTGACTGCACAATAATAGTTATCATATCATAATATAACATTAAACATACCATAATAAAGCAATAACCAAAAAGTTATATTATATAATCTAATGGTGACCAAAATATAAACAACATGTAGTACAAACCATTTTATGTAGTAAACAAACAGTTATATATAATATTAACCAAAACATAATTTAAAAGTCAACAAAACAAAAGCATGTATACCAAAAAACATACTAAAGAAGTAACCAAACAGTTATATGATAGTAACCACACCATGTTTTAATGGTAACCAACACATAAACAACACGTATATCAAATCCAGTTTAGTCAACCAATGTATACTAAACAAATACATTGAAACCAGAACAACATATAAAAGTAACCAAAATCGTAATTGAGGGGGAAAAATAGTATCCAAATCATAAGCCAACAAAAAAAATACTAATGAAGTAACCAAACAGTTATATGTTAGTAACAAAAACATATATTAATGGTAACCAATACATAAACAACATATAGACCAAACACAGTTTAGTCAACCCATATATACTAAGCAAATACATGGTAATCAGAACAACAAAAAATAGTAACCAAAATCCCAACTCAAGGAAACAAAAATAGAATCCAAATCAGAAACTAACAATAACCAAAAATATACTAAAGAAGTAACCAAATATTTATATGATAGTAATCAAAACATGTTTTTGTTGTAACCAATACATAAACAACATGTACACCAAAACCAGGTTAGTCAACCATGTATACTAAGCAAATACATGGTAACCATAACAACATAAAAAAGTAACTAAAATACCAAATCAAGGTAACAAAAATGGTATCCGAATCACAAGCTAACAAAGAACTAAAACATAATACGTAAGAACCAAACAGCTTATATGATAAGAATAATAACAAAATTTAAATTAGGTCATGACACCCCCCAAAATAGGTCTACATCCCCATTCTCGAGTTGTCAATACACTGCATGTAAACAACTACAACTTTATTATTACAATAAGAAAAAGCTGTGAGTTTAAATACGTATATTGCCATCTGCATAATATCCACATACAAATAAATCCTCATCATAATTATTGGTACATTATTTTACAACAATGGTGAGGACTACTAAACAACTCTCCCTAGAACTTTCATTCCATACCCCACTGCATTTCGCTTATATTCTCGCCTCCCGAGAAGAAAAATGGAACAAAAGGAAAAGGGTGAGCTCGACTAGCCCAAAGAAAAGAATATTACGACTAAGATAATATACAACAAAATTATCGTTAGTCTTCAACAGGAAAAATATAATAGAATACAATAGACAACAAGTTTTAAATCAATATTCGCAATGAAATAATAATTCATTAGAAGAGTTAAGTAGAGAATGCAAACTACTATCTTCTATGTATAAATTTTAAAGTTCATCGCCTATTTTTATCCTCGTAACATCAATCAATATATATCCCGAGATCAAATATTCATCCTCGCACTACAAGAAGCCAAGGACATTCACCATTGGTCATGTTCATCTAAACACTGCTCATCTTTGCACTACTACGCCAAAGATATTCATCGAAATCATTCATCTTCGACCTACGGCCAAAGATATTCATCGAAATCATTCATCTTTGCACTACGGGCCAAAGATATTCATCATAAATCATTCATCTTTGCACTACAGCCCAAAGATATTCAATAATATCATCATTTAAGACTGAGGATGATGAAAAATATTTTTTTAAAGAAACGAATCCAGTGAAACAAAATGACAAGGATTAAGGATTAAGGATTCGTACTTTGTTTTATCCACGCCCAAAAAATACCTCAAAATAATCATAGTGGTGTAAAATTCAAGAATGATCAAAACATGGATACAATCAAAGCTAGTATCCGTATTAGATATTTTGACGAAAAGAATTTTTTTTTTATTTTTCAATGAATAGTCTTAGTATTCGTGAATAAGACCGTATACGTGAATAAGTCTTGATACGTGAATAAGAATCTCACACCAAAACGCTCCAAATTTGATAAAAAACTTCAGATCAATATTTCAAAGATAATGATATTGAAGAAATAATATCATTACGAAAAAAAATAATATCCTTACCTCGAAAGATCGAGATTTAACTCGGAATACTTTGGATATAAAGCTATATCTTGAACTTTCACCGTATAGCAATACTCAAAGTATACTCAAAATACTCACAAGAATACGCTTCGATAATATAGAGAGAAAAAACTCATTTAAAAGTGATTTTCAATTCTAACCCAAGACCTATTTATAGAAATTGCTTAGAACACCAAAAAGCAGAAAATTTAATAAAATATTAATATTTATAAAAATATTATACGTATTCTTTGAAATCTGAATCTCAGCAATTCACACATGCCAACCTTCTAGAAGAAAATAAAAAAACGTTTTTCTAATTTAAAATAATTTAAACTTTCAAAATTAATTATTTTGAGCTTCTAAACTTCAATAATTCACAATAAATAGTCCTTTTATCGAAAATTCAATCTCATGAGTTTTATAGGAAATCCAATTCTCTACAACTTTCCGTAAGAAAGTGTTTCTAAATTCCCAAATGTAAAATTGACCGAAATCCATAAACGGGTGATTTTAGAGGCTATAATCAAATTTCACTAATAAATGGGGTCCAATTTACATGTTTAACATGTTTTAAACATTTATTGCAACAAAATACTCTTCCTCCTCAGATACTCATATATCCCACATTCGTTGTAAAAATATCACCATTATTATATTATTAAAATATAATAATATATATTTAAATGAATTATTTTATCGTAAAAAGATAAAATTTCAATTTTTAACAATTGTCACATTTAAAATTTTCTCCATCTATATCCACATAAAATCAATATTTTCCTCATCATATGAATCAATAATTAATTATTCACAAATAATATTACGTAATCACAATATCGACAACCAGCAGCTCCTCAGGAAGAGGGGGCTTTCCAATAAGAATTTCTCCTTCTTGGCCGCAATTAGGTGATCAAACCTCTCCTTAGATGTAAACTTTCTAGACATTGCCAATAATGTTATCTAATAATATTATTCAGATAATATGAATTATTGTTTCACAATGAAAAATACCGTGTAATGACAATTATTAAAACAACAAAGAATATAAAATATCAACGCAAAGAATTATTGAATCAATAAAATAAAACACCGAATAAAGAATTATCAGAACCATTATCGAGTAGTGCCTTCTTACGTAAGAGTCAATAATTGGTGCAATACCGTAGCTACCGCTCAACAACGCGTATTCATCGTGTTTTAACCACCGGGTATTCCAATAAGGTAAACTTAAGAATAACTACGCCCGTTATTTTTTAAACAACTTATATTTGTCATTTTCTTCCTCCAATCGCTTTTTGGGCTGGGGCCACACATGGGTCGCTTGTGGTCGCATTTAATATTCCCCGACAAAGATTAATATTCCACGACACCAAACGAATATTCCCCGACAACAATGAATATTTTATAACCACTTGCATATTTTGAAATATTTATGTATTTTACCCGTAGAATTATCCACATTAATCACATCAACCCTTACTATTTCAAAATAATAATTAGAGGAAATTAAATTTCATTTATTAATTATTTGGGATCTTACATTAAAGACACCTTTAAATTTTTTTGGGTTGGAAATATCTTCTGGCTATGAACTTGAGCTTCCGTCTTAACTACAGTAACATCAAAATCAGAATCCAACTGCACAAACCCAAACAAATTTCTTCAAGTCCTTAATAGAATCACCCTCTGTATCAACCATTCTATACAAAACATAAAAACAACACAAACCCAAACAATCAATACCCCATTCTGTTAGAAACATAGCGTATATATATGATCATATTGACAATTAATTAGTAGAATGAGAATTAACATAAATTAGAAGCAGACCTTAGAGAGAGAAACCAAAATCCTTTCAGTTGTGAGAGAGTTGTAGAGAGAAAATCACATATTCGAACATATTCAATTTTCAGTTGTCACGTATTCAATTTTTTGTCAGAGTTGAAAGACTATGGTGTTGCGGTGGCAGTGGCGGCGGCGGAAGAGGACAACGACGAGTGGCTTCGAGATGAGAGAGAGAATTAGTAAAGGAGAGAGAAAAGTAGTAAGGGAGAAGAGAGAGAAATAGTAAGGGCGGATAGAGAGAGACCGAAGGAAGATGGAAACTAATTTGCTATGTTAGCCCATTAATATTAATCCCTTAATTTAAGGACTTTTAATTGTATTAGTATTGAAAATAAAAATGATGAAGTGTCGTATTTTTGTAATTATTTTATAAATATATGATTTTTGTAATTATTTTCAAAAATGTACTAATATATGTAATTAATCCTTTTTTTAATTCATTAAAATCTGGGTCATTTTGATCAGGCCCGGTCTGTTTAGGCTCGGCCCATAAATATGTCAAAATTTAATCATAAATCAATCCAAGCTCGGGGGTCAACCCGGTTCGACTGTCAAAACGCGAACTTTGGACTTCACTTTTTCAGTCCACCAAAACTTGAACCGTTTTAGCTTGACCCGTTTACCAGGTCTATTAGTTCCCAAACAACGCCACCAAAAATCAAACTCCTATTCAATACTCCCCCATTCCTTAATATAATTTTTTTTAGAGTTGTGCACAAATATTAAAAAAATTATTATATAATATTAAATGTCTATATTGTTCTTGTATTGAAAAAAGAAATTATTATTTATTGGATAAAAAATAATAAAAGATCCAAAATTATATTTATTACTTGAGATAATATTAAAAATTAAATAATTAATATTTACTTGAAATTTTAAAACGTTATATATTAAGGACTTATCAATAATATTTTATATTAAGGGATGGAGGGAGTATTAACTTGCGTGTTTATCATATTCTTTATCCACACTAGTCATGGCAGACACCTAACACCTGTCACCATGCCTTGCTGTGTTTATTGTTATATAAAAATATTAAGTATAAGTAATAATTAATTAGTTAGTTACACCATTCAAATTTGACAATTTTAAAATAGTTTGTGTTGTTTTCGCACAAAAAGATCACTCATAGATTCAATAGATTTTTTTATAAAAAATTTATTATTAAACATATATTATTATATTATTAATTAATTTAATTAATTAAATATATTAGTTTAAAATCTCTTTAAATATATAATAAAATTTCAGCTCTGAATTTAATTATTGTAAATTTAACACACAAATGAGTTAAATACACTTTTCCCCATTCTAATAGGGGTCGGTTTACAAATGCATCATCGAACTGATTTTTTTTATATTCGACTCACTGAACTTCAATTATTTTACAAACTGTTACAAGTTCTATTAAGTTGTTTGACTTTAGACGGAAAAATTACACAAACTGTCACGTAAGAGAGAGAAAACCTACATGTGAGTTATTTTTCTTTGTGGCATGCCTAGATGGAAACTTGTATAAATTTAATGCTAAATTAATCAAAATCAAATAAATAAAATAAATTAATCCATTCAAAATAAAAGTACAATTAAAATATTTTTGAACTTTATTTTAACCATTAATATTTGTTTGGTATGGTAAAACTTTGGTATTATAGCATATAAAAAATCTTCTTTTTTCAATTTGGTACAATTTTAAATAAATTATATAAATTACACATAAATATACAATTTTTTTAATTTAAATAATTCATTAAATTCATTAATTTAATTAACCCATCTTCGAATAAAACTAAAATTATTAATTCTATCTTCATCTTCAGATCTGTCTCCCTCTGTTATTTCCACTAATGTTGATCCTCCGATGTCTCATAGGGATTTTGGTATCAAAACAAGAAATTCTCAATTGGATTTTCTCTTTCCTTTATTATCTCCATCTTCGTCAAAAAAAATTATGCTTAGCTCTTTGAATTCTCTTCGAATTCTGGCCTTGAGAACTCGAATTCTCCATGACTTGGTTTGTTGATGTTCTCTCTTTTTTGCCAGATTCCATGGTGTTTTGGTTTGTTGCTTCTGATTTTATGTGCTCTGATGGCGTTAATCAAGACGGATCTGACCAGATCCAGTTTAAGTAGACTATATCTGGCGTTAGCGACAAAGGAGGAGGTGGTTTGGTATAGGCGCAATGGCGGTGATGGATGGAACATGATGGTGGTTATGATCGGAAGTTTATGGATGATCGGTGGTTATGGATGATGGTGGCGATGGTTATGGATGATGGTGGCGGTGGTGGTTGTGATCAGAGGTTTAAACTGAAAATGTTTTAATTGTGATTGGAGGTTATGATTCTAAATGTTTTAAACTGATTTTGGCGATTTTGTGCTCTGATTTTGGGTTCTGATTTTGGGTGGTTCTGGATGATTTTGGATTGTCTGATTTTGAGTTGTTAATAATAATAATAATAATAATATATCTTTTTCAAAATATTAGATAATTTATATTTTTAAAATAAACTTAAAATATTTAAAATTTTTAAAAAATATGAATTCATTAATTTATATAAATATATTTGTAAAGATTATACATTAATGTATTTATTATTACTTTATTTAATTAATTTAATTATTTGTTATGTACACCAATTTGATTCATATTTTGGTTAATTATTTGTTATATAATTGACAATTATTGTGTTTTTTAATTGTTAAATATCCACCTAAGCATCTGATATGTCCATCTAAGCATTTGGCGCGGTGTCACATAAATATTTCGTTAACTTTTAACATTTTTAGACGAAAATTTTAATTTTTGTAAAAAGTTATAATTCAATGAGTTGACCGTAAAAAAGTTCACTTCAGTGATGCATTTGTAAACCGATCCCTAGTAGAGTGAAGAAAAATGTATTTAACCCAAACACAAATAAATATACTCATTAATAAGCTTTCTATATCCGACCGTTATTCCGTTGTGGGGTCATCAATGATTGCGCCGTCGTACGAATATTTTTCAACAAAAAAAATATTCCCCATCCAAAAAAATATTTTATGACACCTTGATTACTTTGCAAAATTTGCACATCTCACTCATACTTATAGCATTTATTAAATTATCACCTTACTATTTAGAATACTATTCAGAAAAAAATAAATAATTATTTATAAAAGTTAGTCTTAAATTTTTTATTACATTTACAAACTGACATATTCAATAAACTTGATACTTATAAAAATCAATTAATAATTTCACATATATTAATTAAATGACAAATGTCAAAGAATCAACTTGAGCATGAATTATGTACTATAAACTAGTTCAACTAATGAAAAAAGTATATAATAGCAATATTTAAAAATTAAATATATTTTATCCATATTTTATACATATTAAATTAAAAGTTTAGAGTTCTATTTAGAGTTTTAGAAATTAGAAGTTTAAATTTTGTTAATTTAGCCAAGTCACTTTTACAAGTTAAAAAGAGTCGAGAATCGAGATGCATACTTTTAGCTCATTTTGATAGGATCCTCTCATATGATTTCACACAATTGCGATCTGCCGATCTTATATATAGTTATGATTTTACTCCGACCCGAATCGTTTTACCTTGATGAGATCGCGATCCTATACAATCCTACGATCTGGATTGAGATTTGAATAACTATGGTATAAATACACAATTGATCCCTCTTTACTTACATGGGTAATACTCATTCGTCGTTCACAAACCAATTTTTCACCGAAGGGGAAGCAAACCCTGCCCCTTTCTCCGTTCTTTCTTACACAATTACCCCATTATTTCAATCAAATCCCCAACATATCCCTTCCATTGAAAACCAAAATTCAGAACACAGGGCCTTTCGCTCTTCTACTCGGTTTCTGGAGTGTTTCTCCTTCGCATAGCCCACTCTCCCTCTTCTCCCTTTATATTTACAGTATTTTTCTCTCTCTTTCCTAAACTTAATTGTACCAGATTCATTGATCGGACGAACCTCCTCTCTTGAACCATGACTTTGATGACTCCTCAACCGTTGGATGTAAGACCTCTCTTTTCTCTCTCCATACCAAAAATCTGAATTTTGCATTCTACTCCTCTTTCTATATGTGATCATAAGTGATCGTGTCAGTCTTTGAAATTTAGGGTTTTGATTCAGGGGATAGGGTTAGGGTTTACTGGATCAGATGCCCGATTGGTTGTTATTTTACCTAATGCGTGTGTGTTCTACAGCAAGACGATGAGGAGATGCTTGTGCCGCATTCAGAACTCGTGGAAGGTCCTCAGCCCTTGGAAGGTCCTCAGCTCTTGGAAGGTCCTCAGCCTATGGAAGGTTTTATTCTGTTCATCTTAATTTCAATGTGTATTGAAATCACTGTTGCTAGAATTATAATTTTGTAATAGATGTGATGCAATGTGGGTCTTGAGTTGCTTTTTATGTCGGGTCTTTGTTTGGTATTGTATTAGTAGTACCGCAAACAGAAAGCACAAACACAGTGGAGAATCAAGCACTTGATGAGCAGCCACAGGCATCTAGGTTCACATGGACTATCGACAACTTTTCTAGGCTGAACACCAAGAAGCTTTATTCTGATATTTTTGTTGTTGGTGGTTATAAATGGTATTTGACTGGCACCCCCTTGGTTTAACTTATTTATATACTGTTTGCTTTTTTATTATGTGAGCTGTGACCTGTGATTTTTGGTGGCTCAGGCGTGTACTTATTTTTCCCAAAGGAAACAATGTGGACCACTTGTCAATGTATTTAGATGTGGCAGATTCATCAACATTGCCTTACGGGTGGAGCAGATATGCGCAGTTCAGCTTAGCCGTGGTGAATCAAATTCAACCCAAGTACACACTAAAGAAAGGTAACTTCTATTATGCTCTTATGTCTTGCATATATATGAGCTTCATGCTTGTTATTATTCCACTAACATATAGTTCAGAGTCTATATTTCTATATGAATTTCTCTGTTTTTTAAACAGAATGCTACAGTATAATGCACGTATAATTTCCTAGATATTGTAAAGAACATTCCTCATTGCAGTAGTAGGATATCTTTAGTGGCTAAATATGATCGTCAATAGAACTGGTGGAAATTGTTAAGAATGATAGGATAGGAATAGGAAAAATGGCAGAGATGAATCATTTACAGACGTCTATGTAGAGATAGGAGATCCTGAGTTCCTTGCGTGTTTTATTGAGTATAACATAAAGCAGTTTTGGTATAACAATATTGCCTTTTGCAATTTACTAAGTATCTTTTGCAAGATGTGTAGAAAAATAATGCTCGTGGAAAGAGAAAAATAGTTTTGGATGGCTCACTCGTGGATATGTGTTAGGATTGCAAAGGGAAGGCTAAACTGTGCATAACTAAAATAGTTAGTATATTCTAGAATCTTTCATTTAAAATGTCGGGTATCCCTTGAAATTTGAGGGCACCAACGACTGAAAATTCAAGAAAGGATTTGTATTGCAAAACTTTTCATTGAACATGTAGACGGTCTTCACAATGAAAGTTTTAATGAGCAAACTCGAAAGTTTCATCTTTGATTCTGGAGGAAATCAGGGAGAGACATCAGCTTGGGTTACAACTGTTCTATTTTTGATACAAATTCTTGAGGACATGAATGTTCTTAAAGAGGAGGGAATGTTAGGATTGTAAAGGGAAGGGTAAACTGGGCATAACTAAAATAGTTAGTATATTCTAGAGTTAGATACTTTGTACTTTGTATAGTTAGCATGTGTGTAGTGTTGGTGTAGCTTAGTTTTACATTTTTTCAGCATTTTAGTAGCTATATATATATGCCTCCCATCCCTTTGTTATCCTTTCCCTCCCTCCCTCATTCTTATGAATTTAGCAACAAATAACTGAGTTCTTCTCCTTCTTCCCTTCTCTCTAATTTCTCTCTTATTTTTATCTTTGTTTCTCTTTTATTTTCTGGTTAGGCTTCAACAAGGGTTTGACATTATGTCTTAAATCTTAGGAGAGCCCAACCTTGATGTTATGTATTAGGGGTGGAGAGCCCAAGACCAGGTAACTAACACCAACTTGGCCATACATCCAATGTGAGATGGGACCATTTAAGCTAATATGGAAATAATATGACACCACGTTTTTGAATCATCATCTTTGGCGTTTCACTCTAACAACGTTGACCCATTATATTATATTAATCCATCTTTGTGTTAAGTATACCAGTTAGTATTATAATGTAGCATTTTCTGTTTAGAAGGTAGTTCACATATATTAGATAAAATTAAATATTGAGCTCTATTTCCTAAAAGCTAGCAAGGATACAGATACGGGTGTGCGACCTGGGTACGAGGGTTCGTCAAATCTTAATAAATTGGAATATGGGGTTTTGCCATATTCAAGCTTAGAGACACATCTATCTGTATTTGTCAAAAATCAATCATGAATCTTACTATCAAGGGAAGGATACGAGTACACAACACTGGGTAAGTGGGTTTGTCAATTCTTAAAAAATGGGGGTTTGGGTGCCCAACATTGGGTATGGGGGTTTTGAAAAACAAGAGGTTTAGGAGTGGAGTGAAGGACACATTCTTAGTTATTAAAAAATATATTATATCCTCTCTCCATACCAAATTATATGATTATTACCGACTTTTGAAAGTCAATTTGTGACATTTTTAAACTTAAAATCAATATAGTTTCATTAAATATTATGGTACAATAAATCTTATAATTAGTATAATTAGTAGTACTTATTAGATAGTTTACAATTTTCATCATTATTGATTAAAATTAAATGAATTTATGCTAATTTTGAATTTGAAAATTTTTAAAATTGACTTTAAAAAGTCAAATATTTATATTTTGGAACATAGGGATTAGGGAGTATATGACAATTTTTTTTTTCAAAAGTAAAAATGATTAATGGTAATCCAACAAATATATAGTTTCATCGCTTTTCCTATGTGGACATTGGAAGATAACAAAACATAAGTTAGAGAAAGTTGAACACCCACAATCATAAAACAAAATAGGCATCCTCAAATACTCTATCTAAATCATGAACTTATTTAATTATTATTAAAGGGAAAGAGAAGAAAGGGAAAGAGAGGAAAGTGAAAGTGATGAAAGAGAAGGAGAAAGATAATTATACCTCTCTATCTGAACTTGTGTCACCGAATGGAGCATTCAATTGCCTCCCTATTTCTGAATTGCCGATGAACCCCTAAAAGGTAAGTTTTCCTCTCTCTCTCTCTTTGTCCTTTTTTTCTTCTAAAGATGGAGCAGCTGACGCAAGTCCTAATGCCTACCTTTTACTTTTTTTTTTGGGTCCATGTTTACGCAATTGCTTCACCAAATCTCCCAAGAGTATTTTGACGAAATGAATTCCCAAAATAAAATCCCAATCACTTGATGTGCAGTGCGGTGCCTTAGGGTTGCACCCCATCTTCCTTGAATTCAAATACTGTTAATAACTCATCTTCCGACTAATAATTGAAACAGTTTTCTTAGAGAAATACATCAAACATGAAGTGAAATGTAAAGAAATTCATAAATGAACGGAAAATTTTAATGCACAAGTGATGCGGAATGGGGAGAACAGATCAAGAGATTATTTTTTCATTATATATTTGTTATTAGTAAGAGATAAAATAATTGTGATCATTAATTATGTTTTATTATTGTAGTTTTATAATTCTAGATTTTTAAAATTAAAGTAGATTATAGTAGAATTTCTAATTATAGTAGATTATTATTGGGAGTTTGTTTCCCTGTTAAATTATGTTACCTAAGTAGTATTAGGGTTTGGTCCCTAAGTTGTAGGATTTCTTTTAGTCCTATGTAAACTGATGTAAACTGATGTAACACATCATTATTATCATTGGAATGAATATATGTATAAAAGTTTTGTACTTTTGTCGCCTTATTATTCTTCCTTTTTATTCTCATTTTTCTTCCCTTCCGCCCTTGCCCTGCCTTACTAAGTCGAATATGTATATTGATAAAAACAAACTAGGTTTGTTTGATGTATTTTCATTCTCCTATGGTGTATAATAATAGAAATAAAATGGTTTATGTGAGTTATTTACATTTTCTGCATCGGAGGACAGTAGTGCAGAACTGGGAAGCAAATGTTGATTCAGATCAACATGCGTGCCAAAACTTCATTATTGCCATTTACAGAACACTGATGTTACGTCCAAAGGTTAGTGAGATCCTGGTGATAAAATCAAGTATAGAAATCACATTATCAGTGCAAGTTGAAAGCGATATGGTCAAGGAATGTTTTTTAAGGATATGTATATGCTAAATAGGATGATCTAATAGATAAAGGGCTTGGGAACTAATTGAGGTTATCAGACAGTGGGAGGCAGAGTACTATAGAACTTATCATCATTGGGTAATTCTGGAGGCAACCCATTGTAATTGTTCATTTTCTCATAAAAAATAAAGATGATTTCCTATTGAAAAAAATAGGAGATTTCATATTTCTTTTTCCATCACACTTGAGTGTTTCTTTTTGGGACATGTAAAATGCATCTGCATGTTTTTAAAAATTGACACCTGCAGATTAGGGCAGGGGGTACAAGTCCTTTCAGAGATGTTGAATTTTTTAAAAATTCTTGTGGATTTGTGGTTCATTGTCTTTTTGTGTTTTCATGTATACCTCTGACAAATTTATTTTTAGTTGAATACTTGAATGCATGAAACTCAGTTCCCAAGTTAAGTTAATAATTGTATTCCAGAAAATGGCAACATTTACTTGATTGAAACAAATGAAATATTTGGTTAAACATTTTTAAACTTTTAATCATATTTGTGTTTAATTATTTTCTAATAAAGGACTAATGTATGATCATTTTGGTCCTAGAAACCTAGAAAAAGAGACCATTAATTCGTCATGATTGCATTGATGTCTGTTTGCAGAATTTGGCCAGATATAGATCAGTACCAGCTCAAAAGTTGTAGGTGAGACTAGAAGCTAGTTTCTATGGATGATAGCTTCAGCTTTCATTTCTGCACGGAGCAGTTGCACTTTGGTTTGAGAAGTTTACTAAGCTTCCATTAGGTTTAATTCTTGTATTTTAAAATTGGCTTCATAAATCTCCACCCCTTGAAAAAGGTTAAAAGAAATGAGACTAGGCTTGTTATTGGCCACTGGACGAGGAGATTGGAGACTCTAGTTGTGACCTCATATGTAACAATAGATGATGGGATTTTTTTTGTTTACATCTAGCAGATGCTGATCACATATTAAATGTATGTTAGATTTGTTCTGTTCTCAACCACAATGCTGTTGCTTATTTCAAAGAAATTGTGGATTTTGCAGACACACAACACCAATTCCATGCAAGAGAAAGTGATTGGGGCTTCACATCTTTCATGGCTCTTGGTGAGCTCTATGACCCAAATAAAGGTTTTCTTATGAATGATACGTGCATAATTGAAGCTGATGTTGCTGTACGTAAGGTCATTGACTACTGGACATATGACTCAAAAAAAGAGACCGGTTTTGTTGGACTCAAAAACCAAGGAGCAACTTGTTACATGAATTCTCTCCTTCAAACTTTGTACCATATACCTTATTTCAGGAAGGTTAGGATGTGTGCTCAGTTTTTATCACTCATAATTTGTCTTTATGTGGAAGGATTAATCTCATTCATTAGTATCTGTATCAGGCTGTGTATCATATGCCAACAACTGAGAATGATATGCCCTCAGGAAGCATTCCCCTAGCTCTGCAGAGTTTATTTTATAAACTCCAGTATAATGACACCAGTGTTGCAACAAAAGAATTAACCAAGTCTTTTGGCTGGGACACATATGATTCTTTCATGCAGCATGATGTTCAAGAACTTAACAGAGTCTTGAGTGAAAAGCTTGAAGATAAGATGAAGGTATCATCTGTTTCACACTTGCAGCGTTCAATGGTCATATTTCCCTATGATATTTTAATTACTATTCTGCTGGATCAGGGAACGGTTGTGGAGGGGACAATACAGAAGTTGTTTGAAGGACATCATATGAATTACATTGAATGCATCAACGTGGACTTTAAATCTACAAGAAAAGAATCATTTTATGGTACGTGTTACTGGCAGAAGGTTGATTTTCTAGACTTGTACTTCAACAATCTAAGTGCTTGGAATGCATTTAATTCTTCCAGATCTTCAACTTGATGTCAAAGGATGTCGGGATGTATATGCTTCTTTTGACAAGTATGTAGAGGTTGAACGTCTTGAGGGTGACAACAAGTATCATGCTGAAGAACACGGTTTACAGGTTGGCCTCTGTGTTTATGCATGATGGATTGTAATGTTTTTCTCTATTACCATGACAAAACTCTATTCATTTGGATTCTGCATAGTTTGTTACTGTGCATAGGTTATCTATTGGGAGTGTCTCTGTTGGTTGATTTTGCAATCAATGAATACACGCAAGTATACGTGGTCAACAAGTAATACAATTTTAAAAGTATCGTTCCCACGAGGAAATATGCTAATATTTATTAATTACCAATTCCAATTCAATTAATCTTATTTTAAACTACGAAATAATGTTTGTGATATGAAAATTTAAATTAACAAAATAATAAATAAGATCAAAGTTCACAAGATTCATTGTAGATTTAAGAGGTTAAGATTACACCTTCCCTTGGTATTTCATTTAAATTAATTTATTTCCCATTTAATTTAGTTTATTAACACGAATCGTTATTCAAGAATGCTTTATAATATTCACTCACTTTTTCCAAAGACGCGTGAACAAATTCCCTTAAATCCGATCCTTAAGATACAGAATTACAAGGAACACTCTAATCAATCAACTCATTATATTACTATGTGAATCAAGTTAATTAGAGTTTTAAGCATAAATTCTTTCAATGAATACAAAAAACACATAGGTATATTCCTATCCTACATGCATTTCGTATTAACCCTATTCAGATTATATGAACATATGCTATTATATCCAGATCTCAATCTATACTCTATTTTCCAACTTTATATAGATTATCACGGTAATTGTTGGCCAAACACTTAATCAATAAGCATAAGATATAATAAACAATTCAATAAAAATCAACTTTCATTATATGGGAAGGTTTAATTTAAACTACATACCAAGTTCCGTTGCAATCTTAATTAAAATTTAGTTCATAATGACAAAGAAAAACATCATTCAAATTAATAATCCGATCATCCAAGATAATTACAAAGTTTAAGAATTATAGAAAAGATTAGAAGAACTTGTTAGATTGCTCCTAATCCTCCACTTGATCTTTAGCCTCTGAAACCTCCTTCATGTTTTCCTCGTTGTTCTTTCTGCAAATCTCTTGATAAAGTGTTTGATACGTCTTCTCTGAAGTCTCTTGCCTTTTATATTGGTCCAAACCCTCATCAAGATTCTTGTTTGACTTCAAAATTCAACTTAACAACAAAAACACCAACTCTGGCCGTGTACTAGCGCAGTAGGCGCTAGGAATAACTCTGCCAAGCGCACTAGGCGCTAGATTGAAACCATGTATTTACAAAAATGTCACTCGGCTCCAATTTTAATAATTTTTAATTCTTTTCTTCTCCCAAATGACCAATTTGTCCCTCCAGCTCCATCCTACAAGAAATAAACACAAAAATCAATAAAAGGATACTAAAAATACTCAAAGATAACAATAATTATTCTAAACAATACCAGATTCGTAGGTATAAAACCCACTCATCAGTCTCCCAAATTATCATAACTTTATACTTGACTGAAATTTGCAAAGAATTTCCAATTTGAGAATTTAATTAGTTTGTGAATTATTTTTGAAATGCACACATTATTCTGTTAATCTTTATTTTAGCTAGTGACGAATAATACACTATCTTGAATCAAAATTAATTTAGCTTTTGGGTTTCCTTGATCTTGCATCTTTTGTTCATTTTCCCAGGACAAAACAAACAAATGGATTAAATAGAATATTTTATAATGACTCGGTCCATTCCAAAAGTTGAGATACATTTTCAAAACAACGACATTTAAGGATATTTTATTTCTCCAAACATATCCCTAACATTTACTAGAAATATAGTAGTGGTGATATCACCGATATGAGAATAGTCAATTTTCCTAGATTATGAGTAATAGCGTATTAAAAATTTCACGTCACTTTATAATCTAAACATAGATATCTCTAATTTTGGAAAGGACTAAAAGGAAAAATTTATATCTAATTTTGGAATGGAAGGAGTATTATTTTCTGTTTTTTAGTTGAATAATTCATTAATTCTATCATATATATGTATATATATTTTAATCACCATATTTATAAAAGCTAAATAAGTTCAAAGGTGAGATTGGACTCGAGCAGAAGGAACTACAATCATTCTGAGTGATGAAAGCTGTCTCATATGAGTATACTTGCTTGAGCTTAAAACCTGTCATACAAGTGGACCCATATGATATTTTATTATTCAAAGTTGAAAGTGCCGTATGAGCTGGAAGTCCCAAGCCCAAATTATAGAATGAGGCAGTGCCAGTTAAATAACTCTAAAAGAACAAAGCTCAGTTAAACCAGTTTACCAGGATTTGTTACTTTTCCAGCTTTTTGCTTAATCTGGAACAGTTGGTGCCTATAACAGCATTTGATATTGGTTACATAATTTGATTCAGATCATGTTAATAAGAAAAGGGCTTAATTTATCTCATTGGAGGCTGCTTAGAATCTAGAAGATTTCCTGGCAAGGTCTTTTTAGCTTTCGTTTAATATCGTTTCCTTTTGGTTTGACTACCACTGCTTAGCTTTCTGTGCTCGACTCAGTGGCTTTGGTATTTTTTAGGTTTTCCTTAGCCTGGGCAGTAGCTTTGTCTGGAGTCATGATATGGGTCAAGCAAACGCATCTTATATTTTTTATGCGCTTTCCATAGTGTTTGAATGTTTTTTTTTGCTGTCTTAAAGGTATAATTGGAAGTTTGGAATCCTGGCTTCATTTTTGAAAAGAACTCTCTAGTTAGTTTATTCAAGGGAGTTGAGGAATGCAGATTATGTTGTGAGATGCAAAAATTTTTCCCACTAAATTTTGTGAGATGCAATTTGTTCTGTGAGTGCATTCATATGGTGAAATTATTGTAATTCTTGCAATTCATTAGAGAGTATTTAATTAAGGAAACTTTCAAAAATAACAGCACTATGCTCCAGAACTTGGGGAAAATGAAGGGAAATTAGTTAGAATCTTAGTTGAGAGATTCTCCCAAATACTCCGAAGAATGTGCTCAAGTTAATGAATCAGTGTGAACTTTGTTCAAGTGTCCGAGAAAATATTAGTCCCTAGGAATACTTTGTTTTAGTCTGATATAACTGTAATATTCCGAATGCTTATAAGACATGTAATGTAATCTTATATGATTAATAAAAGATGTTTTGGTGATTGAAATTATGTATTATGTGATTGAATGTTTATAGTTTCATTATAAGGTTAAGCATATAATTTTTTTCATAACATAACTAGGAAACCACTATTCATAAAAACTCTAAGTCAACTCTGGGAAAGTCAACAATTTTGACTAACCATATTAGTTAAGAAAACTAACTAAAAAGCAAACTAGAAGGCTAACCAGAAAGTAAACTAAGTTTGGAGAAACTAACAAAACCTAGATATGAAAATCACTATTCACTAATTCGAGAATAATACGAGTACAATATGAATTATTATACGCGAGAATAATACGAGTACAATACGGAATATTATACGAGAATAATACAGAAATTATACAGTAAAAATACGAAAAGTCAAAGTCAGCGATTACGACTAACTAGTTGGAGTAACCAAACTAAATAGGATTCAGTTATGGTGTGGAGAAAGTAGGGGTATTTTTGGCCATTTAGTAAGTATGCAATACTTACATATGGTGTATGTAAGTATTCTTGCCTTATGAAGTTAGTCATCAATTTGACTTTTGCTTGCTTTGATGTGTTGTCAAGCATATGATGATGGAGAGATGTGGCCTAAGGGTTTGCTTGTGGTACTGTCAAGCTTGGAGAGGTGAGATGCGGCCTCTTGCCTTACAACACATTTGTTGCAAGACACAAGTGGTAGGACATGACCTTGTTGGTCAATTGTAAGTGGTGGAGTTGTTAGGCATTGGTGGCATTATGTGAACCATGGCTTGGTGGTCTTGTTGGCCACTTTGATTGGTTGTGGTGTGATAACCATTATACCCCAAGTCTTGGTTGCCTATAAATAAGACCCTCATGCCTAATAACCTTCATTAAATTCCAAAACAATTCTAAGAGAGAGCATAGTAAGATCACATAGTAAATGTCCTAATAAGGAAAGTAAAACATGATTATGCATGTTAGTATGTTTATGTTGTAAAACTTGATAAAACTAGTTACTAAATTGCTTCATTAGACAAACTAATTAAATGAGAAAGCATGATATGTATGTTAACATTAAAATCAAACATAGTAAGTAATATATTATTGAAATAAAATTCATACTCAAGATTAATTAAGTAATAAGAGTAAAGTCATGTTTATGACTAATTGTATGTTGACCTAATGAATAATATAGGCCATACGAAATACAAAAAATTAGCGTAAACATAGAAGACACTATCATGCAAGTTTTCTGACTTATTCGATTTATGTACTTGCGCAAAGTGCAACGATTTGTTTTAAATTGTTGAATTTCATTTAATTCTTTCTTTGAATTATAAAGTTCATTATATATATTGTGAAATGATTTATTGAGAAGAGTTATTTGTCATTTGATTCGGCTTAACTCGAGTATTGAGCTATTCCTTTCGTAATAATTATTGATGAGATATTGAATTGTTATAATTCTTTATTTGAGTTGAGTTTATTATGTCAAACCAAATTGTTTTGGGGCAGAATCTCTAGGTTAGTAACTGAAATGAACAACCCTTATTCATGGGGGAATTTATGATGTGTCGGGTAACCGACTCCTATATTGTTGAAAACAAAAGTTGTTAGTATATGTGTTGTGCATAACATAGGATATTATTAGGCTGATCCCCTTATAATATCTACAGAGAGTTCTAAGTCTTTATGACTGACCAATGGAGAGTTCTAAGTCTTATGACTGACAAACACTTCTTGGTTTAACAACCCTCAATTTACTATTATGAATAATTGTTGATATCATTTGTTGAGCTATTCATTTCTTTGAATTAGAGAAATGTGAGTTCTCTTATATGTTATGTGTTAGACTTGCTGAGCTATCTTATGCTCATTCTTGCAAATATGTTTCATTTGCAGTTAAGAAAGTTTACCAGAAGAGTCTGGCAGTAGAACGGGAAACTTAAAGAAGAGTAGATAATTGGTCTTTTTTATTTGTAATAGAACTTAAAGTTGTAATAACTTTGGAGATTTGATTAAAAGAGTTGAGAATTATTATAAAAATGCATTGTGTACTTTACGTAGATGTAGAAGTCATTTAATTGTGCTAGATTAACAGTATTGACAATGTCTAGAAAGTTCTGTCGAGGAAAGGGGTTGTCTAATTGAGCACCGTTTTAACGAAAAGCCTCTTTTCTGGGAACTGACTGGTTGCTAATATTGAAAGTCTAAGATAGATAAATGATGATGAAGTTGAGAAGAAGGGTTTAGTGTTGGATTGAAGTTATGAAATACTCGAGAGGAAGTAGGGTGGGAGGAGTTGCATATTTAATTCATTAAAATAAGTTGTAATTTTTATGACTTTGAGATGTAACCGAAAATTGTAAAGTTTACGATTCTGGAATAAAGAGTATGATGTTAAGTTTAAATTAAATGAGTTTTTACCAAGTATAATATTAGTAAATATTAAGGAAAGATATTGCGATCTAGGGATGGAGGTAAAGAATTGATGTAATGTTTGTAATAAACTAGTTAAACCAATTCTGATAGATTTAATAGATGAAATTGTATCGTCGATACCAAATTAGGGGTTGAAGGAGATCTGGATTTGGGGGCGTGACAATAACATCAAGTATCGACGTTTTGAAAAGAGCCTCCTCTTTGTCAAAACCCCTTTTATTACTTTAAAATTAGATTGGTGGAAATTCTTTCGCTGATGTGCATATCTATTGTGGTCCATTTCGGTAATTTGCTTCCTAAACTGGAGCTCCTGAATATTTTTTCTAATGAACCTTTACCATTTCATCTTTTTAATATATTTTGAAGATAAATTATTGATATGTTAATTTCAGGATGCGAAGAAGGGTGTCTTATTTATTGAGTTCCCTCCCGTTCTTCAACTTCAGTTAAAGCGATTTGAATATGATTTCATGCGAGACACCATGGTGAAGGTAAGTGATTGGCACTGTTTCTAATTTGTTTATTTTCTCGTTGATGTGCATGTTTGCATGCCTTTGGCTTTCTAGTATAAAATATAAAATTTACTTTGTTTATATAATTTTTATTTAGAGATGTCAATATGAGTAGTTTCCCTAAGATAATCTGTTGATGGTGTTGACATCTTTTGTATTCAGCATTCTAGCTATTTTCTGTTATGGACTTGATCCTTGAAGATAAATTGAGAGGGAGTTATTGTGAAAATTCTTCCCTTGGGCCCATTACCATCAATGAGAAATTTGTTTACAATGTCAACTGTATTTAATCTTATATATAGTAGTTAAATATTTCTAGATTAGTTATATCTGTAATTTTATGATGCTTGAATTGTCCATGGGAAAATTCTGTAGTTTATTCAATTTTCCCTATGGATTGATCAATATATGTTCTTTTTTTTGGGGATTGTTAACTGTTATATATTCAACGCAGTTAATCTTGGAATTTATTTCGCTACCCAAATTGAGTTTGAGAATCTCTATAAATGAGTTCACTTTTGAAATTTAGGTGTCAAATCGCATGATCTTTGAATACATTTTGATCTTGTCCTTACATTATGTAGTCAGACAGTAGGTAGTATTATCTTTGTGGTGGTTACAACTTGCTCATCTTCAATTTATCCTATTAGCATCAAGTTTTAAACCTTATACCTTGTAACTTTTCATTATTCTTTATGTTTCCTCTGACTAATGTTTTCTTGATTTCCTTGTGCAGATAAATGACCGATATGAATTTCCTTTGGAGCTTGACCTTGATAGGGAGGATGGAAAATATTTATCACCAGATGCAGATAGGAGTGTTCGCAACCTTTACACTCTCCATAGGTATAAAATTGTTATACCAGTTATCTCTATGTATGTGAATGTACATTTTTATATGATTTGGCATGAGAATTAACTTACTTGTACTGAAAAATTGATCAGGTAACTTGTTATGTTTAATTAAATCATGCCTCGTAAGGATCTATTCATTATTTGCTCAGGGATCTAAGTTATTCTTGAGTGCAGCAAGCAGATTTTCTCATAATTAAGCTTCTTAAGTTTTTAAAGATTTGCTACTAATTCGTTTTCGAGGATCTGGAGGATTTGGAAAAGGGATGCCAAAATTTTATGAAAGTGATTTTGTGGGGAATTTGGAATGAGCATAATGCTAAGTGGCTTAGTGAAAGTTGCTTGTCTTTAAAGCTATTGAATGATAGGGTTATTTTTCTTGGCTTTTGCTATGGGGTTCTTTAGAGGTATTTTATCATTTTATGTAAAGATTGGAGGGTTGCACTTTTTAAGTGCTCTTTTGTTTTTGTTTTTTTAGTCTAGTGACTCTAGTCCCCCATTTATTGTATATTTTCTTTTCTATTTATAAAATTTCTTCTTTTTCAATACTTTTTTTACAACTACCCCCTTTACCTAGGGAGAAAATAAGCATAGCCAACTGTTTTTCTTTTGTTTTTTCTAGCTGCAACTGTAATTGAACTTTAACCTTTCTTCTTGTTATTAACTAGTGCTTAACTGTTGCTTTGAGCATTCTAAAGCCTTCAATTGATTGTCTCATTTTTGCCCTCTTTTGTTTTGCCTAATCTTTTTCAATATGCTTTTACTTCTATATCTTGGACCTAACATTTTACATTATTTAGTCTCTCAAAGTATCAAGGTTCAAGTATCACAATCTTTGTTGCCCATAGTTCAAAGTCGCGGTAGTTGACTATGTTTTGGAAGGTTATTTTTTGACTCAGTATCGGTTTCGATATAGATAAGTGCTGTTAGCTAGTTAGGAGCGTCGAAAACAATAAAAAAGTTTTGAAAAATTCTAAATAATAAAAGCAATAAGAGGAATGAATTAAGTTAAAAAAAGTACTATCTAGTGCAACATTGCCCAAATAATAAAATATGTTTAATCAATTTTATGTTTAAATAAAGTTGAGATTGATGTTGTTTTAGCTCAAATAATTGAGCATACATGATTTGCATAATTTAATTACAATTTAACTTAACTAAGTACATTTTAAGTGCAATTTTTTTTAAGTTGTACTTCACTAGAAACTATACAGGTACAATTTAATAATAATTTAAGTATAATTTAGCTTAATTAATTATATGTTAAGTACATTTTTTTATATTTTTAAGATATACTCCTCCTAGTCCCGGATAAAAGTCCTTATTACTATTTTGGGTTGTCCCATATTAAATGTCCACTTTCTTTTAATAAAACTTTTACTTTTACACATTTTTCTATTATGCCTGTAGCATTAAATATTTCATACTTTTTTTATTCTAATTCTCTCTCCATATTTAATGACATTATTATGGACAATTTTGTCATTTTATTCCTCTTCTTAATATCGTGAAAAGTCCACGGTGACTTTTATCCCTGACTGAGAGGAGTACTTAACAACTAGGTACTACATAGGTATAATGTATAGGGACAAGTTTGTTCTCTTGTCGTTTCACTTTATAGCTTTTAGCATATTTGATTTTTTGTGTTTGGTGTTTCTCCCCATTACTCCATGATTTCTCTTTTATTTGGTCCGAACCGGCTACGTTATGTCGAGATTTCTCTTTTATTTGGTCCGATTATGTTATGCCAAGTTGCCAAAATTTCGCCGAAAATTACCATGAATACTTCCTAATTTTACGATTCGTGTCAAGGTTGCGGTTCGATTCCTAACCGATACGTTGATATTTTGGCGTAACGGCCGATACTTTGAACCATGTTGTTGCCCCATGATAGAAATATATGTTTGTTGTTATTTTCATGACACTCCGTGTGGTTGGTTGAATTATTTAAATGAAATTGGTTATGAGTGTGTCCATGTAGAGTTGAAAACGATATATTTTACTTATTTGCTTATGTGAAGTCCTTCTCCCCAATATTCCTAGTATTTAAGGTCCGCTTCCCTTTGACATTTTACTAGTTAAAAGCTACTCACTTCGTCCTCAGAAGGATGACCAAAATATATAAAGTAATATGTTATATAGTGGGATCCACTAGTATATATATAGAAAAAGGAAAAACTCCTCACTTTATGTAATTTTGTTGGGCCACAAGGAATAAGCTTATGTGAAGTCCTTCTTCCCAATATTCCTAGTATTTAAGGTCCACTTCCCTTTGACATTTTACTAGTTGAAAAGCTACTCACTTCGTCCTCAAAAGGATGACCAAAGTATATAAAGTAAAGGGTAAATATGTTATATAGTGGGATCCACTAGTATATATATAGAAAAAGGAAAAACTCCTCACTTTGTGTAATTTTGTTGGGCCAAGGATAAGCTTGGAAATTTTTATACTCTCTTTCCTCTACTTAACTTTTCTTAATTTGTGTGCAAAATGTATTTTGACCATCATTTTAAGAACAAACGGAGTATATCTTACTTCAAAATCATTTTAGGCTTACGTTTTTCATGGGGAATAATTTTCAAAATTTGGTATTTTTGAAATAATATTAAAACCTACATAGTTGCAAGTAGAATGGTTAAATATTAAATTGCATCATTGGAAATTTCTCATGCTTTGGTTGATTATAAATTGCTTTTGGTTAATGTCGTCAATGGTTTGTTGAATTGACTCTCCTATTAGACCTTTAATATAAAAGTATCTGATATAAGGTTTTCTTGGGTAAGTGAATATATAATACTTGGTGTTTTGTTAAATACTCCTTTTGGCCTAATATAAATCCCGATTTTGACTTTTCTAAGTCAAATCGATTGTTTCAGTATCAATATTTTTTAGAAAATATAGGCGGAGTGACTATGATAATAAGAAACTACTTAGAATTTACTACTAACCCCAAATTTTGTAACAGTATTAATATTTCTAGAAAATATAGGCGGAGGGACTGACAATAAGAAACTGCGTAGAATTTACTAGTAACCCCAAATTTTGTAATTTCAAAAATTGATCTATATATGTTTAATTATTAATTCTACAAATAATCGCTCTGACTAGAAAAGTCAAAACTAAGTGTTTATCTTGGTGTTGTGAGTTCATTGTTAAAATGATAGTTTCTAATCCTTTTAGCTATCAGACAGGATATTCTTTGTATTTGGTAATGTATAGTAGTTTGTTGCATCAGGCCTCCTAATATATCTATATAGAAACTCAGGCTTGTTTCAGTGAAAAATAGTTTTGCCCGTGATATATTTTGTTTTTGAGATGCAAGTGTTTTTTGGCTTACACCTGTTTCCTTTTTCTCCAGTGTTTTAGTTCATAGTGGTGGGGTGCATGGAGGACACTATTATGCATATATCAGGCCAACCCTCTCTGATCAATGGTATGAACACATAATATGCCTAAATATTCTGAAGTTCTCAACTTTGAATACATTGTATTACTAAGAATTCTTAAACAAATGACGTCATCTTAATGATTGCTCCAAGTTATATGGCAGTGATCAATAGCTAGCATTGGCTATTGAGGTAGCCCATATATAGTTATCCATGCAGATCGTGGACGGCCAATATTGAACTTTTCTTAAGTTTATTTGCCATAAAGGTAGTGGAGTTCATTACGTTTAACAGCGAACTCCTTTTACAATAAGGCCCTTTAAAGTCACCCGCTGCACTGTTTTAAGGGAGCATTCTTTTTATTCTTTTCTTTCTCCTCCACACTTTCTCTCCGGCTCCAAATTTTAAAATTCCTTAGCAAGTGTTGTGCATTATCAGGCTTGCGCTTGCATGTGTGTATTTGTAATGATATTAAAAATTGGGATAAATCAACTTTTGGTACATGTACTGGGACACGACTTACAATTTGGTATTCGAAGTGAAAAAAGTTACAAACTGGTGATTGTACTCGAAAAATGTTACACTCCGTTAAACATTAGGGACACGACTTACAATTTGGTACCCGAAGTGAAAAAAGTTACAAACTGGTGATTGTACTCAAAAAATTTTGTAATCTGGTGCTTGTACTTTCCAATTTTTAAATAATCGTTAAAATTGATCCAACGGGAGAGACAAACATACTGAGAGAGAAGCGAAGTCGAAGTCGACGAAGAAGATCCTCGATGTTTTGTTCCATCTTTTCTTGCTTCCCGTGATTCGCATTATTGCTCCCACAAAGCTGGCAATCGACTTGGGAACTCTGGTGTAATCCATTCATTTTTGTTGCATGAACTACAATCTTCTTCCCCGATTTCATTTACGATTCCACTCCAAGACGAGCTCATCCTTTCAATTAAACACTGAAAACCTTTTAATAAATATATGAGAACCAGTAATCAATGGAGAATCGAGACAAGAAGAATGAGAGAAAAGAAGAAAGATGTGAAGAGAACCCTAATTTTCAAATGAATCCCCTCTTGCTTAATCTGTAACATTTTCGAGTACAATCATCGCTTTTGTAACTTTTTTCACTTCGGATACCAAATTGTAAGTCGTGTCCCTAATGTTTAACTTGAGTGTAAGATTTTTTGAGTACAATCACCGAACTTTTTTCATTTCGGATACCAAATTGTAAGTCGTGGTCCCATGACAGTACTTTGATTTATCCCATTAAAAATTCCATGTACTTTGAATCTTTGTGGTCTAGCAGTTATTGTGATTTGCAATTTGTTTTAGGTTCAAATTTGATGATGAACGGGTTACAAAAGAAGATTTGAAGAGAGCCTTGGAGGAGCAATATGGTGGTGAGGAAGAGGTACTGTGCATCATTACTTTTCAGAATTTAATTTTCCTAATTTGTTGCCTCACTGTGAAGTCATCTGGTACTCTCTCCCTTGCCTTTGTCAAACAGTTGCCCCAGACCAATCCTGGTTTCAATAATGCTCCATTTAAATTTACTAAGTACTCGAATGCGTACATGCTTGTTTATATACGTGAGAGTGACAAGGATAAGATAATTTGTGGTGTGGAAGAGAAAGACATTGCAGAACACCTAAGGGTTAGTATATGCTTAAATATGACACTTTTTTCTAATTTCAGCTTCTTTATAACAAAGTGCATTGGTTTGGTTTTACAATTGTACACCATCTCATTCCAGATAAGATTGAAGAAAGAACAAGAAGAGAAGGAGGATAAAAGAAGATATAAAGCACAAGCACACCTTTACACTATTATCAAGGTAATGATGTTTTACCTCAATTTTGTTTATGTGATATTGTGAAAGTAGATCTTATCTATAGGCTCTTTTTGGATCTAATTACGGAATCATTTCATTGAAAAATCTAGGTTGCTCGTGTTGAGGACCTATTAGAACAGATTGGAAAGGATATTTATTTTGATCTTGTTGATCATGACAAAGTTCGTAATTTTCGTATCCAAAAGCAGATGCCTTTTGTCCAATTCAAGGTACTATTTAATTTTTCACATTTTATCTGTCATATGCTTTAATTAAGCAATAATAGTTAGTGCTGTTATATTTATCATTTCCTTTTACAGTTTTTTGGGGGCCTGTGTAGCTTTAGTTCAAGATCAAGGTGGTAGATTTTGATTTATGTGGAAACTATTTACAAAAACCAAAAAGAAAATTACAGATAAATCGGAGATTGAGTGTTTCCATTTTAGGTTATTAAGCTGTGGTCAGGTATAGTTTGTTTTAGTTTTCCTTCGGGGAATGGTATTTAGGTGATTGCTATATTTGCTGGACAAAGGCTATTATTCTGTTACATGGGCCAATTTCTGTTCTAGTTATGCTATGGGGCTGTAAATGATTTTGATGTGTGTAGAGAAGGCTTGGAGATTGTCCAAACTCCAGAACTTCCTTTTGTATCCTAGTAGAAAAGTCTAGTTGAGCGGCTGGTAAATTCTATATAGACTGCATTTTAGTTGCCGGGAGAGATAGGTGGCTATTTAAAAATTTATTTGAAGCTTATGTGGATTTTATTTACTTGGATCGTGGATTATTCGAGTTTGTGGAACAAATATGTTACTTGGTAACAGGTTAAAACGTGCTAGGTTAAGGGTAGCTTTGCATGGATTCTTATATTTGGGAATCATCAAGTTAAACGCAGTTGAGCTAAATTTCAGCGAGAGATTGTTAGTTATATCAACTAATTGATTGTTTTAGATTTTCTGTTTAATGCAAATGTTATGTTTGAGAACTTAAAGACTAAGTTTGAATCTTCGATATTTTGCAATTAAAGGTAGAAAACAAAGAAATGTTTTCACTGCTAAATTTAGAGTTCTGGAACTTAAGAATGCGATGTTTGGGAGTGAAATTCAAAAACGCAATTTGCTGTGTCAATAAGAGTATCAAGTAATCCGCTTTCCTAGAGCTGCTTGATACACTTGTTTCTCTTGTTTTCATTAATTAATATATGAATGAAATTGGCTCTTGCAATGTGTACCACCTCATCTATCCCTTTCCCTATCTAGAAGTTTATGACCCTTGATATCCTAGATATTTTCTTGTGGTAGAAAAAACTTAATGAAAAGAAACAGAAGTACATAATTAATACCCTTGAAGCCTCTAATCATTTCGCGCTTATCCTATTAAGACTTGTACAATCATAAGGTTAGGTTGCGATATCAACCGCTTGTGCTAATGATATGCCAAGGCTAGATGCTTAGTAGGTGGTCTGCTGCCAACACCTCGATCAATGGATACTATTTAGTTATTTTGTAGCAAGTTTATATATATATTTTCGTTCCTATGTCTTGAAGACCATATAACTTATGTATACCAAACATTCCTTGCTATTTTTTTTATGTATTTTATATTGTTTGAATATCCTCATCTCTCTTCTGGCTGTTTATATTTTTGAACTTTTTGGGCTGACATCTATGTTTTGAGTACTTTGTGCCTTCTAAAGTTTTATTTCCATTTCCTATCTTTTTGCCTTATTTCGTTTCATTTTCTCCTCTATTTATTCATAATTATCTATCTTATACTTTTAATTGTCTCACTATTCTTAGTTTCTGCATCCTCTCTTGTCACTGTGTGTTATACAATTAGCCATCTCGCTTACATTTTTAGATTAATAGTCTGTTAAGGAATCTCATCTCACTTGCATTATTTATGTCCTTGTTACTTTCTTAAAAAGCACTACATTTTCATGCTTCATTTGCATTGTAGTAAATGAAAGTGTTGTTTGTATCTTATTTCTTCACACAAACTGGAAAGGAGAACTCGTCCTTTTAACTTTCTGATGTGTTTGTAAGATTCTATTCTATACATGTTTATGGGCTAATGAGATATGTAGTTATGTCTGTTCTCTTCATGTTTCATTGACGAGTGTCCATGCCTTATTACATTCCCTTGTAGAATACTAATTGTATTTAATATGCAGGAGGAGGTTGCCAAGGAATTTGGTATACCTGTTCAGTTTCAACGATTCTGGATTTGGGCAAAGAGGCAAAACCATACATACCGTCCCAATCGACCTTTGACACCACAGGAGGAAGCACAATCGGTAAATTTTAGCATTTGCTTGTAATATCATTTTTGCTCAACTTGTTACCATGATATCACGAATATTTGGGCTACATGTTGGTTCACAAATTTGCTAGTGAAAATGCTTTATTACTTCTGGACTGGTTGAAAGTTTAAATGGATGACGAATTTTAAATGAAACTCGTCATGTTGATGGTTGGCTGATTCTATTTCCCTGTCTTTGTCGCACTCACAGTCTCACACACACAGTCTCTCATGTGTGCATGTAGAATGTTGTCCTTTGCAATGGAAAAAGAAATGAAGACATGATAAATTCAATACAAATTTCTTGAACTGTCCTGCGTTCCTTGAGATATTAAATTGTTTTGGTTTCTTCCTGCTACAAATTGGATTATATGTGTTAGCATCTGGCGTTCAGCACATCTGATCGCAAAGACCACAAAATTTGTGAAATCTGTTGAAACTTTTCAAAAATAAGTAAACAAGTCATTGGGTGTGTCATCATGGGGAGAACAATATTATTTTTTAATTCCTTCCCGCCACCTCCAGTGCTGGGCAGCCACCCTTCTGTTCTGAAGTAGATAAATAATACTTGGTTCTTCAATGGCTGGGACTGTGTGGCATGTGGTCACCAGGGATATTAATTTTGCATTTGTAATTTGTTCTCTTCATTTGCTACTTGTTATCTCTACGTAATATCATCTGGCTGTCTTCACTGCTTCGCTCTCACTTAACTGCCATTTCACTTCAGGTTTTCTATCATATATTTGATCAATGGGAAAGTCAAGCTTTGACATGCTGTGTAGTGCAAACAGCGAATATGAGCCATTGAATACATACACTATTGTAGCTAATGACTTACATATGCACATGCAGGTCGGACAGTTGAGGGAGGTCTCTAATAAGACGCACAATGCAGAGCTGAAATTGTTCTTGGAAATCGAGCCTGGGCTGGTAATGTTGTCCTACCACTTTGGTGACTTTTTTGGTTACTTATTGACCTTTGTATTTGACAGAGTTTTGGTAATTTTGCTTTCTTGCGCTTGCTGATACTCCAAAATTTGCAGGACTTACTTCCTATTCCACCACCTGACAAAACTAAGGAGGATATACTTCTGTTCTTCAAGTTTTATGATCCTAAGAAAGAAGAGCTTAGGTAATTAGTTACTACTTTATTGGTTTGACCTATCAAATCAAACACCCTTGCTGTAATTATGTTCCTGTTTGTTGTCTTGTCTTCTCCCACTATCCCATTTGAGTGCACGTTTTCATATGGTTTACACGTGTATAATATACTCTCAGTTCTGCAAATATGAGTACTGTCCTTTTTTTTGATACATATATTAAGGAGTGCCAAAAACTTTGATATACATTATATTTTTATGATATTTTTATATATTTAATATATTTTGTATACTATAGTTTCAGTTATATTTAGATTTATTGACATGGTTAAAGCACAAGACTGTCGCCAAGTTCCTTCATTATTGAAGAATGTCAGGATTTCTCGAATGTCGAAGTTCCTTCATTATTACTTATTTTTTGGTGAATGTTATGGTGCAAAAGGAATAAATGATTTTTGAGGTTGTCTCTGCTTTTCGTGTCAGAACTTTGTTCCTTAACTAACTTTGTTATTTTGTTTAACTGTGTTCTAAAATCCCCCACCTAGGTCCGCTTTAGGCCCTCCCTTGGCGCCACCTGACTACTTATTTTCCTCTAGGTGGCGTTATAGTGGAGAGTTTTTATTTATTTTAATAAATAAACCAGATCTTGATATATTTATTTTCAAATGATTTACCATATTCATAATCAAAGTTGTAATATATCAAATCACAACAAGAAGTGAACAATATCAAGTCAAAATGGATAATTTTATTATAGTTGTAATTTTGAACTTGTACCAACTTCAAATTATATAAATGATGATGCATTTGTAATATTTAGTTTAATTCAATATAATTCTTATATTTATGTTTAGTTTCTTAAGTTTTAATATTGAATTAAATTCTTGAAATTTTAAATTTTATTATTTAATAGCAATCTTATTTATGAATAAAGCTAATACGTTAAAAATATGTTTGAATTTTGACCAAAGTTTTGTGTTTGAATTTTGACTTTTGACATTAGCAATATGGATATGTGTTTGAACTTTTTGGGGGCCTTTATTATCTTTATTATAGATTGTTTTGCTTTATATTATTGTTTTGTTTGGATAAATGTATAAAATATTAAAATTGGCTTACAATAAAAATCCCGCATTTGGGCTTATTTTAGCATTTGCTACCACGATGTCTATCTACCCAAGTTTTGTTGTGTCCTTCAGCGACTTTTTGGGAGAGTTCAGTATTTTTGAGGATTGTAGAGAAGGGGTTTGGGCTTATTGCTCTTGTGCTGGGATTCTTTTTGGGATTCACCTGCATCTTGTGCTGGGATGCACCCCCTTCTATATCTCTTATCTTTATTTATTTTATACTTATCGTTAAAATGTTAATAATATTATGTATAAATATATTACCGGTACATCTATATGCCATAAAAACCATATTACAAAGTCATGTCTTAGTAGTTTACAGGGGAGAGATTTGTGTGCCATCATTAGCATTAATAATTTAATATTATGCTTACTCTCTACCATCAAAGGGTAGCTGGTGTTTGTGTCAAGTATTAAACTGCAGGGGTTGGGATTGAAGTGTAAATGAGCCATGATAGAGTGGGAAGAAGAGTAAAATTACCTTCTAATTTCTTTTTCTTAGCCATGATAGAGTGGGAAGAAGAGTAAAATTACCTTCTAATTTCTTTTTCTTACTATTTTTAATAGTTTTTACTGGATTTTGATCCATTTCATCTGTCCAGATATGCTGGTAGGCTTTTTGTAAAGAGTTCAGGCAAGCCAATTGAGATCCTAACAAAATTAAATGAAATGGCTGGATTTGATCCTGATGAAGAAATTGAACTCTATGAGGTTTGTTTTCTCATCGATTTTCAGCATTACCTCCGTGATTGTCATTTATTTTGGCAGTTTTTTGTTTTTTTTCAGTTAGACGTTTATATATGATTTTTTAATAATAACTTGTACAAATTGATGGCTCATTTTGGAGCGAGTATATTAAAAAATGTATGCTTGTAAATTCTTGCCCCACAAAATTTTCGTGAGACTTGGTGGACAAAAAGACTTTTTGTGCAACATTTTCCATATATTACTCGTTAAAATATGTACATAATATTTTCAGGAGGTTAAATTCGAGCCTTGCGTCATGTGTGAACGCCTTGACAAGAGAGCTTCATTTCGGTTGAGCCAGGTATATCATTTTACTGTAATTTTGTAATTTTAGCAGAATGGTATCCAATGTGGTAATGATTATCTAATTTCATTGTTTGCAGATTGAAGATGGGGACATAATTTGCTTTCAAAAATACCCTCAGCCTCAAAGTGAGGAGGAATGCCGATATCCCGATGTTCCTTCATATTTGGAATATGTGAAAAATCGCCAGGTATCTGCTCATCCTTTTCTCTTCGTACATGAGTCCCCAACTTTTTTCTGTAGGCTGCAGATTTAAATGCGTTTTTATATTTTGTCTATGTGCTGGTAATAGACTTCCTTAAATTTATTTATATCTGAAATAATCTTTTTTAAGATGGATGTTAAGTAGTGAAAAATGCATATGATTGTTTTCCTGCTGATGTGTAGATTTTTCTGCTCACCTTCTTTTCTTAAATCTGGGAAGGGTCTTAATCTATTAATTGGAATCTTTATACATCTATATTTCTAGGAATAATATGTATGAATATAGATAAAGATACATGTTAAATATGTGTGGGTGATTCTTATAGTTGAAAACATCTCCAAGTCTATGCCTCTTTCTGGTAGGATTGCTTCCTACAGAAAAACTCAGCAATTACTCTGAATTTGATGAATTATCCAAGTTTTATCAGCCCAGTGATACTGATCCACTCTCTCTGTGCCACAAAAAGTGTCGCATGTGTCTGTTTTATTTGTGATCCACAAAAAGAGTACTCTACTTATTGACAATGTATAAAATGACACAATTTCCTCAAGTTTATCGTCATCACAATTTCCTCAAGTTTATCATGATCACAATTTTCATTATCATGCCATCACTACTAAACTAGCAAATTGTTATTTTTAGGGGTGAACATGGAACAAAAATACGTCCTGAATATCTGTAAATGGGATTCTTTTTGTTGAATAGAGGGAGCATTTGTTTTCGACGATAAACCTGAGAGGCAATTTTATACATGGTTTTCAATTTTCTTTAGTTAGAACTTAGAAGAGCATCGATGTATTTTCCCTGTTCACTTTTTTTTATAAATATTTTCCCCCAGTTTTTGGGTTTGATCCTAGATCACCTTGAGGAAATATAACTCAGGAAATGGTTCTTGTTCCTGTTCACTTTTTTTTAAATATTTTCCCCAATTTTTGGGTTTGAACCTCATCACCTTGAGTAATATAACTCAAAATGGTTCTTGTTGATCATATGTAGTACCAAAGCTAATTTAATACCATATTTAAACTGAATCATGTAATTCGGTATGTTATTTATTATTTATTTACTTTTTTAATCTGCGTGTTTGAGGCAGGGGGTGGGTTGTGCAGGAACTTCTGTTACTCTACTTTTTTTTTTTTTTGATTTTCCTCGCTTCGTACTGTTTTATTCTTTGCAGGTTGTTCATTTTCGAACTCTCGAGAGGCCTAAGGAGGATGATTTTTGTCTAGAATTGTGCGTACTTCAATTTTATGCCATTTGTATACACAGTTTTAAGATATTCATCTTTGCTGCTATTGGTATACCTAATAAATTCCTTGTTGAATTGTAAGGTCAAAACTGCATACTTATGACGATGTAGTCGAAAGGGTGGCTGGGAAACTTGGTCTGGAAGATCCTTCAAAAATAAGGCTTACTCCTCACAATTGCTACTCTCAGCAACCTAAACCTCATCCTATCAAATATAGAGTAGCAGAGCATTTATTAGATATGCTGGTTCACTATAATCAGGTCGATGAAATGAACCTTGCTTTGTTGGATTCATTAACTTAATAACGATGTATAGAAAAATTAAGTACAAAGAGGAGATTATAATTTAAGTTACTTTGAAGTTAACTGTTAATTGTTGTCTTGTGGGCAGATCTCTGATATTTTATATTATGAAGTGCTGGATATTCCTCTGCCAGAATTGCAGTGTCTGAAAACTCTGAAAGTTGCTTTTCATCGTGCAAGTGAGGATGAGGTGTGCCTGCGACTGCAAATAACTTCCCCTGTCCAGTGTTCAAACTTCTTTATGATTCTTATAATGTTATTTCACTATTCTCAGATGGTTATCCACAACATTCGACTGCCTAAACAAAGCACTGTAGGAGATGTGCTTAATGAAATTAAGACAAAGGTAATTATTTGCACGTCTCAGATGCTCACAAACAATGTGAACAAATAGAACTATTGGACTACCTTGATAATCCTACTTCTATAAGAACGTTATTTGTGGAGTGCTTTCTAATTGGGCAGAATTGTTTTACAGATACTTTTCTAGTTAGATAGGTCCTAGGTTAGGTCTTCAGGGTAAGAACTGAGATTATCCTTGATGATGTCTTGTTTAATTAAACTGCTGCCACCTTTATTATTACTCATGGAAAAATAATTGTATTGTTTCCATTTGAAGGCACTTTATACATCTATCCATTGAGAAATGCTTTTTTAGTAGAGAAAGGCATTAGAGAGAAATTATCATTAACTTGCAGAATGCTCAAGTACTTTTGCAATTCACAACTTATCCTTGATGTAAGATTGAAATAGTGATTGTCATTTGTTGCCAAGTTTTTTAAATTTTTTTTAACGCTTCATCTATAGGTGGAATTATCTCATCCCAATGCCGAACTCAGACTGCTTGAAGTGTTCTACCACAAGATTTACAAGGTATAGAACAATGTGAATGTGTATTTAATATTGACATTATGGACCTATTCTTAAAAACTACTCAATCCGTTCCAAAATATAGGATCAAACTTTTTAAAGTTGATTTGAGTTATTTTTAAATTCAAAATATGAACTAATTTGATTTTAAATAATACAATCATGAAAATTGTAAAATATCTAAATAGTACAACTAATTATGTAACACCCCATTTACGAAATAGAAAGAGAGGTTATACAAAACAAAACAAAACAAAACTGATGAAATTATAATCATAACCTAATAAATATCAAAAAGTCCATCATAACCAATAAATATCAAAACTACAATCCAATTACTAAATGCTCCAAACAAACTAATGTACTACAAGCTAAACAAAAACTCCAAAACATATCTAAACAGGGAGCTCTTGTCACACTTGCCCAGCATGAGCTAAATGCTCAGTACGAATATAGAGTACAAGAATAATTAACTGAAATAACTAACTCAATCAAATTAACTCATCTGAAACGAACAAAACTAGCACAACGAATTAATAGGCTGAATCAAATGGTTGAGTGTTATTTCATACGGAGCTTAGAACAAAACAAAAATATATCTTGCCACAGATAAGTCAAATATTGCCATACAAGCAATCACACATCGGATTGCGCAATCCAGATGCATGCAAAATCGGAAGGCGTGTTTGACACAAACATCACCAATCCGCATAACAGAACAGAAAATTAGGGTTGACCTATTCGCCTCCAACAACAAAATCACCATATGGCCAACTCTCACCGGAGCACAAAACAGAGATACCGTGGACTAATCACACCGCCACAGAAGGTGTCATGTCTCGATGCCAAGACTGTGGTACCCGTTATAACTTAGGTATAGCCTATGGTATATTCTAACAAAGATATCATGTCACAACATATGCGACACAATATCAATACAAATGGATTCTAATACGTACATATTAAATCGAAATAAATCTTCAACACAAGTGTCCAAAAATGCTTATTAAACATGTAGTTTTCTACAAAGATCGAAAAACTTACTAGACATGATACATTAGATCAAAGAGTACAAACACGAGTTCTAAGTATCAATGCCAAGACGACACTATCATATGAATTTGAGAAGGAACAATCAACTTTTAAATGAAAAAATCAAAACAAACAATTCAAAATTAAAAGGATTATTTTAAACAATGTTCTAAAAGCAAAAAAAGGCCCAACAATTTTTTATTTTAAAATTAAAATTTTATCTTACATTTATTAAAACAATAATATAAAAAGCAAACAATCTATAATAAAGATAATAAAGGCATTTGCTTAAAGTTCAAACACATTCATATTGCTAATGTCAAAGTTCAAATACAAAACATGCAATTGTTCAAATTTTAAACATATTTTTAACGTATTAGTTTTATCTCTGTGATTTTTAGGCCCCTCACGCCTCTTCACCTAGGCCCAAGGCGACAAAAAATCCTTCTAAAAATTAGGCGGGTTCTAAAGTAATTTTAATTTTATATTTATTTTTTGATATATTTATTTTTCTAATGATACCAATTCATAATACAATAATATATCAAATCACAAAAACAATCTAAAATAAATGATAATAAATGCATTTTATATAAATGAGGATACATTTGTAATATTTAATTTAATTCAATTTTATAATTCTTAAATTTATTATAACTAATATGTCAAAAATTCAAACTTTGAACAATTGCATGTTTGTGACAAACATACAATATGAATGTTCAAAGTTCAAACATATTTTTGAACTTTATAAAAGTTTTATTATCTTTATAAACAAGATTCCTATTAAATAATAAAATTTAAAATTTCTAGAATTTAATTCAATATTAAAACTTAAGAAAAACAAATTGCATAAATTTAAAATTATATTAAATTAAACTTAAAAAGTAAACATATTACAAATGTATCATCATTTATATAATTTGAAGTTGGTACAAGTTCAAAAAATTACAATTATAAAAATTATTCATTTTGACTTGATATTGTTCACTTCTTGTTGTGATTTGATATGATACAACATGTGTTATAAATATGGTAAATTATTAGAAAAATAAATATATTAATATTTGGTTTGGGTAGTTATTAAAAAAAAAACCTCTCCGTCTAGACCCTGCTTAATTTCCTGGAACGATTTTTTTGCCGCCTAGGTGAGGCGCCAGGAGGGCCTAGCGCCTAAGCGAGGCGCCAAGGGAGGCCTAGGCGAGAATTTTTAGAAAACTGTCGCTGAAGAAGTATGGAGTCCGTATCTGGAGTAAGTAATGTAATACCCAGAAATTTAAATAAGATTATGCTAGTCTCCTTCAATCCGATATAATAATATAAAATAAAATTTTATTACAATCTAATCATTAATTAAATAATACTATTAAATTTATTATTAAGTTTGTTTTATAACTTTATCAGCAAAATTAATTAGTTTGGATTAATATACATGGCCGTCCTATGTGCATGATTACATATGACTCTGATTTAGGACAAGCTGCCCTTTCGAAGATGGCGATCCATTAGGAGAACTGTAAACACGCAATAGCTTAAACAAATTTAATACTAGAGTAAATACCATACTAAAAAAAGAGTGGGACTATATTTTTGACCCATTTTAATTGGACAGCTTCATTAATTGGTCATACAAATCAGAACAATGCTCAATGCTAACGTGTATCACTATTATTTAATTAATAAAAAGAATAACCACGGAGTTCTCCCTTTTCTTCCATTTGAGGCATTAACAGATTCAAAACGAACGAGAGTATAGAAACACTATATCAAGTTTTTACCAATGGCAATTTGGCATATTATGAATCTATGCTTTCTTATAGGTGTAAAATATATAAACAATTAAAAAAATAGGAACATGATATTCCAAAAGTCAAAAATATAATTATCATCTCTTTGTTTCATAAAATTTAGTTTTATCTTATAATTGGTTATCTCAATTCTACTAGCAACACAAAGCAAACCACGTACCAGTTTAATTCTTCCTGTCAGCCGCTGCTCTTGTTCCGTTCCTCTCCTTATTCAGAGTTTTTATCAGATATATTGTGAGGAGATTAGGTTTTAGTTATTTATTATTAATTTATTAACTCCTAATTTTAATAAGATTTATTATTACCCACATATAACTTAAACCCAATTAGTTTTAAGGCCCAATTTTACCAAATTAATTTATCCATCACTTATTAATACTTATTATCCCACATAAATTAGATTGACCCAAATAAAAGACAGTCCAAACAATATGTTTTAAAAATATATATATATTTTTTCCGGGTGTTACAAATTGCAAGATTATTGTTTTCAGAAGTTAGTTTAATGAATCACATTAGTTTTGAATTTGAAATATCTCAAATTAACTTTCAAAGTCAAACTTGATCCTATATTTGGACCTTATGGAGTATTTTGAGGGAAGACGAACTCTAATTTAGTTTTAGCGTCTTTTGAAACTTGGTCACTGGTGGCCTTGGGGCTCTCCATGAGGAGTTTTTCTTGCATGTTGGTGTATTTTAGATGGTGTTCTTATTCTTTGAGGATGATACTAGCGCACGATCTGTTATAATCCTTTAGATTGCTGGGAACTAACGTAATAACATTGGATGAACAAGTACAACTTCAGTCTAGGGCTTAAGCTACCTAGCATTGTACCTTTCTGAATGATTTGCAATCCATCTTATTTTATTTTGCAACATTTGGTTTACATTTGTCAGTATTCATAATTCTGCTTTTTGTTTTTGGCTAGATCTTTCCTCTAAATGAGAAAATTGAGAATATAAATGACCAGTACTGGACATTGCGTGCAGAGGAGGCAAGTTCCTTCTCTTCCTTCATTTTACTTTTCATATTTTCAACTGCTTGTTGAATATTGACTTGTGGTTTCTAAATATGGTCCATAGAACAAATTGAATGTGCAGTTATGGATTATTTTCTTCCTTTCCTTCTTCCCTGTTGGGAATTTGTTACTGTGATTGTATGTGGTTTTTTTATTTTTATTTTTAAGATTAGTCATTTTGATATCTATTAAGGCTTTGTTTTGCTTTCCGTGTATACATGGTATTCTGTCTTGAAAAGTTATTATACATGAATATTTTTGTTTTCATTCAGATTCCAGAAGAAGAGAAGAACCTTGGTCCCCATGATCGCTTGATACATGTTTACCACTTCACTAAAGAGACTGCACAGAATCAAATGGTAAAGATTACATGCAGCAGATAATAAGTTTAGTGTGAACTGACATTGTCTGAGGCCACATTTTGTGCAAATATTCAATTAGTCATTTACAACTTGGATACATGTTTTGTTTTAACAGCAAGTACAAAACTTTGGGGAGCCCTTTTTCTTGGTCATCCATGAAGGTGAAACTTTGGCAGAAGTTAAGATGCGCATTCAAAAGAAATTGCAGGTTCCAGATGAGGAGTTCTCCAAGGTATATTTGATTTCTTTCCAGCATAATTATTTCCAACTGCTATTTGATTGTTGATTAAGAAAAACTTTCTGAAGTATTTGTTACTGCATTATTATAGTAGTACCCGTGCTCGATCTTTAGTGACCTTTTTCTTGTTTGTTTTGGAACTATTGGTGGGTAACTAGTGGAAGCTTGCCTTTTTATCATTGGGGAGGCCAGAGTATCTGATGGACTCAGATGTTGTATCCAGCCGTTTCCAGGTGCACATTATATATATATTTTCTCCATCTTTAAATGTATACTATAGCAATTTATTTACTATTCAGTTTTGCTGTACATCTGCTTAAACTTTCAATTTTGACTATAGAGAAAGGATGTTTATGGCGCTTGGGAGCAATATCTCGGGTTGGAGCACTCTGATACTACTCCTAAAAGGGCTTTCACAGCAAATCAGGTAAAGATTTCGTGTTGAGACAGCTAATTTGTGGTGTTGAATGACTTTGAACAACCTCCAATATTGATTGGTTTTAGGATGTAGAAAATGGAAGGATAGGAGACTGCAGAAAATAATTGGTCTGATATTGTATAGCTTAATTAATTTATTTGCTTTTCTTTTTTTTTTTTTTGTGGTTTCACCATTTCATCATGATGGATGACCTCATTTTGCTAGAATGATCTTCTTACATTTTTGTATTTTGCAGAACCGGCACATATACGAGAAGCCAGTCAAAATATACAACTAAGAAAGAGCTCTGAACCACCTGACAGAGCATTGGATGAACACCACATCCTCCTGGAGACAAGTATAATGTAAAAAGTAGGGATGAGAAGAAATTTGATCAAGAAAAGGCAGCTGAACTTAATGTGACGGTTCTGTTCCCTTTTTTCCCTAATTAGTTTCTATGGGTTTGGTTGTTCAGCTTGTAGGCAATTCTTTGTTGACTTGGGTGGGGGAAGGGAGGGTTTTCAAATTTATCCCGCATTTTATTGTTTATACAAGGCCCGCTTGAGCTGTTCTACTCCTTTTTGACCTTTTGTCCCTTTTGATATTAAGGCACTATGTTTCCTTGAGAAGGTTGGGGCTTTCGATATCCGGTTCCTATGTAGTTTAGCCAGTACATAAACGATTTTGATTGAAGGAATTTGTAAACTGGGTATAGTGGGTGCCTTTCATTGTCCCTTGTTGTGGCATTTGTGTCATTTGGGGGATGGGTTTTGTATAACGGTTGGCTGAACTGGTACATGTTAAGCTATTTAGTGATTGTGTAGAAAGAGACGATTATACTGCTCTGCAGTCAAAGATTATCTTATAGTGCCTTATATTTCTATGTTATATTGTAAATGCCTCTAGTGGTTATGATTTATTGATTGCGATCTTAGTTCTGGCTTTTTAGTTGCTTGATCTCTTTATATTCCACAGTAGCATACTGTGTCAGTTGAAGCAAGTGCCCTTCATCTTTTAGATTTATCCCTACAGGTTCATGTTTATTCTGGTGTATTAATAAAGGGATGGTTGATTAACGATGTGTATTGTGAAGTTTCATCAATTACTTAGTTGTGGCGTCTGGGAGTGAGATTTTTCTTCCGACTTTCTCCTTGATATTGCTTGGTAGATGAAATATGGGATAGCTTCCATGTTTCTTACTGGCCGCATTTATCAGTTGTTTTACCATGAATTCCGCGACAAGGAAAGGAAAAGGGAAGAAAAAAAAAAAAGGTCTAGAACTCATTTTGGTACTAGGCATCTACTCTATTATGTCTAAGGTTGTAAAATTATCAAATAGTTCGGTTGGACTATTCCGTATTCGCCGATTCAAAAGTTTGATTTTCTCGATTCGAAATATAAATGATTCAAATATAAGTAAATTTTGAAGTTCGATAAATTATTCGAACTTCAAATTATAATTTTTTATTGATACTCGTATCATATTTATTCGAAAAGTTTAAATTGTCCGGGTTTGATTTGAGATAGTTTTTAACTAAACGAGTTTCAATCAGATTTTATTTTATACTTCGATAAATTTTAATTATCTAGTAACTTAATCTTGGCTTTTTGTCTGTGTCTGTCAAATTTGCATCCGATCGGTAGGAGATTAACTGTGATGCTTTGACATTCAATAACTTGAATACCATTTTGTAACCCTTTCCGTTAACGAATTATTACAAGTAAATGCAAGTCGTAACTAGTATTACATCTAATATAAACTTGTTTAAAACAAAATAAAAAAGTTGCCTCCCCCCTAGAGAACATCTTTTTGATAATAAATCAACTCATTATATTTGTTCACATTTTTATTATCCTATTATCTTTTCGTGGCACGAGTAGCCAATCTAGGGTAGACTTTTGTCCACACTGTCATGGAATTTTATGTGAAACTTTTCTTAATTTAAAACTAGTGCATCTTTTGGTATATTTATTTGCTCTATGAGAAGAATGTGAATCTATCTCGGTATTTATTTACTAAGACGCTAGAACTTTAAGTCACCAGCTTTTTGGGGTGCATCGAATTAAATACGCAAAACTCTAAATATCAGTCCCCGGTTTTTTTGGGTGCATAGAATTAAATACGCAATACGCTACAAATTAAATTGTGTAAATAGGATAAAAACAAATTAAATTATGTTTGGATGGCCGAAAGGAGATTTTACTATTTGTGTGTGAAGTGGATATTGATGCAAAGGGGGAGCATTTGGTTTCACGTATCAACATGATTCTCACCTGAAAAAGATAACCTCCAACAATGCTAATCATAAAAATAAAATATGCAAAGTTAAAAATCAAATCATATTGGTCCTGGTCCACATGAATGCCATCAACATTCTTACAATGAGCTGCAATACTTGAATTCAGTTACTATGAACTTAACTTCATGGTAAGTAAGTTGATCAATTGACCAATATAATATAGTGCTGACAAGTAGAGAGATCACATCCCGACCTGCATATCGATACTATATTGGTCAATTAACCAAAGTTAACTTCATATTAATAACTCCCGATTTCAATATAGTACATAGAATGTTTGATGATGAGCAACTATAAGTCTATACCAACTCTTTGTGGTCCAAAACATAGCCCAGGCACTTTTGTTTGGTGATGATTTTTCTTATTACCACCCAAAAACCCACCCACGTTTCATGTCACGTTAATTGTTCATTTATTTTATTTTCAATTCATCATACTGGTCCCATGCATCATTCTTGTTCAAATTGTAAGCTGGCAAGGTATCTGCTCGACTGTTGCAAATAATGTGGACAGTGAAAAGGAAAAAAGTATGGAGAAGAATCAAATTATGAGAACTCTAAATCCTTGGCAATTTTGTTTTTTATTAAGTGCTTTTCATCGCAGTTCTTCCCCATTCCCTTCATCCTTGATAAGAAAATATCAATTCAAAGTAATGAAAGTTGTACATTGCATTTCTTGCATAATTCCTTGCAATACAAGTTTTTTTTATGATATGTTCCTTATTGTTTTCTTCATGGTTGACTCTGTTTTCCTCTGATCCCCAATGCGTGCAAGTATTTATTTTGAGCTCCACAGGCTATAGAGACGGGTTACTAACAGGGTTCCACTAGTTTTTTAAACCGAATGGCAAGGTTCAGACCTTCGCCTTATCTTCACTGCTTACCAAACAAATCTGTGTACTTCAAAAAACAAATCACACAAGCTAATAGTGTTATTCTTCTCGTTTAGACATAAACAAATACTATAGATTTCTTAAACCTGTTATATTTTCCTGGATGCCAGTCATCATCTCTTCCCAACCAATCAACTGCTCTTGCATTTGATCTCATTCACAAGGTCTCAAAACAATATGGCTGGCAAAGGCAGTCAATGGCATGCATCAGTTTTCTTCGGGGTCCCACAGCATTTGCTCCCATGTCCTTTAGTTTTTTCATGGTCAGGTTCACCAACTGGAATTTGTTGACACTTTTACCCTGAAAAATTTTAACAAATTGGTCGAGCCCTAGTGATGCCAACCAGCAGCTCAATCCACCAGCTCTCTGAAGCTTCCTCTCAAGATTTAAAGCCCTCAAACTTTGATTTAGCAACACATTCCCATCAAGGAAGCTTCTAGACTTTTTGTTTAATTTTGAAGCACTACGAAACCCTAGTGTCCGATGACACCTATAGTTATCTACTCTGGGATTTTCTGATCTGATTCTATGATGTGAGCCATCTGGCCTTGATAGGTTTGGAATTGTTGAAATGGGTTGAGAAGAAAGAATCTTTTTAGCATCTAGCATAACCATCTCAGGAGTCGATGACAGAGTTTCTCCATCAAATGACATGAGATGTTTTCCATCAGAATCTAGCAGTGTTGCTCAGGAGATGTGATTTGATCGACTTTCTCCTGGTTAGGCATAAGACATTGGCATGAAATGGAGGAATCAGAATAGTGACTTTCTGCTTCTTCACTATAACTCCAATCTGACTTTCATGTCTGGGCCACTTGGAGAACTATTTTATTAGCAGACTCTGTTTTGGCTTTGCCATTTAATGGAGTGAATGCAGAATAGAAAATGTGACTTTCTCTCTCCGTCTTCTTGATATAACCCAATCATATTCTCCGGTGCATGTTAAATGTCACAGCCACTTTTAATAACTATTTTTTTTAGCCATGCCGATTAAATATCTCTCTTTTTTATTTTTCCCCATTTTAATGATATTATTATAGGCAATTTTGTAAATTTCTCAGCATACATAGAAAAAGTATCACATATCCCTGAATGTAACTTCCAATGGCACAAAGAAGAAAAACAATGATAATTCTCTGTAGATAATATCAATAAGTAACCCGTGCAAAGAAGTAGTTAAGTAAATGATATTGTTTTGAATTTCCCTGAAAAGTAAAGAAAGAAAAGGACCCACCCCCAAAAAAAAAAAAAAAAGAAAAAAAAGATACTCAAAGAAAAACAAAAAAATATATCAAGCCCAAGGTCAGTAGTGTTTAACAGGAGGCAGTGTGTGTGTGTGTGTGTGTATATATATATATATATATATATATATATATATATATATATATACCTATATATAAGCTGGTATAAGCTGGGCTGGACTGGACTACTGAGTAGCCTGGCTGGGTACTGGTTTTCTCATCAGATGGTAAAGATGCAGGATGATCGACATTTAGTAGGTTAATCTAACCAAAATGAGCACCAATGCAAAGTGCAGAGGTGATGCTGAGAATTCAAAATGTACCCCTATCCCCTAGGATACGTATATTTGCAAATATTATTAAACAGACGGCCCTTTAATGATTTTAATCTTAATGTTTTGTACTAAATTTGTATTCCAGACTATTTAAGTCCCAGGTTAACATAATACCTCAAAGGGTACTGTCAAATACCAAACCTGGTATTATATAGTGTCTCATTATTTACTTGGAATTAAAAAATTATGACAAATTTTCACCCCTTTACCTGGACTATTTTTCATAAGGATAAAACCATAGCTAGGTTAACAATCTAGGGTTAAAATGCCTAGTACATCATTATATAAGAATTCTACAATACTTGGAATTTGGTCCCAATTTGGGCTAATTTAATAACAATATTTTCCTATATTGATAGTAATTTTCATATATATATATATATATATGAGAGAGAGACAATAATTTTTAAACACTATATTTTTTATAAAAGACTACATTTCCTATAAAGAACTACATTTTCCTATAAAAGACTACATTTCCTATAAAAGACCACATGACTATTTTTCAAAAATCTATAATTTATGTTTTCCTTTGCATAAATATTTTTTGAATAATAATTATAAAGGAATTTAATTGATATTTTTGTTAAAGTCTATATTTTTGGGTGTTAAAATATTTTGCCTAGTACTATTTAAATCCTCTCAATTAGAATATAAATAGTTTGGTCTCTATTCTTAAATAAGGTTTTTGTAATATAATCCCTTGAAAATAGTCTTGCAAACAAATATAGCCCTTGAGCTTTGCTTAGTTAAGGTTTCTAATTGTTTGTTGTCCAAGGAAAATATAATTATTGAAATAAAACAAAAGACTAGAAATGCCTCTGAATTCTAATAAGCAAGTTGATCAAAGATTCATAATATGGTTAACTATTCACATCTCTGGGATGAGCATCATTGTGGAATTGAAAGTTGATCCAATTTTCCGCCAAGGATAGTTTAAGAAGACATACTGACATGAATGATGAGGAATGTCCAATTTACTTGATCTATTATGAATTATGAAACTTGAAAGTGCCAATTAGTGCTCCTTCAATAAGTTTGCGCAACTAACTTGATATCCAATCCTTACATCGTCTGAATCAAACCAGAGTGCAAATGCTCCTACACAAACTACATACCAACTTCAATTACCATGTGGGTGTCCAAAATTCAGCTACAACAATATCTAAACTGCCTCATTATAGCCTAATAATTTCAGTTGAAACAGACATACCCTCCCTATCTCCCCAATACTAATGATTATGCTAGTGGAAGAGAATGGCCAAAACTAAATTGAAAGGAGATTTTAAAGAAAGATATTGTACGAGTGGTTTGAAAGAATATTGCCTCGAAAATTGCAGAATTGCAATAGAAGATTCATGACATACCCTATTTTGATGGAACAAGGTTTTGTTGAGCAGTGTTATTCTAAAAGGTGTTAGGCGGGAGGCGGGCGACCAGCCAGGGGGCCTACCCGCCTAGATGAGATTTTTTATTTTAAACTAATTTTAATATTTTATCTTACATTTATCCAAACAAAACAATAATATAAAACAAAAAAATCTATAATAAAAGACATTTGCTTAAAGTTCAAAACACATATCCATATTACCATTGTTCAAAGTTCAAACACAAACAAATTAATATTAATTTCTTAAAAATCAATTTGAGATATTTTTAAATTTAAATAAATGTTATTTTTAAAAATTAGTGAAGTTTATTGAATGAGACATTTGATATTATTAATTATGAAATTATTTTTATTTGTGTAATCTTCAAAATTGAGGACTTAAAGAAAATGACAAATATCATATGCTAAGTATGGCTAACATATCTTTAACGTATTAGTTTTATTCATAAACAAGATTGCTATTAAATAATAAAATTTAAATTGCGCGCCTAACCCGCCTAATTTCCTGCCCGCCTAGCCCGCCTAGGTTGCCTAAAGGGATTTTTTCACGCCTTGGGCCTAGGCGAGACGCCAAGGGGGCCTAACGCCTAGGCGGCCGCCTAAGCCGCTTTTTAGAACACTGCGTGTTAAAATCATTTCTTGCTCCCTTTCAAAAGTATCCACATCTAATTGCATATATTTGAATCTAATCAACCAAGCTCTTGAAAATTGTTTGGAATATTGTTGTTTCTTTTCAATAAAGATGGTGCTGCTTTGCCCAACTAAGACTGAAAACTAATATCAATTTTCTCAATCATAACCAACAATCCAACTGGTCTAAGATCAGTGCAGACAACATTCCCCAAGTTGTTTTGTACTTAATGAAGATATATCATCCTTTGGAAACATAGAGACGTGGTGTGCACTTGCTTGATTTGGAAGGCCTTTTAAGTTGGGAAATATTTTTATTTACATTCAAAGAAAAAGAAAGAAGAAGATAGATGACTTGCACATATGAAAGGTCAGAATTCGCTTGCATATTTAGTTGGCCTCATGATTTAGGCTATGGGAGGATGCAAATTCTGTAGTAGCTAATTCTGGTGTCTAATTGCTCAATAGAAAGTAAAAGGTAAGGAGAAGGGTCATACTTGATCAGCTTACAACCAATATTCTAAAAAGCGCTAGGCGGGAGGCAGGTGACCGGGGGGGCCTAGCGCCTAGGCGGGTTTTTTTTATTTTAAACCAATTTTAATATTTTATCTTATATTTATCCAAACAAAACAATAATATAAAGCAAAATAATTTATAATAAAGACTTTTACTTAAAGTTCAAACACATATTCATACTGCTAATGTCAAAGTTCAAACACAAACATGCAATTGTTCAAAGTTCAAACATATTTTTAACGTATTAGTTTTATTCATAAACAAGATTGCTATTAAATAATAAAATTTAAAAATTCAAGAATTTAATTCAATATTAAAACTTAAAAAACTAAACATAGATTTAAAAATTATATTGAATTAAACTAAATATTACAAATGTATCATCATTTATATAATTTAAAGTTGGTACAAGTTTAAAAAATTACAACTATAATAAAATTATTCATTTTGACTTGGTATTGTTCACTTCTGGTTAGGATTTGATATGCTACAACCTGTATTATAAATATGGTAAATCATTAGAAAAATAAATATATCAAGATCTGGTTTGGGTAATTAAAATTAAAAAAAAAACCTCTCCGCTTAGGTCCGCCTAATTTCCTAGAAGGATTTTTTTGTGGCCTTGAGCCTAGGTGAAGCGCACAGGGGGGCCTAGCACCTAGGCGGGGATTTTTAGAACACTGCCTACAATTTATATCCACATCCAGCTGAGAATGTTCCATCTGGTGTCTAATTGCTTGATAGAAAGCTAAAGGTAGGGGGAAGGGTCTTACTTGATCAGCCTACAACTTATATCCACATCCAGCTGAGAGCAAGGAACACTCGCATACCACTTTCAAGCTTTGATAATCTAGGTGAGCTAGAGCCTCCCATAGTAAGTAAGCTTATAGAAGCAGAACATACCACTGAAAACCTGGAATAATTGGGCAGCAACACATTTGAAGTTTTGAGAATAAAGGAAGATCTGTATTTTGTTGAGAGGAAATATTTGTATTTGCTTAAAGGTGTTGGGCTAAAGAAAACTTGGGATTCAGAATGTTGATAGTGAAGTAGAGTATGAACTTGATTTTAAGGTCACTCTCCTTTCAATATACACTATGTCGTCTTCAAACTGCCCAAGTTCCCCACTGTATAAACTGCAACCCACATGTTTTCATGATAATTGGGGAAATAGATAATTTAAAAGGCAAAACTAATGATTTGGCCACCGAAGTTCGCACGTTTTATTGAATACCTAATTGAACTTTTAATTTTTCAAATTAACTCACTGAACTAATTATTTTTTTCAAATTGGGTCACTCCGTTAAAAAAAGTAGACAGACGTTAAAATATTATGTGGCTCTGAAAATAATATACAAAAAATAAAAAAAGGACACGTGGCAAAAAAATAAATAAACCTTCTTTTTACATTTTAAAGTTTTAAAAAAATTAACATTTTAAAGTTTTAAAAATGACAAAAACATAATAAAATAAAACAAAAACAAAAAAAATCAAAACATCTTTCTTCAACTAAAACAGATTTAACCATCTTGATTATTTATTTTTACAGATCAAATAATATTGTATTAATTTATTATTGATTATTATTGTATTGACTATATTAATTTATAAAATAATAGTAATAAACTAATAATAATAATAATAATAATAATATTTCATGAGAGAATGAGACGGAAGAATAATTGAGTAATAAGCCGACAAGTAGTAAGTTTAAGCCGAGCTGAAATAAGTGGGAGTATTTTCAAATGGAAATAATAGTCAATACAAATCATTCTCATCGACGACGATGAATTGAGCAAAGGAACCGACTGAGACGAAACCACAAACAAGATCGCCGACCTTGAATTTGGTGACGTTGGGTCCGATCGATTCGACGATGCCGGAGAAATCGGAGCCCGGTACAAATGGTAATGCGAACTTTTCTTGATACTTGCCCAGAATTTGGAGGTAATTAGCGAAGTTCAAGCTGGTGCCTTTGACTCGAACTCTGAGGGAAGTGGGTGAATCCAATTGAGGGATTGGGTGAGATGTTGAGATAGAGAGTGCCGAGTTTTCAGATGAATTTGGAGGCTCTGCTGGGTCCCCAAGTTTCCTGCAGAGTAAAGCTTCCATGGATGAATTTGAAATTTAGAAGAGAGACAGATAGGAGTGTGATTCTGGGGTTCTTGGGACGTGAAATTTAGAAGTGAAATTTATGTTTTTGTCATTTTTAAAACTTTAAAATGTTAATTTTTTTATTTTTTTAAAACTTTAAAATGTAAAAAGAAGGCTTATTTATTTTTTTGCCACGAATACTTTTTTTATTTTTTGTATATTTTTTTTAGAGCCACGTAGATAATATTTTAACGTCTGTCTACTTTTTTTAACGGAGTGACTCAATTTGAAAATATTAATTAGTTCAGTAAGTTAATTTGAAAAATTAAAAGTTCAATCAGATATTCAATAAAATGTGCCACATTCGGTGGCCAAATCATTAGTTTTGCCTAATTTAAAATCATCAATTTAAAGTGATTATGAGACTCGTAAATACTAACAATAACTAAACTGACAAGATCACTAATATCAAACTATTAAAAAAAAAGATTCTAAACTACAACAGATTGACCAAAAAAGAGCCACTACCACAAAACCAATTGAAGACCAATAATTCCTTCAGAAAATTCTCCACTTCATTTACATGCTATGAAGGCACATGGACACAGAATCTCAAATACAACATCTCTCGAAAATTAGGAAAGGTCAAATATTATACGTATGCATGAAAATATGTGGTACACACACATCAATCAAATAAGGCATAAAATTCAGTTCATCCATTAAAGACTAACTTCCAATTTAGACAAAAAGGAGTAATACCCCATTGTGGTTGTCGACTTTTCAGCATTACCCCACTGAACTTTAAAAAAATAGAATTAACACACTAAACTTTTTAAAAATTATTAATTAGACCATTACGTCCAAGAAATTGGACGGACGTTAAATTGAATTGCATATTTACATGTGGCAGCGAAAGAAAAAGAGAAAACAAAATATTTATTGATGTGGCCAATGATTTGACAACCACGTAAGAATTAAAAAAAAAAAAGAATAAGTTATTATTTTCTTTCTTTTATTTTCCTATTATTTCTCTCTCTTCCTAAGTTCTTCTTCATTTGGTTACAATTGAAGAAGGCAAGCAGATCTAGATTCCGACAAGGCTTAGGCAGCCAGAGACCGCCAAATCGAATATGAAGCCAGCAAAAACAAACCATGAACAACCCACAAGAAATTAATTTGAATATGAATCGGTGGGCGGGGCCTAACCATTAGCATTCAAATTTTCCAAAACAAACCATTCCTTAATAGAGTAATTGATTAGCACCCAAATACTTCTCATACCCACAAAAAATTGAAATATCCAAAAAATATGAATCAAACCCACTGAAATCTGAACTTAAAGGAGGGAAATGAGTAACAAATAGTGGAAAATATGATATGGGTATTGAAGTATAGAATCTATAGGAAAATGGGTTAGAGGAAGTGGAGAAAGATGAGAAAAAGATGTGTTGCAGAGCTGAGTGAGGGAGTTAAGCCGCCAAACTAGAAGAAAGATTAGGGGGAGTTGCCATCAATCATGAGTTGTTGTCGTATTTTCTTTTTCTTTCTATGCGGCTACTGAAATGAAATGAGAGTGAGAGAGTTAGGGCAGGGACGCAATGTGGAAAAAAAGAGAGCTAGGGATGCAGTATATCACTTGTATTTTGTCCTACACATAGAGCTATATCGAAGAACATGGTTGCAGTAAAACTTTCATCCTTGTAATGAAATCATGCGGTGGCTGAGATTGAGGTTGGGACTGTGGGATTGGGTCACCCATGAGAGAAACATAATGAGAGAAACATAGTCAATGAAGGAATTGATTTTGAATTTCTTCCAAGTTTTTTTTTCTTCTAATTTTTTAATTTTCTTTTGCCACCTAAGCAATATTTTAAATTTTTTTATTTTATTTAGATAGACCCGTTGAAATTAATTAAACGTCCGTCTAATTAATTTCACGGAATGTCTAAATTTAAAATTTTAACAAGTTCAGTTGGCTAATTGCATATTTTTAAAGTTTAATAGTCAAATCTTTGAAAAGTTTAAAACCACAAAGTGGGTACCCTTGATTTTAAGGTCACTCTCCTTTCAATATAGATTATGTCGCCTTCAAACTGCCCAAGTTCCCCACTATGTAAACTGTAACCCACATGTTTTCATGATAATTGGGGAGATAGATAATTTAAGATCAGCAATTTAAAGTGATTATGAGACACATAACTACTAACAATAACTAAACCGAAAAGATCACTAATATCGAACTATTAAAAAAACAAAGATTCTAAACTACAATATATTGACCAAAAAGAAGCCACTAACACAAAACCAAGTCAATAGAAGTCCAACAATTCCTTCAGAAAATTCTCCACTTCATTTGCATGCTATGAAGGCACATGGACACAGAATCTCAAATACAACATCTTCTCCCGAAAAAGGAAAGGTAGAATATTATACGTATGCATGAAAATACGTGGGTAAATACACACATCAATCAAATAAGGCATAAAATTCAGTTCATCCATTAAAGACTAACTTCCAATTTATATGGAGAAGCCTCAATAAATTAACCAGTCAAAATCCTCCAATTATAACATAATAACATCATAAAAGTGAAACTATAATGTCCTAAAGCCTTAAACTTGTCAATTTCAGCAAACCTAACATCCAAATTACATATAGTATTATACAAATTTATATCCAAATCAATCAAATTACTCAAATAAAAAACACAAAGGATAAATGTATATATTACATGATTACATCAATTCTACCATTCAAAAGCCCTAATTTCCTAATTACTGGCCACAATATTTTGACGAATTATCATATTACGGAATCCTAATTTCTTAAACCTTAAACCCAATGTTTTCAATTTGAAAGGACGACTAACCACAATTCAAGGCTTTTAACACAGTGGAGCTAAAATTAGACGATCGGGGAACGACAGATAATATACAATTAAAGGCGTACAACAGAAGTGTAAGTAAAGGGAAAAAATTTGGGTTACCGCTTAGAGAAGAAAATATAGACGGAAACACTGTTGAACAATACTTGGCTCAGGCTGATCTTGACATCAGTGTTGCAGGACGAAAATAAAGAAATCAAATGGAGATTTTATTTGTAGGCCGGGCTCCATAAATTTTGTGTGGGCGGGAGTAAAAATGAATAGCCCGCCCAACCCATCCACCCACCGGACTTGAACATCATAATTTGATAGACATATGAATATAAGAATTACAATAGGATGATTCCTAATTAATGTTGATATATATATATATATATATCAGGATCAAGATATATTATTATTCTTCTCTTACTCACGTCTTTCACCCATTTAGGCGACGGTTTCGATCATACAATCGTCGCTCATACTTTTAACGACGTTATAAGTTGTCCGTCATTAAAGAAGTATGATTTACGGTTGTATGACTAAAATCGTCGCCTAAAAAGTGAGATGACAATGAAGTAATGAATAAAAGCTGTCATGTATGACTTGATCTCTTCTATATATATATATATATATATATATATTGTAACACTCCAATTCCACATTGAAAGATATGAGAAAATTTGTCTACATATAAAAAAATAAATTAATACTAATAGTGTCATGACATTTTGGGTGAACTTGATATTATTGGGCTAGTAGTTTGAGGAATTCCGGATTTGACTGGGATTGTTTCATATGGTATTAAAGCAAAGATCCTTATTGTCAGTGGTTTGAGGCCTTTGATGGATTTGATTGGATTTGAATCCGAGATTTGTTCCGGACTCAAAATTTGACCGGGTTGTTTCAAGGGTTCTTATATACATAAGTATACAACAAATAGAAAGTAATTACAAGAAAAATGTATCAACCAAATAATTACAAAAAGAGTGTAATTAGGACTCATATTATAAAAATAGTACAATTCACATTAATAAGAAAACCTAAAATCAAGGACAAATAACTACCATAATTAATAATTCAAATTCAAATATTTGGATCTAACAACAAAAATAAATTCAAATTCAAATTGATTACTTTGATATGACAGTTTGATTACCTTGGTATGAAGGTTTGGTTACCATCATCCAGTATTCATATCCACCGCCACCACCGCTTGAATCTTCATACCCACCTCCATTTTGACCCTTCATTTTGAGAAGTTACTGTAGATATACATACATACATACATATATACATATATATATATATATAAAGAAAGAATACGTGACCTTGAAGAGGAATTCACGTGAGACTGGAGCCACTCCTCATATGGAGATTCGGAGAGTAATAATAATATTAATATAATTGAACCGATTTAACGTGATTGGAGAAATGATTAATGAAGAAGACAACGATTTATGAGAAGCGATGTACGATTAATATATATATATATATATATATATATATATATATATATGTAATATGTGTATATATGGAAGCGATCCAGTGAACAACGTTAGATATTGTCCCTTTTTATTAACTAACGCGTCCAAATAGTCCAAAATTAGAGTTAATGGTGAGATGAAGGCCACCGCTTAGAGAGAGTAGCGGCCAACCAATTCTTTTTTTGTTGGCCGCTACTCCTCTGTAATGGCTAATCAAAACGACGATGTTTGATCGGTAGCTAGAATGAGTAATGGCCAAAAAAAAGAAATTTGGCTTAATTACTCATTATCCTAATTATTCTCGTAAAATAAAATAAAATAATAAATAATTATAAGGATAATCAAGAATTATCTTTATACTTATCCTTATACTTATTAACAAAATAAGTATGTATAAGAATAATAATGATTATTGTTTTATGATTTTTAATTATAAATAGAAAATAGTGATTGAGTTTATATATTTGAGTAGAATATAATATAAATTCAATCACTATTTTCTATTTATAATTAAAAATCATGAGATGATAATTAGTAATTATCCTTATACATAGAAAATAAAGATTGAATTATTATTGATTATCATCTTATGATTTTTAATTATAAATAGAAAATAGTGATTGAATTTATATTATATTCCTACTTCAAATATATAAACTCAATCACTATTTTCTATTTATAATTAAAATCATAAAACAATAATCACTATTATTCTTATACATACTTATTTTGTTAATAAGTATAAGGATAAAGATAAAGATAATTATCGATTATCCTTATAATTATTTATTATTTTATTTTATTTTACGAGAATAATTAGGATAATCGCAATTGGCCAAATTTCTTTTTTGTCGGGCTCACTTCATCACGCTACCAACAAAACATCGTCGTTGATCAAGTCATTAGAGGAGAGCTTACCAAAGAAAAAAGAATTTGTTGGCCACTCTACTCTAATAATGTCAATACGCTCATCTCTCGTTAACTAACTCCAATTTTGGACTACCGATGAGCGTTAGTTGAAATAAGGACAATATCTAACGTTGTCCACGGATCAGTTCCCTATATATATATATATATATATATATATAGAGAGAGAGAGAGAGAGAATACGTTGAATGAAGAAGAAGGGTGATGACTAACTGCAGTTGTTATAGATGAGGAGAGAGAGAAGAAGCCATGAGTATAACTAATTCCTAAATTAAGGAATTCTAATTGAATACTAATTTCCTAAATTAAGGAATCCTAATTGCACTAATATTGTAAATAAATATGGAAGTGTATTAGTTGTGTAAAAATTTTATAAGTGTACTATTGTTGTAATTATTTTTAAAAATGTAATAGAATATGTAATTTATCCTTGTTTCAAATGGTATCAAAGCCGACTATCGAAAGTTCAGATCGGGTCATCCAATTTGGTTGTCGAAAATAGGGACACGAAAGTATACCACAATAAAGAGATAGAGGTACGGAGGTGGGAAATTTATTTCATATATGTTCATTCCTAAATCTTTATGTGAGATTTCTATTCTCACGCCTAAAGTGTGAAATTTACTAACATTAATGTAATTAATAATTGAGAGATTATTGGGAAATTCCTAATTAATGTTAATTATGTAATTCGTACATACTTGAGTGCGACCGATATCCTCCATCATGATGAGTACTGCCAGCTTGAGTTGGTATATACGTTGTTAATATTGTGAAGCATCCTATTTTTTATCCGCCTATATTTTCTGTCGGTATTCTTATATATTTAAATATTTTTGTTGTTGTCGGTCGGCTTGTGCGTAGTATATATAAAATACTACTCCTTCCGGATAAAAATTTTGATGGATTTTTCACGCATATTAAGAAATGAATAAAATGATAAAATTATCCATAATAATGTCATTAAATATGGAGAAAAAATTAGAATAAGAAAAGTATGAGATATTTAATGCTACGGGTATAATAGGAAAATATGTGTAAAAGTTTGATTATTAAAAGAAAATAAACATTTATCATGGGACTACCTAAAATAATAATAAAGACGTTTATTATGGGATGGAGGGAATAATAGTATAATTGATCCTAAACATAATAAATGTATATCATGTAGCATAAAAGTAAAACTTTATTTCTGCTTAAGTTATTCCCAAAATAATATTATTTCGAAAAATTAACGATAAAACAATTGCAATAACTTTTTTCTATATTATAGAGTTAATAAAATTCATTTTCCATTCGGTTGTGATTTCTGCCCCACATTTGTTTCAATTTTATGAAGCAAACCCCCCAAAGTTAACCGATTTGACCAGATTGCGTATTCATCGTATTTGTACAAAAGCTAAGTGGTTACGGGTGAGATTAAAACAATGGGGATTATTAGTAATTCAATAAGGGAAAATGCTCAACTAATCTAGATGTGTCGAAATTACAGAGAAACCCCTATCATTAATACTAATCACTTTTGCCTCCCCGCACGTCATGACTATATATATAGATATATAGATAGATAGAAAGTATCAAGGGCTTATCCTACATACATGCGTATCATCCTTTAATAATGATTGGATAGCCAGTTTGATCCGTCAAGAGGTGTTGGACGCCTCTAAAAACTTGATTTACGGTTCTACGATATAAATGACGAATCAAATCAGTAGTTGAAGGGGGTGAACATGATATGTAAAATAAAGGGTGAGCCCTTGAAATTGACTATATATATAGGGCTATATGTATATACACAGTAGGGCTATGACAACAGATTTTTGGGGTTATAACGACAGTAAACTGTTGCCATAGCCCAGAATAACTATGACGACAGGTGAAATCGTCGCTATAACCCAAAAAATCGTCGTCATAGCCTACTGTGTAATACACAATTGTGTACACATATTTTTCCCATATATATATATATATATATATATATATAACACCCCTTATCTAGCACTCTTCTTAATAACACCCCTTTATTAAAATTAAGGGGGTGTTTGTTTAGAGTTGAATGGAGCTAAATCTGAATGACTGAATCGGTCAGTGCGTTTGTTTTGGTCTGAATGGTTGAATCGGTAAGATGAACGAGTTGAATTAATGGCTAAGTAGTTGAATGGCTGAATGAGCAGCTGAATGAAGTAAAAAAAAATTAAAAAATTAAAAAATTAAAAAATATTAACTATTATATTAAGTAATATTAAATAAATTTACAACAAGTTTGATTTTTTTTAAAGGGATAAAATAATAAAGTTTTGTCATTCAGATGTTTCAGACATGTCAATTATCAAATATCTTTTTTCATTCAGATTCAGATTCAACTCATTCAGATTCAGCTCATTCAAATTCAGATTCATTCAGTTTTTATCAAACACTCCCTAAGTTGTTTTGTAGATTTTTTTGAAAAACAAATGGGGCCGCGAATGACATTTTTGTAAATAAAAGTAAAGCAAATGGAACCAAGAATCTCCAAAGTGACGTATAGTTTTAATAAAATAGTGTTATTTAAGAAAGAGTGCTAAATAAATAGAATGCTCTTAATCTATCTTCTATATATATATATATATATATATATATATATAGACACACATAGCTTATTAGCTCCCAAGCTTATAGACACACATACATACGGTACCCATACAATTTTTCTATCAACCACATTTCAGTTATATATATAGAGAGAAATAAATGGGCTCACTACCTCATGTAGTAGAGGACTGCGGCGGCATCCTCCAAGTCTATAGCGACGGTTCAATTTTCCGGTTAGATGAAATAGACTTCAACATTCCTGTCCAAGACGATGGCTCTGTTGTTTGGACAGACCGTGTTTTCGACCCCAAAAACGGCCTCTCCCTCCGCCTCTACAAACCCATTGCCGCCAGGTCTGCCACCGGTTCCGCCGCCAAATTTCCCATCATCTACTTCCTCCACGGCGGAGGCTTTTGTGTCGGCTCACGCACGTGGCCTCACATTCACAACTGCTGCCTCCGTCTCTCTTCCAACCTCAAAGCCTTCGTCGTGGCACCGGACTACCGCCTGGCGCCGGAGCATAGGCTGCCGGCAGCCATGTATGATTCCGTTAATGCTATTAAGTGGCTCCAGGCCGAAGCTGTTTCTGAAAACCCTGACTTGTGGTTGTGTGGCGGGGCTGACTTTGACCGGGTTTTTGTTATTGGTGACTCGTCTGGTGGCAACGTGGCGCATCATTTGGCTGTTCGTTTTGGGCCCGGTTCAGTTGAGTTGGCGCCGGTTCAAGTACGAGGTTATGTGCTTTTAGCGCCGTTTTTTGGTGGAACGGTGAGAACAAAATCCGAGGCAGAGGGAGTGCCAGAACCGCTCTTGAATTTAGACGTCCTTGACAGGTACTTTAAAATTCGAGGCTACTTGGTAGTTGTTATGTTTGAAGATAGTTAAATACTAGTAGAATTTTATTTCTTTTAGTAAAATAGCATAAAATAACTAATTTAAATTAATTTCATCTACCACAAGGCTTCTTGTTTCATTCTTTCTCTCTCTAAAGTTATTGAATGTTTAGCATAGTAATGATGATATAAGAAATTGTGATGATAAATTTGAATGTATATTAATTTTATATTATCATAAATAAAAAATAAGAATCTGTTTTTGAAATAAAAATTGAGGAATTGGAACTCTTTTTGTATTTATAATCTCCCTTAAAACAAAACTTGGAGCTAGGCATGAAACTGCAACGAAGAAATGTAGGTCATGATTAATAATTTAAAGAACAGACAAAGGAATTAAAGGATTAATTTAGATTGGTCCCGTGCATTCAGTGGTTTTGAAGGATTAATGTTATTCAAAACTAATTGTTCATATATAATTAATTGTAGATAAAATTTACAATAATTAATTAAACAACCGGTGGCCAAAAACTATATATATATATATATATATATATATATATATATATATATAGAGAGAGAGAGAGAGAGAGAGAGAGAGAGAGAGACTATGAATAAATAGTCTTTCTTCCTCACAAATCCACTATCAGGTCAAAAACATTGAATATATCCATCCCAGATACTATATTTTATCCAAAACCAGACAAATAAAAAGCCAGAAATAAAGTTTTAAAAGATTTGGTAGGCCCAAAATTTTCCCAGCACAGACTACCTTTGACCGTTAGAGTGTTTTTTGCATGTGTTATGTTCTTTAATTGCACATGTGTGTCTCTTTTAAGTTAGTGCCCTCTCCAATAATACCATTACATATAGTAGCCAGCCCCGTACGTGCAGGAAGATATATTCATAAATATATATCCTTATGTAACTTAAATTATTGAGAAATTATAAAAAAAAAAAAAAAAGTTGAAATGAAAAACGTTGTATGCATAATACTCCATAAGGTAGTGCGTGGTTTGTAGAATTTCAGCAGTTCCTTATATATACTCCATAAATTATTAGCTAGGTTAGCTAGGTTGTTTTTATACCTACCTACCTACACAATTATTATATATATTTTGTATAATTAGGTATGGTTAATGATGTGCTTCTTAATTGTCTAGGTACGTACGTACCGTACCATCACTAATTTATAACTTTGATGTTTAATTTGTGCATTTAACTTGAGATTTTGGAGACTATCATTACCCATTGGGAATACATCCGACCACCCTTTGGCGAACCCATTCGGGGCCGGCAGCCCAGATCTTGAATCGGTGACGCTTGATCCAATCTTGGCGGTTGCAGGAGGGAATGAATTATTGAAAGACAGAGTGGAGGGGTACGCCACAAGATTAAAAGAGGTGGGAAAGAGAGTAGAGTATGTTGAGTTTCAAGGGGAGCATCATGGTTTCTTTGTAAATCAACCCTACTCACAAGCCTCAGACACACTACTTCAATTGATTCAAAATTTCATGTCAAAACTACTAAACTCCCCTCTAGCTATACCTAGTTAGTTAATTAAGTGCGTTAGCAACTTAAAATATTCACCGAACTTTTGTCTTGTTGAGTGACTTGTTTGTCAATTTATTTTTCCTCCTTCACTGACTTTTAATTGATTTTTAATATTGTAATAGTGATGATGTACTTTATAGTGTGTGTTCCAAGAAAAAGATAACGTATGCAACCCATGTGTTGGATATATGCTTTTTATATTCGACGACTTTTATAAATCCAAAATAGAGATAATAAAAAGTGAAGACTTTCCGCGACTAATAATTACTATCTTATACTTTATCGATTTCTTTTTATTTGACGTTTTAAAATAATTTTTTTGTTCCTAAATATCTAACGATCTAAGATTTTTAGGATAATTGGTTATAATTTTTCCCAAATTACCCTTAAAATAAATTATTTACAAATTTTCAATGCTCATTTATCTTCTTTATATATATACGTGCAAATATACGAATTATCTTCTCTCCTTCTCCTTCCCTATCTTACTCACTCTCACCCTTTTCTTTTTCTTTCTCTCTCTTTTCTATTTGACTCTCTCTCAATTATTTTTTTAATATAATCATGTTTTCTCCACACAAAAAAGTAGAAGTAATTTTGTATTTTTTGTTGTAAAATATTTAAATTTATTTATTTAATTAGCTACATCTATAGTTAATATAATTTAGTTTTTTCTATTTTATAAGATCATACATAATCTAAATATTCTATAGAATAACTTTTTAATTATAAGAAAAAAATGGGGGGGGGGGGAAAGCTTACAAAAATTTTAGACATCAAGTAATAAAAAAGAAAAAGAAAAAGAAGAGTTTGATGAGTAAACAGAGGGAGTGGGTGAGAAAAAGTAGATATATGAGAAATTGAGTTTATGGATAACTACATATTGGTTAAAGATGAGAAGAGAGAAAGTAGATGAATAGATAAATGAAAAGGTGTTTTGAGAATTTGGTAGCATATTTAATTAGCAATAATTAGGTTTTTTAATATATGTGATCAACTCTAAAACGCACATAAAACGGAACCAAGGGAGTACAATATATGACTTTTTAGAGTTGTGTACAAGAATTAAGAAAATAATTGTATAAAATTAAATATAATATCATTTGTCTATAATACTCTTAAATTCTAATAATTACCATACTTATCTCATACTAACATTTTTTCATGAGGGATAATTTTGGAAAAATTATAATTAATTCTCCTAGATTATATAAAATGATAAATAATTAAGAAAAAAATATAATTAAATCATCTAAAATAACATATATTAAGGGACTTTGGGGTTGTTTAATAAAACTGAATAAAATAGTTCTGATTGTTTAAGTAATTTGAATAAGCTGAATGAAACAAAATTCTGAATACTGAATGAAAAAATGTAAGACCCCAACTTTTTATGAATAAAGATTTAATTTTCTCTAAATATTATTTTGAATAGTAAGGTGTTGATTTGATATAATACTATAATTATGGGTGATATGTGCAAATTTTATAAAAGTAAGCAAGTTGTCATAAAATATTCGTTTGGTCGGAGATATTCTTTTTGTCGGGGAATAGTAATACAACGGCGCAATCATTGGTGGACCCCACTACAGAATAACTATCGGATATAAAAAGCAACAATTTTTTCTTTAATAAAAATAACGGCAAAACTTTTACCGTTAAACTGTTGAAATATCCGGTGATAAAAGTATAGTAATACGCGTTGTTGCACAGTAGCACACGGTGTTAGAGTTTATGCCCTAGAGGCCAATTATTTGATATAATTGCTTAACATTTTGATATTATATTTGATTGAATAAATGAATAATTTTATTATGATTTATTTACTGCGTTATATAAATGTTGACATAATAAAATTCCTTAGAATAGTGATACAAATTATATAGTTTCAAGTATGTGACTTGAACACGAGATTATATAATTATAATTAGTATCATTATTCTTAAAAGTCCTGAATGAAATCATCATTGTTGATGGGACAACAATGATGCATTGAGACTAAGATGTGGATCGATCGATGACCAAATCTCATTGGTCATAAATATATGAGATATTAAGTCAATGCGACAGTACATGTTGTAGAACGATGTAATCGATGGACCCACCATGAGAATCAGACGTGGAACATTATGCAAAGTGTCATTAGCGATTCTCATAGTGACAATGATGTAATGGTCCTCCGCACCGAAATCATCAGACATTACTACGAGAATTTATGTACTTTGATATCATCAAATGTCACCTTTAATAGGGTGAACTATAAAGATGATTATTGGGTACATCATGAATCGTGTGAGGAATATAATTGATCTAGATGGAATTTAACCTTCTTATATATTGTGGGTGATATCCATAGGCCTCTTGATTGAGTAGGATTATGAAATGCATGGCCATGCTCAAATAGTGATTTATTTCATATAGTACTACTCATTGATCAAGAAAACTCAGATTAAATTATGAAGAGTATGACACATTCCATGACTCGAGTTTAATCTAGGATATTAAGGTTAAAAGGATTAAATTACATTGAAACATTGGTCACGAAAATGTTGCATCGAATCATCGATCTTATTATTACTTGGGTAGCGAAGATGATGCATTACTAGATGTTTCCATCGCTTATAATTTTATAATATGATTATAAAATTATTGCCAACGTAATAATAACCTATAAAGTCACACACATGTAACGTAATTTAAAAGGGAATAAATTTAAATTTTAAGGATTTAAATATATTAATATGATTAATAGTATTTAAATCACGAATTTAAATTAAAAGGATAATTTATATATGTATATTAATTAAGTAAGACTTAATTAAGATATATATATATATATATATATATATATATATATATATATATATATATATATAAATTGATTTTATGAAATTAGGTTTTGATTTGATTAATTTCTTGTAACTTACTATATATATGATATATAGCATTACTTAGGGATATATCATAATTGAAAAACCCTAGCCGCTTTCTTAGAGAGAGACTAGAGAAAAAACAGCTTCATAATCGTTCCTTTGGTGGCTAGTATCGCAAGTCCCTCTTATTGTAGAATCGTTCGACGGTTCGTGCGGCGTTCGTGTGGATACCGTAGAGGCGCCGTTCTAATTGGATTAATGTAAAAGATTCGGGTTATTTCGAACTTTTTCATAATCGGTATAATATCTAAACCACTGAATTAATTTCAGTTTCGCTTGGATCCTGTTTTGGGTTTCAGAATTGCTTTGATTTATTTTCTATTTCCGCTGCGTTTTGTGCCAAAATCCCTACACACGGTATTACACAATATATCTGATTATTGATTTTTACGTGAGAAGTCACTCAGTATTTCATTCAATAATTGCTACAGTATGCTACATAATATCTCATATTATTAATTTAATAATTGTTAAAGTAACATTTGCATAATATTTTATATTATTAAACAATAAATTACACGACACAGTTACTCATATTATTATTAGCATTATTGACAATGTCTAGAAAGTTTTGTCGAGAAAAGAGGTTAGGTTATTTAATTGCGCGCCAGTAAGGAGAAATCCTTATCGGAAAGCCCCCTTTTTCTTGGGAACAATCTGGTTGTCAATATTGTGAGTTATAATATTAATGATGAATAATTGTTGAAAGATTAAAAATGTGTTGATTGAAGATAAGTGATTTGTGATATATATTTATTCAATTTTGGATATAAATAGAGAGGTTTGTCATGAGGCGTTTGTTGTAAGTTTGCCTTATTATTCCATGAACCATCATGTGCTAATTTGTCAAACCATCGGTAGAAAATTATCTTAGTTTTATTTTATTATTATTATAGTAATAAAACAGAAATTTTTTTATAATATATATAAAGTTATTTATTTTATTAGAATATAAATAGAATATATTATTATATGTAAATTTTTTTTTGCTTTATTAGAATATTTTATTACATAGTAAAAATCAAAAAATCAGACGAAACCCGTGAATTCTTTTCTGTTCGTCCGTGAAGATTTTAAATAGTGCCATGTCATTCTCCTATAAATAAGTTGCTTAGTTAAGAAATAAAAATCACACCAGAATTAAAGAATTCTTCTTTTATAATATTGTGCATATTTCTTTTGAGTATAAGGATACTTTGAGTCTAACAAATAGTGCAAGAATTTCTCAAGATAATCTCTGTTATACTAGTCATATTTACTCTCCTACTAAAGTAAAGAATGTTATTTTCTTCATACTCATAAGAATTGTCATTATATTCCTTAATAATATATGGGAATAACATGTCTATGCGGATTACCGCATGCCTGGTGAATAACACTTTGTATTCATTCTCTATTAAGCTATGGAAATGATCTGTTTACGCGGATAACAGCATGACAAATGAAAATTAATTTGCAGTTTCATATATTCTTTCATACTCGTATGTGACATCATTTCTTTTGAATTCGTCACGAGATGTCGTTTTCTTTCATAATTTTTCTCCATCTATGGTACAAAATTATTGTTTATTTTCATAACCTTATTATTAAATGGTAAAAATCTTTGAAATTAGTAGAATATCCTTAATAGTTTGCGCTTCATCTAATATCATTTCATTAAAATATTGGGCTGAACTTTTTTATTAAATTTTAATCTATTCAGCTGAGGTACTATTTATCTGGGATACTATTCATGCCAGAGTACTATTCACCCGGCGTACTATTCATGCCAGTATACTATTTACTATTCATGCCAGAGTACTATTCACGATGAAATTAGTTTTTTCTTTCTTTGTCCAAATTATCTTTGAAATATTAATCTTAAATATAATTTTTGAATTTTACTCCACAATTGGTGATCATGTTGACAATTTGGATATTCTTAAATTCTAGATAAATTAAATTATAAATCTCTAATATTTATCCTTGATGTCACTTAATTCATTCTTTATATCATTGTCATCATCCTCATACTTATATTGTGCTGAAAGTCATCTTTGGCCCGTAGTATAAAGATTGGCTGTTGATTGGTATGATTATGACCAAAAATTGTGTATTGATATAATCATGACCTTTAATCATTGGCCCGTAGTGCATAAATGGACAGGTGTTTGGCATGATCATGACCGTTGGTGATACAAACGATTATCTTTGGCTCGTAGTGCATAGATAATTCGTTGATTGAAAATAATTATTGATTGATGTTATATGAATAAAATATTAATGATAAACTTTTAAATCATATAAGATAATAGATGTGAGACCCCAAATTTTATGAAATGAAAGTATTCAATTTTCTTATAATTATTCTATTTAGTAAATGGTTAAATTGATAAAGGTTAAAGTTAAGGGTGATATGTGAAAATTTTGCAAAGTAAGCAAGTTGTTATAAAATAATCGGTGGTAAAATACGCGTGGTTGCATAGTAGTACACGGTATCGATTATTGATGCTTATTTGAGAAGTCACTCAGTTATACTCAATTATTGCTATAGTAATTGCTGCATCATATCTCTCATATTATTGCTTCAATTATTGTCACAGTATCATCTGCATTATATGATATGTTATTAAATCAATAATTGAGACGACAAAGTTATTCATATTATTAAATTGAAATATTTACAATGTCTAGAAGTTTTGTCAAGGAGAGGTTTGGTCACCTAATTGCGCGTCAATAGGGAGAAATCCTTATTGGAAAGTCCCTTCTTTCCTGGGAACGACCTGGTTGTTAAATATTGCGAGTTATGATATTAATGATGAATGTTATTATAATCGAATTTGAGTTTGGAGTTGAATTTGGAGACGCGGACGTGATATTTGAGTCTGGAACGATGAAATTAGTAAAAATAGACTATAAACACAAAATTTTCCGAGGTTGACTTTTTGGTCAAAAAATTCAATAGTTAACTTTTTTTGGAAAAAGTCAAACTTTGAAATTTCAAAAATGAAATTTTTGAGAAAAATATTTCCATTGTGTTGAGATTGTTAGTGTTAATGGAAATCGATATTTATTTCGATAGTAATTGATGTTTGGAAGTTATATTGACCAACCGGGTAATTAATCGGGTAAATGAGCAATTAATTGCTACTAATTCACATGCTCATATAACTATTTGTTCACATGTGTGTACTATTGAATCACATTCTTATACTATTAGGGGAGTTGGTGCAAGATTGATGATACTTGCATGACTAAGTTAAAAATGGAGATATAGATGGAGGTACTATACTGTAATTAATTTTTTCACATGTTTAGAACTATTGAGTCACATGATTTATTATTGATTCACATGATTTACTATTAGGGAAGGTGGTTCAAGTTTGATAATACTTAGATGACTGAATTAAAAATAAAAGAAAAGTTGGAGGTATTGTACTGTAATATTTTGAGCTCCAAAACGTGCAATTATCGAAACTATATTTTTCTATAAATAGAAGCTCATTCTTCCTTCATTTCTCACCAATTCACTAAAGCTATAGAGTAATTATTATAGAGAAAAATTATAGAGAAAAGCTATAGAGAGAAAATCTATAGAGAAAAGGAAGAAGAGAATTCTACTACCTCACTACTCCTATATCCAGTTTCTTTCAAAGGTAAGGGATATTATTTGTTGTACCCGTAAGGGGTATTATTTCTTTTGTATTCATAAAGAGAACTTCTGCTATTCCATTTTTTATTATTCTCATTGGAATAACTTTTGTATATGCTGGCTCACCCTATACTTGGTGAAATTCTTACATTATTCCATTCTTTATTATTATGTTGAATAACTTTGTTTATGCACGTAAGTCACCGCATACATGGTGAAATTCTTCTATTATTCCGTTCTTTATTATTCTCGCCGGAATATCCTCGCTTGCGTCTGCATTACGACTCGACTCGTTCCATTATTTATTATACGCTTGGATAACTTTATGCATGCGGCCTATCGCATGCATGGTGATTTCTATTGTTATTCCATTCTTTATTATTCGGCTTTAATATCCTATCTCGTAAGGCTTACGCCGGACTGGTTCCATTATTTATTATTCATTAAGAATAACTTTGTCTGTCTAGATCCTCTATCGCATTTATGGTGAATCCTCCTATTATTCCATTCTTTATTATTCTGTTAGAATAACCTGTATATGTGGATTATCACATGCATGGTGAATGATCCTTTGTATTCATTCCTTATTAAATTGTGGAAATGATCTGTATACATGATGTCCTCATATGTTTTGTGTGATGCCCCCAAAATAGGTATACATCACCCATCTTGAGTCGCCAAATACATGGTACAAAATTCAAATACAACTTATTTATACAACGATGTGTAAAGTATGACAAAATACATGTCGTGAGTTTTAATACAAATATTGCCTTCTGTATAATATCCACTCTCGTAATAAGTCCTCATTACATTTATTATCACACTATTTTATAGAATAGTGAGGACTACTAAGACACCATCTCGGACCATCACTCCGTCCCCCGACTAGTTCCAGCTACGTTCTCATTTCCTGAAGAGAACAGTGAAAGAAAGGGTGAGCTCAACTAGCCCAGCAAGAAATATTATGACTAAGATAATGCAGAATAAATTATCATTAGCCTTCAACAATGTTAAACTGATAAAATACAATAGACATCAAGTTTAACTGCAGCGGATCAAGCAATCCATTAAAAGAGTCAAGTAGAGAATAAAATCTACTATCTTTTATGTTTTAAAAGGTTTTTCATCACTTTTATCGCCGTGACTCAGCTTAATAAATAATCCACATCATCCATGCACTACGGCCAAGGATATTCATTAGGGTCACGACCACAAATTCCATGCACTACGGCCAAGGATATTTGTGTATTCATCAATGGTCATGATCATGCCAACAACTGTCCATCAATGCACTACGGGCCAATGAGGACTTTTATCACATCATTTGTAACATTACGGTCATGATTACACCGAATAATCCCTGGTCATAATCATACCAAGTCCATCTATGCACTAACAAAGCCACATATGACTTTCAAAAAAAATAAAATATGAGGATGATGACAATGATATAAGAGTTCAATAAAACAAGTTCACGAATTAATTTATTCAGAACTAATAACGTCCAAATTGTCAACATGATACCGCTTTGTAGAGTAAAATTCAAGAATGCTCGTAAGAATATTTCCATGAAAAATATTGGATGAAGCGCAAATATCAAGGATATTCCACTAATTTCATGGAGTATAAAGTCAAAATTTTAACCAACCGAGTATAATAACGAATGGAATAACAAAAGAAATCACCATGCATGCGGTTGCTTATGAGACAAAGTTATTCCAATGTAATAATAATAACGGAACCGTGTCGTGTGAAATTCACCAAGCGGATGTTCCAATGTAATAATAAAGACGCGAACCGCATCCGGTGTAAAACACATGATAGGATATTCCAATGTAATAATAAAGAAGGAACCAGAATTAAAGTCCCAAAAACACATGCATGTGATATTCCAAATGAATAATAAAGATGTAATAATGAAGAATGTCACCAAGTATAGGGTAGCCCGCGTATATAGGTTATTCCAACAGAATAATAAGAAATGAAATAACAGAAATTCTCTTCATGAATACAAAAGAATAATATTCCTTACCTTAAAAGAACTGAATATAAGAGTAGTTAAGTAGCAGAAATCTTTTCTTCTTTCTCTCTATAGAGTTTCAGTGAATTCGTAAGAAATAATGAAGGAATGAGCTTCTATTTATAGGAGAATGGAAGTGTACTGTGCAAGAAAAAATAATTCTGCAGATTTATTTCTTCAACCAAATACAATAAAGTCAATCAACTAACCAATAAAATCACAACAAAAATTAAAATATAATACATATATATAAACACATGTTTTCAACTTATATATATCAATATTATATATACACCACTTAATTTTTCTCTCCCATAACCAACATCAATCCCCCACCCACCCAATAATCAAATTCACTACACTCTTACACATCACTATCACACTACTACTTTTCCACCATTTCCCACTCACACACACATCACACACCTATCACTTTCACATATCATTTTCTTCTACTATATACTCAAAACACACATATACTTCCATACGTTATACAAAATTATTTCCCAACATATATGGGTTACATACGTGGCCCCCCATATATAACCCCACCTTTAAATAATTTTCATCGATTATTTTGAAAATGGGTAAATAGGAATCCATAAAATAAGCAAAACTTCATAAAAAACACCTTAATAATTTTAACAACATTTATCATCTTTATTATAATTCACAATATTAATCGACCAAAGTCGTTCCCGAAAGAGGGGCTTTCCAATAAGAATTTCTCCTGTTCATAGCAAGTGATTAGGTGACCAAACCTTTCATGGCGTAACTTCTGACATCGTTAATATTGCAATTTATAATATTAATAACTCATGTCATTTCAATTATTGATTTAATATTATATAAAATATCGACAATAATTGAATCAAATTACGCGAGATCTTATCTGAACAATTACTTATAGCAATAATTGAACAAAACCGGGTGACTTCTCACGTAAGCATTAATAATCAATATCGTTGTGCTACTATGCAACCACGCCAGACATCGTACTTTTACTACCGAAGTAGTTCAACAATGATCAACGGTAAAACTTCCGTCGTTATTTTCAATAAAATATTTTTGTCGTTTTCTTAATCCGACAATAATTCTGTTGTGGGGTCCACCAATGATTGTGCCATCGTACGAATATTCCCCAACACAAAGAATATTCCTCGACCAATCGAATATTATATGACAACTTGCATACTTTACAAAATTTTTAAATACTACCCACAACTATAACATTATCTCAAATCCACACCTTAATATTCAAAAAAAAATATTGCGAGAAATTTAAATCTTTATTTATAAAATCTGGGGTCTTACATTTTGAGTATTAGTAAGTGTTATGATGAGTTATGTTGGTTATTATGTGAAAACATGAAAGTTTCTTAGAAATCACAAAGAGTTGAAAATCAGATTTTGGTGAAAACGGAACATGAAATTCAATTGACCATATCTCCTATTATATTTTGAATTTTTGAGTGCTGTCAAGTTCTAGAGTTAGATCTATGATTTTTGTAACTTATCTAAGTGGAATCACTGTAAAAGGTGTTATAGATTTTCGTGTGGACTGATTTTAGCAAAAGAGTCTAAAGCTGCAAAAGAGAAAAATGCTACTGCCCAGAAATTTAAAAGTCCTGTTTCGGCCACTTAATTTGTGAGAAAAATTCTGGCCTTTTGGGACATGAAAGTATATGGTATAAAGTACCTCCTGTCCAAAAATGAGCTCATTCCGACTTAAAATGAGCAAGTTATGCCGATTTCAATATTTAGGTTTTTCTGACAAAAAATGCTATAACCGGAGTTCTATAAATCCAATGACCATAAAATTAAAACTGGAAGATCATGTTAACATGTGTAAGATCCTTACAAGATTTTGGAATTTCTAGAGTTAACCTTGTGGTAGCTAATTTCTTAAGGAATTAATTAGAAATTGATTTTTGAAAAATAGTAAATGAATTTTAAAAATTACGAGAAAAATATATATTCAATATGGGACTATATTATGCTAAATCCCAGAAAAGAATAATTTTTGGGATGATTTGGTATTTTTCATGAAAATAGTTTAGTTACGAACATATGAGTTAAATATGTTATGTGAAGTAACAAAGTTGAAAAATAGGATTTTATGGCTTGGGAATCCTATATAGGGTATATGCAAATTTTTGATGAGGGATTTGATCATTGGTGATTAAATCTTATGAGTATGACATTTTTAATTGATTAAATGCATTATTTGGAAAAGTGTAAACAATTAAATTAAATTGTTTATAAGTTTAAGAAGTGATTAAAATATTGTTATAATATTAACAATATTAGATTATGATTTTATTAAGTGATTGATAATGTTTGGATAAATTTAAAGTATTTAATATTTATCCTTGATTTAGTTTTATTAATGCTTATAATATTGTCATCATCTTCATGCTTATATTGTGATGAAAGTCGTCTTTGGCTTACGTGCAAAGATGGACTGTTGATTATTGATTTTACAGTTGTATATCTTTGGCTTACGTGCAAAGATGAATTGTTAATTGATTGCTTTGGCCCGTAGTGCAAAGATGGACAGGTGTATGACATGATCATGACCACTGGTGATACTAACGAATATCCTTGGCCCGTAGTGCAGGGATGATTCGATAATGGGAATTATTTATTAAGCTGAGTCTCAACGATTGGTTTAATAGTTGAATATCTTTGGCACGTAGTGCAAAGGTAGACAACTGATTGGTATGATCATTGTTATTACATTTGAATATCTTTAGCCTTTGGGGTAAGGATATTGAGTAAACGTTCTATTAAGCCTTTGTAGCAAGCGGAAACCGCTGATGATTTACACGATTATAAATATGAATTGTGAATTTAATTATAACTTTGTGGTGGTTTAGGTGAAGACAATGATGAGAGTTCTCTTTATTTTGGGTATAACAAAGAACTGTTGATGAGTATTACGGTGATAAAATTGATGAAAACATTTTATATCCTGAGCGATAGTAGATATCATGTTCTCTACTTGACTTTCTTTGGATTGCTTATTCATTGCAGATTAAACTTGATGTCTATTATATGTTATCGGTTTAACATTGTTGAAGGCTAATGATAATTTATTCGCATTATCTTAGTCATAATATTTCTTCTTTGGGCTAGTTGAGCTCACCCTTTCTTTCACACTGTTCCTTGAGGAAATGAGAATATAGTTGGGACGAGTCGGGGAATGGAATGGATGATCCGGATGATAGCATTAGTAGTCCTCACTATGGCATGACATGCAATATATAATTGTATTGAGGACCTAAGATGTATGTGTCGTATTTTATACGTCACTTAATAATTAATTTTGGTAAACAACAATAGGGTGATGAGAACCCAGAGCCGAAAAAGCATCAAAAGTGCACCATGATAAAATGAAGAGAACATAAATCTTCTCGTGTCCCTTTGGAGACTTTAAATATTTGTTGTTGTACTTTATATGGCATGTATTAATTTGAGTATGAATATTATCGTATTATATACGTTACAATATTTGTATTAAAACTCACAGTATATATGTCGTCGTATTTTGCACGACTGTTGTATAATTAATAATTAAGTTGTATTTGTTATGATGTACCATATATCTGGCGACTCAAGATGGGTGATGAATACCTAATTTTGGGGGCGTCACAATAAACATCATGCTCTACTTGACTCTTCTAATGGATTGTTATTTTCGCTGCAGTTGTTGATCTAAAACTTGTTGTCTATTGTATTTTATCAGATTTTTTTCTATTGATAGTACTAAGAATAGATTGTTCTACATTATCTTAGTCATAATATTTTTTACTGGGCTAGTTGAGTTCACCCTTTTATTTAATTGTTCTCTTCAGGAAATGAGAATATTACTGAGACTAGTCAGTGAATAGAGTGATGGTCCAAGATGGTTACTATAGTATTCCTCACTACTCTATAAAATAGTGTGACAATAATTGTAATAAAGACTTTATTTGAGTTTGGATATTGTCAACGAGACAATATTTGTATTAAAACTCATAGCTTATATTTTGTCGTATTTTACACGACAGTTAATAATTCTAAATAAAAAGTTTGTATTTGGATTCTGTATCATGTATTTAGCGACTCAGAATGAATTATGTAGACCTATTTTGGGGCGTCACAAAAAAGTTATTTGATAATTGATATGTCTAAAATATCTGAATAACATATTTTTATTATTTTACCCCTTTGAAAAAATTTAAAATTTTTGTAAATTTATTTAATATTACTTAATATAATAGTTAATATTGTAAAAAAATTAAATATAAAATATTTCATTAAGTCAAAAATATTACACTTGATCATTCAGTTCAAAAATTTGACCGATTCAGTCATTCAGATAATTTTTATTTAAAATAAACGCATTTAATGACAGACCGATTCAACCATTTAGCTCTAAATAATTAAACAGCCCATTACCTACTATAATAAAGTCAGAGACTTTTAACAACCTTTGTGTTACTAACTAAAGTCTATCTCTGTCGATCGATATATATACCTGTTTTATGATCTTATGAGTTCATCAGTTTATTTTTGAAATTAAATGATTTTCTTATTTATTTTATCCTTTAACTTTAAACATCTTTTGGTTTTACACTCTGAGTTTATATTTTACTTTTTAAAATTAATAAAAAGAATAATAAATATTGAAAAAGTGCATGCATGTCACAAAAGAGGATGTGTTAACAATTATATGTCCTTCTCCATATACATAAACTTTGTTATAAAACTTTAACAAAGTATAAAAAGATACTCTTATAATTGCTGCATAAATATAGAGAGAAAAAGTGAGAGAAACCTTCAGAGGAAATTCATATTATTTTTTCTTCAGTTCATCTCCTTATATAGGCAATAGAAAAGGAGTCACGAGGAGGGGAAGAGAGAAAAGGAGAAGGAAGAAGAAAGCACGGGAGAAAGGAAGGAAAGAGGGGAAGAGTTCCCTCATAATGAGGGAATCACATGCGCTTATAACACTTCCCCTGATTCCATACAATAGAAGATTATGTCTTATTAAAAACCTTGTTAAGAAAACCCAATGGGAAAAACTTAACGAAGGAAAAAAGAGTACATATCTTTTACATAAATATCTTAATTGACTGCCTCGTTAAAACCTTGTCAGGAAAAACCCATTGGGATAAAAAACCGTGACTAAGGAAAAAATCGATCTTCTTCTCCTCAAAAGGAATTCATTACTCCTTAATGAAATGTTGTCATAAGTCTTTCAGTCGACACATTCCGATCCTTTTCTGAAGTTTTGCAAACGTTACATTTGGTAGCTACTTTGTGAATAAGTCGGTTAGATTATCACATGATCGAATTTGATTCACATCTATAGCACCCTTCTTTTGTAGCTCATGTGTGAAGAAGGATTTAGATGAAATGTGCTTTGTTCTATCTCCCTTGATGTATCATCCTCTAAGTTGAGCAATGCATGAGGCGTTATCCTCATACAGAATTGTAGGAATGTCTTTGATTGATGGTAATCCACATGATTTTTGAATATGCTGAATAATTGATCTCAACCAAACACACTCTCTACTTGCTTCATGTATAGCGAGAATCTCTGAGTGATTTGAAGATGTAGCTGTCATGGTTTGCTTTATGGATTTTCAGGATATAGCCGTGTCACAATATGTAAATACATAACATGTTTGTGATATTCCATTGTGTGGATCTGATAAATATCCTACATCGGCATATCCAACCAATCGCGACGTTGAATCTCTTGGAGAAAATAACCCAAGATCTATACTTCCACGAAGGTATCTCAAAATGTGTTTGATCCCATCCCAATTTCTCTTAGTCGGAGAAGAACTGTATCTTGTTAACAAGTTGACAGCAAAATCAGGTCGTGTATAGTTTGCAAGATACATAAGAGCACCTATTGCACTTAGGTATGGAACTTCAGGTCCAAGAACTTCTTCCATTGCACTTAGGCATGGAACTTCAGGTCCAAAAACTTCTTCCATTGCACTTAGGCATGGAACTTCAGGTCCAAGAACTTCTTCCCCGCTTTCTAGAGGCCGAAATGGATTTTTATCAACTTCTAAAGATCGAACAACCATCAGGGTAGTCAAAGGATGAGCTTTATCCATATAAAAATGACTGAGAACCTCTTCAGCATATGTGTATTGATGAACAAAAATTCCAGATGCTAAATGCTCCACTTGTATTCCCAAACAGAATTTTGTCTTTCCAAGATCTTTCATTTCAAATTCATCTTTTAAATAAATAGCAGTTCTTGTGAGTTCTTCAGGAGTACCTACAAAATTCAAATCATCCACATATAAAGCAATGATGTAAAATTCACTTTGTAATTTCTTAATAAAAACACATGGACATACATGATCATTTATATATCCATCTTTTATTAAAAATTCACTAAATCGATTATACCACATACTGACCGCACTCTTTTAACCCATACAACGATAGGCGTTGTAACTTGATTGAATATATGTGGATCGGGCCTTTGTGATTCAAATGCATTTTCAATCCTTCGAGGATTCTCATATAAATCTCACTATCGTCGAGTAGCAATATAGGTATGCTATTACAACATCCATCGACGTGTGTTTCAAACCTTCCATGGTTGCCATACTTATCGAAAGCGAAAAGTGACTCCATCCATTACGTCTTTGGAGAGTCTCATCCTCGATAATCAATACCGGGTTTTGTGAAAACCTTGAGCTACAAATCGGGCTTTATATCTCACAATTTCATTTTTCTCATTTCGCTTTCGTAAATACCCATTTATTTCCAAACGGGATTACACCCAAATGTGATTTTTGACCATCGGTCCAAATACTTCTCTTTTCAATAGAGATTTTGTTTCCAATCGGATTACACCCAATGTGTTTGAACCATCGGTCCAAATACTTCTCTTTTCAATAGAGATTGTAGCTCGGTTTGAATAAAGATCTTTCCATTTTGGCCAATCTTTTCTTTTTCGACATTCTTCCACGCTTTGTGGCCCAGATCCGTGTCGAATCAAAGTAATATCTCGATGCTATAGAGAAAGCAAATATATCGTCAATCATGACTTTTCTTCGATCTCATATTTTCTCATCATGTACATAATTTATTGAGATATCTTGGTGTTCATCTCTTATCCCTTTACTGAGATTTTGAACCTCTTCTGGGGCTATTCCCACTCTTGGAATAAGTGCTATTTCTGGAGCAGTTTGTACCTCTTCTGGGGCTATTTCCACTCTTAGAATAAGTGCTACTTCTGGAGCAGGTATTCCTTCTAGGATTCCCTTATTTGCTTTTGATTTTCGTGGTACAGTGTCTTTTGCACCAACATGTCTTCCACGCTTCTGGTGTGGTTTAAATTCTTCTATTACCTTATTTATCAATTCTTCAAGAATTGATTTTTCAATAGGTATTTCTATCTCTGCTGGAGTATTCACTGCAGGTGTATATGACTTTATCATTTTTCTAGCATCATTAAATGCATCTGGCATTTGATTTGCAATATTTTATAAACAAATAATTCCTTGAACTTTAATTTCACATTGTCCTGTACGAGGATCAAGTGAATTTAATTTCTGATGCATTCCATGATATGTCAGAGGGTTTTTTATTTAAAACTTTCCCTCCTCCTAATGGTGGAAATACAGATTCATCAAAATGACAATCTTCATAATGTGCAGTTAAAACATCTCCAGTTAAAAGCTCAATGGAGATTCCAATATCATTAAAAGTCATTGATGAAAATTCAGCTGCATTATCAAGTCGAATTGACTTGATTGGATTATCCGAGAACTGAGCCCGTAACTTGATTATTTGAGCAAGAAGTTTTGAGAAGGCAAAATTTCGAGAAGAGAGAAGACAAACATGAGACCCTCTAGTTGAAGCATCTATTAAAACCATGAAATATCGAAATGAGCCAGACAATGGGTGAATAGGTCCACAAATGTCTCCTTAAATTCTCTCTAGAAATTTTGGGGCTTCTTTATAAACTTTTACTGGTAATGGTCGAACAATTAATTTTCTTCGAGAACAAGCAGCGCAAGGAAATTCACTACTAAGAAAAACCTTCTTATTTTTGAGAGGATGACCAGTAGAATTTTCAATAATACGATGCATCATAGAAGTACCTGGATGACTTAGTCTTTCATGCCAAAACATAAAGGATTTGGGATCTAGGATTTTTGGAATCATAACAATATGAGACTCAATTGCTCTAATTTTTATAGAATATAATCCAGAAGAAATTGAATGAAGTTTTTCTAGGAAATTCTATTTTTCAGAAATAGTAGAAGTGATGAGAAGATATTCATTAAAGATGGTCTGACATATGTAAAACATAAATAAGAAAAGTTACATTTCATATATAATGTGACGCCCCCAAAATAGGTATACATCACCTATTCTGAGTCGCCGAATACATGGTACAGAATATAAATACAATCTTTAATATACAACAAAAAAACTATGAGTTTTAATATAAATATTGTCTTCTAGACAATATCCACTCTCAAAATAAGTCCTCATTACATTTATTGTCACACTATTTAATAGAATAGTGAAGACTACTAATACTATCATCTGGACCGTCACTACGTTCTCCCGACTAAATCACGCCTATGTTCTCATTTCACAAGAGAATGTGAAAAAGAAAGGGTGAGCTCAACTAGCCCGATAAGAAATATAATGACTAAGATAATGCGAATAAAATTATCATTAGTCTTCAAATCAAGGTTAAACCGATAAAATACAATAGACATCAAGTTTAATCTGCGGTGAAACATGCAATCCATTAAAAGAGTCAAGTACAGAATAAAATCTACTATCTTTTATGATTTAAAAGGTTTTTCATCACTTATATTGCTGGGACTCAGCTTAATAAATAATCCACCTCATCCCTGCACTACGGCCAAGGATATTCATAAGTACGGGCCAATGAGGACTTTTACCACATCATTTGTAACATTACGGTCATGATTACACCGAATAATCCCTAGTCATAATCATACCAAGTCCATCTATGCACTATAGGCCACAAATGACTTTCAACAAAATATAAATATGAGGATGATGACAATGATATAAGAATTCAATAAAACAAGTTCAAGAATTAATTTATTCAGGAACTAATAACGTCCAAATTGTCAACATGATACTTATTTGTAGAGTAAAATTTAAGAATGCTCAGAAGAATATTTTCACGAAAAGATATTGGATGAAGAGCAAATATCAAGGATATTCCACCAATTTCATGGAGTATAGAAGTCAAAACTTTAACCAACTGAATATAATAAAGAATGGAATAACAAAAGAAATCACCATACACGCGGATTGCGATGTAGCGTTATTCCAATGAATAATAAATAATGGAACCGGTCGGTAGTGTCGCGCCGGCGAGGATATTCCAATGAATAATAAAGAATGGAATAACAATAGAAATCACCATGCATGCGGTAGATTGTGATGACGAGGTTATTCCAACGAATAATAAATAACGGAACCAGTCCTAAGATAAAACGCATGCAGACATGATATTCCAACAGAATAATAAAGATTTAACCAGTCGGCGTAAACGCATGCACGTGATGTTCCAATGTAATAATAAAGAATGGAATAACAAATGTAAATCACCAAGTATAGGGTAGATCTAGCGTATACGAGTTTATTCCAATGTAATAATAAAAGGCGGAACTAGTCAAAGTAATAATGTCATGCCAAAGTGGGATATTCCAACAAAATAATAAAGAATGGAATAACAACAGAAATCACCATGCGATGCGGTATTAGCATAGATATGTTATTCCAATGAATAATAAATAACGGAACCAGTGTCAAGTAAAACGCATGCAGTGATGTTCCAACGTAATAATAAATAATGAAATAATAATGTAAATCACCAAGTATAGGGTAGAAATCACGTATACAAAGTTATTCCAATGTAATAATAAAGAATAGAATAACGTAAGTTCTCTTCATGAAAAAATAAAATAATACCCCTTACCTTATAAAAAGAGTACTTGACGGTAGGGCGAGGATATACTTGAAGAAATTTGCACTACGCTTCAAAGCTTTCTTAAACGCTAAAAGAAATACGCCAAGATAGAAGAATAATTCTCTCTACGCTTTCTTTCTGTAGAGTTTCATTGAATTAAGTAAGAAATAATGAAGGAATGAGCTTATTTATAGAAGAATGGATGAATAAGAACCAATCAATGAACGGTCCAGATTGATTTACTTTAAAACCAGACGGTCCAGTTGGTTTACAATAAAATATAATATATTCTATTTATAATCAAATAAAACGAATAACTTTTAAAAAGATTTTACTACGCAAACACTATAGCAGCACTATACAAATACTATGCATAATAAAATATAATATATTCTAATTATTGTCTAATAAAACGAATAAATTTATAAAAGTATTACTGCTTTATATAAAAAATTTTTACTTATTAGCCTAATAAAACGAATAACTTTATAAAAGTATTCTGCTTTATATAAAAAGCTTTTCTGTTTTATTACATTAATAATACTAATAAAACAAAACTTCATCATCATTATTATTATTCACACTATTATTAAGCGACCGTGTCGCTCCTGTGAAAGAGGGGCTTCCAATAAGGATTTCTCCTATTGGTGCCAAGAATTAGGTGACCAAACCTCTCCTTGGCGTAACTTCTAGACATCGTTAATAATGCAAATAATAATATTAATAACTCACATTTCAATTATTGATTTAATAATATATAAAATATCGATAATAATTGAATAAAACCGAATGACTTCTCACGTAAGCATCAATAATCAATACCGCGTAGTGTGCTTCTTATGCAACCACGCAGACATCTTTGTCTTTACTACTACCGAGTAGTAGTTCAACAAGTATTAACGATAAAACTTACGTCGTTATTTTCAATAAAATATTTTTGTCATTTTCTCAATCCGACAATAATTCCGTTATGGGGTCCACCAATGATTGTGCCGTCATACGAATATTCCCTGTTTAAAACAAATATTCTCTGACCAATCGAATATTATATAACAACTTGCGTACTTTGCAAAATTTATAAATATTGTTAGAGTTTATGCCCTTGAGGCCAATTATTTGATATAATTGCTTAACGTTTTAATATTATATTTGATTGAATAAATGAATGATTTTTTTTAATTAGATTAGGGTTTTGATTAATTCCGTTTTATTGCTATATATATGATATATCAGCATATTAGGGATGTTAATCAAAAATAAAAAAAACCTAGCCGCTCTTAGAGAGAGACTAGAGAAAAATAGAAAATCCATTCCTTTTGGTGGCTAGTACCGCAATTCCTTCTTCAAAGCAGATCGTAGGACGATTTATGCGGAGCGTTCGAATGTGAATCTAGTAGAGTCGCGATCCGTTTGAATTAAGTTGGAGATTCGACCGCATCGATTCAACAGAAATAATCGGTATAATTTCTAAACCACTGGATTAATTTCTGTTTCGCATGGATCCTGTTTTTGGGTTTCAGAAATTGCTTTAAATTGTTCTATTTTCGTTGCGTTTTACCCACAAATATAACATTATATCAAATTTATTCTATAATATTCAAAAATGATATTTATAGAAAATACATTTTTATTCATAAAATTTGGGGTCTTACATATAATTTTATTGTTATAAAACTTTAACAAAGTATAGAAAGATACTCTTATAATTGCTGCATAAATATAGAGAGAATAAGTAAGAGAAAAAGATAGAGAAACCTTCAGAGGAAATTTATGATAAACATATACCACATATAGAATGAAAACAAATAATATTATACATGCAGGGTGTTTAATTAAAATAATAATTAAACGATATCTCAAAAGATACTTTTAGAAGGTTCAGTAATATCAACAATCTTTTCCTCATTGTTGGTCATTGGTGGAACATCAACAATATTCAATTGATGATTAACAAAGTTTATTTCTGCCTCCATTACTTTGTTCTTTTGAGACTCCTGGAATAAATCAACCAGATGCCTCGGCGTACGACAGGTACGCGACGAATGCCCATTCATCCCACACCTAAACCAAACATCTGGTTTGTTATTTATCTGTGTTGTATTTTCTTTATTTTTACCCGACTCAAACACTTGCCACTTCTGGTGGCCTGAATTATCGCGGTTCTGGAATTTGTTGTTATGATGGCCTCGTTTATTCTTTCGCCCCCAAGGCTTCTTATTATATGGCCATCTATTGTCACGTTTATTCTGCTGGAATGACGTGTTGTTAATATTCGGCAATGGGGTAGCACCCGTTGGCCGTTCTTGTTGGTTTTTCAACAACAATTCATTATTCTTTTCTGCAACAAGGAGGATAGACAATAAGTCACTGAACTTTGTGAACTTACTCTGTCTATATTGTTGTGACAGAATCATGTTGGTGGGATGAAAAGTTGAGAGCATTTTCTCTAACATTTGAGTTTTAGAAACTGGATCTCCGCACAAAGCCAAAGTAGAGGTTATTCTATAAACATTGGAACTATATTCCGTAATTGATTTGTAATCTTGTAGCCTTAAATTAAGCAACTCAAATTTGGCATTAGGGAGAACAACCAATTTTTGGTGATCAAATCTTTCCTTCAGTTGTGTCTATAAAGACGAAGGATCTTTGACTGTTAAATACTCAGTCTTTAATCCTTCATCAATATGGTGACGAAGAAAAATTATGGCTTTTGCATTTTGTGTCGAAGTTGTTGTATTTCCTTATTCAATGGTCTTTTCTAACTCATTTGCACTAAGGTGAAATTCTGCATCAAGTGCCCAAGCCAAATAGTTGTCTCCAGAGATTTTCAAAATAGAAAAATCTATTTTTGCCAAGTTTGCCATCTATTCTGGGTTAAAACACAATTTTATTATTTATTAAAATAATAAATAATTGCATATATGATATAGAAAAAATAAACTAAGTCACGACCTCAAGTGGTGATAAAATGTAAATATAAATAATCTTATATTTATGTTATTAGCATAATGCAAATGGATCTTCACCCTAAGATGTCGGTGAGTTCGATAGACAAAAGTTATTCTAATGTAATAATAAATAATGGAATAATGTAAGAATTTTACCATGCATACGGTGAGTCCCGTGAGCAGAGTTATTCCAATGTAATAATAAAATGGAACCGTGTCAATCGTAATCCGCATGCATGGGATATTCCAACGAGAATAATAAAGAATGGAACCAGGTCATGCGTAATCCGCACAGACAAGATATTCCAATAATTTAATAAGCGGTAAAAATGTTCCCACCAAGTCTTGTAAGATCAACAAGGATAGATGGTACCATTGTAAATAACAGAATTTAATGGTAAAAAGGTTCCCACCAAGTCTTGTAAGATCAATAAGGATAGATGGTACCTCTGTAAATAACATAATTTAAAATGGACAATAAAACATAAATATAACTTGACAGTTAAAGAATATAATAGGCGACAAAGCCAGACCAATTATAAGAATAACATTATACTATTGGTGGCATAGCCAAACTGGTAGTATAATAATAAATTGCAAGAATTTAATTTTACCGTCTCAATTGGTTAGAGCTTCGTGCTGATAACGTGTTATAAAACTTTAACAAAGTATAGAAAGATACTCTTATAATTACTGCATAAATATAGAGAAAATAAATAAGAGAAAAAGAGAGAGAAACCTTCAAGAGGAAATTTATATTATTTTTTCTTCAATTCATCTCCTTATATAGGCAATAGAAAAGGAGTCACGGGGAGGGGAAGAGAGAAAAAGAGAAGGAAAAAGAAAGCACGGGAGAAAGGAAGGAAAGAGGGGAAGAGTTCCCTCATAATGGGGGAATCACATGCGCTTATAACAGACTTTTCTATATGCATGCTTGGATAGTGATAAGTAAAAAAGTCACATAAATATTAGTAGAAGAAAAGCCACCATAAGTATATGTTCTAATTTCAAATTAGCAGAAGTAATTTAATTAGGTACGTGTTCCATTTTAATTCTCTACAGATTAATTATCTAAGTAAGATTTGTAAGCGCTTTTTGATAGATCGATATGACAAATATATATATATATAGGGGAAAATGGGTATGCACAGCCGTGCATAATTTTTTTTTACACAGTCTCCAAAACGACGTCGTTTTGGAGATTTGTTTTTAAAAAAACACGGCTTCTACCCCTCTCCTCCCCAATCGTGCATCTCCTCTCATCTCCCTAGTCGCATAAGGGTTTCATCCTCCCAAATCCGCTCCCAAATCGATCGCGCATAAGGCTTTACTCTTCTCTCCTCCCAAACACGGTTCCGTTTACTCCGATTCTCTGTTTTTCTCTCCTCCGTTTTCTCCTATTCTCACTCTCCAATTCTATTCAGGTATTACTCCCTCCATATGTTTATATGTATATGTTATGTATATTTTTGAGTTCAATTTTTTAAGGATTATTGTGGAAGTGGTGTTTGATTTCTGGACTGGGGAGTGTAGGGAGCATGTGTGAAAAATGTATTGAACTCTTTGGTGCTCAGCATTTTTTGTTGACAAAGAATCAGAAATTCATTTATGTTGAATGCAAGTTTTTTGCTCTTTCTTTTCTTTTACGGGCATCTTTGATACTTTAATTACATCAAGTTATGATTTTTTTTTATCCACATAGCATAGAATGAGCTATGGAGGCCTCAATTTTGACAGTTATACTTAAATATATACACCATTAAGGGCATTTTCAATTAATCTTTGATAGTGGATTTTGATACCAATTACTACTTAATTTCAACTAGAATGGAGATTGTTTTTTCACTTCATCATTAGAAGACTTGAAGTATGCCATATAAAAGGAATTAGAAGTTGGAGGTTCTTCATTGCAGACCCTTAATTATAAGAATGTTCTTTGAAATGGTATTCAACATATATATTCTTAAAATTTTTGGGCTATTGCTTGATGCGGTGGTGAAAGCTCCACTCAAGGACAAAAATGCGGAGGTGGCCATGAACGTAGTCCAGTTATGCGCTTTTTGGATTCATGGCATTAGGAATTGTATTTTATATTTGTCTAATTTATTGGTACCTAAAAGCAAAGTAGTATTTGGCATAGTGATGTCATCTTCAATTCTTTCCATCTGTCGCTTAAAAACACCCTTATCGTTGTTGTTATGTATATGACCATTGTTTTCTTGATTGGTACATGCCTTTTTCCGGCGTTGGTGGAGAGACCAGAAGCAAAGAAATCCAAAGTGTGGTCAAGCGGACTAGTTGGCTCGGGTCACTAGAGTTGATGTAAGTTGGAGTATTAATTTTCCCTCACTTTTATATCGTGACATTACTAACTTATTATAGACAATAATCAAGATTAATGTCCTAAGAAGTAAGTCACCATTTACTAGTGATCTTCAATTGCACCACATGCATAAATTTCATCACTTGACTTGTCGAGACCGATTTTTATGAATTTTTGTAATTATTAAATCTTTATTAAGACAAATCCTATACTTTCTTGTTGTAGAAATGGGGTATGTATGTGCATGAAAAGGCGTCACCACATTACATTGACAATTGGTCATGTATTTTGCGTTATTCGGAGTACACGAATGCCGGAAGTGTTGGAATTGGCCAGGTAATTCTAGCAAGGATTTTAAGGTGAAACGATATCACTCCTAGGCATTTGTAGCTTTCGCTATATCGTGGTGATAAAGAATTCGATACCCTCATCAAAGGAATAATAGTGGTGGTGGTGTGATCCTCACATTCACAAGTCACTCATCAACAAGTCCTCTAAGAAATGAACTTTATTACACTCCTAAGACTATGTTTGTAGCGGATGATGGACCTAAAAAGTGAATAGTGTCTATAGTTAAATAGTAGTAGTCTTACACGTGCAGATCTTGGTCGATTTTTTGTTCCATTCTCTTCTCATATATTGATGTTTTGGGAAGTACTAATGGTAATGAAATGTGAATGGAAAAATGATTGTTTGGTTGCATCTCAATTTGTCTTTCTTTTAATTTTCAAATTTGTTGTCAGATTTAGTAGACTGCTAGATACATGAATTTTGTTTCTTGAAGAATGTTGAAGACTTTGGCATATAGCTGGGTGAGCTCTCTTTGAGAAAAGAGAGATAATTTGTAATTGCATTGTAAATATTTTTGTTAATTGTGTTGTGTAGGTAATGGTTAATGCAAAACCACTAAAGTAAAGCTATTTAGCAAAAAAAAACCACTAAAGTCAGAAAACAAGGAAATGTATACAAGTTAATATTTTCAACTCTATACACGAGTGATGTTTTTCAACCTATGTTACATGGACTTTTCAACAAGCATATATGTACTGAACACTTCATTTAGCGTAAAATAGTGAAAACTACCTGTGTTGGACTCTTCAAAATATAATCAATCATCAATCAGACATTCCACTTACAAAGAAACTATAATAATAGCTCATAAATATAAATAAATAGGAGAAAATACACCATTTAATCAATGGACATTGGACCAGCCTAATGCCTCTGAATTCAAAATCATGAATAAGATGATCTCTAAAAAATAATCATTGATAGTCTGACCATACATAAGTAATCATGAAATAATCCCAATACAATGAATCGCGTCTTCTCATTAAGTAAAATTAATTTTAGGCAACCACCGATTACATATCAAAATATCAAATTAACACCCTCAATTCCTACCCACTAAAACGCATGCATACTCCAGTCAAATTCCATATCATAAATTGCTAAATTCTAATAACATGAATAAAAATTGCCCATTTCTCACTTCTGAAAACCCACAAACAAACTGTTGTTGCTAAATGCTTGAACTTCAAACAGCAGAGACCTTTAGAGCATCCACCGGGAACCGATGAATCTCATCAATCCACGCGCTTTTCTCCTTTGCCGGATTTAGAGTCCTTATAGCCTTCCAAACTGCACTATAACACTTGAACCCGGACCCAAATGCAATCTGTCATGCTCCATCTCCCCTCTTAATCCTACCCCTGGCTTCTGAATATGCCAATTCATACCAAAGGGAGCTTCTTGAAGGGTTTCCAAATCGGTAGAGTGTCATCCTTGAAGTGTTGCCAAATCGGTAGTGTCAAAACAAAACCAACTACTCCAACGACCTGTCATGAAGTTCAAGTCAAACAATATGCTCAATGATACTGTGGTATATGAGTGCATGCCTGAAAGTATAATTTATCTTCGTGTTTCAGCACATAAAAAGAAATTTATATGAGTGCATGCCTGAAATATATATGACTTGAAATATAAATGGAAAAACTAGCTGTGCAAGTGGGTCATCATGCTCAATATAGTTTCTAATAGTATATATATAATTAACTCCATCTCCCAACTCCAACTGGACTGGAAGTGTTTACTTGTTTGGTGAACAATTCATTCATATCCATGCAGACCCCTACATCACAAGACAATTACTTAAACTGAACAATGAACACATACCACGTAGGATTTGGATTGGTTCAAATAGGTCGCCCATTTTGTCAATCTTATATAATTAAGTTGCATTTGCATAGGAAAATACTTGTGTATAATTATATATATAATACTTGTGTATATAACTATATATAAATGTTATCGAAAATGCAGTAACTCAACAACCGTCTACTGTATAAATTCAACACGTTTCTGTAAAATTACCCAAACTGTACATTTTAGATTGCTTAGAATTTTTGTAAGGTACAAATCATCCTGGCTACTCTCACAATTATATGTCCCATTATGAATGTCAATATATATATATCTCTGGTAGATGTTAATAAGGGGAGTAGGTCACATGGACCAATACTCTTGGAAATTCCTGAAATAGATAATATGACAAAGCACCCACCTCCAATAGTAGAACTAGCTATTAACCCCCATCTTTTCCTCTATCTCATCATCTCTCCTCCAGACCCCTACCAAGCTACTACTAGTCTCACTTTTTTTTACTCATCACCAATCCCCTGGCCTCTAATTAATTTTAGCACACATATATATACTCGTTCTTGAATTATTAGAAAAAATCCCTAGAGAGAACTATAATTCACAACCACACAAAAACACAACCATGAAGTCGAAAGTTACAAGTAATTACGCCCAAATTAATAAAATACACCACAAAAAACCCTAGATTGTAAAACACCATAATTCAATAAAATTTAAAACCTGGTACCCAATTCACACCAACAAACAACAATGAGGCTTATATATAACATAAACTCAACAACGAGAAGAAGCATAAAAATTGACAAACATATGTATATACATACATGTAGAGAGAGAGGGTGGAAGAAAGAAACACATGTTTGGAGAGGCGGCTTGAGCGATTTACGATTTGGGAAATGGAGGTGAGCAATAATCGGGTCGAGAAGAACATGCTGGGATCGATTTCTCATTTTGAGGAAAAAGAACATCTGGACCGATTTCTCATTTTGGGCTTGAGCGATTTCTGAGAGGAGAGAAGCTCTGATTTAGGAGGGAGAAAGTCCGGAGTTGGGAGGGGAGAAGATCAGAAGCGTGGTTTTTTTTAAAAACAAATCTTACAAAACGACACCGTTTTGGTGTACTGTGTACAAAACAAAAGATACGACTGTGCACAACCATTTTCCCCATATATATATATATGGTCCCTATATGTGTCAACCGATTTCCACATATACTATTACAGCAATCATGAGCTCGATATTATTATTAATTATAAACATTATTATTATTGTCTAGGATCATAATTGCTGTAATAGTATTCGTGACAGTCGGTTAGATGGAGACCCTATATATTGGATAACATTAAATCTTATTACTAGATTGGATAAGATTTTGTTGGAATAATAATAATAATAATAACAAAAACTCTATGTGGACATAAAAATTAGATATGAGTATATTTAAATTTCACTTATTTGTATTTTGACCCCTAATAATAAATAAAGATATAAATACATAAAATTAAAATATACTAATATTTAATTTTTATATCTGTGTAAAAAAACTCTAATAATAATCATAGCAGCCAGGAAAAGGTAATTTGTTTATCCCACCCTCCCACCCTCCCTCCCGTGGAAAAGTGTAAATTTCGCTTAGAATCACTTCACTTGTCGTATGTTTGAGTGCTTTTGCATGTGTGTCATATATATTAATAGTGATGGTGTGCTACTGCTAGCTAGTGCTACTTTAATTGAGGGAATATCTAATGAATATATATATATATATATATATATATATATATATATATATATATATAGTAAGATCTAGTAAAAGTTTTACGACAAAAGATGTATGTACTATACAACCTTTATACATAGTAAGATTTAGCTAGCTACTATTCGAGTGATATCTCCTTTTTAACAACCAAAAACAATCCATCTTCTTTTTACTCTAAAGATAAGGATTAAGACACTTAGCCACGAGCATAAAACAGAGCAGTACTTGGGATTAAACGTACGTACGGTGTCTGTACGTACTTAAAAAATACTAAGTTTAATGATCAATACTTATGATTAAACTGTGTCTTTACGTATTTTCTACTCAGTTTGCACGATCAATAGACAAAAAATAAGTTTAATACTACTACTATCTAACAAAAAAAACATGTGATTTAATGGAAAGATCATTATTAATTGAAGTAGTAAATACTATGCAATTAATTATTGCACATAATTTTTTTTCCTTGTACATGCATTTAATAGTTAATTTAGCTTCATGCACGTGAATTAAGAATGTCATTTAAAAATTAAAATTTTATCGCTACCTCTTTATGGGAAGTTTAAAACTACTCCCTCTATCTCATAATATATGACATTTTAGAGTTGTGCGTAAGAATTAAAAAAATGATTGTATAATATTAAATATAGTATCAATTGTGTATAATATTATTTATCATACTTATCTCATTCTCTTTCTTTCATGCGTAATATTTTTTCATGAACGGTAATTATGAAATTATGATACAATACTTAAAAAAAAGGACAGCAGGGGGTTTGAAGGAGGTAGCCATTGGGATTAAGACAGCAGGGGGTTTTGTGGTTCCATGAATATCTACGAGAACCTTACTTATAGCCTTTTTGATGATGATTTTATCTGTAGATTCCTTTTTTCTTTTATGTTTGGCCAACAAATGTACTACAATTAATGCGATGCATGCATGAATTCATTCATATAAATGATTGTATGTTGAATATAGTATTTACCTTTAAAAGTTGTTTCTGACACCCACTTTCAAGTACTCCAATTTATGATCATCCAGCCAGCCAGCCAGCCTATCTCAGATTACATATGATTCACTTCCGGGATTGATATATATATAATTAAAACACACATACATACATCAAATTAACCCTAATCTCTTCAATTCAACTCTCCCACCAAACTTTGAAATACCATGCACTAAACTTTTAATTATTGTTTGTGATAAAATACTACAAATAAAATACATGAGAAATGTGTCATTTGAAATACTTGTGACCGCTAACTAGCTAGTTACGTTGTGTGATAAAATATATAGTACGAGTAATACTATTTGAGAAGATATATATATATATATATATATATATATATATATATATATATATTTCTGTGATTTTACAACAGATTTTGGAGGCTATCATTACCGGTTGGGAGCACAAAGAGACCACCTTTGTGCGAACACATTTGAAGCTGCTAGCCCAAATCTTGAATCAGTTAAGTTTGATCCAATATTGGTGATGGCAGGTGGCAGGGAAGTGCTGAAAGATAGGGTGGATTTTACAAAACTGTTCATTTTTAACATATTAGTGAAATTATAGGTCAAAACTCAAGTTTTATATAGTTGAATACAACCCATTTCAAATATATGAATACAAGAATATATAACTACTAGTAATAATTTTGGACATGTATATACGAAGGATTCCGAACTATAATTTCACCTCTGCATATTCAAAGGGAATAGGTTTAATTATAAAAACAATTACTTACAGGGTCTCTCCCAAGAAGATTCTTTATCCTTGCGTCCAAAGAAGAAGTGAATGCCCCAACTTGATGTCTCTAAGTGAGGGGACAATTGCACTCCCTCCTACACTCATATTAATTGTGGACTGCCCCAAACTAAGATGAAGATGCCAGCGGGATACAGGCAAGGAATGGCATGACATCTCTCTCACCTTCCCATTATCACCGTTGACGGCCTCAGAATATAAAAGTGAGAACAGAAATTAAATTAATCATATGCACATACGTACCCTCCCCCTCCCCCTCCCCCTCCCCCATCTCTCTCTTCATTTTTTTTAGTTGAGTTGGTTGATTAATGCCTGATTATATATGTTTACATGATTGTCGAGGGAGGCCAAATGAAGTTCCAATAACTCACTCCTTCAAAATCCCAACACTCGTATTACGTAGTATCTATTTATATGACAACTTGTAATGCTGATTGTTCTACTTTTGTTGTGCAATATAATCCCATATGATTTAAGGAAGCACATCACATTGCCCGGTGTTCAATTCCAATCGTTATCACTCCATGTACAAGTGTAACAACTTTGAATCCAACTCATCACATATTATCCAGTAAAGAGAAAATCATTAACTTGATTAGTATTCAAACAGGGGAAATTGAAAAAATTAAAATCTGGTATAAGCAGCAGCAACAAATACAAAGAATCTCTCTAACTTCTGCCAGCACCCAAACAAGCTGTGCTTTACAAACAAAAGAATAGGAACTACTTATTTGATTGGGCAACTATCAAAAACGTATCTGTAGTATACAGCTGGGGCTGTCAATATCAGACAATCATATGAGTACGCATGCCTACAGATCTAAATGGTATATCTGTATTTATGCTAATCAACTAACAAAAACATTTCAATCTCAACGAATGAAGTAAAAGAACACTATACAATATACAACTCAGTACCGAATTTTTCAATGAATTCGGTAACAGAAAAAAAACCTAAAGGTAACAACATCTCGACCCGAACCAAATATAAATGATTGAGCAAATTTTAAATTTCAATAAACTATTCGAACCTTTTCAAATTGTAATTTTCTATTGATACTCGGATCATATTCGTTCGAAGTTCAAACTGCTCAGGCTCGATTCGAGATCATGTTCGACTCGGTAACTAAACGAGCCAAAATTAAACCTTATTTCATACTCGATAAATTTTGTAAACCAAATCTGAGCTCAGCTCGACTCGATTTATTTACACCTCCACGGCCCCACACGAGATCCCTTGTCTAAAAGCATTAGCAATCCCACATTATTGGATGACATCCCAGACATGTACCTGGAAATATATTGTGCAATACATAACATTAGATGAAAGAGGTTGAAGGTTAGAACTTAGAACCAATCTAGAAAATGAACTTGCCACCGCTGCCAAATAAAACTAGATACAAAAGTTTGAACCAATATAACCATTATATTAAACGCTTATAATCTTATCTTATATTGCGACTAGATACAATGGTTTGTTTCATTAATATCTATAATCTTAGGGAAATTCTTCCACTGTCTAATCGGCTGAAAAATTGACACAAAAAAACGAAGAACATATAATTTTCCTTAAGGCTTCGTTTGAGGAAAGGAAAACAAATATATATGTAAAAAAGAAAAAATATATCCCGAAAAAGATAAATTTTTACCATCTATAGTTTTAAAAAAATATAATATTACAAAAAATGTTGAAATACAATGTAAAGAATGAGAAATAAATTTTATATTTCATTTCCTTTTGCTTTTGTTTCCTTTTCCCTTGAGTTTTCCAAGTCAGAACGGAGCCTAAATATAATTGATAGATTTTCCATATTAGTCTAACTACCTAACCCCAAATAACGTGACTTGACAAAAAGAAAGTGGATATTTTAATTGAAGATTGTAAATGAAAAGGAAAGCATTAATAGCACACCATACTCCAATTGTTCATTAATCCTTAGCCACCGACTGAATACAATATATTTGTGATGGAATTGATACTACGACAAGCTTTGATTTGAGAGAGTGACAACAGCGTTGCTACGGCCACTTGTGCTCAAGTAAGGATTAAAGCAATTCAATTATCAACCACTACTCTTTCTATCAAGCAAAAATAAAATGATAAAAATTAATCAAATAAATTATTCAAAATGAAATGTTACAACATGACTGTCTCTGTTTTTAAATAGAAAATGTTCTCAATGTATTATGTTCAAAACACTTCTATTCTTTTCCCTAATCCCAATCTCCGTACTACAGTTCACCATTGCTCTCAGATTCCTGATATCAGACCAACGACCAAGAATATTCAGCTTTTAAATAATTCCACATGTCACGCTAGTGAATTGAGACCAGACTGATATCTTGGAAGGTAACATGAAAGGTCAAAGTGAAAATCTGAACCTGTATCACCTAAAAACTAATTTTGTTATCGTTTATTAAGTGCAGAATTTTAATTATATTTAAAGATAACGTTGATTCACTCGAATTTCTAGCTTTATTAATAGGGATATACTTCTTAACTGTCACTAAAAGAGTTAAGCGAGAATCACAATAAACATGCAAAGTGAAGTGTAAAGAATAAAATTTGGAAACAAAGCAGCTAATTATAATACAAGAATTAACAATTGCCCAACTTAAACTTTAATTTACTTACTTGCTTCGACGTGCTTTCTTTCTCCAGAAAACAAATGATACAATCCACTGAAAAAAAAAAATTATAAATAAAAAGTGAGAGATCCAAGTAACAATTACAGTATATTCCCTCCATCTTACAAAAGATGTCAAAAGTACCAAAAAAATAAAATAATGTCCCCCATAAGATGTCTAAAAGTACACAGTTCAAATTCAAAATATTGTATGAAGACTATTCTACAAAGTACTTAAACAGGGTCCGCTACTTTTAGGAAAATGGACAATCATATTATATTATGCGGTGGTGTCCATTGCGAGTAAAATTGAAACTTGGTTATTCTCTTTCCTCTAGTTTGGTTTTACTTAAGTTGTGTGAAAAGTGTACTTAAGGCTCTTTTATGGGACGGAAGGAGTACATCGTTGGATGTAACAGCCTATCATAAATACTATATTCAGAAACAAAAGATAAAACTCACATAACAATACCATGTGAAAATCCACACAAATTAATCAAATGTACATTGAAACATTACTCATAAGAATAATCAACATGTTAAAATTTTACTATCACCAATAATTTAGGGCAAATAAACAGAAAGGGTAGAAGATAAAGATATGTAATTGTTATTCCCATAAAGGAAATTTGATATATCTACATGGCCTATTCATGTGATTGTAGGACTCATTTACCCTGCAGAAATATCAATTTCCATGTGGAAAAGACATTTCCCTAAAGCAAAAATACAAATAAACTCTGAAAGAAGAAACATCCATACATGTGTGTGCGTGTGTACTCATGTATATATATAGTAAATAAGAAAGAAACGTATTAATTGGAGTAAGTATTAATGCAATAGAAAACTTTTTTGGAAGGGAGCAAAAAACAATGAGGACAAAAAAGTTGCAACGGGCCTGCAGGAGGAATCATAAGACAATACCTTGAATATTGACATGAAAGAGAAGCTCCCAACAACAGATGGCTTACTCACTGGCAGCGTTCTTGCAGGTGACACATCTTTACACAGTTGTTGAGCTATCTCCTTCAATAGTACCAGCTGTGCCTTATCAGTCCGCATAGATATCAGTGCCTGCCTCATAGATTCTCTGTCAGCCTCAAGTACCTGAAGCCTCATATACATCTTTTTGATATCTGGATCCCCTATATCTGCCATATATTCCCTTGGTGTAATCATGTAATCTTCACATATTCCGATAGAAGCCTTTGGCTCCATAAGACCGCTATATGATACCCCATTATGAACAGAATCAATGGTGTATACTCTATCACTCACGTCATCTCCAATTTCAGATGCATTATCCACCTTTCTCAGATTAGAAAATTCCTCTGAATGTATGCAATCCTTCTTCTTAGCACTGCCAAGCTTTGGAGAATCATCTGCAACATCTGAGCCTGTCTCTTTAACTGTTGCAAAAACTGATCTTGAACTATCAGTGGGAGACCTCCTAAAATGTCTATACCGCCTAGGAGAGTGACCAACTATCACCTTTTCAAGCATGTTCTTTGTACCAAAGAAATCCACATCAAGCTGACTTTTTCTAGGACTTTGTTCCAATTGATTGATCCGGTTTTCCAAATCCTTCAAATGATCCCGAGATCGTGGAGTCTCACCAAATGCATACTTCTCCACGTCAATTGCATCATTGTCGACTTCATAGGAAACACGATTCTGATTTAAATTGCACTTGAGAGGAGGGTAATCAATGGTGGGAATCTCATATTGTGCATCCAAGTTTTCTGTGACACCTTTTTCTCCCTCTGCCTCGGCTTCAGTAAGACCGTAACTCATCATCCTATGTTTATAGGCCTGCACCTCACAGGTAAGGGATTGAATGGATTGTTCTCTCTTATACAACAAATCCTCCAATGCTAAAAACTCTTGCCCATCATGCGCCATCTTCTCCTCGGCAAAACGTTTGAATTGGCGGGATTCCATCTGAATCTCAGCCTTCTCCCTTTGTAACCTCAAAATCATTGACATTGCCTCATTGGCAGCTGATGATGACGCATTTCTCTCCTCCTCCAATTCCATAGAAAGATCTTGTATGGTCTGTTGTTGGCTGCTAACCATTTCACGCAGCGCTACACATTCATTCGCAATTTCTACCTTCGCAACCTGAGAAATATTGAGGCCAGGTATCACAAAACTCGTCTCATCCTCAACTTCATCACATTTTCGCTTCCCCGAACGAAGTAAAGTTCCAGAATAAGACCGGTTAATCATCGAACAACTACACCCACAATCATAACATTTTACCCAACTGGTCGAAGGAGTTGCTCCTTCTAGATCCATAGAGAAATTTGCATGCATACGCAATCAATTCTGATCAAAACCACCCAACAAACTAACTATATCTACAACAAAATCCTTTGAAGGAGCTCCCAAACCCTCTCCCTTGAAATTTATGTCTTTACAAATTCTTCAAAATAAAAAATATGTAATCAACGCTTCCTCAATCTCAGCAAACAATAAATCCACTCTCAGATCAACAAATCAGAACACACTCCTACAATAATTTAAAAACCATAAATTCAAAACAAAACAAAAAAAGCAATAAATTTCAATAACTTCTGAACAGAAATGTATTGCGCAGACAAATAACATATGTAAGATTATAATATTACCTTGAAGGAGAAATCAAGAAATCAATCGTAATAAAGGAGCTCAAGAAGGAGATAATTTTTCCGGGAAAGCATTTTCTCAATAATTATGGATGATCTGGAGAGAAAGAAGGCCGAGACACGGCTTCTCCCCTATGTTTGGAGATTGTGGAAAGCGACGGAAATAAAGGGAGAAATTGTCAAGTGAGGAGGGAAATAGAATTTGAAGCCCTAGTTTTATTTTGTGGCATTGAGTTTCGTGCAAAATGATTTTGTTGGAGAGAGAAAATGGTCAAAAAAATAATACTACTACTAATGTCTAATTTTGATTTGGGGGAGAGGAGAGAGGAAAAAATAAATATTGTACTAATAAGTTTAGTTTTTTTTTAGACAAATTGATTAATTTTATATATTTACTAATATATTATTTATTTTATTATATTACTCCTACTTTTTCTTATTGTCTCAAAAAAATTTTTTACTTGTATTAATAGATTTTAACTTCTCATAAAAGATAATTTTAATTGTTAAATAACAGTATTAATGATTTTTTTAATTTATGTATAAAAACTTTAAAAGGGCAATATTTTAAGAAGTGACATAGTAGTAAAGGTTTTTGAGCTTCGAAAAGGTCTAAAGGGGTTGGTAGCCGTAACATTCATATAGTTTTGAATTCCAAGTTTGAAAGTCTAGTCACAATTTGCATTTTTAGAAATAAAATTATTAGAATTAAATTAAAGATACTTTGAAATCGACAAAAGATATAATTATTATGAAAATAAAACATATGGATATCAAAAATAAATATTTAATTATAGTAAATGATATTAAAACTATCTAATTAAAAAAAAAATTGTAACGTAAATCCATAAAGTATAGTTTTATTTATTCATCTCCTAGGCCAAATTCCTCTTCTACACTCTGAGTAACCCACGTTGCGTAACGCAACATGAGAAAAAAGGTGCTAATTTTTTAACCATCTTCAGTCGGTCGGAACTCCATCAGTCTTAGATTAAATATAATCTGAGTTGAATCAAGAAATTTGATTTTGGTGGATTATAATTTTTAATATATTTAAATATGAGTGTGGAAGTTCACTGTTAACGCCAAGATCTTTTCGCTGCGTCGTCACGTAAGGCGTCCCCGATCCTGCGCGATAAGAAACACGGCCAACACCGAAGCTTGACTGGCGGTTTCAATTGAGGGATAGCTTCGAGACGTGAGAATTAAATGCGTGTTCACAAGGTTAACAATGGAGGAATATATGGTCTAGTGTATTGAGAGAGATAATAATTCTCCGTTGTGTGTGTGTGAATATGAATGTGAGCGTCCTTTTGCTTGAAGACTTCTTTGCTATGATATACTACAGACACGTTTACTGTACCATCGACCCTCCCGACACCATTAATCTCATCCCTCTCATTCACCGTTGGCCAACTGTCCAATCCTTATTACTGTCATTAAAGATATCAGTTAGTCATATCTTTGTCATCATCACTGGTCAAAGATGTAGATATTTAAATATCTGATGGGTCGACCCACTGATTTGGTTTGATATTAGAAGGACTTAACAAAGATAATAAAATGACTAGGCCCAATAATGTCAACACCCAATAGTGAAGATCCAATGGACTAATCAATAAGTAGGCCCAATCCATTCGGCCAATAGAGAAATATCACGACCAACATTGCCCCTAGTTTTTTATTAAACAGGAGGTTTAATAGGAAACTATAAATGGCATCGGTTCAGGACAAAAGGATTTGTAATAAGATCAATAATGGCCCAAAATACGGTTTATCGAAGTCCATCTGATGAACATCAAAAAGCAACATAAAGGGTTCATCTTCGCCGACCTCTACAGAAGTACCAATTGAAGAGCTTTCAACTACCGAAGCTCAAGTCATAGAATGAAATTCTGGTTCGGCAATAATTTCATCACGGACCTGCAGGCAAACACTAATTCGTGTGCCTTCGTCCCAAATACAAAGAAGCCGAAAAGGATACCGAAGAGAATGCCGAAGAAGATGCCGAAGAGAATACCAAATCAACTCCTACTGAAGGGACAAGCCAACCTCGCCGAAAAAAAAGCAAAATTTGGTAGAATACCCAAACACACCCCACACAAAAATCACACCGAGTGCCTCCTCGATATGCCCTTCGATGACGGACCCGAATCCTTGGCCAAAAAGAGAAAAACCCAAGCAAATTCTTGACTTCCTCGAAGAACCACAAGTACCTCTAACAGAAACTGATTCTCCGCCAACCACCCTGGTTAAAATCGTTGTTTCTGATGAAGAGCCCGAAGAGCAAGTGAAGCGATCACCCAAACTTGCTCGGAAAAGACAACCAACCTCCTCGGACTTCAGGTCCGAAAACCCGAAATCCCCCACTCTCCAAATTTAATCGAAGAGAATTTCCCATTTGAGCTCTACAACTCCTTCGTCTGTATCTCTAATAACGACCACCACCGATTCAAAGAATAGCTCTATCATGGACACCGATCATCCGGAGGCAAACACTATCTTGGATGCCTCCGTCCCCAAATAACAAGAGGTCAAGTCAAGAGAAGGTCTTCGAAGAGAGAATACCTAACAAATCGCTTTGATGAAAGATAGTAGTCTCAAAGTTGCTTTCTTCACGACAATGAGTGCCTTGAGAAAAGACCTTGCTCAAACCGGAGAAGATTTGAAAATGTCCCGCCACTCATCAAGTCATCACGATATAAATGTTGATCTATCAAGCTAAAGGATCAAAGCATCTGGTATATCGTCGAAGCTCGAAGAAGAGCTCAAAAGAGCTTGGGCCCTTAAAATTTGAGTCCACATCGATCAAGACTTTCGTAAGGATATCTAGGCAGAATACAGAAAATCCGTCGAGCTGATCAATAAGATCGCCCATATGTATGTGAAAGGATATGAAATCTGCCGAAGTAAAAGCAAGAAAAAGCTCGGGCCAAGGTAGATCCATCTCTTCTAGACTCTTTAGATGGCGACGATGACAAGGAAGAAGCCTGAAGATGACCTCTCTTTATCTTTAGTTTGTAGAACTTTACGTGAAAATTCTAACTTTATGTGAATAGATTAATATTTAACGAAATATCAACTTCATGCCTTATTACTTACGTGTGAACATTTCTTGTCTATAATTCAAATGTCAATTAATGCATATGAACCTAACTTAAGACATGAACTAGATAAAGGCGATATAATGATTAATTTATGAAATGAAGTGAATGAATTTAATGGGTAGAATTTAATGAACAATATTGAATGAATCCCGAACTCAACACTTGAACAAAATAAAGTAATGTATACTTATCGTTTCCGGCGTGAGATCGGTCCATGTGAAGTGAATTCGGTTGATCCTCCTTGCACCATCAAAATCTTGCTTACCACTTGGGGTAGAACAAGTATATAAGGACATTTGTTTACCACTCAGGGTGAAACAATTATATAAGGACCAAGATATAAGGACCAATTGTGACCATTGACTTACCACCCTGGTAAAATCAATATAGGATCCTTCGCTCACCACTCGGGGTAGAAATTACAAATGGGTTGCCATCGAATGGCCAAATGAGTCCTACCATACCTCCTTACACCATAGTGACCATAGGACAAAATAGGACCAGGACCAATAGTGACCATTGATTTACCACCGTAAAATCAATATAGGATCCTTCGCTCACCACTCGGGGTAGGACGACAAATGGACTGCCATCGAATGGCCAGCGAGTCCTACCATACCTCCTTACACCATTGTGACCATAGGACAAAATAGGACCAGGACCAATAGTGACCATTGATTTACCACCCTGGTAAAATCAATATAGGATCCTTCGCTCACCACTTTCGGGGTAGAAGCGACAAATGAAATTTGCCATCGAATGGCCAAATGAGTCCTACCATACCTCCTTACACCATTGTGACCATAGGACAAAATAGGACCGGGACCAATAGTGACCATTGATTTACCACCTGGTAAAATCAATATAGGATCCTTCGCTCACCACTTTCGGGGTAGAGACGACAAATGGATCGCCATCGAATGGCGGTGAGTCCTACCATACCTCCTTACACCATTGTGACCATAGGACAAAAATAGGACCGGGGACCAATAGTGACCATTGATTTACCACCCTGGTAAAATCAATATAGGATCCTTCGTCTACCACTCGGGGTAGAACGACAAATGGGCTGCCATCGAATGGCCAGCGAGTCCTACCATACCTCCTTACACCATTGTGAACTTAGGACCAATAAGAAGAAGATCAATTGTGAAAAAATGAGCGTGGATGAGCCACCGAAGTCTTTCTGTGCTGAATTTCTAGTTTTTTCAAGAATATCCCTGCCGAAGTACTTTGTAGGCTAATAGTTTCGCAGCTAAATGATTGCCACAAATGTCTTTGTGAACTTCCCGAAGAACATACTCTGCTTTGGACGGAACCAAATATTTGAGCAATAGTGACGAAAAAGGACCTTCGAAAAAGATTCTCATTAATGAGAACAAAATTGACACTCTTATACTTGATCTTCTTTAGTCGGCATCTGATCTGAAGGAATGATACCATATGCCATCAAAGTTATAAGCATCCGTAGTAGCCAACTTCGATAATGCATCAGCAATGGAATTGTTATTGTGATCGACCCCTTGATAGCCTGCTGTACTGATGTCCGAAATAGAATATCCATCTGCATGCAATGTCCACGAGCTCTGTTTCTGCTGAAATCTTTAACGGCTTTGTGGACTCTCACCGCTTTCCATCCGTCGCAACTTTAGATGGATTTTCCGAAGACAAGTATCCACGGTGGTGTGCCTCGGTGGATTCTCGTGAGTGTGTGCTTCGGGTGCTGCTTGACCATAATCCAAGACCAATAGGGCGGAATACCTTCTTCTATCCAATCGGAAAAATGGTACATTGGGTCTTCATCTACTCTGCTTCGACCATAATCCGAAGACCAATAGGCGGAGTATCCTCTTGGTCGATCGGAAAATGGTCATTGGGTCTTCATCTACTCTGCTTGACCATAATCCCGAAGACCAATAGGTGAGTACCCTCTTCGGTCAATCGGAAAATGACCGCTGGGTCTTCATCTACTCGCTTCAACCATAATCCCAAGACCAATAGTAAGTGAGTACCCTCTTCTGGATGCTCGTGAATATGATTCTTTGGTCTTTTTTGGTCATGAGGATCACCTTGAGACATGTCCTCAAAGTGTATAGACTGCTTTTCAACTCACGGTTGTCCCTCTTTAGGCGTACCACATCTTTCAAACTAGACATAATTGAATGCTTTGTCCCTCAGCCTGGCAATCCAAAGAATCTGCACAACTATATCCTTGCTCTGCTCAGCTACCTCCTTGCTCCGCTCAGCTACATCCTCGCTCCACACAGCTACATCCTCGCTCCGCTCCAAGAGAACCTCCAAAGCTCTATCTGCTTTGTCCACCATCTTCATTAGCTTTGACCACTTGATCTGCGAGTTCTAGGCGGTGCCTTTTACTTGCCTTCTACTACCATGATTATGCTCTTTGTCGTGACAAGAAAGACCAACCATCTTGAGCTTCATGTGGGCTCTCGAACGAGAACCCCCTGATTTGTGCTATAACTTCCGATGTAGAACAACTGGAAATATTGTGATTGATAACTCAAGAACACTAGAAAACAGCGCCCTCCTTCTAGCGCTAATGTTAACGCTAAGATCTTTTGCTGTCCCCAATCACGTAAGACGTCCCGATCCTCAAGACAGAAAACACGGTCAACACCGAAAGCTTGACGGCGGTTCCGTCGGGGGATAGCTCAGACGTGAGAATTAGTACGTGTTCACAAGGTTAACAATGGAGGAATATATGGTCTAGTGTATTGAGAGAGAGATAATAATTCTCCGTTGTGTGTGTGTGAATATGAATGTGAACGTACCTTTTGCTTGAAGACTTCTTTCCTATGATATACTACAGGACCTGGTTTACCGTGCCACTGACCCTCCTGACACCTGTTAATCCCATCCCCTCTGTCCACCGTTGGCCAACTGTCCAATCCTTATTAATGTTATTAAAGATATCAGTTAGTCATATCTTTGTCATCATCACTGGTCAAAGATGTAGATATTTAAATATCTGATGGGTCGACCCACTGATTTGGTTTGATATTAGAAGGACTTAACAAAGATAATAAAATGACTAGGCCCAATAATGTCAACACCCAATAGTGAAGATCCAATGGACTAACTGAATAAGTAGGCCCAATCCATTCGGCCCAATAGGAGAAATATCACGACCCAACATTCACCTTGGTGGAAATGCTCTTACTGGATTCCAAGTTGAGGTTAAATTAGGATGAATGTGGAATGACGAACCAGATCCAGCTGCCCCTGTAGAAAATAGAGAAAGAGAAATGTTGAGAAACAATGGTTTTATTTTTTTATTGATTAAGAATGAATATATATATATATATATATATATATATAAGATCGAGTGTTGTCCAAGTACCTAAATAGAAAACTATCTTAGAATTATGATATTACATTTAATTACAAAGATACTAATTGCTAGAATGATGGATTACAATTAATTACAAGGATAGTAATTCCAAGAATTATGGGATTACAACTAATTACAAAGATATTACAATATGTTGTATTTAATTCTCTAATATTGACCCTTAATTCTTAGAAGCGACTTCGTGGAAGCGATTTGGTAGGAGCGTCTGCAAGTTGATCTACTGAGGAGACATGACTAACACGAAGAGCACCAGATGAATTTGATCCCGAATAAAGTGATAGTCAATTGCCACATGTTTCATACGCAAATGAAAGATTGGATTAGAACAGAGATAGGTGACCCCAACATTGTCACAATAAATAACAGGTGGTGCAGAGAGAGTGACACCAAGCTCTATGAGAATATAACAAATTCAATTAATTTTTGAAGCAATAACTGCAACCGATCGATACTCAACTTCTGTGGATGATCCAGCAACAGTACGTTATTTTTTAGATGACCAAGAAATAGGATGACGACCAAGATAGACAATATAGACACTCGTAGAGGTATAGTCATCTTTGTTGCCAACCCAATCTACATCTGAGAAGGCATGAAGAGATAGTGGATTTGCCTTACGAATAAATAATTCATGAGTCAATTTGCCACACAGATATCAAAGTAGGCGTTTTGCAGCATTCCAATGTTCAGACGTAGGGCGATGCATGAATTGGGAAAGCTTGTGAATAATATATGTTGTGTCTGGGCGAGTAAGGTAAAGATATTATAGACTATCAATAATTGTTCTATATTCGGTACAGTCAGTCAGAGTTGTACCTGAATGAAGTGTGAGAGTTCCATCTGTAGCAAGTGGTGTAGCATCAAACATTTGTGTTCTGGCAAGAAGATCAGTGATGTAGCGCATTTGAGTAAGCAACAGATTAGATGGAGTGGTGAGAACCACAATGCCCAAAAAATAAGACAATGGGCCAAGATCCTTGATTGAAAATCTTTGTTCCAAGAGGTCAATGTAGCACTGAATTAGACCTAACAAAAATTGGCCCAAGCCCACGGGCCGGCCCAGTCCGCTCGCCAAAACGCGGGCTTTGGGCTTTGTAAGACCCCAACTTATTATAAATAAAATTAAATTTCCTCTATTTATTATTTTGAAATAGTAAGGGTTGATTTGATTAATGTGGTTAGTTATGGGTAAAATCGCAAATATTTCAACTATCTGAGTGGTTATAAAATATTCATTTTATCGGAGAATATTAGTTTGGTGGGAATATTCTTACTTTGTCGGAGAATATTAAATGCGACGGTAGCGACCTTTCCTTGTGTGGGCCCCATAACGAAAGCGATTGGATGAAGAAAAACGACAAGTATAAGTTGTTTATAAATAACTTGGCGTGGTTATTCACAATTATCTTGTTGGAATACCCGGTGGTTAAAACACAATGAAGACACTACGGTATTGCACCAATTATTGATTCTTACGTAGGAAGGCATTACTCAATAATTGTTACGGTGAATTACCGTTCAATATTTTATTGATTTAATAATTGCTACGTTGATATTTTATATTATTGTTGTTTCAATAATTGTCACTACACAAGATTTTCATTATCGGATCAATAATTCATATTATTTGAATAATATTATTAGATAGCATTATTGGCAATGTCTAGAAAGTTACGTCTAAGGAGAGGTTTGGTCACATAATTGCAAGGCCACCAAGAAGGAGAAATTCTTATTGGAAAGTCCCTCTTCCTGAAAGGCCCTTTGTCACATGATTGTGATTACGTAATATTATTTGTGAATAATTAATTATTGATTTATATGATAAGAAAAATATTCATTTTATATGGATATAGATGGAAAAAATTTTTATTGTGACAATTATTGAAAAATTGTTATTTTATCTTTTCGATAAATAATTTATTTAAATATATTATTATATTTTAATAATATAATAATGGTGATATTTTTACAATGAATGTGGGATATATAAATATATGAGGATGAAGAGTATTTTTGTTGCAAAAATTGTTTAAAACATGTTAAACATGTCGGTGGACCCCATTTCTTGACTGAAATTGGTTTATAAATTTGTGAAAATCGCTTGGTTTGTGGATTTCGGTTAACTTACGCTTGGAATTTGGAAAAACTTAGTTTTACAAAGTTGTAGAGAATGAAATTTTCTATGAAAAGGACATAGGGTTTGAATTTTTCTGATAAAAAGGCTATTTATTATGAATTATTGAAGTTCCGTAGTTCCGAAATAATTGATTTTTAAAAGTTTTAATTATTTTTAATAACAAAAACGTTTATTTTGTTTTTGTCATTATTTGGTGGCTGAATTCAGATGGTCAAGGTAGGCTAAGGAATTTTTTATAAATATATTAATATTTTATTAAATTTTCTACTTTGGTGTTCTAAGCATTTTCCTATAAATAGGGTCTTTAGGTTAGAATTAAAATCACACCAAAAAGCTCAAGTTTTCTCCTTTCTCTCTATATTATCGAGTATTTTTGTGAGTATTTTGATACTTTGAGTGTTCTTTATCTGATTGTAAATTTCCTTCAAAGACTATATTCGGATTCCAATTTAGAAGTCTGATCTTTTCAAGGTAAGGGATGTTATTTTCTTCTTAAATGATATTATTTTCTTCAATATCATTATGCCGAAATATTGGTTTGAACTTTTAATCAAATTTGAAACTTTTTATGTCGGGGTTATTATTCACGTATACGGCACTATTCATCGAAAAATGAAAATTTTTTCCTTTTCGTCCAAAATATCTATTATGGATACTAGCTTTGATTGTATCCATGTTTTGATCATTCTTGAATTTTACTCCACTATGGTTATTTATGAGGTATTTTTGGACATGGATAAACCAAATACTGAATCCTTAATATTTATTCTTTTGTTTCAATTTGGATTCGCTTTTCTTTAAAATATTTTCATCATCCTCGGTCCTAAAATGATGATATTATTGAATATCTTTGGCAGTAGTAAAAGATTAATGTGATTTTATGATGAATATCTTTGGTACATAATGCAAAAGATGTACAGTGTTGAGATGAACATGACCAATGATGAATATCTTTGGCACAGAGTGCAAAGATGAATATTTGATTCCGTATGTATATTGATTGATGTTACGGGGATAAAATATTGATGATGGACTTTTAAATTCATAGATAATAGTAGATTTTATTCTCTACATAACTCATCTATGAATTATTATTTCACATTATAATATTAATCTAAAACTTGTTGCTACATTGTATTTTATCGTATTTTTTAATCATTAAAGACTAACGATAATTTGTTCTATATATATCTTAGTCATAATATTCTTTACTGGGTTAGTTGAGCTCACCCTTTTCTTTTTTGTTCCATTTTTCGTCTCAGGAGGCGAGAATGTAGCGAGTTCTAGTCGGGGTGTGGAATGATGGTTCTAGAAAGTTGTTTTAGTAGTCCTCACCATTTTTGTAAAATAATATACCAATAATTGTAATGAGAACTTATTTGGGTGTGAATATTGTCTAGACGGCAATATTTGTATTTAAACTCATAGTTTTCATATTGTATTAATAAAGTTGTAGTTGTTTCTGTATCATGTTATTGACGACTCAAAATGGGTGATGTATACCTATTTTGGGGGCGTCACAGTTGGTATCAGGGCTTAGGGATATGATCTCTGACGGAGATCGGGAAATAGAAATAGGAGGGGAGAGACGGGGAATTAGCTAGTGTGTCATACCTAAGCTTATTTGTTAGTTGGTCAGTATATAGGGACATTATGTGATATGTTGATTTCTTTAATTAACCCTTGTTTTATGGCAGTATTTGAGAATGTCGACTGAGAATGTTAACAGTGGAATAAATGAGACCGTGGAGACACCTTTACTCATCAACGAGGAGAATGTGCAACAGGCTGGCAATGTTCCTCCTGTGAACAACACCACTGAGCAGATGATGAACGACGGGATGTTTAGAAGCTTTTTGCAGTTCATGAAAAATTAGACGAGGGAGACTCGTGCACAAAATATAGGTGGAAATGATAACAACGCACGGTATGTCACACTCAAGCAGTTCTAAGAGTTAGGACCACCAGAATTCTGGGGAAAGCCGGATCCGATTAAGGCAGAAACGTGGGTCAAACAAATCACCAATGTAAGACCCCAACTTATTATTTAATGAAATTAAATTTCCTCTATTTATTATCTTGAAATAGTAAGGGTTGATTTGATTAATGTGGTAAGTTATGGGTAAAATCTTGATTATTTCAAAGAAGCAAGTGGTTTTAAAATATTCATTGTTGACGGGGAATATTCGTTTGGTGAGGAATATTTTTACTTGTCGGGAATATTCAGTATGACGGTATGCAACCTTGTGGGCCCCCATGAAGCGATTGGATGAAGAAAGCACAAGAATAAGTTGGTTATAAATAACGACGTAGTTATTCACCGATTATCTTGTTGGAATACTTCGGTGGTTAAAACACGAAGAAGACATTGGTATTATTACACCAATTATTGATTCTTACGTAAGAAGGCGTTACTTTCAATAATTGTTACGGTAATTATTGTTCAGTATTTTATTTTATTGATTCAATAATTGTTGCGTTGATATTTTATATTACTGTTGTTTTAATAATTGTCATTACACAATATTTTCTATTATCGGAGCAATAATTCATATTATCTGAATAATATTATTAGATAACATTATTGACAATGTCTAGAAAGTTACATCTAAGGAGAGGTTTGGTCATCTAATTGCATGGCATAGAAGAGAGAGATCCTTATTGGAAAGCCCTCTTCCCAGAGGCTTTGCTGGTTGTCGATGATTGTGATTCTGTAATATTATTTGTGAATAATTAATTATTGATTTATATGATGAGGAAAATATTGATTTTATGTGGATATAGATGGAGAAAATTTTTAATGTGACAATTGTTGAAAATTAATATTTTATATTTTTCTGATAAGATAATTCATTTAAATATATTATTTTAATAATATAATAATGGTGATATTTTTATAATAAATGTGGGATATATGAGTATATGAGAAGGAAGAGTATTTTTATTGCATTAAATGATTAACACATATTTTGTGTGTCGGTAGACCCCAATTCTTGACCGAAATTTGATTATAGCCTGTAAAATTGTCCGTTTGTGGATTTCGGTTAATTTTTGTTTGGAATTTAGAAAAACTTTCTTCTGCAAAGTTGTAGAGAATGGAATTTCCTATAGAAAGGACATGTGATTCGAATTTTTCTGATAAAATGGCTATTTATTATGAATTATTGAAGTTCCAAAGTTCTGAAATAATTGATTTTTGGAAGTTTTATTTATTTTTTTGATATAAAACATTTTTCGTATTTTGTGGACATCATTAACATGTGCAAAGTGCTGAAATCAGATGTCTAGAGATGGACTAAAGAAAATTTGATAAATATATTAATATTATATTAAATTTTCTGCTTTGGTGTTCTAAGCATTTTTCTATAAATAGGGTGCTTAGGTTAGAATTGAAAATCACACCAGAAACTGAAGTTTTCTCTCTATTTCTCTCTCGATATATTGAGCGTATTCTTGTGAGTTTTTGATACCTTGAGTGTTCTTTATATACTCTGAAGTTCCTTCAAAGACTATATCTAGTATTCCAAATCAATCTTCTGCCTTTTCGAGGTAAGGGATATTTTTTTTTTTAAATGATATTATTTCTTCTAATATCATCATGCTTAATATTGGTAAGATTTTTCTTGTGAAATTCTTGTATTTTAGTGTCTGGGTTACTATTCACGATACTAAGACTTTATTCACGATATCTGACATTATTCACGAATACTAACCTTATTCACGTAAAAAAATTAAAATTTCGTTTTTGTCGAAAATATCTATTATGGATACTAGCTTTGATTGTATCCATGTTTTGATCATTCTTGAATTTTACTTCACTATGATTATTTATGAGGTATTTTTGGACATAAAATAAATTAAAATACTGAATCCTTGATATTTATTCTTTTGTTTCAATCGGATTAGTTTCCTTTAAAATATTTTCATCATCCTCACCCTAAATAATAATATTATTGAATATCTTTGATCTCAGAGTGCAAAGGTAAATAATTTTATAATGAATATCTTTGGCCCGTAGTGCAAAGATGAACAGGTGTTGAGATGAACATGACCGACTGATGAATATCTTTGGCCTGTAGTGCAAAGATGAAAATTTGATTCAAGATGAATATTGATTGATGTTACAGGGATAAAATATTGACGATGGACTTTTAAATTCATAGATAATAGTAGATTTCATTCTCTACGTAACTCTTCTATGAATTATTATTTCCGCTGCGAATATTGATCTGAAACTTGTTGTCTATTGTATTTTATCAGATTTTTTTCCCTGTTGAAGACTAACGATAATTTGTTCTATATTATTTAGTCATAATATTCTTTACTGGGCTAGTTGAGCTCACCCTTTTCCTTTTTGTTCCATTTTTCTTCTCAGGAGGCGAGAATGTAGCGAGTACTAGTCGGGGTATGGAATGAAGGTTCTAGGAAGTTGTTTTAGTAGTCCTCACCATTTTTGTAAAGTATTGTATCAATAATTGTAATGAGAACTTAGTTGGGTATGTATATTGTCTAGATGATAATATTCGTATTTAAACTCACAGTTTATGGGTTGTATTAATAAAGTTGTAGTTGTTTCTGTACCATGTTATTGACGACTCAGAATGGGTGATGTATACCTATTTTGGGGGCGTCACAACCAAGATATTCGATGTCTTGGGATGCACGGAGGAACAGAAGGTTCCATTCGCCACCTTTATGTTCCGTAATGAGGCAAATTACTGGTGGGAATCTGTGAAGCGTACCCATCCAAACCGCACTTCAAAGATGTCTTGGGAGCGTTTTGAATCGTGCTCAATGACAAGTACTTTCCTGAAAGTATTCGTCATATGAAGGAAGTGGAGTTCATTAGACTGAAGCAAAATAACATGACGGTGTCCCAGTACGAGGCAAAGTTTACAAAGTTATCCAGGTTTGCACCTCATTTGGTGGAGAATGAGGAACGTATGACGCGGATTTTCTGAGAGGTTTGAAACCCGGCATACGTCGATATCTCATTTCTCATAAATTTTCTCTCTATTCAGATGTTGTCAACAGGGCTCAATTGTTAGAACAAGATAACGAGTACGCTCAACCGAGGGACCATATAATCGGGATCATCTCGTGACACAAAGCGGTCATTAGAACAATGATAACCAAATGGAGAAAGAAGAATACTGGACAAAGGCGGTAACCACTCGGTGGTAATCATGGCCATGAGAATAGAAAAAGCGAGTCGGGAGGAGATTTTAAAAGAGGAGATTCAACAATGACCATGTGAAGACGTCAACACCAAAGAAGAATCGGTTCTAAGGGAGGAGAACAACCACCGGTCAGATCTTTATAAATGTGGAAAAGAGGATATATCATTAAACCGCCTGCAATGAGCCAAGGTATGTTATAATTGTGGAAAGGAAGGACATATCGCTCGAGATTGTACGGTAGTAAAACCAAGTCCAGTGGGGATGGTGACTCAAAAGGCTATCCCAGAAAAGTCAAAATCAACGATTCCTGGAAGAGCGTTTGTCGTGACTGGTCAAAATGCGAGGAACCCAAACGAGGTGATCACGGGTAAGCTAATCATAAATTCTTGCGAAGTTTATACCTGACTAGATACCGGTGCTACCCATTCATTTATACCTGCTTGTGCTCAACGTTTAAACTTAACTCCGGAGAAATTAGACTTTGATTTATCTGTAGAGACTCCGTTAGGAGAAACTTTCATCACATCCACTGTTTATAAATCTTGTTTGATCCAAGTTGGCACCATTACATTACCTGTTGATCTTATTTCTTTAAAGATACTTGCTTTTGATGTGATTTTAGGGATTGATTGGTTAACTACTCATCATGCCAAAATTGATTATTTTTCGTAAGGTTGTTAATTTTCATATTCCTAACCAACCTGTTGTATAAATTCAAGCAACTAAACCATTAAAATCAATCACTGTCATATCTAGTCATAAAGCTATTCGTTTATTGAAAAACGGATGTCAAGCTTTCTTAGCCCATGTTATGGATTTGAATAAAGACACGCCGATTTGAATAATATTCTGTTGTTAGTAAATTTCCTGACGTGTTTCCTGAAGAACTTCCCGGCCTACCCCCAGAACGTGAAGTTGAATTCTTTATTGATCTTGAACCTGGTACAAAGCCCATTTCTAAAACTCCATATCGAATGGCTCCTATTGAACTTCAGGAGTTAAAAGTCCAACTACAGGAATTGTTGGTCATCGGTTTCATTCGTCCTAGTACATCTCCTCATGCGGTGCTCTGTTTTTATTTGTAAAGAAGAAAGACGGGGAGTATGCGACTTTCAGTATTGACTATCGAGAATTGAACCATGTCACCATCAAGAATAGGTATCCGCTACCTCGTATTGATGACCTGTTTGACCAGTTGCAAGGAGCACAATTCTTTTTAAAGATCGATCTTCGTTCTGGATATCATCAGCTGAAGATTAGAACTGAGGATATTCCAAAGACTGCCTTCAGAACTCGATATGGGCATTATGAATTTTTAGTCATGTCTTTTGGATTGACTAATGCTCCTGCGGCTTTCATGGATATGATGAACCGAGTATTCAAGGACTATTTGGATCAGTTCGTTGTTGTCTTTATTGATAACATTCTCATATATTCCAAAAGCCGTGAAAATAAGCTATATGCCAAGTTAAAGAAATGCGAATTCTGGCTTGAGGAAGTAGCATCCCTTGGGCACGTGGTGTCAAAACATGGAGTATCTGTTGACCCGGTGAAGATTGAGGCAATACAAAGTTGGGAGCAACCGAAGTCGGTAACCAAAGTACGTAGCTTTTTGGGCTTAGCTAGTTATTATCGGAGATTCGTGGAAGGATTTTCTTGAATCATTTACTCTAACTAACTTTCGGTGACTCGGAAAGATACAAAATTAAATATGGAGCGAGGAATGCGAGAAGAGTTTCCAAGAGCTCAAGAGAGAGACTCATTTCGGACTGCTCGACAATACCATCCGGTTTGGATGGATTTGTTATCTCTGAGAGATGCTTGAGCAAAGGGTTAGGATGTGTTTTCATGCAACGTAGGAAAGTCATAGCCTATGCCTCATGACAACTTAAAGAATATGAGAGGAATTATCCTACTCATGATCTAGAGTTAGTCGAAGTCGTTTTGCCGCTAAAAGATCCGGAGGCACTATCTATATGGAGAGAAAGTGGAGATATATTCGGACCATAAAAGCCTCAAATATTTCTTCACCCAAAAGGAACTCAACATGCGACAATGAAGTTGGCTCGAGTTGTTAAAAGATTATGACCACACCATTCAATACCATCTTGGAAAAGCAAAGCGTGGTAGTGACGCGTTGAGTAGAAGATCATATCACGAACGTAATGCGATGATGTCAAGTATCGCGCGTAGAACCAACTTTAATCGATGAAGTTAAAGTTGCTCGCCCACGATCCGAAGGCGATGCGTTATGAAGAAGAAAGATGCAGGAGGGTGCTATTCCAGAAGCAAGAATCGATGAAGAAGGAATACTTCGAGTCCACTCCAAACTTTGTGTTCCTAACGATTCTGATTTAAAGAACAAGATCATGATGGAGACACACAATACACCATTTGTAATCCATCCTGGAAGTACCAAAATGTATCGTGATCTTCGACAAATATTTTGGTGGAACAATATGAAGAGAGAGATCGCGAAGTTTATCTCGAGGTATTTAACTTGTCAACGTGTAAAGGCGGAGCATCAAGTGCCTAAGGGTCCATTGCAACCACTTGAGATTCCGAAATGGAAGTGGGAACACATTACCATGGATTTCGTTACGGGTCTTTCCACGGTTTCTCAAGGCATAAATGCTATTTGGGTTATTGTTGATAGATTAACCAAGTCTGCTCATTTCTTGCCGATACGGGAGACTTATTCCCTTGAACGTCTTGCTCATATGTATGTAAATGAGATTGTGAGATTGCATGGCATGGCAAGATCCATAGTTTTGGATCGTGACCCAAGATTCACTTCACGATTTTGGGTTAGCTTGCAAAAAGCTATGGGCACGGATTCTGATTTATTGGCTTGCATACCATCCTCAAACAGACGGACGGACAATCGAGAGGACTATTCAAACTCTTGAAGATCTATTAAGACTCGTGTCCTAGATTTCAAAGGGAGTTGGGATAAGTATTTACCATTGGTCGAATTCTCCTACAACAACAGCTTATCGAGCAAGTATAGGTGTGGCTTCATTTGAAGCATTGTATGGACGAAAGTGTCGCTCTCCATATGTTGGGATGAGGTGGGTGAAACAACATTGTTGGGACCCGAGTTGAATACGTATGACTACTTTAAAAAGATCAAATGATTCGACAACGTGATACAAAGCGGCTCAAGATCGACAAAAGAGTTATGCGGATCTTCATCGAAAGGACGTGGAATTTAGTATTGGGGATCATGTATTATTGTGTGTTGCCCCATGGAAGGGAGTTACAAGATTCAGGAAGAGAGGAAAGCTCAATCCACGATTTATCGGTCCATTTCAGATTCTTGACCGAGTAGAAAATGTAGCCTATAGACTTGCGTTACCTCCAAGTATGTCTCGTGTTCATAATATTTTTTATATATCTGTGCTTCGTAAGTATGTGAAAGACCCGAACCACGTTATTGAGTTAGAACCGGATGAGATAACCAAAGACTTAATGTACGAGGAGGTACCTGTCAAGATCTTGGATAGGAAGGAGCATGTCTTAAGTACAAAGGTCATACCACAAGTTAAAGTTTTGTGGAGAAACCATGCTATTGAGGAAATGACCTGGGAGTTGGAAATAGAAATGAAAGCGAGGTATCCTCACTTTTTCGAAACACCAGGTACGTACGTCAATTTCGAGGACAAAATTTCATAAGGTGGGGAGGTTATAAGACCCCAACTTATTATAAATAAAATTAAATTTCCTCTATTTATTATTTTGAAATAGTAAGGGTTGATTTAATTAATGTGGTTAGTTATGGGTAAAATCTTAAATATTTCAAGTATGCAAGTGGTTATAAAATATTCATTTTATCGGAGAATATTAGTTTGGTCGTGGAATATTCTTACCGTCGGAGAATATTAAATGACGACGACGCGACCTTAATGTGGGCCCCCATAACGGAAAGCGATTTGATGAAGAAAAACGACAAGTATAAGTTGTTTATAAATAACGACGTAGTTGTTATTCAGATTAATCTTTGTTGGAATACCTATGGGTTAAAACACAAGAAAGATTACCAGTATTGCACCAATTATTAATTCTTACGTAGGAAGGCATTACTCAATAATTGTTACAGTAGTTACTGTTCAATATTAATTTAATAATTGTTACGTTGATATTTTATATTATTGTTGTTTCAATAATTGTCATTACACAATATTTTCATTATCAGATCAATAATTCATATTATGTGAATAATATTATTAGATAGCATTATTGGCAATGTCTAGAAAGTTCTGCATCAAGGAGAGGTTTGGTCACCTAATTATGCGCGCCAATAAGAAAAAATCTTTATTGGAAAGTCCCTCTTTTCAGAACCCACACGGTTTATCGATGTTGTGATTCGTAATATTATTTGTGAATAATTAATTATTGATTTATATGATAAGAAAAATATTCATTTTATATGGATATAGATGGAAAAATTTTTAATGTGACAATTGTTGAAAAATTGTTATTTTATCTTTTCGATAAATAATTCATTTAAATATATTATTATATTTTAATAATATAATAATGGTGATATTTTTACAATGAATGTGGGATATATAAATATATGAGGATGAAGAGTATTTTTGTTACAAAAATTGTTTAAAACATGTTAAACATGTCGGTGGACCCCACTTCTTGACTGAAATTGGTTTATAGCTCGTAAAATCGCCCGTTTGTGGATTTCGGTCAACTTCTGCTTGGAATTTGGAAAAACTTAGTTTTACAAAGTTGTAGAGAATGAAATTTTCTATAAAAAGTACATGTGGTTTGAATTTTTCTGATAAAAGACTATTTATTATGAATTATTGAAGTTCCGTAGTTCCGAAATAATTAATTTTTAAAAGTTTTAATTATTTTTAATAACAAAAACGTTTATTTTGTTTTTGTCATTATTTGGTGGCTGAATTCAGATGGTCAAGGTAGGCTAAGGAATTTTTTATAAATATATTAATATTTTATTAAATTTTCTGCTTTGGTGTTCTAAGCTTTTTCCTATAAATAGGGTGCTTAGGTTAGAATTGAAAATCACACCAGAAACTGAAGTTTTCTCTCCCTTTCTCTCTCTATATTATCGAGCGTATTTTTGTGAGTATTTCGATACTTTGAGTGTTGCTATACGGTGTAAATTTCCTTTAGAACTATATCCGGTATTCCAGCTAGAAGTACAGTCTTTTCAAGGTAAGAGATGTTATTTTCTTCTTAAATGATATTATTTTCTTCAATATCATTATGCCGAAATATTGGTTTGAACTTTTAATCAAATTTGAAACTTTTTTGTGTTGGAGTTACTATTCACGTATACAACACTATTCACGTATACGGCACTATTCACGAATACGACACTATTTATCGAAAAATGAATTTTTTTTCCTTTTCGTCCAAAATATCTATTATGGATACTAGCTTTGATTGTATCCATGTTTTGATCATTCTTGAATTTTACTCCATTATGGTTATTTATGAGGTATTTTTGGACATGCATAAGCCAAAATACGAATCCTTAATATTTATTCTTTTGTTTCACTAGATTCGTTTTCTTTAAAATATTTTTCATCATCCTCAGTCCTAAATAATGATATTATTGAATATCTTTGGCCTGTATTGCAAAGATTAATGTGATTTTATGATGAATATCTTTGGCTGTAATGCAAAGATGTACAGGTGTTGAGATGAACATGACCAACTGATGAATATCTTTGGCCTGTAGTGCAAAAATGAATATTTGATTTCAGATGTATATTGATTGATGTTATAGGGATAAATATTGATGATGGACTTTTAAATTCATACATAATAGTAGATTTCATTCTCTACATAACTCATCTATGAATTATTATTTTCGCTGCGAATATTAATCTGAAACTTGTTGTCTATTGTATTTTATCAGATTTTTTCCTGTTGAAGACTAACGATAATTTGTTCTATATTATCTTAGTCATAATATTCTTTACTGGGCTAGTTGAGCTCACCCTTTTCTTTTTTGTTCCATTTTTCGTCTCAGGAGGCGAGAATGTAGCGAAGTTTTAATTAAAGTGTGGAATGATGGTTCTAGAAAGTTGTTTTAGTAGTCCTCACCATTTTTGTAAAATAATATACCAATAATTGTAATGAGGACTTATTTGGGTGTGAATATTGTCTAGACGGCAATATTTGTATTTAAACTCACAGTTTTCATGTTGTATTAATAAAGTTGTAGTTGTTTCTGTACCATGTTATTGACGACTTAAAATGGGTGATGTATACCTATTTTGGGGGCGTCACATGCTTCATTTTTTAAGCCCATCAAAACCTAGGCCGTTTTGGCCTGGCCCGTTTGTGCTCGGCCCATAAATATGTCAAAATTTAATCATAAATCAGTCTAAGCTAGCGGCCGGCCTGACCAGCCCGTCAAAACGCGGACTTTGGGCTTCATTTTTTTAGCCCACGAAAACTTAGGCCGTTTTGGCCCGACTATGGCTTGGCCCATTTAGGCCAGCCTGACCCATTTGCCAGGTCTACACTGATTAATATTGGTGTGGGTACATGTAATAATAATGTCATCCATATAAACAAGTAGATATATAGTAATATCACCAGAGTGGAGAATGAATAGAGAAGTGTATGCATGAGAGTTTATAAACCTAGACTAAATGAGGAACTGGCAAAGTTCAAGGTACTAAGCTCGTGGGGCCTGCTTGAGGCCATATATAGCCTTCTTTAATTTACATATATGTGTTGGATTGTCTCTATCAACAAATCCCGGAGGTTGGGCCATGTAGACATCTTCAAAAAGATGGCCTTGAAGAAAGGCATTATTAATATCCAACTGTCGCAACTGCTAGCCTCTACTGATTCTCAGGCTTAAAACAAGGCGTATTGTTGTCGGCTTGACAACCGAAATAAAGGTGTCGTGATAATCCACTCCAGGTCGTTGATGAAAATCTTTGACAACTAATCTGGCTTTGTACCTATCAATAGAACCACCAGGAAGCCGTTTAATACGAAAAACCCACTTACATCTAACAAGATTCTTAAGAGAAGTAAATGGAACATGCTCCCAGGTTTCATTCCGAACAACATCATCAAATTCATCATTCATAGTTTGTCTTCATTTGGGATCTTTTAGGGCTTAAGTAGCAGTAAGAGGCGCAATGTCTGATGATGGAGAAAGGACAACAGTGAGATTCATCTTGGTTAGGGATTTATGGATGTTATTTTTTGCACTAGTGGTCATGGGATAGGTATTTTGATGGGTGGGTTGAGTTGAAGTTAAATCAGAAAAGTTTGCAGAATTGTGTGGTTCTGGTGGTAAATGGTCAATTGGTGTGGAGGGAAGGTCAACCGGTTGAGCATTTTATGACGGATGTGGACACGAAAAATCCCTTTGAGGAGGCGTATTGAGTGAGCCACTTGAAATGGGTAGAATTTGGACGGGGGGAAGCCATTTGGAAATGAGCTCTGGGGTAGGACGAGCTAGATGGGATTGGTTATTGGTAAAAGGGAAAGAGTTTTCAAGAAATTTGACATAACGAGAAATATACGTTTTAGAAGTGGGCAGATCAAGACAAATATAAGCACTTTGTGTTGAAGAGTAACCAAGAAAAACACAAGGAGTGGAACGAGAGACAAGTTTATCTTGAGAATAAGGATGAAGCCACGGATAACATAAGCAATCGAACACCCGAAGTTTGGTGTAGTTGGGCTGAGACGCAAAGAGTTTTTTAAATGAAGAGGAAATATGTAATGTGGGTGTGGACATACGGTTGATAAGATATACAACAATGGCAAAGGCGTAAATCCAATAAGTTAGGGGCATTAAGGCATGAGTGAGAATAGATAGTCCGGTTTTAACAATATGGCGATGATGTCGTTCAAAAAGACCATTGTGCTCTAATGTATGAGGTGGTGTAGTAAGATGGGATATACCATTGGTGGAGAGAAACTTATCAAGGGCTTGATATTCACCATTATTATTTGAATAGAAGGTAATAATACAATGTTTAAATTGATTTTCGATTAATGCCTTGAAGCGCACGAAGACATCATACACATGGAATTTTCGTTTAAGTGGATAATACCAAATATACCGCGTATAATGATCAACAAAAATAACATAGTACTGAAAATCATCAACTGAATAAATAGGAGAGGTCCATACATCAAAAAAGAGAAGTTCAAGTGGATGGGATAAGGTTAAGATAGAAGAAGAAAATGGAATTTTATGACTCTTTACATGAACATGCATTATAATGTGTGGAAGAAAATAACGGACTAGACAATGGTAAAGAAAACTTAGAAACAATATTTTTCATAATAGTAAATGATGAATGACCTAGTCTAGAGTGCCACTCAGACGAAGTAGTCTTGACACTAGAAAAAGCAAGAAACGGTGAAGAGATAATTGAAAGGGATGTAGTCGGCCACTCATATACGTCATCCTTAGGTTTACCCATCAAAAGGATTGCCCCCATATTTAGATCCTTCACCTGAAAGGCAGAAGGTAAGAATTCAACAGAAACATGGTTAGTAGTGCAAAATTGATAAATCAAAATTAAGTTCTTTTTCATGGAAGGGACACAAAGGACGTTTTGTAAAGTAAAGGTGCGAGAGGAAGTAGGTATGGTGGTAGAACCGGTATGAGTGATGTGAAGGGCAGATCCATCGCCGATCATGACTATGAAGAGAGAGAGTGCTCAAGTCAAAAGTAACGTGGTGAGATGCTCCACTATCCAGCAACCAAGTAGGTGTAGTGTTCTTATCGAGGACGAGATGATTGGCTCGTGGGTGCCAGGGTGTGCGGGGGAGATATCCCTGAGAGCCATGAGAACGAGGTGTCGGGGATTGTTAATTAATGACAAGTTGAAACATCGGGCATCGTTTGGAAGTGTGTCCTTGAATGCCGCATACTTGACAAAGAGTCAAATAAGGTTTGGGGTAGTGTTGATCATGAGGAGATAGCGTAGTTGTAGGGCATGGTTGTTGTTGAGTGATGGCTAGGGGACGCCAATTTGGACGATTTCAGAAGGCTATGGGATTCATCGTTGCTGGTAGATAAGATGGATGAGTAGTCTGAAGAGATGCTTCTTTGTTGAGAAGTTTTTCATGGAGCTCATCAAAAGAAATTGACGTGTCACGAGCATTAATTGCATCAATGACAGATTTTTACTCATCACTAAGTCCTTCAAGAATTCGATCAATAAGATCCTCATCATCAATTGGCTTCCCCAGAAAAGCAAGTTCATCGGCACGAGTCTTTATTGCCTGCATATATTCACTAATTGATTGTGAGCCCTTGGTGCACCTCTTTAATTATTCCTTCAGGTAGGTATTAGCTAAGGTTTGCCATGCTTCAGGGAAGTGGTGGTGCGGGCAATAAGCGGTTGCAAGGAAATAGAGATAACACCAAGGAGAGCGCTAAAAATGAGACGATCCTGACGCTTCCAGGTTGTGTATGCCGGATTTGGGGATGCAACACCATTCACAGTAATGGTGGGTGGTTATGGAGGAGGAGTTCCATCAATGAAGTGATGAAGATCGTAAACTTCAAGAAGAGATTGGATTTGAAGGCTCCATGTGAGATAATTGGTGGATGACAATTTGGTGATATTGGTGGATAATAGGTTGTTTTGGGAAATAAAAAAAATAGAGAGAGAAATATTGAGAAATAATGGCTTTACTTTTTCATTGATTAAGAATGAACATATATATATATATATATACACAAGATTGAGTGTTGTCCAAAAACCTAAATAAGAAACTATCCTATAATTATGAGAATATATTTAATTACAAAGATATTAATTGCTAGAATTATAGGATTACAATTAATTACAAGAATTATGGGATTACAACTAATTACAAAGATATTACAATCTGTTGTATTTAATTCTTTAATACCCACTATGATAATCCATCTACAATCAGGTCTCTCATTACCCAAAACTCTAGACAAATCCTCATTAAAGTACCCAGGAACTCCATAATCTGAAACCAATCCTGGAACTTACTCCCCAAATTTTGGGTCAAAAGGATACAATGGCCTTTCTTCCCTTACTTGATCAGAGAAGTCCTCAACCAAGTAATCCCTATCCCATTTCTCCAACGCAGCCCAATTATCCAAACACCCTTCCAATAACACCGTCCCTTCCTTCCCAGGATATTATCCCCTTTCAAGCCACTCGGGTTTCATTTCCAGATTAGCACAAAGCCTGGTTAGCACATGATTGATTTTGTAATTCCATGAACCAGTTGTTGGTATATATACCCTCATGACAACCGACTCAAAACTGCTTATGATGCACCTTTTGACGAAAACAAGAAGAATATGGTGGCATTCTGATCAGCTTGTGAGGCAAATGATATATATATATATATATATATATATATATATATATATATATATATATATATATATATATATACATATTTGTGTATGGTGATTTTTTTTTTGAATTTATAACGACGATTTCACCCACAATCATAAATCAAACTTTATAATACACAAATTGTGATATACATATAACTATATATATATATATACATATAACCCTATATATATATATATCCTACAAATGGTTCAGCATTCTTGTTGTTTGTTGTTAGTATATTTCTTATGCAAGCCCTTGTTGGCATAATATCCCATAGGATTGATCTAAATATGTGTGTAGTATTAGAAAGTGTTGCCAAATATTTCCAAATAACTCAACTACTTCATGGTGAAGTAGTTGAGTTGCTTAATTGAGCAATAACAGAACAAGCTAGAGGGTGCCTGCCAGACATCAAAATTTGCTCATGATCACTAGAAAAATGAAGAAAATTTCGTAACATCTTCTCCAAGGGAACTCATAATCAAATGAGAGAGAGAGGATCTTACAAAAATGGTATGTTGTGCTTCTTCTACTCAAAATGGAAGAACTTGTTGAAAAAGTTATTTTTTCTTAGTCATGAACATCCTATTGAAATAAGCCTTACACATTTTCAGTAATTTTTATAATGCCAATGCCCCCTCGACACAACAAATAAGAAATTTTTAATGACCATTGTATACTTTTTTTCTCCTAATTAAACTCCAAAACAAGACATTTTTTATTAACTTCTATATATGGTCATAGGTTAATTCTTATCCTAGTGAAATAGCTAATTTCCTTCATGGTCACATTCTTCTCAAATTACAGAAAAAGATTTATATTGCAACAAAAACATATCAATAAATTTTTTAATTACGTATTCCTAGCTAAGCTATTGATCCATACCCATGTTCTGTACGTTTAGGTCTCTAAAACTAAAACTATTTATTAAGAAAAATCACAAAGTACGGTTTCTCAAAATATAAAATGAATAGTAAAGAAAAAAATTACATAATGTTTTGTCCAACATATTAGTGAGTTTTTTGTATTTATTTCTTATAGTTCTTGTTATATACCATTCAGGACGGAGCTACCTTGGGGCTGGAGGGGGCCATGCCCCCCCAAAATTTTTTGGGTCAGACACTAGAATATCAAGTGGGCTGAGTTTTTGGGCCAGACACTAGAATATTAATTGAATTAATGACTATTATGAAGATAAATATTAGCTAATTACTATTGGGCTAAATTTATTAGAATACCAAGTGGACCTTACAAAAAATAGAATAGTCTAAAATTTTAATGTTCAAATCAGATTGGTTGTTACTTAATATAATAGTATTGACTAATGACTATTGTGAAGATAATTCCAAGAATAGATATTTTCTCATTTTTCTATTCAGTATAATAGATAGATTTTGTGATTTGAAAGAACGTTAATTTAATTTCATTTAAACTTTGATATGTTTTAAAAGATTTTTTTTTGTTATGTTTTGTTGTCTTTGTCAAAGAAAATTATATTAATACATTATATTTGTTTTAGTAAAAATATATTTTATAATTGTAGAATTTTACTTTTTAATGATGAATATATATTATGTTATTAAAAAAAAAATTTGGCCCCCACAATATCGAATCCTGGCTCCGTCCCTAATACCATTTACATTACAAACAAACAATAAAATTAATTTAAGAATAAAATAATAATCTGACAAAAACATTGAATATTCTTTTCTTTATAACTTTTAATTTTTTTTATTCTTTTCTTTATATTATTATTACTATATTATAATTATAATGTCGTCCTCCATTTCCACGAAAAGATTGGAAACAAGAGTAATCTAGATGATGAATGCCATGTTGGCGCCTATTTTTTCAATAAACGTGACGTGGTAACAATGTAGAGTGTGCATGCATTTGCATTATTAGCACAGACTTCTCTCTCCTCTCCTCTCCTCTCCTCTCCTCTCTAATCTGGACTAGAAATGGCGTTGCCTCATCCATTATCGCACCAAAATCAATTGAAAAAAAGTCAAATCAGCCCATCGATTTTTCTCTTTTCTCAGTTACTTGCTCTTAATTTCCCCATTTTCTCACACTTTTTCTCATTTTCCCTCGTTTCCTCTCTCACTCCCATTCGCATTCCACTGTATTCAATTCTCTGTTGATTATTAGGATTTGTATATGAAATTTATTGATCGGTTCCGACACTTGTTGAGATTTGTTGCTATATATGTATTATTGATTTGATCGTATTGCTATTGACTGTTAAGTTCGAAATATCCATGGAATCCCTTCATCAATTTTTTTTTTCTGAATCTGTAAGGTTGGGTTTGTGAACATATTTTTTTTTTGGAAGATGAGGGTTCGTTCAATGTGGGTCAATTGCACGCCTTGATTTATCTTGCATCATATGAACGGATGAAAACTGCGAATTGCGGAATTTGAAGAGAAAACTTGTGATATTTGTTTGATGGGGAATTCATGCGTTGGGCCCAATATAGGCCAAAATGGATTCTTGCAATCTGTTTCAGCTGCTGTTTGGCGAACCCGGCCACCGGAAAACACTCTCCCTCCTCCTAATGCAGATTCTGACAACAACAATTCTAATTCAAAATCCCCAAAATCTGTAAATTCATCAAACGCTGCTGAGGAATCGGAGTCTAATAAAGGATCTCAACATAAAAGGTCTGAGCCAGCGGCTCAGATTCAAAATACACCACCTCCACATGTCAAAATAGCGGCTGAGGAGTCATCAGCAAAACCTGCTGCAGCAGACCCTGCAAAATCTAACAAGCATATGAAGCGTGTGTCAAGTGTAGGACTTCAGATTGAATCAGTATTGCAGAGGAAAACTGGGAATTTGAAGGACATTTATAGTTTGGGGAGGAAACTTGGACAAGGTCAATTTGGGACCACACATCTTTGTTTGGAGAAGGAAACTGGAAAGGAGTTTGCTTGCAAATCTATTGCAAAGAGGAAGTTGATTACAAAAGAGGATGTGGATGATGTTAGGAGGGAGATTCAGATAATGCACCATTTGGCGGGGCATCCAAATGTGATATCAATTGTAGCTGCTTATGAGGACGCTGTTGCAGTACATGTTGTTATGGAGCTTTGTGCGGGCGGGGAGCTTTTTGATAGGATTATACAGAGAGGGCATTATTCGGAGCGAAAGGCAGCTGAACTTGCTAGGATAATTGTTAGTGTTGTGGAAGCTTGCCACTCTTTAGGGGTTATGCATCGAGATTTGAAACCTGAGAATTTTCTTTTCATTAATGAGGAAGAAGAGTCGCCACTTAAGACGATAGACTTTGGGCTCTCAGTTTTCTTTAGGCCAGGTATTTTTTCTTCTTTTATATGTCAAGTTCATTTTTATGATCTTATCATATTAAAAAGCTAAACCGGAAGGATTAAGATTAAAAGATTGAATGGGAATGCTCTTGGATCATGTATATGTTGAACTTTGTTGTTTGAAATTAATTTTGAACTGTTACAAGAGTACATTATTGTTAAGTTAATTTCTGTGTGACTGGTTTCTTGTCAAATCACACAGGACAATCAGGTAATAACTTGCAGATTTAAAGTTTAACGATCACATCAATCAAGTGCATAGTTAATGTCTACACTGATATCTATTTTCATGTTGGTTGGTGCTGAGCATGCATCATATGATGGAACATGGATTAACGACTCATGATAACTGGATGAGTAACTCTACAAGAAATCTCTAATCCACAAGCCTCTTATACTATCTAGAAGAATAACACTTCCCTTAACATTTGGACCTGCTAAAGTTAGCTGCTTCCAACTCATCCATCTCCACAACTTTACTAGTATGAGAAAACACATCCTTGGTTCATTATTTCATGCCATGATCCACCTGTTTAAATTTAATTGGTTATACTAGCTTCCTTTGGGAGAAATGTTTTGGAGGTTGTTCATACACATTTCCTTTGAATTACTTTCAATAAAGTTGCAACTTTCACAAAGCCATTAAAGAGGTCGCTTTATAATGTATAATAGACAAAAGCACATGGACAACATTAAGGCCATCCATTTACTGAAAAACAACAACAAAAGAAAAATCAGCCTAAGGAGTGTGTTTCTAAGCAATAAAGAGCATGCTTATTTATTTATATATTATAAATCCCTAGCTACTGATCCACCTTAGTTATTACTTCTTCCGTCAAAAAGTAACTAGGCATGCTTATTTATTTATATATCTCATACTTTTCTTATTCTAATTATCTCTCCATATTTAATAAGTACTGATCCACCTTAGTTATTAAAATTAATTATAGATTTTGTCATTTCTTCTTTTTATATATATAAAAATCACTTTTTTATCCCGGGACGGAGGGGAAATTTATTAATATTTCTCTTTTGTATATTTAAACCAAATATCCTTGCTATGTGTTGCAGGACTTGGTATAATTGCTGTTTGTGTGAATATTCTGTAGATCAGATTTCTGAATGCTTTAGGAGTTTAGAGGATTTTGGCAACATCTAGATTTTCTAGACATGGCTTTAGCAACTATTAGTTAACCTAAGGATTTCTAGGCGCATTTCCATATGATTTAAGTTTGAGTTATGATCTAGAACTAATACTTCATGCATTCAGGCGAAACATTTACTGATGTGGTTGGGAGCCCATATTATGTGGCCCCAGAGGTGTTGCGGAAGTTTTATGGTCAAGAATGTGATGTTTGGAGTGCTGGGGTTATCATTTATATTTTGCTTAGTGGGGTCCCGCCATTTTGGGATGGTGAGGAACTTAATCTATTCCTGCTTTCTGGTACTGTACCAAACTGTGATTTTTGTCTAACCATCTAGTATTGGTATGTTTGGGGATCAGAAACGGAGCAAGGAATATTTGAGCAGGTTTTAAAAGGCGAACTTGATTTCGAATCAGAACCATGGCCTAGTATATCTGATGGCGCAAAGGATTTGGTAAGAAGAATGCTTGTAAGAGATCCTAAAAAGAGACTGACAGCTCATGAGGTCCTCCGTAAGTATATGTACCATATTTTTTCTATGCAATAACTATTTATATTAATCAGTATTTACTTCAGACGGTTCTCTTCTTCAATTCTGCCTCCCCAAATAAAAAAAAATAAAAATAAAGTTTATTTTTTTATCTAAAATTTATACTGTAATGTCATGATTAATGCTCTCTTTAATAATACTTCTTGATTGTATTATTAGAAGTAAATTGTATTTTGAATTGTTTCTTGCTACATCTATCAGGGAACCCTCTGTGGTATTCAAGCACAATTTTTTTTTATATTGTAAATTCTTCTCTGTCGCGGTGAAGGTGTATTTAAGGATTATGGTAATAGCAGTGGGAGGAATGGGAAATAGTTGGCAGTCGGGGCCTGTTGGTTGTGCATGATCAAGAGGGGTTATGACTTATGCGTAGGGTGGTTGAACTCGACCATTATTGTTACATAAACATGAGCTTCATTGTCAAAATATAATCCTTAACCTGATGGCACAATATCTATTATGAACAAATCTTAGGGTAAGGCGTTCCAGGTTACTTCACTTGCTGATCCCATAGTTTGAAACAAAATTAAAATTGTTGTAAAGAAAAATTTTATACTGCAAAAATTTTGAAATTATAGCTGTAAAATAGTTTAATTTTCACAAGCAACAATTTGTTATGTTCTTTATAAATCTGAAAGGTTACATCTTATGATGTATTGTTCTTGATCAACAAATTTGTGTTTTATCTTCATTGACTATAGTTTTACACTTATTCCCTGAATTTTATCAGTTACTTTAATAGGTACTGCTCATGAAAAACTTTGAAATAAAAATGGTAGTCTATAAAGCATTTCATCAACTGATACAATGCCAATGAAATGATGGTTGTGCTCCTTTGCAGGCCACCCTTGGGTGCAGGTTGATGGTGTGGCTCCAGATAAACCTCTTGATTCTGCTGTTTTAAGTCGTTTGAAGCAATTCTCTGCCATGAATAAACTTAAGAAGATAGCCATCAGAGTAAGTATATATAGCCCTTCAAATGTTTTAACTTTTTCAGAGAATTTTGTAGCCATGGCATTTTTGATGATCTAGTGATAAATTTCTTAGGAAGTTGTTCAGTTTCTGTCAGGATTGTTGAGTATTAACCCAGTGGTGGGATGGTAAAATAAGGTGTACTGTAGTGGTAATTAGATATCATGGAGAATGTTCCATATATTCTAGTATGGAAGTCAGAAGGGTAATCAAATCTTTTCCCTTTTATTTCTTGCTGACAAGGTCAGTAGAGCATTATGATGAATGAAATTATGAGAAATTGAGCACATTAGCGTCACAATTATGCTTCTTCCTTCCATTCTTTTTGAATCTCAGTTCCGTCTTCATCTTCTATTCTACCTTAGTTCTAATCCTAATTTCTATGGTTCTGTTCCCAAAACCAACCCAAGGGTCCTGGCAGTTTCACTATCTTATTACAAAGTAAATTAGTAAAGTAATCCATATAATTTTTTCTTTAGCGGGCTTCTTATGTTTGGTGTAACATCTCCTAGTTTCTGTCAAGTAACCTGCTCAAAGATCTTCATGCTTTATGCATAGCAAGATAACTACCAAAGAAGTTTTAAAGAAAAATAACTTTTTCAAATTTAGCATCTTATACAAGCAGAAGAGAAGACAGGATGGTATCACCTGACAACCTGTTAATAATTCTTCTCCTAATCTTATAATTTTTATGGTTTTTCTTTATTTTATTTTTTAAAATATTTTTGTGAAATAAGGAAAGTAATTTGCATTTCATCAATTTTCCGTTGTACTTTATTGTTCATTTTTTCTCTTTTCTGACTTACAATGCCTCGGTATTCTTTGCAGGTAATTGCTGAGCGTTTGTCTGAAGAGGAAATTGCAGGACTGAAAGAAATGTTTAAGATGATAGACGCAGATAATAGTGGACATATCACACTTGAAGAACTGAAGATTGGTTTGGAAAAAGTGGGTGCCAATATAAAGGAGTCGGATATTAATGATCTAATGCAAGCAGTGAGTGCAGCTAAACTTTTACGTTTATCTTAGTTATTTGTCATAAAGCCCACATATGTAGTTAGCATGGTGGGGTTTTTTCCAATTTCCATGCACATTATGACAGTTCAGTATAATAATAATTGAATAAGTACTAGTTTAGAATCAAAATCATTGGTTGAAAAGTAATTGTTACACATGAAGAATACTTTGGTATCAAGTCTTTCATAGAATATGTTATTATCAAGTGTTTGTGTTCCAAATAAGTGTGTTGTGTTCCGACTAACTAATCCATATATGCACGTGCAGCTAAACTTTTATATTTTATCTGATTTATTTGTCATAAAGCCCCTATCTATAGTTAGCATGGTGGGGTTGTTTCCAATTTCCATACACATTTGCAATTCAGTATAACTATAATTGAATAAGTTGGAAACTAGTTTAGAATCGAAGTCATTGGTTGAAAAGTTATTGTTAGAATACTTTGATGGTAGGTCTTTTCATAATGTATGTTATATTGAGTGTTTGTGTTCTAAATAAGTGTATTGTGTTCTGACTAACTGATCCACACATGTACCCTGTTCTAAAGCAAGTGGCATAGACATTCCCATTCCATGTTTGGTTGTGATCCATGCTAGGCTACATTGGCCTGGTCAGAGGGTCAGGCCTTCGCATGGTCAGTTGTGTGGTGGGAAGTCAATAGGTGTTAGTTATTTTGTTAGCCCATCTTGAAAGCTAGTTGCCAGCAAGGAGAGCCGAAGACCGTATAACGACACAAAGTTGTGTTTTCTCTTTTGGATGGCTTCACTCTGCTTGGATACCACTTCTTATATGTTAGAAGAGCACAACTCCAAAAGCTAGCTGTTAGGGAGGGAGAACCCAAAAACATATTAACCCATACCAAGTTGCCCATATAAGTGATGTGGGATTCACCCCAATAACTCAGTACACAGTCATAATAATAAGTCAGCTGAAGTCACGGTTCCATGCGTTATTGAGTATAATATAAGAACGTTGTATCGCTCGATTAAATGGTTAATTTGCATGGTGTGATTGTGTCCTATTGGGTTCAAATGTTTTTTATGATTGTGTGCTAGAGGTGTGTAATTGTTTTCATCCCAAACTAGATGTTGCCTACTTTTGGCAGTGACATCATTTTCTCTTATGGTTAGTTCGAGGTTAAATCATTCAATCTATCATCCAGGTTTCCCATGAAAAATAGTGTGGATAACCAATCCCCCTCCTAATGTTACCTTCTGTTGGGACAGTATTTTGACTGTCTATAACTTGAGACTGAGGGATATAATAACAATTGTTTCTTTATGGAAAACTAAGTGTTCCTCCAACTTGTAAGGGTAGTTAGTGCCCCTAATTTTTGTACCTTTTATTCTCATTTAACTTCTTTAAGAAAATAAAATTTTAGTATATTGAATTGTCACTCTTTACATTTTTTAATTTCAAAAATCGGTTTCTATTTTTAATTACTAGTTTTCTTATTTTTAAATTCTTTATAGTACTGACCTCTAGTTTTATGAAATCTTTTCCAGAGCTGGTTCTGTTAAAAACACTTTAGAAGCTAGGAAGCAGAGATTCTTCATTACCCGATGAACTAAAGTATATTTGTATCCCCCGTATGACGCATCCATATTCCCGCGCCCATATCCGTGCTTCTTAGTTTAGAAAGGAAAGTATAAACAAGTAACTATCAATAGAAAGAGGAAAACCAAAGAACGTAAAAACAACTAATAATTCGAGATTAAGAATTGTTAAACTGAAATATGCATGGGTGGCCCAAAGTTAACAAATAACAAGTTTAAGTGGGATGACTGATGAGCCATAACCTCAGATGTCATATGTTTGTCTCTCAATGGTGAGGACACCCGAGCTTGACTGATACATTTTGTTTGTCTATTTTCTCCCTAAGCATTGATTTGTGAATGTTTTTGTCATATCTGCTTCTCCTCAAAGTTCATTACCGGCATTTTGTAATTGGGCATTGCAGGCGGATCTTGACAACAGTGGTACCATTGACTACAGTGAATTTGTTGCCGCAATGCTGAATCTAAACAAAACCCAGAAGGAGGATCATATGTTTGCGGCTTTCTCATATTTTGACAAAGATGGAAGTGGATACATTACTGCAGATGAGCTCCAACAGGCCTGTGAGCAGTTTGGTTTAGGAGATGTTCATCTAGATGAAATTATGCGCGAAGTTGATCAGGATAATGTAATCGTCTTCCCTGCCAAATGCCAGATTTTCCCATATACATCACATTATTCTAGGAAAATAATATTAATTTTGCTTTCGATGCGAATTTGCTTTTTCAGGATGGACGCATTGATTACGGTGAATTTGTGGCCATGATGCAAGATACTGGGTTTGGCAAGAAGGGATTTCAAAACACCACAAGCATTGGATCAAGGAATGCCTTTTAAGGTTGGTAATACTTGATTATTGTCATTCAACAACACACTTAATAGTTGAGTAGCTGCTGGCTAATTTTTTTTTTTCTAGTTTGTAACCTCAAAATTGGAAATGCATAATTTTGTAAAAGATAAATCAGGCTTAAGAAAGGGAGAGCAAAAATTCTGTCCCATTTTAGTGTCTCACTGTTGTATTTTCTATTCATTTATTAGGTCATTGTGTGTCCTTGACAGCACTGCTACTAATTCTACCCATTTATTTGGTTTATGTTCGTAATTCTGTTCCACCTATAATATTGGACTACTTGACAGTACCAACTGAAATAGATTGTGGCAAAGTAACTTTGCTGCATGATGGAATCCAATTGTACTTATTTACAATTAGCACAAGTTTTGCTGAAATTTTAAGGGGAGTTGAACTAGTTGTTTTGAGTTATATGTGAAACGTGTTATGCATAAATCATTAAGGGTAGATATATTAATTGTAACCTTCAACTGGATTGTCATGAGTCAAGAAGTGTAATTTGTGAAGGAGAATAAACAAACATACAATGCTCCAATCATTTACTATGCCCATTATCACATCTTTGAGTATGAAAACTGTCTAATGTAGATCTCATATGAAGACGCGACATATTTATTTACTTATCCATATTACATTGTTCATTCTTGATCAAACCAATGAACTTGTTAAAATGATTCTTCAAAGATTAGATAAACGTGCTGATTTTTTTTTTTTTATTTAAAGATTTGTTTTTTTTTTAAAATAAAAATAAAAAATTAGTCTTTGATTCAATTCTCTGGTTTATCTTTCTTTCATTGAGCATGTAATGATTTTTGGAACTAGTTTCCTTTTAACTATCATGTATATTATACTTTTGTCTTGTTGAAATTGAATTTGTTTTTCACTTGTGCAAAAAATTGACATGTTAAAGAGGTATCTATCTGTATATGGATTTTAAGTTGAAGATGAGGATGGCATTTCACGACAGTGTAAAACACCATGTTAGTGTTTGACACATTTTTAGTTGAGGGAGAGTCCAGAATGTATAGAATAGATTTGTTATGTTTTTTTGGCTACAGCCTTCTACTTTGTGTGGAAGTAAGGGGTGGGGAGTTTTTGCAGGAGCCTCGGGAGAAGATTAGATATTTAATTACATAAGCATCGAGGCTTGTAATTGCATGTGTTTCTTTCAGAAGTTGAAAATAGATGAAGGAATACTACTAGTACTGTGCTTATGGCAATTTATCTGGATGTGATGTATTGATAACACCCCACGCCACCCCACCCTTCCCTCCCTCCCTCCCTCTCCTCTCCTAAACTTCTCCTGTCTTTATGAACATGGACATGGAATACTAGACATGGACATGGACAATTTATCTTATGGACATGCACGTGACGCGGACACAGACCGCAGACGTATTGGGTAAATTACTAAATTAATGTCCTAACTTTTTGAGATATATTATGTAAAAGTGGATAAACCTATCAATAAATAATTAAGGTAATATACTAGTAGTAGTGCCTTTATTTATTTATTTATAAAAGGACTTACTGTCTGGGCAACACCAAGGCCAGGTCCGAGTCCTCATGACCCGACACCTAACGCACCATCTTTATCAGTACAACTAACTATTAACTTTTTCCCAGAAGAGAAACATCACTAGGAAAACGAGAAAAGCCTCCAACATTATCAACTCCACATTTAATAACCTTTACTTTTGCGCTGCCCGTACTGGTTTTAGAGAGTGGGGTTGAGGGTTTGAAGCACCTTTTTCTTGATTGCTTCCTCTCCATATGCCTCCCTGGCACAGTCCTATTTTTATTTTATTTGTGAGCTGCTTTTAAAGTTTTACAAGGTAGGCTTTGTCCTTAAAGGAGCCGAATGCCATCGAGTAACAACAGCATGCAAGTACTGGCAGGCAAGAGCTTAAGCTTCTTCATTTAGATTATATTTAGGTGGTCTACCAACCGTTGTAATAATAGTACACTGCTGAGAAAACAAACTTTCATGTTCTAATTGTACATTATGAAAGCCGACGCAAATTTCTTTATATATTTTTTTCCTCCCAAAAAATATATATTATGAAATTAAATCAAAATATTTAATGAGTCTGCTACGTTACATCTAATATATAAAATCGGATTTGGTTATTATGAAATTAATTTTATAATAAGTTGGTCAATTGATCAATACAATGCTGACAAGCAGATAGATATTACCTCCCACGTGCATCTCAACACTGTAGTCAATTGATCAAAATTAACCCAATAAATCTAGGGGGACCGGCGGGTTCCGACCGACTGGGGTAGTGATCAGCCGGAATTTTTTTATTTTTTATTTGCTTTTGACTACCAAATAATTAATGAAACTGAAATTTTTATAAAATGCAGCGATTTAGGTGTCATTTGAATACATGTAAAAAATAGGGTTGCATATATTTTACAATTTTATTTTTTATATGTATCCAAATAACACTTAAATCGCTGTATTTTATAAAAATTTCAATTTTAATAAATCATATTAATTATTTAATAATCAAAAAAAAAAATCTGACCGGTGACTACCACGATCGGAACCGTCGGTCCCCATAAAAGGATTCAAATTAACCACTCTATATAAACCCGAAAGAGTAAAAGTTGTGATTGTGATTGTGATTGATGATGGGTTGGTGTGTCTAATCATCGGAGATACGTGATTCAGAGTTACACGTGGAAGTTTGGCAGAAGGTAAGGGATGGATAAATGTAATGATCCATTATTATTATTATTATTATTATTACATGCTTCTCTACACGTGGCGGATGATGATCTTTAACTGACTGGACTAGACTAGACTAGACTAGACATTGTCCCCGAATCCAAACACTGCCGTCTTTGTCACGTGGCTCACCCCTTCCCTTACCTTCCCACCCCGGCACCGCCCATGACATTTATGAAATTCGTTTTACATTTACATAAATATACACATATATTATTTTTAAATTTTAGAATGTTTTAAGTTATATTTTAAAATGAAGGAAATACAATTTATGCTTGATTTTAACTAAAGATAATTAACATTCATATACTTGTTTCACAAGAAATATTTAGGGTAAATAATTGAAGTACATGAATTAACTAATTATTTGCAAGGAGCATGTTTGCATGTAAGGATCGGAATTACATATATTTGTTTTGTTTAGAATTTTTTTAAAAATTAGATAAAAACAATCTAGTTTAAGTATAGAACGATAGATATAATACAACGATTATTTTAAACAAATATTAAAGTTATTTTTGTCTACAAGTTTTTAATCATAAATAATAGATATTATAATACCCGATATTTTTTTTAAATATGATATTAAATAGTCGTTATTTTATTATTCCAAAATTTATCTAATTTTAAAAATGTATAAGAGATCCAAGACTAATAGTTATTATCTTTACAAAAAACATGATCTAAAGATTTTAAGTTTTCATAAAATTCTATTTACTGATAAAAGTATATATAAATCCATGGGACGACGGGTTCACTATTCAAAAAATTAAGCATTTATCACATCTATTATCAAAAATGTACTTGGTACTAAATATATACTCTTTTGAAGTAAATACCAAACAATTTAATTAGAAAAGATATTTTTTTGCATGGCTGAAAAAATTCTCAATATTTAGAAAGTATTTGATAATGTGGAACCGAATTTTTTAGATGGACTAGATAATTTTAACTCCAAAAATAAATAATCTATGTTTCTTACAAATTAAAACCCATTCATATATCATGTATATTAATATGTATATGTGGGAATCAAAATAACATAGATTTCAAGTGCTGAAAAACTGAAAATTATCATATATGTTGGGTTCCTTCAATTCAATATTGGATCTATAAGAATGCACACGACTAAATAAAAATTAAAAAAACTTACCTGAATGATTATGTATTAAGATTTAAAGTCGGAGTAAAGGTTATTATGGGGAGCAATTGGTTTGCTAAACCCACTAGTTAGTCTGATTAATATATACATCTACCGTCCATAAAATAAATGAGTGCGCTAAATTTAAGTAGCTACATTCAATAGTCTTGAGTTGTATGCACCTGCTGTTATATATATATAGTAACATATATATATATATATATATATATATATATAGTTGCATTCAAGCTTAAGCTAAAAGTAGCAATATATATGCTTGAACGATTGAAGAATATTGTGAAGGGGATTGAAGGCTTCTTATGCGAGAAAAATAAATAAAAAAATTTCGTTTGCAGTACTTTAATTGTGCGGATGGTAATTTAAAAATTTTTTTAAAAAGAGAGAAATTTTAATCATTTTTTTTCTATCCGCAGAACTAAATTGTGGACGCCCTCATATTAAACTGCGGATTATAGTTCTTTTATACAGTTCGATCCTTAAATAGACGACTGAGATCAATTTTAACTATAAATCAATCTCCTATATATATTATCCTAATAATAATAATAATAATAATCATAAAGCCGTTGTGGACAATTGCCTACACTGCCATATAGTAGAACCGTAACTGATGACACCCAATTATGGAAAGAAAAAATAGATAAAAAGAGAGAGGCATAATGCATGTATATATGTCTATATCTATATCAAAATCTTATTAAAAAAACAATTGTTAAAAATATTAAATTGTGTACATGGAAATAAAGGAGCAAAACCCCAAAAACTTTGGCCAATTCCCTGCAGAGTGGGTAAGCTGAGAATGAAGCAAGGCCTCATATATGTTGATGTTCATTTGAATTAATGGCTGATGTCGTATTCCATTACTTGATAAGGCGGCCATGCAACTGGAGTATCTAATAACGTTAAGAAACCATTAATGTTAAAAGTCTGATTACAGCTAGAAGAATAATGATCTGTATTCGAACACGTGTACGGTAATCATGGCTGATCTCCATGAATAAGATTGATGGTCGGTCATATTTAATTATATGCATATCAGTGTGTTCAAAGTTAAGTACTTTTCCAAGCTTATATTGAAATATAAGTAATATATATGCTTGCAGATTATGGACATTAAGTTGAGGGTTATTTTAGTAACTTCAGATTTGCTCTAAGAATTAAGTGGAGTAGCTGCTTATAAAAAGAAAAGAAATATTTTGTAGCTTATATATTAGGTGGTGTTAGAATTCATGAGTACTGTGGGTTGGTGACTAGCTCCCTCCCTCCCTCCCTCCAAAAACAGATTTCTGATCTTTTGTCATGATAAATTAGCAAGAGTAAACTTCAGTCCCTCCAATTCCCTTTCTAGTAACAAAAAGGTATGCATGGTAAAACTGTTTTATTTCCTCCTCCTCCTCCTAGCCTGCCTGCTTCATGCATATATGCTAATGGTTTTTCTAATTTGTGGTTTGTTGGGGACAAAAAAATCAAGAATATTAATTACTGCATGGCCACAACCAAATTCTCTATTCCCCATATTTTAGAGTTTTACCCCTCGATCGAATAACACCACGTATGAAACTTTGGAGAAAGGCAAGTAATTTGGATTGTATTAACAGATTGGTTGTTTTTTTTTTCCATTGTAATTAAAACTGTTTAACTAATTATATTGGATTCTAATTTTTTCTTAAATTTCCACCGTGGCATGACATGGTGTTATGTTATTGGAGGGTGTAAAAATTTAATTTTACGGTTCATCCGTATACAATTTATTTGATCTCCTTAAGTTTATCATGACACTTGTTTTTATTTATATCATTTCTCGAGTTCTCTTTAGACTAGGCAAGGTTGTAAAATGAGCAAACAGTTCGAGCTCGATTCGTACCCGCTCGACAAAATTCGATTCGATTCGAAATATAAATGAGTCAAATATGAGCAAATTTTAAAATTTGATAATTTACTCGAACCTTCTCAAATTGCAATTTTCTATTGAAACTCGGATCATATTCGTTCGTTCAAACTGCTCGAGTTCGATTTGAGATCGTGCTAGACTCAGTAGCTAAACGAGCTTCAATCAAATCTTATTTTATACTCGATAAATTTTGTGAATCAAATTTAAACAAATCAATACTCGACTCGGTTCATTTACAACCTTAAAGCTAAGCCGCAAGTAATAACTTGTGAATAACCTATTGTTCCAAATATTGGTACGTAGTCAGTGAGGAAGAATGAAGTCGCCTAAGAACCTAAATAAATTAATTAATTATGGCACTATATATGTTTTCTGTGTTTGCAGTTCTTATTGTGTTTCTCTTAATTTTAGTTTTTTCTGGTAGGGATTTTTTTTTTTTAAAAAAATTAATATATATACTAAGCAAATTGTAAAGGTGAGAGAGTTTGCAACTACTATCGATCATGTGGTCCTTTTGAGATAAAGTGATTTGCAACTCACAGTATCACATGCATGCATTCTTACTACAAACAGCAAATTAATTAATCTATCTACACTCTCACTGATCAATTAGCAACGTACAGTTTTTGTTTCATTTTGTTTGTTCTTTCACTCATGACCTATCAACTGCCCACATTAATCAATTATTACTAGTATAAACAAAAATCTTTTTTGGTACATTGCGGCTGCTGCAGCAGCAAAAATAGATAGATATGGAGAAAATAAGTTCGGCTTCAGGATTAATTAGGACCAAATCCGATCAACTTGTGGAGGCAATATCATCAGCAATGGCGGGAATGAAGTCACCAGTATCGAGCGAGGCCTCCGGAGGAGGGACCGAGAGTACCCTCTCAAGGAAGTCCAGCAAAGGTGGGCTAATAAGTGCATCGCCGGGACGTGGCAGCAGCAGCAGTAGGCATAACACACACATTAGGAAGACAAGGAGTGCCCAGATGAAATTTGACCTGGATGATTTGAGCAGCGGTGCAGCTCTTAGCCGAGCTTCGAGTGCCAGCTTGGGACTCTCTTTCTCCTTCACCGGCTTCACGCTGCCTCCTGAAGACGACATTGCCGATTCAAGGCCGTTTAGTGATGATGATATTGGTAAGTATTTTTGTTCTTATTAAGTACTCTGTTTTACTTCTTTTTTTTAGTTGCTAGCTCACATAGATTACGTTGTTATGAAGTCTCATTACAATTCACAGAGTAATGCAAAACATCTTTGAAGGGGCTAACCCCGAAAGTTCCCCGAAAATTGGATGTCATCTAACAACGTTAGTCGTAGATGAAGCCGTTAAGTATATATATATATATATATATATATATATATATATATATATATATATATATATATATATATAAATGTGTGTGTGTGTGTGTGTGTCTGTCTTATATAGGAGTGTAATTATTTATTTTGTAGTCATGGTCTCATTTTGTAAGTATGTTGAATTATGCCCAAGGAACATATCACACTTCTTCCTGACTCCACAGCTGTAATGACCACTTGTCATGAATTGTGTGTTTGTACAAACAGAAGTGAGAAGCCTAGTCAAATATTGGGGGGCCATGTCACTTGAGAAAAATTAAAGTTAATTGCCCGTTCTATTCTGGTTCTGCTTGTAACATGATAGAGACCAAACACTTCCCCACACCTTCGTACGTTTAGGAATTGTGACCGAACCCTGTAAGTCAATTTGGCTAAGGTTTCTTGTTTTCTTTCTGGTCCCATTTAGAGATCTTAATAATACATCTAGATATTGGGAAGTCCAAACAAAACTTCTTGTGGCTATTCCTTTGGATTCTTGACTTGATGATTATATATTTGGGAAAGAGAGAGCTTAAAAATGTGAAGTGAAAGCTTGGAAGTTCACCTCACTGTTCTTAACTCATTCAATTAAGATTGGTTCCAAGTCCTCCTTGTACTGATCATTCAAGATATTTAACAAAATAGAGGTAAATAAAATATAGGTATTTAGTACCCAACCCAGATTATACAGTTCCTTTTCGTATTCGATGGGCAAGATTTAAAAAATAAGATTACATAATAGTGTGCAAGGAACTACGGATGAATCTTTTTAAAATCGCACCTGTTAGAAGATGGTTTGGCTTCTAATAATTTCTTAGCCAACTTTGCAATGGATTAATACTGAAAGGCTGAAACAAAGCACTACACAAATATTTAGAAGTACATAATCAGCTAAAACAGAGTCGGGAACTGACATCATAATTAACATTTGAACCTAGGTGCTTAATTAGTTTAGTTATTAAATAAATAACACCCAAATCGTCAACTGAAGAACTTGTCATCAAGTGATGCAGCATCACACAATGAAATCATATATATTATATATGCTTTTTGCAGCGGAAGATCTTGAAGCCGGCACGCGTAAAAAGTGGATTCAAACGGAGCCGACCATGCCACTTTACCTAAAGGTAATGAACTTAGCATGCTTTTCAGTTCGCGCTACCTCCTAAATCTAGAAAAAACATGTCCCAGAGTCGTAGTGTATCAGTGTTCAGTAAATGCGAATGGATTGATTAAATTTATATTTGAACAGGCAAGGATGGAGGTGTTTATCTAGCTAGAGATCAACGTACGGGACAAATTGAACATGGCTATCATGTCAGGTTCAGTCTTGTACAGAGTCTCATGATCTTACATCTATGGCAGTAATGTATAAGACTTTCCTTTTTAACAACAAAGTTCTATGCCATAATTCATATAAAATGTAATATTGGGCTAGGAAACAGAGGAACTAATTATGTTACATTACATTACATGCATGGTCTCAAGATTCTCCATCTTCACTTGTTACTGAGACTAAACTCAGTCTCAGTCCTGATTCATGCTCGAACACTTGAATTTTCCAGCATATCGTAGAATGGAATGAACTGTAAGCATATCTTTCCTATAAATGAAAATTATGCTATTGAGCTTTTCACCACCACAGGTTATACAAATTAAGGAACTTGTTGTTCAAATATTAACAAGTAATGTTAATTTGATTCTTCAATGTTATGCAGTTTACGGACGTCACATTCAAGGTCGTTCTCAAAGGAGTGACATTTACAGAAGAGAAGGATATTTTGCATGGAATAACTGGTTCGGTGAACCCAGGAGAAGTTCTGGCACTTATGGGACCATCAGGAAGTGGAAAAACTTCACTCCTAAGTCTGCTAGGAGGGAGGGTGAGAGATCGTACGCCAGGTGGTTCAATTACTTATAATGACCAGCCATACTCAAAGTTCCTGAAGAGCAGGTAAGCAACTAGATTCCAGATCGAAAATTAACAAGTTGACTAACTATTTAGAAAACAGAGTTCCAATAGACAAGTAGGAAAAACCAAAAAATATATTGCCATAATAAACTAATTAAAGTCAGATTTCTTGTTTTTGTCCGTCCCTCTAGCAACAGAATTATAACACCGAGTATCTGGCACTGGCAGGATAGGATTTGTGACACAAGACGACGTACTATTTCCTCATCTTACAGTGAAAGAAACATTAACATATGCAGCTCTCCTACGACTCCCAAAGACATTAACAAAACAGGAAAAGGAGGAACGAGCTACAGACGTAATCTACGAACTTGGGTTGGAGAGGTAATTAAGTTCATTTTCCTCGATCGTATTACTGAATCTTGGTAATCTGATTAATTAGAACATAACTTGATTGGTAGGGTGTAATCTGATTAGTGAGAATAACCTTGTGGACGGACAGGTGTCAAGACAGTATGATAGGTGGCTCCTTTGTTAGAGGAATTTCAGGTGGAGAGAGGAAGCGTGTCTGCATAGGAAACGAAATAATAATCAACCCTTCCCTTTTGTTCCTCGATGAACCAACCTCTGGATTGGATTCTACAACTGCTCTGAGGATCGTCCAAGTGTTACAAGATATAGCCGAGGTACGTACATACATATATAGCACTTAAAAACTCCTAACCTTCCTTATATGCATGTATTCTCTATCTTTACATCAAAAATCTTTTCATTAGGTAGTAATATCCTATTAATGTGTTTCAATTTTAATTATTCAGGCTATGGTACTAAATAATACAAATCTTATGGCAGGCTGGGAAAACAGTGATCACCACAATTCATCAGCCATCTAGCAGGCTCTTCCACAAGTTTGATAAGTTGATCCTTCTCGGCAAAGGGAGCATGCTTTACTTTGGGAAGGCATCAGAAGCAATGGTATATTTTTCATCCATAGGATGTTCTCCTCTGATTGCCATGAACCCAGCAGAGTTCCTGCTAGATCTTGCAAATGGAAACTTAAATGATGTTTCAGTCCCATCAGAATTGGAGGACAGAGTGCAAATAGGGAGTTCAGAGAGAGAGGCAAAGAACGGAAAGCCGTCTCCAGCAATTGTGCATGAGGTAAAGATATTGATTTATAATTAACATAAAATAATGAGCAGTTCTAATAAATGCTGTGTTTTTTAAATGCATTTTATACTCAGAAGAGGCAGTCCTGATTGATGCAGCAAGAATGCTATATATCATATTCCTGATTGTGTTTTTATTTCAAAATAGTATCTTGTGGAGGCCTACGAAACACGAGTAGCTGAAAATGAGAAGAACAAACTTCTGGTTCCTATACCCATTGATGAAGAAATGAAGTCGAAAGTGTATTCTTCAAAGCGAGAATGGGGAGCAAGCTGGAGGAAACAGTTCTCCATATTATTCTGGAGAGGACTCAAAGAACGGCGGCATGACTACTTTAGCTGGTTGAGAATTACCCAAGTAGTCACAACAGCGATTATCTTGGGATTGCTTTGGTGGCAATCAGATGGAAATAACGCAAAAGAACTGCATGATCAGGTATCAGTCATTTCCTCATCTATGTTTTTTAGAACAAAATTTCATAGGAGTCAAGTCTCAACCTAAGATGGAATTTGATTCCAGGCAGGGTTGCTGTTCTTTATTGCTGTCTTCTGGGGATTTTTTCCAGTGTTCACAGCAATCTTCACATTTCCTCAAGAAAGAGCTATGCTGAACAAGGAACGAGCTGCCGACATGTACAGACTAAGTGCATATTTTGTGGCTAGAACTACAAGCGACCTTCCACTTGACCTCTTACTGCCATTACTTTTCCTTCTCGTTGTCTATTTCATGGCAGGCTTGAAACATAGTGCAGAAGCATTTTTCCTAACCATGCTTACAGTTTTCCTCTGCATTGTAGCAGCTCAGGTATGCCTTCTTCCATCTATCTAAGATAAGATAAGATAAGCTAATCAAAATGGTACGATGACGACCATTCCAGCTATGCTATGCTTTATTTACTACAAGTAGGAGTAAAATTGCAGGGACTCGGACTAGCAATTGGGGCAACACTGATGGACTTAAAGAGGGCAACTACTCTGGCCTCTGTAACAGTTATGACCTTTATGTTGGCTGGTGGCTACTTTGTCAAGGTAAGCATGCATTAGAAATTAGTATAAGAATGACAAGTAGTAGACAAATATCGTTCTTGAACTACCAAATACTTAAAAAGCTTCAAAATTTTGCAGAAAGTTCCGATATTCATATCGTGGCTCCGCTATCTGTCTTTCAACTATCACACTTACAGACTACTCCTAAAGGTTCAGTATGAAGACGTGATTCAACAAATGGACGGGATGAAAATAGATAGTGGTTTAACAGATGTTTGTGCCCTGGCAGCCATGGTTGTTGGCTACCGCCTCTTGGCATACCTGTCTTTGAGAAGGATGAAGCTACATGTAGCTTATTAGATTAGATGAATAACAATTAATATACTAGTATCATTCATAGAAAGACCAACATAAACAAGTCTCATGAGGCCAGAACTTGTGAATCATCATTATACCTAATTAAGAGGTTGAAAATCTATCTTTTGGCATTGAAGACCATAAATTTTACAGTATATTCTAGGGATTTATGTAGATGTCATTACCCCAACAGATGTTCATAGTATAGTATTAGTAGAAGTGGGATTTGCATCAAGAATTGATATCTTATCTTTCCCAACTGTTCTTGATCACATTTTTTAAAAATAGATTCACTTTTATTTAAGTTTGACAAAATTTCCCAGATCAAACATCAACATCATTAATGTGTCAGATCTCGACTGGATGTTGATCTCGGATATCACATTATTAATTGAACTTTTCATGCTAATGTAATGTCCTGAACCTACCCAGTGTGATGAAAGGGCAACATCCAATATCGGGGACTTTTTCTCAAGCCCCGGCAGGAGTAAAAAATATATATTCCGTCAATAGAAGTGAAGAAACCTGTGTTTGCAAATATCAGGCTTCTTAATCCCTATTAATTAAAAATTTGTGGATGAAATTAACATTTATTTTATTTTATTAAATAATTGGTGACACTATATAAAATACGATTCCTTTTTATTATTGTTAATGTTATAATAGTCCAAATAATAAATTTTTATCTAATCTTTTAAATAATTTTAGACAAAATAAACATAATTTAAGTTATCTAATAAATAATTTCATTTTAGATAAACATGTGAATATAATTATTTAATTATAAAATTAGTAGTCTTAGAACTTTAATTTATAAGAATATAATATAATTTGAAATTATAATCCTCGCAAAACCTAAAATTTAGTTGCAATGAGTGATGGGGGTGGATTCAACCATTTACAAGAAACTAATTAAGTGGGAACTTTGTTTAAATAGGTTGATCAATAAATAACTCCATCATAACGTAACAATCCCCTCTGTTTCCTTCTTAATTGAGGTGGTAGGAGAAACATACCGATTAAAAAAAATATTTATTATTTTGTTTAATTAATCAAATAGAATATATTCTCTTTGTCCTATTTTATTTGTTCTACTTTGAAAATACACACTTATTAAAAAAATATTTCAAATTATATGAATTTGTCTGATAATTAGTGTTTGCTAACATTTAATGCGTTTGTACTTTTAAACGCATCAAACTCACCATATCAAAAATAGCATGATACTTTTTAAATCTCAAACACTTTAAAATAAAATATTTTCGAGCAAACAAAATTTTAAAATACGTTTAAACTTTCAAACAAGTCGTATACAGTGCTCTCATATTTTATATTATAAAATTATTATTAATTTTTGAAATTTAATTTGAGTTCAAATTGAGATAATTTACTAAAAATTACAGAATAATAATTATTGTGATGAGTTGCACTTATAAAGAGAGGAGGGCCTCACCCATAAATAAAGGTGTAGATGAACCGAGTTGAGTCGAGTATTGAGTTGTTTATATTTGATTCATAATATTTATCGAATATAAAATAAGGTTTAATTGAGGCTACGCTTTAACTACCGAAAGAAACGTAAGACGATCTCTAATCGGTCAGATAATTTGATTTTTTTTCGAATCTAATATAATTCAATATATTAATAAAAAATTATAATTTATAAATTTTGAGTAATTTATTAAATTTTAAAATTTATTGATATTTAAATTATTTATATTTTGAATTGAAGTCCGATTAAACTTTTTAAGTCGAATATGAATAGATATTTTTTTGCTCATTTTAAGTCGTTACCAAATATACTTAATTTTACTCGACAAAAAAAGCGCCAAAGAATTTGGATCAAATGCTGTCCACCGTGTCAAAATAATACGAATACCCCCATCCCCGTTATCTCAACAAATTTAAAGGCCGCAGAACCACTTCACCCCAGTTAGGTATTTCTGGTTTCGTCTATACATAAGTATTTGAGCCGGATCAAGCCCTTTCTCCCCTGGTACGTACTCTCCCTCTCTTCTCTCACCTAATTCTTTGTGTGGGATTTATATTTCCATGGCGTAATTTGTGGTGGGTTTTGCGAATATTCCGTTTGATTGATCCCTGACTTTGTTAGTGCTTGGTAATTATTGATATTTTACTCTTATGTTATTTGTATGAGTTAATGCATACCGATTCAATTACAATTGCTAGATGGTAGAAAATTCCATAGTTTTTTGCAAATCCTAAAACTAAATGTGCGAATCCCAACCCGCTTTCAGTTTGACAATTGGCTGTTCGAAGAGTGAGAGGCCTCACCTAGTTAGGTGGCATAAAAATTTATCTAGTTTGCGAGTCAAATCCTTTTGTGGAGGTTGAGTGGAAAGGCTGAGCTAAAGCAAAGGAACGCTAAACTTTATAGTTGATTCCCTTCAGAGAGATTTTCTTTTGGAAGCCATTTTATATAAAATGTCCTTGAAACGACCAACTTGAAATGAGTTTGTTTAATGGAGGGCTGGTAGCACATGAATGCAATAGGGGATGTACGTGCAAGTTCAAAGTCAGAATGTCAGATATAGCACCAAGTTTTTGGGTGTAAATCCTTTTTATTATTTCCAATTGAGGTGTACGGTGCTAAGCTCATATTACTTTCTAGTTTCAACTGTATTCATAAGCTGAAGCATGGATATTTGAGTCTGTCGTGAGATGACTGTTTGATTTAGTTTGTGTTGATTTTTAGTCTGCGGGGGAGTTCACGTAGAAATTTTTGTCTTTGTGTTTGTGACTTAGATATGCAATTTCTCATTTCAGCATTCGTGGTTATCTTCCCCAGAAATATTCTTTTGAAATTTGTTCTGTAACATAAAAGAGCATGATACATACTGTGACATCGCAAGGTTTATTCCCATTTAATTGGAAACTTACACTTTGATCAAGTTTTTGTTAGGTTTTCCACAACTAATTGAAGCAATAGTTACACCGGTAGTCTGCTTTTCTTGAATTAAGACATTAACCAACGTACATTATAGCTCATCAAATCCATAAATATTTTGGAGGGTTGTTCTATCCATTTAGTTACGACTTCAACTATGCAATTGCTTTATTAATATTTACCTTGTGCACTAGTACTTGGCAGGACAAGAAATCATAATAACATTATGTATTACTCCATTAATTTATTATATTATTGATAATACAAACCTGTTGTTTACAGGTTAAGTTGACATAAGAAAAATCATGAATCGGCTAACGAGTGCTCCACGCCTCATGATAGTTTCTGATCTTGACCATACTATGGTTGGTATTCTTGTGGTTAACTTACTATACTCTATGCTGCTGTTGTGGTTTACTGGGGAAGTTGCTTTGCAGGTTGATCATCATGATCCTGAGAACCTTTCTTTGCTAAGGTTTAATGCCCTATGGGAAGCCAATTACCGTGATGATTCTTTGCTAGTATTTTCAACTGGAAGGTCGCTTACATTGTATAAGCAGTTGAGGAAAGAGAAGCCCATGCTAACCCCTGATATTACCATAATGTCTGTGGGAACTGAGATAACATATGGAAATTCTATGGTGCCAGATGATGGTTGGGTTAAAATTTTAAATCAGAAGTGGAATAAGAGCATAGTGTTAGAGGAAACAAGCAAGTTTCCACAACTTACTCTTCAGGTATATTTGTACACTGTAGATTTGTGTTCTTGAGAACTTTTCTACAGAGACAATGTAACTCTGCAATCAGTGTTCTAAAAGTCGCTAGTCGATCCTAGGTCGGTTGGCTACCGACTAGAGACTAGGGAATTAGTCGGGGATTAATCGGCTAGTCGGATTTTCAATTATTTTTTTAAAATATATATTATCCTTCCTCCTTCATAAGTTATGAGTAAGTAGAATAACATAAGTAACACAAATCATCAAATAAAAACATGGAAATTAAGTAAAACCAAATAGTTTGACACTCTAAGTTCAAAACCAATTAACCAAATGAAACTAAGTAGCACAAAATTAATAGTCAATCACTCCTCCTCCTCCTCTTCATATCACTCCAAGACTTGCTCTCCATCGGACTTAAACTCATAATCCTCATCTTCCTCTTCGTTGTCATCATCTTCCGACATAAACTTGTGTTCATCTAGTTCTCGCACATTTATACCACTTCTTCTAGGTAGAAGGACCTCATCCGCTCCCGTTTTTTTCGATTTTTCCCAACTTGTTCCGATTTTTTGATTTACTCCGACTGAGCGACTTACCCGACTAGTTGCCGACTGAAGCCCGACTAAGTCAGCCAGCGACTAAATCAAAGGACTAGGCCCTAGTTTACTCGTTGATGCTCCGACCCCAACTTAGTCTCCGACTAGTCAGCCGACTAGGCCGACTTTTCGAACACTGATATATATATACTAAATCATCTGTGGAAATCTGAAAAAATTCAATATGATGGACCACTTAAGATGTTGTTTTATTATCTGGAATCTTTGTATAGTTGTAATGTTTGAGGTACTGCAGTCTGAAACTGAGCAAAGACCACACAAGGTTAGCTTTTATGTTCAGAAAGACAAGGCTCAAGAAGTAAGGAAGGCTCTTTCCGAGTGTTTGGTAAAACGTGAGGTAAGATTGAACTTTTAAACTACATTTTTTTTCGTGTCTATCCTCAGCAATGTCAACTTTGTTCCTATTTAGTTTTGCAAAATATATGGATGTTTACAGAATATGGATTGTGTTTAATATGAAGCTCATTTGTTTTGCTTATGATTCAGTTTTTGCTTTGTTGGTCAGTTGGATGTTAAAATAATTTACAGCGGAGGGATAGATTTGGATATACTGCCTCAAGGTGCTGGAAAAGGGCAAGCTCTTGCTTATTTGCTTAAGAAGTTAAAGGCCGAGGGAAAACTGCCTAAGAATACTCTTGCTTGTGGTGATTCTGGCAATGATGCTGAACTTTTCAGCATTCCAGAAGTATATGGTGTCATGGTTGGTGGTTTATCCTCTATTTTTCGTCTTCTGGATGAGAATTTCTGAGTTTGTTCACGATTGTTTCCTATAAAAATTTATGTTACAGGTCAGTAATGCCCAGGAAGAATTGTTACAGTGGCATGCTGCAAATGCTAAAGGAAATCCCAATATAATTCATGCAAGTGAGAGGTGTGCAGCGGGTATTATACAAGCCATTGGTCATTTTAGCCTGGGCCCGAGTATATCGCCAAGGGATGTTACAGATCTGTCAGACTCCAAGTTAGAAAAGTTTGATCCCGCGTATGAAGTAGTGAAATTTTACTTGTTCTTCGAGAAATGGAGACGTGCAGAGTTTGAGAATTCTGAGATTTATTTGTCAAACCTGAAATCAGTTTGTGTATGTCTATGCCTTGTCATCTGCAGTTTCATATTTATATGCTTATACCATATGTACACTTGGATGTTACCATGTGATATTACTTAAAATCTACTGGATTATGATTTAGAATTTTTTTTTTTTGATAATGTGGAGTATCCGGTCCGCAGTCCGACTAATCTCCCCACCCCGGGTCAGGCTTTTCATACAAGCTTGTGCCTGCATTCCCGTGGCCCCATGACTATTATTTTATTGGCTTGACAAATTGGAGGTGGTCGTATTCGAACCCAAGACGCCCAACTTTACGGCTCGTCCCAGGGTCTCATTTGAACCATTGCGCCGACTGCTGGGGTTTGTGATTTAGAATTTTCTTGTAAAAGCTTGGTGTACAGCAGAGAAAAGTCACTCATAAATACTTTTATCTTAGGTATATCTCAGGTTGAATAAGATTTGATGAGAGGAAGTGGACATGGAAGTGGAATTTCATTATTTATAATTGGTATACTTGAGATGAATCTCATTATTGATGCATGTGGTATCGTAGTCTTATGAACAATGATCTGACTAGAAGAGCTAGGGTAGTAAATCTGGCCAGTTCCATTTTTCTAATATATATTGTTTAGTTTGAATAGTTCATTTTAGATCATAAGCTCACATGAGAATCAATATGAGAAAATTATAATTATTCTAAAATATGCATCATAATTTGTACATTTGGGCCAAGTACTGATCCATATGCTGTCATAGTTCTAGTGCTTAAATAAGATATATTCATTTTCAAAATCTGATCAAAGGTTAAAAGTACACGTCTGTGTATATTATCTGTAGGCAGTTGAGTGTTATAGGCATGTTAGTTCCTTTTTTGGCGATTTATAACATCAAGTCAGTCATGCTTCCTAATTTTGTGTTTTTGGCCTTGGCTGTACTGTAATACACTTTGTAAATTGCACTGGTTTAACTTTTTTACGATCTTGCAGGGTCCACCTGGTGTTCTCGTTCACCCATCCGGTGTTGAGAAACCTCTTCATGAATGCGTAAATGCATTGAAACAATGTTATGGAGACAAACAAGGGAAGCAATTTCGGGTTTGGGTTGATCAGGTTTTGCCGGAACAGGTTGGTTCAGACACATGGCTTGTAAAGTTCAAGAAGTGGGAGCTATCCGGTGAGACACGATTTCCTACCTCACCTCTTAGTCTTTCATTTCTCTATCGCCTGCTGCATTTTCTTCAACGTCATTAAATAAGTTGATGTCATGGTTTATTCAATTTACTTTCATTATTTTAATACCCTCTCTATTCCGACATTTTAAACTTTTTCAAATTTAAAATTGAAATGATTCATTTAAAATTATCAAACAATAAATCTTATAATTATAATTAGCAGTACTTTTTAAATAGCTTACAATATTCACCATTGTGCTTTTTACTAAGAATAAATAAATCTTGTCTATGTTATAGTTTTGCCATGTTCCTCAGTTATGTTGTAGCGTTAGCTTTCTAATGGCTCACCAACTTATGTAGGTGAAGAGCAGTATGGCTGCCTGACCACAGTTTTATTAAGTTCAAAGGTGGTGATATTTGAGATTCTATAAGTAAAACATTATATTAAAAGTCTGCTAAATGTTTTTATTTGAAGTTCTATTTGGTTTATCCAGGATGTGATTGTTTCGGAAGGGCTCACTTGGCTCCAAGTGCATCAAACTTGGTTGAATGGAGCTGCGCCAAATGATCATTCAATTTGGTTCTTCTAGTTTAACTTGAAGACTTAATATACTAACATATTTCATTTTGTCTTGTTGCTTGAATAAACATACAACAATCATATATTGTTACAATTTCCTTGCGATACTTCACCATCAACCCCACGGCCACGAGGCTGGCTGGCTGGCTGGCTAGTTACAATGTATTTATTATAAACAAGCATGAATTAGTCTTGGTTGGTTGATATATTTCTATTGCGTACATGATATTATTTCCAGTTAAAGAAAATCAAGTCGGCATTTGTGATCGAGTGTTCATTTGCATTAAGATAGATTAGCTGAACTGAACTACGGTGGCAGTTATTTGCAAGAAGTGTTTTTGAGGAAGAGGATATCAGCATCTGTTTGCTTCATCCATTTCCTCGCTCTTCACCTGTTGGAATGGAATAGGGCTCGAAAGGCTTTCTTCCATGGCCATGGCCATAGCAGGGTTGGAATGGAATAGGGCTTTCTCCATGGCCATGGCCATAGCATAGCCTGTTTTATCCATAATGGCTTTCTGTTTACGAAAGGAAGAGAAGAAGAAACTGCAGACGAATTTCCGGAAAACAAGAGGTACAATGCTGAGGGGAAAAAACAAGGAAGGAAATCAAGTACAGAGAAATTTTCAGTTATTGGATTTATTAAAACTGAAAGGAAATTTGATGGGCTATTTCGTTGCCCTTTTACAAATTATAATTATTTTTTGAAAGAAAGTTTGTTCAAATTTTTTTTTTAAAATGAGAATTATTTAACTTTTGAAATTGGTATAATTTTAAAGATAATTTACAATTTGTAGAATTAGACAATTTTATATTAAAAAAATATCTCAAAACAATATATTTATATTTTAAAATGGATGAGGAATATATAGAACCATTATCTTCCGATATTTAAAGTTAAAGCCAGAGGCCCGGCTGTGGTGTTAGCAAAATTTTGAAGTTTTTTTGCTTTTCCTAAAATGTCCTACTTTTAGGATAATTTCTAATTTGTCTTTTTTTTATAATATACTTTTTATTTAATTCTTCAAATTTTATATATTACTTATTTTACCTTATATATAATTTACTCATAAACCGCGTGTGCTTATTGAGCTACACGAATTTGGAGCCATACCTTAAGCTTTGCCAAGGAAATAAGAATATATCATATATGCATATTTATATGGGATTCCATCCACAAAGAATTCCATTGTTGAGAGGCAGAACCGATTTTGATTAATTTAGAGCAACCCATTTTGGTTAGCCGGTAGAGACAATTTTTTTTTTTTTATAAGCCTAAGTACAATGTTCAGAAGGCCTACCACCAAAAATTAGTTCTTTCTCAACAACCTATTGGTCATTGTGGATGGAACCCCTATTTATATATATATATATATAGGGCCCAACCGGGGACCTCTTGATCTGCGGTCAAATACACTACTAGTTTTCAATAGTTGTACCTCTTTATACAAATTTACTTATATAAAAATATAAAATAAAATAGATGTGAGGGTACTAAGTTATGAAAAAATATGTATACGAAAGAGGGGATTGAACCCTACGTGAATCGAACACGCAACCTTCTGATCTGGAGTCAGACGCGCTACCATTGCGCCAAGGATCCACTAATAGTTATCTAAAAGCTTTTTAACTAATATAATTATTAAATGTAAATTGATATTTCCACAACGCTTTTTGATACTTACACATAAAAAATGTCACCTAAACTAATCCCATTTCCATGACTAACAAAATTAAAATGAAGTAGAGTTTTTAGAAATAATAACTTTTATATATAAACATCAAAGTGTTGGATTTATTAAACTTTGACTGTACGTACGTATCATTATCAAGATTCACATGTCCATTATTATTAATATAAAAATGACGTACGGTAGGAGAAGGAGTAGGGAGTAGGAGTAATGTGATGATGGCTGACATGGCACTACAATATTTTATTCGGGGGACTTGGGGACCAAACAAGACGTGAAGTCATGTTACAACATTAATTATACTTTTAGGAATAAAATATAGACAATTATAATAATATTTACTTTCTCTTTAATTTTTTAAATAATAGTTTACAAATTTAAGATTAAATAAATAAGATTACATATTTACTATATTAGGTTAACAAATTTTAATTTATGGATAATATATATATATATATATTATGATAAAATTATCCTATTTTTAATATAATATATTTTAATTAATTATAATTTTATTTACAATTAAGATCATTTCATTCAAACTGTTGGTAACTTATAAAAAAAACTAATTTAGTTTAATTAACACATTTTTTGATAAATGATACAAATATTAAGAATTTTAAATTAAATTATTGATGGAATACATGTTCTAATTAGAGTCAGAAATTGGGTATGTTGATAGTTTAGTTTTTGATGTTTAATTAAAAAAATTATTATTTAAATTTTTAGTTTCATATTATGATTTTCATGAGTATATGTCAAAATTTGGTATTTTTAGTATATAGTTGGTATTGTTTTGTGATAATGTTGAATAAAAGAAAATATAATCATATTTATTACTATTTTATCTTGTAAAAAGATTTTTCTTTTAATATATTTTTCTTTTTTTGAGTAATAATATTTATTATTTTTCTTGTAAATAATTATGCCCAAGTATGATTTATGTTTAGTTTAATATTTTAAAAAATAATAATTAGCATAATTTTAATACTCTTGTATATGAATTATAAGATTAGATTACGTAACAATTACAATTTTTTTGTTAATTTGCACTTTTTCTGGGTATTAAAATTTTACTAATTTTTAATTACAAAAAATTAAGTTTGAATGTATATTACATAAATTTAATATTTGAATGAATTTATTTTCTTGATAAATTTAGTTAATTTGATCAAGTTAAGTGAAAATGATAATATACATATTTATATTTACTGAATATATTAAGTATTATAATTGAATGGCGTATTGGACATTATATTAAAAATATTTGTGGATATTATTAGTTGTTGGAAATGAGGGTTTGAAACATTAAATATTAGAGCATTTTGAGACTCAAATAAATGAGGAACCCACAATCCAAAAATGTCGGTCCATTTGCGTTCTCCTCCGCGAGGAGTATAACGTGATATATTTATGTATTCAAATCCATTAAGAATTGAATGAGAAAATTGACTCTAAAATCACTTATTTGAAATGTTAAAAATTACAAAAGTCTCACATAGGGCATTAGTGGGAAAAATAAAGAATTTATATATGGGATGTTTGCTCAATGGGAAGGGCCCCCAAGGGGCACCCCACTTTTGTGGAAGGGAGAGGACCTAGCCAAGGCTTGGTTTGAACCCACACGCACCGCCGTTCGGACGGGCGGACGGGTGGGGTCATGATATATAATTTTTTGGACAAAATCTGTTTAAAAAATTTATATACTACGTCGTTTTGACAAACAGTTGCACGCCAACGGTCATATCCCAACTGATAAACTGCGAAAAATATTCTATAAACAAACTATGTGGGATCCCGTTCATGCATAGTTTTTTATTTCCCGTTCTGCGTTTCTGCAAAACACAGTTCTCTGCCAGAGTTTAAACAAAAACTGTGCAGTAATTGTTCTTCATTCCTTCCCAGTTTTTTTTTCATGCATCATTAGTATTCATTCCTTCCGGTTCAGTACATAACATAGAATTGTGTTTGAAGTATTCTTAATTTTGAAGTGCTTCTAATTAAGAATTGAAAATTCGTTTTATCTTGGGAAGCAATTATTCAATTAATCCTTTAGCACCAGTGAGAGAATAAATTTGCTTTAAAGAGACTTTGTGAATTCAAAAGACTCGAATTTATCAGTTTTATATTTTCAAAAATTCTGACTTCTTTTTAAAGTAAGTATAATACTTTTCATTTTATAATTCTGTTCTGTTTTTGTTATATATATATATATACATATATATATATATATTAAATAATACTATATAAATATTACAAGACTACATTAGTTAGCCACACAAGTAGTAGTGAATGTTGTAGTACATATTATAGATTAGAGCTGAGCAAGTAACTAAATTGGAATCGAAATCGCACCAAAAATCGCACGAACCGCACCAATTAAAATCGCACCAACGGTTCCGGCGTATGTGATGATTTTAGGTGGGTTGAATAACTAAATATACGATTCCGATTTGGTTACTAGCCAAAACTGCACGCATAAAACCGAAATCGCACCATGTGTGTGTGTATGTATTATCTCTAGTAAATTCTAAAGTTACTTTTCACTTGAATACGCTCCGAGAAAACCCTAGTCTTGCATTGTCATTTTTTCACCAATTGAAAGAAGATTGTTAGAGGTTATAAAGTAAAAAAATTAAGCAATTGAGTTTTGGAATTTCGAATTTGTTTGATGCGTTATTGGAGGGACTTATAGCTGAGGGGCCAAATTCGTTGGTTCGAGCACTTGATGCATTGGTTAAAGTCAATACTATAATAGAAATAGTCTAATAGATTATTTTTCAAATTAGGTATTGTTAGGATTATATTCTATAAGTCCTCCCTGCAATATATTCTATAGTTAGGATTATATTCTCCAGTATATACTGTTAATTTTTGGGGAACTATATAAACCTTCTTACTTGTTATCGAATATATGGTCTCCGTTGTTTTATATAGTGTATGTTTTAGTTTTAAAGTGTCATTCCTTTATTATAAACTAAAATTATTTTACGTGTCTCATTGTTCTATGATTTGATGGTGAAATATTTGACATGTTTGGCAGAAGGAACTTTGGTTCTATGCTTGATAAAATTCTCATTGCCGACTTTGTCACTAAGTTAATTGCTCGATGTAAGTTCTATGTTAAATTTTATTGAAGACTTAAACTTTTTTGTTGTTTAAATTGGTTTTGAAACCGAAACTGCACCAATTAAAACCGTACCGCACACTTTAAAACCGTAACGCACCAATCACAAGCGATTTCGGGTGCGGTTTTGAATTTTTTAAACCGCACTTAAGTAATTTCGGGTGCGATTTTGACTTCAAACCGCACCATGCTCACCCCTATTATAGATTGGAGGGCTGCTAACTGTTAAAAAAAATGATAAATTCTATTATGATTATCTCGGTGCGAGTGTATTTTATTCTATTTATAATTATAAATCTATCCTCCTATCAAGGGGATTAATTATTGAATGCATTTTTTTTTAAAAAAGATCCATTTGATCAGTTGATGCAGTCCAACTTGAACAGCGTGACTAATTGGGTCCTATGAAACTAAATTTTAATTTAATATAAAAGAAATTAAATATTAGTCCAGTAAAATACTTGTGAGGTGGAAAAAACAAAATAGAGTTAGGTAGTGTCATGTGAGAGGTCATGAAGGTATCTGAAAAAACTATCATTGAATTCTCCGTTTAAAACTCCATTCTAATTAATACTAACCATTTAGCTTTCACACCCTCCTTTCAAATTAGTAATTAATTCCATCCGTCAATACTTTAATTTTCCTTGAAATGCAGCAGCTTTTTAATATCTCGATCAAGCTCCCTTTCTTTAATTACTTAATTGTCTCTCTTCGATCAATCCTAAAAAATGTTCAAACTTACTTATATATTTTGATCAAACCATGCTTTGATTCTGAAGAGAAAAGACAGACGTAAAGAATAATTGAAAGGAGAGAGAGAGAGAGAGATGGATAGTTCAATGGGAGCTGCTGGTTTCATGGCAGTTTTTGCCGTCTCAGGAAGCGTTGTTTTTCTCTCTCTTCAAACTCATAAGCGCCTCCTCTCCGACTTCATGAAGAAGATTGAAGTTGAATTAGGTAAATTATATTTACATGCATGTATAAAATTAATTAGGTCTGATCGACCCATAATAACCAACATTAATTGGTAGCCGACGTTATATTAGACATATATATATAATCTGACATCTACTAATATATATATATATATATATACATGTCTGACCGACCTTAACTACCAACTAACTAACTGTTAGTTCTTTATATATATATATATATATATATATATATATAGGGTATGATCAGAAAGATCAATCAAAGAAGAGGGTAAGGTTTTCCCCGGAGGTGGTGCCATCAGAAAATAAAGGATGTTATCGGAAAAAGCATGTATCCTCATCAAATCCAGGGTTTAATGCGGTTGCTGATATTCCCCAATTAGACGCCTCAATGCCCCTCAATTGGCAAGTTTTGTACGAAAGGGATTTTAGAGTCTAGGAAGCTATCTACCAATTGTATTTAGTTATTCCAATTGTAATTATATTCTTTTCTCTTGTTGGTTGGTTGGGTGGTTGTCATTTTGGCTACTTTCTTCATTGTTCGTGTAAGAATCCTTGTACCTCAGCTAAGAATTTGAGTAAGAGAATAATATATATTAATTGCATTTTGGATTTATTGAAAAAATTACCATGATAATTAATTTGTATAACCATGATATCCTCTAGCTATAGATAGATATCTCCAGGAAAACACAAGACAAAATAAACATAATGTAGTGAAAACTTGGATGGGTAGGGGAGATCGACCATATATATATATATATATATATATATATATATATATATATATATATATATATTCTTATTTGTGACAATCGATTATTACGAACACTGCTTCAAGAGTATTTTTCCGACCTTTATGTGGGTCGAAGGCCTGATATTAGAAGGATTTTGGGAGTCCATTGGTAAAGCCGGGGAGGAATTAGAGGTGTTAAGGCCACGTCTCAATCCTTCCCGGGTAGGAGCCTCATCTCGATGGATGTATTCGGGTTCGACATCCGAGCCCTTTTGGTAGGAGTCTTACTTTGTTGTCAGCGGTGTTCGGGCTCTGGCCTTGAGTCCTTCAAGTGAAGCCCAGACTTGATGGCGAGATTGTTTGGGCCTGCGCACAGGGCTTTCCTGCGTCTGAGTTCGTGGATTCTAACCATAATTGAATAAGGTAACTCCAAAGGTAGTGGTTGGATTGGATTCCACTTGCACCTTTCAAGGAGATTGTGTTGGACCCAAGTTATGGTAACTTCCATGACTAGGAGTCCTAATCCGACTCGGAAGAGGATTCAAGGGTGGAGGGAGTACTATAAATATAAGGCCAAGGTTACAATTAACAGGAATTGCCTACTTTTGAATACTAAACACTTAGCCTCCATTGTTAAACCTTGTAACGGCCTGTACTTATTCTCACACTGGAGCTATCCCCCAGCGGCACAAGCCGTCAAACTTCTGTGTGATCTGTTATTGCGCAAGTTCTAGCGCGTGGATTCTGTGATTGGATGCGCCGGCGAAACTTGGCGTTAACATTGGCGCTAGAAGGAGGGGCTTTTTTAGTGTTCTTACAATCACAATCAAACTTTTCCTATGAGAGAGCAATGGCGGCGTGGAGTATCACGATTCAACCGTGAAAAGGCTAAGACGCACTGCACCACCTTTCGGATGAGGGGTCGGTGAAAACATGCATCGGTTCTAAATCCGGGAGATCGAGTGGAACCGGTCGGCTCCCCCAGAAGAAGGCTCTTCCATGGACAAACAACACCATTCTAACCAAAGCTAATGCAAGACGAGAACCACTTAAGGGACCTGGAGGTGCATGGAAAGAGCCGTGGTGGAGACAGTCGAGATCAGAGAGATTTTATCCTCCAGAAGAAGATGCAGCAGAACAAGGATGCCATGATTGCCCTGCATCTTCAGCAGGACGAACTCGAGCGGCAGATGGCTAATATGGCTGGAGAACAGGAGGCATCTTCGAAAAGGCGTAGGCATCGGAGCTGGTCTCGGTCACCCCGACGGGGAAAGGCGGATAGGGACAGGAGTAGGTATCGAAGCCGCTCGAGGGAGGGCCGAAGTCGGAGGAGGAGCCGATCGGCAGAGCGACGATCAGAGCACCCAGGCAGGTCGGGACAGAGGAGGAGGGACGCGACTCCTGAATATGAGAAGGACATACCCCGATCGTCCCCCCCACAAAGAAGTGGCTGACCCCCTCGCTCGAAGGGTAGCTGAATTGGAGAAGTTACTATTGGCAAAGAATTCGACGGGGATGCCTTCAGCCTGCATAGGGTCGCCTTTCTCGCTGACGATCAGGAGACAGCCGACCCCAAAAAGAAGATGCCCCCAATGGAGACCTACGATGGGCTGGGGGATCCGTATGACCATTTGAATGGGTACGATAGGCTGATGACGTATTACGGCCATTTTGATGCGGCCAAGTGTCACATGTTCGCGACCACTCTGAAGAAGAGCGCCCGAGAGTGGATGGGGACCTTGGCGGCGGGATCAATTATCTCATGGAATGATCTTCGGGAAAAATTCCATGCCCGGTTCGGCAGCAACAAGAGGAGGGGAAAAATCACTGCTTCGCTCATGCAGGTTCGGCAGAAATCTGACGAGAGTCTGAGACAGTATGTGAAGAGGTTCCGAGAGGCTGTGGGGTCGGTAGCAGAGTTGAATTCCCCGCAAGCCCTGGGCTTCTTCACGACCGGGTTAGATATTGGGAAGTCGAAGAAGTTAATGAAGGATCTGGTGATCAACCCCCCAACTGATTTGACAGAGGCCTTCCACCGAGCCAAAGGCCACATAGCGATTGAATTGGCAATGGGGAATTTCAAACCACAATCTCAGTCTTATGAGAAGTCCAGGGATCGAGACAGACAAAGTTATTAGAAGTCGGATAATCAGGGGAGGTCGGACAGTTATAATAAGAAAAGCTACAATGGGGAGGGTCCTCAAGCGGAAGACCACCTTTCTAGAAACAAAAATGTTAACAAAGTCTACACCGCTCTCAACACGGATCGGGCTAAAATACTGGAGGAGATGCGGAACAAGCCCTTTTTTGAACCATGCCAAACTATCCCAAAGCCTGGGAAGAGGGGTCGAAACAAATATTGTGCATAACATCAGAGTCGGGGGCATATGATGGAGGATTGCAACAACTTGAAAGATCTGATAGAAAAGAACGTCCAGAATGGGCAGCTGGTGCAATATGTGGTTGGTCGAGAAGGCTCAGAAGCCCCCCGGGAGGAGAATAGGGAACCGACCCGGGAAACACAGTCGCAACCGCACCCACACCCACAAGCCTGATGAGTTATTGATGTGATTTCGGGTGGGTCGGTAGGGCGTGTAACCGGAAGGAAGAGGAGTGGGCATCTCGAGGCCGTGTTGGCGGTAGCTGGTTCATCGCCCAGAAAGGATAGGGCATACCTAGGGTTATCCATCTCCTTCTCAGACGAAGACTATCCTACAGATCATATCGAACCACATGATGGGGCGTTGGTGATAACTGCACAGGTCGGGCCAGTCGATATGAAAAGGATGATGATCGATAACGGGTCCTCGGTTGATATACTCTACACGCATGCCTATCAGAGAATGGATCTAGGAGGAAAGAAAAAGGAATTGGGAGGAAAAGGTCCGTTATACGACTTCAGCGGCGACCCAGTGCATGTGACAGGAACGATAGAGCTACCGGGTCGAGTTCGACGACCCTCAAAGAGATGAGATAATGGTAAAAAAATTTGTTGTACAAGTGAATTCGGTTTACAACGCCATATTGGGGAGAACGACGTTAGCAGCATTGCAGGCAGTGACTTCTATACCTCACTTCAAAATCAAGTTTCCGACACTGAACGGGATCGGGGAGGTAAAAGGAGATTTGGATATCGCCCGAAGGTGTTATCAAAATACTTTGATCTCCTCAGGGGTCGGGGTCAGTAAACAGAAACAAACAATGGCCATCCAGATAGAGTCATTCATTCGAGAGCAAAGATCGAACCCATGACATCGCTTAGGCATAAGAGATGAAGATGTGGAATTGATACTGAGGAATCCGAAAACCAATAAAAATTGGGATGAGATTGATGTAACCACTTGATCGGATTGGTGGACTTACTCCGGGCATACGGCGATATTTTTGCTTGGGAGCCTAGTGATATGCCAGGGGTGAGTGAATCGGTGGCGCTACACAGGCTACATACAGACCCGAAGAGAAAACCGGTGATACAGAAAAGAAGGACCTTCGCCCCGGAATGACAAAAATCATAGATGAAGAGCTTGCTAAATTGCTAGAGGCGGGGTTCATCTTCGAGATCGATTATCCCGAATGGCTGACAAATGTGGTATTGGTTCAGAAGCAAAATGGGTAGTGGAGGATGTTTGCATCGACTACACGGATCTGACTAAGGCATGCCCAAAAGATTTCTACCCTTTACCAGACATAAACCAGCTGATTGATGCCACTTCGGGGTATGGAATGTTAAGTTTTATGGACGCTTTCTTGGGATATCATCAAATTTCGATGTGCAAGGATGACATCCCGAAGACAAGCTTCATCACTCATCGGGCTATATATGCGTATCGGAAGATGACATTCGGATTGCTGAACGCAGGGACGACTTATCAACGGATGATGAATTTCGTATTCAGAAATCAGCTGGGTCGGAGTATGGAAGTGTATGTGGACGACATGATCGTGAAAAGCATGTCAGTCCGGGGTCATTTGAAAGACCTGGAAGACTGTTTTGCAACGGTAAGGAAGCATAAACTGCGCCTGAACCCGACCAAATGTACCTTCAATTTGGGTTCAGGAAAATTCCTCGGATACTTAGTCAGTAAAAGGGGAATCGAGGAGAATCCGAAAAAAATTACGGCGATCTTAGACATGAAATCTCCAAAGACATACAAAGATGTGCAGAGGTTGACGGGCCGGGTAGCTACCCTTCGGAGATTCATGTCAAGGTCAGCCGAAAGATGTCTACCCTTTTTTGACACTCTCAAGGGTCTGACGAATGACAAAAGCTTCCAGTGGACTTCAGAATTCGAAGACGCGTTCCAAGGGATCAAGAAATATCTGAGTTCGGCACCGCTATTGATGAAATCGATCCCTTCGGAACCTTTATATTTATATTTGGTCATGAGCTTGGATGGCGAGGGGCGGCATTGGTAAGTGATAAGGGAGGAAAACAGTTCCCGGTATACTATGTCAGCCATGTTCTTCGGGACGCAGAGACGAGATACCCAAACCTGGAAAAGTTCGCCTATGCCTTTATAATTGTTAGCAGGAAGCTCCGGCACTATTTCCAGGGCCGGTTAGTAGTGGTATATACGGATCAGCCGTTGAAGAAGATCTTGCATGAGCCGGAAGTATTAGGTTGGTTGGCCGCATGGGCAATGGAATTGACATAATTTGCCATAGAATATCATCCCCGAACGGCAATCAAAGGGCAGGCCTTAGCAGACTTCGTGGTAGAGTGTTCATTTACCGAGTCGGACGTGAGCACAAAGGGGTAAAAACTCAACATGTAGACCCACCACGTGCGACGCCAGATGTGGATGGATCATCGACTGCGAACATCAGTAGAGCAGGAGTCATTCTGACAAGTCCCGAAGGGTTTAAGGTATAATAGGCTATTCGATTTGGGTTCAAAGCCACGAACAACGAAGCATAGTATGAGGCCATCCTAGCAGGAGTACGGTTGGCCCGAAGCTTGGAGGTACAGAAGTTGGTCATCAACAGTGATTCACAGCTGGTAGTCAAGCAGTTGTCGGTTGAGTATGAGGCTCGGGGGGCAAGAATGTCAAAGTATCTGGTCGAGGTAAAGGATAAACTTACGTACTTCACATCACACACCGCCGTCGGGGTGGACCGACAGATAATACAATAATAGCAGATGCCCTAGCGAGATTGGCAACCACCGAAGCAAGCTCCTTCAATGGTCGGTATATTTGGAAGTTCTGGAAAGGCCCAGTGTTTCGAAGACAGAAGTGCTAGCTGTGGATCGACTTGACTGTTGGCTCACCCCTTACATCTCCTATCTATCAGATGGGACTCTCCCTTTGGACAGGATCCTAGCAAGACAGGTCAAACACCGAAGCTTAAACTTCGTCCTCATAGATGGAGACCTATACCGAAGGGCCTTTAGCTCTCCACTGCTCAAATGCTTAACTCCATCAGAGGCAAACTATACACTTCGGGAGATACATAAAGGGATCTGTGGGGATCACATGGGAGCAAAGTCACTGGCACTCAAGATTTTGAGGCAAGGATATTACTGGTCGACCATCTACACGGAAGCCAAAGAATTCGTCAGAAAATGTCCAAAGTGTCAGATGAACAGCAACATTCCACATCAACCCCCCGAAGAGCTTTATTCGGTCCTATCCCCGATTCCCTTTGCTGTATGGGGAATCGACATCCTGGGGCCTCTACCGAAAGCCAAGGGACAAGTCAGCTTTGTGATTGTGGCTATCGACTATATGACGAAGGGGGTCGAAGCCAAACCACTACAGAAGATCACCAAACAAGAATGTCTAAAATTCTTCAAAGAATGAGTGGTTTATCACTTTGGTATCCCGATGGCAGTGCTCTCGGATAATGGCAGACAATTTATGGGATCAAAGTTCGAGGGTTTTCTGAAAGAGTTGGGGATCCAGCATCGCAAGACTTCGGTCGCTGATCCTCAATCGAATGGTCAAGTAGAAATGACCAACCGAACCTTGCTCAACGGGATCAAAAGAAGGTTGGATAAATTAAAGGGTCGGTGGCCCGAAGAGCTGTTATCTGTTTTGTGTGCATATCAGACTACTCCGAGGACGACAACCGGGGACTATCCGTTCAGACTGGCATACGGGACCGATGCCCTCATACCAGTTGAGATCGGATCCCCCACCATTCGAGTCAGTTAGTACAAGGAGCTGTACAATGATGAAGGTTTGAGAACAAACTTGGATTTGTTGGAGGAAGTTCGGGATTCAGCTGTGATGAGGTTGGCTATCTATCAGCAGCGAACAACCCGACACTATAATCAGAATGTGAAGCCGAGGAGGTTTGCTATAGGCGATTTGGTCCTCCGGGAGTCGGAGGCATCAACCCCCCCCCCCCAGAACACTGGCAAGTTAATGCCTAACTGGGAGGGACCTTATGAGGTGGTAGAGGTGCCGGGCCGTGTACATACCGCTTTCGAAAGCAATGGATGGTTCTAAGTAAAGAATACATGGCATGCTGGAAGACTTAGAAAATTTTACCAGTAATAGTTATGTCATTCTTTTCTTTATCCATGTAACCCTTCAGTCTTAAATGAAATAAGTGAAAGTTTTCTTTGGAGATGCTTAACTTTATCTATATTCATATGATTCTTAATACTCGAACGGACAAACTTCGGACACAATCTGATCAAGAGGTTCAAAAAGACACCATTGATCAAGATTAGTCACGAGTATAACTGATCGAGAAAACTGTAAATTTTTTAAATCAGACAAACTTCAAGCACAATCCGATCACCAGGTTCGGGAAGAAATAACCGATCGAGATTAGTCACGAGTATAACTGATAACAAAAATTTAAGCAAGGATGTTCTAATTCATTCATACTTTGATTTTTTTACAAACCCGATCGCTTACGATTCGGGCGAAGTACAACCAAATTTTTTATAAGTCCTAACAATATCTATTCGGGAGGAAGTTCATCTTCGGCATTCGATTCTTCGTCAGAAGAATCAAGGATAGAGGCGTCGAGCCCAGCAGCAGTTAATTTGGCCCGAGCCTTTTCACGATAAGCTTCATACCCATCACCAAACTGGGCCATGACCTTCTCGTTTAAGGCATCGGACTTCTTATTATTCATCGACAACACTGGCCTCGACGATATTTTTGGGAAATCGCTGACATTCTTTTGTTAAAATATTGTTCGACCCGATCACTTGCATCATATTATCATGCATCTCGGAGAACTTCTTGGTGATGATGTCAACAGCATTCTCCCGGTCCTTGACCTCCTCGAGCAGATGATCCCTCTCCATCAGAAGTGAGGCGTACTTCTTCTCGAGCTCGTCATAATGGAGTTCGGCTCGGGACGCCTTATTTCGGGTTTCTGCATGGAAATCCCGTTCCTTCTTCAGGTCAGCTCGCAGGCCACCGACCTCAGCTTCGAGCAACTGCACGTTCTTTCTTAGCTGAACCTCCTTTTTTCTGGTTCGGGCAAGGGGAGGAATGGCTCGTGCAAGAATGGAGTTGGCCTACAATAAATACATGCATCAACAATCAAAATAAAAACACAAGTTTACAAAAACAAAGTAAAGGTTTATTTTGAGTTACCTGACACTGAGCCCGAACATAGGCTACTAGATACTCTTCGGAAGAGAAACCCTTAAACCGCTCGTCATCACTTGATAATTTGAAGTGATCGAAGAGGGTGAAGGGGAAGACTTCGGAAGGGCTCTTCGGCCAAAAAGTGGTTGGCGATCCATGGGAAGAACTTGGTCATGAAGAAGGGGTGGAGGTGGCGACAGGATCGACAGCAATGACTCAAAGTTGGGGAGGTTGCGGCTCGGGATCTTTGGTGAGTCGGGGCTTCTTGGATCGGGGCTCTAGGGGAACCTCTTCGGTATCATCCGAATATTCGATCACCGCAACCTTTTCTGGCGATGGAGGAGTAGGCTTTAGAATAGTTGGGGAGCGGGCCTTGGCAAGAACTTTGGGAAGAGACTAGGAAGACTTCTTGTTCTTCTTCAACAGAGCCATCCTTTCAGTCTTGCTCATCCTCAAAGCAACTTTGGTTGTTGGTTCGGCATCGGAGGCTAAAGGGGGTGGCCCCGATGTGGAGCCGGTGGAGAGCTCCGCGATCGGAACTGTTTCTCCTTCAGCCTCATCATCACAGAGGGGGAGGCCGATGGGCCCGGCCGCATTCGGGAGCGGTACTAGAGAGGCATCTGCCCCCTCGGGCTTGAAAATTGTCACTAAAAAACATAAAGAAAACAAGTCAAGAAAAGGAGGGAAGATTAGATGTTTTCGACAGCATATCCGAAACATAAACTTACATCCGTGTTCAGATAGCTGCATCGAAGTCGGTCGAAGCTTCAAACTCCATTCGGTCTTACTCCACTTCTTATAGAAGGATTTGAAAGCGCCTGCCCGGTCCTTGGGGAACTGGGACACCTTGGCAATGGGGTCATCTGGATGGGCCCAGCTAGGCAGAAGTTGGAGGTCAGATCCCTTCACAAAGATCCACTGTTCATGCCACCCCTTGTTGCTTGAAGGGGTCTTGATGGGAGTGGTTCGTGTGGGCCTTTAATTTAATTGCTTCAAACCAGGCTCTTTCGACCCGATTACGGTGAATAAAGCAAAGAAGAAGTCGAGGCCGGGCATGATCCCGAGTTCCTGGCATAGGGCGATAAAGGCCACCAGGTGGATGTACGAGTTTGGCACGAGCTGTGCGAACCCGATTCCCACGAAGCACAAGAAAGAAGAGATGAATTCATGTAAGGGAATCAAACCCGTGCTTTCCGAACGCGATGAGGATTTGCCACCCATTCGCCCTCGGGATGCCAGAACATCTTTTCGTCGGGCTTCGGGACCCGTAGCTTGTATTCTTTGGGGATGTTGAAGAGGGTTTGGATATTGGTAATTTGAGACGGTGTGATTGTTGATGGGGTGTGAAGATGAAAAAACTCCTCTTTGGACTGGTAAGCATTTTGGATCCTCACCTCGGCGTCTACTGGAGAAGGAAGGATCGAAGGAGTGGTGTCGATTGGGGCCGCAGGTAATTCGACCTCTACAAGGTCGCCGGTGGTAACGGTGGCGGTAACAGGCTCAGTAGCCGGAGGAATGTCGGAATCGGCCATTTGGTGCAGAATTGAGGGAAATGGAACACAAATCAGAGGTTTTGAAGAGGAAACGACCAAGAATAACGCTCAAGCACTAACAGAGTAGATGAAATTGGTAAAGTTTGTGGAAGAAATGAACTTGCCGAAAATCGCCTCGTCGAAAAAATCTTAGCAGAGATTTTGAAATGAAGAGTTCTGGAAAAGGTGACAGTGATTGACAGGAGGGGCTTTTTATAAGGCGTATGACACAGAACCTAAGGGCGGCTATTAAATGCAAAGAGTGGGCCTAATTATGGGAAGGTGTACAGCATTTCGTGGAATGAGATCAGACTGTTTGGATTCCCTAGGCAGCTCATCATTAGTTGTCGTGATCTTTCGAATACCTGACCAAACAAGTATCCAAATATAAGTACATTATAATCAGAGACTAGGGGGAAATGTTCGGGAGTATTTTTCCGACCTTCATGTGGGCCGAAGGCCTGACATTAGAAGGGCTTTGGGAGTCCATCAAGTCAAAAGCCCGTGGAGGAATTGGAGGTGTTCAGTCGGCTGCCCCGAGTCCTTCCGGGCGAGCCTCATCTCGATGGATGTATTCGGGTTCAGATCCGAGCCCCTCGGGCCGAGCCTTACTTTATTAATGGGGTTTTGGGTCCTGCCTTGAGTCCTCACGGTAAAAGCCTGCACTCTAATGGCGAGATTGTTTGGGCTGCGCATAAAGGGCTTTCTTTACGTCTGCGAGTTCGTGATTCTAACCATAATTGAATAAGGTAACTCCAAAGGTAGTGGTTGGATTGGATTCCACCTGCACCTTTCAAGGAGATTGTGTTGGACCCAAGTTATGGTAACTTCCATGACTAGGAGTTCTAATCCGACTCGGAAGAGGATTCAAGGGTGGAGGGAGTACTATAAATATAAGGCCGAGGTTACAATTAACAGGTAATACCTACTTTTGAACACTAAACACTTAGCCTCCATTGTTAAACCTTGTAACGGCATGTACTTATTCTCACACCGGAGCTATCCCCCGGCGTCACAAGCCGTCAAACTCCTGTGTGATCTGTTATTGCGCAAGTTCTAACGCGTGGATTCTGTGATTGGACGCGCCGGCGAAACTTGGCGTTAACAAACACTATTTTAACAACCACCTTGACCGTAATAATGTGATTGAGATTGAAAACATTTTTTCCATACGACAATAGCTTGTAGCGGCAATTACATTCCTTCAAGACAACTTGAAAAAATTCACCAAAATCATATTGGAAATTTTGAAATCAAACCCAGTCCATCGATCTATCAAACACACCATCCTCAAAATAAAAATCAATTGACTCTCCCTATCATAAAATCATAATCTTTTACAATAAAATCAAACCCAAAAGGTTAGGTTTTGTACATATGCACATTTACAAACATATATAGAGGAGAAAAATAGGATGTGTTTGTTGGGTTTTCTGGTTTTAAGATTTATCACCGTCGCGGAAGATCGTGTTAACCAAATTAAGAAAAACAAAGCAAAAGAAGCATAACAACAATCGAGCGTCGCCTTCTTTGTTCGAATGAATATGGAAAAGAAAAGAGTGGTTTTCGGCTATGGTTGGGGATGTGATGGGTGGTGAGAATTGAATCCCTAGACCAAGAAGAAGACCTGTAATTTCGATTTTCCGAGATGATGTGCTAATGTTGGGTTATTACAGGTGAGAGTGCTCCGTGTATTTGTCGGAGAAGAAGATGGGCTGAGGTCTTAATTTCACGATGGGCGGCAATAACTTCCAAGTTTAAAATTTCTAAATTTAAGGGAGCTAGAGCCCCTGCGGCAGGGATGATATAAGTGGGGTATGAGGGCAATTTAATAATTGCGGTTTCCGCTAGAAGTAATGTAACTGTCGATAAGGATAAAATGTTTGCAATTTTAACCCTTCGTTATCATGATCAAGGGTTAAGATCATGATTATTAGAATAGTATTCGTGATAATCGAACATTATTTCAACAACTATGATCTGAGCCGTTGATCAAGATAATAAAAGGTTAAAAATAATCTTAATTTCTCCCCTGTTGCAAGAGGCTCTAGCGGCATCATGATCAATTCTCCAATTTACCAAAATGTCCCTCTTGGCTTGGACTTACCTATCGTAAGAAGTTCTAGCTGTAAGGGATTTGGCTTTTTTAGATAGTGGCAATAGGTAATTGGAGTTGGTTTACACTGCGAAATCAACTATATCAGCTCTTGGTTTCTTATAGACTTTCATACACAATTGTCATTATCATATATTATATTACAAAACCACATAAAATTTTAGTTTCCTCTAATATATCAAAAACTTATAGATATATTTTATTTGTAAGTTAATTTATGAAATACTAAAAATTTAAAAGTAAAAATATAAAATAAATATTATCACATTAAATAACATTTTGTGTACTAATTAAAATGATACTATTTATTACACAATAATTAGAATTATGTAATAAATAATATCATTTTATTTAATATATTATGATACTAATTAATATGATACTATTTTATTTATATTTAAAATAATATCATTTTACTTCTAATTTATTATGATACTAATTATTGTGTAATAAATATTATCATATTAATTACTACATAATAATTTTATTTAATATGATACTATTTATTATTATATTTCTTATATTTAAATTTTTTGTATTTCATAAATTAACTTATAAATAAAATATATATATAAGTTTTTGATATATTGAGAAAACTAAAATTTTGTATTGTTTTATAATATACTTTATTATAATAAAAAAAAAATTAATATGCTTGATAACGTAGTGTAAGGTAATTCTAATTAATTACCTTTTCTCGCTACCCAATAAAGCCAAATCCCCCACCTCTAAAGCTTCTTACAGCAGGTAAGTCCAAGCCAAGATGGACATTTAGGTAAATTGGATTGCCTCTAGAACCGATCTTGCTGCCGCTAGAGCCTCTAGCGGTAGGGGAAATAAGAATTGTTCTCATCTTTTTATTATCTTGATCAACGGCTCATATCATGGTTTAATGTATGTAGCAATCGGTTGACACAAATAGGGAATCATATATATATATATATATATATATATATATATATATATATATATATATATATATATATTAATTTTTTCTCGATCCAATTCCAACAAATTGAGTCGTGTCAGAAATTGTTGACTTGAAATTATTTAGGTGAGGCATACCTCAGTTGATGTGTGTAAAAAAATATTTTTTATTTTTTGATTAAACAATTTTGATATAATAAAAGTTAAGATGGTCATAATCAATACATTCAAACTAATTAAACAAATCAAAAGCTTTAAAAAATAACAACTGATCAAAGAGCAAGCCACAAAATTGATCTAAAAAGCCCCAACTCTAAGAATCACAAATTGTAATCAGATCCCAAAACAACTAGAAGGACTGATTTCAGGCTGTTGGTTCCAACACCTTCATCCCCTTTTCCAATATCTTCTCCACTTTCTGCACCGAAAAACTACAGTAACTCTACAAAACCTCATCCAATTTATTCAACAAAGTCTCTTGCCCTTTTGACGCAATTATCAATCTGGAATTCAACATAACTTCAAAATCATCATCACCGCTTCCCCTCGGAGCACGAAACAAAAAAAAGTAATGTGAATGATCAAACTTCACGACAGCCTCTGTAAGTCCCCAACTTTTATGAATAAAAATGAATTTTCTATAAATATCATTTTTGAATATTATGGAATAAATTTGATATAATGTTATAATTGTGGGTAATATTTATAAATTTTGCAAAGTACGCAAGTTGTTATATAATATTCAATTGGTCAGGGAATATTCGTATTTACGGTACAATCATTGGTGGACCCCATACAATGTAATTATTATCTTTTATTGAGAAAACGACAAAAATATTTTTTATGAAAATAACGACGGAAGTTTTACTGAATTAATACTATTGAACTACTCTTAGGTAGTAAAAATACGATGTCTGGCGTGGTTGCGTAGTAGCAGACAAAGATTAATTATTAATGCTTATGTGAGAAGTCACTCGGTTTGATTCAATTATTGTCGATATTTTATATGTTATTAAATCAATAATTGAGATGACGAAGTTGTTAATATTATTATTTGCATTATTAACGATGTCTGTAAGTTACGCCAAGGAGAGGTTTGATCACCTAATTTATGCCGCCATAGGAAAAAATCTTTATTGAAAGCCCCTCTTTCCTTAAACGACACAAGTCGATTAATAGTGTGAATAATAATAATGACGATGAAGTTTTGTTTTATTCAGATTATTAACGTAATAAAATGCAAAAAACTTTTATATAAAAATGCATTAGTTTTATAAAGTTATTCGCTTTATTAAAGCTAATAAGAAAATCTTTTTTATATAAAATGTAATACTTTTATAAAGTTATCTCGCTTTATTAGACAATAATTAAAATATATTATATTTTATTATGCATAGTGTTTGCATAGTAAAATCTTTTTAAAAGTTATTCGCTTTATTAGATTATAAATAGAATATATTATATTTTATTCTAAAAAATTTGCTTTAAATATGGATCGTCCGATTAAAGTAAATCAATCACTGGACCGCTTCATGGATTGGTTACTATTCATTCCATTCTTCTATAAATAGAAGCTCATTCCTTCATTATTTCTTACGAATTCACTAAAACTCTGTAGAGAGAAAACTATAGAGAGAAAGAAAAAATTATTCGCTACTTCACTACTCTCGATATCAAGTTTCTTTTACTAGTAAGGGGTATTATTTCTTTTGTATTCATGAAGAGAACTTCTATTATTCCATCTTTATTATTCATTTGGAATAACTTTGTATACATGGGCTACCCTATACTTGGTGAAATTCTTCATACTAGATTCTTTATTATTACATTGGAATATCCTATCTCAGTAAGTTTACTGTTTGACGGTTTAAAATCTTTATTATTCTTAGAATATCCTGTTCTCAGGCTTTTACTGCGCCGACTTCGGTTCCGCCTTTATTATTCTATTGGAACATCCTGTTGGTGTGAATTTCACCTGACCTGGTTTCGTTATTTAGTATTCTGTTGGAATAACCTGTCTATACGAAGTTCGGCATGCATGGTGATTTCTGTTGTTATTCCATTCTTTATTATTTTGTTAGAACATTCTGTCGGTGCGAATTTAGTCTGACCTGGTTCCGTCATTTATTATTCTGTTGGAATAACCTGTCTATGCGAAGTACCGCATGTATGGTGATTTCTTTTGTTATTCCATTCTTTATTATACTCAGTTGGTTAAAGTTTTGACTTCTATACTCCATAAAATTAGCGGAATATCCTTGATATTTGCGCTTCATCCAGTATCTTTTCATGGAAATATTCTTCTGAGCATTCTTGAATTTTACTCTACAAAAAATTATTATGTTGACAATTTGGACTTATTAGTTCCGGGATAAATTAATTCTTAAACTTGTTTTATTGAATTCTTATATCATTGTTATCATCCTCATGTTTATATTTTGTTGAAAGTCATCTGTGGCCTGTAGTGCATAGATGGACTTGGTATGATTATGACCGAGGATTATTCTTATGTAATCATGAAATAGTAATGTTACAAATAATGTGGTAAAAGTCTTCATTGGCCTGTAGTGCATTGATGGACAGTTGTTGGCATGATCATGACCATTGATGAATACACAAATATCATTGGCCCGTAGTGCATGGATAATTTATGGTCGTGACCCTAATGAATATCCTCGTGGTAGTAGTGCGAGGATGATGTGGATTATTTATTGTCGAGTCTCGTGATAAAAAGTGATGAAAAACCTTTTTTAATCATAAAAGATAGTAGATTTTATTCTCTACTTGACTCTTTTAATGGATTGCATGTTCCGCTGCAGTTAAACTTGATGTCTATTGTATTTTATCAATTTAACACTGTTGAGGACTAATGATAATTTATTCTATATTATCTTAGTCATAATATTTTTTACTGGGCTAGTTGAGCTCACCCTTTCTTTCACTGTCCTACTTGCGCTCAACATTTAAATTTGACTCCGGAGAAATTAGACTTTGACTTATCTGTTGAAACTCCGTTAGGAGAAACCTTCATTACATCCACTGTTTATAAGTCTTGTTTGGTTCAAATCGGTACCCTCACATTACCTGTCGACCTTATTTCATTGAAAATACTTGCATTTGACGTAATTCTAGGGATTGATTGGTTAACTACTCATCATGCAAAAATTGATTATTTTCGTAAGGTTGTTAGCTTTCATATTCCTAATCAACCAATTATACGAATTCAAACAACCAAACCATTAAAATCAATCATTGTCATCTCAAGCCATAAAGTTATTCGTTTATTGAAAAACGGATGTCAAGCTTTCTTAGCTCATGTCATAGATCTAAACAAAAATACGTCAGTTTTGAATGATATTTCTATTGTTAATGAATTTCCGACGTATTCCCCTGAAGAACTTCCCCGCCTACCCTGTAACGTGAAATTGAATTTTGTATCGACCTTGAACCCGGTACAAAACCCATTTCCAAAGCCCCATATAGAATGGCTCCTATTGAACTTCAGGAGTTAAAGACCCAACTGCAGGAATTGTTAGACATTGGCTTTATTCGTCCTAGTACTTCTCCTTGGGGTGCTCCTATTCTATTCGTGAAGAAGAAAGATGGGAGTATGAGACTTTGTATTGATTATCGAGAGTTGAATCATGTCACCATCAAAAATAGGTACCCATTGCCACGTATTGATGACCTATTTGACCAGTTGCAAGGCGCCAAATTCTTTTCAAAGATTGATCTTCATTCCGGATATTACCAATTGAAGATTAGAACTGATGACATTCCAAAGAAGGCTTTCAGAACTCGGTACGGGCATTATGAATTCCAAGTCACGTCTTTTGGATTGACTAATGCTCCTGCTGCCTTCATGGATATGATGAACCGATTATTCAAGGAATATTTGGATCACTTTGTGGTCGTCTTTATCGATGACATCCTTATTTATTCCAAAAGCCGTGAAGATCATGAGCAACACTTGAGGCTGATACTCCAAAAGTTTTGTGAATATAAATTTTATGCCAAGTTGAAGAAATGCGAGTTCTGGCTTGAGGAAGTAGCATTCCTTGGGCATGTAGTATCAAGTCATGGAATATCTGTTGACCCAGCAAAGATTGAAGCTATTCAAAGTTGGGAACAACCCAAATCAGTGTCCGAAGTACGTAGCTTTCTCGGCTTAGCTGGTTATTATCGGAGATTCGTGGAAGGATATTCTCGAATCGCTACTTTATTAACTCAGCTGACTCGGAAAGATACAAAATTCAGTTGGAGCGAAGAATGTGAGAAGAGTTTTCAAGAACTCAAAAGAAGACTCATTTCAGCACCTGTTCTGACAATACCATCTGGCTCGGAGGGATTTGTCATCTACAGTGATGCTTCAGGTAAGGGGTTAGGATGTGTTCTCATTCAACATGGGAAAGTCATAGCATATGCCTCTCGAAAACTCAGAGAATATGAGAGAAGTTATCCTACTCATGATCTAGAGCTGGCAGTTGTTGTCTTCGCACTTAAAATTTGGAGGCATTACTTGTATGGGGAGAAAGTGGAGATCTTTATGGATCATAAAAGCCTCAAATATTTCTTCACTCAAAAGGAACTCAACATGCGACAGTGACGTTGGCTTGAACTGTTGAAAAATTATGATCATACCATCCAATACCATCCTGGAAAAGTAAACGTGGTAGTTGACGCATTGAGTAGAAGATCATATGCAGGTACAAGTGCGATATTGTCAACACAAAGGCCCATCTTGTATGACTTGCAAAGGATGGAGATAGAATTAAAGACTCCAAGGGCCCATGTGATGATGGCGAATGTACAAGTAGAACTAACTTTAATCGATAAAGTTAAAGCTGCTCAAATTACAGACCTAGAGCTGATGCGTATGAGGAAGAAAGTACAAGAATGTGTTATGCCGAAAGCAAGAATCGATGAAGAGTAAATACTTCGAGTCAACTCCAGAATTTGTGTTTCTAACGACCCTGAGTTAAATTATAATATCACGATGGAGGCGCACAACACACCGTTTGCAATCTATCATGGGAGTACTAAAATATATCATGATCTTCGACATACATTTTGGTGGAGCAATATGAAGAGAGAGATAGCGTTGTTTATCTCAAGGTGTCTAACGTGTCAACGAGTCAAGACGGAGCATCATGTACCAAAAGGTCCATTGCAACCACTTGAAATTCCAAAATGGAAGTGGGAGCACATTACCATGGATTTCGTTACTTGTCTTCCCAAGGTTTCTCAAGGCATAGATGCAATTTGGGTCATTGTTGATAGATTGACCAAGTCTGCTCATTTCTTACCTATACGAGAAACTTATATACTTGAACGTCTTGCTCGTATGTACATAAACGAGATTGTAAGACTGCATGGTATGCCAGTATCCATAGTTTCTGATCGAGACCTAAGATTCACTTCACGATTTTGGGTTAGTTTGCAAAAAGCTATGGGCACGGATTTACAATTTAGTTCGGCATATCATCCTCAAACGGACGGACAATCAGAGAGGACTATTTAAACTCTTGAAGATTTATTAAGACTCTATGTCCTTGACTTCAAGGGAAGTTTGGACAAGTTCTTACCATTGGTGGAGTTTTTCTACAACAACAATTATCAAACAAGTATTGGCATGGCTCCATTCGAGGCGTTGTATGGAAGAAAGTGTTGTTCTCCAGTATGATGGGATGAGGTGGGTGAAGCAACGTTGTTGGGACCGGAGTTAGTACGTATGACTACGGAAAAGATACAAACGATACAACAAAGTATAAAAACCTCACAAGACCGACAAAAAAGTTATGTTAATCTTCATCGAAAGGACGTGGAATTCGATATTGGAGATCATGTGTTGTTACGTGTTGCTCCATGGAAAGGAGTTAGGAGATTTGAAAAGAGAGGAAAGCTCAATCCTCGATTCATTGGCCCATTTTTAATCCTCGATCGAGTAGAGACTGTAGCCTATAGACTCGCTTTACCGCCAAGTATGTCTCTTGTTCATAATGTTTTTTATATATCCATGTTACGTAAATATGTGAAAGACCCGAACCACATTATTGAGTTAGAACCAAATGAAATAGCGGAAGATTTAACGTATAAAGAGGTTCCTGTTCAAATCTTGGATAAGAATGAACATATTCTACGCTCCAAGGTTATACCTCAAGTCAAAGTGTTATGGAGGAACCACGATGTTTAGGAAATGACCTGGGAATTAGAATCTGAAATGAAATCAAGGTATCCTTACCTCTTCAACATACCATGGTACAGAAATCAACTACAACTTTATTACTACAATTGTCGTGCAAAATACAACAACACATATACTATGAGTTTTAATACCAATTGTGACTCATGTCCCAACTATGGACAACACCTCACAATGATACCTTACATAAAGGTACAATCTAGAACTGTTTTAGAAATTAAAATCTTTGGGAAATGCTCAAGGAAACCTTTGTACATAGGAGGCCATGAATCTAAGTTATGATAGATATCATATGTCCAGAGAATTATCCTTGGTTGATCCAATAGTCCCCAAAGAAAAATGAGAAGATTACTATCATGTTCCTTCCAATGGTGAGTCTTCTCTTGACATATAACTATCTCCACCGTTTGCGATTGAACATTATGTTTCAACCCAACTCCAAGATCATATAGGTCGTGCTCGTAGATATACTCAGCAAGTGGATGTGCATTGTGACGCCCCAAAATAGATATACATCACCCATTATGAGTCGCCAAAAACTTGGTACAGAAATAACTACAACTTCATTAATACAATTGTTGTGTAAAATACAACAACCCAATACTCTGAGTTTGAATACAAATATTCTCTACTAGAGATTATACAAACTCAAAAGGAGTCCTTATTACAATTATTATCACACTATTTTATAAAATAGTGGGGATCAAGCAACACCACCGATCGAAAACATCACTCACACACTCACTAGTTCCCCGCTATAATCTCGTCTCCTGAGAAAATGGAACAAAAAGGGTGAGCTCAACTAGCCCAGTAAAGAATATTATGACTAAGATAATATACAACAAATTAGCATTAGTATTCAACAGGGAAAAATCTGATAGAATATAATCGACAACAAGTTTTAGATCAACAACTGCAGCGGAAACAACAATCCATTAGAAGAGTCAAGTAGAGAAAGAATTCTACTATCTTCTAAGATTTAAAAGTCCATCATCAATATTTTATCCCTGTAACATCAATCAATATTCATCTTGAATCAAATATTCATCTTTTTTCTACAGTGCCAAAAGATATTCATTTGTATCACCAAATTAATCATGTTCATCTCAACACCTATTCATCTTTGCACTACAGGCCAAAGATATTCATTAGGTAATCATACATCTTTGCACTACAGGCCAAAGATATTCCGTAATATCATCATTTAGGACTGAGGATGATGAAAAATATTTTAAAGAAAACGAATCCAGTGAGATAAAAGAATAAATATTAGGGATTCGTATTACAGTTTATCCAAGTTCAATAATACCCATAATAACCAATTTTGAAGCAGAATTCAAAAAATAAAGATCAAAACATGGATACAATCAAAGAAAGTAACCATAATAGACAACTTGGACAAAAAAAAGAAATTTTCATTTTTCGGTGAATAATGCCGTATTCGTGAATAGTATCGTATACGTGAATAGTAACCCCGACACCAAAAAGTTCTAAATTTGATAAAAACTTCATATCAATATTTTGGCATAATGATATTGAAAGAATAATATTATTAGGAAGAAAATAACACTCCTTACCTCAAAATAACCGTACTTCTGACTGAATATCGGATATGAGGCTGAATGAAATTTGTGCTGAATAGTAACTCTCAAAGTATCTAAATACTCACAAAATACACTCAATAATCTAGAGAGAGAAAGAGAGAAAACTTGTTTTTGGTGTGATTTTTAATTCTAACTTAGCCCTCTATTTATAGGAAAATGTTAGCATACCGAAGCAGACTTAACCTGCAACCTGATGGCTTTACCTGCTACTATTCCCACCCACCACATTTGAATAAAAATCTCAGCACATTTCTTCACCAACCAAGAGTGGGGCCCACTCATTCTAGAATTTTCCACCAAAATGATAAACTCCGAAAATTCAACAATTTCTGAACCAGTCATCTCGTAAAATTCATAACAAATCATACGTTCATTTTTAACGGTTCAAAATTTGTGGACATATACTCAACTTATATATGTATAACATATCCAAAAATTATCACGATCCAACTATTTAATTAAAAATTATAACCCCGTAATATATCTCAAAAACCACGATTTGATTTTTAATTCCAACAAAATATACTTATAAAACACCTCAACATTAACTCCTTCATTTTAACCACAATAAATATATCCAACATTTATATCCACATAAAATAAATATTTTCTTATCATATGAATCAATAATTAATTATTCACAAATAATATTACAGAATCACATTTATGACAACTAGGTCGTTCCTAGGAAAGAGGGGGCTTTCCAATAAGGATTTCTCCTTATTGGCGCACAATTAGGTGACCAAACCTCTCCTTACACAAAACTTTCTAGACATTGCCAATAATTTTATCTAATAATATTATTCAAATAATATGAATTATTGATCTGATAATGGAAAATCTTTGTCAGCGGTGACAATTATCAAAACAACAATAATATAAACTATCAACACAAAGAATTATTGAATCAATAAATAAAATATTGAACATTAATTACTGTAACAATTATTGAATAGTGCCTTCCTTCGTAAGAATCAATAATTCAAAAATATTTTAATCCGTATCCATCATATTTCTTTAACCACCATGCCAGACATCGTATTTTAACCACCGGGTATTCCAACAAAGGTTAACTCGTGAATAACTACTGCCGTTATTCAATTTTATCGTTTTCTCCATTCGACCGTTATCCGTTATGGGGCCCACAATTGGTTCTACTCAATGCATTTAATATTCCCTTTACGTAAAGAATATTCCACCGACAAAATGATTATTTTAGAACCACTTGTTTATTTTAAAAAATTTGCACATTTCACTCATAACCAAAAATATTATATCAAATTAACACCTTATTAATCACAATAATAAATAAAGGAAAATTGATTTTATTCATTAAAAAGTTGGGGTCTTACATGCACAACCCTTTCTTATGATAACACGAGATTGTATGTCATTAGACATCTTGTATGATAGTGGCAAAATACCCTTCCAAAGTTGGGTTCACCTCACCCTATTGTTGTTCACCAAAATCAATTATTAAGTGACGTATAATATACGACACACACATCTTAAGTCCTCAATATAATTATATATTGTATATCAAGCCGTTTTATAATGTGTTGAGAAACTTTGATAGTCTCGGACCACCACACTATTCCCTCCTATTATCCCCGCTCGACCCAAATTTACACTCTTATTACACGAAGGAAATTGTGAAGCAAAAGGGTGAGCACAACTAACTTCGAAAGAATATTATGACTAAAGATAATTAAATTATCAATAGCCTTCATCGATAATAAATCGAGATTTAGAAACATATGGTAGATGATAAAACATTTCAACCATAGTTGCGGTGAACGAAAGAATCCATTAAAGAGTCAAATAGACCATAAAGTCTATTATCTTCTCCATGTTAAAAGTCCACCAACAATGCTTTAACCCTGTAATATTAATCAACAGATCCTGTTCACAGTCATGTGAATAACTCATAATCATAATTATAGTTCTAATTTTCTCTTTTCATCCAAGACGAAAATATTTTTTCATCATATGTCTTTACCTGAAACATCAAAGATCATGGTTATACCAAATCACAATTCTTTTTCATAATCATACTAATAAATTCATCTTTGCACTACGGGCCAAAGGTATTCATCAACAAGTCATCTTTGCACTACGGGCCAAAGATATTCCAAAAACAGGTCATCTTTGCACTACAAGCCAAAGATATTCAACAACAGGTCATCTTTGCACTACAGGCCAAAGATATCAATCAATAATTCATCTTTGCACTACAAGCCAAAGATATTAATATCTCAAAGAAATACATAATCATTTCAGAATTTATATAAACCATAATTATAACCATGTTGATCAATTCACCTTTGCACTTAAGCTAAAAATATTCAATTATAAATTCAATGGTCATGATCATACCAGTCAACAATTTATCTTTGCACTACTGACCAAAGAGAACCCATAGTCATGATCATACCAATAATCTACCCATCTTTACACTCAAGTCAAAGAGAAATTTCTTCACCAGGATTATAAAAATGTTATATATGATAAAAAAAACAATATAATCAAAACATGGATTTAATTTCAAGACTAAGATTCATAAATCAACGATAATTTGGTCAGAAAAAGAAATCAATTTTGACGTGAATAGTACCCCCGTGAATAGTAACTCGTGAATAGTAACTCCAACACGAAAAGATAAAGTTTCACAATAAAATTCATATCAATATTTATAACACCTTAATCCAAATGTTATAAATCACTAATCTCATAATCTAATATTACTAATATTACAACAATATTTTAATCATTTCTTATACTTATAAATAATTTATTTAATTATTTATACTTTATTAATTAATGCATTTAATCATACTAAAATGCCAAACTCATAAGATTCCAATAACCAACAACCTCATCAAAAATCTGCATATACCATATATAGGATTCACAAGCCATAAAATCCTATTTTTCAATTTTATTACTTCACATAACATATTTAATTTATTTATTCATAACTAGTCTATTTTTATGAAAAATACCAAATCAGTTCCAAAAATATTTATTTTCTGGAATTTAGCATAATATAGTCCCATATTGAACATATATTTTTCTCAGAATTTTTAAAATTCATTTACTATTTTTCACGTGGTCAAAACTGTCGAATATTTAGACATTTATCATAAATTGTACTTTTGTCCAAAATTTCCAAAATTTACAGAATATACTGATGTTATATATATGTACTCCCAATAAAAATTTCACCAATTTTGGAGTTAACCACAAGGAGTTATAAGCGTTTACTTTTAAAATAGTCTTTTCTCATAAAATTCATAACTCTTAATCTATACATCCAAAATTCGCCATTTTTGGACACAGTCTAGGAAACTCATCAAATTATCATTTTAAATTTTTCCAGATTTTTTGAAGGGTCTGAAAAAGTACGAAACTGAAAAACATAATAACCCTTAAAATCTCTTACCTCAAAAGAGCAGTACTTCTGACCGGAATATCGGATGAAAAGCCGAAGGAACCTTGCACCAAATAGCAACTCTCAAATTATCTAAATACTCACAAAATACGCACAAGAATATAGAGAGAAAGAAAACTTGTTTCTGGTGTGATTTTCAATTCTAACTTAAGCGTCTATTTATAAGAAAATGCTAGAACATCATAGGAGACTAAAATAATAAAATATTATTTTTTTTCTTTTTTCCTCCACGCACACCTCAATTGAATTGCTTGAGCAGCCAAATTGGAAGATTTTAGCAGCCCATATGCTAAAATAAAAGTGGGTCCCACCCATAAATTAATAAAAATTATTTTATTTTCCGAAACTTCAGTAATTCATAGAAAATAGCCCGTTTATCAGAAAAATACGAATTTTATGTCCATTCCACACGAAATCTAATTCTCTACAACTTTGTAGCTTTGAGTTTTTCCAAATTCCAAACAAAAAATATCTGAAATCCACAAACGGACGATTTTCAACATCGTTTCTACACCTTTTAAAATTCATAACAAATCATGCGTTAATTTTCAACGGTTCAAAATTTGTGGACATATATTCAACTCATATATGTATAACATATCCAAAAATCACAACGATCCAACGGTCGGATTAAAATTACAACTCACGCAATAAAGCTTTAAGAACACCGATTTAAGTTTTTTAGTACCTCCAATCCGATAAAATACTGATAAAACACCTCAACATTAATTTCTTCATTTATAACCACATAAATAAATCCATTATTTATATCCACATCAAATAAATATTTCCTTATCATATAAATTAATAATTAATTATTCACAAATAATATTACAAAATCATAATTATGACAACCAGACAGTTCCTAGCACTATAAGAAATCAAACAAAAAATGATGCTAAAATTTGTCACATAAAATTTATTTTTCGTCACTAAAATATTTGGTGACGATTGTTAATCGTCACAGAGACCGTCACCGTATGAGCGTGGTATTAGGTATATTTGACAATGTTTGATGTCGTCACTAAATGTTTTGACTTATGGTGACGATTTACATCATTGTCACTATAATTAATTACTTTTAGTGACGTTAATAGCGTCACTATTTGAATGAAACTTTAAATCACTCTATATTATGTTTAGTCATCAAAACTTGGAGCAATAAATGACAAAAATCATTTTTCGTCATTAAATGATATTGTTTTAGTGACGAAAATATGTTACTCAATTTAAATCATCTAATTTTAATGACGACAATATTATTGTCATATTTATGATTATTCTTTAAATGTTATTGTGTTTATCGTCACCAAAATAAGAAAATAAATGACTACGAGAACAATTAAATCACCTAATAATATATTTAACATGACAATTATGTCGTTGTCATTTCATATTTTAAATAATATTACAAAATAATTTGTCACTAAAGAGTTATTTTTTGAGACACATTTTTCAATGTCAATAATGCTTATGGTGACGATACATCTCGTCACATAAAAAGTTATTAATAGTGACAAAATTATTTGTTGTAACTGAATGAAAAACTAAATATAAAATTATAGATCTAGAAATAAGAAAAAAGATTACACCAAGATAATGACTAATACATTTCAACCCTTTAAATAAAAGCATCGTGTTATTACAACAACCCTAGCAGAACTGAGCAACAAACTCAGCCTTACCAACAGATGAATACTGTTAATTAATACTCAAATACATGAACATGTGCATAAACTATTTTCACAATCAAGTGCAAATTAATGAGCTAATGACCACCATGTGAATGAACTATTTTCACGTGAACTCCAGACGCACCAAAGTTTCTGATTTCATCCTTCAACACCTCTATTTTCTGCTTTACATCAGACCGTCCCAAGATCTCTTCATATTTCTTCTAGATTTCTAGCTGAAAGGTCTCCTTGTTCTTTGCGGATACATTCTTGGCTTTAGCTTAAGTATACTATTATTGTAAAAGAACCAAGATGAATGTTTAACCAACTGGGGCGAAATAAATAAATTAATAAAAAAAACATGTTTAATGTCGGTCATTGTTGCTTCATAATTTTCTACCGTCAAGTCATCTTGATTCTTGACAATCTTCCTAGTTCAACTTCCACTAGCATACCTTTTGCATGTGCGAGGATGAAATGAATTTAGTGTATGAGAAGTGACAAGCAGACCTTAAATCCAAAAATATCAATCCTGAGATGATATGTAGTTGGGAGAGTCCTGTATAAATGATTATTTCCATTCTGTCACGTTCCAAGTTTCACATGCAATGCTTTTACTAGAATCTCATTTGTTAGAATGAAATATTGATATTATGATGATGATAAGATATAAATAATCCAACATATATGTTCAAAAGAAAACTATTCAGAGCAATAAAACGATGACTAGAAACTGCATCAAAGTTGTACAAAACATATCTCATCCAATGTGACATGGTTAAATGAAATACGTTTGATATATACCACAATCACAGCAACCGACTTGAGCTTGGTTTGTGTAGGTGGTGGATTAAGCTACTTATTTATGAAAAGTAATAGGAATACTCTGTCCATATTAGAAACTTAAATAGAAAGTAGAACAAGAAAGAAAGGAAATATCACAGAAGAAGACTTCACACTTTTAGAATCTAAATATAAAGCAGAATCACCATGACAGGATGGTTGATAGAAAAGTGAGGATAACCATTTTTTAGTTGACAGAGAATAGAACACTTCCCTTAGGGAAATCAATACATGATTTCTCTTTCGCTTGTTTTAACAGCTTATATTTTAATACTAAAATCCAAATTATAGCAAAGAGGGGCATACAATTAGACTGAATACCAATGAAAATGCAAAAAATCAGCTTTTTCGAGCTCCTATTGATAGAAGTACAAAACATCAAGGAAAAACTAAGGAATCCAAAATGAATTTTAAGCCTAGAAGGCAATTTGGTGCATTTTTTATTCAAAAGATATCAAGTCTGTCAACTTTGTCTTCCATAGTTTTGATGAGTTTAGATATTTTATTGCATCTATCACATGTGACGGATTCATGCCTAGACAGGGTATCAATAATTGATTATGATTATGATCATGTGTTTCTTATTTCTATGACATTATATTGTTCAATATTCTACAACCAAGTATGTTACTAAACTAATTATTTGTAAAATGAATAGCTCCATAATCCACCAGTCTTTTTTAATAAGTAAATCGCATTTCTTGTTACAGATTGTTCATATTTCATCACAAGGCCCTTTATACTCGCTGATGTTAAGTGTGGAAGAGAAACGATTCTGCAAGATAAAAGAAGTTAAAAATGAACTAACTTATCGGCATTGTAGGAGGAAGATCGTTTAAGAAGCGAGGAACTCCTTCCTTGATCATACTTGTCTCTACCAAGCTCCCATTTGAAGTATTCCTTATCTTCCAATCTCGGACCCATAAGCCTTGGATTTTCCGACAAGCGGTCAAGCTCTCCAAACATTACTAATGTCGAGAATAATGGAAAGGGAAATTTTGAATGTGAAAATCTTGGCCGGTAGTTTGGGATGAGGCCAAAGTTGTGATCTTTCACCGAGATTGACCCACGAGAGATCAACAGCATCGACATATTGGAAGCCTTGAGCTTTGAATGGGATGACATCCAAAATTCCTCTTCTTCAAGTGTCCTAAAATTTTTCATTTTATTAGCATCAGCTCTAATCAGAGACTCCACTCCTATAGCTTCTGTTATAGGTATTCAAACCAAAAACATCATCCAGGAAAGAAAAAAACTATTTTAAAGAATTACTGTAATAAAAATTTCAAACTTCACACAATCAGATCACTAGATTCACCTCTTACAAGATCATGAGTACATTGAAGCCATGCCTCTCCCTCTCAAAGTATTAAGACTATTAATCATATCTACACAACACCAAATCATTACAAAATTAACACAAACTAGGAAATGGTATTTTGACCAAATAAACTGAGTTCCGAGAGAATTAACCTATCAACAACATAAAAACATTCGGAAAAATGTTAAAATTTTCTATAGAACATTGCATATACATCAACAAATATGGTTCTGAGAGTAAGTTATATTGTTGCCCAAACAATTACAACTTGTTAAACTTAAAAAACATAACAAATTAGCATTAAGCTCTATCAATAACAAATTAAATAGAATCATTGAGCATATAAAATTTTCCAAATAAACTTGCTTAAGATATGCACCTTGAGTATAAGATAGAGATATTGATTGTACCTTTTAAGTAGAGACCATCGGAGGAAGAGAGTGTAACTTTAATGAAATGAGGATGTTCAAGTCATGGATTTTCTACAGAGATAGTAAACTACAACAACTTTTTTTGGTAATTGCTGCTTAATAATACTTGGCGATTTCTCTGTCCACACTTTGGCTCTCTCCTGACTCACTTGCGATACTTTTTTTCATCCTTCCTTCCATTTCACCACCACAAAACCCAAAACAAATCCCAAACCAAATCATTCAATTTTAAACACTCAATCAATCATAGTCCTAGTTCCTTTTACCCCAAAAAAATGAAATCTCGACAATAAATGTGCACATAATTTTGGATATAAAAAGTAGTAGTAAGAATTAAGCGTGTTGGATGAAGAGATTGGAATCCTAAGAGAAATCAAATGTTGCGAGAATCCGGATATTACAAATCTTGAAATCGTAAGTGAAATCACAATATTAATATATAGAACGGCTGTATTGATTTGAAGGGTGAAAGAAGTTATATAACAAGAGGACAAGCAAAGAATTCTCTTATACAGGTCAATAAGAGAATTTCAAACTAATCTTAGAATCGAGAATATCCTATCTTCACTTGTAATACTGATGGAGTTCCTTCCCTTCTAATCGTCACCCTCGAGTCCTATCTCGCAATAATTTAACCCCACAAGCATCAAATTACTAGCAACTCTCAAAAAGATCCCCAATTTACTGACTAAATCCATAAAAGCTAAACCATAAAACACCAATGAATCAAAATTCATAAAGTTAGGCATCAATTCAACCTCTTTGGAACTCACAAATCAAAGAATTTCAAAATATCCAGACGTGTTCTTTCTTTTCCCCGACTTTCAAGCATACACAGTCTCTGACTATCCCTTAAGGCGGATGAGAGCATAGAAAATATAAGCGAGGACCAGTTGAAGCACAATCTGGATCAAATGGGATGCTCCGGTGATTAGAACCGCGCATTGTCCTCTAGATCGCACCATGGCTCTAGCATTTGGTCAACACTTTGATTTGGTTTGCCATCGATTGATTTACTTTCTTTGGTTCGACACTTTCTCCTCCTCCTTCACTTCTCCTCCGTCCATGCCGCTCCATCATTGCAACAGAAGGAATTGATTTTGAATCAATCACTAAATGCCTCTTCAATTTTAGATTTCTAAAGTCAGATCCCTAAATTTTTTGTGGACTGGTTGGGTTGGAGACAAAAATACATTAGAAAAAAGAATGGGAAAAGGTTGAATCCGAAATATTTTTTCTACCTAAATTATATTCAATTTTCTTAATTATATCCATTTTTGTTCAAATTTTTTTAGAATAGGCTCTTCTCTTGATCAAATTAATTAATTTAAGAACAATTTTTATAAAAATAAATATTTTTTTAAAAAAGCTTTAATTTTTTTAAAAAATGATTTTATTTTTAAACAAATATTTTTTAAAAAATAAAATTTCAACGACTGCTATTGGGAATAAAAGCTCTCACATCTAATTTAGAAAAAACTACTAAACGCCATTTGAAATGGCGTTGAATTTTTATATATTTTTTTGGCTAAAAATCAGAAAGGCAACCAACGCCACTTTAAAAAATATTTTTTTTAAAAATTAATTTTAAAAAAGAATTATCTTAATTTTTTTTTAAATGATTTTATTTTTTAAAAGAAATTTGAAAAAGAATAAAAATGTGATCCAATGCGAAACTAACCGGCATTGTAACTTTTTTTTAATTTTTTATAAAACAAATTTATAAAAAAGAAGAGTAAGATGTAACATCACTTTACGTGACGTTGAATTTATTTATTTTTTGATCTTTTATATTTGTTTATAAACATCAATATTTTTTTATGTTTATTCTCTGTCATCGGCGTTGGAAATGAAAGAGTATATAAGACTTCAGCTATAAAAAAATAAAAATTCTAATGCCAATTAAAGTAACGTTGCATCTTACTCATCTTTTTTATAAATTCATTTTTTTTATAAAAAAAAATTAAATAAAATAGGGATAAAATTGATATTACATTAATATGAGTCAAACTATCTTATTAGGAATGACTTATAAGTCATTTTTAAATAACTTTATTCTGTTTTAGTTCATAAAACATAATAAAAAAAATTTCATTTTTTATGTTTTCTCTTAGAACTGATAGTATTATAATTTAATTTTATAATATATTTAGAAAAAAGGTAAAAGGAGAATTAGGAATAGCTAGGGGTATACCATTACTATTATTCTTTTTATAATTTATTTTTGGACTTAACAATATGTTCATGATTTAAGTTACTCCCTCCGTCTAAGAATAAAAGTTCTTATTATTTTATGTAATCTCAAGTTAAATATTTATTTATATTAAATAATATCACTAGTCATGTATAGAAAAATATGCAATTATATGAGAATTTAAATATGAATAATTTTATCATTTGACATTTTTTTCGCATAAAATCAATCATCACTTTTATTTCTCGGAGTGAGGGAGTACTTGTAAGTATATCCTACTTCTATCTAAAAATAGGAAACATTAGGAAGCATAGATATAATAATCAGGTTTGATGAGGTTGAGTTTATTTGGGTCGGAAGCCCGGAACTAACATGCTTGGCAATCGATTGTCACGAGTACTATTTCAACAACCATAATCTATACTGTTGATCGCAACATTGGATGACACGGATTGAAATGGATTTCTCCCTGCCGCTACAAGTTGCAGCGACATGAGAAATTACTCATTTGATCATGTGCTACATTGTCTACCGCTAATAGTTATGGCAGTAGTTTAGTTAACTAATAAATTAGAATGATTTAGTAGTAGCTTAATGGCCCAATAACCCATAGGTCTTAAGTTCAAAACCTAGTTATGATATTTTTACTTTTTATGTTATATTTTTTGTGAATTAGATAAATTCTATTACCATATATATATATATATAAAATTTATCTCTAAATATTAATATAAATATTTATAAACAAATATTCATATAAATTTATCTTTAAAATTTATAAATTTATAAACATTTCATCTAAAATTTACTTTAATGTTGAGATTTGTTTAGTTAACTAATAAATTAGAATGACTCAGTGGTAGCTTAATGACCCAATAACCCATGTGTCTTAGGTTCAAACCTAGTTGTGATATTTTTGCTTATTGTGTTATATTTTTTGTGTATTAGAAAATTCTATTATCATATATATATATATATATATATATATATATATATATATATATATATATATATATATATATATATATATATATATTTTATCTCTAAAATATTCATATAAATATTTATATGAATATTCGTTTGCTTAAAATCGCTGCTAAAGGCCCATTTTTTGTAGTGTTGTCACTTATCCACTCATCTAATTAGTGACGCACTTATTATCTCGTCATTTAAAATTGGTATTTGTGAAAATAAAAATTATCATAATTTATTAATTTTTCATCTTTACAAAATTTGCCTCCAAATAAAATTGAAATGGCATTACGTACTTTGTCACTAAAAATAAAAAATTATGACGAACCATTTTTATCACTTATCCACGCATCTAATTAGTGACGCACTATTATCTCGTCATATAAAATTTGTATTTATGACAATACAAATTGGCATAAATTATTATTATTTTTGTCTTTAAAAAAATTTCCTCCAAAAGTTTTCAGAAAAATTTTGCCTCCAAATAAAATTGTGACAATATTACGTACTTTGTCACTAAATATAAGAATTTATGACGATCTATTTTTTGTCACTTATCCACTCATCTAATTAGTGACAAACTATTATCTCGTCATATAAAATTGGTATTTATGACAATACAAATTGTCATAAATTATTATTTTTTTTCGTCTTTAAAAAATTTTCCTCCAAAATTTTGCCTCCAATAAAATTGTGATTTAATTTGTATTTAAGGCGTCACTAAATGTGAACATTAGTGACGAAAAGCACATTGTCACTAAATTTTACAAAAAATTAATGACAAACTATTATGTTGTCATCGAAAGAAATATTTTGTGATAATAAATACTGTCATCAATTATTAAAAAATGTCACTAAAAGATTTTCCTCCAAAATTTTGGTACGAAATTCTACCTCCAAAATAACTTGTGACGAAATTTTGTTAATCGTCATCAAATGTGTAAATTAGTGACGATATAAATGATTAATAGTAACAAAAGTAAAAGTCGTCACAAAAGCAAAAGTTTTAGTGACGATTATGAATTTCGTAATTATTAATTAACAAATTGTGACAAAATTTTGTGCGTGGCAAAAATTTTCGTCATTAAATGTGTGATTTCTTGTAGTGCAGGAAAAAGGGGGCTTTCCAATAAGGATTTCTCCTTACTGGCGCGCAATTAGGTGACCAAACCTCTCCTTGACAGAACTTTCTAGACATTGCCATTAATGCTATCTAATAATATTATCCAAATAATATAAATTATTGATCCGATAATGAGAATATCGTGCAATGATAATTATTGAAACAACAATAATATAAAATATCAACGTAGCAATTATTGAACTAATAAAATAAAATATTGAATAAAGAATTACTGTAATAATTATTGAGTAAGGCCTTCTTTACGTAAGAAATCAATAATTCAAAATCTATGCGTTAATCAATACCGTAGTTCTATCATATAACCACGCGTATTCATCGTATTTTTAACCACCGTGTAATCCAACAAAGTTAATTGGTAATAATTACGCCATTATTTATAAAAACTCAAACTTGTCATTTTCTTCATCCGACAAGCTTATTACATTATGGGGCCCACAATTGGTTGCTACTAATGCATTTAATATTCCCCGACAACAAGAATATTCCACGACCAAACGAATATTCCCCAACAGAAATGAGTATTTTATAACCACTTGTGTATTTTAAAAATTTTATATATATCATCCTTAACTTTAACTTTTTTTTTTCAATTTAACCATTTACTAAATAATAATTATAAGAAAAATTGAATAATTTATTTCATAAAATTTGGGGTCTTACATACCAGGTACGTACCCTAATTTCGAGGGCAAAATTTCATAAGAAAGGAGAGATCAGAAGACCCCAACTTTTATGAATAAAAATAAATTTTCTATAAATATCATTTTGAATATTATGGAATAAATTTGATATAATGTTATAGTTGTGGGTAATATTTATAAATTTTGCAAAAGTACGCAAGTTGTTATATAATATTCGATTGGTCGTGAATATTCGTATGCGACGACAATAATCATTGGTGGACCCCTATTAATGTAATTATTGTCTTGATCGGAGAAAACGACAAAAATATATTTTTATGAAAATAACGGCGAAAAGTTTTACCGTTGATACTATTGAACTACTTCCTAGTAGTAAAAAATGCGGTGTCTGGCGTTAGTTGCATAAGTAAGACACCTGATTGATTATTAATGTTTATGTGAGAAGTCACTCGGTTTGATTCAATTATTGTCGATATTTTATATGTTATTAAATCAATAATTGAGATGACGAAGTTGCTAATATTATTATTTGCATTATTAACGATGTCTAGAAGTTCTGCCAAGGAGAAGTTTGGTCACCTAATTGCACGCCAATAGGAAGAAATCCTTATTGGAAATCCCCCTCTTTCCTAGGAACGATCTGGTCGATTAATAGTGTGAATAATAATAATGACGATGAAGTTTTGTTTTATTCGTATTATTAACGTAATAAAAATGTAAAAAACTTTATATAAAAATGTAATAGTTTTATAAAGTTATTCGCTTTTATTAGGCTAATAAGAAAATCTTTTATATAAAAATGTATACTTTTATAAAGTTATCTGTTTTATTAAACAATAATTAGAATATATTATATTTTATTATGCATAGTGTTTGCATAGTAAAATCTTTTTAAAAGTTATTCGTTTTATTAGATTATAAATAGAATATATTATATTTTATTTAAAAGATTTTGCTTTAAATATGGACCGTCCGATTAAAGTAAATCAATCTGGACCGTTCATGGATTGGTTACTATTCATTCCATTCTTCTATAAATAGAAGCTCATTCCTTCATTATTTCTTACGAATTCACTGAAACTCTATAGAGAGAAACTATAGAGAGAAAGAAGAAAAGTATTCTGCTACTTCACTACTCCGATATCAAGTTTCTTTTACGATAAGGGGTATTATTTCTTTTGTATTCATGAAGAGAACTTCTATTATTCCATCTTTATTATTCTATTGTAATAACTTGTATACACGGGCTACCCTATACTTGGTGAAATTCTTCTATACTAGATTCTTTATTATTCTGTTGGAATATCCTATCTGTAAGTTTACGCCGGACCTGGTTCCGTCTTTATTATTATTCTCGTTGAATATCCTCGTCAGGCTTTTCACGCCGGACTGGTTCCCGCCTTTATTATTCTCGCTGGAACATCCTGTTGGTGTGAATTTCACCGACCGGTTTCGTTATTTAGTATTCTCGCTGAATAACTCGCCATGCTGAAGTTCCGCATGCATGGTGATTTCGTTGTTATTCCATTCTTTATTATTCTCGTGGAACATCCAGCTTGGCATAATTTCGCCTCGACTGGTTCCGTCATTTATTATTCTGTTGGAATAACCTGTCTATGCGAAGTACCGCATGTATGGTGATTTCTTTTTGTTATTCCATTCTTTATTATACTCAGTTGGTTAAAATTTTGACTTCTATACTCCATGAAATTAGTTGAATATCCTTGATATTTGCGCTTCATCCAATATCTTTTCATGGAAATATTCTTCTGAGCATTCTTGAATTTTACTCTACAAAAAAGTATCATGTTGACAATTTGGACTTATTAGTTCCTGGATAAATTAATTCTTGAACTTATTTTATTGAATTCTTATATCATTGTCATCATCCTCATGTTTATATTTTTTTTTGAAAGTCATTTGTGGCTCAGTAGTGCATAGATGGACTTGGTATGATTATGACTGTGGATTATTCAAAGTAATCATCATGGTAGTAATGTTATAAATGATGTGGTAAAAGTCCTCATTGGCCCGTAGTGCATTGATGGACGATTGTTGGCATGATCATGACCATTGATGAATACACAAATATCTTTGGCCCGTAAAGTGCATGGATAATTTGTGGTCGTAACCCTAATGAATATCCTCGGCCGTAGTGCGGATGATGTGGATTATTTATTAAAATTCGAGTCTCAAATGATAAAAAGTGATGAAAACCTTTTTAAATCATAAAAGATAGTAGATTTTATTCTCTACTTGACTCTTTTAATGGATTGCATGTTTCAACCGCAGCTTAAACTTGATGTCTATTGTATTTTACTATCGGTTTAACAACGTTGAGAACTAATGATAATTTATTCTCATATTATCTTAGTCATAATATTTCTTATCGGGCTAGTTGAGCTCACCCTTTCTTTCACCGCTCTCTTGGAAATGAGAACGTAGCACAGACTAGTCGGGAACGGGAGTGATGGTCCGAGATGGTGTCTTAGTAGTCCTCACTATTCTCATTAAATAGTGTGATAATAAATGTAATAAGGACTAAATTGAGTGTGGATATTGGCTAGATGACAATATTTGTATTAAAACTCACAACATGTATTTTGTCGTATTTTACACGACTGTTGTATAATCAAGTTGTATTTGAATTTAGTACCATGTATTTGGCGACTCAAGATGGGTGATGTATACCTATTTTGGGGGCGTCACAGCCTCGTCTTTGGTCAAATGCCACCGGATCTCGTCTGAAATTCCAGCGAGAACAGCAACCGCATTATCTCCTTGTCAGAATCGGATCACGGAGAGATCGTCGCAAGCGAGCTCGTCGATGTATTGCTTATCGATCAAGTGGAGAATAGCTCCGAAGATGATGATGATCAGGGTTTCTTCAATAGAATCAGGCGAGACAGAGGGGGAGCTAGGGTTAGGGTTAAGGTTAGAATATGGATCATCGATGAAGAATAAGAAGAATACTAAGAGAAATTAGGGCTCCTCTAATTTGTGGCTTATCTTTCCTAGTGCTTTTGTTGGATTGGTTCAATCTTTTCAAGTTTTTTACCGGTTGATTCAATCAAGAAAAAGGAAATAATTTGGATTTATCTGATAGTTTGTTGTTTTTATTTAATTTTAATGTTTAATATAAAGTGATTTGATGAATTTGCCATTAATGTATGATAAATGTGTAAATTGATATTAAAATAATCTTTTTTATTTACACAAGCTTAAGTATGGTCCACCGAGATAGTGACGTTAGCAATTTTTGACGTGGCAGATTTAATTTATTGAAATTAAAAAAAATTAATAGTTCAATCATCTGATTGACAAAATTAAAAAATATATTACCAAAATAAAATATAACATATAATTTAAAATAATAAATTATATTTAAGCCTATATATATCCAATAAATCCAAAGGCATGGACAAAGCCGTACCCCAGCCTTGTTGTGGAGAGTTAATATATTCTCCTAATTTTAAGCAATTGAGAAACGTTATTGTCCTATGGATTTTAAATGAGCTTAATTAACACAAATCGTTTTATCTGAATTTTTCATCCAATTAAATCAATAGCATCAAACCTTCATCCACTACAAGAGTCTTCACAACTTGTTAATTCATGCATAAATTACGAGATTGGTAGTTGCAATATATATATATATATATATATATATATATATATATATATATATATATATATTAGTATTAGAAGAATTTTTACCATTAAAAATTAGTAACAATTAATTTTCAAGCATTTAAATTAAAACTGCCCATTTTCTCCGACTATTCTAGTTCTCGGTGACATTATGTAATTTAATAATATTAAATCAAATGATAGATTTTTATTTTATTTGTCATGAAGAATTATAATTTTCTCATAATTAAAGAAAAATTAAATATAGACAGCAGTCATCAAATTTCGAAATAAAATTAACATAATATTATTATTATTATATATATCTCTCACAATCACGGATAATTTAACATCACATTTAAGGTTTTCTTTTTAGTTTTTCTTGTGTAGAATTATAGGTTTAAATCTAGTACCATTTAGTAAAAAGTAAAAATCAATTGAGACTATAGATTAAATAAATAAATAGTGTAGCCAGGTTTTATTTTCTGTTAATTTTAAGTTTCTCATAATTTTTCTCTTGGCTTCTTTCTCATGTTACTGAAAGTATATGAATCGGATTGTATGTTCTGACAGGTGTCTTTACTTCGCCAGATCATCCCCGCATCCGACTCAGCAAAAGACAGACAGCGACTGATAATGACATCGTACTATGAAAGGATGACGATACCACGTCATCTGTGGGCCCAAAGTGTCTGTCTTGCATAAAAAATCGTTATGTTAGTTGACTTGTGATTGTGACTCACGTTATGGTGTTTCGGATAATATTACACATTAGCCCTCAATTTTTTTCATAATCATCATCTTTTTAACTGAGATTCCTAAATTACTAATATTTTTTACTTAAATTTAGATTATAATTTGGACCGACTTACTAGAGAAATTAGTACCAGTACGGAGGAAGGAGCAGTGAGCTATGATCATTAGTTGGGATTAAGTGTTTTTAATAATTAATAGAAGTAAGTTTAAATTTTGTATAGGATATAACTTCTATTAAATTTTGTATAGGATATATATATATATGGGAGCCCTTCCATAAAGAATTCCGGTTCTTTGTAAAGATCGCAAGAACACCCCCTTTTTATACCGCTTGATAAACTTATCTAAGGTTGAGATGAAACATAATATCCTAAGCCTTCAAGCATACTTGTATGTTAACTTTTATTTTAATATGAGGACCCCACCATAGTCAACATGTTGGCTTATTGAAATAAAATAAATTTTTAATATTAAATAATGCCCAATTAAAAGACAAATTTGTCTTGGGTCAGTGCCTTTTTATAAAATACTCTCATTACCATAAAAGCTCTTACTACCGTGTAAAAAAAAAAAAAAAAAAAAATCCAAATCGGACAAGCTCTCACTACTGTAAAAATAAAAAATAAAATAAAATCCAAACCTAAGACATCCTCTTACTATTCCAAAAGCTCTCAAGTTCTTTATTTGCTATTCCAAATAAAATATTTGTTATTTTTATAACTCTTTCATTTAATAACAAATAAAGAATTATAATTCAAATAAAAAATAATATCCTATTTTATAAAAATATATTTTTATAATTTTTTATTTGCTATTTTATAAAAATATTTTATATTCTTTATTTGTTATAAAATATTTTAATAACAAATAGCAAATAAAAATAAAGAAATATTTTATATTCTTTATTTGTTATAAAATATTTATATTCTTTATTTATTATAAAATATTTTTATAACAAATAGCAAATAAAAATAAAGAAATATTTTATATTCTTTATTTATTATAAAATATTTTATATTCTTTATTTTTATATAAAATAGCAAATAAAAATTATAAAAATACAAGCTCTTCCTACCAGTAAAAAAAAAAAAAATAAACCGACAAGCTCTTACTACCGTTAAAAAAAAAAATAAAATGTACCAAATTACCAAATTTAAAAAAAATTATTTTATTCAAGCAACTTGTCGCTAAATGCAATTATGACTCGAACTCGCAACCTCAAACTTCAAACACACGCCATATGACCACTCGAGCACCACTTGCCTAAATTGCTTAATTTCAAATGAAGGATATGTCTTTATATTAAAACTTCACCATTCCCCAAAATCTATATTCTTGCATTATTATTATATTACGAAACAAATATTATTAATAAGTCTATATAATACATATGGGGGGTTTGATATTTAGAAATAAGTTAATATCTATATTTATTAAGCAATGATTATTAGTAATGATTTTATATATTAAGCAATGATTTTCTTATTAAGAAATGATTTTATATATTTGATACATTTTTTATATATTTTATACATTTGATACATTTTTTGATATATTTTTGATACATTTGTGATAATTGATACATTTTGATATATTTGATACATTTTTGATATATTTGATATATTTTTGATATATTTGATACATTTAATATATTTTTGATATATTTTTGATACATTTGATATATTTTTGATATATTTTTGATACGTTTTTGATAATTGATATATTTTTGATATATTTGATATATTTTTGATAAATTTGATATATTTTTGATATATTTGATACAATTTTGATACATTTGATACATTTTTGATATATTTGATACATTTAATAAATTTTTGATAATTGATATATTTTGATACATTTGATATATTTTTGATATATTTGATACATTTAATATATTTTTGATATATTTGATACATTTAATATATTTTTGATACATTTTTGATACATTTGATACATTTTTGATATATTTGATACATTTGATATATTTTAATACATTTGATACAATTTTGATACATTTGATATATTTTTGATACATTTGATACATTTTGATATATTTGATACATTTTTGATATATTTGATACATTTGATACATTTTTGATATATTTTTGATACATTTGATATATTTTTTGATATATTTGATATATTTTTGATACATTTGATATATTTTTGATATATTTGATACATTTGATATATTTTTGATATATTTGATACATTTTGATATATTTTTGATACATTTGATATATTTTTGATATATTTGATACATTTTGATACATTTGATACATTTTTTGATATATTTTGATATATTTGATACATTTAATACATTTTGATATTTTTGATACATTTGATACATTTTTGATAATTGATATATTTTGATACATTTGATATATTTTGATATATTTTGATATATTTGATATATTTGATACATTTTTGATATATTTTTGATACATTTGATACATTTTGATATTTTTTGATATATTTTTGATAATTGATATATTTTTGATACATTTGATACATTTTGATATATAATTAATATATTTTTGATATATTTGATACATTTTTTTGATATTTTGTATCAATTGCATCAAATGTATCAAAAATATATCAAAATGTATCAAATGTATCAAATATATCAAAATATATAAAATATATCTAAAATGTATCAAAATGTATCAAATGTATCAAAAATATATCAATTATCAAAATGTATCAATTATCACAAATGTATCAAAAATATATCAAAAATATATCAAATGTATAAAATATATAAAAAATGTATCAAATGTATAAAATCATTTCTTAATAATAAAATCATTGCTTAATATATAAAATCATTACTAATAATCATTGCTTAATAAATATAGATATTAACTTATTTCTAAATATCAAACCCCATATGTATTATATAGACTTATTAATAATATTTGTTTAAGAATATAATAATAATGCAAGAATATTTGGGGAATGGTGAAGTTTTAATATAAAGACATATCCTTGGTTTGAAATTAACAAATAGGCCAGCCCTGCTGCTCTGGGTGGTCATATACGACGTGTTTGGAGTTTGAGGTCATGAGTTCAAGTCATTTAGCAAAAAGTTGCTTGAATAAAATAATTTTTTTTTGACAAATTACCGTACATTTTTTTTTAACAAATTGAATAGTTTATACTACTACTTAAGATGACAGCTCATACTACCGGTATTAAAAATTGAAAAAAAATCGCACTGCTAAGACAAATTTGTCACTACTATTAAAAAAAAAAACCAAATTACCGTTAAAAAAAAAAATTATTTTATTCAAGCAACTTGTCGCTAAATGTACTTCGAACTCGCAACCTCAAACTCCAAACACACGCTATATGACCACCCGAGCACCACTTGCCTAGTCATTAATTTCAGCCAAGGATATGTCTTTATATTAAAACTTCACCATCCCCAAAATCTATATTCTTGCATTATTATTATATTACTATACATTATTATTAATAAGTCTATATAATACATATGGGGTTTGATATTTAGAAATAAGTTAATATCTATATTTATTAAGCAATGATTATTAGTAATGATTTTATATATTAAGCAATGATTTTATTATTAAGAAATGATTTTATTATTACTAAAACTAGTGAAGTATAATAATAATGTGATTATCGAATTTATAAAAGCAAAGAAGTATTATTATAATAATAATAATGTGATTATCACTATTAGAAGTACAGATTATATCAATACTAGTAATCGCATAACATTAAGAGGAATAAGACATATTACATGTTCATTTTCATAAAATAAAAAAAACATAGAATGATTAATACAACCGACGCCTATTTTTTTTTGGCTCAGAATCCCTAGCACTCGATAGTGATTTCGCTTATCGTGGTCTCCGTATCAAAGCCACAAATTGCACATTTTCGATGAGTCTTGAAGAATGATTTTCTCGAAAGTGCACTCTTGAATCTAGATTATTTTTTGCGGCCCTTTGTTTGAGAAATATTAGGCGGCAAAAACTCTTCTTCTTCTTCCACCTCTCGCATCTTCATCGCCATTATCGTATCCCATATCATGATTTGGATCTCCAACTCGTGCAATCAATGTCGCCATCCGCCAGCTTCAAGAATATTCTCATCCGGATCATACCGGGTCAACCAACTCTTTTCCTCGTGGCATTCGGGCTTTAAGAACGCTTTTGTAACCTCTGATCGAAAGTAAGCCGCTTTTGCTTCGCTAACTCCTCGGTAATCACCCATCAAATGATTATAAATAAGCATTGCTTGATTTTGTTCAAAATCGCAGATGTGGAGTTAAAGAGTAAGTCTTCACCATTGCTTTTGTTCGCGGCTCTCTTGTCCACCGATGAAGGATCATGCTCGGTTAAGATTTGTGAAATACTCTTTCTTCGTGGAAATATCTCAAGATGTGCCTCGCATAATTCACCGAGAGTGAGAAAACATTTGGCGCGCTACATGTTACCGATCCCATTGTCGATTGTTGACAACTTCTTTATATCTTCCACCACTTTCAACCAGATTCCAGATATACATCGTGATAAACCTTAGTATCGCTGACACACATCTCACTAAGTTTATGAACATTGTATTTCATGGAATCGACGAATTGACGTTGGAAACGCCTAAACATCTCTTTGTGTACACTTGTGCAAAGATGAACTTCTAAAGATGAACCGAGTACCATAATCCTTTTATGATGTTTTGTTATGTAGTCGGCCTTCCTTTCCCTCGATAAACCGCTCTTTCTACAAATTTTTGACTCTGCGAAAGATAAAACATAGCATACCATTGATGCATTAACATACTCATCAAAAAGGCATTCATGCTCTCGCTTCTTCCAACGTAGTCATTCCCAAGGCAAAATATCTATTTGTATATTTGGAATCCATTTCATGTCAGACATCATACAAACTTCCAAGCCATTCATTAGTATATACAATTCATAGGAACTTATCGTAATATGCCAACGCTTCTTCAAATTCCTCGATGGACAATGAGTTATACACACAGTTGTTAAAATCATTTTTGAACGATGGGTGCTCATAATAAACATGATGCAATTTTTTAGGAAATTTATTGCTAATATGCCAAGAACACAATAAATGATGACTAGTTGGAAGTACCGTAGCAATAGCATTACTCATGGCTCTGTCTTGATCAGTGATGATGGTTGTAGGTGCCTTGCGTATCCATGGCTTCAAGCCATGTCTCAGAAAACCCAAACGAAAGTGTCCTCTCGTCTCGCCTCGTAATAAAGGCAAATCCAAACAATATAGATCGATAATGGTGGTTGACCCCGCAAATGGAACAAACGGCATGATGCCATACTTATTTGTCCCAGATGTACTATCAAATGTCACAACGCTCCGAAAAAAAGTTGATACATAAACCTTGATCAAGGCCAACCCACAAAATACAAGCTATGCGGTTGTTTTCACCGTTTCACTCGGAAAAAAATTTGTCGGCACTTCCGATGCAAGTTTGTTCAAATGATTGACAAAGAGCTTTGTGCATCATTTTCATCTCGCAATCACGCCTTAAATCTCGCACCACATTTTCAACATCGGCGAGAGAGAAGGAACATTTTGCAAACCACCTCCCATTGTGCTCAAAACATTCATCATCTTACTAGACCAATACCGGACTTATTTAAAGTGTCAATTAAATTTCTTGCAACAGAGTAATATTTCGTGAGTCTCGATCAAATCTACTTTGGTGGGGGTCACTAAGTGATGATTGTGCTTCTAATTCAACAAAGAGAAATACGCCAATTGTCTTCTTTCTTATCAGGACAACATATATTCTAGCTTTGCACATTGTTCGTCCCCATCGAGTCTCTCTCGCTCTAGTTATTTTATTACTACTATCTTCATCATCGTAAACTCTTGCCAACAATTGGTGTACCGCTTTCTTACATACATATCGCCTAGATCCGATATCATTCAGATTAGCATGTTTATGACTAGTTGCAATTCTAATCTCAAATCCATTTTTATGAAAGATATGATCTATAAAAATATTCAACCTCTTCCAACGCATAAAATAATTGACCAACGTATTTTAATAATATCGATTTATTACTTTCAACTTCAATCGACAAATTCGTATGTATTATATGATATTTTGAAAAACTTACTTGTGAATAATAGTGATGAATTTTGCTCGATCGTAACTTCAACTTGATTTTCTCAAGTGAAAGCGGGCAACAAGATGAAACAAATTATGAGTAGAGGTGAAAAGAGAAAATAATATCGAGAACAAATTCTATGGAAGGATAATAAGATAACTTGAGAAAATAAAGAAATTCTCCGACAATATTTAAAGGTAAAAAGACCAAATTGATACAACTTTATAATAATAATAATAATAATAATGGTAATAAAATAATAAAAAAAGTACATGTTTTAGATAATATGGAACGGCTTTTTATACTCTATTCGTAATAATATAATAATAATAATAATAATAATAAAATATTGAAAAATTTAATTTGGGGGGAAATGAACTGTTTTAAGATATATACAAATTCAAGGTAAATTAAAACGGCTAGGCCCGTGGTGCTCGGGTGGTCATTTGACGAGGATTGGTGCTTGAGGTCACGGGTTCGAAGTCTGCTTTAGCGAAAGAAAAAAAATTCATTTCATAAGTCTTTATAAATTGTCTTAATTACTTAACGGTTTTATTAATAATATAATTTTTTTTTTTCATATAAGTTTCTAGATAGCCTCTACCTACGTAAGTGTTTTTATTAATAATATAATAAAAGAAACAAAACAACAAAGGGTAAACCTATGAAGCTTCAGACTCTACCGAGCAAAGCAACAAAAAACTTTTTCTCGCCATGTTTGACTACTTTTTCCGCCACATCGCTTTGTAAAGAACAACACCGCAAGCTCTGGTAATATAAAAAAGTCATGCCCCATAACAAATATTAATGTTTGAATTTGGTCCTAAAATAATTCATGTATTCTGGACTTACTCACCTTATTTAAACGCCTATTGAGAAATATATGTTGTTCAAACTAAAGTTCACTTGCCAAGCTAGATAAAATAAAAATAACAGAGAGTAGAGAGGAGTATTTCTAAGAGAGGAGCAAAAAACTTCAACAAGTAAGTTTTATTTATTGTTATTTGTTCAGTTTTTAATAGTTTCAGTTGGTGTTATTTTTTATCACTGCATTTATTACTGAATTAAAGGGGATATAATACCATGCATGTATTTGTTTTTGTTGTCATTAATGTATGTTATCACTGCATATTATGCATGCATATTATTATCATTGTTGTTATTATTTTCGTATAATAACAACAAAATAATGCAAGATTTATAATGATCACTTTATATTTTATTAAAGAATGATATTTATTTTAATATATTAATTAGACTAATTGGACATATTTTTACAAAAATAAGAAATAATAAATATAGATAATAATAAATATAGATATTAACTCTTTCATTTAATAACAAATAAAGAATTATAATTCAAATAAAAAATAATATCCTATTTTATAAAAATATATTTTTATAATTTTTATTTGCTATTTTTATAAAAATATTTTATATTCTTTATTTGTTATAAAATATTTTTATAACAAATAGCAAATAAAAATAAAGCAAATATTTTATATTCTTTATTTGTTATAAAATATTTTATATTCTTTATTTTTATAAAATATTTTAGAAATAAAAATTATAAAAATACAAGCTCTTCCTATTATGTAAAAAAAAAACTACCAACCGACAAGCTCTTACTACCAGAAAAAAAAAAATACCAACCGGACAAGCTCTTCCTACCGTTAAAAAAAAAAAAAAAAACAAGCTACCAACCGAAAAAAAAAATACTTACTATTTGTTAAAAAAAAAATGTACCAAATTTACTATGCAAAAAAAAATTATTTTATTCAAGCAACTTTAATCGCTAAATGTACTCGAACTCGCAACCTCAAACTCCAAACACACGCCATACGACCACCCGAGACCACCACGCCTAGTCATTAATTTCAAATGCAAGGATATGTCTTTATATTAAAACTTCACCATCCCCAAAAATCTATATTCTTGCATTATTATTATATTACTGAAACAAATATTATTAATAAGTCTATATAATACATATGGGGTTTGATATTTAGAAATAAGTTAATATCTATATTTATTAAGCAATGATTATTAGTAATGATTTTATATATTAAGCAATGATTTTATTATTAAGAAATGATTTTATACATTTGATACATTTTCTGATATATTTTTGATACATTTATGATAATTGATACATTTTTGATAATTGATATATTTTTGATACATTTTTGATACATTTTATATATTTTTGATATATTTGATACATTTGATACATTTTTGATATATTTTTGATACATTTGATACTAATATGTATCTTAATACTAATATTTTTGCAGCATGTTACTTTCAACTTGATTTTGTCATGCATCTTAATACTAATATGGAATTGATGTATTTTTTTAGGTAAAAGATGGATAGTTGGGAATATGGGCCAATTGATCCAAGTGTTCTACATGATCAACAAGATCATGTATCAGATGACATATATCATGGGAGAGATAGGGGAAAACTAAGCTCCATTCAATATACTAATCAGAAATATAATCAGTGGGCTTTGACAAAAGAACAAAAAATCCTTTTAGATAAATGTGGATTTGGAGTATTTAGTTATCAAGGTGTTGTACACCAAACCGATCTTGTCCGATATCCGCTTTAGTCGAGAGATGGCGTCCCGGAGACCAATACTTTTCATTTAAACTGTGGAGAAATAACAATCACGTTAGAGGATGTTCACTTTATTTTTGGTTACTGGTGGGGGGAAGCCCTTAACGGTCCCTTTGTCATCCACCAATTTGAATTATTTTAGGATTGTTTTGAGAGATAAATTAGCTAATGAATATTTTAGTTCAAAAAAATGCAAAGGTAATTTTATTAGTGTGGTTGCACGAACATTTTAATAATTGTCCCGAGAATGCAAGTAAAGATGTTGTAGGCTGCACACACAAAGGCATACATATTGTGGTTGTGTGGGGGCAATATTATTCCCTAATAGGAATATAAATAAATAGTGCACCCACGATATATATATGTCTTTTATTGCCAACGTCAAGATTGTGTAACTTACTCTTGGGGCGCCAATGTTAGCATATTTGTACAGATCTTTATATACCGCTACTAGAAAGGAGTTAAATACATTAATGTTTGTGTTACATTGTTACAAATTTGGGCTTATGAAATGCGTAAGTATTGGAAAGCCAAACCCTTGCCACAATCATCCTTATGGTTACCTAGGGCTTTAGCATGGTCCTATTTTGGAGCCCACAAGCTACCTCGGTAGACGTGAGAATCCCCATCACCATTTGTCATTTTACCAAGGGGAGTTAGATATTAAGTCTATGTGGGATGTGGTTTGGCGGCCTTACATAATGTGGGATGATGATATCGCGAATTTAATTTTGAAGGCGATTGTTGGATCCGTGGGGTCCCTTGATCCACTTTGATATTGTGGAATTTTAGATGCCTGGATCGTGTGATGAGACAGTTCGGGTTCATGCAAGGCATACCATCACCACCAAAAACCACTTGACCTTAGGAAGGAGAAAAAGTTTAAATTTATTGATGTCGAGGATCGTATGGCCTCGAGAGGGGAATATATTTCGATGTGGAGGGCATACATGGATCATCTCAAGGACAACAAACCGAAATTGCCGATTATGTCCCAATAGATGATTACATGGTCTCGGTATAGGAAAATTACACGTTGGAAAATTCACCGACCTCGACAAAAGTAAAAGTCGACCACGATAGTTGTTATGAGCCTCGGGCCATTTACAACCAACAACACCTTATTCAAATGGTATAAAATTATATTCTTCTTTAATAAATCATTTATTAGAGTAAATACTTAATATTACATTTATTCATATTTATTGTTAATAATATTTGTTTGTGTTTATCTTATACGATGTGTTGAGAGTGTAAAAAGTCATTACTTGATAAATTTTCAAGATTTACTCACCGCCTCCCGAGTTGGTTCTGCAAAAAAATAATTGGGATTTCCAATACGCCCCTATACGACTTCAAGCAAGAGGTAAACAAATACCTCGACAGGGGGTCCCACAAATTTTGGAACACAAGTCCCAATACACACAACTCAATGAAGGGCTTGGGAAACAAATTGATTATGTTGTACAAGAGAGCTACATACCCACCCCACAAGTAATCAAGAGAGCTCCATTCCCACCACCCAAGCCTACGAGGAGTGTTACATTCCAACCTTCCAAACCTATGAGGAGTGTTACATTCCAACCAAGTCTTCATTTATGGGACTTTCTGACGCCAAGGGATCTAGTTCACAAAAGGTATATATAGTTATGTTAATAGTGATGGTTTTAATTATTATTGCTATATAATAATAATGTACATTTGGTCTCAATCAGTACAAGATGCGGAGACCACATCTCTTATGGACCAAAAGGGTCCTTATCCAAAAACTTAAAGATTGGAAGGAGACATTTGTAAATAAACATATGTTTGAAACGTGGTGGCACCGTAAGGGATTTATATCTTTTATCACATCCGCGCCAGCTTATATGAATTAGAACACAATGCAAAGGTAATCCTTAGGGCCTCGAGTTGATATTCAAGCATGTCATCGACGCTTATATGTTGTTGCTACGAGACGTAGAGGAATACTACAGTGTCGCGGGAATACAAAGGTGGTCCCAATTTGGTTTCATGAATTCATTCTTCATGCATCTTGGCGGTATTATGTGTCATGCACTAACGTGAATATCGCATGGAGTTTTTTATGATCCGTATGTTAACTAAGATGTTGGTCCACCTTTACACGAATGCAAATACATATTCATGCCGCAGTAGTACCAATCAACGCCATTTTGTCTTGTTCCTATTCGCAGCTGAAGATTGATGGTTACCATAATCGACCCGCACTACAATGACACTAAGTATATTAAGTTACATGAAATGTTCTCGAAATCGTTAAAGTCATGATATGTTTAGTTTTAAAATATTTTAATTTTATAATGTCCTTTAATATTAAAAATTATTAACCAACTACTTTGTACATGCAGTACATTTGATACCATTTTGTTTATGAAATGGTAATCCGACATCTTGAGTGGCCCAAATGGTAATCCTACCGTCAGCATCCTTAAAGATTCGACCAAAACAACACAACCACACAGATCGTGGCATTTTTGTTTGCAAGTATGTCGACTGCTTCGTTAGGGCCAATAATAATATTTCCGAAGAGAAGTGGTCCTTGGAAGATGTCACGCCTTTTCGTTATCAAGGTCGCATGGGAGCTCTACAAGAAATCCATAAAGATTACTTCCTACCTCCGAGATATAGGCGCCATTGTATTAATCATTCTATGTTTTTTTTTTATTTTATGAAAATGAACATGTAATATGTACTATTCCTCTTAATGTTACGCAAAGACTAGTATTGGTATATTCTCAGATTTCTAATATTGATAATCACATTATTATTATTATAATAATACTTCATTACTTTTATAAATTGATAAGTAAATTAATTTCCTAAATGACTTGAAAAATTATCATCATTACTTATTAGACTAATTGAACTAGTTTTATTAATAATAAAATCATTTCTTAATAATAAAATCATTGCTTAATATATAAAATCATTACTAATAATCATTACTTAATAAATATAGATATTAACTTATTTCTAAATATCAAACCCCATATGTATTATATAGACTTATTAATAATAATAAATCGTAATATAATAATAATGCAAGAATATAGATTTTGGGGGATGGTGAAGTTTTAATATAAAGACATATCCTTGGTTGAAATTATTAATGTTTAGGCCCGTGGTGCTCTGGGTGGTCATATGACGAGTGTTTGAGTTTTAGGTCATGAGTTCGAATCATGTTTAGCGGTGAATTGCTTGAATAAAATCATTTTTTTTAATTTTTAATACCGGTAGTATCAACTTTTTTTAATTTTTTAATTTAATATATTTTATTATTTTAAATGTCACCAGATGAGCCTATATCTACCGGGAAAAATTAAAAAAAATGTACCAATTGTATAAATTTACCTCTACGGATATTTTATTATTTTAATGCCAGCCGTATGAGCCTGTACCGGCCGGAAAAATAAAAATAAAATTAAAAAAAAATGTACTAAATTAGATATTAACTGCACTCTACCGGATTACTTTATTATTTTAATGCCACCAGATGAGCCTCAGCATTCTACGGGAAAATAAAAATAAAATTAAAAAAATGTACCAAATAGATCAAATTGCATCTTAACTGGATTACTTTATTATTTTAATGCCAGCCGTATGAGCCTGTACCGGCCGGGAGAAATAAAAAAAAAATTAAAAAAAATGTACCAGCCGTATCAGTCTGTACCGGCCTGATTATTTTAATAATAAATATTCACTTTTTATAACTATACTGACAAGTTAATATTCACTTATTAAAATAGAAGCCGGTACAGGTGAATAATTAGGCACAACAACCTGTGCCGGCTTATCAAATACAAAAGCTAATCTCAGCCATCAATTCATTTTATCAACGGTACAAAAAGGGGTGTTGCAGACAAGACTATAAAGAACCTGTTGCTATGGAAGGGCTCCCATATATATATATATATATATATATATATATATATATATATATATATATATTAGGATTCCATCCATGATAACCGATTACACTGCTCTAACAATCCTTTTTTGGACCGTTGATCAACTTATTGGAAGGTTTAGATTGAAACATAAAATATGCCCAGCTGGCACAACTTATTGTGCTTAAAAACAAGTTGTACCGGTTTTTATTTTAATATAAGGGTCTCATATGGTCAATATGATGTCAGTATATTTAAACAAAACGAATTTTTATTATTAAAAAACACCAGCCGACACAGCTTGTACTGGTTATGTCTCTTTTTTTTTATAACGCATGTGAAACACTTACTTCATTTAGATGTATCCCATGTGGCATTATTCCATGTGAAGCAGTTACTTCATTTGGATGTCTCATGCATCATTACTATTAGTACAAAATTTCAGGAATATAAAATTTTTAATTCTGTCCTAGAATCTATATTCATCCGTTACAAAATTAAAGATATTTTTAAAATTTTAATAAGCAAATTTTAATTTTAATGTTTAATTTTGTAAGCGAATTTTAATATGTTTATTTTTAAAATTTTAATTTTGTAATAAAATTTTAATGTTTAATATGTTTAATTTTAATAAGCAAATTTTAATTTTAATTTTATAAGCAAATTTTAATTTTAATGTTTAATTTTGTAAAAAAATTAATATGTTTAATTTTAAAATTTTAATAAACAATTTTAATTTTAATGTTTAATTTTGTAAGCAAATTTTAAAATTAAACATATTAAAAAAATAATATATTTAATTTTAATAAGCAAATTTTAAAAATATCTTTAATTTTGTAACGGATGAATAGAGTATTCTAGGACAGAATTAAAAATTTATATTCCTGAAATTTTGTACTAATAATAATGATGCATGAGACATCTAAATGAAGTAACTGCTTCACATGGGATAATGCCACATGGGATACATCTAAATGAAGTAAGTGCTTCACATGCGTTATAAAAAAAATTAGACACAACCGGTACAAGCTGTGTTGGCTGGTGTTTTTTAATAATAAAAATTCGTTTTGTTTAAATATACTGACAGAATATTGACCATATGGGGCCTTATATTAAAATAAAAGCCGGTACAACCTGTTTTTAAGCACAACAAGTTATGCCGGCTGGACATATTTTATGTTTCAATCTAAACCTTCCAATAAGTTGATCAACGGTCCGAAAAGGGGTTGTTAGAATAGTGTCCATGACAACCGGTTGTTATGAATGGAATCCCATATATATATATATATATATATATATATATATATATATTTGTACATAAATTTGAGTAATAAATAAATTATTAATTGCTATAAATTTCCTTTCACTTAATTCTCCCTTTGTGAAATAATATCTTCTTTTTTTTAATTTTTGGTTAAACACCCCTTGAAAATATATACTAATTATTGTCTGAGTCAAGTCAATTTTATTTTTCTTAAAAGTAAAATTTGGAAAATAAAGAAATAAAATTAATGAATTCTATGTAAATTCTGAACTTCTTTTTTCATTTTTTTGATACAATTAAATTTATTTATAATTTATGGTGAAATCGAATGGAACCCCAATTTTTATTTTGAGAATACTACCCATATCAAAGTTATTTGTTTGTGGTATATATATTTTGAAGACAATATATATATATATATATATATATATATATATTAGCAAAATTGTACGATCCATCCCATATCAATTCATCACCAATGCAGCGCACACCTGTGTAGATTGACCCAATAAGCATGTTGGACCACCTCCTTACCTAAAAGGTTAACCTATTAGGTTGATGCTCTATCATACTTATTAACTCATCTACACTCTTGAATTTATCTAATATGAGATTCATGTAAAATATCCCAATATATATATATATATATACTAATATTTATCTGATTTCATCCCAATTCATATCATGGATCAATAAACAAACAGGGGAAAATAAAATCTTAGGAATTGGAGAGAGAGATTCTTAATGTAGAAGAAGTTGTCTAATTTGTTTGTAAGTAATACTAGGAAGTAGGAATTAGTAACAGGTAAAAAAAATGCAAGACAAGCATGACAAATGAAAATTGGGGGGCATCTGAGACATTTTGCTTCTAGATTAGTCACAAACAAGGAACTCTAATTGACCCAATTTCTAATTAATTACTTCAAATATAGTAACTCCATTTAATTTAGGGTTAAATTCAGATGACTACATGGGGTTTGGGCGGTTTCCCACTTAACCACCTGTAGTCAGTAAAATTACATTTAAACTCCCGACCTTTTGAGTTGAAGTGAAAACGTCAAATTTTCCGTCTAACTTAACCGTGCGTGTAAGTCAAACACCAAAAGCGCGTGAGAAAGACCTATAACAGTCAAAAAAGACAGATAAATGTCTGAAATACCCTTTATCTTCCTCAAACCACAATCCTCTCTCTCATTTCTCAACTTCGTCGCCATCCGATCTTAAGCACCGGGTGATCACGTGCCTCAACAAGCTTTCCGACTGGGACACCCTAGCCGTCGCCACAACCGAGCTGGATTCCATCGCCAAAACCCTAACTCCCGACTCTTTCTCTCCCTTCCTCACCTGTCTTTCCACCACCGACTCCTCTGAGAAATCCCCCGTACGCAAGCAATGCGTTCGCCTCTTAGGCGTCTTGTCCACCTCCAACGAAGATTCTCTCTCTCCTTGTGACGCCCCCAAAATAGGTATACATCACCCATTCTGAGTTGTTAATACATGGTACAGAAACAACTACAACTTTATTATTACAACAGTAAAACTGTGAGTTTGAATACAAATATTATCTTCTAGACAATATCTATACTCAAATAAATCCTCATCACATTTATTGATACATTATTTTATAAAAATGGTGAGGAATACTAAACAACTCTCTCTAGAACCTTCATTCCATACCCCCACACTCGTACTTCGCTTATATTCTCGCCTCCGAGAAGAAAATGGAACAAAAAGGAAAAGGGTGAGCTCAACTAGCCCAAAAAAGAATATTATGACTAAGATAATATACAAAAAATTATCATTAGTCTTCAATGAAAAAAAATCTAATAGAATACAATAGACAACAAGTTTTAAATCAATATTCGCAATGAAATAATAATTCATTAGAAGAGTTAAGTAGAGAATGCAAACTACTATCTTCTATGTATGAATTTAAAAGTTCATCGCTCTATCTTTTATCCTGTAACATCAATAAATATATATCTCGAATCAAATATTCATCTTTGCACTACAGGTGCCAAAGATATTCATCATTAATTCATGTTCATCTAAACACTGCTCATCTTTGCACTACGGCCAAAGATATTCATCGAAATCATTCATCTTTGCACTACAGGCCAAAGATATTCAATAATATCATCATTTAAGACTGAGGATGATGAAAAATATTTTTAAAGAAACGAATCCAGTGAAACAAAATGACAAGGATTAAGGATTAAGGATTCGTACTTTGTTTTATCCATGTCCAAAAATACTTCAAAAATAATTATAGTGGTGTAAAATTCAAGAATGATCAAAACATGGATACAATCAAAGCTAGTATCCACAATAGATATTTTAGACGAAAAGGGAAAATTTTTATTTTTCGATGAATAAATAGGTCGATTCGTGGATAATGTCGTATACGTGAATAAAGGTTGATATCGTGAATAAGAATCTCACACACAAAAAGTTCCAAATATGATAAAAACTTCAGATCAATATTTTAGCATAATGATATTGAAGAAATAATATCATTACGTTAAAAAAAAATATTCCTTACCTCGAAAGATCAAGATTTCTAAATTTAAACACCTGATATAAAGCATGACTTGAACTTACAATTCTGATATAAAGCTATGACTTGAACTTGCACCGTATAGCAATACTCAAAATATACTCAAAATACTCACAAGAATACGCCGATAATATAGAGAAAACTTCAGTTTCTGGTGTGATTTTCAATTCTAACCTAAACACCCTATTTATAGGAAAATACTTAGAACACCAAAGTAGAAAATTTAATATAATATTAATATATATAAAATTTTTCCTACGCACACTCTTATAAACTGAAATCAGCTCATTTCAACAACCAACCAAGCCCACCAAACATATCAAAAACGTTTTTCTAATTTAAATTATTTTAAACTTCCAAAAATCAATTATTTCGGAACTTCAATAATTCATAATAAATAGCCCTTTTATCAGAAAATTCGAATCTCGCGTGTTTTTATAGGAAATCCAATTCTCTACAACTTTGCAGAAGAAAGTTTTTCCAAATTCCAAACAGAAATTTATCGAAATCCACAAACGGGTGATTTTACAAGCTATAATCAAATTTCAAATTCATATGGGGTCACAAACACACATAAAACATGCTTTAAATTTTTTTGGTAACAAAAATACTCCTCCTCCACATATACTCATATATCCCACATTCATCGTAAAAATATCATTATTATTATATTATTAAAATATAATAATATATTTAAATAATTATTTTATCGTAAAAAGATAAAATTTTAATTTTCAACAATTGTCACATTAAAAATTTTCTCCATCTATATCCACATAAAATCAATATGTTTCTCATCATATGAATCAATAATTAATTATTCATAAATAATATTACGTAATCACAATATTGACAACTGTGCGCCTCCTGGAAAGAGGGGCTTTCCAATAAGAATTTCTCCTTCTTTGGCAGCCTTGATTAGGTGACCAAACATCTCATTAGATGAACTTTCTAGACATTGCCAATAATGTTATCTAATAATATTATTCGAGATAATATGAATTATTGCTTCGATAATGAAAAATCTTTATGTAATGACAATTATTAAAAAAACAAAGAATATAAAATATCAACGCAAAGAATTATTAAATCAATAAAATAAAATACTTTGATAATAATTACTGTAACCATTATTGAGTAGTGCCTTCTCACGTAAAAATCAATAATTGGTGCAATACCGGTATACCGTGTTTTAACCAATTTAGTTATTTAAACAAGATAATCTGGTAATAACTACGCCGTTATTTTTAAACAACTTATATTTGTCATTTTCTTCATCCAATCGCTTTCCATGGGGCCCATAAAGATCTGCTACAAGGCAGTCATTTAATATTCTCCGACAAAGAAGAATATTCCACGACCAAACGAATATTCCCAACAACAATGAATATTTTATAACCATTTGCTTATTTTTTGAAATATTTGCGTATTTTACCCATAACTATCCACATTAATCAAATCAACCTTTACTATTCAAAATAATAATTAGAAGAAATTAAATTTTATTTATTAATTATTTGGGGTCTTACACTCCTCACCTTTCTAAAATGCTCTCCGTCGCCTTCCGCCGACTCCCTCAATTCGTCGTCCGGCTCCACTCGCTACGACGTCATTGCTTTCTTCTATGGCCTCTCGATAACTGCACCTCCATTCTCGTCGCTCTCAAGCCACTTTCGAGGCGATGTTACACGAGCAGGACTACAATTAACAAATCGGCTCGACTTTATGCCTCGCGACGGCAATTGAGTCGTCATCGGACCGGCAAGTGGTTAAATTGATTAAGAACGGTTGCTTCAAGACGAAACCGGCAATTGCCCCTCTTTTGTTTATTCAATTGAGTTCTTGAGCAGATATTGCCGAAAGTGGTTAAATTGATTCAATGCTTGATTTCAGTCAATCTGACATTTACCCATACTAAACACTTTCGCCCCTGCAAGCCCTTCAATTGTAAGTTTTGATTTATGTCAATTCAGTGTAAATGCAGATTTGAACACCCATTTGCTTCATTTATTATGGATTTGTTGTACCTGAATGTTCTGAGGCTCGATTTAAAGAAAATTAAAACTTTTTGATATGAGTAATTTACATTGAGAGTCTTTTTAAGTTTGATTTGGTCGATGTGTTGGTGATTTTCTTGGAATATTGAAAATTGGTGTGGGTTTGGGGTTTTACTTGGTGATATTCTTAAATTTTAGCATTGTTGTTTCAATATTTAGAAATGTTGTTGAATTGGAAGAAATTCACAGTTCTTGGTACATATGGGAAAATTTTTGAACAAAGTATATTACATGGAGATTCCTGCGATTAATCTTTCAAATTGGATATTCTGCTTGTGTTGGTGAATTATTGGAGGATTGTATTTGGGTGTTAGGGTATATTACATTTGCTCTATTTTTGGACAAGGAATTGAGAGAAAAAAAATGGAGGATTTGCTCTGTTCTTCAAAGTACTACTTTTAACTTTTCTTTCTTTATATCATATTCGTTGCTGTTTTGTTTGGCATTTAAAGACTTAAATGTGGTGTAGATTCAATTGAAAGGATGTCATTGCATTACTACTACATAATTTTATGGGTTGCTTCTAAATCTGCATTTAGTTGGATTTAGGATCCTTTCTATGAAGTTCATTGAATTTTATTATGTTTTAAGAATAATGCTCCTCCCTCTGTACTAGATTTCTCTCACTTGCACTCTGTTAAATTCATGAAGGGTAATTAAGTCTTTAGTCAAATCATTTAACGGAGTTAAGACGGAAAGTATTTTTTCACTTTAACTCAAAAAATCGGAAGTTTAAATGTAGCTTTACTGACTACAAGTAGTTAAATAAAAAACCGCTTAAACCTCAGGTGGTCATCTGAACTTAACCCTTTAATTTAAGTTACCATCATCGCCCATGTAACTTGGCCTCTTAATTTTGTCTCCCTCTACAACCCTTCTCACTTAATTCTCCTTAAGGCCTCACGTTTTTTTTTAAAAAAACAAATTAATATTTTAATATCAGTCTTCAAAATGACCCAATAACAACGGACAATATATAGTGACGGATCGAATCGTCGTTCGATCCGTCGTTAAAAAGGATATGTAAAATATATATTTGCTCAACTTAACAATTTTATTTGTAATTAAAAATATAACAATTTATACTATCTTTTAGGTCCATATTGAATTTTTTTTTTTCCTTAATTTGATATAAAAAATAGTTACCTCGGAGGTATTAGTAAGACTTTACGGTCAAAAATTTATCAAATTATCCTCGAGTTATCAAAAATATATATACAAATTATTTCTTTAAATTAAAATCGTTAAACTTTCAAACTATATATATATATATATATACAATTTATTTATTAATAAATTAATTAATTAAATTTTTCTCTCCGTTACCGGACATGACATTCCCTCTTTATAATTATATTCCACTCAAACTCAATCCAAAACCAAAGCTTCCCTTCTCTTTAATTTCTCTCTTCCATTCTCCACCTCAAGCTTCGTTTCATACAAAGCACACAAACCACAGAGAGAGAGAAAAAAAACCCAACAGAATCCAGAAGAATAGTAGACTCTCGAATACTCTCCGGCCGCTTCGGACGGTGACTTAATTTTACCCATATACCCCTCCTTCCTCCCCGCTTTTGTTCCACTTCATCATTATTACATCAACCTATGCTATCCAATCCCCCTCCAAATCGGTTCCCTCGCCCGCCGTCGACCCCAAACCCTAGCCCGCCCATGGCCCATTTTCTCCTCTCCTTTAATTAATTGATCAACAGAAATTAAGAAGAGGAGAACTAGCTACATATATATTCATGACGAGACAAATCGTTCTCCGTTCGTCTCCGGTGGATCGCCGCCAACCTCTTCTGGGGGACCAGGAGTCGTCCTCGCGTGGAGGCAAGCGCTTCGCTGAGGTGGCTGGCGGCACCACGGCTGAGTGCGCCGCGATTTGCTGCTGTTGCCCTTGTGGAATCGCCGACCTTCTGTTTCTGGCCATTTACAAGGTGCCGGCGGGGCTATGCCGGAAGGCTCTGAGGAGTAAGCGCCGCCGCAGGCTGATGGAGAAGGGATTGCTGCCGCGAGCGCAGAGCCGGTGTAAGTGCGGATGCGACGACACGGAGATGCAAATTCACACGGTGAGCGGCGGTCCGATGATGATTAATTCGTTGGAAATGGACGAAGATGTGATGGAATTGGAGAAGGAAATGTGGGACAAATTTTACGGGACTGGTTTCTGGAGAAGTTTCTCACGAAGGGAAGAGTAACGGAACGGTAAATCAACTGTAAAAAAAAAATCAGTTCTTTTACCAGAGTAAATACATACAACCACCAAAATCTTCTATATTTACCGCTATGTATGTATGTATCTTTTGTTGTAATTTTGTGTTGTTTTTTGGTGATGGATGTGTTTGTTTTTGTTTCCTTTTTTGATTTCTCTTCTTCAAGTCAGTCAGTCATACAGGAGATGATATCTCTTCTTCAAGTCAGTCATATTATAGTAATTGTTATTCAGTTCATAATTATTATTATGTTATATGAAATTGAATTATTTATACTACCTGAATAATAATACGTGTGTGGTGACGATTTGTTTGAAACTTTTTTTAGTGTATGTATGATCAAACTAGCTATTTTTAATACTATATCTTTTCTATTATAGTATCATTTACTTTATTTTAATATACTCAAATTAATCACATCACTATCAAATTAATAAATTGTTCTTCATAGGGATAGATATAAAACAAAATCGTATAACTAATTAAAATCGTATCCTCATTTATTGATATAAGTCGCAATTGTAATTTAACAAAAAATTAAAAACTCTCACAATACATGCATAGCATGACTCTGAGAGCCTTTTTGACAACAACTTATAAGTTGTTCTTTTACTGTTGAAGTGTTGGAGTGACTTATTTTTTAACTTATAAGTCAGTTTTAATAAGTAACAAATTCTAACTTATTAAAAAATAACTTATAAATAATTTTAAAATAAGTAAGTTTGATCAAATGTAAAGACTGTTTTGCTCTTATTTTAACTTATAGGTGATTTTAGTTAAACACATTCATATTTTATTTTAACTTAATTCTTGACTTATAAATTAAAAAGATGTTAAACATTTATATTTATAACTTAATTCATAATATGATTTACCACCTGGTCTGGTCGGTCAGCTTGGATTACTTACTTTAAAGAGAGAGTGGTGGATCTAATCTAAGAGAGTATTATTGATGGATTTATACAATGACAAAAGATTTCTATCCCCCACAAAATATATAGAGCTACCCTAGCCTATAAATACATCAAATGATAAGTGCTTTTTATTATTTTATATTTTAAGTATTAAGCTGTAAGATTAAAATGGGGCCGGATCTTAACTTAATTAACGGGACGTCAAATGATAAGTGCTTTTGTTATTTACTTGGGTTAAAAAAAATTATGTATCAAATATTGTTAACAAAATTATTTTAGAAAAAATAATTTAATTTTTTCTAAAAATAATGTATTTAATTTTTCATTCTTATTTAATTCCCGCTAAAGCGTTTCTCTGTACAAAATCAATTATGTTGTAGACCAACTGAAGTGTATGTAGGGAAATTGGGATAAGGTTCAAAAATGCTCCTGACTTTTATCGAAATGTCTATCGAACACCCTATATTTTTAAGTGTATAGAATGTTCAGTAGACATCGCAATAAAAATCAGGGTCATTTTGAAACCTTATTCCCAGAGAAATTAATTCCCTTTTTTCCTGTAATTTAGTTTTTCAAGAACAGTTGAAGTACAAAACTTTTATGAGACTCATTTACTGTACTTATAATGTAGTAATTGAATAGTCACTGTCCAATTAATCTTTCTCCATAAAATTAGATGACAAAATAGTACAGGTGGTTTAAGAAGTAAGCTGCCCTCCAACCAGCCTGACTGAGTGAGGGGTTGGCAAATGGGTCCCTCTTTTGTTAGCCTTTGCCCCCTGGGATTGTGAGTTGTGACCCTTCTCAACTCGTCTTCAAGGAAATAGGGTTGGTCTGAATTAAAATATGCTTTTTCCCACTCACATGAGTCACATCTAATCATCGAATAGAGTGACGAAGTGTATTTTGATCGATTGATCAATATAGTATCTCTCTATGTGTCATTATTGTATTGATCAATTGACTAACTTACAGTGATGGTAACTGGATCCAAATATCACAATTTAATGATGGAAACTGATATTTCAACATATTAAAATGATATTTACAAACAAATTTCTCTCATATGGAAGTGAGACTCACTCACTATTTATGTAAAAGAGATCGATCAGTTCCCTTTGATCATCTTAGTTTGTCCAGACAGATAACTAAACTGAATTACAAGGACAATTCTGGCACCACCCCTCTCTCCCATAAGAAATAAGAAGAATATTCAAATTCTCTTGTAGATTAATTAAAGTTCCTAGACCTAGTTAGTACAAGCCGCATGAGATAAAAGTGTTTTTAATCTATTCCACCGTACGTTCAATAAAAAAGAAAAGAAGGTGAAATAGTTAATAATTTTTTGTGGCTTGAATTTAGATAGATAGGTAGGCAGCATGCGTACCAAAGTTATAAACTAGTTGCATGCAGCTGCTTTGAACTTGTTGTCTCTCTTTCTTTTTTTTATTATTCTCTTCCTTGTGGGAGTCTTGTGGCCCATTTAGATTTCCTTTTCTTTCTTTCTGGACAATGTGATGGAAAACACAAACTCTTTTGACTTGCTTTATTCAATAATAGTAATAACCACCCTTCTTTTTTCTAATTAATTTGGTGGGGTGGGGTGGGGTGGGGTGGGGTGGGGTGGGGAGGTTCAATTCAACAATAATGAGATGCATAATTAGTGGTAGGAGGTGTAGTTTATTGACAGACAAGCTAGCCATAAAATCATGTTTTCAATTGGCATAGCTTTGTAAAATGCAACAACCCTAGCTTCTCTGTAGATTGGGTTTTTAGTGGTCTAGTCTATAGGTTGATCTCTGATTGAAGAAGCTATCTGCTATCCAAATCAAACGTGTAAGTTTAAGTGTACATCACCTTGGGCCTTAATTACAGTTTGCTAATGAAATACCACCTATTTGTGAGTTTTGATTAGGGAAAAGGGAATGGATTCTTCCTCCCAACAAAAATCCTGAGCAGCTCCTGTCAAACTTATTAATACACTAACTTTGTAATGTGTAAAATTCATGGAAAAATATCATAACTTTGTTCATAATATTTGGTAATTAAAGAAAAAAAAGAAAAATATGTTTTTTTTAAATATACTTTAACAGCTTTTGCTTCTATCAACATGTCATACATTTTTAATACGTTTTTTTAGTTCTAAATTATAAGATTATTACTAAATTTTAAAATTAAAAGTGACACTTTTGTTTATAATTATCAAAAAAAAACTAATTGGATCAATTGAACATTACAAAATAATAAATTTTATAGCTACTATAACTTTTTAAATATTTTATAATATTTCTTATTATATTAGTTATGAGTTTGAAGATATATCAAGTTGATTTTAAAAAATAAATAATGATGTTATATTTCAGAACGAAGTAATTATTTTACTTCTTCCAATTTATAAAATGAGTTAGTATTTCATAATTAGTAGTACTTGTTTGATAGTTTATAAAGTTTTCTTATTAAGTATTTCTTTATTGTGTTTGTAAATACATTATTTGATATAATATAATTTGATTTTGTAAATATTTTATGTGATATAATATAAATCTTGTTGTAAAAAAAATATAAGAAAGATGATTAGCTTTGTTCTTTTTCCTGTTCTTTTCTCAAAAATTTTTTACTAATTATAAGTTAAATAAATCACACTAATTTTAAATTTAAAAATATCTCAAATTAACTTTAAAACGTCAAATTTAATTTTATATTTTGAAACGGAGTCGGTATTATATTTATTCTGTAGTTAGCTAAGTTATGATCAATCTTATTTTAATTTATCAAAATTTTATATAGTCGAATGAGATTCTCATCCATGTCTAAAATAAAATAAAATGATATTCTATTTCTAAGATTGAAGTAGCATTAAAAATAATAACACTTTAAATTAGAAAGAAAAAAATATGTTGAATATCCTTCGCTTTCTATTTAGGTGGAGAGCGCATATCTACTGATTGTTATAGAGACTAAAATATGGTTAACTAGATTCAACTCATAACCATATGAGTCCAAAACATTTTAACCACAATTTTGGTTTTTAATTGACCCATAACTATTTTTTATAAGCAAGAATCAATCATAACCATTTTTGCCATGTCTAGTTTGTATGACCCCAACTTATTATAAATAAAATTGAATTTTCTTTTATTTATTATTTTAAATTAATAAGGTGTTAATTTGATATAATGCTTTGATTATGGGTGAAATATGCAAATTTTATAAAATAAGCAAGTGGTTATAGAATATTCATTTCTGTCGGGGAATATTCGTTTGGTCGTGGAATATTCTTGTTGTCGAGAAATATTCGTATGCGACCAAAGCAAATGCATTTATAGGCCCCATAACGTAAAACAGGTTGAATGAAGGAAAACGCACAAAGTATGAGTTTTTATAAATAATTCACGTAGTTATTACAATTAACAATCGTTAGAACTTTTTGTGTCTGAGTAACTATTCACGATACTGACCTTTATCCACGATATCTGCCATTATTCACAAATACAAATTAGTAATCGCTTCATTTGTTTCGGTTTTTTTTCGGTTTTTGGTTTTTGAACCGCACTCAAATCGGGTTTGATTCGGTATAAAAAGAGTTAGTCCTGCCTTTAACATAAAAAAATGGTATATACCTGGTTTTTCTAAGATGCGATTTTGCTTCGACGATTTTATGGTTCTAGTAAAAATCGAATCCAGGATAGATTATCTTAGGTTTAATTTTTATTATTAATAATAATAATAATAATAAAATAATGATTATAACAATAAAAATAATAATAATAATAATAAAATAATAATAAAAATAAAAATAAAAATAATAAAATAATAATAAGAATAATAAAATAATAATAAAAATAATAATTATATTAATTTTCGGTAAAAATCGGTTTCGAACCTAAGATCACGGGATTCGAGATATACCATTCAATCCCAGATCGATTTCGAGATCAAGATTTGGGCGTTTACATTTGATTCGATCTTGGCCGCGGTAAAAAGCCTATTTGAACACCCCTAAATACAAGACTATTCACCTAAAAAATGAAATTTTTTCTTTTTCGTCCTAGATGTCTTTTATGGTTACTATCTTTGATTGTATCCAAGTTTTGATTTTTATTTTTGAATTCTGCTTCTCAATTGGTTATTATGAAGTATTATTGATCTTGGATAAACTGTTATACGGAATCCCAATATTTGTTCTTCTGTCTCACTGGATTCGTTTTTTTTAAAATATTTTTCATCATCCTCAGTCTTAAATGATGATATTATTGAATATCTTTGGCCTCAGTAGTGCAAATATGAATGATTAATCGATGAATATCTTTGGCCAGTAGTGCAAAGATGAACAGTGTTGAGATGAATGTGTTGAGATGAATACTGACCAACGGGTGATACAAATAAATATATTTGGCCTGTAGTGCAAAGATGAATATTTGATTAAAGATGTATATTGATTGTTGTTACAGGGATAAAATATTGATGATGGACTTTTAAATCTTAGAAGATAGTAGAACTCATTCTCTACTTGACTCTTCCAATGGATTGTTGTTTCCGCTATAGTTTTGATCTAAAACTTGTTGTCTATTATGTTTTATCAGATTTTTTCCTGTTGAAGACTAATGATAATTTGTTGTATATTATCTTAGTCATAATATTCTTTACTGGGCTAGTTGAGCTCACTTTTTCCTTTTTGTTCCATTTTCTTCTCAAGAGATGTGAACATAGCAGGATCTAGTCGGGGTATGGAGTGATGGTTCTAGAAAGATGTTTTAGCAGTCCTCACTATTTCTGTAAAATAGTGTTTGAATAATTATAATGAGGACTTATCTGAGTGTGGATATTGTCTAGAAGACAATATTTGTATTTAAACTCATAGTATGTGTTGTCGTATTTTGCACGACAATTGTATTATTAAAGTTGTAGTTTGCTTTCTGTACCATGTAATTGGCGACTCAGAATGAGTTGGATGGAATGAACCTATTTTGGGGGCGTCACATAGTTACTCTATTCGTGAGTTTACACTAGACCTGGCAATATAGTTAGTTAATTGTTGGGTCAAACTATATTAACTGGAACCAAATGGGTTGGTTAACCATTTTTATTTATTTAGGTCTGTTAAAGTTTGGACCCATATTTATTCAAGTCGGTTAAAGTTCTGAACCGATTAACTATTTTTCAACCCATATTTATATAACACTTTTTAATTTAAACTGTGCACTTTTTCCACGTGGTGTATCATTGTATAACAGTATAACTTTTTAATCTAACCGTTCAGAATCTTGGGCTAATTACCAGGAGGCCCGACTTTGAGTAGCACTGTAACTGGAGTAACAATACTCATGTATTGATAATGTTAGACATAGTTCCTTCAATGTAGTAGATAAGTTGGTCTACCGACTTTGCATTAAAATATTAAGTTTGATGAATTTATTTATGAAAAAAATAGTGTACATTTTAATTTTGAATCGTTTTTGTTCCAAATTATAATTTTTTATTTTTTTTAAAATACTTTCAAACTTAAAATTGCGATAATTTTTAAAAAATTATAGAACAATAAAATCTTAAACCTAATAATTTTTATATCATATTATTACTTAATTAATTTAATTGTGACGGTCAAAATTTCATTTTTCAAAAGTTCTGTTTAAAAGTCGAAACATCTTAAAATGGTTAATATGGTTTTGAACCATAACCATATAGTTCCAACCCACACAATCCATATTAAAAATGGTTAATGTGATGCCCCCCAAAATAGGTCCATCCATCCAACCTATTCTGAGTCGTCAAATACGTGGTACAGAAAATAACTACAACTTTATTATTACAATTGTCGTGCAAAATACAACAACACATATACTGTGAGTTTTAATACCAACTGTGACTCATGTCCCAACTATGGACAACACCTCACAGTGATACCTTACATAAAGGTACAATCTAAAACTGTTTTAGAAATTAAAATCTTTTAGAAGTGCTCAAGGAAACCTTCGTACATAGGAGGCCATGAATCTAAGTTATGATAGATATCATATGTCCAAAGAATTATCCTTGGTTGATCCAATAGACCCCAAAGAAAAATGAGAAGATTACTATCATGTTTCTTCCAATGGTGAGTCTTCTCTTGACATATAACTATCTCCACCGTCTGCGATTGAACATTATGTTTCAACCCAACTCCAAGATCATATAGGTAGTGCTCGTAGATATACTCAGCAAGTGGATGTGCACAACCCTTTCTTATGATAACACGAGATTATATGTCATTAGACATCTTGTATGATAGTGGCAAAATACCCTTCCAAAGTTGGGTTCACCTCACCCTATTGTTGTTCACCAAAATCAATTATTAAGTGACGTATAATATACGACACACATATCTTAGGTCCTCAATACAATTATATATTGTATGTCATGCCGTTTTATAATGTGTTGAGAAACTTTGATAGTCTCGGACCACCACACTATTCCCTGTTATCCCCGGCTTCACCCAAATTTACACTTTTATTACACCGAAAGGAATTGTGAAGCAAAAGGGTGAAACACAACTAACTTCGAAGAAAGAATATCATGACTAAAGATAATTAAATTATCAATAGCCTTCATCGATAATAAATTAGAGATTTAGAACATATGGTAGATGATAAAACTTTTCAACCATAGTTGCAGCGGAACGAGCAATCCATTAGAAGAGTCAAATAGACAATAAAGTCTATTATCTTCTCCATGTTAAAAGTCCACCAACAATGCTTTAACCTCAGTAACATTAATCAATGAGATCCTTCTCACGGTCATGTGAATAACTCATAATCATAATTGTAGTTCTAATTTTCTTCTCATCCAAGACGAAGATATTCTTCATCACATGTCTTTACTCAAACATCAAAGATCATGGTTATACCAAATCACGCCTCTGTTTATAATCATACTAATAAGTTCATCTTTGCACTACGCGCCAAAGATATTCATTAACAATTCATCTTTGCACTACTGCACCAAAGATATTCAACAACAATCATCTTTCAGCACTACGGGCCAAAGATATTCATCAATAATTGATCTTTACTTCTGTGCCAAAAAATTATTCATATATCAAAAAAATATACAATTATTTAAGAATTTATATAAACCATAATTATAATCATGTTGATCAATTCACCTTTGCACTTAAGCTAAAAATATTCAATTGTAAATTCAATGGTCATGATCATACCATTCAACGATTCAACTTTGCACTACTGACCAAAGAGAACCCATAGTCACGATCATACCAATAATCTACCCATCTTTACACTTAAGTCAAAGAGAAATTTCATCACCGGGATTATAAAAATGTTATATATGATAATAAAAATAATATGATCAACAACTGCATTTAATTTTAAAAGTAAGATTCATAAATCAATGATTTCTTAACACCTTAATCCAAATGTTATAAATCACTTAATAATCTCATAATCTAATGTTATTAATACTACCATAATATTTTAATCATTTCTTAAACTTATAAACAATTTATTTTAATTGTTTACACCTTACCAATTAATGCATTTAATCATACTAAAATGCCAAACTCATAAGATTTCATCACCAATAACCAATAACCTCATCAAAAATCTGCATATACCATATATAGGATTCCCAAGCCATAAAATTCTATTTTTTCAATTTTGTTACTTCACATAACATATTTAATTTATTTATTCATAACTAGTCCATTTTTATAAAAAATACCAAATCAGTTCCAAAAATATTTCTTTTATGGGATTTAGCAGAATATAGTCCCATATTGAACATATATTTTTCTCGAAATTTTTAAAATTCATTTACTATTTTTCATATGGCAAAACTGCCGAATATTTAGACATTTATCATAAATTGTACGTTTATCCAAAAATTCCAAAATTTACAGAATATACTGATGTTATATAGATGTACTCCCAATAAAAATTTTACCAATTTTGGAGTTAACCACAATGAGTTATAAGGGTTTACTTTTAAAATAGTCTTTTCTCATAAAATCCATAGCTCCTAATCTATATATCCAAAAATCGCCATTTTTGGACACAATCAAGGAAACTCATCAAATTATCATTTTAAATTTTTTCAGAATTTTTGAAGGTCTGAAAAATTACAAAACATGATAAACATAATAATCCTTAAAATCTCTTACCTCAAAAGAGCGAAAGATTTTAATCAAAATGTGTCTGGATGAAAAGCGAAGGAAACTTCCACCTAATAAAGAACTCTCCAAGTATCTAAATACTCACAAAAATACGCTCGAGAATATAGAGAGAAAGAAAACTTGTTTCTGGTGTGATTTTCAATTCTAACTTAAGCGCCTATTTATAGGAAAATGCTAGAACGCCAAAGGAGACTAATAAAATATTTTATTATTTTCTCCTTTCTCATACGCAGCCATATTTGAGAAATCAGCAGCCACCACACTTAAAAATTAATTCTAGCACATGTTTACTACACCAACCAAAAAGTGGGTTCCACCCAATTTTAATAAAAATTATTTTATTTTCTGAAACTTCAGTAATTCATAGAAAATAGTCCGTTTATCAGAAAAATATGAATTTTATGTCCATTCCATACGAAATCGAATTCTCTACAACTTTACAGAAGAAAGGTTTTCCAAATTCTAAATTGAAAATATCCGAAATCCATAAACGGATCAACACCTTTTAAAATTCATAACAAATCATACGTTAATTTTTAACGGTTCAAAATTTGTGGACATATACTCAACTTATATATGTATAACATATCCAAAAAATTATAACGATCCAACGGTCGGATTAAAATTACAACTCACACATAAAGCTTTAAGAACATCGATTTGAGTTTTTAATACCTCTAATCTGACAAAATGCTGATAAAACACCTCAACATTAATTCCTTCATTTATAACCACATAAATAAATCCATCATTTATATCCACATCAAATAAATATTTCTTTATCATATAAATCAATAATTAATTATTCACAAATAATATTACAGAATCATAATTATGACAACCAGGTGGTTCCAAGAAAAGAGGGGGCTTTCCAATAAGGATTTCTCCTTACTAGCACGCAATTAGGTGACCAAACTTCTCCTTGACATAACTTTCTAGACATTGCCAATAATGCTATCTAATAATATTATTCAAATAATATGAATTATTGATCTGATAATGGAAAATACTGTGCCGTGACAATTAATGAAACAACAATAATATAAAATATCAACGCAATAATTATTGAATCAATAAAATAAAATATTGAATAGTAATTACTGTAACAATTATTGAGTAGTGCCTTCTTACGTGAGAATCAATAATTCAAAAATACATGCAATCACCAGGTACCGTTCTACCGCGACCCAATGCCAGATTCATCGTTTTTAACCACCGAGATATTCCAACAAATGTTAGCGGTAACTACTACGCTGTAGTTATTTATAAAAACTCAAATTTGTCGTTTTCTTCATCCGACGCTTATTCTCATTATGGGGCCCACAAATGGTCATACTACCGCATAATAAATGCGAATATTCTTTGACAAAAAGAATATTCCACGACCAAATGAATATTCCCCGACAACAATGAGTATTTTATGACTACTTGCGCATTTTAAAAATTTTATATATATCACCTTAATTTTAAACTTTTATCAATTTAACTATTTACTGAATAGTAATTATAAGAAAAATTAAATACTTTTATTTCATAAAATTCGGGGTCTTACAGTTAATATGGTTTTAGTTTTTAAATGGAACCATAACCATATTTTGAAAACTAAACCAACTCATAATCATATTTTGTCAGGTCTGGTTTACAAAATAACTAAGAAAATGATTGAATATCATTAAATATAATATTAATTGTCTATAATATATCTTTAAATTATCATTTATTACTATACTTATCTCTTGCTCTCTCTTTTATCTGTAACATTTTTCAATAAGGGATAATTTTGTAAAGAGTGTAATTAATTTTTATAAATTATTATATTTAATGATATTCAATCATTAAATACGATCTCCATCCATCTTATGTTAACCACACGACTAATTCTTCCTTTTTGCATAAAAGTTTTAATGTATTTAATTTTATGCCTGCCTAAACACGATCTCCATCCATCCTATGTTAATTTTTTGTTCTAAAATATATAACCAACTCTAATTATTTAAAATATGCTTATGTATTAAAATACAAATGCTATTTATAAACAAAAAGATTCATATTATGATTAAAAAAAATATATTAACTTTATTAAGACTTCAATTAATCATGTATGTATTGATATTATATATATACATATATATATATATATATATATATTTAATAAAAATTAACATATTTTTAATTTTTATCACAATATTATAAGACTGTTAAAAATGTTGTAGTAATATTTGTAATTTCTAAACAAATAGTTACAGCCTTACGGGGACCACCACAAGACTTTTCCCAAATTAAAAAATAAAATAAAAATACACTAAAAAAATAAAGGTAAAGATGGACCTGGCGTGACTTCCATTTCCATATATCCCTGCTTTTCTTCGTTTCTCCTCTCCTCCTTATTCTCTCTCTCTCCCCGATTGTTTTTTCCCTTAGAAGAGGGAAAAGTCGAAGCTCAATATTTTCAATTCATGGGCGATTCTCTCGTTTCCTAACCCATTTTCTGGTACGTATATCTATTTCAATGGAGGTAATCAAATTTTCGGGATCTGTATGTAATTTGGTTGTGATTAATCCGATTTTTACATTGTTTCCTTTGGGCCTAACAGTCATTTGGTTGTCTTTGTTAGTTATATTGATTTGATGGATTTGATTCTTTCGGAACTTTTCAATTATTTTGTCCCCCTTACAGTTAAGTGTTCCCTGTTTCTATCGTATTCTAAAATGGATACATACATACTACTTTCGTTGCATACTTGCATATGTGATAATGTATATCTATATTTTGGGTGACAAATCGTCTTGTTATTAGAATTGAGTTTAGTGTACTTTTAAAGTGGGTGATAAATAGCCTTGTTATTTGAATTGAGTTTGGTGTACTTTTAAAGGAACAAATATGTTTATATTTGGTCCTGATTTACTTTTTTTAGTAATTAATCTAGTGCTGTTTTTGCTATTTGTTTAATAATATATATGATTTGTTGGCATAGTGGGGCATAACTCTAGTACCCATATAGTTAGTTATAAATGGTAATTTTATTTCTTAGGAGGAGATAAGGGTATTCCCAAATTTATTTCCAAATTAATGTGTATGTAAGACTGTCTCGTATAAGTAGTTTGTTCTCTGTTTATGTTGGTTTATTTTTTATTGCAAAATGTGGGACTATAGCTCCTTATATTTCTAACTTCTTTCTTTTTATTTCACTTATGCTATGTTTGTATGTCATACTAAGGGGTTGTTTGATAAAACTGAATGAAATAGTTCTGAATGTTTAAGGGTGTGTTTGTTTAGATCTGAATCGATCAGTGCGTTTGTTTTGGTTTGAATGGTTGAATCGGTAAGATGGACGAGTTGAATGGTTAAGTCAGATTTTTTTAACTGAATGGCTGAATGAGCAGCCGGATGAAGTAAAAAAAATTAAATTTTTTTTTAAAAAATATTAACTATTATATTAAGTAATATTAAATAAATTTACAACAAATTTTAAATTTTTTCAGAGGGGTAAAATAATAAAGTTTTGTCATTCGGATGTTTCAGACATGTCAATTATCAAACAATTTTTTTTCATTCAGATTCAACTCATTCAGATTCAGCTCATTCAGATGCAGATTTATTCAATTTTTATCAAACACTCCCTAAGTAATATGAATGAGTTGAATGAAGTAGAATTCTGAATGAAAAAAGTTGTTTGATAATTGACATGTCTGAATCATCTGAATAACAGATTTTTATTATTTTACCCTTCCTCAAAAAAATTCAAAATTGTTGTAAATTTATTTAATATTACTTAATATAATAGTTAATATTGTAAAAAAAAAATTAAATATAAAATACTTCATTCAAAGAAAAAAAAAACTACATTTAGCCATTCAAATTTCAAAAATCAATAGACAAGCCATTCGCATAATTTTTATTCAAAACAAACACATTTGAATAATAGTCGATTGATTCAAATCATTCATTTCACCTCCATTCGAGTTCTAAACAAACACCCCTTAACTTTAATTACTTGTTATCATTTATAAGGTCATTAGCCAACCCAAAAGGGTATTATATACCACCTCCCCCATGGGAATATCTATCATTAAGTTGCCTTAAAAATGAAAAAACATAGTCCATGGGACTAAATAAATGATACATAGTGCCTAAAAATTAAATGATAAAAAAGTATCTCAAGGTATTATATTAGTACAAATAGTCTTATCTCATCCATTATTTTTGCAAACAAATATAGCCTTCGTAATTTACCATATAATTGATTTTTTTCTATTTGCCACCTTCTGATGAACTGTATACCTCAGGAAAGAAGCTATTTTAATTGATATGCCTAATGTACAATTTGATTTGTTTTCTTTTTGAATTTACAAGGTTCTGGGGATGGATGAAGCTCATAAGACTGAGAGTCATATGACGTCAGCTTCAGCTTTTGTGGAAGGGGGAATTCAAGAAGCCTGTGAAGATGCTTGCAGCATCTGCCTTGAGGCCTTCTGTGATAATGATCCTTCCACGGTAAAATATTATGTTTCTGTTAAAATTCGTAAATGCATAATATTAGTAAGTATATTACAGTTACATGTTTATTATATTGCAGGTGACTAATTGCAAGCATGAGTTCCATCTTCAGTGCATTCTTGAGTGGTATGGTCTGACATAATTCTGACTTTCAGTGTGTTCATACATGACTGCTTTTAGTTTCAATGCGCTATTAACTGCTGTATCATATTTTAGGTGTCTTGAAATAATATGATTGTGTCTCAAGATACATTGAAGTTTTAAGAGGAAAACTAGGAGAAACTTATCTTGCATTGTGGTTGTGGGATTACTGTTTAGTTAGTTTCTAAAGTGTGTGTGTATATATATATATATATATATATATAGGCCAATTATCCATGGGAAATGATCCATAACATGTATTTGTTATGGATTAAAAAGGGCAAATAACATCTATACCTTTCGTTACAATTATCAACGGTTGGGATTAAAAGATGGACTCGGCGTCCGCTAGTAATTCAAGCGGGCGGGATTAAATTTTTTTTTTTGGACAATTATGCCCCAATTTCTAGTAGGGTCAAAGTCAAAATATCACAAGCTTCGCTAGAATTACTAGCGGATGAAGCAACTATATATGGGATATACATACTATAGATTAGGAAGGATTGAAACTATATTTATATTATATTAAAATATGAGTTAACAATATATATAAATTAAATAATAAAAAAATCCAATACTCTTCTAAATAAATCCTAAATAATAAATCCTAAATCCTAATTAGTAAACCCTAAACCCTAGTTAATAAATTCTAAATCCTATTTAGTAAACCCTAAACTCTAGTTAATAAACTCTAAATCATAAATATGATTTGAGATTTATTAACTAGGGATTAGGGTTTACCAATTAGGGTTTAGGGTTTATTATTTAGAATTTTTTAGTAGGATATAGGATTTTTTATTATTTAATTTATTAAATATATAATTGTTAACTCATATTCTAATATGATATTAATGTATAGTTGTAATCCTTCATAATTTATAGTATGTATATCCTATATACTAGCTTCAAAGCAAGTGTATATAGTATGTATATCCTATATAGTTGCTTCATCCGCTAGTATATATTATATATCCTATATACTAGCTTGAGCATCTGTGTTGCTCGGACTGGATGCAAGTGTCGAAAAAGTGCAAATTTAGTGTGTCGGACACGTGAAGTCAAAAAATAGAGGTTCTTGTGATCTGATTCTAATTTGGACACTAAAAGTAGGATATGGCATATAATATAATTTTTTATATTTTAAATTTAATGTCAAATAATAAATATTTTTTACATTAAAAGAATGGAACATTTTTTACAACTCTTTGAGGTACCTTTTGGCATAACCGCTGATTTGTTTTGGAAGCAAAGTGGTATGAAGAATTAATATTGCCTTTTCTTTATCTAGTCATATGTTGGTCACCTTGTTCATGTGGCCATAGTCTGTCCGAATTGTTGATATTAAAAGTAAACCTATGTCCTTCTCCTAACCAATACACGCATAGACTGATGGGATGAGCTTTTGGCCCCATAACTTACTTCTCAATAAAAGCAGGTTACATCCAGCTATACCGCACAGCTGTACCACAATTACTTTTCGGTAAAATACAAGGATGCTTTTTGCCCTTTGAATTCCCAGTAGACAACTTTCTTTATTCATCAACAGTACCGAGGTGGGGCACTTTTCCTTTTCTCTCACTTTTTCTTTTCTCTTTCTTCTTCTTCTTCCTCATCTCTTCTTCTTCTCCGATGAACCACCTGCAAAAACAGCCGTGTCCGGATTTCTGTGGCCGGATCCCGTACGAATCTCACACCCATACCAGTGTTGTGAAGATACGGGCACTCCACCAAAAATAACGAGTCCGAGTAACACGGTTGAGCATAATTGTCCAAAAAAATTTAATCACGTCTGCGCTGGAATTACTAGCGGACGCCGAGTTCTTATTTTAAATCCCAGCCATTGGTAATTATAACGGAAGGTTGATATGTTATTTGTCCATTTTTGATTTATAGAAAATACATGCTATGAATTATTGCCCGTTATCCATGGCATTTATTTGCTATGGATCAAAAATTGGCAAATAACATCCTAACTTTCTATTACAAAAATCAAGGGTTGTGATTCAAAAAGCCATCTCGCCATTCTAGCTGATTGGTTTAAAATGTACTCTGGACAATTATGCCCCATCAACGCGACAACTTAAAAAATTACCCAATCTGCTAGTTATTCTAGCGGATGGCATGCATAATCATCGAAGCATAAACAAAGAAGCTAAACACGCTTGTGGACAAGCATAAGGATTCTAGCGGATGTAAACCAATCACATATGATTCTAGCGGATGTAAAGCAATCATGATTCAAAGGCAAATAGATAATCAATATGCATCAGACTATAAACTACTATAAATTTAATTTTGAATATGCATTATATGCTATAGTTTCATTCATACATAAGCGCACAACAGAATCAACGAGCAACATCATCTATACCAGCAACACAGCAACTCCCAGAACCATCAGCAATTTGATTACCATCTAGTAATTTCATGCCAAGAATTTAACTAGTAATTCTTTGCAGTAAAAATCAGAAAACAGAATGGGATTATAAACAAAGATTATTTTAGATGTTATAATCAAATGAATGAGACTACCACTTTTTTCATTATACCCCCTTACATTCCTTGTAAATGGTTCTGTGTTACAAATCAAAATTGTGGTGGAGTTGCAACAGCTGGTTTCTCTTACACTCTTGATCAGAAAGAGCATATATGCTTTTAAGCAAACAAAATAAAATTGCAGAAGCTAATTCATCTTCCTTTCTGGATACCACTCCTCAATTTAAACTGGAGCCTCGTGGCGTTTCCACTTTGAATGAATTAGTTGTGTTCATTTCACAGCTACAAAATATCTGCCCTTCTCGCCTCATAGATAAAACTCAACCTTCAGCAGAGCAGGCAACTGTTTGTATGTATTTGTGAGCACCTACATCCCGATTTCATCTAGTAAAATAATTTTCTGAACTTGGGGAATCTGTAATACAATCTACTTACTGCATCAGAGGAGTGTAGTTAGAAAGAGCGCCGCAAGAAAGCCAGAATATCCATTTTATAAGTCCCGACTTTACAACAGAATCAGAATAGGCTTGATCCTGTGAGATCCACGCATAAGTTGTGCGCCCATTTGTTGAGGTCCCCGCATAAGATGTGCCCTTTAGAGTACCAGTCAGTAAGGTATTACATATGGAAGAGCATAAACATCAGCCGACTCCATTTGTAGAGCTTCAGCCCATACATGCTGTTCCGGGTTAACTCTAACAGAACCCATTTCGGACTTCTTCAATAGAGAACCTTTGCTGTCAAACAGCCATTCCTGGTCATCAATACCAGACCACTCGTCCATTCGAGGAACTGAAAGAACTTTGCTCAGGACTTGGTATCAGGATGCCGCGGTCTCTTTGATGCTTCAGTAATTTGCTCGGCAATTACATTTGAAGGCTTTGGTGCCGAAATAGGCAGTTTCTGTGCTCCTATTAAACCATTTATCTTGTGATCCTTATCATCCACCTTAAGATGATAATATGTCCCCTGTCTATGAGGGCTAAAAGCAGCAAAAGCAGCGAGCAGCAACAAAGGTTCTTTGCCTTTAATTGCGAAATAGGGTTGTGGAAAGTGTGACTATTAAACCATTTATCTTTTGATCCTTATCATCCACCTTAAGATGATAATCTGTCCCCTGTCTATGAGGGCTAAAAGCAGCAAAAGCAGCGAGCAACAACAAAGGTTCTCTGCCTTCAATTGCAAAATAGGGTTGTCGAAAGTGTGATTAGTTTCCATTGCAAATCCTTCGTTGATTAATGCATGCCATCCGCTTGGAATTACTAGCGGATGGCTAGATTCTAACAGATAACTTTTTAATGAATCACAAATTTTTTTGTAATGGAAGGTTAGGATACTATTTGCCAATTTTTGATCCATAGCAAATAGATCCTATGGATCATTGCCCATATATATATATTTATGTATAACAAATCTTATATAGAGGTGGTTTATAAAATTTTTCTGTTATGTTTTTTTGCTGTTATGTGCTGCTACAGGAATGTGAATTAAAGGTTTTAATGGCTTAATGATGAATATTTTTTAGTTTTGGCAGGCATAGGTACTAGTCCTTTTATCTAAGGTGTGAATGCTCTCATCTACTTGACTAAGATTCAACAAATTAATATCTGGAGAAATTATGCGAATGATGACACTTTCCAATTTGGATATATCATTTATGTATTGGATAACTAATAACTAAGGCATCATAGCGTTGCAAAGCCTTACATTTGAGTTTTAGCAACTGCATCTCTCCGATTTATTACACATAGGTCTAATTTTTGTGTAAGAGATCTTACAATCATTATACTCGCATCTTAATTTATCATCCTTGGGCTTAAATTAGCATCATATTCATCATTGTCTATCAACTTGTTAATGTTTGCATTCTAGGTATTGACAGCTTGCTCTGCTAGAAATATCTGGTTCTTTTTTCTGGTACATGTGCTTATGACGGTATACATATTTCATCCAAAATTCTGTATTTACTCATTTTCATAAGACATTAATAGATTGGTTGGAACTTTACTCAATTGTTATGGATCAGATACACACAAAATTTTATGAGAATTCCAGAGTTGTCTATTTAAGATGGGCTCCTGATTAAAGGTATGCTTGATCGAGACCCAACCTTCCGGAAGATAGGGGGTTCAGCTTGAGTGAAATTCCATCTTTCTGTTATTTTGGAAGATCTAGATCTTGTATAGATTTTTGTTGTATTTTTTTTTATCAGAAATTTGTATTTTTAGTCATCCTTCAAGCACCATCATACTAGTCTTACAGAATAGGTGTTCTGGTCTGCAAGTGAGTCTGATCCTGGTATTACATAATGCCTTAAATTGTTAAGTAAATCTATAAACATTTTTAAATGGGTGGCAGAGAATCTCTAGTAGTGTTCCATTGTTAGAGAGTAAGTAAATTGTGGACCATTAAATACTGAATTGTATAGTAAATGTAACTCCCTACATGCATTTTTAAATAGGTGCCAGAGAAGCTCAAACTGTCCAATGTGTTGGCAATCCCTAAGCCTGAAGGATCCTGCCAGGTTTGTTCTGGTCTCTGTTATTGTTATAATTATTTTTAGTTTCTATTTCGTTATTGTTTCTAGTTTATTTTTAGTTTCTATTTCGTTATTGTTTCTTGTTTCCACTTCAAATGGAATCACTTTTATTTTTGTGCATTTCATGGCAGTCAAGAATTGCTTGAGGTTGTAGAACGGGAAAGGAGCTTTAGGTTTAATCTGGCAAGAAATTCCACAATATTTCATCACCCCACTCTTGGAGGTTTTGAATTGCAGCATGTCTGTTGTCTATCCATACTAAGTTAGATTATCTGTTCATTATTTCATGTTCAATCTAACATGCTTTTTATGCTGTTCATTTCTCTTACTGTAATGCAGTTACCTATCAACGCAAATGATACTGAGCTTGAGGACTGTATTATCCAGCACTTGGCTGCTGCTGCCTCAATGGGAAGAGCCCACCGTGTTACTCGGAGGGATGGATCAAGGAGTCGATCATCTACACATGGTCGTCCACAGTTCTTGGTATTTTCAGCTAATCCCAATTCCCCCCCTTCAGGTCCTGTATCTTCGTATCTTACTCCAGTAGGAAGTGAACCTGAGCCAGCCTCTGTAACTGTAGCTAGCCCATCAGTTCCACTTACAGCTGGTGGGGCTGAAATTACACAGTATAGTCCGCAGCTCCCTTCTGTTCAAAGCGGTCAAATTTCTGCATCAGTATCTGGATCTACTGTCATGCCAATCAATCGACAAAGAATTTCCATTAATAATAGGTACTGTTGGTTTACTATATTGATTGTTTATTCTCAACTCTGATTTCATATCATCTGTAGAAGCTTTGCCAGTCAATCTTCTCTGCCAACTCCAGTTAGAGCAGGACCATCAGACTTTCATTCACTTTCGGACTCTTGGAAATCTCGACTTAATGCAATGTCAATGAAGTATGTCCTCGTATGAACAGTGTTTCTTTCTGGTTTTTGAATTGGGCCATCTATTTATTCCTTATTGTTTTTCTGGGGGGCTCAATCTGTACAATTTTTGTTGTCTATAAGATACAAGGACTCAATTACTAAAAGTACAAGAGGGTGGAAGGAGAAGCTGTTCTCTCGAAGCACTCCCATGGCAGATATTAGTTCTGAAGTTAGGCGAGAAGTTAATTCAGGAATTGCTAATGTGTCTCGCATGATGGAGCGCCTTGAAACTATAGAAAAGGATAGAGCTGGCCGTGTTTCCTTATCTAATCATCTAGCCGAGTCTTCAGTTACAGAACAGGGCAACCATAATAATGTTGAAACCCATCAGCAAACACCATTAACTGACAACAAAACATTTGCTTTTGCTACAAGTTCAGTTTCACATTAAGATGTTAGTATTCAAGCACAGCATTTCATCTTTGAAGGTGAGTTGTCTAGTTTACAAGTGAATCATTTTTTGTAGATGTTGCTGTCTTCTTGATATTTTGAATCATTTTCAATCTTGATCTGTGGTTGATTTTATTAATCTGGTCTTGGTACAATTTTTTTTTTATTTTTATGGATTTTATTTGCAGGTAGGCTGAAATTTTAAACCGCTGGCTGTAAAGTAGTTTATGATATATTACCTTAACCACAGTGACCTAAAAAGTCAATGGTGCCTTCTAAATATAGAGGCCAACAGAGCTACTTTTAGAAATATTTTAAGATTGCTTTAGTTACAATGTACTATTTGACTGACATGTGTTTCTTTTTTCTTTTTAATGTTACTTTGCGTCCATGGGTAGACAGTTTTATTGTTTCATTGTACGGTCATTATGGGAATCCAAATTTAAGAATATGTTTTTTCCTCAGCTTGTGTTGTGTGTGTTTATATCTGTAGTTATTGAATTTATTACTATATTTATAAAATATTTGAAGTAGTAGATTATGCTTGAACAGGTTGTCAACTCTCATCTCCAAATGTGACCAAGACATGCTGAGGAGTAGATGCTTCTTTGCATTTCAGGCCTCAGAGCTAGAAACACGACGATGATCATGATCTCATCTGATGCTAATAATACAAGGAGAGAGATGGAGTCTGTCTATCTACCCTTGACAACAGGAATTATATTTACCATCTGACTGTAAATTTGTTTATATATATGTAAGGGGGATTTAATATCAGATATTCAGTTTAATTTGGCAGATATAAATCTTTTAATAACATATCAAGGCAAGGGGGATAAAGTAAGGAGAACGCGTGTTTTTGATATATATTTTCACATGTCGACATGAAGGTGAGACTTACTATATGCTCGCTCGCTCTTCTCTAAAGTAACATTAGGGCAAAAGAGTGAAAGACCTGCCTTCTCTTCATTTTCTTTTGTTTGACTAGCACTCACTCTCCGACTCAATTAAGAAGAATGTAAAAACCCTTCAACTGTTAAAATTGTTCAAACCCTACAAATTCTTCTCACTATTCACAAGTAGTCAACATTCTCACAATTAAATGTTTGGTTACGAGTTCAAATTTTCTTAGAGGAAAGGAAGGAAGGAAGGAATGGAGTCCCTAAACTTTGTTTATTTTTCTAAAGCTTGTATGTAAAATATTAAGTTGTACACCAAAAAATTACATTCAAGTGTTTCTTAAAAAAAGGTTGACAAATGTAAAAATAAATATTAAAAAAGTTCATTTTCTTATTGGGGATTGGCCATCACTAACTAATGAGACTGTACGTTTTCCGGGAAGACTAAATGTAAATGGACCATCGCGTATGTCACCCTCACCAATAAATGTTATGCAAAATAAAATAGAAAATAGTAGAAAGCATTAATTTGGATTTGCTAGTTGTTTCAAATTTTCAATGGCTCCCATAGACCTGGAAAACGGGTTGGGTTGGGTTGGGTTGGGTCATTGCAGTGTCGGGTTGGACTATCGTCGGGCTAAAATGATCCAGATGTTGACAGGTTGAAAAAGTGAAGTTCAAACCTTGTTTTTTGGCGGACGACTTAACTGGCCCGCGAGCCTGAACTTATTTATAACCAAATTTTGACACATTTTTGGGCTTAGACCAAACAGAATAAAGCTTATCGCAGTTGGCCAAACGACCTCGATTTTTTTGATGGGCTTTGAAAATGAAGACAAAACCTATTTTTTTGATGGCTTCATAGGACCTACCCATGAAGCTTAAATTGATTTTGCCAAGTCTGAACAAGAAGCTTGTTTGAATTGCTTGTTTTTCCCGAGTATATTTACTATTCTTTATAATATTAAAATGCCAACTTTAAACGATTGAATAACTTACTTAATTCAAGTAATCTGATAGAGTCTTCATGTTTAATTTGATAATAATGTGATTAATGTATATTTGTATAAGTTGTTTTTGTAAAGTACTTGATAATAATATGATGTACAAAGATTTAGAATAGAAAGGTCAAACTTGTTAGGTTGATCATATAAGTTGAACTAATATATAAATTATAGGATTTAATCGATCGTTTAGTCAAGATGGACGATCATAAAGCTACTCTGACAATCGTAAAGTCTATTGAAGTTCACAGAGTTGACCTTTCTATCATAAAGCATCAAGTGAAGATCGCAGAGCCTGCTAGAAATTGGCCGAGTTAAGACAAGATCGCAAAGCCTGTAGTAAAATCGTAGAGTTCACTCTAAGGTCGTAAAGCGAAGTAAGGATCGCATAGTGACTCAATGATCGTAAAGAGATGATTGTAAAGAGCCAATCGTAAAGCAGATCGTAGAGAGTACTTCATAGAATATCTATACTCGTAGAGCAAGCTTCGTAGAATTTAGATCGTTGAATGAATCAAACTAAATACTCTACGATCTTCATGAATTTCTACGATCAGAAATCGTAAAGGAGTCTTACAGATTGAAGAACCCAAGATGTTTGCCACTCATCCTAAGTTCAAATAAAAGACCAGATTGTGATGCTGTCTAACAGCTAGTTTGGCGATGTAACTACACCCACGTGGTAGGTGAAAACAGCAGTCTGATGAGACATGTCAAAGTCGAAAGTAAACTGACACATTCTTCCTGAATGTCAACATTAGATATCTTCTGGGATAAAGGCATTAAATGCTCAAATATCATGTCTCCAACAAGTAGCTCTCGAGGTGGTTTATAAAAGTTCAGAGAGATTCAAGCCAATAGTATTAATTAACCAATCATAAAGTTGAATCTCTGTCAAAGTTCAAATAGACTTACTTACACTACGATTCAAGAAACAACTTATTCTATTATTAAGCCTTTAGTTGTTGAGGTTAAACACAACTTAGTAGCTCCTCAACAAACAATCATTCAACTATGATTCACTGGTCTAAGTGACCATTGTTTCAAGTCTAAGTGACTTGAAGAGATCTTAGTGATCTGGTCTTAATGACCTTTAAATTATTGTCATCTGCTAAGATTTCGTGACTCGAAAGAATGTTTGTAATTTACTTGTAATAGATCTTAGTGACCTGGTATTAGTGACCTCAAGCTCCTTAGTGGATTTTTTATTCGTTGTGTACAAGAGTGGACTAGAAATCTTTTATACTCCGAATCATTTAAAATCTCGTGTCATTTACATTTCAGTATTTATATTTATGTCAATATATGCTATATTCTTTTGTGACTTAAATTCATAAAAACTAAGTTCAGAGTTGAGATTTTATTAAATCTTTAACGGGTTTTTAAACTAATATTTCGCTATGGCTAATTAATTTAATTAATTAATAATCTAATAATACATTCTTAATAAGTTAAATTTTTTTAAAGAATCTATTCAACTCCTTTGTTGATGTCTTTGTGCATCTGAAAAATAACATAATCTAATTTTGACAAATTTTCAAATTATTTTATTCAATTTTTGAAATTAAACTCTTCAGTAATATGAACAAAAAATAAACCCACTAGTCGTAGAAATAACACCCAAATGAGAACTGAACACGAGACTCAAATGTAACAATATCTCAATCCTAACTACTAAATTAACTAAGACCTCGTTAGCTCAATTTAGAAATAAATAAATAATTTTACACCACATATAACATAATGTAACACGTTATAAATAAAATATATTACTCATTTCGTTTCACAAATATATTAAGTTCTAAATAAAATTTGGTTCAATAAGAGTTTTTTTATATTTATCAATACAATCAATATGTTTAGGAATAGATATGAAAGAAAAATATATGTTTAAAAGTTTTAAAATTTAAAAAAATAGAATTATTTTGTGAGATCGAAAGAATATTAAACAAAAGAGAATTAACGCTCTGTTTCTGAGTTTTAAAATGGACAAAAAAGAAAATAAATGAACAAAAAAATTAAGTTTTCTTTTCAATTTTTATGTTTCTGAGTTTTTTAATAAACGGAAAAGAAAAGAAATGGATAGAAAACTTGGTCATTTTTTCTGCCAAAGTTTTCCTTCCAAAATTGGCCTGATTTGGACGGAAAACAAATTGGAATAAGTAATATTTTTATAATTTCCATATTATCCTCAACTTTTAATATAATAAATTTTAAATTACAACTCATGTCCTCAATTTTAAATTTTTTATTTTTTTCCATTAAAAACTCAAAAACAAAACAAAAGAAAACTTCAAATTTTTTATTCTTTTTTTTTTGTTCTAATTTAAATTTTTTATTCTTTTTTTTTCTGTTCCAAACTCAGAAACAGAGTGTTAATGAAATGCCGTAATCCTCATTCCCCTAATTTTTATTACATCAACCGTGAATATATATATCCTACAAAAGAAAAGTGTCAATAAATATTCTACAAAAATAAAATATAAAAACCGTGAATAAATATTTACTCTTAAAAAGAAGTAGGGGGAATGAAGGGGATGTAAAATAAGGAACACTCTACACCGACAAAAACCAGGAAAAGAATGGAAGTGTACAAGTACAGGTACAGCCAAACCCCACCTCATTTATTATTATTCTGATTATCATTATTCATTTTGGGTTGTTGGCTCTTCCATTATAAATAAGTTTTTTATTTGTTAATTTTTTTTTCTAATTTTAAAAATAATAATAATTTGATATACTCAAAAAATTTATTATTATAATTCATGACATATAACTAAATTGATAATTTGTTAATTTTAAAGGTATATCTAAAACATACGGTTAAAATTGATAGTTTGTTATTTTTTAAGGTATATATTGAATAAGGGTGTAAATGAATCGAATCGAGTCGAGTCGAATATTGAGTTGCTTAAATTTAGTTCATAAAATTTATCGAGTATCAAATAAGGTTTGAGTGAAACTCGTTTAGCTACCGAGTCGAGCACGATCTCGAATCGAGCTTAAGCAGTTTAAATTTTTTGAACGAATATGATCCGAGTATCAATAGAAAATTATAATTTGTGAAGGTTCGAATAAATTATCAAACTTTAAAATTTGCTCATATTTGACTTATTTATATTTCGAGACGAGCGAGTATGAATCGAGTTCGAATTGTTTGCTCATTTACAGCTTTAATATTGAACATACAGTTAAATTGATAATTTATTATTTTTAGAAGTATATATATAGTAGTAAAATGCACACTTAATATTCATAAATTTTCGTAATTAAAATTTTTGTGCAACATAGAGACTAAAATATATATCATATATTGGATTTGAGACTAGAATCAACCAAATGAAATATAAACAAAATGGCAGTAAAGTAAAATAATCTATTCGTTTATAATATCACAGTAACACATTAAAAAATGTGAAAAAAAAATTATTTGTAAATAAGTAATTAAATTATTAATAATAGTACTTCTTGGGTCGGTATGTGTATGTGGTTAACTAAGATAACCTAAAAAGATAATATTGGATTAATATTTTAAAATCTTATTTGGATGAATTTAAATTAGACTTGAGATTTGACCCGAGTTATTTCATCATAAATAAATTTTTAATTTAGCAATTAAAATTGAGGTTGCCAGAGATTTTTACTGTTAAAAAAATTTCAAATACATCCTTAATATTAACCAAGAAATACTTGTATGTTAGAAAAATTATATATTTTTTATTGTCTAAAATAAAATACATATTAAAATTTTAGAACGAATAAAATAATCATAATATATACCTAATTTTAGGATGGAGGAATAATATTATATTTGTAATATATATTGTTAATTGTTTTTATTATTGAAAAGACCATCTATTTATAATTATATTTTTGTTGGTACATCATCTATTCATGTGTTGATTGACATTTACATATGCTCTTCCCAGTCGGAGAGATGTCCCATTTGGCTGCTATATACTGTGTATAATATTATATAGCATATGGCTTAAGCACTAAGTACACGCATTACACGCGCTTTAGAAGGGCGTCTAGGTTTGTACCTTAGCGTAGAATCCAAGGAGTTTACTATTCGCGGGACAACGACAGCTTGCCTTCCAGCTTTGCTTTGCTGATCTCACATCATTCACTCACTCGGCTTCTGTTTTCTTGAGCCACGCCTCTACTTGTTTTCCTCCATTTCCCATTTTAAAATTATTATGGAAAATGATTTAGATGGTGTAATATAGATTCGGTCATCATAAAATTAATTTTATAATAAATTAATTAATTGATCAATATAATATTATTAGCGTAGAAAAATTTATTTTTGAACTCATCATCGTATATTGATCGATTAATGAAAGTTTAACTTCATGTTAACCACTCCCGCATAATATCACTTTAAAAATTTATTTATTTTTCTTTTCTCTTTATGTTTAAATATTTTATACCCTCTCAATCCCCAAAATGATGACTAAAATAATAAAATATTTTTTAAAAATAAAATAAGAAAATAAATAAGTGAACTACATAAACTAGTTTACCATTGACTATACATCAATCAAGTCACAAATTAGTCCTTAATTTTGACTTTCTTAATTTTTGACTTTCTTAATTTGTGTAAAAATCATCATCTTCTTCTTTCTTTTTTTTTTTTTTTTGTGTGGTGGAGGGTGGGGGGAAGGGGAAGGAGAGAGCAATTGTTTCCATGACAAAATTCATAAATGCACGAATAACTAATCAAAATTTAGAAGTAGATATATAATTGAAAATTTGAACAATAAAAATGACAGTTCAACTATAATTCATTAATGATCCTTTTGGATTTGTACGGATTCTTAATCTGAATTTGCATGTCAATTATAATGTTATTAATTATAAAATCTTTGGTCCAACAAAATATTCAAAACAACAATAAAGGCCAAATCAAAAACATACCAAATGAATAGGATGAAAGGTACCTTTCAATATATCCTGTCGAGGTTTTGTGGATAGTAGTATACTTGTTTAACTATTTGATTAGCTAGGGCTATCCTCCCCAATAGTGTTATTAGTTAGAATGAAATACAAAAGAATGGTTAGTATGAAGTTTATTTTTAAGTAAGTTGGTTAATTGGTCAATAGAGTGCTGACACGTAGGTGAGACTCTATGTGTGTCAGTATCCTATTGGTCAATTGACCAACTTACTAAGAAATAAACTCCATGCTAATTTTTTGACCCTATCAAAATAAATTATTTCTTTATTTATTTGCAAGAAGTATTATTAGGACTTGACTATATATTTTATCATTTAATAAGTTTTGTTTCTTGTTTGATATTATCAATTAAAAGTTTTTTACTGCAAATTATTCACTCCGTTTCAATACTAATTATACATTTTTTTTTGTCCATACTAAAATTAAATACATTTCAATTTTAAATTAACAAAATGTCACACGAAACTTTGTTATCTCTTATTTTTATATATAGATATATTTAATTTATATTTGTGAGATATATTCATCTACAATTGATGCATAAATGTCAACATTACGTTTGGTGAGATTAGATACGGTGCTTCTAAGCATATACTCATATAATGGAAGCTTCCCCTCGTTCTCCCACACCTACTTTGATATGCATGCATTTATGTTCAAAATATCACACGGGTCCGACTATATATTAGATAATATCAATAATACTCCATATATTTTCATGTCCCTCAAAAATCTATTTCAAAATTTAAATGCCATGAATAAGTAATGTTAATTGTAATGCACACATTCACTTACTAAATAAATTATTAGACAGCGATTAATATAAAATTAATTTTGATCAATTAATTAATATAATATATAAATTAGGAGATACATACCAATCAATTTATTATAAAATTAATTTCATAATATCGGGATCGCAATTAATGAATGGTTGGATAAAGTTATACAGCAACATCTGACGAGAGAGTTGATGTATTATTGGTCTAATATTCACCCAAGTGTTAGCTTGCCGACACTAGGTTTAAACTAATTCACAATATTAATATTTTTTATATTTACTTTTGCAACTAATAATTAATACTTTAACCTCTGTCCTTCTCTAAATTAAAGTCCCATTATATTACAAATAAATAAGTCAATATTTTATATTTTCTTTTAAAAATCTATTCTATTATCATTTCATATATATATATATATATATATATATATATATATATATATATTATGAGAGTGATTAATATGAAATTAATTTTGGTCAATTGACCAATACAGTATTGACACGTAGACCGAAATGTGATATCTCTATCTGCGTGTTAGCACTGTATTGATCAATTGACCAACTTCAACTTACCATGAAGTATTATGTGACGCTCCCAAAATAAGTATGCATCACCTATTCTGAGTTGTCAAATACGTGGTACAGAATACAAATAAAATCTTAAATATACAACAAGAGAGCAGTGAATTTTAATACAAACATTGTCTTACAGATAATACCCACTCTCGAAATAAGCCTCATTACATTTATTAACACACTATTTAACGAATAGTGAGGACTACTAATCTTATCATCTGGACCGAATCACTCCGCTTTCCCAACTAGTCCGTACCACGTTCTCATTTTCGAAGAGAACGGTGAAAGAAAGGGTGAGCTTCAACTAGCCCGATAAAAATATTATGACTAAGATAATGCGAATAAATTATCATTAGTCTTCAATAATGTTAAACCGATAAAATACAATAGACATCAAGTTTAATCATGCAATGAATTATCTGAAATCCATTAAAAGAGTCAGTAGAGAATAAAATCTACTATCTTTTATGATTTAAAAGGTTTTTCATCACTTTTATCATCACGGGACTCGACAAATAAATAATTCACATCATCCCCTTACACTACTGGCGAGGATATTCATTAAGTATCACAACCACAAATTATTCATGCACTACTTGTTTAAAGATATTCGTGTATTCATCAATGGTCATGATCGTGCAACAATCCGTCCATCAATGTACTACGGGCGATGAGGACTTTTATCACATCATTTGTAACATTACGGTAAGTGATTACATCAATAATCCTCAATCATAATCATACTACAAGTCCATCTACGCACTACTGAGCCATAGATGACTTTCAATAAAATATATAAATATGAGGATGATGACAATGATATAAGAATTCAATAAAACAAGTTCAAGAATTAATTTATCCAGAAACTAATAACGTCCAAATTGTCAACATGATACTTCTTTGTAGAGTAAAATTTAAGAATGCTCGTAAGAATATTTTCATGAAAAGATATTTGGATGAAGCGCGAAATATCTAAAATATTTCACTAATTTCATGGAGTATAAAGTCAAAACTTTAACCAACCGAGTATAATAAAGAATAGAATAACAAAAGAAATCACCATGCATGCGATCTTGATGACAGTTATTCCAATGAATAATAAATAACGGAACCAGTCGTATGTAATACGCATGCAAGCAAGATATTCCAACATAATAATAAAGAATGTAATAACAACGAAATCACCATAACGTGCGGTTGCTTGATAGACAGGTTATTCCAACAGAATAATAAATAACGGAACCAGTCCCAAAGCGTAAAACGCGCGTAGACATGATATTCTAATGTAAATAATAAAGATTTTAAAGCAGTTCTACGAAAAAGCATACGAAAGATATATTCCAAATGAATAATAAAGAATGGAATAATAATGAAATTTCACCATGTATGCGCGATGATTTCAGATGCAGGTTATTCCAATGAGAATAATAAATAATGGAATAACGGAAGAATTTTACCAAATATAGGGTGAGATCACAGATATCAAAGGTTATTCTAACGAGAATAATAAAGAATGGAATAATGTAGTTCTCTTCATGAATATGAAAAAAATAATAATTTCTTACCTTATAAAGAAGAGTACTTTCAAATGATAGAAGCGGGGATATATTTAAAGAAACTTGCATTACGTTCAAAAACTTCTTAAACGCTAAAGAAATACGCCAAGATAAAAGAATAATTCTCTCTACGGTTTATCTCTCTAGAGTTTGATAAATTAAATAAGAAATAATGAAGAATGAAACTTATTTTTATAAGAATGGGTGAATAATATAAATCCATGAGCAATTAACTAGAGATCGATTTACTTTAAACAGACGGTCCCAGATTAGTTTACAATAAAATATAATATATTCTATTTATAACATAATAAAACGAATAACTTTTAAAAAGATTTTACTATGTAAATACTATACAGGCACTATCCATAATAATATTTTTACAATAATTAAAAATTGTATCTGCTACAACATGAGCCAGAGACTTACAAATTTTAATTCAAGTAGTACGTGAGATGTTCTCTCTTAAAGAAATTAAGATTTCTTCAACTTATAAATAAAATTAGATAAATAATATATAAAAGTAAAAGATAAGTAAAAAACTTTTAGATGTTCTACTTAACAAAAAGTAGAAACATGTCAATTGACAAGTGTGGTTACTCTGTCTCATGTGTGTATTTATCACCTGTTCGATATATTTGTCATCTAATAATAGGGCTTATGACACAAGTATTAACTTATGAAAAGGCATAAAAAATATTTACCTAAAAGATATACTCCATGCCTTATATTAAAAGAGTCACATTTAAAAATTAATTATAAATATTTAGAATGTTATATTATTTTGTGATATCCTTAAAAATAATAAATTATTAAAATAATAGCAATGGTATAATAATAAAATTGTGAAGATCGTGTCATTTATACTACTATTAATTTTTTTTATATATATATAGAACATGCTATCTATGTAAATGGATTTTTTAGTGTTTTACGGAACAAACATAGAAGGATTTTTATTTTTTTATGGAACAAAAAAAGTAACATTTAAAAAATACTAGAAATATATATTTAAAATGATTAGAAAACCTATATACTCTAGGAGGAAGGTAATACTTTTCTCTTTCACAAAATAATTTCATTTACTATATTCATAAATATTGATATCTTTTTGTTCCGTGTATATTCCCAGAATAAGAAGTTATTAATATAAAACTATAATACTAAATCTAAAAATATTATATCCTCTTTCCTCACATAAAAAAGATTATTGTTTGTGAAAAAAAATGTCCAATAGAAAGAATGAGAATAATATATATTGTGAAAATTTAAGTGGATAAGTATTAGTGGTAAATATTTAATAAATAAGATTCTCTTATAATTTTATTAATTTTATATATTGATAAATTTTAGAATTATAATTTGATATGATTGTGATATAACGATAGATGTGAGAGAAAGAAGTGAAAATATTTGACATCTAAATTATATAAATTATATTTGACATCTAAATTATATAAATTAATTTTATGTATGTATTAATTAATTAATTAAAATTAATTTCATACTAACCGTTTTCAAATTATATTAACGAAAATTATGGAGTATTATTAGTATTATATACTATTACTTTGGTTGAAAGGTCAGTGGGTTAGGAGTTGGCTCAAAATGAAAGGTGTTTGAAGGCAAGCCACAAAACATGAGCTATGAATGTTGAGAGAACCGACGGGAGGTCAGCCAGGCAGGGCCCCACACACAGCCTGTCGAAACAAACCAAAAAGAATTCAATTCAATTCAATTCAATGGGCAACTGCCTGCCCATCCCTCCTCAAAATAAAATCTCCACCCAAACAGCACTTTAAGAAGTTTTCCTTCTGCTTTGCAACTCAGTCCCTCAACTACTAATATTAACCCCCATAACTCATTTCCTTTTGATTCATTTTCTCCCCCCCCCTCTCTACTTTTTAAGTCCACCGAATCAACACGTACCCCTGAAAAAGAAGAGAGATATACTACTACTACATATACATACATAATACCTCTCTGTTTCCTGTAGTCTATTTATTATTATTACTCACATGCAAGTGAGAGAAAGAATGATAAAAAGGAGAGTTCTAGAGAGAGAAAGTTATTAAGACAGAAGTAGTAGAAGAAGAAGAAAGAGAAAGTAAAGTGTAATTAGTTCTTCTCCCCCATCTTAAAAGTCTTCCTTTCCTCCCCTTCGGTTTTACTCATTAGCGCCATGGATTCTCAGATCTATGGCGCCACTAAGCTCCTCCCGCTACTTTTCCTCTCTGTCCTCGGACTTACTGCTACCGCATTGCCGCCGACAACTACCATAAACTCAACCTCCTCCTCCGCCGCCCAGATCAATTCCAACTCTGTCCTCGTTGCCCTCCTCGATTCCCACTACACGGAACTCTCTGAACTGGTAGAGAAAGCCCTTCTCCTCCAAACACTGGAGCAGGCGGTGACCCACCACAATATCACCATTTTCGCTCCCCAAAATGAAGCTCTCGAGCGGAACCTTGACCCTGAGTTCAAGCGGTTCCTCCTCGAGCCTCGTAATCTCAAATCCCTGCAAAATCTCCTTCTCTTTCACATAATTCCTTCTCGGATTCACTCTTCCCAATGGCCTAACAAGCACAAAACCCTCTGTCACCAAGAACCCACCCGATTATCTTTAACTCATAGTGCCACAAACGAAAAGCTTGTCGGTCGGGCAAAAGTTATCCGCCCCGACGATATTATCCGTCCGGACGGAGTAATCCACGGCATCGAGCGGCTACTAATCCCCCGATCTGTCCAGGAAGATTTCAATGCCCGGAGAAGTTTACGATCCATTTCCGCTGTTTTACCGGAGGGAGCGCCAGAGGTAGACCCTAGAACGAACCGTCTCAAGAAACCGGCTCCAGTTCCCTCCGGTGCGCCGCCGGTTCTTCCCATTTACGATGCTCTGGCTCCCGGTCCATCTCTTGCTCCGGCGCCGGCTCCGGGACCCGGTGGACCACGGCACCACTTCGACGGCGAGAGCCAAGTGAAGGATTTTATCCAGACTCTGCTACATTACGGCGGGTACAATGAAATGGCCGATATTTTGGTGAATTTGACATCTTTGGCTTCGGAAATGGGGAGACTAGTTTCGGAAGGGTATGTATTGACGGTTTTGGCCCCAAATGATGAAGCCATGGCGAAGCTGACTACGGATCAGCTTAGTGAGCCGGGTGCGCCGGAACAGATAATGTATTATCATTTGATACCGGAGTATCAGACGGAGGAGAGTATGTATAACTCGGTGAGGAGATTTGGGAAGGTGAATTATGATACATTAAGGTTGCCTCATAAGGTGGTGGCTGAGGAGGCTGATGGGTCGGTTAAATTCGGGCAAGGCGAGGGTTCGGCTTATTTGTTTGACCCGGATATTTATACCGATGGTAGGATTTCGGTCCAGGGGATTGATGGGGTTTTGTTTCCAGTGGAGGAGGAGACAAAGCCGGCGAAGAAGGTTGTGCCTGCTGTGGCTAAGGTTTCTGCCAAGCCAAGGAGAGGTTTGTTTTTATAACCTTGTTTTTTTTATTTATAAAATTTTTTTATCTTTTGGTGTTGAATTAAAGTTGGTAGAGTGTATATGGATAAATATTAAGCAACTATATATGTGGATGTGATAATTACTTGATTGGTATAATTGTCTTGAATTTGTGTTGAGTTTTTACAAAATGTTGTGTCAACAAGTAGAAAGGGTCTTTTTCCACTGAATTTTTTTACGCGGAAATGGCCTGTTCCCGGTGATTTTTTGCGCGTAAATCAATATTCCCGGTTAATTATGTGTCGGTGATGCTAGCAATGAATTGAGTTGTAGCTGGATGTTGATTGGTATTGGTGCCGGTGGTGGGTCAGTTAGAATTATTTTATGTTTGCTTAGTGCATACCACTCATGCCTTTTGCTTTTGTGTTAATTTATGTAATGAACATATTGGCTGACTTGTATCTTTATTTTGTATAGAATGATCCAATCAAGTCTCGTCAAATCATGTATTTTGTTTCATGTTATGGAAAATTATGATTTTATGTGTGTTAAGTAGCTTATTTCAAGCAAGTCTTTTAGTATTGTTATTTTTTTTTTCTTTTGACTGGTTTGGTTTATTAAGCAAGAGATGATGGGCTGGACTTTCATTCCATGCGTAGTTTAACTTTAGCATTCAACAACAATTGGTGTGATTTAGTGTCGGTGAGAAGGGAAATTAGCGTGGTGATGTTCTTAACACTTGTATCGTGTATATCCCCATGGTTTGTTATGTCTTTGACTGCTGAATCTTATATTCTTTGGCATATTTTTTGTACTTTGTGTTTCTAAATACTTATGTCAGTCAGTGCCATACTTCCAAACATGAAATCAGTCTTCATCGTCTTTCTTCTCTTTTCTTATTTTTGTTGGCCTAAAAGATGAAACAGCTGTATATCTCGTGTAGAAATCTGATGGTGCTTACAGATTTTCTTTTCATTCCTTAATATGAGAGATAAATTCTTCCTTTTGGTTTATGCAATGTTCTTTTTTTATATTTTCCTTGAGAAGTCTATATATTACTCCGTTAAACTGAAAATTTATCGTAGTTGTATATATATAGGTATTGCTTAGTTAGTTGTTTGAGATCGTCATTAATACTTTATTCATGGCTTGACCAACTAATAAATTATATTCTATTGTGCACGGCAGGTAGGTTGCTGGAAGTAACATGTAGTATGCTTGGGGCCGTTGGACAGGTTTCTCATTTCAGTAGCTGCCATTGAAAATTCACACACAAGGAAATTACAAGACAAAGAATAACCAAACACGACAATGCAGTAAGGTAAACCATCAATTTAATACATTTTTCACCTAAAACTCTGATTCTTTTATGTTATTTTTTGGCTTACATTTTTCTTTTGGAATGTTTTGCAGTTTTAGGATGATCCCTCCCTCTGCATGAGTAAAAATAAAGGGAGAGAGGTGCTTGCATTGAAGTGAAACCTTCAAAAAGAAAAAATTTCTTGGTTATTTGGTTTTATAAATACTGTAATTACTCATAATTTTTTTGTTGTATTTATGTTTGTTCTTTTTTTGGTCCTCTTCTACTCACTGTATGCACAAATATACTACTATCCTTGAAGAAACATGTTTTGTTACTCTAAATTAGGGATTGTGGTTCTTTCATGTTTTTCTTGTTTGTGCAATAGCCTGCGAGTCGATTATAACATTAGTATTATTCTTTATATTATTGTGTTGTTTTATTATCTATGGAAATTGCTGGCCTGCATTTCTTTTATTTCTATAGAATATATATGTATATAATCATTGTAGTGTGGCTGTCGGTGATGGCTGGCTTTTTGGTAATTAAGGCTGGAAGGTAGGTGGTGGCACTCAGAAGGAGCCAAGAATCCTTTTCTTAGCTTTATAAAAATTAGGTACATTTATTATATAGTACATAAGATACTACATACTTTATTTGAAGGTGGTCATTGTAATCTCGGTTCATAATTAGGTTAATGATTGTTCACCATCACCAGCTGGGCGTAAGCTGCCTCCCTCTCTATGAATTGTGCCTGGGAAAATAATGGTGGGGATCACTATTGACTTTAATAACTTATTCTTTCTTTAAGAATAATTCCAAATCTAATCTAGTGGCCCTGGCCTAGTTAAAAAAAGCCGAGGACAAACACTGAATAAGACGGTTTGAACGAACGGCCTCACTAGGCAAATTTTCTTCCTTTAAACAACATCCATCAAACTATAATTAAATAATCTATTGGGGAGCTAAAACAAACACCAAAAAGAACAATTAGGTTAATAAACAGGTCAGAACTCGAACAAATTGTAGTTACATTAGCCTAATTGTTAATAATCTTATAACTTAAAACAGACCGGTACAAAACCCTACAAGCAAACTACCAAAAAAAGTAGAGTTACATATGAATAAAACAGATTGATTATTATATGACAAATGACAGTCAGCACAGTTCAGCTGTACAATGTAATTTTTTCTTCAACACTAATTTGAAATTTAGTAAAAGAAAACATGATATACAACCTGTAGAGACTGGTACATAACTTCAAAGGTAACTTCCAAACACATTATGCACAAGATAAATGAACCTTAAAACTTTTAAGACCTATCAAGTACAAGTTATAAATGATCTAAAGTGTCTTTAACCTCCAACAGCAAGTTCAGCATGCTGAATCCCTGGATTGGTTGAACTCTCAAGCAGTTCAATGTCCTGGGCAGAATTAGTTTCGGATTCAACATCTATCCAATCTTCTCAAGTCCAGGGGAGTTTATAGGCTGCCTTTTGCTTTCTTCGTATCCACTTATGCTAGATTTTTCATCTTGGCCTAATACTTCAGTAGGCTTATGCTAGATTTTTCATCTTGGCCTTCTACTTCAGTAGGCTTTTGTTTCAGCTCACCGGACTGTCCTTCAGTTTTAGTGGTCATGGATTCTCTCGAGTGAACATTAGACAAAGATTTTCTAGTTGTCTTCTTTGAAACAGCAGCACTATTATTGTCACAGTTTACCTGGATAACCTTTTGATGATCTGCCTTGGTCTCGGTTTACATGAGGGCTAAGACATGATCCACCTCCCTCCAACGAGTTGTTCAGTGCACCACCGGAGCTTTTGTTCCTTCCAAGCTTTGGAGATTTCCCACGTGTAGTCGGCATCTAACACATTAAAGGGGACAAAAAATTGCTGGAATAAGTGGAAAAGAAAAAGAGAAGACAAAAGAGTTTCAATTGAGCAACTTAAATGTGCAGTCCAGATGCAAATATAAGGAACTTCAACATATAGGAACACCAATATTTTCTTTTTCCGAAAGTCTAATGACCAGAAAGTGATCACGGTATTTGTGGACGTCTGTGCTGTTGCATAATGCAATGATGCTCTCTACTGGTCAAAGGATCAAATATCAGTAGTACGAACTCCTAATTTGACCAAGAATGGAGCAATTCATACCAAGCAGACACAAGGAAAAAAGAAACCCTCGTTGCAAATGATTCATTTAAAATAGTATACGCATCATAGTTGGGAACGACGTGGCCTATTTATCAATTGAAGATTGGGCTGTTCAACGATTGAGTGATCAAACCACTTCAATAATGGTGTGCTTACTGCTAGGAATATAATGAGATGCAACCCCACTCTCCTATTGTCCAAGTGTGCTCATGCACACGTGATTAAGCGTGCAGTTATTTACATGATCAAATTAGAAAAGAAACTACATGTCAATGTACTATTAGTGATCCATGTGACGAAGACATGATCATCAAGCACATCGATGGCATCATGGCAGCCAACTCAATACAACATGAGAATAACTGCAACATGCCTCCATGTTCAATCTAGTCAAACAAGAGCATGCGAACAGAGAAAAAGGTACAAGTCAAGTAATATTTTTGTCCTGAAGGCACTGTGTACCACTTGGTAGATGAAGAGAAGGGAGAGTCTTTACTAACTCTATACCTAGTGTGTTGGTGTATTTATAAACTGCTATATCTGCTCTTTTAGAACATAAATATATGAAAATCAAATGAGGAATAGAAAACAACAGGTTAAAAGGAAGTAAAGATTCCCAAAGGTTTGACTCTACATTCGTTTTATAAAGTGGAAAGGCAGGAAGAAATTTGTGGTGCATGATTTATAGCAGACTTCTAGAAGCAATAGGCAATAGCATCAAATGAGCAAGATAGATCACCTTCTTCAGTTCAACTTTAGGAGGAGGTTCTTTATAGAAACTTGGCATAGGCGCGGCTTTAAATGTCAAGCTCTTCCTCAATTGCTTTATTTCTGCCTCCTGGCTTTCCTGCATTGAACCCAAAAACAGCAAGCATAGCTTGATACGAAATCCAATGTAACAGAAGGGACTCTGAAATGCACAAATAGAGCATGCATTCAAGCTAGTAAAAGATGTACTCCAAGCACCTTCGATTTTTCTTGCATGTTACTTTTTTCCATTTCCCTTGCATGTATCTTCTCTTCTAGCTTTGAAAAGAACTGGATGGACAGAAAGCAAAATCACTAATCTGTTCCTTTTGCAATAGAAAAGGTAAAAGAAATGAAACAAAGTTCAGTATCTACCTCTCTTCGCTTTTCAGCACGTTCGTCCAACCTGAAAGAAAATCCAGAGGCACCGCTTCTGTTCTGCCCTGAAGTGACAGTTCTAATAGTAATACAAGAGAAAATGACATTAATGTAGTGAACAGCTATGAAAGCATACGCCAATAAATGAGTATTACTATGTTAATGGAAATCTAAGAGAAAGAATAGTACGATGAGGTAGAACGGGCATCCTCCTCCACTGTCGACAGTAATGCAGTTTGAATAGGTTTTGAAGGTTGATCAACTGATCTAAAATTACAAACAATTCATTGAAGTAGTCAGCAATTTAGTATAAAGGGTACATTGAGAATGTTTTTCTCCAATTACATTGACAATAGACCCCATAAACATATTTGACTTATATTAGTCATAATAGTCATAAGGTGCCACTTACGAGAACCCTTCAGATGGAGGGCATCTTGCAGTTTCAATTTTGGAAACAGGCTTTCGAGACTGATGTCAATAAACAGCAACAAAAAGCCACATGAAGACCGTAAATACAGATGAAGATAAATTTTAAAAAAGAAGAATAAGACCATTGATGCAGAAACATACCAGAGACTGACGCACATTTGGCAAAGACACTAAAGTACTTTGCCTTGTAGATGCTCCACCGCCGTTTGTTTTTGCTTCCTTTGAGTTCACTGCAGTGGACGGTTGCCTGCTGGCAGGATTCAAATGAGAAATTGAAGTAACTGTTTCATTTGATAACAGGGCCTCAGCTTTTGACGCATTTGCTCGAGAATATCTAACACTGGATTTCATTGGGTACCCATCAATGCTATTACTTGTACCACCTGCACAAAGTCCTTTAGCAGGGAAAGATCGACTCTGGGTCAGGCTTGGTCTTGCCTTACGACCCAACACAGTTGATCCTTTCACATTAGGCCTTTCCTTTGCAATTTTATTGTTCTTAGTATTACCAGCACAAACTTTACTGGGATTTGATATTTTACTTTCCAAAACAGTTGCAGATGGTTGAACCTCCCCTTCTGATGAATTGCAGCCTTCTTTAGCATTTGCTGCATTTTCAGAAACTCCAATTACGCTGGAAAATTCATCACTCTCTTCCGCTTTCTTTATATCCACAGCAGACCCTTCCTCATTAGTTTTCTCTGTGACAGAACTTTCATCCTGTAATTGACCCCTATTTCCCGACTCCATTCAGTGCAAAAATTACTTCTCGCCAAAAAAGACAAATACTTCCAAGGTTCAAGTTAAATTAAATGACCACAAAATTGAAGACAGTTTCCACTTCATAAATCTCAATGTGATATATTATCTTGCCAGAGGCATACAATTCAATCGAGCCATTGATGGAAGGAAGAGGAAAAGATAAGAAAACAAATAAACCGGATAAAATCTCAGATTGAAAAGGATCGTTAGTGTTTTTCTAATTCCTAGAATTCTCTTCCCACCCAATTAAAGTATTGAACAAAACCCATCACAATTTCAAACAAAACCACTAAGTTAATTAACCAAAACCCAGCTACAGAAACCCAAAAAGATGAAATTAAGGCAAAGATCCAACACAATCTAGCACCAACCGGAGAATTGAAACCGAATAAACTTAATACTATCAAACAAATCAAAAAAATGTAAAGCTTATGGAGAGGGTAAGCAGTACCTTGTTTAAAGTTGTGTAATCAGTAATGGAGACTGTTGTTCTTCGGATAGCAACAATTATACCTAATAGAATTAAAATGGTATAAAGATTGTTGTCTGCTTCTAAGAGAAACAAAATAGATTGAGATGGAGAGGAAGGGGTTCCAAAAAGAGTTAAAAAAATGGACCAGCTTTCAGTGGAGCGGATTGATTATGCTCAAATGACAAAACTACCACTGTACTAATAATACTATACATAGCTCAAATGTTCCCTAATTTAAAGTTGAATGTAGGATTAAATTTTGTGTCAAATTATATTCACTAGTTTAAATTTGGGACACATATTATGATTTATGTGTGCGTAATTAAAAAAAATATTTAAATAAAAGTTATAAAAATATAAATAAAGGTTAGATTTTAGAGAGAAAGAGTGAGATATACAAAAAAATATTAATATTTGAATTGGTTATTTTTTTTTATCTTTTATATATAGACATGCGTGTCTGGAATATAATTTTACGGAATATTTAACAAAAGAAAAGTTAAAAAATTAACAATGAGGAGAGGAGAATATTAATTCAAAATTACTGAAGTATTTCATTTTAGTTTATTTTCATTTCCTACTTTACTACTAGTAGTATTTATAGAATTATTATCACATGATCAAATCAACTGTAGTGTAGCTTTGTAGTTATTATAACCGGAGGGCTCAATTGTCAAATGGTTTAGGATAGAAGGGTATCATGGTCAATAGACAAAAAAATCCAAGGACTGAAAAATCAACTTTTGGAGAACGTGGAGGCCGATGATGTTATGTGCCCCTGAGAGGTGGGGACACAGGTGGGTATTTCTGTCCTTTTACTACCGACGTGGCAAGACCAAGCAACGTGTAATTGGGTCCCACCCACTTCTCCGGCGAGCTTGGACGTGAACCCACCACCCGTCGGATACGTGAGCTGTCACCCACGACCAGACGAGACGATCTCGTCAACTGTGGTTTCTATAGATATAGATCGTATTAATTTAGTAGTAGTATTTTCAGGATTTTTGCATGAATATTATAGTTTGTTCTTTTCAATAATATGTAGTATATTTTTTCAGTTAATTGGATAATAACAATAATTCATAACTAATATTAATTGGTATGAAGATTTGAATAATATTTGATGTGTTATACCATAAAATATATAGTATATATACCCACGGTCGAACTCAGAATTTGAGGGCAACAGGGGCAGATTTTTAATTAAAAAATTTATAAAGCAAAAGAAAACTTAAATATAATAAACTCCAAAATTTTAAAGTATTAAAATATTAAATAAACATAATATTGTTTACAAATTATATTGTTCCATGATAGCTTCATTATTAATGCATGGTTCAAAAAACATCATTTTTAATATAATTAACTAATCAATTATTCGACCATTTATCTTCCGTTAAGCTACTAAATGTACTTTTAACAAGATTCATTATTGAAAAAATTATTTCAATAGTGGCAATTGCAACCGACAAAATAAGATTTTCAACTCAAGAAGCCTTCAATAAAAAAGAGAGAGAAACGACAAAAGATATCCAAAATATCATGTAAGAGTTTTTATTTATGTAGTTGCTGATTATTTATAAATAATTTTTTAAAAATAAAATTATTTTAAATATGCTGCAGTTGGTAATCAAATATTCATACAAAGTAATCATTTTAGTTTTTGTGAATAACTAAATAGTTATTAAAAAAAAGAAACGAAAAAAACGCCGACAAAAATAAAAAAGAGAAGAAGAGAATATGGTGCAGTTGGCCGGATGGAGTGTTTTATAATTCAGTAAGTTATATGCATTCTCTAATACTTGGGCTATATCCCAAATAGGCACCAAGCAAAATCCACCTTAACTTATAAAAACCTAAACCCTGCAACTCTCTCACTTTGAACTCCATTATTTGTTTCTTTAGTTACAATATGTCGGCTAGAAGGGGGAATAATCTCTCTCCATGATCGGCGAGACAGTAACAAGAGCCAAGTCTTAATACCAGGATCTTTTTCTACGTCTCAATCACAAAAGACGTCCTGATCCTATACAATAAACACGACAAACACCACAAACTTGATGGCCGGACCGCCGAGGGATAGCTCAGGCGTGAGAGTAAGTATGTCTGTTCACAAGGTTAACTCAAGAGGATGATAAAATTTAGTGTAATGAGAGAGATTAGATTTCTTAGTTGTGTGTATGTGTATATATCAAAAACGTACCTCCTTGTAAAGACTTACTCTCCAAGATTTTTCGCCTGGATTACTGTGCCACCCACTACCATCTGACATATCCTCATGATCTGATGGGTTCTGCCGACTGCATGGAGCTTATCCATTGCTTTTGGCCATCACATTACACCGCCGTAAATGGCTTATAATCCCATCCACATTAATGCATGATGATATATCTTGGTCAATCTGTCATACTATATCATCATTACAAGTCAAAGTGATAGATATTAAATGATCCAATGGGCTAATCCAACGAACCAATCTTCTCCCCATAGGATTAAATAAAGTTAACACAAAGGATTAGGCCCAACGAGCCCCATGACTTAATTATAAAGTCCAATGGATTAAATTAATAAGTGAGCCCAATTTACCCGGCCCAAATAGGAGAAATATTATGACCCAACATTACCCCCTAGTTTTTTGTTGAACAGAATGGTTAATGGAAAACTACAAATGGTCTATGATATTAGAATTTAACGAAAGCCCAAAACAGGAAATAATTGAGACATACCCACTTTGATGTATAAAATGGGACGTGGAATGGCTAGATGCCCAGAGTAATAGGCCCAATCAATAAAGGATTGAATTTGAACAGGATGGACCAATAATCAGAAATTCAACTGTGAGGCCCAATCTGATAAGATATCCAAAGGTCGACCCAGACACGTCCCATTCGAATTCTCATCATTCTCGACATTTAATCGCCTTACCTCGTAAATCCGTGTAACCGCCAAGATAAAAGGTAAACTTCACCAATTCACGGTTTTACCTGCTAATTTGAATCTTGAACCTTCTTCTCCTTCCCGTAACTTCTCTCTACCACTTACGGAATCTCAACAATGGTGAACCCTAGCGGACTTCTCCGGTTCCCCCAATCAACACCCCAACCCGTAGGTTCGAGTTCAAACCCTACATCTCCGCCGATTTCTTCAAGGATGGGGAACAATTTCCTCATGCCAACATTGCATCTACCGTCACGTAATCCGAGATCGTGCACTCCGGATTCGCTTATCGATTCCTGGATAACTATCTTATGAGGGCTCGCCCTCGGAGGAGCCGAATGTACCAATGACACCAGATGGTTTGGGTCAGCCGTTCGCTACCTTTCGGAAAAGGGATTCGCTCTACCCTTCACGCCTTCGTTGTTACCTCCTAGGGTTTATAGGAGTGGGTTTCACTCAACCTAGTGCCCAACTCCTACATCCACATCTTGGCATTCATTGCCTTTTGCCATGAGCTAGGGATTACTCCTCGGTTGACATTTTCTTCACCATCTTCTCGGTAGATCCCGAGAATGAGAGTTTAAGATGTTTGAAAGAAACAATCTCCTTGCTCAACTCCAAATTCGAGAAGAGGTCCCCGATGAGCACCCTTCTTCGAAGAACAAGGGTTGGCACGAGAAGTGGTTCTTCGTCACAGACCGAGATCTCTTCTCTTCCAGATTGGACCATCCTGAGATCGGATCTCTGCCGACTTTGGAGACATTCCCAAGAAGCGTGTGAAGGAGATGGGAGACTTTCTCAAGATCCTCTCAAAAAGAATGGAGTTTCACACTTACGACCAAACAAGCCCTGGTCAGTATGATCATAAATGTAAGTTCCAACAACTCTGCAATATAGTTTTTTGAGGTATTTAAGTGGCATGGATTTTAATATATGGTTATTTGCGAGGTCTCTCGATCAAACCAACTTCTTCTAAGTGAAAGATTTGGGAGTGGCGGGGAGGACTACGGAGGCGAAATAAGAACTTCCTACCAAGAGTCTTCCCAAAACCGACCCCCGCCCCACTCCACTAACCACTCTCCTTCTAATGATGAGCCACAGAAGCCAACGAGCCTCTCATTCCCTGAAGAAGCCCTCGACCTCGCCAAGGAAGAAAGAAAGGCAAAAAGGCTTAACTATCCTCATGAGATAGATCCCGAAAGTGACGAGGAGATTCTTCCCAAGCAAACCCACAATCAACTCCTCCAATCGACCCACATCTGCATCTCCCTAACCAAATTTCAGCTTAAGAGAGTCTACTTGACATACCTCTACACGATCAGGAGAAAGTCCTTCGTGCTAAAAAATTAAGATCAAAGATAATCCCACTCACCGCCGAAGAACTTCGCTCCCCTCCAACTTCAACAGCCAATCCCCCAATAGTGCCAACCGAAACCCAAGCACTGATCTTTGAAATGGGTCGAACTGACCCCAAGACCGTCTCCGAAAAAGAAAACAACCTTCGACAAATGCCTGTGTTCAACCTCTCGCCCCACTTCAACTCCCGAGCCTACACCGCCTGATTTCCTTCCCTGTGAGGCAATACATGCGGATCCTTCACGGCTCATGATTCGCCAAATTTATGCCTCTCCTCCAAGACAAACGACTAACGAATTCCAAAGATGATTCCATGGCCCGCCAACCATGTGGCCCTCGATTTAATGCTAACTTCCCTTTCAATCTGCTCGAGGCCTTCGTCATGAGACCGATGACCACCGATTCGAGAACAATACGAATGGGGATTTACTTAGCGAAGGCATGAGCTACTTGGCGAAGGTAAATGATTCTCTCCTTCATTTCCATACTTATCTTCGTACTCATATATCTGAAACTGATTAAATAATATCGAATACGCACAGCAAATGTCAGATTCGCATCTCGCGTCAAGATCTCTCGATCTTCAATCGGGAAGAAGAAGCGCCGGAAGGAGAACTCCATCCTGAAATATACCTTGGCTCCGGAAAAAACCCAACGTGAAGGCATCCTTCATACAAATGAAGGACTTCAGAAAGAGTTAGCCCAAGCCAAGGAAGACGTGAAGACCTCCAAGGAAGAACTGAAGTCGACTAAAGCACAGTACGAGGAGATCGTCAAGATGAATGTCGACTTGGTTCAGAGGAGTGAAATAAGGATGGATAAGATCAAGGAGCTAAAGGCTAATTCTAAGCTCCTAACCAAGACGATTCATAAGCTGGAGCGGGAAGAAACTCGTTAGATGAATATACGACAGAAGCTCGAAGAAGAAATCCGAGAACTCAAGGCTCTTCGGGACCTTGGGCCTCCTTTGACTGATGCCCTTCGCAAACAAATCTGTGAAGAGTATCGGAACTCGGATGAAATCAATGGAGAAATCATGAAGATTCATACATAAAGTTACGAGCTCTGCCGAAGTCGTGGTAAGGAGAAGTTGATCAAAGCCAACATAGATCCATCCTTGCTCGACTTTTCAGATGATGTAGGTGTCAGCTGAAGCAACATCTTTTGTTTTTCTTGGTTTTATTTAAAAACACTTGTAAAAATTTTCTTTTATTTTCCATATTGTAAGTAGATGAGATATTAATGAAAAGTGATCTTCTTCCTTATGACTTCAAAGTGTATTTTACTTCCATCAATACTTCAATATGAATTCATCTCGACAAATGTACAAAATCCTTCAAGGATTCAACTCAAATTGTTAATTAACAATTAAGCATGTCATATAACGAGATAAGGTGAGGTTAAAGGATGAGGCATTCAACCCAACACTTAGAAAAAATTTAGGTAATAAAATAAAGAGATACGTATTCGATTCTCAAGTGTGAGATGATTTGCTTCATTGAGAGTTTGTTTACCCCGAAAGGCCTAATGAACCAAAAGATGATAATCATCTACCACGAAGGGGCCCGACGGTTAAAAGATGACATTCTCCTACCACGAAGGGCCTGACGAAGTCTAAGTGTCGACAATTGCCTACCACGCAGGGCCTGACAACGTCTTGAAGATGACACTTGCCTACCACGAAGGGCCTGACAAGGTCTAAGTGGCGACAATTGCCTACCCCGAAGGGCCTGACAATGCCAAAAGTGGCGACAATTGCCTACCCCGAAGGGCTTGACAATGCCAAAAGTGACGACAATTGCCTACCACGAAGGGCCTGACAATGCCTTAAGGATGACACTTGCCTACCACGAAGGGCCTGACAAGGTCTAAGGATGACACTTGCCTTCCACGAAGGGCCTGACAAGGTCTAAGTGACGACAATTGCCTACCACGAAGGGCCTGACAATGCCTTAGTGACCACCTGCCGAAGAGGCTACCATCGAATAGTCAGCGAGTCCTCCCGAACCTCCTAACACCAATGACGTTTGCCTACCACGAAGGGCCCGACAAACTCATAAGGACCACTTGTCAAGAGGTCGCCATCGAATGGTCGTACGAGTCCTCCCGAACCTCCTAACACCGAGGTGGCATTTCATTTGTGCTGTCGCTGATATGGATGAGCTACAGAAGGCCCTCATGAATGTTTTAAACTTCGATCCCATGAGCTGGCGTCTGTTAACCTGATCCCTAGGCAATGGACCCAGTACGACTACCCCCCAGACAACAAGAGGTATAGGAGATAAAATCGAATATAGCCTTTTGGTGGCTGATGTGGGATCAAACCATTTAGCTGACACAAATATCCATGTGAACCCTCCGAATAACATCTGCAGCTTCGGGTGGCACCCAAAATTCCTCAGTAGTAGGAGATGGGTCCAAAGTAGAATACCAAGTCTTTCATCTTTAATCCCCAGCTTCTTTCAAGAATATCGTCAAGTACTTTGTAGGTCAACAACTTCTGCCAAATAATTGCCACAAATGTCTTTGTGAACTTCCCCGAAGAACACACTCGCCTTTGGATGGAACCAAATGTTTAAGCAATGATGACGAAAAAGGTCCTTCGATAAATATTCTCATCAATGAGAACAAAATTGACATCGTTGTACTTGGTCTTCTTTGCCAAAGATCTCGATCCAGGAGGAAAGACGCCATCCGCCATCAAAGTTATAAGCATCTGTAGTGGCTACCGATAATGCACCCACGGTGGAGTTGTTATTGTGATCGACTCCTTGATAGCCTCTTTTCTATCGATGTCCAAAATAGAATATCCATCTCGCATGTAATACCCATGAACTCGTCATTTGAAGAACTGCAACGGCTTTGTCTCACTCCTTAGCTTCTCTTTAACTATTATCAGCTTCGGACCACAATGTCAACCGACCTTGGAAATATTTACCAAGTGTTTGGATTTCCGAGTCGACTTATAGATCCGCTTTGGTGACGAGTCCTTTTTGTTGGCGAGAACACTCAAGGCGAGTGCCTTTTTGTGTTCTCGGTGAATATATTCTTGAATTACTCCCTCATTCGCTTATACCATAGTCCCGAGAACCCCTAGGATGAGGTACCTTCTTCTTCTGATGCTTAGGAATATGGGTGCATTTTGTGTGTGAATCTCAACTCGATGCCTTTTAGTGGGCATCTCCAAGACAAGTGTTTACAGTATGCTGTGCCTCGGTGGATTCTCAAGAGTTCGACATCTACTCGTTTGACCATAATCCCAAGACCAATAGGGTGGAATACCCTTCTCTGGTCAATCAATCGGAAAATGGGTCATTGGGTCTTCATCTACTCGCTCGACCATAATCCCAAGACGAATAAGGCGGAATGCCCTTCTCGGTCAATCAATCGTGAAAATGGTCATTGGGTCTTCATCTACTTTGCTTGACCATAATCCCAAGACCAATAGGGCGGAATACCCTTCTCGGTCAATCAATCGGAAAATGGTACATTGGGTCTTCATCTCTACTCGCTTGACCATAATCCCAAGACCAATAGGGCGGAATACCCTTCTCGGTCAATCAATCGGAAAATGGTCATTGGTTCGCTTCGATCCCGAGGAAGGCCTCGAGACATGTCTTTAAAGTGTAGACTTCTTTCTAACTTGATCGGGTTCGCATCATCCACCACTTCTTGGTATAGGATTCTAAGCGGATGCCTTCTACCCTTTTCCGACCATGGTCGGTCTTCTTTGGCGTTAAAAATCAATCTTCTTCCAAAGATCATCCCGGGCTCTCGAACGAGAACCCTCGTAAACCTTCTTGGAAGCGAGATCAGATGAGCATTCTTTGAAGGACCCAATCAATCCTCGATGCGATACTCATTGTGTAGACGAAGTCATAGCCATCGTATCCTTTAGAGGTAATCTGTTCTACTCTTCTTCACCATGGATTCCGACGTAGAGCAGCTACAATTTGTGATTGAAAACTTCAAGAACACTAGAACACAACCCTCCTTCTAGCGCCAATGTTAACGCCAGGATCTTTCTCTACGTCCCAATCACGAAAGACGTCCTGATCCTGCACAGTAAACACGACAAACACCACAAGCTTGACGGCCGGACCGCCGGGGGATAGCTCAGGCGTGAGAGTAAGTATGTCTGTTCACAAGGTTAACTCAAGAAGATGATAAAATCTAGTGTAATTAGAGAGATTAGATTTCTTAGTTGTGTGTATGTGTATATATCAAAAACATACCTCCTTGTAAAGACTTACTCTCCAAGATATAATATCTTCGCCTGGATTATTGTGCCACCCACTACCATCTGACATATCCCCCTGATCTGATGGGTTCTGCCGACTTCATGGAGCTTATCCACTGCTTTTGGCCACTGTTTACACCGCCGGTCGGCTATAATCCCATCCACATTAATGCATGGCAGATATCTCGGTCAACTGTCATACTATATCATCATTACAAGTCAAAGTGATAGATATTAAATGATCCAATGGGCTAATCCAACGAACCAACCCGGTCCTATAGGATTAAATAAAGTTAACACAGTGACTAGGCCCAACGAGCCCCATGGCTTAATTATAAAAGCCCAATGGATTAAATTAATAAGTGAGCCCAATTTACCAGGCCCAAATAGGAGAAATATCATGACCCAACACCAAGGAATCTTATCTAAGGTTTCATCAACCATATCTAAATTTCTGATCGTTTATCCCGACAAGCAAACCACTGCCGACCCCGGCTTCGTCGCCAAGAAGCTCCTCAAAGGCACTGGCAAAGCTACTTGGATTGTTGGCACCACTTTCTTGATCCTCGTTGTACCTCTTATCATCGAGATGGATCGTGAGTAGTGGTGCACAAAAAGCCCGAAGCCTACAGCCCGGCCTGGTCAAACTTAGGTCAAGTCAAAGCCCAGGCCGAGCTGGCCTAGAAGGTTGTGAAAAGGCCTCCAATTTTTATAAAAACCCTTTTTACCGCTAAACTAAAAGCCCTACCGAACCTACTGATCTCGAAATAACAAGGTTGGCCTGTTAGCCCATGATCCTAACTAAGTAAATGCTCAAGGGAGGCTGCATATCTTATTTATATTATTAAAGGTAAGAGTGAGCAAAAAATGGATAAAATCGAATAACCGAACACAATCGAATTTTTTTAACCGAATTATTTTGATTTTTTATTTTTTTTTCGAATTTCGGTTATATCCGATTTATTGTTCGGTATTCAATTTTGGATTCGGTTTAAAAAAATAGATTATCCGGGTATCCGAATTACCGAATTTATTACTTAAAAAAATAATAATTTTATAATGCATTCTTCAGCCATAAGCCCATACATTTGGACTACATTCTTCATCCCATTCGAGCATTGTAAAAATTATAAAAAAACACGGTTCCTTTAAGTGAAAAGGCGTACGTCGTCAACCTCAAACAAAACCCATTCTTTAGCCCTAAGCCCCTAACACGCAACTCTATATCGATCTCTTCTTTGGCAAAATCGAAGTATCCTTTGAGCTTATACGCAACCCGTTCATTTGATATGACGTCGTCCATTTGTGTATTATCGAAAAAACTAGGGTGTTGTTTGGAATATGAAGAAGGATCAGAAAGAATGGATCCTATTGAATCGATGAGCTCTTTGAAGAAACTCATCACTGTGACATGAACCCTTCTTCAGTTCTTCATACCTTCCTCAGAAGTCACAAGCAAGTATTTCTGTATCTAATTAATTGTTTGTATCCCAGCCCAGATTAGCAGATTGGCAGATTTCTGTATCTTTCTTTGTTAAAGTTTTGGTGTAGAAATATCCTTCTGTATCTAATTAATTGTTTGTATACCAACTCAGATTGGCAGATTTTGTTACTTGTTTTTGCTTTTGTTGAATCATTTTTTGGTGTTATTTTTGATAGCAGTGTGCGGTTATTACCCGAAATACCGAATTTATAATTCGGTAATTCGGTATTCGGTAATTTGGTTATTATCAAAATTCGGTTACTTGTTTGGATATTGAAAATAGGAATATTTCGTTATTCGATTATAACCGAATAGCCTATTCGGTTTGGTTATAACTGAATAATCAGTCCTAGTCAAAGGTCTAACATAAATTTTGTGGGTAGGCAGTGTGGGAACAAAAGCCACATGACCAACTCACCAAGGCTTTATTTGTGATGGTAACAATGTGTGATGTGTGTGTGGCTTTATTTGGCTTATTTTTTCAGGCAACAAACACAATTGCTCTCTCATTAGTCTTTATGGCAGTGGTATTTGCATTTGTTCCTTTAAAATACCCGATTCCCCTCCATATTCTTGTCCCTAATGATTCTTAAAATACACATGTAATGATGTTCTTTTACATGAAAATTTGGACTATGTTGCTGGCCAAACAATTTACTGGGATTGCAACTTAATGTTCCCAACCATGATACATCTCTAGAACATGACTCTGCTATAAGCTATTTCTCAATGTTTGCTCTAATGAAAGAAGATATGGAACCTCAATACAATTGAAAATTCCTACTGCACACTTTGATAAGTGTATTTAATTAGCAAATCCCCTCACTTGAATGCTTAAGGCCATTAATCATGAAAGTGGAGGAAGCAAAAGATGTCAGATCTCTAAGTTTACAAGTTGGAAGTCGTCCCACATCTGATATGAAGTGTTGGAAGTCCAAGTTAACTGACTATTTATATGATAATTATATTTGTTTATTTATTTAGACATTTGAAGTTCCACATTGTCCAATTGTTGTAAAACTCCAACTTTATGAATAAAGATTAATTTTTTTTCAAAATATATTTTTGAATATTATGGTGTGGATTTGATAAAATGTTATAGTTGTGGGTAATATTTATAAATTTTGCAAAGTAAGCAAGTTGTTATAAAATATTCGATTGGTCGAGGAATATTCGTTTTAACAGGGAGTATTCGTACGAAGGCACAATCATTGGTGGACCCCACAACGGAAGTATTGTCGTAGTTAGAAAACGACAGAATTATCTTTTATAAAAATAACGGCGAAAGTTTTACCGTTAAATTGTTGAACTACCCGGTGGTAAAAGTAAAGTAATACACGTGGTTGCATAGTAGTACACGGTATTGATTATTGATGCTTACGTGAGAAGTCACTCAGTTATACTCAATTATTGCTACAGTAATTGCTGCATAATATCTCTCATATTATTGATTCAATTATTGTCACAGTATCAATATTCTATATTATTAAATCAATAATTGAGACGACAAAGTTATTCATATTATTATTTTCAATATTGACGATGTCTAGAAAGTTCTGTCGAGGAGAGGTTTGGTCACCTAATTGCGCGCCAATAGGGAGAAATCTTTATCGGAAAGTGTCACGCTCCCAAAATAAATATACATCACCTATTCTGAGTCACCAAATACACGGTACAGAATACAAATACAATCTTAAATATACAACATGAGATGTGAGTTTTAATACAAATATTGTCTTCTAGACAGTATTCAAACTCAAAATAAGTCCTCAATACATTTATTAATACATTATTTCATAGAATAGTGAGGACTACTAATGCTATCATCCTGACCGGTATGCACCGCTCCCCGACTAGTAGTCCTCGCTACGTTCTCATTTCCTGAAGAGAACAATGAAAGTAAAAGGGTGAGCTCAATTAGCCCAAGAAGAAATATTATGACTAAGATAATGCGAATAAATTATCATTAGCCTTCAATGTTAAGTAAAACCGATACAATATAACAAACATCAAGTTTAACTGCAATGAATAAGCAATCCATTAAAAGAGTCAAGTAGAGAATAAAATATACTATCTTCTATGATTTAAAAGGTTTTTCATCACTTTTATTGCTGAGACTTAGTTTAATAACTAAACCACATCATCCCTGCACTACGACCAAGGATATTCATTAGTATCACAACCACAAATTATCCATGCACTACGGGCCAAAGATATTTGTGTATTCATCAATGGTCATGATCATACCAACAACTGTCCATCAATGCACTACGGGCCAATGAAAACTTTTACCACATCATTTGTAACATTACGGTCATGATTATACCGAATAATCCCTGGTCATAATCATACCAAGTCCATCTATGCACTACAGGCCATAGATGACTTTCAACATAATATAACATGAGGATGATGACAATGACATAATAATTCAATAAAACAAGTTCAAGAATTAATTTATCTAGGAACCAATAACGTCCAAATTGTCAACATGATACTGCTTTGTGGAGTAAAATTCAAGAATGCTCAGAAGAATATTTCCATGAAAAGACACTGGATGAAGCGCAAATATCAAAGATATTCCACTAATTTCATAGAGTATAAAAGCCAAAACTTTAACCAACTGAGTATAATAAAGAATGGAATAACAAAAGAAATCACCAGGCATGCGATAGACCGCACAGACATGTTATTCTAACAGAATAATAAATAACGGAACCAGGTCATACATAAACGCATTTATACGATATTCCAAATGAATAATAAATAATGGAACGAGTCATGCGAAAGCATTGACGTATAGGATATTCCAACAAAATAATAAATAATGAAACCAGATCATGAGTAAACGCACAGACAGGATGTTCTAACAGAATAATAAAGAATAGAATAACAAAAGAATTTCACCATGTATGCGGTAGATTTCAGATAGATAAAGTTATTCTAACATAATAATAAAAATGGAATAATGTAAGAATTTCACCATGTATCTTTGTACTTGGCATGTATTGAGTTATTCCAACATAATAATAATAAAGAATAGAATAACAGAAGTTCTCTTCATGAATACAAAAGAAATAATACTCCTTACCTTAGAAAAAATTGGATATAGGAGTAGTGAAGTAGCAGAATATTTTTCTTCTTTCTCTCTATAGTTTCTCTCTCTAGAGTTTCAGTGAATTCGTAAGAAATAATGAAGGAATGAACTTCTATTTATAGGAGAATGGACTGAATAGTAACTAATTCATGAACGGTCCAGATAGATTTATTTTTAAACGGATGGTCCATATTAAATTACTATGCAGTATTAATAAAATATTCTTAACAAAAGAAAATCTTTTAAATAAAATATAATATATTCTATTTATAATCTAATAAAACGAATAACTTTATAAAAGTATTACATTTTATATAAAAAAAAATTTACTATCTGAACACTATCGCAGATTACCTTGCAAATACTATGCATAATAGAATATTATATATTTTATTTATAGTCTAATAAAACGAATAACTTTATAAAAGTATTATGTTTTATATAAAAAGATTTTACTATGCAAACACTTATGCATAATAGAATATTATATATTCTATTTATAGTCTAATAAAATGAATAACTTTATAAAAGTATTACATTTTATATAAAAAGTTTTCTGCTTTTATTACATTTATAATAATAATAATAAAACAAAACTTATCACCTTTATTATAATTCACAATATTAATCGACCGTGTTGTTCCCGGAAAGAGGGGTTTTCCAATAAGGATTTCTCCCTATTATGCCGCAATTAGTGACCAAACCTCTCCTCGGCGAGTAACTTCTAGACATCGTTAATATTGCAAATAATAATATTAATAACTTTGTTATCTCAATTATTGATTTAATAATATATAAAATATCGACAATAATTGAATCAAATAACGTGAGATACTATGCAACAATTACTATAGCAATAATTGAACAAAATGAAAGTGACTTCTCACGTAAGCATCAATAATCAATACTGCGCGCTACTATGCAACCACGCCAGATTATTGTACTTTTACTACCAAGTAGTTCAATGCTTTTAACGGTAAAACTTCCGCCGTTATTTTTATATAAATATTTTTGTCGTTTTCTCAATTCGATGATAATTTCGTTAATGGGGTCCACCAATGATTGTCTTAGTCGTATTTAATATTCCCAAACAAAAAGAATATTCCCCGACCAATCGAATATTATACAACAACTTGCATACTTTTCAAAATTTATAAATATTACCCACAACTATAACATTATCTAAAATCCACACCATAATTTTGGAAAAAATATTTTGAGAAAATTAAATATTTATTCGTAAAATTTGGGATTTTACAGAAAGCCCCCTCTTTTCTGGGAATGATCTGGTTGTTAAATATTGTGATTTATAATATTAATGATGAATAAGTTCATATTGATTAAAGATGAAATTGATATTTCTATTATGTTGGGATTATTAGTGTTAGTGGAAATCGACATTTATTTCGATAATAATTGATGTCTGGAGGTTATATTGACCAATCGGATAATTAATTGGATAAATGAGCAATTAATTATTATTAATTCACATACTTATTACTATTTGTTCACATGTGTGTACTATTGATTCACATGCATATACTATTAGGAGAGGTGGTGCAAGATTGATAATACTTGCATGACTAAATTAAAAATGGAGGTATAGATGAATGTACTATACTATAACTATTTTCTTCACATGTATAGAACTATTGATTCACATGAATGTACTATTGATTCACATGATGTACTATTAGGGGAGGTGGTGCAAGTTTGATAATACTTGCATGACTAAATTAAAAAAGAAGAAAAAGATGAAGGTATTATACTATAATATTTCGAGCCCCAAAACGTGCAATTATTGAAACTATATTTTTCTATAAATAGAAGCTCATTCTTCTTTCATTCTCACCAATTCACTAAAACTCACAAGAGCAATTATAGAGAGAAAAGCTATAGAGGGAAAGAATAAGAGAAGTCTGCTACCTCACTATTCCAGTATCCAGTCTTCTTCTGAGGTTAGGGATATTATTTATTTCATATTCTGAAGAGATATTATTTTTCGTATTAGTATGAATTTTATTTTCGTTCAATATTCGTAAGGAATATCATCTTCGGTCAATTCATAGGAATATTATTTTCGTTCAACAGTCGTAAGGGATATTATATTTTTCAGTATTCGTAGAAATAATATTTTCTTCCATACTCTGTAGCATGTGAGTAATATTATTTCGTTTCATATTCTTAATTCTACACTCATTCTGTTAAAGTATTCATTCTATACTCCGTAAAATTAGTAGAATATCCTTGATATTTACGCTTCATCCAGTATCTTTTCATGAAAATATTATTATGAGCTTTTTTGATAATTATTGATCTTTCAATACTGGAATATTATTCATGAGTTACTATTTATGGATTACTATTCACCTGGTTACTTTTCACTCAAATATTATTCATTTGGGTATTCAGGACACTTTTCATGTCAGAGTACTATTCACGAGTTACTATTCATGGGTTACTATTCACCCTGTTACTATTCACTCGACTATTATTTACTCGGATATTTGGGGCACTTTTCATGTCGGGGTACTATTCACGAGTTCTTATTCTCAAGTACTTATTCATTGTAGTCTTATTCAATTCAAAAATATATATTTCTTTTATGTCCAAATTATTTTGATACATGAATATTTTTCTTGAATTTTACTCCAAAGCAAAAGCGATGTCATGTTGACAATTTAGATATTTTTAAACTCTGGATAAATTTAAAGTCTTTAAAATCTATCATTGATTTCGTTTGATTAATGCTTATATCATTGTCATCATCCTCATGCTTATATTGTGCTGAAAGTCATCTTTGGCTTACATGCATAGATGGACTGTTGATTGGTATGAATATGACCAGGGATCATTCGGTATGATCATGACCCGTAATGTTACAAATGATGTGGTAAAAGTCCTCATTGACCCGTAGTGCATTGATGGATAATTGTTGGTATGATTATGACCAGGGATTATTCGGTATAATCATGACCATTGATGATTATATGAATATCCTTGGCCCGTAGTGCAGAGATGATTCGATGATGTGGTTTATTTATTAAGCTGAGTCTCAGTGATAAAGTGGATGAAAAACTTTTTAAATCATAGAAGATAGTAGATATCATGCTCTAGTTGACTCTTCTAATGGATTGTTTGTTCCGCTGTCGTTAAACTTGATGTTTATTATATTTTATCAGTTTAACACTGTTGAAGGCTAATGATAATTTATTCTGCATTATCTTAGTCATAATATGTGACGCCCCCAAAATAGGTCCAATCCATCCAACCTATTCTGAGTCGCCAAATACATGTTACAGAAAACAACTACAACTTTATTACTATAATTGTCGTGCAAAATACAACAACACATATACTGTGAGTCTTAATACCAACTGTGACTCATGTCCCAACTATGGACAACACCTCACATTGATACATTACATAAAGGTACAGTCAATAATTGTTTTAGAAATTAAAATCTTTAGGAAGTACTCAAAGAAACCTTCGTACATGGGAGACCATGCGTGTAAGACCCCAACTTATTATAAATAAAATTGAATTTTCTCTATTCATTATTCTAAATTAATAAGGTGTTAATTTGATATAATGATTTGGTTATGGGTGAAATGTGCAAATTTTGCAAAATAAGCAAGTGGTTATAAAATATTCATTTTTGTCAGGGAATATTCGTACGACGGCGCAGCCATTCGTAGGGCTCATAATGTAATAACCGCTTGGATGAAGAAAATGACAAAGTATGAGTTTTTATAAATAACGACGTAGTTATTACCGCTAACACTTGTTGGAATACCGTGGTTAAAATACGATGTCTGGCGTGGTGGCACAAAGGATACACGATATTGCACAAGATTATTGAATTATTGATTCGCACGTAAAGTGAAGGCACTACTCAATAATTGTTACGATAGTTATTGTTCAATATTTTATTTTATTGATTCAATAATTGCTACGTTGATAGTTTATATTATTGTTGTTTCAATAATTGTCAACGCACAAAGATTTTCCATTATCAGATCAATAATTCATATTATTTGAATAATATTATTAGATAACATTATTGACAATGTCTAGAAAGTTCTGTCTAAGGAGAGGTTTGGTCACCTAATTGCGCGCCAGTAAGAAAAAATCCTTATTGGAAAGCCCCCTCTTTCCTGGGAATGGCCTGGTTGTCATAATTATGATTCTGTAATATTATTTATGAATAATTAATTATTGATTTATATGATAAGAGAATATTTATTTGATGTGGATATAAATGATAAATTTATTTATGTGGTTATTAATGAAGGAATTAATGTTGAGGTGTTTTATCAGTATTTTGTCAAAGTGGAGGTATTAAAAATCATTCGTTTGTGGATTTCAGATATTTTCTGTTGGAAATTTGGAAAAACTTTCTTCTGCAAAGTTGTAGATAATTCGATTTCAGGCAGAATGGATATAAAATTCGTATTTTTATGATAAACGGGCTATTTTCTATGAATTATTGAAGTTTCGATAAATAAAATGATTTTTTTATTAAATTTATGGGGGGGCCCACTTTTGGTTGGTGGAATACACACATGGGTCAAATTCAATTCTTCCAACATGGCTGCCCAAAAAATTCAAAGCATCATGTAGGAATTGTAATTAATAATAATAATATTTTATTATTTAGTCTCCTTTAGCGTTCTAAATTTTTTCTATAAATAGGCGCCTAGGTTAGAATTGAAAATCATACCGAAACAAGTTTTCTTTCTCTCTCTAGATTATCGAGCGTATTCTTGTGAGTATTTTGATACTTTTAGTGTTGCTTATATCTGGTAAGTTCACAAAGACTATACACGAAATTCAAATCCGAATCGATTATTTTGAGGTAAGGGATGTTATTTTCTTCTTAAATGATATTATTTTCTTCAATATCATTATCTTTGGGAATATTGGTGAACTTTTTAATCAAATTTGGAACTTTTTGTGTCTGGGTTACTTATTCACGTGATACTGTGACTATTCACCAAAAAAAAAAAATTTTCATTTTTGTCCAAGATGTCTATTTTGGCTACTATCTTTGATTGTATCCATGTTTTGATCGTTATTTTGAATTCGCTTCAAAATTGGTTATTATGGAGTATTATTGATCTTGGATAAAACTCATTACTCTAATCCCTAATATTTGTCCTTCCGTCTCACTTTGGATTCGCTTTTCTTTAAAATATTTTTCATCATCCTCAGTCCTAAATGATGATATTACTGAATATCTTTGGCCTATAGTGCAAAGATGAATGATTAATAAATATCTTTGGCCCGTAGTGCAAAGGTGAACAGGTGTTGAGATGAACATGACCAAATGGTGATATTTGATGAATATCTTTGGCTGTAGTGCAAAGATGAATATTTGATTAAAAGATGTATATTGATTGATGTTACAGGGATAAAATATTGATGATGGACTCTTAAATCTTAGAAGATAGTAGAATTCATTCTCTACGTGACTCTTCTAATGGGTTGCTATTTTCGCTGTGTTTGTTGATCTAAAACTTGTTGTCTATTATATTCTATCAGATTTTTTCCCTGTTGAAGACTAATGATAATTTGTTGTATATTATCTTAGTCATAATATTCTTTACTGGGCTAGTTGAGCTCACCCTTTTCCTTTTTGTTCTATTTTTCTTCTCAGGATGTGAGAACATAGCAGGATCGAGTCGGGGTATGGAATGATGGTTCTAGAAAGATGTTTTAGCTGTCCTCACTATTTCTATAAAATAGTGTATGAATAATTGTAATGAGGACTTATTTGGGTGTTAATATTGTCTAGAAGACAATATTTGTATTTAAACTCACAGTATGTGTTGTCGTATTTTGCACGACAATTGTATTATTGAAGTTGTAGTTTGCTTTTTGTACCATGTATTTGGCGACTCAGAATGGGTGTTGTATACCTATTTTGGGGGCGTCACAATGCGTCTAGGTTATGATAGATATCATATGACTGGAGAATTATCCTTGGTTGACCCAATAGACCCCAAAGAAAAATGAGAAGATTACTATCATGTTCCTTCCAATGGTGAGTCTTCTCTTGACATATAACTATCTCCACTGTCTGCAATTGAGAATTACATTTTAACCAAACTCCAAGATCATATATGTAGTGCTCGTAGATATATTCAGCAAGTGGATGTGTACCACCCTGTCTTATGATAACACGAGGTTGTATGTCATCAGACATCTTGTATGATAGTGGCAAAACACCCTTCCAAAGTTGGGTTCACCTCACTCTATTTGGTTCACCAAAATTAAATATCAAATAACATATACAATACGACACACTTATCTGAAGTTCTTAATAAAAGTATTTCCATATAATTTAAGGAGAATCTCAACAGCTATAGACCACCGTTCTATTCCCCTGTTATCCCCACTCGACCCGGCAACACTCTTATTACCTGAAAGGAATTGTGAAGCAAAAGGGTGAGCACAACTAGCTCAGTAAAGAATATCATGACTAAAGATAATTAAATTATCAATAACTTTCGTCAATAATAAATCAGAGATTTAGAACATATGGTAGATGATAAGACTTTTCAACCATAGTCGCAGCGGAACGAGCAATCCATTAGAAGAGTCAAATAGACCATAATGTCTATTATCTTCTCTATGTTAAAAGTCTACCAACAATGTTTTATCCCTGTAACATCAATCAACAGTTCATGTCCACAATCATATGAATAACTCATAATCATATTTGTGATTCCAAATTCCTTTTCTCATCTAGGACGAAGATAATTTTTATCACCTGTCTTTACCTGAAACATCAAAGATCATGGTTATACCAAATCACAGTTCCTGTTCATAATCATACTAATAAATTCATCTTTGCACTACGGGCCAAAGATATTTATTAACAGTTCATCTTTTCACTACATGCCAAAGATATTCAACAACAGGACATCTTTGCACTACGGGCCAAAGATATTCAACAACAGGTCATCTTTGCACTACGGGCCAAAGATATTCATCAATAATTGATCTTTGCACTACAGGCCAAAAATATTCATATATCAAAAAAACATACAATTATTTAAGAATTTATATAAACCATAATTATAATCATGTTGATCAATTCACCTTTGCACTTAAGCTAAAAATATTCAATTGTAAATTCAATGGTAAATTAAGATTTGGGCGTTTCGGTTCGGTTCGGTGCCGGTCTGGTAAAAACCGGTTGAACACCCCTAAATACAGCACTATTCACCGAAAAATAAAATTTTTTTCTTTTTCGTCCCAGATGTCTTTTATGGTTACTATCTTTGATTATATCCAAGTTTTGATTTTTATTTTTGAATTCTGCTTCTCAATTGGTTATTATGAAGTATTATTGATCTTGGATAAACTGTTATACGAATCCCTAATATTTGTTCTTCTGTCTCACTGGATTCGTTTTCTTTAAAATATTTTTCGTCATCCTCAGTCTTAAATGATGATATTACTGAATATCTTTGGCCTGTAGTGCAAAGATGAATGATTAACTGATGAATATCTTTGGCCCGTAGTGCAAAGATGAACAGGTGTTGAGATGAACATGACCAACTGGTGATACAAATGAATATCTTTGGCCTGTAGTACAAAGATGAATATTCGATTAAAGATGTATATTGATTGTTGTTACAGGGATAAAATATTGATGATGGACTTTTAAATCTTAGAAGATAGTAGAACTCATTCTCTACTTGACTCTTCGAATGGATTGTTGTTTCCGCTGTAGTTTTGATCTAAAACTTGTTGTCTATTATGTTTTATCAGATTTTTCCCTGTTGAAGACTAATGATAATTTGTTGTATATTATCTTAGTCATAATATTCTTTACTGGGCTAGTTGAGCTCACCCTTTTCCTTTTTGTTCCATTTTTCTTCTCAAGAGATGAGAACATAGCAGGATCTAGTCGGGGTATGGAGTGATGGTTCTAGAAAGTTATTTTAGCAGTCCTCACTATTTCTGTAAAATAGTGTTTGAATAATTATAATGAGGACTTATCTGAGTGTGGATATTGTCTAGAAGACAATATTTGTATTTAAACTGACAGTATGTGTTGTCGTATTTTGCACGACAATTGTATTATTAAAGTTGTAGTTTGCTTTCTGTACCATGTAATTGGCGACTCAGAATGAGTTGGATGGAATGGACCTAAGATATTCATCAACAATTCATCTTTGCTCTACAGGCCAAAGATATTCAATAATAGGTCATCTTTGCATTACGGGCCAAAGATATTCAACAACAGGTCATCTCTGCACTACATGCCAAAGATATTCAACAACAGGTCATATTTGCACTACGGGCCAAAGATATTATTATCTCAAATAAATATATAATCAATTCAGAATTTATATAAACCATAATTATAACCATGTTGATCAATTCAGCTTTGCATTTAAGCTAAAGATATTCAATTGTAAATTCAATGGTCATGATCATACCAAATCCAACAATTCAACTTTCATATTTCCATCGCCAAAGAGAACCCATAGTCACGATCATACCAATAATCTACCCACCTTTACACTCAAATAAAAGAGAAATTTTCTTCACCAGGATTATAAAAATGTTATATATGATAATAAAAATAATATGATTAACAACTGCATTTAATTTCAAGAGTAAGATTCGTAAATCAACGATAATTTGGTCATAAAAAAAAAAAACCAATTTTGTCGTGAATAGTAACTCGTGAATAGTAACTCATGAATAGTAACTCATGAATAATAACTCATGAATAGAACTCAGATTCGTACATAAAGATCAGATATCGTAAATAATATCATATATACGTAATAAAGTATATATACCGAATATAGTGCCGTATATGTGAATAGTAACCCCAACATGAAAAAGGTAGAAATTCCACAATAAAATCCATACCAATATTTCGGTATAATGATATTGAAAGAATAACATTTCTTAAATTTATAAACAATTTATTTTAATTGTTTACACTTTACTAAATAATGCATTTAATAATCCTAAAATGCCAAACTCATAAGATTTCATCACCAATAACCAAAACTCTCATAAAAAATCTGCATATACCTTATATAGGATTCTCAAGCCATAAAATCCTATTTTCCAATTTTTTTACTTCACATAACATATTTAATTCATTTACTCATAACTAGTCCATTTTCATAAAAAATACCAAATCAGTACAAACAAATTTTCTTTTCTGGGATTTAGCAGAATATAGTTCCATATTGAACATATATTTTTCTCAAAATTTTTAAAATTCATTTACTATTTTTCATATGGCCAAAACAGCTGAATATTTAGACATTTATCATAAACTGTACTTTTATCCAAAAATTTTGAAATTTACAGAGTATACTTCTGTTATATACATGTACTCCCAATAAAAATTTCACCAATTTTGGAGTTAACCACAAGGAGTTATAAGGGTTTACTTTTAAAATAGTTTTTTCCCATGAAATTCATAACTATTAATCTATACATCTAAAAATCGCCATTTTTGGACACAATCAAGAAAACTCATCAAATTATCATTTCAAATTTTTTCAGAATTTTTGAGGGTCGGAAAAATTATGAAACTGAAAAACATAATAACCCTTAAAATCCCTTACCTCAAAAGAGCAATATTTCTAACCGGAATATCGGATATAAAGCCGAAGGAAACTTGCACTGAATAGCAACTCTCAAAGTATCTAAATACTAACAAAAATACGCTCGAAAATATAGAGGGAAAGAAAACTTATTTCTGATGTGATTTTCAATTCTAACTTAAGCGCCTATTTATAGGAAAATGCTAGAATGCCAAAGGAGACTAAATAATAAAATATTATTATAATCTTTTTTTTCTCCCTACGCAAGCCACTTTGAAAAATCAAAGCCACCACAGTGGGGCCCACCCAAAAATCAGTCACCTTTCCCAACAACCAAAAGTGGGTCCCACTCAATTTTAATAAAAATCATTTTATTTTCCAAAATTTCAATAATTCATAGAAAATAGCACGTTTATCAGAAAAATACGAATTTTATGTCCATTCCACACGAAATCGAATTCTCTACAACTTTGTAGCTTTCAGCTTTTCAAAATTTTAGACAGAAAATATCCGAAACCCACAAACAGATGATTTTCAACACCTTTTAAAATTCATAAAAAATCTTGCGTTAATTTTTAACGGTTCAAAAAATTTGTGGATATATATTCAACTTATATATGAATAACATATCCAAAAATCACAACGATTCAACGGTCGGATTAAAATTATAACTCATACTATAGAGCTTTAAGAACACCGATTTGATCTTTTAATACCTCCAATCCGACAAAATACTGATAAAACACCTCAACATTAATTCCTTCGTTTATAACCACATAAATAAACCCATCATTTATATCCGCATCAAATAAATATTTCCTTATCATATAAATCAATAATTAATTATTCACAAATAATATTACAGAATCACAATAATGACAACCAGACAGTTCCCAGGAAAGAAGGAGCTTTCCGATAAAGATTTCTCCTTACTAGCGCGCAATTAGGTGACAAAATCTCTCCTTGACAAAACTTTCTAGACATTGCCAATAATGCTATCTAATAATATTATTCAAATAATATGAATTATTGATGTGATAATGGGAAATACTGTGCAGTGATAATTATTGAAACAACAATAATATAAAATATCAACGCAATAATTATTGAATCAATAAAATAAAATATTGAACAGTAATTACTGTAACAATTATTGAGTAGTGCCTTCATACATAAGAATCAATAATTCAAAAAACGATAAATTTTGAAAGAATTCGTCAAATTTTACGAATAACAGTTGTATGAAGAAAACGATAATAATTACGAATAAAATTTTACGAGTAGTGCCTTCAACTGTTATTCTATAAAATTCCAAATTTTACGAATAAAGATTTAATTTTATCGAAATATTTTTTAAAAATTATGGTGTGAATTTGAGATAATATTATAGTTGTGGGTAGTATTTATAAATTTTATAAAGTATGCAAGTTGTTGTATTATATTCGATTGGTCGGGGAATATTCGTACGATGGTACAATCATTGGTGGACCCCGCAACATAATTATTGTCGGAATGAGAAAACGACAAAAATATTTTTATGAAAATAACGGCAGAAGTTTTACTGGTTAATCTTTTGTTGAACTACTCTCTAAGTAAAAGAAATACGATGTCTGGCGTGGTTGCAAGTAGCGCACGGTATTGATTATTGATGCTTACGTGAGAAGTCACTCAGTTATACTCAATTATTGCTACAGTAATTGCTGCATCATATCTCTCATATTATTGATTCGATTATTATCACAGTATCATCTGCATTATATGTTATATTGTTAAATCAATAATTGAGATGACAAAGTTATTCATATTATTAAATTGCAATATTTACAATGTCTAGAAGTTATGTCAAGGAGAGGTTTGGTCACCTAATTGCGCGCCAATAGGGAGAAATTCTTATTGGAAAGCCCCCTCTTTCTTGGGAACAACCTAGTTGTTAAATATTGTGAGTTATAATATTAATGATGAATAAGCTCGTGTTGATTAAAGATAAAAATTGATAGTTTCATTGTGTTGGGATTATTTGTGTTAGTAGAAATCGACATCTATTCCGATGATAATTGATGTCTGGAGGTTATATTGTTCAATCTGGTATTCGGGACACTTTTTGTGTCGGAGTACTATTCACGAGTTACTATTCATGAGTTACTATTCACGAGTTACTATTCACGAGTTACTATTCACCTGAACAATATATTTCTTTTCGGTCCAAATTATTTTTGGGTACAATATTATTCCATGAGGATTTATGCTAATTTTTCAGACCGTTGGTTGAATTTATATTAGTAAATCAATATGGATCGTTAGTTTAAAGTTTTAATAGTGAATCAGTATGGATCGCTGGTATAAAGTTTTAATAGTGAATCAGTATGGATCGTTGCTTTAAGTTTTAATGCTGACCGTCTGCTTAAAAGTAAATTAATCGACCGTCAGAATTAGTTACTATCTGATCCATTCTTCTATAAATAGAAGCTCATTCCTTCATTATTTCTTACGAATTCATTGAAACTCTGAGAGAGAAATTATATAGAGAAGCTTATAGAGAAAAATCTATAGAGAAAGAAGAAGAAGAGTATACTCACTACTTCACTACTTCTATATCCAATTTCTTTTATGGTAAGGGATATTATTTGTTGTACCCGTAAAGGGTGTTATTCTTTTGTATTCATGAAGAGAACTTCTGTTATTCCATTCTTTATTGTTCTGTTAGAATAACCTGTATACGCGGAATCCCTTATACTTGGTGAAATCCTTCTGTTATTCTATTCTTTATTATTCTGTTGGAATAACCTGTATTCGCGGTTTACCCTATACTTGGTGGAATGACCTGTATATGCGGTTTACCCAATACTTGGTGATCTTCTTCTGTTACTCCATTCTTTATTATTCTGTTGGAATAACATGTATGCGCGATTTACCCTATACTTGGTGGAATGACCTGTATATGCGGTTTACCCAATACTTGGTGATCTTCTTCTGTTATTCCATTCTTTATTATTCATTTGAATAACTTTTGTGCTGTGGTTTATCCTATACTTGGTGGAATGACACATATATGCGGTTTACCCAATACTTGGTGATTTTCTTCTCATTATTCCATTCTTTATTATTCGTTGGAATAACTCAGATATGATTTACCTATACTTGGTGGAATAACTTGTATATACGGTTTACCCAATACTTGGTGATCTTCTTCACATTATTCCATTCTTTATTATTATTTTGAATAACTATTTATCTAAGTACCGCATACTTGGTAAAATTATTTTATTATTCCGTTCTTTATTATTACATCACGAATATCCTCGCATCGATTATGAATTTCACCGACTCGGTTCCATTATTTATTATTCCGTTATTTATTATTCATTAGAATAACTTTATACATCTGAAGTATCGCATGCATGGTAATTTCTGTTGTTATTCCATTCTTTATTATACTCAGTTGGTTAAAGTTTTGATTTTTATACTCCATAAAATTAGTGGAATATCCTTGATATTTGCGCTTCATCCAGTATCTTTTCATAGAAATATTCTTCTGAGCATTTTTGAATTTTACTCTACAAAGAAATATCATATTGACAATTTGGACGTTGTTAGTTCCTGGATAAAATAATTCTTGAATTTGTTTTATTGAATTCTTATATCATTGTCATCATCCTCATGTTTATATTGTGTTGAAAGTCATCTTTAGCTTACGTGCATAGATGGACTTAGTATAATTATAACCAGGGATCATTCGGTATAATCATGACCTGTAATGTTATAAATGATGTGATAAAAGTCCTCAGTGTCCTGTAATGCATTGATGGATAGTTTTTGGTATGATTATGACCAGGGGTTATTCGGTATAGTCATGACCATTGATGATTTAATGAATATCCTTGACCATGGTACATGAACTATTTGATGATGTGGATTATTTATTAAGCTGAGTCTCAGCGATAAACGTTGATGAAAATATTTTTAAATCATAGAAAATAGTAGGTTTTATTCTCTCATTGACTCTTCTAATGGATTGCTTATTTCGCTGCAATTAAACTTGATGTCTATTGTATTTTATCAGTTTAACATTGTTGAAGGCTAATGATAATTTATTCTACATTATCTTAGTCATAATATTTCTTACTGGGCTAGTTGAGCTCACCCTTTCTTTCACCGTTATTCTTCTTGAAATGAGAATATAAATTTGGGATGAGTCGGAAAGCGAAGTGACGGTCCGGATGATAAGATTAGTAGTCCTCACTATTCTACATTAAATAGTGTGACAATAAATGTAATGAGGACCTGAATTTGAGTTTGTATACTGTCTATGAGGACTCCGTTGAGAATGGATATTGTCTAGAAGGCAGTATTCTTGTTTAAACTCTCAGTTTATGTATTGTCGTATATTACACGATAGTTGTATAATTAAACTTGTATTTGTATTCTGTATCATGTATCTGACGACTCAAGATGGGTGATGTATACCTAATTTGTAAGACCCCAACTTTTTTTTATAAAGATAATTTTTCTATAAATATCATTTTTGAATATTATGGAATGAATTTGATATAATGTTAAAGTTGTGGGTAATATTTATAAATTTTGCTAAGTATGCAAGTTGTTATAAAATATTCAATTGGTCGGGGAATATTCTTTTTGTCGGGAATATTCGTACAACGGCGTAATCATTGGTGGACCCTGCTACGGAATTATTGTCGGATTGAAAAAATGATAAAAATATTTTATAAATAACGGCGGAGGTGTTATTGTTAAAAGCTGATGAACTACCCATTAGTAAAAGAAATGATGTCTGGCGTGGTTGCATAGTAGTAGCACATGGTATTCATTATTGATGCTTACGTGAAAGTCACTTTCTTTATACTCAATTATTGCTACAATAATTCTTTGATCATATCTCTCGTATTATTGATTCGATTATTGTCACAAAGATCATCTCGCATTATATGTTACATTATTAAATCAATAATTGAAATGACAAAGTTATTCATATTATTAAATTATAATATTTACAATGTCTAGAAGTTCTGTCAAGGAGAGGTTTGGTCACCTAATTGCGCGCTTGATAGGAGAAATCCTTATTAAAGCCCTCTCTTTTTGGAACAACCCAGTTTGCTAAATATTGTGAGTTATAGTATTAATGATGAATAAGTTTGTGTTGATTAAAGATGAATTTGATAGTTTCATTGTGTTGGGATTATTTGTGTTAGTAGAAATCGACATCTATTCCGATGATAATAGTCTGGAGGTTATATTGTTCAATCGGGTATTTGGGGAACTTTTCGTGTTGGAGTACTATTCACGAGTTACTATTCATGAGTTACTATTCACGAGTTACTATTCATGAGTTACTATTCACGATTACTATTCACCCAATTCTTTATTCACTCTAGTATTGTGCATTCGGTATTTGGGTACAATATTATTCCATGAGGAGATGTGCTAATTTTTCGAATAGTTGGTTGAAGTTATATTAGTGAATCAATATGGACCGCAATTGGTGGAAAGTTATAATAGTGAATCAATATGGATCATTTGGTTTAAAGTTTTAATAAGTAAATCAAGTATGGACCGTTGCTTTAAGTTTTAATAGTAAATCAATCTGAACCGTCTGTTTTAAAAGTAAATCAATCTGACCGTTCAGAATTAGTTACTTATTCAATCCATTCTTCTATAAATAGAAGGTCATTCCTTCATTATTTCTTACTTAATTCACTGAAACTCTAGAGAGAGAAATTATAGAGAGAAAGAAGAAGAGTATTTTGCTACTTCACTACTTCGATATCTAGTGTCTTTTACGATAAGGGGTGTTATTCTTTCTTATTCATGAAGAGAACTTCTTTATTCCATTCTTTATTATTACATTGGAATAACTCAGATACGCCAGACATACCCTATACTTGGTGAAATCCTTATGTTATTCCATTCTTTATTATTCCATTGGAATATCCATGCCTACGCTTTTTTACGCCGGGACTGGTTCCAGATTTATTATTCTATCTAATATCCCATGCTCATGCGTTTATGCCGGACACTGTTCCGTATTTATTATTCATTAATATCCTATCGCATGCGTTTTACGGGACACGTTCCGTATTTATTATTCTTTCGAATATCCTCACCTACATGCGTTTACGGCGGGACACAGTTCCATATTTATTATTCTGTTGGAATAACTCACGCCTCTTTATCTATCACATGCCTGGTGATTTCTTTTGTTATTCCATTATTTACTATACTCAGTTGGTTAAAATTTTAACTTCTATACTCCATGAAATTAGTGGAATATCATTGATATTTGCGCTTCATCCAGTATCTTTTCATGGAAATATTCTTCTGAGCATTCTTGAATTTTACTCTACAAAGAAGTATCATGTTGACAATTTGGACGTTATTAGTTCCTGGATAAACTAATTCTTGAACTTGTTTTATTGAATTCCTATATCATTGTCATCATCCTCATGTTTATACTTTTTAAAGTCATCTGTGGCCTGTAGTGCATAGATGGACTTGGTATGATTATGACCAGGGATTATTCGGTATAATCATGACCGTAATGTTACAAATAATGTGGTAAAAGTCCTCATTGGCCCGTAGTGCATTGATGGACAATTGTTGGCATGATCATGACCATTGATGAATACACGAATATCCTTGGCCCGTAGTGCATGGATAATTTGTGGTCCCGAACCTAATGAATATCCTTGGCCGTAGTAGTGCGGGGATGATGTGGATTATTTAGTAAGTTGAGTCTCAAATGATAAAAGTGATGAAAAACTTTTAAATCATAAAAGATAGTAGATTTTATTCTCTACTTGACTCTTTTAATGGATTGCTTATTCATTGCAGCTTAAACTTGTTGTCTATTGTATTTTATCGGTTTAACATTATTGAAGGCTAATGATAATTTATCCTGCATTATCTTAGTCCTAATATTTCTTCTTTGGGCTAGTTGAGCTCACCCTTTCTTTCACCGTTCTTCTCTTGAAAATGAGAACGTAGCGAGGACTAGTCGGGGAGCGGAAAGATGGTCCAGATGGTAGTATTAGTAGTCCTCACTATTACATTTTAAATAGTGTGACAATAAATGTAATGAGGACTTATTCTGAGAGTGGATATTGTCTAGAAGACAATATTTGTATTAAAACTCACAGCTTTCTTGTTGTATATTAAAGATTGTATTTGTATTCTGCACCATGTATCTGGAGACCCAAGATGGGTGATGTATACCTATTTTGGGGGCGTCACAGTTGGTATCAAAGCTTAGGGATATGATCCCTGGCTAAGATGTGAGATAAGAACTAGGAGGGGAGAGACGGGGAATTCCATCGCTAGTATGACCTACCTAAGTTTATTTGTTATTTAATTGGTTGGTCAGAGTATAGGGATAATATGTGATATGTTAATTAACCCTTGTTTTGTGGCAGTATTTGAAAATAACATCCTAGAATGTTGAGAATATCAATGGAGCACAGGAGACCGTTGAGTCTCCACAGATCAATAATCAGGACAATGTGCATCAGGAAGGCGACAATCCTCATGTAAACAACAACACTGACCAAATGATGAACGATGGAATATTCTGAGGTTTCATGCAATTCATGCAACATAAGACGAGAACGGCTCCTGTCCAAAATGTAGGTGGAAACACTGGCAACTCTCGGACGGTCACCGCCAAACAGTTCAAGGAGCTGGGACCACCGGAGTTTTTTGGAGAGCCAAAACCACTTAAGGCGGAGACATGGATTAAGCAGATCAACAAGATATTTGATGTCTTGGGATGCTCCGAGGAGCAAAAGGTTCCCTTTGCCACCTTCATGTTGCGGGCAGAGGCAGATTACTGGTGGGAATCTGTAAAGTGTACTCAACCTACCGCACTGAAGATATCTTGGGAAAAGTTCCAAGAACTATTCAACGACAAGTACTTTCTCGAAAGTATTCGTCATATGAAAAAGGTAGAGTTCATCAAGCTGGAACAAAAGAACATGACTGTATCACAGTACGAAGAAAAGTTTGCCGAGTTGTCCCGGTTTGTGTCCCATTTGGTTGATAATGAGGAGAGAATGACGCGAATGTTTTTAAGAGGTTTGAAACCTGAGATACGTCAATATCTTATCTCTCATAAACTATGTTTGTATTCAGATGTTGTTAATATGGCTCAGTTATTGGAGCGTGATAATGATTCAACCCAACCAAAAGAAGCGGTAAGAAAATGATAATACCGATGATAGCGATCATCGAGCGGTGACAATAAGCGTGGAGGAATCAAAGATGCCGTAAATGGTAATCACTTCGGTGGTAATCATGGCCAAAACAATAAGAATGGACATTTTAAGAAGAGGAAATTCAACAATGATGGAAAGACGTCAGCACCAACACCCGTTGTTAAGCAAGGAGAACGACCACCTATCATATATTTCAAATGCGGAGGGGAGGGACATATCAGTCCAAACTACGCGATGCCATCCAAGGCATGTTATAATTGTGGAAGAGAAGGTCACCTAGCCCGATTTTGTCGTTCACTGAAGACAAGTTCAACTAGGATGGAGGCACCAAAGGCCGTCCCAAAAAAGTCAAAACCGATAGTACAATGGAGAGCATTTGTTTTCTTTAATTCTTAAATATTTTCTGGATGCACTTTTGTTGTAATTTTTTCTAAAAATATATTAGGAAAGTATAAATAACCCAAAAGTCTTAACCACTTAAACCCACACTTGTACGTTAATGGAATGGGTATTTGGGTGATTGTGGGTTTTATTATTATTATTATTATTATTATTATTATTATTATTTATATATTTTTTTTGGGTTCTTTACACTACTATATAACAATTAGAAAGTAATTACAAGATTAGTGCCTTCACAAAATAATTATAAAAATAGTGCAACACAATAACCACGTAACACTTACCAAAAAGCATGGAGATCAAAGGAGAAAGCATTGGAAAAAATAAGTGAAAATCCACACGACTACTCTTTGATATCATCATGATTGCACAAGTTGAAGAAAACAAATCCAGGTAACACTTAGAAACTGTTCTTAAATTTTTTATAATTAATTGTTAACCTAATAAAACTGAATTGATTACCTTTGTATGAAGGTTTGGCTACCAACTGCACTATGAAAAAAAATGCACCGACGACCATTGCATAACCCAATAAAATTGTTCATGGTTACACATGTTAAAGAAAACAAATCCAGGTAATACTTGAAAATTGTTCTTAATTTTTTTATAATTAATTGGTAACCCAATAAAACTGAATTGGTTATCTTTGTATGAAGATTTGGCTACTAACTGCACTATGAAAAATAATGTACCGACGATAACTATTGCAAAACCCAATAAAACTGTTCATGGTTGCACATGTTGAAGAAAACAAATTCAAGTAACACTTGGAAACTGTTATTAAATTTTTTATAATTAATTGGTAACCCAATAAAACTAAATTGGTTAACTTTGTATGAAATTTTGGCTACCAACTACACTATGAAAAAAAAAATGTGACCAAGAATGGCGAGTGCGATTTGAGCCGAGCAGATGGAACGAACATGTTGGGCTTGACGCGAAGCGCACAAATGAAATTAAAATTTTAAAGCAATTTTCAAACCCTAAAACAGGATCCATGCGAAAATCAATTAATTCAGAGGTTTAGAGATTATACGGATATAAACAAAAAACGAGAATCAAAACCGATTGCGCCTCGAATCTCCAACGCAATACAAACCGATTAACGCCTCTACTAGATATCCACATCGAACGCCGCATATGACCGTCGAACGATTCTCGCAATAAGAAGGACTTCATGTACTTAATGCAAAAGGAATGGATTTTCTGAATCTGTTTTCTCTCTGGTCTCTCTCTCTAAGAAATGGGCTAGGGTTTTTCAATTATGATATATTTTTTCTAAGTAGCTGCTACATATCATATATATAGTAGTTAAAAGGAATTAATCAAATCAAAACCTAATTTTATAAAATCCGAATTTATATATATATATATATATCTTAATTAAGTCTTACTTAATTAATATACATATATACAATTATCCTTTTAATTTAAATTGTGATTTAAATACTATTAATCATATTAATATATTTAAATCCTTAAAATTTAAATTAATTCCCTTTTAAATAACGTTACATGTGTGACCTATATAGGTTATTATTACGTTGGCAATAATTTTAAAATCATATTATAAAATTATAAATGGTGAAATGGCATCTAGTAATGCATCAACGCTACCCAAGTAATAATAAGATCGATGATTCGATGCAACCTTTTCGTGACCAATGTTTCAATGTAATTTAATCCTTTTAACCTTAATATCCTAGATTAAACTCGAGTCATGGAATGTGTCATACTCTTTCATAATTTAATCTCGAGTTTTCTTGATCAATGAGTGTACTATATGAAACAAATCACTATTTGAGCATGGCCATGCATTTCATAGTCCTACTCAATCAAGAGGCCTATGGATATCACCCATAATATATAGGATGGTTAAATTCCATCTAGATCACTCATATTCTCACACGATTAATGATGAACCCAATAATCACCTTTATAGTCCACCCTATTAAAGGTGACATTTGATGATATCAAAGTACATAAATTCTCGTAGTAGTAATATAGCGATTTCGGTCGGAGGACCATTACATCATTGTCACTATGAGAATTACTAATGACACTTCGCATAATGCTCCATATAGAATTCTCATGGTGGAGTGCATCCAAAGATTATCGTTCTCAATATGTACCTATGCATTGACTTAATATCTCATATATTTATGACCAATGAGATTTGGTCATCAATCGATCCACATACTAGTCTCAATGCATCATTGTTGTCCCATCAACAATGATACTCATTAGGGACATTTAAGAACAACGATACTAATGGTAATATATAATCTCATGTTCAAGTCACATACTTGAAACTATATAATTTGTATCACTATTCTAAGGAATTTTATTATGTTAACAATTATATTACGCAGATAAATAAAACCATAATAAAATCATATATTTATTTAATCAAATATAATATCAAAACGTTAAGCAATTATATCAAATAATTGGCCTCTAGGGCATAAACTCTAATGATCTCCCACTTGCACTAGAGCCAATCACTCATGTATCTAATACCTATGGAACTAGTGTGACCGTCGTGTTCTTCTATGCGACAAAGCCTTGGTTAGTGGATCTGCACATTATCATCTGTTGGCACTCTTCCTATATGTACATCTCCTCTATCAATGATTTCACGGATGAGATGGTACCGCTTTAAGTATATGCTTGGATCGTTGGTGAGATCTGGGTTCCTTAGCTTTGTCGCAATGGCTCCATTATTATCACAATATAGAAACAACCGGATCAACAATGGTTGGAACAACACCAAGTTCGATGATGAACTTTTTAATCCATCTGACCTCCTTGCATTTGCACTTTAGAAGCGACAATATACTCGACCTCTGTTGTAGATCATTCATCGCCTCTTGCTTGAACTTTTCCATTGCACAAACACCACCATTAAGGCAAAACACAAAACTTTGTTGAGACTTATAGTCATCATTGTCGGTCTGAAAACTAACATCTGTGTAACCCTTTACTTTGCTAGTTTGTCTTCACCTCCATATACCAAGAATGAATCCTTAGTCCTTTTCGTGCTTGAGGATATTCTTGATCAACGTCGATGACCTTCACCGGATTCGATTCGATATCTGCTAAATCATGCTCAAAAGCATACGGAGACATCCGGACGAGTACATATCATTGCATACATAATAGATCCAATTCTTCAAAGCATAAGGGATCTTTCTCATACGCCTCCTCATCATCTTGTGATTTAGGACATTGGGCCTTAGAGATCTTTACACCATGAGTCACGGATAAGTTTCCTCTTTTAAGCTTCTTGCATCTTGAACTGCTTCAACACTTTATCAATATATGTACTTTGACTTAGGTAGAGCATTTTTATGATCTATCTCTATAGATCTTGATACCTAAAATGTAAAAGAACATCGCCTCAAATCTTTCATGGAGAAACATTTTCCTAACCATGTTTTTACTGACATGAAGGAAGGAATGTCATTCCCAATAATTAATATGTCATCAACATATAATACTAGGAATACAATGTGACTCCCACTAACCTTCTTATATACACAAGGTTCATCTTCATTTTTAATAAAGCAAAATTCTTTGGCTGCTTCATCAAATCGAAGATTCCAACTCAGAGAGGCTTACTTCAATCCATAAATGGATCGGCTGCGACTTACATACCTTTCCAAAGATCCTTTGGGTGACAAAACCCTCGAGTTGTGTCATATACACATCCTCAAGAGATTTCCATTAAGGAAAGCGGTTTTGACATCCATCCGCCAGATTTACGTAATCATAAAAAGTGCGAATAACAAGTAAGATCCTGATGGATTTAACCATTGCCCTTTGGAGAGAAGGTTTCATCATAGTCAACACCTTGAATTTGTTTGAAACCTTTTGCTACCAAATCGGCCTTTATAGGTTTGTACATTACCATCCATGTCGGTTTCTTCTTGAAAACCCACTTGCACCTAATTGGTTTTACCCCTTCTATGGATCAACGAGTCCATACTTGGTTAGTATACATGGAGTCCATCTCGATTTCATGGCTTGAAGCCATTTCTGAAATCTGGTCCATTCATAGCTTCTTGGTAGGAAGCGGGCTCATCTTGATCTATGAGCATCACATCGCCGCTTTTGAGTCACAAGATATCCATAATATCTCTCGGGCTCTTGGCGTGTCCTACCGAGATCTACGAATGACTTGTGTAATTTGAAGCGAGTTCACTTTCCACAATTTCTTGTGGTTCTGCTTTCATGTTCCAACTCGAGTTCAATGATATTTTGTGGTTCTCGAATTTCTTGAGTTCTACTTTCCTCCCAATTGTTTCCTTTAGAGACAAATTCTCTTTCTAGAAAAATACCGATTCGAGCAACAACCACTTTGTTCTCGGAAGGTTTGTAGAAATAATACCCTTTTGTTTCCTTTGGGTATCCCACAAAATTACATTTGTCGATTTGGGTCCGAGCTTGTCGAATTCGGGACGTTTTACTGAGCGCCTCGCAACCCCAAATCTTCATGAACGATATACTAGGGCGTTTCCAGGTCCACATTTCATATGGTGTCTTCTGAACCATCTTTGTAGGAACACGGTTAAGTGTGAATGCAGCTATCTCTAGGGCATGACCCCAGAAGCTTATTGGAAGATCTGCATGACTCATCATTGATCGTACCATGTCCAACAAGGTTCGATTCCTCCTTTCAGATACACTATTCCATTGCGGTGTTCCGGTGGAGTGAGTCGTGATATAATACCACACTCCTTTAGAAGGTCATCAAAGTCTTGGCTTAAGTATTCACCTCCTCGATCGGATCGAAGGGCTTTTATGCTTTTGCCAAATTGGTTTTGAACTTCATTCTTGAATTCCTTGAACTTTTCAAAGGATTCGGTTGTGTCTCATAAGATACACATATCCATATCTACTAAAGTCATCGATAAAATGTAATGAAGTAATAAAACCTACCTCTTGCTAACGAACTCATGGGTCCACATACATCACTATGTATAAGTCCCAATACATCATAGCTTGGTTCAATCGTGTCGATGAAAGGGGCTTTAGTCATCTTGCCTAATAAACAAGACTCGCATTTCTCATATGATTCAAAATCAAATGAATCCAAGAACCCATCTTTATGGAGTTTGGATATCGCTTTCTCATTTATATGGCCTAAACACGATGCGGAGAGATATGTCGGATTTGAATCATTTGATTTAAATCGTTTTGTATTTATGTTATAGATAGACATTTCTAAATCAAGAATATAGAGACCGTTAAACAATTGTGCAACACCATAACAAATATCATTTAAGTAAAACAAACAACGATTGTTCTTTATTATAAATGAAAAACCTTTCTTGTCCAAACAAGAAACAGAAATAATGTTTTTGCTTATAGCAGGCACAAAATAACAATATTCTAATTCTAAAACTAGCCCAGTGGGCAAAGATAAATGATAAGTTCCTACGGCGGTCGTGAACTTTTGCTCTATTTCCAACTCGTAGGTCAACCTCTCCTTTCGCCAAAGTTCTACTCCTTCGGAGTCCCTGCACATTAACACAAATGTGAAAACCACATCCAGTATCCAATACCCATGATGTAGAAGTAGATAAGTTGACTTCTATAACATATATACCGAATCGAAGTCGTATTTCCTTTTCTTTTCTTCACTTCTTCCGGATAAGCATGACGGTTCCTTTTCCGATGTCCGGGTTTTTCCATGAAGTGACATTCACCTTCTTTGGCCACCCCACCTCTAGGTTTTAAAGCTTTGTTTGGTTTTGGAATTGGGTTTGGCAAAAGATTTAGATCTATCTTCTTCTTGCCTTTCCAATTTCCTTAGCATTCCCTTTTGTACCATCATTATGGGAGCGGGTCTGCCTTTTTCATGTTGTTCTCGGCGATTCTTAACATGCTCAACAACTTTCGATGGGGTTTCTCAATTTCATTCATAAGATAGTTCATAACAAATTGAGAGTAGGCTGCTTGCTCAAAGATTGCAAAACAAGGTCATTTGGGCTTCCTGGAGTGATTGGAAAACCCAACCTATCAAGGTACTCAATATACCCAATCATTTTCAAAGACATGTGGACCAACCGGATCACGTTCACCCATTTTGCGGTGATCTGGCGCCTTGATTGTATCATACCTCTCCTGTCGAGCATGCCCTTGAACAATTTCTTGAGATGCTCGATCATCTTATAAGCATCCATTAAATCATGTTGCTTCTAAAGCTCGGCGTTCATGGTTGCTAGCATGACACAACTTATATCCAGAGCATCATTTTGATGCTTCTTAGTAAACATTAATGCTCCACGTGGTGCGATGTACCGGGTGTCTTTGCAGAATGGGCCCATCAAGGACATATAGCTTACGCTTTGTTTGAGGACAAGCCTTAAGTTCTATGCCGGTCGAGGAAATTAATTCCACTTAGCTTGTCCTTTTCAAGGATCGATCGTAATGAAAGACTATTTGTGTGTTGTTGTTGTTTGCCATTTGATATCTACAATTTATAAGTCTGCAACAATAATAAGTCAAATTACTGAGTTGATATTATATAATTGATAATAGTACATTCAAAATATACCTCCCACTATTTTATTCAAATTAATAGCCCTCACCATTAATTCAGAAAGCATTTTCTATTAAATCTTTCTAGTGAGCCAAGATTCATATTTCATTATGCCTTAAGTTAGCTTTGGCTATTCTCTCAAAACATAATTATTTAGGTAGACAACCCTTTGTCAATTATATCATATATAACTCACGGATAGTTTGGTAAACAACATTTGTTTCTAGTCCATCTAATGGTACCAACCAAACTCTATGCCTCTAAGTCCACAATCCTATTGAGATAACTTAGTTAAGTCGGACCCAATGATTTTAATAGTTTGGATATCACAATTATCCTATCGCATCTTACCTAGATAAATAGGGTACTTTGCTTTGGCAAACCTACATCTATTGATCAAGGTCTTGATGAGTGTTATTCATTGGAAGGCATCTGATTTAGACTTAATAATTTAATGAGGATTTTATTAATTTAGATCTCACCAATTTTAATCTTGTTAAGCATGCACATTATTAATCATATCATATCACATACAAGCATAAATAAAGTGCAAAATTAAATGTGTCACAGTTATGGCCCAATCCACTGTCAATCTTTTCAAGCTAATGAAAGATTGAAGGTCAATCTAAGGTGGTAAAAGATCTTAAAATAAATAGCTTCCTTGGATCTTCCTCTAGCATCGCCTCCTCCTCTCCATCATCATCTTTCCATTGTGTTCTCCATCTTGACATCTTCATCAATTCTGATTATTACATGACATAAAAAACCTCGAGTTACATTCGAGGGGATTTAGATGAGAAGAGAATATTACATTAGAATTTATAGAAAGGCCACGACATACAATGGTATTTCAAAACCAAAAACCACTAACCTATGGGTTGAAAAGGCCATAATCAGGCACCATGCATATCACAATAAGCACATAACAATTTATATATAATTAAAGAAAACTATATATAAAATATAGGGGACACGACCACCCATAATAACAAATCATATATGTCCAGTTTGATTTAATCATATTAAAACGAATAACGATTACACCGAAATTTATCATATATTTCCGGTTTGATTTAATCATATTAAAACGAATAACGATTACCAAGAATTTATCATATATTTCCGATTTGATTAATCATATTAAAAGCGATTCTTCATGCTTCTAATCCGATTAGAATAGTTATATTGTTATTCCACCGATTAAAGATACGATTAACGGTATCATCATATATATTACTGAATACACATTCAACTAATATCATATATTCAATTTTATATCGGTAAACATGCATCATCATATATCATATATATCGAATACAATTAAAACACGTAATCTGAATTAATCTTTTCGCATGTAGCTCGATACCACTTTGTTGGGCTTGACACGAAACGCATACAATGAAATTAAAATTTTAAAGCAATTTCCAAACCCTAAAAGCAGGATCCATGCAAAATCAATTAATTCAGAGGTTTAGAGATTATACCGTATATAAACAAAAAACGAGAATCAAACCCATCAACCTCGAATCTCCAACGCAATACAAACCGATTAAGCCTTCTACGGTATCCACATTTAACGCTTACATGACAACCGTCGAACAATTACTGCAATAAAAAGGACTTGCGATGACTAGCCACCAAAAGGAATGGATTTTACGAAGCTGCTTTTCTCTCTAGTCTCTCTCTAAGAAGCGCCTGGGGTTTTTCAATTATGATATATTTTTCCTAAGTAGCTGCTACATATCATATATATAGTAGTTAAAAGGAATTAATCAAATCAAAACCTAATTTTATAAAATCCGAATTTATATATATATATATATATATATATATATATATCTCTTAATTAAGTCTTACTTAATTAATATACATATATACAAATTATCCTTTTAATTTAAATTAAGTGATTTAAATACTATTAATCATATTAATATATTTAAATCCTTAAAATTTAAATTAATTCCCTTTAAATAACGTTACATGTGTGTGACCATATAGGTTATTATTACGTTGGCAATAATTTTAAAATCATATTATAAAATTATAAACGGTGAAATGCATCTAGTAATGCATCACTGCTACCCAAGTAATAATAAGATCGATGATTCGATGCAACCTTTTAAATGACCAATGTTTCAATGTAATTTAATCCTTTTAACCTTAATATCCTAGATTAAACTCGAGTCATGGAATGTGTCATACTCTTCATAATTTAATCTGAGTTTTCTTGATCAATGAGTAGACTATATGAAACAAATCACTATTTGAGCATGGCCATGCATTTCATAGTCCTACTCAATCAAGAGGCCTATGGATATCACCCATAATATATAGGATGGTTAAATTCCATCTAGATCACTCATATTTCTCACACGATTAATGATGAACCCAATAATCACCTTTATAGTCCACCACATTAAAGGTGACATTTGATGATATCAAAGTACATAAATTCTCGTGTAGTAATATAAGCGATTTCGGTCGGAGGACCATTACATCATTGTCACTATGAGAATTACTAATGACACTTCGCATAATGCTCCATATAGAATTCTCATGGTGGAATGCATCGACATCGTTCTCTAACATGTACCTATGCATTGACTTAATATCTCATATATTTATGACCAATGAGATTTGGTCATCAATAATCCACATACTAGTCTCGATGCATCATTGTTGTCCCATCAACAATGATACTCGATTAGGGACATTTAAGAACACCGATACTAATGGTAATATATAATCTCATGTTCAAGTCACATACTTGAAACTATATAATTTGTATCACTATTCTAAGGAATTTTATTATGTTAACAATTATATTACGCAGTAAATAAAATCATAATAAAATCATATATTTATTTAATCAAATATAATATCAAAACGTTAAGCAATTATATCAAATAATTGGCCTCTAGGGCATAAACTCTAACAGAACATTCCCAGTTCCGGTAGATATGTAAAACCCATCCCACAGCTCGTATACTCTGAAACTAAAACCCTCCTCCATTCCACGTCTCCAAAACGAGAGAAAGAAAATGCACAGTTATTCTCTAAGCTCCCGAAACACCTAATCTTACACCAAACCACGACCCACTTCTCCTCCACTCTCTTCCCTCTAGTCCCATCATTTTATGAAATCAAATCAACCATCAAGTCCGAGTCTGACCCCGTCAAGCTTGCCCAGCTCTTCTCCTCTTCCCAAGGGATACCAAATGCACTAATTTTGTAAATCAAATATTGAAAATGTATTACTTCTGTAAATACTTTCTTGATGCACTTTTGTTATAATTTTTTTTTAAATGTACTAGGAAGTGTAAATAACACTATTTTTTATGTAAGACCCCAACTTTTATGAATAAAGATTTAATTTTCTCTAAATATTATTTTGAATAATAAGGTGTGGATTTGATATAATGTTATAGTTGTGGATAATATTTACAAAATTTGCAAAGTAAGCAAGTTGTCATAAAATATTCATTTGATCGTAGAATATTCGTTTTACCAGAGAATATTCGTACGACGACACAATCATTAGCGGACCCCACAACGAAATTACTGTCGGATTTAGAAAGTGATAGAAATAACCTTTTTATAAAAATAACGGCAAGACTTTTACCGTTAACTGTTGAAATACAAAGTGATAAAAATACAGTAATACGCGTGGTTGCACAGTAGCACACGATATTGCATAATATCTCTAATTATTGAGGCTTACGTAAGAAGTCGCTCAGTTCATTTAATAATTGCCACAATAGTTGCTACATAGTATCTCATATTATTGATTCAATTATTGTCACTGTATCATCTGCACAATATTTTATATTATTAAATCAATAATTGAGATCACTACACAGTTATTCATATTATTATTTGTATTACTGACAATGTCTAGAAAGTTCTGTCGAGGAAATGGATTATGTTATCTAATTACACGCCAATAAGGAGAAGTCCTTATCGAAAATCTCTCTCTTTTCTGGGAATGATCTGGTTGTTAATATTGTGAATTATAATATTAATGATGAATAATTGTTGAAAGATTAAAAATATGTTTATTGAAGTCAAGTGATTTGTGATAAATAGAGGGGGTTTTCATGAAGTATTTGTTGTAAATTTGGCTTTGGACCTTATTTACTCATTTTTCAAAATCATCGGTAGAAAGTTATCTCAGTTTTTATTTTATTATTATTATAATAGTAATAAAACAGAAAACTTTTTATATAAAACAGAATAGTTTTTATATTATATATAAAGTTATTCGTTTTATTAGATTATAAATAAAATATATTATATTTTATATAAAAATTTTGTTTTATTAGAATATTTTATTGCATAGTGCTGCATAGTAAAAATCAAAAAAATCGCGCTGAATTCGTCCGTGAAAAATTTCCTGTTCACCCGTGATTATTTTCTTAAATAGTACCTAGCCATTCTCCTATAAATAGGATGGTTACTTTAGAAATGTAAATCACACCATAATTAGAGAGTTCTTCTTCTATAATATTGAACGTATTTTTTTTGAGTTTAAGAAAACTTTGAGTGTAGAAAATAGTGCAAGTTTTCTTCAATAATATCCTCGTTATACCAGTCAGATTTATTCTTCTTTTAAGGTAAGGGATATTATTTTTGTTCAATATTCGTAAAAATAATATTTTCTTCCATATTCTGTATTATGTAAGTAATATTATTTCGTTTCATATTCCTAAATCTACACTTATTTTGATAAGTATTGCTTCTATACTCCTTGAATTAGTAGAATATCCTTGAAATTTGTGATTCATCTAGTATCGTTCCACTGGAATTTTTTTCTGAACATTCTTGTTAAATTTTAATTTTTCATGTCGGAGTACTATTCATGGGCATTATTCATACATACGGTACTATTCCCGGGGTACTATTCACAAAGTACTATTCATGGGGTACTATTCACTCGAGTACTATTCACCCGGGATACTATTTACGATAAAAAAATTAATTTTTTTTCTGTCCAAATTATTTTTGATACATGAATATTATTCTTGAATTTTACTCCACAAAGTAGTTATCATGTTAATAATTTGGACATTCTTGAACTGTGGATAAATTGAATTATAAATCTTTAATATTTATCCTTGATCTCACTTGATTGAATTCTTATATCATTGTCATCATCCTCATGCTTATATTGTGGTGAGAGTCATCTTTGGCCCATAGTGCATAGATGGACTGTTGATTGGTATGATTATGACCAAGAATTATGTATCGGTATAATCATGACCTATAATGTTACAAATAATGTGGTAAAAGTCCTCATTGGCTCGTAATACATTAATGAACAGTTGTTGGCATGATCATGACCACTTGTGATAATAACAAATATCCTTGGCCCGTATTGCCTGAATAATTCATGGATGTGATACTAACGAATATTTTTGGCCCGTAGTGCATGAATAATTCAATGATGTGGATTATTTATTGAGATGTGTTACAGAGATAAAATATTGATGATGAACTTTTAAATCATAGAAGATAGTAGACATCGTGCTCTACTTGACTCTTCTAATGGATTGCTTACTCCGCTGCAGTTAAACTTATTGTCTATTGTATTCTATCAGTTTTTATACTGTTGAAAATTAAAGATAATTTATTCTACATTATCTTAGTCATAATATTCTTTACTGGGCTAGTTGAGCTCACCCTTTTGTTTCATTGTTCTCTTCAGGAAATGAGAATATAGCTGGGACTAGTCGGAGAATGAAGTGACGGTCCAAGATGGTTGCTATAGTAGTCATCACTATTCTATAAAATAATGTGAAAATAATTATAATAAGAACTTTATTCGAGTTTGGATATTGTCTACGAGACAATATTTGTTTTGAAACTCAACTATTGTGTTGTCATATTTTGCACGACAGTTGTATAATTAAGTTTGTATTTAAATTATGTACCATGTATTTGGCGACTCAGAATGGGTAGTGTATACCTATTTTGGGGGCGTCACATTTTAAGTGTTGTTAAACAATAAAATATTAAAACAAAAAATTATTTCGAGTTGTTTTGAACAATAAAACATAAATTGCTTTAAGTATTCTAAACAATAAAGTTTAACTTGTTTCAAAATAATGAAAGTCTCATAAAAATGTAAATTTTTTGTAAAATAAGATAATATCATTTCTTCTATTCACTAAAGTTATATTTCACCATAACATATTTTATGTATGGAGAATGGATAGTACTGATAGCCGCAAAAGAATTAGAAATGAGTGATAACTAATTATAAAGAAAATATGAAATAGTTAGAGTTAACTTATTGGTGCATATTAATAAGAAAAAAATTAAATAAAAATAATATTCAATATTAGCTAACGAATTGGGTCATCCACAGGTTTGGTCTAAATGGATCGGGATAAAAAGACCCGTTTTTTAATGGTGACATTAATTCATACCCAAATTCTTAAATTTAACGGGTGAGTTGGGTGACCCGTGAATTTGGGTGATAAATTGTCAGTTCTACATCTCACTATATAAACACTACTAACCTTGACCCTAGCACGTATTATGTGTATGTAGAATGAATAAAAAATGGATGAATTACATATTCTATTACATTTTTAAAAATAATTACAACAATAGTGCACTCATAAAATCTTTACACAACTAATATACTTTCATATTTATTTACAATACTAGTACAATTAGGATTCCTTAATTTAGGGAATTAGTATTCAATTAGAATTCCTTAATTTAGGGATTAGTTATACTCATGACTTCTTCTCTCTCTCCTCATCTATAACAACTGCAGTTAGTCATCACCTAGAGTTATATACACACAGATTCATGAGTCTTTTCTCCCCATACATTCGGATTTCATTCCACGAGTTCACTAGAACCCATCTCAAGAGTAGGGAAGCCTTCGCTGCTGTTGAGGCATATCTTAGTGTTAACTCATCAAAAAGTGCCAAGAGATTTAAATCTGAGATGGGAAGAGATAGCAAGAAGTTAGTGTTAAGCATGGATGAACATGAAAGGGTGGCTGATGAATTTGCGGTGTCAAAGTTTGGTGGGTCTCGACCAAACTCAGATCACCATCACGGTCAATGTACCCAGAGCCAGAGAAAAGATATTACAGGCTCAAATTCCATAAGCAATATAGAGAGATGATAACAGATACTTACTTGGAGCATGTGGTGACGAAGGGCAAGGAAATTAAAAGGAGAAATAAGCAGAGGAAAATGAATATATATGTATATATTTATGTATATATATGTATATGTTTATGAGTCAACCAATTGTTTATCTCCAGTAGCTTCTCAAAATGAAGGGTCAAAATGGAGATGGGTATGAAGATTCAGGCGGTGGTGGCGATGGATATGAATACTGGATGATGGTAACCAAATCTTCATATCAAGGTAACCAAACTGTCATATCAAAGTAACCAATCAACCTCCACACTTTAAATTTTTTCTTAGTACAGTTGGTTACCAAACCTTCAGATCAAGGTAAGCAAAACTTCGTATCAAGGTAACAAAACCTTTATACCAAAGTAACTAATTCACATCCACACCTGCAGTTTTTTCATAGTGCAGTTGGTAGCCAAACCTTCAGACTAAGGTAGCCAATTCAATTTTATTAAGTTACCAATTTCGTTTGAATGTGATGCAGTTGGTAGCTAACCATTCATATAAAGGTAACCATTTTATTATTTATGAGTAACAAAATAGTTATAAAAAAAAATTCAGAACATTAATAGTTACATCTATTTATTTTTAAAGTTTTTGTAGGGCGAGTCTTCTTCTTATTCTCATCGGCGTTTTGGACAACGGAGATTCGCGGCGGTGTAGCGGTGAACTATTATTTCAAAGTGTATGTGAGGGAGATGAAGATTTGAATTTGAATATTTAAATTTGAATTATTATTTTGAATTTGAATTTATTTTTGTTGTTAGATCCAAATATTTGAATTATTAATTATGACAGTTATTTGTCCTTGATTTTAGGTTTCCTTATTAATGTGAATTGTACTATTTTTGTAATATGGGTCCTAATTACACTCTTTTTGTAATTATTTGGTTGATGCACTTTTCTTGTAATTACTTTCTATTTGTTGTATACTTATGTAAAGAACCCTAAAAAAATTTGTAGAGAAAATAAAAATTGGTTTGAAATTCTGACCGATTCAACCGGTTGAATGAGAATCATTCTTATGTTCAGTCCGGTTTGATCGGATTGTATCAGTTCGGTTAAAATTTGGATTGAACCGATTGATCATCAGTTGAACTCGTGATTTTATTGGTAAAATCGGTTAAATTTACCAATGACTAGATTTTTAATTATTTTTTATACCATTTTTTTAAATATTAATATTAATCACCTTTAGTACTATTGTAAAACAAATTCATTATACTTAGTTTATCAAAAACAAGATATCTTAAAATATTACTCCCTCCGTCCCAGGATAAAAGTCTTTATTACTATTTCAGAATTCAGATAGTCCCAACTCCCAAGTTAAATGTCTACTTATCTTAAATGATCTATTTTTTTTATAATAATTTGCTTATAATACCCTTATTATTAATTGTTATATTTCTATTCTCTATGCATATGTATGGAGCATCACTAGTAATGTGCAGAAAACTATGCAATTAAATGAGAATTTAAATATGGACAATTTTGTCATTTTATTCTCTTTTTTAATATGCGCAAAAAGTCAACGAAAACTTTTATCTTGAAACGGAAAGAGTATTAATTAACAATAATATATATCTTTATATATTTATGACATTACCGATTTAATAACAATTCGATTACTAGTTGAATTTAATGATCCATGCATTCGATAACTTTTTCGATTCGATGATCGATCCGAGTCTAAAAATATTGTTAATGTATTTTAAAAAGGAGATAAAGAAAGGAAAAAAAAATTCTTTGTTTGTGATTTTTTTTAAGAAGAGAGGAAAAGAGAAGTAGGGAAACTTTTTAAAACTTTCCTTCCAAAAATATCAAAATTATTCTTATAATAATTTATAAAATATAATCTTATGAGAATAAAATAATAATAAATTCTTTTAAATTAAAATTTCCTTCCAAAACTCACACATAAGTCTCCTTTTCTCTCAAAAAATTTAAATTTATTTATTTTATTTTCTGTACAAACTCACAAACATATGAAGGAGTGCGGGGTGAGAGAAAATGCAAGTGTTCGAATTTAAGAAGTAACTGCTCCTATCTTTTAAAGAGTAAAAAAAAAAAAAGGAAAATAGTTTCAATTTCTTTTAAAGAGTAAAATAACAAAAGTAAAAAAGTTTGACTTACGTCAACGGAAGGTTCTTGATCGAAATAAAAGCACAATAAATTACTTTACAAAAGGAGTCCTCCTCCTTAGTATGTATCAAAATGGTTATAGTAGTTACACCCAAGTCTCCTACTCGAACTGACAAATTAATTGTCAATTTTTTCATCCTACCAGTACCTCGTAATGTAGATATAGATAGATAGATGCTTGACTACTCCCTCCGTAATTGACTATTTCCTTTAGATACATTTTCTTAGTTTAATTTAAATGAAAATTTTATTATTTATTTAACTCTGATCCAAAATTATTGATTCACTTATAATTTTAGATTATACAATTATATGAATATAACTGAAATTTATAACAATTAGTTGTCAGGAAATAGGGATACTAATCCGTTTTAAAATATAAGATTATTATTGATTTTTTAAAATAAAATATTGAATTTTCATTTTTGGATGAAGCTCATTCCTATACGAGGATTGCTCTTCATTCCAAATTCTCTCATAACAGTTGTGCCTGAATCGAGAAGTAGAGATTAGTATCAACCACTCCAATGCATTTCCCAGAGACCTGGGCAGCAAAAAGATAAAACAACGCCACCGGGCTTCTGAAGTAGAGTAGTACATATTTACCTGCAAATTTAAGTGTCAGACAAAGTAAATTTGTTAAAAGAAGCATAGTTGTCATTTTAGACAAAATATATACTAGTAGCCGAGTAGGTATCACTATCTCCAGTCATCTGTTACTAATTTTTTATGTTGAATGAAACAGAGCAGCTCAAAAATTATCATTCGCTTCTACAAAAGGACTCTCCCCACCAAGACATTTCAAATTGCACTTGGGACTGATAAAGCTTCCAAATTAATCCGTCTAAGAATACATTTTACAGCTACAAGTTTTTTAACGGTTCAAGAGGGAGTTTAAAACAGAAAATGTGGGTCACTGATATCCTGTTTAGGTAAGCTATCATATTTCTTTGTGCAAATTATATAGATGGCCATGTATATCGCACTATTAGCAGAAGATTTGATTTGTTCAACACAAACAGAGCAAGGGAAGAACTGCGCAAGGGCGCAATATTATTGTTGGGTCATGATATTTCATATTGGGCCGAATGGATTGGGTCATCACTATTGAGTTCTAAAGTTATTTGGGCCTAATCAATCTATTATCGTTGCTATCAGGCCAAATCAATGGGTCGGCCCATCGAATATTTAAATATCTAAATCTTTGACTTGCAATGGTGAAAAAATGATAGCAGTTGACCGAGATCTCTGCCATGCATTAATGTGGATGGGATGATAGTCGGCCGGCGGTGGAAAACAAACGACCGTAGGTAGTGGGTGAGCTGGCGTGCGATGTCGAAACCATCGTGATCGGGACCGTGTCGAGACGAAGAGGGTGGCACGGTAAATCGGGCTAGAGAGTATAACATAGCAAGGAAGTCTTCAAAATTAAGGTAACTGATAATTTTATCTTTCTCAATACACTAGATATTTTATTCTCCATTGTTAACTCTTATAATTGCTGTCAGATCGACTCTCACGCTCGAGCTATCTCTCACTACGATTCAAGCCAAGCTTTTTTGGTGTTGATCGTGTTTACTGTGCAGGATCAAGACGTCTTACGTGATTGGGACGTGGCATAAGATCTTGGCGTTAACATTAACGCTAGAAGGAGGGTTGTGTTCTAGTGTCTTGTAGTTTTCAATCACAAACTTTCATTTGTTCTACGTCGGAAAAGATGGTGAGGAGTAGAGCAGATACACCAGAAGGACAGCCGAGGGCTGTGAGTTCATCTGTCCAACATATTTCTGTTAAGGATCGTCTGGGTCCTTCAATGAGTGCTCATGAGAGTGAGAGCACTGCTTCCAAGCATGATTCCAGGAATTCTCGTTCGAGAGCTCATGGTGAAGCCAAACGGAGGTTGGTATTTGTCACGATAAAGGTCGTGACCAAGACCGGGCAGGCGGTGGGGTTCACCACCTAGAACTCATCACCGAGGTAGTCGGGATGATAAGGCCGCCAAGTCAAGCGAAGATGGCGAGATGAAGCGATAAGGCTTTAGAGGTTCTTCTAAAGCGAGAGAGAGATATAGGCAGCAGCAGATGCTTCCGGATGGCCGATCCGAAGACGAGGCGCCCACTTATGTACAGTCGAGAGGCGTGAAGAGAAGCAAGGATGTACAACATCGAGAAGGAAAAGAGCCGAGCACTCTATTCATGCCTCTCGTGGACGACCTCGTGAGGCGAAGAAGGAGATCTAGGAGCGTAACTCCCGAGGTGTCAAAGAAAGCACTTCTCGTGATCGGTTCTCAAGGTCGTGATGGTGGTAGACAAAGAAGCCGGTCGACAGAGTATATACCTGAGAATAGAAGGAGAGAGCACCAGCGTGAATATTCTCATCGTGATGACATGGCCACACGACGAAGTAGATCAAGAAGTCCATCAAAGGCAGGGGGATCTGGTAGAGGAGGTCGATCCACTCAGAAGAAGAAGGTATCTCCGGAGAGAGAAGTCTCCTCGAAACCGGAAGGTGTAGATTTATTGGTCAAGGAGTTGAAGGAGCTTCGGAAGCAGTTGGTAGAAGTTCAACAGGTGAAGGATATTCCGGGAAAGAAGGCGTCTCCCCTTTCCTCGGATATTCTTAAGGAGAAGGGCAGATACCACCAAGAAGTTGCCTCATATGGAGAGTTATGATGGATCAGGGGATCCTTACGACCACAACCAAACATTTGATAGGCTGATGGATTATTATGATTTCACCGATGCAGCTAAGTGTCACACGTTTGTAACAACCTTGAGGAAGGATGCAAGGCAGTGGATGGGGACTTTGCCTGCCGATTCAGTCTTGTCGTGGTCCGAGCTTTGTGACAAATTTCATGCTCGTTTTGAGAGCAACCGAAGGAGGGGAAAGCCTACTGGTTCATTGGCTCAGGTCTGGTAGTTTTCTAATTAGTCTTTGGGTTTATATGTGAAGCGATTCAGGAAAGCCGTTGGCCAGGTGGCAGACCTCAATGATCTTCAAGTTGTCAGGTTATTTCAGAACGGGTTAGATCTGGTGAAGTCAAAAAAGCTGGTGAAGAAGCTGATGTTTCACCATCCGAAGAGTTTGGCCGAAGCCTTTGATAAAGCTGAATGCTATATTGTGGTGGAGGAGGTTATGAATAGCCTGAAACGTCCTTCTTTGGACCGAATGAAAGAGGCAGATACTCCTAAAGCTGAAGGCGATCAGAAGAAGGTGGAGGGAATAATGATCGGCTAGAGGGCAATTCGAAGAAGTATAATAACACATGGCGACAGGAAAATAATCGCTCACTTGCTCCTACCCAGAAGGTGAATAAGGTTTACACCAAACTGAACACGGATAGGTCGGTAATATTGGATCAGATCAGGAACCAGCCATTTTTTGAACCACCTCGTGATAATTTTAAGCCAGGACAGGGCAATGCTCGAAAATTTTGTGGCTATCATCAAGTTGCAGGTCACGATACAAACGAATGTTGTAATCTGAAGGACTTTGTGGAGAGGAACGTTCAGAGTGTATGTTGGTTCAGTATGTGGCCGGAAGGGATCATCAACAGGACCAGCAGAATGCAGATCGGACTGTTCAAGTGGTTCCACCGGTTCCACCCATTCAACCTGCTCCAAATCAGCCGCCAAGGCACGTCGTTGATGTAATAACCGGTGGGACGATAGGAAAGTTGGTAGAGAAGAAGAGAGAGATATCTCGACTTATTATGTCCGGTGGCGGGTGTTCTCCCAAGGTTGATAGATCATTTCGAGGGGACGCTTATAGCTTTTCTCGATGCAGATTATCCTTCGGAGCCCATCGAACCCCATGAAGGAGCACTGGTGATCACAACACAAGTTGGTTCGGTGGATATGAAGCGGATGATGATTGACAACGGGTCTTCTGTTGATATTCTGTATGCCCATACTTATCAGAGGATGCATCTTGATGGGCGAAAGATGGAGTTTGGGGCGAGAAGCCCCTATATAAGCTTCAAAGAACGATCCTGTTAGAAGTGGCGAGAACTATTGAGCTACCACCCATCTTCTTGATCGCTCCACAACATGTAGAAATAACGTATAAATTTTATGTTATGCATGTAGATTCGGCCTATAATGCCATACTGGGTAGACCTACTTTAACTGCTCTCCAAGCAGTGACTTCTATCCCTCACTTTAAGATCAAGTTCCCAACGACACATGGATCCGCCGACGATATTTACCGCCATCTTATGATTGCCTCGAGAGTTGGAGTCAGAGCGAAGATGGACCATGGCGATAGAGATTGAGCCATTTACCGAAAGCAGTTCGGAGCCCTTGGTTATGCCTGCAGGAGAGACGGAGGAGATCGAACTGGTTCTTGGGAAGAAGGACAAAACAATGAAGATAGGTTCGGGTCTGCCGGAACCTCTCCAAACAAATTTTATGGAACTTCTTCGTTGTTATGCGGATATCTTTGCATAGGAGCCACAGGATATGCCTGGAGTCAGCCGAAAGATTGTTGAGCACCGTTTGGATGTGGACCCATCAAAGAAACCAGTTCGGCAGAAGAGGCGAATCTTTGCACCTGAGCGTCAGAGGATTATTGATGAAGAGATTGCAAAGCTGATTGCTGCTGACTTCATTTTTGAAATAGATTACCCGAAGTGGATGGCCAATGTAGTGCTGGTGCAGAAGCAGAATGGAAAGTGGCGAGTTTGCATCGACTACACAGACCTGAACAAAGCTTGCCCGAAGGACTTCTATCCTTTACCCCACATTGATCAACTTATTGATGCGACTTCGAGGTATGCACTACTAAGCTTTATGGATGCTTTTTCAGATTATCATCAAATTTTTATGTGCAAAGAGGATATTCCGAAGACAGCATTCATCACGCACCGTTCGGTATATGCCTACAAGAAGATGACATTTGGCTTAATCAATGTTGGAGCCACTTATCAAAGAATGATGAACTTTGTCTTTCAAAAGCAGCTAGGAAGGAATATGGAGGTATATGTGGATGACATGATAGTGAAGAGCATGATCGTTCAGAAGCATCTGGATGATCTAGAGGAATGCTTTCAGACGATCCGTCATCACAAATTGAGGCTCAATCCTACCAAATGCACCTTCGCTTGGTGCGGGGAAAGTTCCCGGTTATCCGGTCAATCGTAGGGCATTGAGGCCAATCGAGAAGATTCAGTTATTCTCGAACATGAAGACTCCTCAGTCATTCAAAGATATTCAGCGTCTGATAGGGAGGATTGCAGCTTTAAGGAGGTTCATGTCCAAGTCGGCAGAGAGGTGTTTACCGTTCTTTAGCACATTGAAGGGACCGAAGAGTGCCAAGACGTTCCAGTGGACTTCAGAGTGAAAGACGCCTTCCAGGCATAAAGACGATTTGTCTTCTGACACCTTTATTTGGTGAAGCCAATTCCTCACGAAACCACTCTACTTATATCTAGCAGCCAGCTCGTTAGCCGTGGGAGCAGTGCTAGTTCGAGAAGTTGGGGGGAAGCAGCATCCGGTTTATTATGTTAGCCATGTTCTCAGAGATGTTGAAACCAGGTACCCGAATATTGAGAAATTTACCTTTGCTTTGATAATAGCCAGTCGAAAGCTTAGGCAATATTTTCAAGGTCGGCTCCTGGTGGTTTATACGGATCAGCCGTTGAAGAAGGTCATGATGCCAGAGGTGTCGAGGAGATTGGCTGCATGGACGATGGAGTTGTCCCAATTTTTTATTGAATTTCATCCCCGAACCGCTATTAAGGGGCAAGCCTTGGCTGATTTTATGGTGGAATGTTCCTTTTCCGAAGCTGATGCAGAGTTACCGGAAGCTGAGGAGTCTGATCGGGCAGTTGCAGTTCTTCAGCATAACCAGAGTTCATGGACGTTGTATGCAGATGGATCTTCTACTACGGACGTCAGTGGAGCAGGGATTATCTTGACAAGTCCGGAGGGATTCAAAGTGCAGCAGACCATCAGATTTGGGTTCAGAGCGACGAACAACGAGGCAGAGTATGAAGCAATGTTGGCCGGAGACTAGCGAAGAGTCTCGAAGTTCAGAAGTTGATCATCTACAGTGACTCTCAGTTGGTTGTCAAGCAGGTTTCAGGGGAGTATGAAGCTCGAGGGTCTAGAATGATCAAATATTTGGCAGAGTTGAAAGATCGGCTTCAATATTTTCTCTCCTATGAGTTTCAGGGTGTAGAGCGCAATGACAACTCTATTGCCGATGCATTATCGAAGCTGGCCACTACGGACGCCAACAATTTTGATGGGTCGGTTTATTTGGAGGTTCTGCAGCAGCCGAGTATTCAACATGAAACCGTGATGTGTATTGAACGTTCTAACTGTTGGATGAATCTCTACATAGAATATATGGCAGATGGCGTCCTTCCTTCGGATCAGATGCTAGCAAAGAAGATCAAATACAAGAGTGCCAATTTTGTTCTCATTGATGGGGACCTTTATTGAAGGGCTTTTTCGTCACCTTTGTTGAAGTGTCTAATTCCATCTGAAGCCGAATATGCTCTTCGGGAGGTTCACGAGGGCATTTGTGGCGACCATATGGCTGCTAAGTCATTAACCTACAAAATACTTCGACAGGGATTTTACTGGCCTACTGTCTTCAAGGAAGCTACAAAGTACATGAAGAAGTGTGAGAAGTGTCAGCTCAACAGTCTGATCCCACATCAGCCACCAGAAGAGCTATAAGAGCTATACTCGATCTTATCTCCTATACCCTTTGTTGTTTGAGGGGTAGATATACTGGGTCCATTGCTGAAAGCTAAAGGTCAGGTCAGTTTTGTTATAGTCGCCATTGATTATATGACTAAATGGGTAGAAGCGAAGCCACTTCGGTTGATAACGGAACAAGAGTGCTTGAAGTTCATGAAGGAGTCAGTAGTGTTTCGCTTCTAATTCCTAAGGTGGTGATATCGACAACGGACGCCAACCAGGGGATCAAAGTTTGAAGGATTTCTGAAGGATTTGGAAATTCAGCACAGAAAGACTTTGGTGGCTCATCCACAGTCGAACGGGCAGGTCGAGGTGACCAACAGAACGTTGCTGAATGGGATCAAGCGCAAACTGGATGAAGCTAAGGGGAGATGGCCTGAAGAGCTTCTCAGCGTGTTGTGGGCTTATCGGACTACTCCGAGAACCACTACGGGGGATTCACCCTTCAGATTGGCTTATGGCACTGATGCCTTAATCTCTGTTGAGATTGGATCCACCAGTCTTCGGGTTAGTCAGTTCAAGGAGATCTACAATGATGAAGGATTGAAGGTCAACTTGGATCTGTTGGAAGAAGTCAGAGAGACAACTTTGATCAAATTAGCAGCCTATCAGCCAAGAGTGGCTAAACATTACAATAAGGGGGTAAAACTTCGTAGATTTGAAGTGGGAGATTTTGTCCTTAGGGAAGTCGAAGCTTCTACACCTCAAAACTTGGGAAAGCTGATGCCGAACTGGGAAGGATCGTATGAAGTAGTTGAAGTTCCAAAGCCAGGAACTTATCGGTTAAGGGCATTGGACGAATCCGAGATCAAGAACACTTGGCATGCTGGTAGACTTCGGAAGTATTTTCAGTAGAGATCGAGTCAGTATCCCTGAAGTCTGTAAATGTTGGATCATCATCAATAAAAGATTCACTTTTTCACAATTGATCTTCTTCTTATTAGTCATAAATTCACAATGGTGTAAGGAGGATGGGGGGGACTCGTTGACCATTCGATGGTAGCCTTTTTGGCAGGTGGTCCTTATGAATTTGTCAGGCCCTTCGTGGTAGGCAAACTTCATCGGTGTAAGGAGGACGGGGTGGACTCGCTGACCATTCGATGGTAGCCTTGTCGGCAGGAGTGTCCTCATGGGTTTGTTATACCTTGCGTGGTAGATAAATTTCATAGTCCTTTTAATTTTGTTTTACCGCAAGTGGTAAACAAAATGCACCGAAGTAAGGAGGTTCGGGTGGACTTGCTGGCCATTCGATGGTAGCCTTATTGTTAGGTGTGTCCTTATGAACTTGTTCTACCCCGTGTGATAAACAAATTCCATGGTCCTTATAAAATTGTTATACCCCGAGTGGTAAACAAATGTCCTTATATACTTGTTTTACCCCGAGTGGTAAACAAGATCTTGATGGTGCAAGGAGGATCAGCCGAATTCACCTTATACATGATCTGTCTCACACTTCGGAAACGATAAGTATGCATTACTTTATTTTGTTCAAGTGTTGAGTTCGGTTCATTAAGTTCGATTTATGTCATTTCTTAACTTAACTGTTATATGCCTTATCTAATTCACAGTTTAAGTTAAGTTCAAAAATAACTTGTGCAATTTTCAAATTAATTGATACTGAATTATTAACAAGAAACACATTATATAGAAGTCATGAAAAGAAAAGTTGAAGTTTCATTAATATAATAACTGTTTACACAAAAAAGATAGAAATTTTTACAATAAAAAGTCCTAATACTAGAATGAAGCAATATCAGATTCAGGCATTATCTTCGTCTTCACTTTAATCGAGCAAGGCCGGATCTACCTTGGCCACTAATTAACTTTTCTTTGCCACGACCTCTCTGCGACCTCGTAGCCTTCAGAGTAGACCTTCGAATCTCTCATTCATTCAAATTTCCGACTCTCGATACTCTTTTTGAATTTCCTTACGGAGTTCTTCTACGTGGAGGACCTAGCTTTAAGGACTTTCACCTTTCTCTCGAGCTTTTCGACGTCAGCCAAATGCCTTTCTTTATCTTCACGGCCTTCACCGAAGATCATCTACTCAGATTGCTAAGCTCGTTGGCTATAGCAAGTTCTTCATTTCAGCCCTTAAAACTTTGTTCTTTCAACAAGATCGACGTTCATTTTGGTCGATCTTGTTGACTTGCTCGTCGCCTTCTTGACTCTTCCTTAGACGCTTTCAATTCATCCTTGGTTTGAAAGCTTAGATCCCCAAAGACAATTCATTGTTGTAGAGAAGCAATATCATAGATCGTACCTCGCTTTCGCTAAGACATACTTGTAATATCACATTCTTTTTCCGCCGCCTCCTCCTGCAGCTTCGACTTGAGATGTTTTGGGCGAATCACTTTAAAAAAAGATCGGCCTCAGATACATTCAGTATTAATCAAACAAATTCAAGATATCTAATCCAAGCATGAAAAGGAGTATGAAGATGGAGAAAGTCCTTTACCTGTGCTATGTAACTCATGCCCTCATCGAGCAGATCCCCGATCGAGTTGTTGCCAAACTTATGATCGTCGGTATCCCGAACGAAGGCATTGAAGAGATGGAAGGAGAAGTTGGCATTGTATCGAGGCCATAGAGTTGGTGATGCTTGGGCCTCATTCTGAAACTCGTGGGATGAAGGCTTTGAAGGAGATCTCATGGTTCGTTCAGGAGAAGGCACAGGTTAACCGTGAGTTGGAGAGGGGTCCATATATATATTCTCAGGTGATGGGGACCGAGGAGGAATGGTTTCACGTGGTGGTGATGGGGCAGAGGCTGAACTTGGCTGGCTATCAGATGGTCGTTTTCTTTTTCGAGAAAATGATGGAATGGGCTCAGCTGGTTCTTCCTCATCAGACACTTGTATCTCGACGGGAATTCCAGGGAGTGGATCGGTTGAAGGCGAAGGTACTCTAAGTTCATCTGCTGATAGTGGGGTGATTTTGGTTCTTAATTTATTGACTCGAAGAAGATTTTTTCGATCATTTCAAGTAAACTTCTTCGAGGGGGGCTGGTGCAGTGGTTGGTTCAGGTTCTGGGATAGGCTCAGGAGAAGTTGGAGTGGGAATTGATCGGGGTTTTCGGATGGCTTTCTTTTTCCGGCGAGGTTGAAGAGTCTCTTCTGGTGGGGGAGGTTCATCAGATTCTGGTTCATCTATTTGAGGTTCAACAGTGGGTGGGTTTTTTCAGGAGAAGCTTCTATCAGAGGAGTTTCAGCGACTTCCATTGATTTGCCAGATAGAAAATCTTCAAATTCTTTTATTTTTGAGGAGTTCGGTTTGATCAAAGATACTGCATAGGGTAAACATTCACATATCAATGTCTATATCACTCAAAAGTAATCAACAATTTCAGCTAAAAATTGTATAGCAAAATTGTTCGGAACTTACATTTGTGGTCATATAACCACGCTTGTTTCGAGAGGAGCCCATATTTCCACTCTTCCTTCGGAAAATTGTCAAAAAGTTCTACCATTTCAGCCTCACGTTCTTCAGGACTATCTCCGGCTTCGGCGAGACCTTCTCTCATCAAGAGCCCCGGATTCGGCGGAAGTAATCTCTGGTCCCTTGATGAAAAACCATCCTTTGTGCCATCCTTTGTTGTTGGATGGGGTGGAGACCAACGAACGTCTCTCGAACTTCTCTCCTGTCTTCGGGGACTGCTTGCTTATGGCTTTGAATCCTTTTTCTTTAGACTGGCCAATTTTATAGACAGTGAAGAAGAAGTCGAGTGTAGGTTCGACACCTAGTTCATGGCAGAAGGCGATGAATGCTAGGATGTGGATGTAGGAGTTCGGCACCAATTGGGCAAACCCAACACCAATAAACCCTAGGAGGGTTAATATAAAAGCATGGAGAGGGAATCAGATCCCCTTCTCAAGAATAGTCACCGGAACGGCTGTCCATCCTTCTGGCCGTTGATACATTCGTTCCTCGGACTGTGGAGCTCTCACAAGATGAGTGTCCGGAATGTGACAACGAGTTCGAATCCTCTTCAAATCGATTTCAGTAACCGTCGACAGAGTATTGGCATGTGCGTATCGTTCTTTACTCCTGAAGAATGCAAAAGGGTTGGGAAGAGGTTTTGAGTGTGGGTTTTTGCTTGGGGTTCTTGCTTTTGAGCTTGAGGCTTCTTTAGTGGGGCTAGGGCTAGGTGGAACAGATGTGATTGGAGGTACACGAAGAGGAGAACTCTGATTCGTATTTAGGGTTACCATTGTTGAGATTTTGCAGAGAAGAAAGTTTGAAAAAGGAAGATCGAGAGCTTGAGAGTCGTCTGAATTTCAAATTGGCAGGTAAAACTGTCAAATTTGGGGGAAATTACCTTTTATATTGACGGTTGCACAAGGTACGAGGGCGGCACATTAAATGCTGGTAATGATGGAGAATTTGAATGGGTAGCGTCCGGTTTAAGTCTCAAGCATTTTTTCAGATTGGGCCTCTCATGTTGGACCTCCGGTCTCATTATGTTTTGTTTTATGGATCATACCGGATGGATTTCAGTTACTTTCGTTATGGGCCTTTAGTAAGTTCTATCATATCATGCACCATATGTAGTTTCTTATTAAACATCCTGTTTAATAAGAAACTAGGGGGCAATGTTAGGTCATGATATTTCATATTGGGCCGAATGGATTGGGCCTACTTATTCGGTTAGTCCATTGGGTCATCACTATTGGGTCCTAAAGTTATTGGGCTTAATCAATCTATTATCCTTGCTAAGTCTTTATTGTATCGGGCCAAATCAGTGGGTCGACCCATCGGATATTTAAATATCTAAATCTTTGACTTGCAATGATGAAAAAAGGATAGCAGTTGACCGAGATCTCTGCCATGCATTAATGTGGATGGGATGATAGTCGATTCGGCCCGGTGAAAAACAATGACCGTAGGTAGTGGGTGAAATTTGGTGCGCGATCGTAAAAACCATCAAGATCGGGGTGTGGTCGATGAGAAGGGTGGCACGATGAAACCCAAGTAGAGTATAACATAACAAGGAAGTCTTCAAAATTAAGGTAACTGATAATTTTATCTTTCTCAATACACTAGATATTTTATCCTCCATTGTTAACCCTTGTAATCGCCTGACTCTCACGCCTTAGCTATCCCCCGACGGTCGAAGCCATCAAGCTTTTGGTGTTAATCGTGTTTACTATGCAGGATCAGGACGTCTTACGTGATTGGGACGTGACAGAAGATCTTAGCGTTAACAATTATTTTCCTGGCCTTTTTTTTAGTGTGCATGTGTTGTGTTGATTGAAAATTGTTCCTATTAATAATGTATGTAAATAAGGAGGATCCAGTTCTCATGTTTGTAGAATGAAAGACACACCCCATACACAATACAGTTGCTACTCTCTGAAAAGAGACCAAGAGAGTGCCTGTAAATGCCCATCTACATCATAGAGATGATATTGAAACTCAATTGACCTAATTTTTAAATATCAAGAAAACAAAGCAAAGGAGGGTTACCTGCATTAGAGCTTCTTAACAATTTCCTCATTTACACGCTTGTAGTAAGTCATCCTCTGGATGGAAGTTAGAGCTTCTTCATATTTCTTACTTTGAAATGCATCTGCGAAGCACTTGGACCAATGCTCCAGTTTCTCTCGCATCTGATAAAATAATTAAATAATATTAAAAGCTAGAAGGTTATGCTAATATAATATGTACGATATCAAAGAAGATAAACAATCAAATCATGAATATATATATATTTATATATATATATATATATATACACGGTCTAGATCTTAAGCTCACCCCTTATCTAACATACCTTGTTCACCTCCCTTTAGCGACGGACCAGACGACGATTCGGTCCGTCGCTATATATAAACTGCTAATACGGATATATATATATACCGAATCAATCGCCGCCTCATATAAAGGAGGGTGAGCAAGGTATGTTATATAAAGGGTGAGCTTAAGATCCGGAATGTATATATATATACTCACAGATACATACACACATACATAAAATACATAGACATGAATCCTTTATTCCCTAAAAATGCGAGCAAAAGCCTATCCGCCGCCGTCATAGCAAAAGGATCAACTTATTGCAATAATATCGACCTACTTGGCTGATCTTCAATTCTTCATTACGCAAGCTTACTTTGACAAGTCTAGTATGTTTAGGGTACAAACTTATATTAAATTCTCTTGCTGATGAGACAAGCATATGGAAATTCAGAATAAAATCCTGCCACACTCACTTCACCATGATTGCAATTAGCCAATTAAATCCATGTACAGATCAGTCAATCATACCTGCGCCTGGATCTCATTTAATGCCTGAGTGTCTGCAGCTTCTTCAACAGCCTCCCTAATTTCCATAATCTGTGATTCAAAATTCATTGTTAAATTTCACAAGCAGATTTAGTGACAGAGAATCAGTAGTTCAGTACATTGGGGTAATCTAAAGACCAGTCATTCTCTGGACATAGTTATAAGATAGAACTTTTCGGAGTAGTAACACTACATCGTTTTAATAAGCCTTTTTCAGAAAGAAGGAATGGTCAAGCTTGTGAAGCTGTTAATAAAGTAAAATTCAAAAATGGGTCAATACATCCACGAATTCTATAACTCAGAGAAAATATTGTAATTACCAAACTTTTAAAAATGAAAGAAGAAGAAGTCCTTATGCAGAACAAGCACATGGAAAAAAGTCCATACAAGCTAGGTCACTAGCTACTGGAAAGAGAGCTTCTATATTTAAAGGAACAGTTGGGAAGGATTTTGATGTGGATGAGGGCTATGAAAATGTTGCAGGTTTTTACAAGATATACAACTCAAAGACTGTAGACAAGAAGGATTGACATTGACTACATTTACCAAGTGATGGTTGGGAAATTACAATAGGTTTTCAGTGAAAACCAAAACTAGGATTATCGGGGTGGGGTTCATTAGAGCTTGATAAGGCAGGATTTAGCAAGAACTATAGAGTTGTGCAAGAACTCTGAAAGTCTGGATATAAATTGGTAAATAATATGATAGGGCTCAGGAGAAGCAGAAAAAGAAGAATCACTTAGAAATCTCAAATTGAATTTTCAAGCCACCTAAGCTACATCATTGATATACATACATGATAATGATAGTAATTGATTTACCAACATCTAAAGTATGAAAATGAAAAATGAACACCAATAATTAGTAGTAGACTAATAACAAACCAACTACACTACCATACCACCCATACATAAAACTGATGCAAACAAGGTAACACAATAAGCATTCTCTATGCTTTCCCTAAGTGGTCTAAGCCTAATATAGATGAAAACAATCCCCTTTTCGTCTTCTAAATCACGAAAAATGAAAAGTGAAGATGAAAAAATGGCAGTAACAAATCAACTCCACTATGAAAATATCTGAAAACAGATTTCTATTTTAATCTAGTTGAGCTAAAGTACTACTGTAACTAACAGCAGTATCTGCGAATAACTTACCGAGTGAGCTTCAGCAAATGTCAATAAATCAACTATTGCTGAAAAGTGTTCAAGTTTGAAGATAAATCACCAGACAATTTTAGAAAAGCCTCTGTAATGCAAATAAAGCCAAGATATTAACTAATATTGTTGTTTATCATTATTAGATATTTTACGTTATAGTTTAGAGCTAAAGCAATTGTAAGTAGTAATTATGTTTTCATCATATTAGTTAAGATTATTCTAAAAGTTATAATTATTGTTAGGAGTATTTCCTTTACAAACTAGGTTACATAATTTATAGTAGAATTTGATATTCTATCTTCTAAGTAAACAGATGTAATCACATAATCATTTTATAAATTGAATTATTATTGATTTGTAATTAAAGCTTTTAGTTTTTAATGCGTGTTTCTCTACCAATTCCATCCATTAACCCTTCTTTGTCATCCTTAATCTTTATTCTAAACCCTATCTATCCTGCATCACTTTGGCTGAGCAAGCAACAGGAGAGCTTGACCAATTTGAGTTGTTCTACAGCCCTATTTGTAACCGGGTCAGGGTGTCAAACTAGAGTTCAAAAAATCACAAACTCATTTAACAATTTCTTCAACCAAACAATGGGTACAAAGAACCACATGATATATCAACCTTCCCAACCTCATTGCAAGCGATCTATATGGGTTCAAAACATTCAAGCTCATTAGAATTTAAAATTTATAATCCCCTAACCAACTTGACTGTAAACTAACATGATAGTAATAGGTTAAGAAACTCTACAGCTCAAGTACCTCCAAAAATGTGCTAATTTATGTAAGAAATTTCTGGTACCAGAATAATCTAAAAATAGAAGGCATCAACTTAAAATTGTAACCCTGAAAAATGATTTTCAACATTTATACAAACCATTTGCTTTAACTCAACCCAACGTGGAATATACATCTTAAGTATAAATTATATGGACCATAAAAAAGAAAGAAACTTTCAGGAAAAAGCCTTTCCTAAGAAGATAAAGTAAGAAATTTAACAATCAAGGGAAATATATAAGATAAACTATCAGAATCACACTCCTCAAACAAATTACCTCAGCCAACAACTCCGGCTCTGAAACAGTTTTTTCTTCATCCACTTCCACACCTTCAAGTCTCATCTACAAAGTGAGGGGGAAATGCTTACTAACGATTTATGCATGTACAAGGAAAAGAACTGACAATGTATAAGCGGACCAAAAATTGACAACATTAAAAAACAATACAGAAAAGTTAATAAGTATTATGTCTGTGAATATCATCCCTTTCATATTATTAAATTAATCTCTCTAATCACTAGTACCTAAACGGCTACACCCACTCACTGAGATATAGTTATCAAGTATCACAAAAAAACACTTGTGACCTAGAAAATTCATGAATGTCATAAATACCTTCTTCCTTGAAAATTATTTAAATACCAAATTATCCTTTTGAGGCCAAATGGCAAACCCTTTAGACAATTCATTCCTATAAAGATTCATTATCTCACAAATGATTAATTTAATAATTGTAATTTTTAACTGAAAGGTCCCAAATACAAAGAATATGACTTGCTAGATTGCCATCTGCCACATAAAAAACTATCAAGATTTTTTAATTTTTTTTATACGGGCAAGACGGTGTTAATGGAATTTGGTATAAGCTCAAATCATACACTTCCGAGATCCAAAATTGGTCCTCTTCCTCGACCAGAAATCTTGGTAGAGTTTTACTTCTCCTTCCTTTTACAAGTTTTTCACGTAGTAGTAAGTTTATGTTGGATAATTCTTTGATGTGAAAGTGTTTTTTTATCAATATAATTGATTCATCTGAAAGTTAAAACAAGAGACAATATCCGATTAGGAGACATGATTTTGTATTAGAACTTCAACTTGGCTTTACAAGTAAAATGCACTTACAATGTAAGTTGCCCTTGACAATGGATTAGTAAGTGTGCTATATGCATCAATTACCCGTGCAGACTGCTCAGCAGCATACTCTCTTTCTTCCTGAAAATACACTGTCAAGATATTATATGCTAAAACCTCAGTTTCTCATAAAAGATCAAAATTCTCCAGCAATGACCTTAGATTTCGAGTGAACTAGATCAGGATGCAGTTTCTTCTGCCAGTCTTTATACTTTCCCTCTAGATTCTCATCACCAATATCAAATTTCTTCTCCCTGTTGAGATTAAAACTTCTCTTCATAATAATTTGAAATAAAAACCAGTTTTTTCAACAGGTAGAGCCCAATTAAAGAAATAAAAAAGGAGGAACCCTCAGCATTTATGATATTGCAGTCACTATAAATAATATAATCAATTAAAAGAAACAAGGTGTGATTTAGACAACTCTGATGAATTCAAAAGTACTATGACTATTACATGCAGAACTATAATTTACTGACGATCAAAAACATAAATGAGTAAACATTTCAGATAACAACACTCACAAACCAAATATTTGGAAATAATCAAAGGAGTGATCAACAGGTTGAACGCTGCGACAGGATTGACAGAACAGAAATGGTATGGTACTTCGGGGAACAGCATTACAGTTCCAGCAAACAACTTTCTCGAAAGAATCCGAGCAGAAATTTCTCCCAGAAAATCCTAGACTTGTGAGCAAATGAGTATTAGGGGTTTGGGAAACCCTAGGTTTTTCTCTGCCAGAAGATGAAATAGTGAGAAATTGGGATTCTGAGTAGCTATCGATTGACCAGCGACGAGAGGTTGAAGAAAGGGACCTGTTCCGTAGAATAGTGGAGAATGGTATTCGCAGCTGCTTCTTCCACATTTTCGGGAGTTGGCTGAAAAGCAAAGAGACGAGTTCCAGTGAATTCGATAACCTGGTAATTCCACATTTAACTTTTTTTTTTTTTTCTTTTTTCTTTTTAATAATTTAAATATGCTTTTAAAGTTTAAACATGCAGATTTGTAAAAGAGTTGGCCACAGGAAATGTGCTGCCTGAAAGGGTAACAAGAAGCATTTTATTGGTAACATACAAGTTATCTTTTGTTTATTTTTTTTTAGTATCAATCTCTACTTTCAGACACAATGTATCTATGCATCTTTAACCTTCCTTTAGCTCTATTTTAGATCTCAAATTGTCATATTCATTGCTTTTTGACTTGATCTGTTGCTACTCAAAATAGATGCATATAATTTCTTTCACCCAAAATTGCTCAAGTCAAGACCACTAAACTTTTGGATAGCTTTCAGACATCAAAACCTTGAAAGAGCATGTGAAACCAAGTTCTCAAATACAGCGGGCCAAAAAAACTTAACGGAAAAGAAAACAAGAAGATTTTTCCCAATTATTTGCTGCGTTCTGATTCCTTGTTTTTGGGGGTCAAATGTGAAGGAGTATATATTAGTATCAACAAAAGAAGAAGAGCACAAAATGCGGGCCATGTTGGTACTCTTTATGATTATCTTTCATGTCCAATTCTATATTTGATTATTTGGTGATTTCAGAGTCCTAAAAAGGTGAACTTGGTTTCTGCATTGGTTCGTGGCATGCGCGTCGAAGATGCTTTGTTGCAATTGCAAATGACAGTAAAGAGAGCTTCGAAAACGATGTATGGATGTCAGAATAGTGGTAAAAAAATAGAAAGGTGTAGGTTTGATCTTAAGAAAGAGTAGGGTGAAATATCTTTTCTGCTTTCTTATAGAAGTTCTTGGTTTTCAGATATTTATGCCAACTGCTATATAGTATATTAATATCAAATATGTTGGTTCTTGAATTAGCTACCAATATTGATTCACCATTTACCTTATGTCCAACTCATATTCTACTACTGGTATTTTGTCCTTGTAGTATTCTGACTTTTTGGATAGAAAAAGTGGGTCTTGTGATTTCAACCATACTTCATAGACCCTTTCCTTTTTCAGGTTATTCATTCGGCACAGGAAAATGCAACCCACAATCATTGATTAGATCCAGATTGTCTTCTTATTGGTAACTATCTTCAACTGAACTTCCATCTAGTTTTTTGTTGAGCACTGCTTATTGTACTTTATCTCATTTCTTAAAGCTGAGGCATACGTAGGAAAGGGACTCTTCAAGAAGAGGATAAATTACCATGCTAAAGGGAAATGTGGGTTAAAAGTGAGACCAGAGTGTAGACTTACTGTGGAGTCCGAGAAATAACCCCCAAAGAGGAGGCCGAGATTGCAAGGCTAAGGGTCAGCAATTTTTCCTCAAGCTCACCAAGAGGGAAAGGCGACATGTTCCTCGTAAGCTTATTGAGACTACTCCAATTTGGAACCGTAAAGGCAAAGCTAGAAGTCATGCAGAAGGTGCTATGGCAGCATGAGTAGATTTTATCCCAGTATCTTGATAGCTTAATCATGTAGTTGCGTGAGACTTGAGCACTGTAGAACATCTTTGTTTACTTGGAGAGCTGGCTTGATATGTTTTAAAATGCTTGCTTGCCCTCCGAGACACCCAAATGTGTTTTCAGAGAATGATACGTCATTTACTGAAGTTTCTCTTTGGTTTGCCAATTTCCTAAGCAGGCTGTACAATGTTGGTCAAATGGATTTGTCTAAAATGGCTGCATATTTTTCTGCAGAATCAACATAAAGCTGAATCCTCTATAGCAATTCGTTCTATCCTTCACCACGTTTCGTGGCTAGCGGTAGCATATTTGCAAGAAGCAACCATTACTGCAATTATTTGCTTTATGCTAGCCGGTTTCTAGGAATTTGTTGCCTGGCCAAGGATGCTTCAATTAACTGCTCAATGTTACTAGTCTTTAAAAGCACACAAGTCGCTCATAGAATTACGGATGTCCAGGGTGTGACGTCACTTCTTTGATGCCTTGGTCTTGCACACTCCTCTGTAAATAAGTGCCATTAATCACAAATATCTTTAGCGTAAGCTTTTACCAGGGATTCTTTCATGTGGATTGTAGGTCCCAAAAGTTCATGGCTGCCAAATTTTGATGGAAGGGAGTAAGTAAGCACGAAGTCGAGATTTATTGACGTCTTTAATCTTGGAGGTCGAGACATGACCATGACAGTAACCACAAAGTCGATGCAGAATTAACAGTGTAATCAATGAGTCCGATGGGCATCTCTTGTCTTCATAATGGGAAAAAAAACACCCCTCCAGTTATATGGCTAGTCTATGTTGTAGATGTCCAAACCAACATCATTTCATTTCATGCTCATAAAAACAAAACAGGAGGGGAATAAATATTTCATCTGAGGTACAAAACGCTACATGGAGGTGCAAGGAGCCATTTCAAGTAAGTTCATTCATGCACTAACTAAACAGTAAATCCAACGTGCCCCAGATCCATTGCGACCATAAACCATAATTTAGAAACAAGAATTGTAACAACGAATAGTTATAATTTAAAAAAAAAAAGGATACAAAAATTGCAACAAAAAAAAAAAAAAAAAAGGCGGCAGCAGCAGGAGGTATATAACTAGCTAAAAAACTTAATTTGGGCCATCAATGCTTCTATATCTCGTAATCTCAACTCCCAAAAAGTCAACAGAACCGGGAACAGAAACATGAGGCTTCTGAACTTGCACACGGACAGCAGATATCTGTGGGTGCTTGGTCAGAGTTGCGGATGCTATGAGCTGAGCTACAGTTTCTAAGAGATTCTGGGGTGTTCCCTCCACTACTTCTCTAACAATGCTGCGAGTCACAGTTTCAACAATTAGAATAAGAATATGATGTTTGAACTACAATTTCACATTGATTGCTCATGATATGATTTATGAGGAAAAGAAAAAGTTCAGTTACAACATATCTAAAAGTAGATAATATGCAAGCAAAGCTGAGTTAATTTGTTCAATTAGGAAATTCATCAACCAATGATTACAGGGTAAGAGTAAAATATTCTGATTTTTCATAAACCAAGAAAAATAAGGTTGTAGCATAAAACGAAAAATGATTGTACGGGCAACAATATTTTAAGAGAGATAGGTTTAATATCTGATAATCCTTGCAACTTCAACAGCAGATCAGGTATAATTTAAGAATCGTGAACATTAAGACTTTCCGGACTCTGCAGATGTAGGGAATGTATGTCTTTCGCTAATCATAAAAACCAATAAATAAGTTCATGAGGTAGAAACATTTTCATTGAAGACTCTTATTTGCTTATTAGCCCAACCAGTAAGGGCATTATAGATGTTATTGGATTTCAGAAACTTTGGCATTAACTATTAATTTACATTTCTTGTATGGAAGAGCAAAAAGGGATAGTAGAAAGAGAAAGGTAGAGGTGAAGAAACTGAGACTTAACAACTCTATTTTTAGCCAAAATGAATCCAATAAAAAAGTATAGAAGCTTATGCCCCCAGGCCCACAATGAAATATCATAAGGATTCATTTTCATAAGAGGTTGCTTGAACTTAGCTATGCAACTATGCAAGTAGTATGGAAATTATATGAGAGAGCTATGAAACATATCAAATTACTTTCTAAAACAAATGCAGGATTAAAAAATCATGTAGTATGATTACAATAGGCAGGCGATGTTTGCAAGCTCACCGGTAGATATCTGTATAACTGATAGTATCTGACAAGCAGTCAGATTTACCAGCTGCTCGAAGATCCATCCAGGCATCTACATCTATCACGAACTTCTGACCAAGCTTTTTTTCTTCCTGTTTCACCCCATGATATCCATGGAACTTGAGGCCCCTCAATACAAGTTTATCTCCCTTCATCTCTCCATCATTTGCCATAGCTGCGAATGGATGGAAACCATTATGGGTAAGAATGTCCCTATGGGGATAACAGTCTAACAATAACAATAAGCAGTGGAAATCTTAAGCTTCAATTCAATGGACAACTTAAATCCTTAGGCTCCATTTGAATATTTGATAATGCATTTTTCAATATTTTTCATAAAGAAATTCATCTTGCCAAAAAATATTTAGTAAACAAGGGAAAATAAGGGAGCAAAAGATTAAAAAAAACTATTTTTTTTACTAACAATAATACCCAAGTATATTATCCTATTAAAGTAAAACAGAAAATCAAATTTAGTTATCTCAAAAGACACAATACAATTCGTCATATATTTTATACGGGTAAAGTGCAAAGTCGACTACTGAACTTTAAGGGTTTTTGGGTATTGAGCCATTTTCTTTTGGTCAACGCAAATTAAGCCCCTTTCTATTAAAAAATTTGGACTTCGAGCCCTAGGCGCCACATGTGTGTTGACTTGTGTATGTCACATGTGCGTTGACTTGCCTACGTGGCAGATCTGACGTGAACATTTTTTATTTTATTTTACACGTGGACGGGCTGACGTGGCGAATATTGAACTTTATCCCAAAACTTATGTTGTTGCATAGATTCGAACTCAAAACCTTCAGTTTGAAACTAGCTGCTATTATTCCGCAAGGATTAATATTTATAACTAAACAAATCATTTCCCCCAAATTAAAACACATCCCCTTTCCTTATATCTGTTATGTACATACATAAATGTACATAACTAATTGCGTGATAATAACAATAATAATAATAATAATAATAATAATAATAGTACTAATAATAATAATAATAATAATAATAATAATAATAATAATAACAATAATAATAATAATAGTACTAATAATAATAATAATAACAATAATAATAATAATAATAATAATAATAATAATAGTACTAACAACAACAACAACAATAAAAATAAAATAAAATAATCACAATAATAATAATAAAAATAAAAAAAATTATGGACACTGAAACCCGTTGCTCCACCAATTCGTCAGGAATAGGAATAGTGGGGATGTAGTCCATCAAAGACGCCAAAAAATTGTAGAGCGCAGCATCATCCTCCTGCTTTGTTTATTCAAATTATTATTATTATTATTACAATTATTATTATTATTTTGAAAAACTCCTACAAGATCTGTTAGTAATCAGTCCAGAACAGATCCAAAATCCGGCCAAAAAATCCCACATCTATATGATCCAAAATCCCACAACATCTATATGATCCAAGGACAGAGTAACAGATTTTTAGATCTAGATCTATATCAGGAACATGAACATGATCCTTCTTCGAGTCTAACCAGCACCAGCGCCGCCTCCTTCAGCAGAAGAACCCCTCCCAGCCACATGACGAGGATAAAAGCTTTTAAAAGACTTCAACGGTAATTGTTACCCACTTCTTGAAGAACCAGAATCCAATGATTGGTTCTATTCTAACACCAACAATTTGTGAGTTTTGAAAAAAAGAAGAGAAAGAAAAGAATTTAAACCATCAGTTTGGGAGAAATTTTTTATTAAGACCTTTCTCCTAAAAAAACTCATAAAAAGCCTTTCCTCAACTCCACTACTCCTTTCTTTTCTCTCATTAAAACTCACAAACACAGTGTACATCTAAACTATGTTAGTAGGGTATGGATAACCTTATCAGAAAGATTAAATTTAAGGCAGAGTGCACCAAAGCAAATAATTTCACCTTAGTAGTAAAAAAAAATCACAACTATTTTTCTTAAAGAAAACGGCTCTTGAAGAATGCCCATTATTGAAAAAACGACTGAAACCTTTATATTTACACTACTATAAAATTTTCCATTTCCCTAACAGATGGGTATAAGAAAAAGGCTCTTGAAAAATGCTCATTTACACAACCGCAAAATTTTCCATTTCCCTATCAGCTGGGTAAATTGAGCATCTCATCTATCGAAATTCACTCGGTCAATGGATATAAATTATCTAACCATAGTCCTAGTATAATCTACAATATGCATGAGATGTAAAATCTCACCCACTTTATAATCTATCCTCTACCTTCATACTCGACGCCTCGTCTGTCAGCGAGAGCCTCGTCTGTCAGCCGACGCCAGATTCAACAATTTAAATCCGAGATACATCTTCAAAAACCATCACCAGCAAATACCAATAAGATCCGTAACCCCCAATCTATGAACCCCAAATGATATTTACTAATAAAGTTTAGAGAAAGCGACAGAGAAGAACGAAATAAGACTTGGCAGATTTGAAGGATCTGTTTTGTCTTTTAATTTGGGGGAAATGAATTATTTAGTTATAAAGATTAATCCGTGCGAAATAATAACAGCTAGACCCGTGGTGCTCGGGTGGTCATTGGACCAAAGTTTCAAACTGGAGGTCTCGAGTTCGAATCTGTGCAACAACATATTTTTTGGCCAAAGTTCGAAAATTGCCATGCCAGCTCGTCCACTCAGTGGTCGACTTTGCATTTTACCCTATTTTATAATATCTGAATTTTGAAGACCAAGAAATATAAAAAACAAATAAATAAAAGATTGGAAAACAATAAAAGTCAAATACATAATCCTGTTGAGTACAATTATATATATCATATATGCATCAACAACCATTTGTAAGATCTCGGTTTTCAATATCGATCAGTTGAAGATTTGAATGACAAAATTAAAATGTAAAATCAGAGATATATGTGTGCATACATGTAGATTCAGTAAAATGCAAATGAAAGATAGGCTTCTAAGTTATATATAAAGAAAGATACACACTTTGCCTGAAAGTTATCGATGGAACTACGAGACAAGGTAAGGAATGGAGAGCTCAAGAGACTAGAGACCTGGGGAAGTCAGAGACCTGGTGACAAGATTTGCTTATCAAATTTTATTGTTTGAACATAAAAATTTGTAATATATGTGATTGCGTTCAAAACTTCTGCAACTATAATGTCTAAAAGATATCGCAGTATGTGTTCATAAAAGAAATATGCAAACAAGAGCCAAGTTAAAACATAACATTCCCAACAAATAAAATTATTTTAAGGCGCCACACCGACCATCAAATACAAGATTGTATATATTTTAAACTCATATTTAGTTTTGTGAAATGAAGACTTCCTAGCATGTGCAAGCTAAATTTTTTTAATAGAAATAATCCTAGAATTTTCTTTTCAAACTCCTTTTTTATTTTTTTCCCTCAAATTTATTGCATTAGTTTCTTGCTTGTATTCAGGAATTATCATAAATATAACCCACTACAGAAAAGTTAGGACCCCGTGCATCATATCATTTCCGCAAACTACCTTGCTACTTATCCTTCTTTTGTTGACTTTATGTATATAGTATGACCTACCGAGTTGTCTTTTTGAGGAATTAATCATCTACATTCCTCCCCTGCTCCTCTCTATTTCAAACTTAATAAATTTGAGCTTAATAAAATAGTTTACAATATTAATTACTATATTAATCAAAATAAAATTTAATTACATTCTGAGTTTTCACAAATTCATTAGGGAATTTTTTTTAAATCAGACTCTTTTATAGTCCACTTTTCTTTTTCTTCTGTTCTAAACTTAGATATATACTTTTAGTTTAGATTATAAAATGACAATAAATTCCTAACATTTTTACTTTAGGTAGATTGAATACAGTTATGTCAATATTATTATTATGAATTTTAGGATTTAGAAAATTGACTTAAAAAGTCAATTAGCTACAACATATATTTGCTTTGTGAAATTGTTGTCGGGGGTCAAAATAGGGAGCTCTGGCAAGCAGATATTTGCTTTTTTGTTCCCACTCACAAAAAAGCGTTCCATACACCTTTATCATCTGAGGAGAGGCAAACTTGTTGTCCTGGAAAAGGTCTCAGTCTGCAAGATATAAGCACCTATCGTAGTTACAGACCTTGTAACGCCCCCAAAATCAGGTCTATTTCTCATCCCGATCTTGTGCGTTAATACTATCTTTTTCTAGATTTTAAAACATTATTTAATGCTCGAATAGCTAAAAATGCGGAATATTTTTTTTCATTTCTATTCATTCATTCTTTCCTTGAATCGCAACCTTTACGATTCTTCTTAATATTTAAAATCATATTTATTATATGATTTATTTAATCTGAATAGATATGAATATATGTTATTTCAAACATATTCCTAATTCAGAACAAATGATCTTCATCTATTGAATTATTCAAAGATTTACTTCTCTGTGGTTTACACATGTAAAATACCATCATCAGGGTTTAATACATTCTGCATTAAACAACTATTCTTCTTTTCAAGCGCTTCTAATCACGAGAGATCGCATCATAGCTTTAACCTGCAAATTAAGTAAGATTGAGCACGACGGCCCAGCAAGTCTAACAGCGTATCATGCATCATGTAGCACATAAGTTTCACATTCAATTCATGCATTTATATTCTTGGAGTTCAAGCATATTACAATCGCATCATCAAACTTAAATTCTACTAGTAGTAACATACGCACCATAGCATACTACACATGAACTGCATCTGTCATTCATTGCACATATATATTGAGTTCCTCTACTCAATTCAACAATTAGTCATAATTTGACATTCATCATTCACAAAGCAATTAATGCAATTCATAGGCATCACATATCTATAAACATAAGTCATGCTAACAATTATTTATAGCATTTATAAGTCCACATAAATAAACTGAGAAACTTGCCTTGACTGGAGATTACCGCTATAATTTAGTTTAACTTCTCCTCAATTCCTACATAAATATATTTACATGCACACACATATTAGATCATTAAATGTCACAAAACATGCATGTATGATCATTATCAATAAATATTAGTTTATAAAAACTAATATTATTTATTCTCATTTTAAAACCAATCTTGGTTTCTTTAGAACTTTATTCATTTAACCTTTATATATATAATAAAGGTCTCACATTTTTAAATCTAGAAGCTTAAATCATCCATATTCCATTTTAGAAATATCTTTTGTCTTTACTCACAAATTTGGAATTTAAATAACTAATATATAGCTTTTATAGTAAAACTCAATTTACTATATTATTTCTTTAATTTAAATAATATTTATATCATTTTGTCTGATCATGAGTCAACTCGGAATATTGCCTCGTATATAAATATTTTATCCTGCTAACACATTCGCTTCATTTTTTTGTTTTACGAATATTCGCATTATATATATATATATATTTACATAAATTTTAGCACAAAAACCTTATGTTGAACACCCGAAAACCTCAAAATATAATTTTTATGATTAATACAAGTTTTTAAAGTTTTCTCGCCCTTCGTTGCACCACCAAAAAAATTTACAGGTAAACCTTAGGTTTTCTTTCGCTTAAATATGTAAATTACATATTTTTATTACTTAATTTATGCCAGAAATGAAGTTTCATGGCATAAAATATCTCTTATAGTCAAAACTTGTCCCGTGGGACTTTATTAGAATTATTATGACTTAATCTTTTGTCCGAACACGCTTCGGAACGTCGAACGTCAAAATTGTTCGGCGTGCCGACGCTTGGCGTCGCTCAAATTTTAGTTCCGAAATGCTCCTTCACTCATTTTTAATTCTCAAATCGTTAATCATATATCAACAATTTTTTTTGCATATTATAGACATCATGTCATAGTATTTTTTTAAAAAAATATAAGCTGTGAAAACAGATCACAGAATCCTCTCAAAACAGAGCTCAAAAAGTTTGCTGAAGCGACAAGACTAAGAAGATTGGCAGTGTGCACTTGAGCAAATACACGACATTGAAGGCCGATCAAGGCTGCCTACCAGATAACCGATCAAATTTACTTTGCTCGCGCCTTGCTCGCTTATCGAAAACTTACCAAATTTCAGTATATTTTTCATATCATATGAGATCATTTTTTAAAAAAAATATGAAACCCCCATTTCGGGTTCGATAGGCAGCTCAAACAATGCGCCAAAAGTGGACGTTCATAACAGTTTTCATTTTCGTTTCAGCTTTACCCTCTTTCGCTAAAAGAGTCGTAACTTTTTCATTTTAAAATATTTTTGAGCGATTCTTGAACCCACGCGAAGCTAACTTCCAGGGCTACAACTTTTATTCTTTGACCATGTTCAAATTTCTAACACAAAATTCCAGAAAATTCGTGCAAGGGACTGATCAGAATCGGATTTCCATATTTTGGACAAATTCGACACGCTTACTTTGAACGGTCATAACTCTTTGCTCCGAAGTCGGAATTAGTCCGTTCCAAAGTCTATGGAAAGCTTATTCAGTGTACTATACTTCCCCAAGAGCCCAAAATTTTCTGGAAAGATATACTAGACCCGAAATTTGCCTCAAGGTCAGCGGTCACACTAGTTTTCCACTTTTCGTTTTAGCTCAGAATTGTTTTTCGTTCTAATCTAATACGCCCAAGATCTTTAATTATCATCATATGTAATATATAAATCTATCCCAAGCTTTGGTTTCGTCTAATTTTTTTAATCAAAACAGTTCATATAGGCTTTTTAACGAACAAGTGGTGAGCGCTGTTTTGAAACCTTCCTTTCAAAGCCATTTGTTTATGCTATACTCCTATTTTAACTTCCTTATACCTCCACACAACCAACCTAAACTCCTTTAGCTATAAATCAGATTATCACAACTGATTTCCACCATAACAATTCACATAAACCATTAATTCATTTACTAACACATACATGAATGTAAATTTTACATAGCTTACCATCCATGTCTCTAGTTTTCAAACATTATTCACATCAGATTTCATAGGACTATAAAACATATCAACTCCATTGTTATGCCTACACATTACTAGGTGATTACACTGTTTTTACCCAACCAAATCAATTCCTTAAGCAATACATTAGAACTTCCTATTTAATTCATCTATTCTCAATTTCAATTTCTTAAAAGAACAAAGAAAAAGAGGAATTGATGAATGGAATTTGAGTTTGATTCTAACCTTGTATTTGTAGTCTGACTCCCTTTAGCTTTCAATTTCAATTCTTGCTTCTTAATTTGCCTAATGGAACGAAGTTTGGGATTTTGAGTGATAGATAGAAAGAAAAGAAACGGACGGGAAGGGGAAGGAGGGAGTAGGAGAAGGCTGGGCCTTTTTAGCATGCTTAACCCTCATGTGGCTAACCCTCTAACTCTTGTGATCAACCATGATCCAAGCTAATCATATCTACACATATATGTCTACCCATTTCCCACCAATTAACCCAAATAGGGTTAATTATATACTAATACACAAATCATGGTGAGTCCACTAACTCCACCTTAGTTTCAACTCATCATATTACATACACCAAGTGTATGTCTACACAACCTACCAATATCTCTACAAAAATCAAACTTAACTCCATTTATTTATTAGGGAAGTGACATGGTGATTGACTACCATTTGACTTGATGGGAGTAGGTGAGGGATTTAAGGGTTTTTAAAGAATTCTTGCAAGCAACCTTAGTCAAAGCTTTCCATTCTCTGCCAATTAACTAATATATGGTTAACTCTCCACTAGCAACCTAAGGTTACAATACTCACCCAATGTTAGTCAAGTCTCATCTTTTTTTTTTCTCTCAACAATTAACTCTAGTAGGACTAATTCTCTTTCGAACTATTAAACCAAGGTGAACATACCAACTCCACCCTAGTTAATTCTCTACACACACACACACACACACACACACACACACACACACAACCTAAGTTAACTCATGTATATATATCTCACCAATCAATTAACTCATGTAGAGTTAATTTTCTACACTCAAGTAACCTAAGTTACTCAACCTTCCAACCATGATCCAATCTCATCATATTTACATATAATTACATTTCTACATATTTTGATAGCAACTAACCAATATATGGTTAAAGCTTCAACTTATATACCATCTAGGGTTACTCAATTAACCCATCCATGGTAATTCTCATCATCACATTCATTCATCTAGCATTTAATCAATGTTTGGTTAATGCCCTCACTTGCTTATAAACTAGGATTATTCAATTAATCATTCTACGACTTTTCCTTTCTCCAAAACACGCTACCAACTTATCACAAATATTTGGACTTGATTGAAATTAAATCACTGGGCTTAGTTAATTTAATTAACTTGAACTCCCTTCAGAATCTAGGTTGGGCTTCTACACATTTTAAACACAAAACTTATTAAAAGTTTGGTTGTTTCCATTAACTTGGGTTTTCATTTACATTTCCACCCACATCCTACGCAACCCTTGTTAATTAATATCTTGGGTCCTCAATTAAAATAATTATTAAATATATTTCATAACATATTAATTAAGTTGACTACTTAAATTAATTAAAACCTTTAGTTTAGTCTTTCAAGACCCCCATTCAAGTTAGTTAATTGTTAACATAACTTTTACCCATATTCCATGTAATTAGTTAAATAAATTAAATCGCATAGCTTCTCTTCTCAATCTCATTTAATTTTATAATTAAATGAGTCCATGTAACTAATACTTTAAATTACATGGTTCTTTATATAGATTAAACAAATATTTTAATCCTCTTTTTACGTATTTTCTTTACAAAACTAGGTTGAAATTTCTAACCTTTATTTAATCATTTAATTTTCCATTAAAAAAATATTATAAATATTCGGGTTATCACAGACCTCCTCCTTTAAGTTTAACTTTCTGTTGGCTAGAAACTCAATTGAAACTTTAGTTTCAAACTCGCCAACTCATTAGAACTATTTTGGTAATGGCAAGTAATTTTCTCTGACTTGTTAAAATTAGGAGTCTTCCCGTCCTCTTCTTTCAGAATCAAATGATCATAGAAATTCCTTCTATAAGTTATAAACATACAGACGTAGTTGACAAAGACATAAAAAACAGTCTTTGAATTTACTTTCAAAAAAATCTCAGAAAGCAACATATGTATCACTTGAGCAAATTTAAACAAATCAAATCAGTTATTAGAAACAGATAAACAGATCAAATGAAACATACATTCGAGGAAACAAACAGAAAACACGATCTAAGTAGAGATACATGCTCGTGCAAACAATAAACAGATCCATATAAACACAGAAAAACATATAATGGGAAAGAGAAACAGAGACGGACCTTCGGAAGAGAACTTCAATGAAGAAATGGTGAGACTCCTCCCGTTCCGACCGAGGGAGAGTGCGAGAGACGAGTGAGGACAGAGGAGAGAGAATTTTATACGAGCTTTTGACTGGTCTCCACCTTGATCAAAATTGAGAGTTGGAGATAAGTAGATAACTTCACCTAACTGGGCTAAGATTTGGGCTTATAGGTGCTTCATTCATGTTACATGGGCCTTTGTACTAATTGAATTAAGAACTGAAGTGGAATATTGAGCCCAGGATAAACTATGTATGGATAATAATAATAATAAAATGGGAAATGCGACCCTGGCATGAGTGATAGAAAAGTGGAACATCACTTTTGTGATAGAAAATATTATTAAGTAAACTGATATTTTTACATGATTTTTTGATATTTTTATTTGAAAATCGTCACTATACATCTATAACGATACTTTTTCATGTGAAAAGATCATATCAATTTCTTATTATTAATTATCGGAAAAAATTAAAATTAAATTTTTGGAGAGGGGATGCCTCCAGTCATGACTGACTGGTCCATACTACGGGAGAATCCTTATTTCGAAAATGATGATACTCGTTATAGTTTTATTTTTTCAGCATACAGTAATTCTCTACATTGAATATATATAAATTACTAACCTGTTTCATTGTGCTTACTTGATAAATAGTGTGGTATACCCAGAATATAATGATGTCCCCCATTGACAGAATTTAGCAATACAATCCCATTGCAGACTACATTTCCTAAAAATCATCATCCCATCACCTTACTTTTTACTTTTAATCGTAATAAAAGGTCACTTTTATCTAGAAATTAATAAAATAACATGCATGGGTATATATATATATATATATATATATATATATATATATATATATATATATATATATATTGCGCATTTTGACGTGAATTGACAGTACATGAAGGTTGTTAATAAATAGTTAATTAGGTTTCGTAAAAATTATATCCAGAGTTGTTAGTGATTACTTTAACATACCAAAAAAGAAACTTGTCATCCAATATATGAAGGCATCATCTCCTAGGCCTGGGATTTCTTCTTTATCAACCCCACACATACCATATATGCGAAAATATTCAAACTTATATATATATATATATATATATATGTGTGTGTGTGTGTGTGTGTGTGTGTGTGTGTGTGTTTGCGTGGATCTTACGTAGGTAGTGGTAGTAATAGAAGTCTCCTCTTTAAACATGCACCCTATACCCCACAACTTAGGCCCTACTATACATACATAATTATGGCTTCCATTTTGCAAAAAAAAAAAAAAAAAAAAACTATGGCTTCCATTGTAAAGTCAAAATTCCCAACTCATAATTGTGTGGATTTCTCAGTCATTCAAATTGGTATTTCCCCACCACCTTTTTACTGATTAAAGAAGGGTGGGAGCTATCAGATATATTTATATATATATCAAAAAGAGGTGGGAGCAAATTAACTTCTTACCGATTAAAAGGGGGTGGGAGCAAGTAGAAAGCATCGATCAGAGACTACCACATTATGTGTTCGTAAATTTTATATCTCAATCAAATCTAATCTAAAAAAAAAAAATTACAACTTAAACTCTCAACCTTAAGAAATTTAATCAGCATACATATTGCCTATCACTAGACCAAGGACACAGCTATAATAGAACGACATATAGGCTGTTAGAATTATATATATACAGTAACTAACTTCAGATTGTGTATAGCAAATTAATGCAACATTTTGTTATCTGACTATCCAATTAGTTAGGTTTTGGCTATCGATCAATTGCTTTGTAGTACTACTAAGTATTGCATGCAAAGACAATTCCATGTTAATGAAAGACAAAGATGTCGGTAATTAATTATCTGATTAGTTAATTGTACATCACTAATTTTTGAGGTGATGATGCATGCATTTAATTAAGTACGTGCCAGAAAAATTAATGATGCTAGAAAAATAAGAATATATTGTGACGATTTTTAAAAACAATCTAATCTGCGATAATCACAAAATAACATCTGTTTTATATAAATTATTATAAGATTATTAATTGTAGACTTTTGAAGTCAATTTTAGACATTTTAAACTTAAAATTGAGATAATTTATTAAAAAATTTGAATTCAGATCTTTGTTATAATAATTCTTTGTGATTGAGGAGAGATGTGTATGTAATTAATTATGTAGGTACATATTTAATCTATATAAGGGTGGCTAACCTTCTCTTTTTGCCCCTATAAATAATAAGAAATTGATAGTAGTAGTACGTGCACCAATTTCATCTTTTATAATTTATTTATTTATATTTTTTAAATTTGAAAAAATTCTATATATATATATATATATATATATATTGATAGAGAAAGATTGGAGTAGCAGTCCCTTTTGTTTTGTGGCTGTTGTTTTTCTTTGTCACCTTATGTGGCCTGTGCGTCTCGTTGGGTTGATTTCCGTGACGTTGCCATCAGATTTTCTTGAAAAGACGACGCTTTTTTCCCTTCTTTAATTACAATAACAAGTTTGTACGACTAGTAAATTTACTAATACAGACATTATTTTTATTTAATAAATATATAGTATATTATATAGGGAAAGGTCCAACCGCGCGTCCAAGACCAAACAGGCAAACACTACTTAATAAAATCACTCCCATATATTATATTAGAAAAAAATATATATGATAAATACAGAAGATACAATCGCTTTATGATGATATTTTTTTTCTCGCTTATAATTTATAGAGATTTATTAATCCGTTCATTATAAATTTCTATTCTAAATACATGATGATATAGTCCAAAAAAATCATTGTCATAAACGATTATATACTATACTGCTGAATATATATATATATATATATATATATAATATGTCACTCTCCTAAAAGTGACTACTTGTCATAATGAAATGACTTAAATTGTACCCTCCTCTGTTTGTTTTTTGTATTTTTGCTAATTACCTCCGTTTGTTTTAAAATACAAGATTAAATTTATTTTTCTAAAAAAAATAATTTATTATTAATCTAAATAGGATTGATGTTGCTTCAAATAAAAAAGGGTGGATTTATGTGTGAACGGTTAGAAATGAGTTTGACAAAATAAATATTAAAATATTTTGAGGCTTAATTTATTGTAGGACTCACATTCCATAAATATCGGGGTTTTGCACAAATGCGTTCTCCTCAACGAGGAGTATAACGTGATATATTTATGTGTTCAAATTCATTAAAAATTGAATGAGAAAATTAACTCCAAAGTCACCTACTTGATATATTGAAAATTGCATAGTCCCACATAGGATGTGTGAAAGAAATGTGAATAATTTATATATGGGATGTTTGCTCAATGGGAAGGGTCCCAAGGGGCACCCCGCTTTTTTGTGGAAGGGAGAGGACCTATCCAAGGTTTGGTTTGAACCCACACGCGCGCAGCGTCGTCGTTCGTTCGGTCGGACGGGCATGTCAGGTCCTAATATATAATTTTTTGGACAAAATTTATTTAATAAATTATCAGATTTTGTTTAAGGTTATTATCAATACTATGTAGTTTTGACGCCCAACGGTAATAAATTGCCTACTGATTCTATAAATTAATCAGTCTGGGCACCAACAGAGTACAACAATTTTCCCGTTCCTTCCCTCCGTTCTACATAAGTTTATTTCCTGTTTCTGCAATTTCTATCCCGTTCTGTGTACTGCAAAATTCCGTTTTGCTATAAGTCTTCCCGTTTTCTGCAAAGGAAATTTATTTCCGTTCCATTCTCTACCAAAGTTGACAAAGTGTGCAGTATTCTTCATTTCCTTCCAGTATCATTACTGTAAGTTGTATCTACATGCATCATTACTATAATTTCTATTTACATACATCATTATTGAAAAGTTCGGTACATAACATAAAGTTGTGTTCGTAGTGTTCTTAATTTTGAAGTGCTTCTAATTAAGAACTGAAAATCCGTTTTATCTTGGGAAGCAATTATTCATTAAATCCTTAGCATCAGTGAGGAAATAAATTTACTTTAAGGAGACTTTGTGAATTCAAAGGACTAGAATTTATTTATTACATATTTCTATAATCTAATTTTAATTTTGTCATTATTTATATATAGATTAAATAATACTATATATTACAGATAACATGAACATATATAGCGTGTTATTTGCTAAAACGGGAACATTACTGTCACTGAGTATATAGTGATAAAAGCATAAGAAGGTTTGAAATAATTTGGCTATTAAGCTCAAGTGTAGATGCATGACTAGATGTGCCTAAATTTATTGATACATCTCCCGACCATGTTTTATTGTTTTTGGGCATGCTCAGTCCTCATCAACCGCCGTAAATTGCACCAACATTTTTTTTATGTAGACCAAAAAATTGAAAAAACCTAAGACAACATTTGTTATATGTCATCTCAAATACTCGATAATGTGGTTGGTGATTTTTATAGATCGTATTTATTACATTGATAATCTTATATTTTTGGTAATCAAATATTCGGTAAAATATCAATATTCTTTATAATCAGATGATCAATAAATAAGTGGTAATCTAAGATTACAACATAGTAGTCATCTTGAATTTATTTTTTTTAGACAAAAATACATATGAGAATGTAAAAATTTTACAAGAGATGATAATACAATTTTATCCCAAAAGAAAAAGAAATCAGCCATTTAATAGAGAAAAAAACAAACTCTACAAGTAAGGAGAATGAATTATTAAAATAATAATAATAATAATAATATAAAAAAAGAATAGAGATTTATGAGAATGTATCTCCAAAAATAAGAGAACCCGTCCTAGACGTAAGATCGATGGAGGCTACATTTTTTCACCGGATAAAAAAAAAAGAAATTAAATCTTAGGGGAAGGCCGGCCGGCCATTTAATTTGTGGGTTATGCTGTTATGCATGGTTGTAGATAGGGGTGATCATTCGGTTATAACCGAACCGAATAAGCTATTCGGTTATAACCGAAAACCGAAATAATGATGATTTTGCTATCCGAACTAATAACCGAAATTTAACAATAACCGAATTACCGAATTGTAATTTCGGTATTCGGGAAAAAACCGAATTACTGTTATTATTATTATTATTATTATTACTATTATTATTATTATTATTATTATATTATTATAAAATTAATTTTTTAATAAGTAAGGTTCGGTTATTCGGATACCCGAATAACCTGTTTTTCAAAACCGAAACCGTAACCGAATAGTGAATAATAATTCGGATATAACCGAAATTGTAAAAAAAACCGAAAAACCGAAATAATTCGGTTAAAAAATTTCGATTCGGTTCGGTATTTCGATTTTATCCGTTTTTTGCTCACTCCTAGTTGTAGAAGTGAAGTGTTATCCCTTCCATATTTTATTCAATTTATCTTTTATTATTTCATACATTCCAAAAACAACGTTATCACCAAGTTCATTATTTAATATTCCCTCAATTAAATTACAAATCACTTTCAACAATCATATGATCATCAACAGTGTCGAGTTAACTACTCCGCTAATTCAGATATAACAAAGATAAAATGACAGTGATATATTTTTCTAGCCTTAAAATTAGAGATATAATTTAATTTCTTTAATTAATTAATGTTTATTTATTTAATTTTAGTTTTAATTATTATAATTGTACAATATATAATAGAATCTATCAATCACAACATTTATTTTCTTCTAAACTTTATAAGTCCTATCAATTTTAAAATTTAATATGCTGGCGTTTGACCTCAAAAAATAAATTATATCTCTAATTTTTTTGTGACCTTGTAGTTGGTGATGTTTATTTACATTTTTATAGTCAAGTCCTGTCCTGTTAGGATAATATTGTTGTGATCTTAGCTTGCTTTTTGACAGAAAAATGAGAAATCATTGCATTTTAGGCACTTCCCATTTACAAAAAAAAAAAACAAAAACAAATGCGTAGATACAAAGAAAATAATGCAATATTGATAATTTGGATTTTGTATGATTCGGTCGGCAAAAGCTCCAAATAAAGCTGTGTTTAATTAATGGATTGATTATTCAACGCTCAACTCTTTCTTAATTAATTAAGGTGCTTGTTTGGGAATTGATTTATATAAAAAATTATACAACTGCGCCCATAGAAAATGAGAAATTTGCTCTACAAATATTATTATTTCACTAATTATTTTAATTAAAATCTAATGGACTTCCTATACATATATACAAACTTATTCCTCCTAGTAAAAATGATAAACAAACTTATCATATGAAATTTATTAACCTCTGCGTGACTAATTGTAATATTAGCCAGTCATGCATGCATATGATTAATTATAAAAATTAAAAACCATCTCTAGACTCTAATTATAATTTAAAATCCTTTGTACGTACTACGTACTAAAATACTCTAATTAAATGTCCATGAATTTCATTTAAATTGAATCTTAAAAAAAAATTAACCTTTTTTTGTTGTAAACTTTTAATAATAATTATATTAAAAACAAATGAATCTATCGCATATGCATGCATGATGTTCATCCCTAATTCCCTGTAAGTATATATCTACTTTTCTAAGCAAAACCCTGTGGTGCACATCAAAGTCAAAAATTGTGCATCATATATATATATATATATATATATATATATATATATATAGTCCATCCATGAACCAAATTCTTTGTAGAAAAATCCTTTTATGGCATATTGAATTTTTTTTATTTTTTTTTATTTTTTTTTGCTCAAAATAAAATTTTATCGGTAAAAAAAGTTCTTTCCGTAAAGAACCTATTCTTTGTGGATGGAACCATATATATATATATAGAGAGAGAGAGAGAGAGAGAGAGTCCGGATACAGTCTGTACAGACATGTTTTGATATAGGCATCCAAAACACACCCAAAATACTTTATTATATAAAAATTCCAGTTCCATAATTATTTTTATTTTTTTAAGTTGTTTCAAAAAAAAAAAGCAAAAACGAAAGATATATATATATATATATATTTTTATTTTTTTTTCTTTCTTTTACCGTTGACTCCTAATTGGTTGAAATTGTAACACATTAATTAATATTATATATAAGTGCAGTGCATGTATGAGTAATCAGGTGACTGTTATTATAATGGGTGGGTGTCATGAGGATGCCTCAATAATGAATCAAGTCAAACTTATTTACTTGTAGTAATTTTTAAAGTTTCATTTTAGTTAAAATCTGGTTTAATGTAAGGAAAGTTTCCTACAAATAAGAAATTACTACGTACATGCATGCCTTTCAATGTAAATATTTTTTCACAGCCCATAAAAGAAAAAATAATAGATTGAGATTAAAGTAAAGTTGGGTTTAGTACGTGGGGGACAATTTGAAGTTTAATTTTGACCACTAAATTTTTTCTTTCGTCAAATTTGACACTAACAATAAATTAAAATAACAAAATTGGGAAGAATAGATTGTTTTAATATATTAACTCTATATTTTTTATAGCTAATTGATAGCTTTGATATTTAATGTAGTTAAAATATACGAGACTCCGTCTGAATGTTCATATTAAATATTTACTTTCTTAATTTTACTAACCTATTTTTTTTTTAAATTACGTTTAAATGCAATTTATATATATCACACTCTTTCTTCACAGTATTATTATTACCTTGAAATTTAAGAAAATATGAAAATTGTAATCAGTGTTTATATGAAAATATGTAAATGAAAATGCTAACTAGAAAGGAAAGAAATGAGAAATTAGGAGTGATGAGATGAGATGAGAGAAAGAAAAAAAAGAAAGAGATAGACATTATTTATATTTTTTAGTTAATTATAATATTTAATATATAAATATTTAAATCATTAATAAGGATAATTTTAAAATTTGTGGCATTTATCCTTAGACAAAGGGTACGCTTGTGTAACGTTTGGAGAAAAAGAACTTATAAATTTAAATTTTGATAATAATATTTTTATGTTAATAATAATAAATAAATAAATTACTCAATCATACAAAAGTGTGTGACGTAAGCTTTTAATTTTCCTAAAAATATATTATTATTATTATTATATATTATTTTAAAATTAAAGATATATTTTAAAAATAACTTTAGACTGGTTTGATAGCTAAGAATTTAGTATTGATGGTATGGTGTTAGAAGTAAAAATAAAAATAAAAATTATTGTTTTAAAAATTAATTTAAAAAAATATATCTCTAATTTTGAAATGGAGAAAGTATCTTATAATAATTTTTATTTTTTTAAACCCCTGTTTTTTAAGATATCATTACAAGTATCAAGTAAAACTCATAATCAAAATTACTTTCACTATCAATAAGATTCACACCCTAGAAATGATATAAATATCACAACAATAAATAAATAAAAGGCCTTCAATAAAAGTGAAATATCAAAACTCACACATACCACCATGAAAATTAAATCAAATTTTCAACCATCAGTTAAGTTTCAATAGTATAAAATAGGACCCAACATTACACTGATTAAGACATAAATTAAGATTCAACTGGTTAAACCGATAATTGACTCGATAAATTAAGATTCAACTGGTTAAACGAATACATGCTTATTCGTTGATTTTAAAAATAATTAATTTAATCATTAAAAAAAATCAGTAAAAACATTTATCTCGAAACGGAAGGAATACTAGTACGTAAAAATTGAATGCAATTCTAAATTGGGAATGTGAGGAATAATATATCATTGTCAGTCATCTATTTTGTCACAACTTTCTCTTCATTAATTATCAAACATTAATACTGATACAGCACTTTTATGTTTTAATTAAAAACACCAAAATATTTTAATTTTGAATTTCTTGAATAAATATATTACGATTTCGCCAACTTAATCTCTCAATCACATAAAAACAAACGTTTAAATGCACCATTATCCAAAAATAATCTTAAAAGACATACTCCTTCCGTCTCTTTTTAAATGTTATTTTAGAGACTTGTTTTTGTATTTTACTAATATTTGTCGTTTGAGAATTTTAATTAATTATTAATTCTTTAATTTCTAATATTAACTCAAATATTAAATATAAACTTTGGTTATCTCATTATTTTTTGTCTAATAAATTATGAGACCCCAGATTTTATGAATAAATATTTAATTTTCTCGAAATATTTTTTTTAATATTATGGTGTGGATTTGATATAATGTTATAGTTGTGGATAATATTTATAAATTTTGCAAAGTACGCAAGTTGTTATATAATATTCGTTGGACCGGCAAATATTCTTTTTGTCGGGGAATATTCGTACGACGACATAATCATTGGTGAACCCCACAACGAAAGTATTGTCGTAACAAAAATATTTTATTAAAAATAACGGCGGAGGTTTTACCGTTAAAACTGTTGAACTACCCGGTAGTAAAAGTACAAGAATATGTCTGGCGTGGTTGCATAGTAGACAATCGTATTGATTATTGATCTTACGTGAGAAGTCACCGCTTATACTCCATTATTGCTACATGAATTGTTGCATCATATCTCTCATATTATTGATTCTATTATTGTCACAGTGTCATCTGTATAATATGTTATATTATTAAATCAATAATTGAGACGACAAAGTTATTCATATTATTAAATTACAATATTTATAATGTCTAGAAGTTTTGTCAATGAGAGGCTTGGTCATCTAATTGCGCGCCAATAAGGAGAAATCCTTACTGTGACGCCCCCAAAATTGGTATTCATCACCCATCTTGAGTTGCCAAATACATGGTACAAAATATAAATACAAACTTAACTATACAGCTGTCGTGTAAAATACGACAAAACATAAACCGAGAAGAATCGCTTTCTGTACAATATCCATTCTCAATGGAGTCCTCATGTAGAACGATATACAAACTCAAATTCAGTCCTCGTTATATTTATTGTCATACTATTTAACATAATAGTGAGGAGGACTACTAATGCTATCATCTGGACCGATCACTCGCTCCCAGACTGCGTTCGGTATATTCTCATTTCTTGAAGAGAACAGTGAAGGAAAGGGTGAGCTCAACTAGCTCAGTAAGTAATATTATGACTAAGATAATACAGAATAAATTATCATTAATCTTCAACAATGTTAAACTGATAAAATACAATAGACATCAAGTTTAACTTTAGCGGAACAAGCAATCCATTAGAAAAGTCAAGTAGAGAATAAAATATACTATCTTCTATAATTTAAAAGGTTTTTCATCAATTTTTATCATTTGAGACTCGAATTTTAATAAATAAACCACATCATCGAATCATCCTTGCTCTACGGGCCAAGGACATTCATTAAATCATCAATGGTCATGATTATACCGAATAATCCCTGGTCATAATCAAACCAACTCCATCTCTGCACGTAAGCCAAAGATATACAACAAGAAAACCAATAATCAACAATCCATCTTTGCGCGTAAGCCAAAGATATACAATTCAATAATCAATAGTGCATCTTCGCACGTAAGCTAAAGATAACTTTCATCACCATATAAGCACGAGGATGATGACAATGATATAAACATTAATCAAACTAAAAAAAGGATAAATATTAAAGACTTTAAATTTATCCAAATATTATCAACCACTCATAATCTAATATTATTAATATCATAACAATATTTTAATCACCTCTAAACTTATAAACAATTTAGTTCAATTGTTTACACTTTACCAAATAATGCATTTAATCATTCAAAGAATGTCATAATCATAAGATTTCATCACCAATGATCAAATCCCTTATAAACAATCTACATATACCTTATATAGGATTCCAAGCCATAAAATCCTATTTTCCAACTTTGTTACTTCACATAACATATTTAACTCATATGTTCGTAACTAAACTATTTTCATGAAAAATACCAAATCAGTCCCAAAAATATTTCTTTTATGAGATTTAGCAGAATATAGTCCCATAATGAACATATATTTCTCTCAGAATTTTTAAAATTCATTTACTATTTTTCAAAAATCAATTTTCAATTAATTCCTTAAGAAATTAGCTACCTCAAGTTTAACTCCAAAAATTCCCAAATCTTGGTAGGATCTTACACATGTTAACGTGAGTCTCCAGTTTAAATTTCATGGTCATCGGAGTTATAGAACTCCGATTATAGCGTTTTTCGTCTGAAAAACCTAAATATTGAAATGGTCATAACTTGCTCATTTTAAGTCGGAATGAGCTCATTTTTGGACAGGAGGTTCTTTATATCATATACTTTCATGTCCCAAAAGGCCAGAATTTTTCTCACAATTTAAGTGGCCGAAACAGCCCTTCTACAATCTGGACAGTAACATTTTGGTAATTTTCAGCTTTTGACTCCTTTGCTAAAATCAGCTCACACAAAAATCTATAACACTTTTTTCAGTGATTCCACTTGGAGATGCTACAAAACTCATAGATCTAACTCTAGAACTTGACCACACTAAAAAATTCAAAATATAATAGGAGATATGGTCAATTGAATTTCATGTTCTATTTTCACCAAAATCTGATTTTCAACCCTTTGTGATTTCTAAGAAACTTTCATGTTTTCACATAATAACCAACATAACTCATGATAAAACTTACTAATACTTCATATACCCATGATTTTTATCAGTCCAAAGCTTTTATTATGACTCTCATCATAATCAACGTAACCAGATCATTTTCACAATTTAATAAGGAATGAATATAAAGGATCATTCACCATGCATGTGGTAATCTACATAGACAGGTTATTCCAACAGAATAATAAAGAATGGAATAATGTAAGGATTCACCATGTATGCGATAGAGACCGCATGCATAAAAGTTACTCCCAATGTAATAATAAATAATGGAACCCAGTCCCGTAGAACGCACGAAAAGGATATATTCCGGCGAGAATAAAAATATGGAATAATAAATAATGGAACCCAGTCCCGCGTAACGCACGCAGACGAGGATATTTAACGAGAATAATAAATATGGAATAATAAATAATGGAACCAGTCCCGCGTAAAACGCATGCATGAGATATTAAACGAATAATAAAGAATGGAATAACAACGAGAATTTCACCATGTATGCGGTACTTGGCAAAGCAAAGTTATTCAACGAGAATAATAAAGAATCGGAACTAGGTCGGTAATTTACAGACCGAAGCGGATATTCCAATGAATAATAAAGAATGGAATAATAGAATAATTTCACCATGTATGCGGTGCTTGCGATAAACAAAGTTATCCCAACATAATAATACGAGAATGGAATAACGAGAAAATTTCACCACGTATGCGGTACTTCGCATAAATAGGTTATTCCAACATAATAATGAAGAATGGAATAACAACTCTTACGAGTATTGAATGAATTAATTCTCTTCATGAATACGAAAGATTACAGGTACAACAAATAATATCCCTTACCTCAAAAGAAGACTGGATACTGAAATAGAGAGGTAGCAGACTTCTCTTCTTCTTTCTCTCTATAGATTTTCTCTCTATAGCATCTCTCTATAATTTCTCTCCATATTAATTGCTCTATAGCTTTGGTGAATTGGTGAGAAATGAAGGAAGAATGAGCTTCTATTTATAGAAAAATATAGTTTCAATAATTGCACGTTTTGGGGCTCAAAATATTACAGTACAATACCTCCAACTTTTCTTTCATTTTTAATTCAGTCATCCAAGTATTATCAAACTTGCACCACCTCCCCTAATAGTAAATCATGTGAATCAATAGTAAATCATGTGACTCAATAGTTCTAAACATGTGAAAAATTAATTACATTATAGTACCTCCATCTATAGCTCCATTTTTAACTTAGTCATGCAAGTATCATCAATCTTGCACCAACTCCCCTAATAGTAAGTGAATGTGACTCAATAGTACACACATGTGAACAAATAGTTATATGAGCATATGAATTAGTAGCAATTAATTACTCATTTATCCGATAAATTACCCGATTTATCAATATAACCCCCAGACATCAATTATCATCGGAATAGATGTCGATTTCAACTAACACCAATAATCTCAACACAATAGAACTATCAAATTCATCTTTAATCAACACGAACTTATTCATCATTAATATCATAACTCACAATATTTAACAACCAGGTTGTTCCCAGGAAAGAGGGGGCTTTCCAATAAGAATTTCTCCCTATTGGCGCGCAATTAGGTGACCAAATCTCTCCTTGGCAGAACTTCTAGACATTGTAAATATTGTAATTTAATAATATGAATAACTTTGTCGTCTCAATTATTGATTTAATAGTATATCATATAATGCAGAGGATACTGTGACAATAATCGAATCAATAATATGAGAGATATGATGCAATAATTACTATAGCAATAATTGAGTATAACTGAGTGACTTATCACGTAAGCATCAATAATCAATCTTTGTGTCTACTATTATCAACTCACGCGTATTCATCAGTTTTTTTACTTCGGTAGTTCAATGGTATTAATCTGTAAAAACCTCCGTAGTTATTTTCATAAAATATTTTTATCGCTTTTCTAACTACGACGATTACTTAGTTAATAGGGTCCACCAATGATTATGTAAATCGTCACGAATAATCCCAGATAAAAAGAATATTCCCCAAACCCAACGAATATTTTATAACAACTTGCATACTTTGCAAAATTTATAAATACTACCCACAACTATAACATTATATCAAATCCATACCATAATATTAAAAAAAATATTTCGAGAATTTTAAATCTTTATTCATAAAATTTGGGGTCTCACACTTACCGGAAATCCCCTTCTTTCTTGGGAACGACCTGGTTGTTAAATATTGTGAGTTATAATATTAATGATGAATAAATTCGTGTTGATTAAAGATGAATTTGATAGTTCCATTGTGTGTTGGGATTATTTGTGTTAGTAGAAATCGATATTTATTTCGATAATAATTGATGTCTGGAGATTATATTGTTCAATCGGGTATTCAGACACTTTTAGTGTCGGAGTACTATTCACGAATTACTATTCATGAGTTACTATTCACGAGTTACTATTGATTCACATGATTTACTATAAGACCCCAACTTATTATTAATGAAATTTAATTTTCTCTATTTATTATTTTGAAATAGTAAGGGTTGATTTGATTAATGTGGATAGTTATGGGTAAAATACGCAAATATTTCAAAATAAGCAAGTAGTTATAAAATATTCATTGTTGTGGGGGAATATTCGTTTGGTCGTGGAATATTCTTGCTGTCGGGGAATATTCGTACTATGGCGCAGTCTTTTGTGGGCCCCATAACGGAAAGCGATTAGATGAAGAAAACGATAAATATAAGTTGTTTAAAAATAACGGCGTAGTTGTTACCGTTAATATTGTTAAAATACTCGGTGGTTAAAACACAGTAGCACACGGTATTGCACCAATTATTGATTCTTACGTAAGAAGACACTACTCAATAATGGTTACAGAAATTATTGCTTCGAAGTATTTTATTAATTTAATAATTCTCATATTGATATTTTATATTCATTTTATTTCAATAATTGTCATTACACAAGATTTTTCATTATCGAAGCAATAATTCATATTATCCTAATAATATTATTAGATAACATTATTGGCAATGTCTAGAAAGTTCATCTAAGGAGAGGTTTGGTCACCTAATTGCATGGCAAGAAGAGAGAAATTTTTCTCGAAAGCCCTCTTTCCCTGAACCGCACAGTTGTCAATATTATGATTACGTAATATTATTTGTGAATAATTAATTATTGATTCATATGATGAGAAAAATATTGATTTTATGTGATGGAGAAAATTTGTTAATGTGACAATTGTTGAAAATTAAAATTTTATCTTTTTCTGATAAAATAATTCATTTAAATATATTATTATATTTTAATAATATAATAATGATGATATTTTTACGATGAATGTGGGATATATGAGTATATGTGGAGGAGTATTTTTGTTACCAAAAATATTTAAAGCGTGTTTTATGTGTCGGTGGACCCCATTTCTTGACTGAAATTTGATTATAGCCTATAAAATTGTCCGTTTGTGGATTTCGGTCAATTTTTGTTTGAAATTTGGAAAAACTTCCTTCTGCAAAGTTGTAGATAATGGATTTTCCTATAAAAATTCGTGAGATTCAAATTTTCTGACAAAAAGGCTATTTATTGTGAATTATTGAAGTTCCGAAGCTCCGAAATAATTGATTTTTGGAAGTTTAAATTAGAAAAACGTTTTTCTTACTTTTTCTAGAAGGTGGCATGTGCTTATTGAAAATTAAATCAGATTTCAAGAGTGGCGTAGGAATTTTGATATATATATTTATATTTTATTAAATTTTACTGCTTGGTGTTCTAAAGCATTTTCTTATAAATAGGGTCTTAGGTTAAATTGAAAATTACACCGAAATCAAGTTTTCTCTCTATATTATCGGCGTATTCTTGTGAGTATTTTGAGTATATTTTGAGTATTGCTTATACTGATTGCAAGTTCAAGTCATAGCTTTATATCCGATGTTTCAATTTAGAAGTCTTGATCTTTCGAGGTAAGGGATATTATTTTTTTCGTAATGATATTATTTCTTCAATATCATTATGCTAAAATATTGATCTGAAGTTTTTATCAAATTTGGAACTTTTGGTGTCGGAGTTATTATTCACGTATATGACACTATTCACGTATACGACACTATTCACCAATACGACACTATTCATCGAAAAATGAAAATTTTCCCTTTTCGTCTAAAATATCTATTATGGATACTAGCTTTGATTGTATCCATGTTTTGATCATTCTTGAATTTTACACCACTATGATTATTTTTGAGGTATTTTTGGACATGGATAAAACAAAGTACGAATCCTTAATCCTTAATCCTTGTCATTTTGTTTCACTGGATTCGTTTCTTTAAAAATATTTTTCATCATCCTCAGTCTTAAATGATGATATTATTGAATATCTTTGGCCTGTAGTACAAAGATGAATAATTTCTGATGAATATCTTTGGCCCGTAGTGCAAAGATGAACAGGTGTTTAAATGAACATGACCAACTGATGAATATCTTTGGCCTGTAGTGCAAAGATGAATATTTGATTCTAGATATATATATTGATTGATGTTACAAGGATAAAAGATAGACGATGAACTTTTAAATTCATACATAGAAGATAGTAGTTTGGATTCTCTACTTAACTCTTCTAATGAATTATTATTTCCGCTGCGAATATTGATTTAAAACTTGTTGTCTATTGTATTCTATTAGATTTTTTCTTGTTGAAGACTAACGATAATTTGTTGTATATAATCTTAGTCATAATATTCTTTACTGGGCTAGTTGAGCTCACCCTTTTCCTTTTTGTTCCATTTTTCTTCTCAGGAGGCGAGAATATAAAGAGTACGAGTCGGGGTATGGAATGAAGGTTATAGAGAGAGTTGTTTAGTAGTCCTCACCATTTTTGTAAAATAATGTATCAATAAATGTGATGAGAATTTATTTGAGTATAGATATTGTCCAGAAAATAATATTTGTATTTAAACTCACAGTTTTACTGTTGTAATAATAAAGTTATAGTTGTTTCTGTACCATGTATTGACAACTCAGAATGGGTGATGTACACCTATTTTGGGGGCGTCACATTTACTATTAGGGGAGGTGGTGCAAGTTTGATAATACTTGGATGACTGAATTAAAAATGAAAGAAAAGTTGGAGGTATTGTACTGTAATATTTCGAGCCCCAAAACGTGCAATTATCGAAACTATATTTTTCTATAAATAGAATCTCATTCTTCCTTCATTTCTCACCAATTCACAAAAGCTATAGAGCATTTATTATAGAGAGAAATTATAGATAGAAAGAAGAAAAGAAGTCTGCTACCTCTCTACTCCAGTATCCAGCTTTATTCTAAGGTAAGAGATATTATTTGTTGTACCTGTATGGGGTATTATTTCTTTTGTATTCATGAAGAGAACTTCTGTTATTCCATTCTTTATTGTTCTGTTGGAATAACCTGTATATGTGGGCTACCCTATACTTGGTGAAACTCTTCTGTTTTTCAATTCCTTATTATTATGTTGAAATAACCTGTTTATGCAAAATACCGCATATATGGTGAAATTCTTCTATTATTACGTTTAATATCCCGCACATGTCTGCGTTCTGGCCGGACTGATTCCATTATTTATTATTCAGCCGAATATCTTTATGCGTGTGTTTACGTGGGACTGGTTCCATCATTTATTATTACATTGGGAATAACATGTATGTGCGATCTATCACACGCATGGTGAATCCTTCATTATTCCATTCTTTATTATTACATTGGAATAACCTTGTACATCATGGATTACCACATGCATGATGAATGATCTTTTGTATTCATTCCTTATTAAATTGTGAAAATGATCTGTTTACGTTGATTATGATGAGAGTCATAATAAAAGCATTGGACTAATGAAAATCATGGGTATATGTAGTATTAGTAAGTGTTATGATGAGTTATGTTGGTTATTATGTGAAAACATGAAAGTTTCTTAGAAATCACAAAGGGTTGAAAATCAGATTTTGGTGAAAATGGAACATGAAATTCAATTAACCATATCTCCTATTATATTTTAAATTTTTGAGTGTGGTCAAATTCTAGATTTAGATCTATGAGTTTCCTAACTTATCCAAGTGGAATCACTGGAAGATGTGTTATAGATTTTCGTGTGGACTGATTTTAGCAACGCACGAAAAAGTGAAAAATGGGAAAATAGCTACTGTCCTGATTTTAAAAGGACTGTTTCGGCCACTTAATTTGTGAGAAAAATTCCGGCCTTTTGGGACATGAAAGTATACGGTATAAGGTACCTCCTGTCCAAAAATGAGCTCATTCCGACTTAAAATGAGCAAGTTATGACTATTTCAATATTTAGGTTTTTTCGACGAAAAACGCTATAACCAGAGTTCTATAACTCTGATGACCATGAAATTTAAACTGGAAGCTCACATTAACATGTGTAAGATCCTGCCAAGATTTGGGAATTTATGGAGTTAACCTTGAGGTAGCTAATATCTTAAGGAATTAATTAGAAATTGATTTTTGAAAAATAGTAAATGAATTTTAAAAATTTCAAGAAAAATATATGTTCATTATGGTGATGAAATTTTATGAGTATGTCATTTTTTAAATGATTAAATGCATTATTTGGTAAAGTGTAAATAATTAAAATAAATTGTTTATAAGTTTAAGAAGTGATTAAAATATTGTTATGATATTAATAATATGAGTTCATTAAGTGATTGATAATATTTGAATAAATTTAAATTCTTTAATATTTATCCTTGTTTTAGTTTGATTAATGCTTATATCATTATCATCATCCCCATGCTTATATGGTGATGAAAGCTATCTTTGGCTTATGTGCGAAGAGGAACTGTTGTTTATTGAATTATATATCTTTGGCTTACGTGCAAAGATGGATTGTTGATTATTGATTTTATTGTTGTATATCTTTGGCTTACGTGCAGAGATGGACTTGGTATGATTATGACCAGGGATTATTGGGTATAGTTATGACCATTGATGATTTAAAGAATATCCTTGGCCTGTAGTGCAAGGATGATTTGAGGATGTGGATTATTTATTAAGCTGAGTCTCAACGATAAAAGTGATGAAAAAATTTTAAAACATAGAAGATAGTAGATTTTATTCTATACTTGACTCTTCTAATGGATTGTTTATTTCGCTGCAGTTAAACTTGATGTCTATTGTATTTTATCAGTTTAACATTGTTGAAGACTAATGATAATTTATTCTGCATTATCTTAGTCATAATATATAAGACCCCAACTTATTATTAATGAAATTTAATTTTCTCTATTTATTATTTTGAAATAGTAAGGGTTGATTTGATTAATGTGGATAGTTATGGGTAAAATACGCAAATATTTCAAAATAAGCAAGTGGTTATAAAATATTCATTGTTGTTTGGAGAATATTAGTTTTGTCGTGGAATATTAAATTATCGTGAAATATTAAATGCGATATGCGCGACCATGTGTGGAATCCCATAACTAAAAGCGATTGGATGAAGAAAAAGACAAATATAAGTTGTTTAAAAATAATCGGCGTAGTTATTCTGAATTAATCTTTGTTAAAATACTCGATGGTTAAAACACAAGAAGCACACGGTATTGCACCAATTATTGATTCTTACGTAAGAAGGCCTTTACTCAATAATGGTTACGATAATTCTTTATTCGATATTTAATTTTATTGATTTAATAATTGCAAGGTTGATATTTTATATTATTCTTTGTTGTTTCAATAATTGTCATTACACAAGATTTTTATTATCGAAGCAATAATTCATATTATCTGAATAATATTATTAGATAACATTATTGGCAATGTCTAAAAAGTTACGCTCTACAGGAGAGGTTTGGTCACCTAATTGCAAGGCCAAGTAAGGAGAAATTTTTATTGGAAAGCCCTCTTTCACGAGGAACTGCTCGATTATCAATATTGTGATTCGTAATATTATTTGTGAATAATTAATTATTGATTCATATGATGAGGAAAATATTGATTTTATGTGGATATAGATGGAGAAAATTTTTAATGTGACAATTGTTGAAAATTGAAATTTTATCTTTTTTTGATAAAATAATTCATTTAAATATATTATTATATTTTAATAATATAATAATGATGATATTTTTACGATGAATGTGGGATATATGAGTATATGTGGAGGAGAAGTATTTTTGTTACCAAAAATATTTAAAGCATGTTTTATGTGTCGGTGGACCCCATTTCTTGACTGAAATTTGATTATACCCTGTAAAATCGCCCGTTTGTGGTTTTCGGTCAATTTCTGCTTGGAATTTGGAAAAATTTTCTTCTGCAAAGTTGTAGAGAATTGAATTTCCTATAAAAACACACGATATTTGAATTTTCTGATAAAGGGCTATTTATTATGAATTATTGAAGTTCCGAAGCTCCGAAATAATTGATTTTTGAAAGTTTAAAATAATTTAAATAAGAAAAACATTTTTTGTGTTTGGTGGGCATCTTTAACATGTGCTAGAGACTGAATTCAGATGCTTGGATGCGTAGGAAGATGTGGAAAAATAAATAATATTAATTTATTAAATTTTTTACTTTGGTGTTACAAGCATTTTCCTATAAATAGGTCTTGGGTTAGAATTGAAAATCACACCGAAATCAAGTTTTCTCTCTATATTATCGAGCGTATTCTTGTGAGTATTTTGAGTATATTTTGAGTATTGCTATACTGATTGCAAGTTCAAGTCATAGCTTTATATCCTGTTTCAATTTAAAGTCTTGATCTTTCGAGGTAAGGGATATTTTTTTTTGTAATGATATTATTTCTTCAATATCATTATCTTTGAAATATTGATCTGAAGTTTTTATCAAATTTGAAACTTTTGGTGTCGAGTTACTTATTCACGTGTACTCGGTCTTATTCACGTATCTGACCTTTATTCACGAATCTGGCCTTATTCATCTGAAAAATAAAAATTTTCCTTTTAAATCTAAAAATATCTATTGTGGATACTAGCTTTGATTGTATCTATGTTTTGATCATTCTTGAATTTTACACCACTATGATTATTTTTGAGGTATGGATAAAATAAAATACGAATCCTTAATTCTTGTCATTTTGTTTCACTGGATTCGTTTCTTTAAAAAAAAAATTCATCATCCTCAGTCTTAAATGATGATATTATTGAATATCTTTGGCCTGTAGTGCAAAGATGAATGATTTCTGATGAATATCTTTGACCCATAGTGCAAAGATGAACATAACCAACTGATGAATATCTTTGGCCTGTAGTGCAAAGATGAATATTTGATTCCAGATATATATTGATTGATGTTACAGGGATAAAAGATAGATGATGAACTTTTAAATTCATACATAGAAGATAGTAGTTTGCATTCTCTACTTAACTCTTCTAATGAATTATTATTTCCGCTGCGAATATTGATTTAAAACTTGTTGTCTATTGTATTCTATTAGATTTTTTCTCTGTTGAAGACTAATGATAATTTGTTGTATATTATCTTAGTCATAATATTCTTTACTGGGCTAGTTGAGCTCACCCTTTTCCTTTTTGTTCCATTTTTCTTCTCAGGAGGCGAGAATATAGCGAGTACGAGTCGGGTGAAGGTTCTAGAAAGAGTTGTTTAGTAGTCCTCACCATTTTTGTAAAATAATGTATCAATAAATGTGATGAGGATTTATTTGAGTATAGATATTGTCTAGAAGATAATATTTGTATTCAAACTCACAGTTTTACTGTTGTAATAATAAAGTTATAGTTGTTTCCGTACCATGTATTGACAACTCAGAATGGGTGATGTATACCTATTTTGGGGGCGTCACATAATATTTCTTACTGAGCTAGTTGAGCTCACCCTTTCCTTCACTGTTCTCTTCAGGAAATGAGAATATAAATTTGATTTAGAGTCGAGCAAACGGAGTGACGGTCCAGATGATAGCATTAGTAGTCCTCACTATTCTGTTAAATAGTGTGATAATAAATGTAATGAAGACTTCATTGAGTTTGTATACTGTCTAGATGACAATATACGTATTAAAACTCGTAGCATATGTAAGACCCCAACTTATTATAAATAAAATTGAATCTTTCCTTTATTCATTATTCTAAATTAATAAGGGTTAATTTGATATAATGCTTTGGTTATGGGTGAAATGTGCAAAGTTTACAAAATAAGCAAGTGGTTATAAAATATTCATTGTTGTTTGGGAATATTCGTTGGTCGTGGAATATTCGTCTGCTCGTCGGGGAATATTAAATATTTATAGTAGCGACCGTGTATGTGTGGGCCCCATAACGGAAAGCGATTGGAGGAAGAAAACGACAAATATAAGTTGTTTAAAAATAACTGTAGTGGTTATTCTGGTTTTTACTTTGTTGAATTACAGGTGGTTAAAATACGATAATATCGTGGTTGCACAAGATGACACGCGGTATTGCATGAGTATTGTTGAATTATTGATTCTTACGTAAGAAGGCACTACTCAATAATTATTCCAAAGAGTTCTTTATTCAATATTATATTGATTCAATAATTCTTTGCGTTGATATTTGGTATCATTTGTTGTTTGATAATTGTCATTACACAAGATTTTCCATTATCAAATCAATAATTCATATTATTTGAATAATATTATCGAGATAACATTATTGGCAATGTTTAGAAAGTTACATCTAAGGAGAGGTTTGGTCACCTAATTGCAAATTGCCAAGGTAAGGAGAAATCCTTATTGGAAAGCCCACTCTTTCTTGAAACTGCACAGTTTGTTAGTAATGTGATTACATAATATTATTTGTGAATAATTAATTATTGATTTATATGATATTAATTTTATGTGGATATAGATGGAAAAATTTTAATATGACAATTGTTGAAAATTAATATTTTATCTTTTTCGATAAAATAATTCATTTAAATATATTATTTTAATAATATATTAACTATGATATTTTTACAATGAATGTGGGATATGTGAGTATATGAGGAGGAAGAGTATTTTTGTGGCATTAAATGTTTAACATATGTTTTGTGTGTCGGGTGGACACAATTCTTGATCAAAATTGATTATAGGCGTAAAATCGCTTTCATTTATGGATTTCGGATAATTTCGCTTTGGAATTTGGAAAAACTTCCTTCTGAAAAGTTGTAGAGAATGGAATTTCCTATGAAAATTTGCGAGATTCGAATTTTCTGACAAAAGGGCTATTTATTATGAATTATTGAAGTTCCGGAGTTCCGAAATAATTGAATTTTGGAAGTTTTAATTATTTTATATAAGAAAAACGTTTTTGTGGTTGTTGGCACATGGGTGGTGATGTTTTTGACCAAAGAAGGCATGATATAGTTTTCAAAACATGTGGGTAGGAATTTTGAATAAATAATAATATATTTTATTAATTTAGTCTCCTTTAGGCGTTCTAACATTTTCCTATAAATAGAGGCTAAGTTAGAATTGAAAATCACACCGAAACTAAGTTTTCTCTCTTTCTCTCTCTATATTATCGAGCGTATTCTTGTGAGTATACTTTGAGTGTTCTTTATCACGGTGCGAGTTTACAAAGACTATATCTAAAATTCGATCGAGTATGCGGTTATTTTGAGGTAAAGGATGTTATTTCTTTCATGAAATGATATTATTTTCTTGATATCATTATGCCAAAATATTGGTTGAACTTTTATCAAATTTGGAACTTTTTCATGTCGGGGTTAGTATTCATGAGTTACTATTCATGAGTTCTTATTCACGAGTACTATTCACTGAAGCGTGAAAATATTTTTTTTGTTAAATTTCTATTTTTTTGTGTCGGGGTTTCTTATTCACGTATCTGGCCTTTATTCACGATATCGACACTTATTCACAAATACTGGTCTATTCACTTCGAAAAATAAAATTTTCGCTTTTTCTTCCAAATGTCTTTTATGGTTACTATCTTTGATTGTATCCATGTTTTGATCTTTATTTGTGAATTATACTTCACACTTGGTTATTATGGAGTATTATTGAATTTGGATAAACCAAATACTGAATCCCTAATATTTGTCCTTACATCTTCTTCTGGATTCGTTTCTAAAATATTTTTCATCATCCTCGATCCTTAATGGTGATACTTGATGAATATCTTTGGCACATGTAGTGCAAAGATGAGCGATTAATCGATGAATATCTTTGGCCCGTAGTCTGAAGATGAGCAGTGTTGAGATGAACATGACCAACCGGTGATACTGAATGAATATCTTTGGCACAGTAGTGCAAAGATGATTAAAGATGTATATTGATTGTTATTCTGAGGATAAAATATTGATGATGGACTTTTAAATCTTAGAAGGCGATAGAATTCATTCTCTACGTGACTCTTACAATGGATTCTTTGCTTCCGTTGCATTTGTTGATCTAAAACTTGTTGTATTGTATTCTATTAGATTTTTCCTGTTGAAGACTAACGATAATTTGTTGTATATTATCTTAGTCATAATATTCTTTACTTGGGCTAGTTGAGCTCACCCTTTTCCTTTTTGTTCCATTTTTCTTCTCGGGAGGTGAGAACATGGCGAGGATCGAGTCCTGGGGTATGGAATGAAGGTTACAGAGAGAGTTGTTTAGTAGTCCTCACCATTTTGTAAAATAATGTATCAATAATTATGATGGGGATTTATTTGAGTATAGATATTGTCAGAAGATAATATTTGTATTCAAACTCACAATTTCTTGTTGTAATAATAAAGTTGTAGTAATTTCCGTACCATGTATTTGGCGACTTCGAGAATGGGTTGGGTGGAATGGACCTATTTTGGGGCGTCACAATATATATTTTGTATTTTTTATATTGTTGTTGTATAATTAAGTTTTTATTTGTATTTTGTACCATGTATTTGGCGACTCAAGATGGGTGATGTATTCCTATTTTGAGGGCATCACATAAATAACACAATCTTTTTTTCAATATAAATACAATATAGACAATTGATACTATATTTAATGATATATAACCATCACTCGATTTGTGTAGTGTTTGACTGCATCTTAACGACTCACCTCTTCATGCATCTTTAACAGTCCACCTCTTTTTATACATCTTAACAGCCCACCTCTTTGTATTAAGAATTATTATAAATAGTTTAGATTTATATTTGTATCTTAATGATTATTTAGATGCATTCATAGGGAAATTTTTTATCCCAATTTCAAACATTAAGATTTATTAAAAAATGAATTATTAATATGTATTAAAATACAATCAAACGCGATCAACTATATACATATTAAAAGACGGATGGAGTAATAATGTTATCTAATTTGATCAACATTTTGTGCAAAAATTGGTTAAGCAAGTTCATCATGATTTTGTGGAACTGTCCAGAGACCAGTTTTAGGTGTGAAAAAGAAAAAATTATAACAAGAAAAAGTAAATATTAACCATTTTAATAAAAATACTCATTAAATACATACATATATCCAACTCAACCAAACCAATCTTGCTTGAATATTGATGATCCTTAAACTTAATTCAAACGAAAGTCAACTACCACAACCTCTTCCATACGTACTACGTTCCTCCCTTCACAAAGTCCCACTGCTTTACTCGATTTACTCAACAAACTCTAATGCTACGTTTGGATGAATGGAATAGGAGGGAGAATGAAATGAATTATTTTATTAAAATAATAAAAATGTTGTTTGGTTTATTTATTACAACAGAATAATGTATTCTTAGTGGAATATGTGTTAACTTAAAATTATAATTTTTATTCCTGGAAGGGGGGTCAGGAATAATTTATTCCATCTATTATTTTTAAGTAATTGACAAATATGCCCCTTAAAAGAAATAATTATCTTTATTAAAAAAGAATACTTATCTTTATTAAAAGAAATACCCCTTCCCTTACCCACCTACCCCCACCCCCCACCCCCACCCCCACCCACCCCACCCACCCCACCCACCCCACCCCACCCCACCCCACCCCACTCCACCCATTTATATGAAAAAGTATAGTAAAAAAAAAAAATAATATAATTATACAATTTTTTTAGAGAAATATGTGTTAAATTTTTAATATAAATTGAATTTAAGTTAAATTTGAACATTTGGGGGTATTTAGGTCATTTTCTAATTATTTATTTTATTCTTAGATATATTCCTAACATCAACCAAACATGTACATAGAATATTAAAAAATCATTCCATTCCCTTCCTTATTCCATTCCTTCATCTATTTCATTCCCTACTCTATTCCATTCCTTCAATCCAAACGTAGCATTACGATATGATTGTGAGTTTTGGAAAAGAAAAACTAAATTAAAATAGAAAATAAAAGAATAAAGATTTTGTATATTTTGTCACATTATTACTAAACTAATACAAAATAAATAAATTTTTATTTGTATTATTATTTTACTTGCATCAATTTTGTTGTCTTTGTAATGCAGAAATTACAATAGAGATTATAGAAGATTTATTTGTATTATTTAATTTTTCGTTTAAATCCATTAAATTTTAGACGAAAAATTTTAACAAAAAAAGTGATAAGTTTTTCGTCTATTTTTTTTTATGTAGCGAGAGAATTTATATTTCTACAAGTGTAATTGATATTTTAACAAGTCTTTACGTACTTAAATAGTAAATAAAATAAACGTCTAATTAAATGATAATTCAGGTAAATATTACATTTTGCTTGTAAAAATAGTAATTTCCTAAGATAATTAAAAACTCAATAAAGCAATGTTAATGCATTACTAATACTTACACTTGTTATCAACCAAAAATAAAACCTTGCACATTTACACTTAATCAATGGGATGCGAATTTATGTCTAGAAAACAATAAAAAAAATTAATATTTTCATAATATTTTTTAAATATAAAAAATAACAATTTTTTATGTAAATATCATTCTTTTTTATACATTTATCAGTTTCCAAATAATAAACATCCAATTGCCGGCATCTCACTCTACACTTTCCTCGATCTTTAGGGTGTGTTTGATTAGCTCTTAATGCCTCTTAATTGAAGTGTCTCTAATTCGGTCAGAGGCAAAACATGTTTGGTAAAAAAAAAATTCCCTCTTAATGTCTCTTAATCGGTTAGACAAAAAATTAAAGCTTAACCATTTAGAGGTACATCTGAATGAGTTTATATTCTGAAATTACAATATTATCCTTCCACTCCCACTTCCACTTTGCGTGCGGAGATTCCAAGGTCGGCGCTTTGATTCATCTGAAGCTCAACTCTACGTGAGCCATGCTTCGTTCGATCATCTTCTATGATTATATATCTCTGTATGTATATCTTTATTTTCTTCTTTTATAAAGGCGACAAACCGATCTCCCCATATGCAGTCTTGACACTCTTGTTTCCCAAATCAGTAAACAAAAAATTATTCATTTCTCACCCAATTCATTCCACTCTCAACAAAGAGATAGAAAATGGTTGGAACTTGTTAAACATTAATAAGCGTCGCTAGTGCTTTACTACTGGATGGTGGCCAGATTAAAGACAATGGTTATAGTAAATAATAGTGATGTACAGTTTGAGGTTTTGACCGATGTAAAATATCCCTAATTTTTGAGCTCCGATGAGAGCCTTGCGATCCATGCCGGTATGTATCTCATTATATACATAGAAATGCAGATCTTGAAACTCTTATTTTATCCGTGTATATTATGACTGCCAAAAAAGTACCATATATGTAATTGTATGTTAAAGTACCTATGTTTACTTGATATGTTTATATATTTTTTCTCTAGGGTTAAAATGGTAAAATATTATTATTCAGATATTTTGGAAAAAAATTTATCAAACAACATTCTTTTATTTAAATACAATTTTATTCAGATACTCTGTATTATTCCCACATCTAAACTGAATTATTCAGGTCTTAACACTCGGTTTTATCAAATTGAATAGAAGAAACGCAGAAATAACGGCATCCATTTCTCTCTCTCTAAGATATCGAGCTTTTCTCGGACCCAAATTCTCAAGACAAACACTTTGAGTTGAATCTCTTTCTTTCTCCAACTGTTTAATTTGTTTTCTGAAGATTTCGAAGATCCGATTGAAACCCCAAACCTAACTTATGTAAATCTTTTACGCTCTTTTCTGTTTCCTCTCTCTAAAGAAAATACACACACTCTCTGCTTTCTCTCTCCTCAAGGAAAGGGGAAAAATGGTGGTGAAGATGATGAGGTGGCGGCCGTGGCCGCCACTTATATCCAAGAAGTTGGAGGTGAAGCTGGTTGTGAAGAAATTGGAGGGGTGGTGCTTGGGCGGTGGTGATCCAGTGGACGTGGATGCAGGAAAATATATTAATCATCAGAGGCTTGCTGTGGAGATCAGATGGAAGGGACCCAAGATCGCTTTAAGCTCTTTCCGGCGGACGGTGAAGAGGAATTTCACCAGGGAAGAGGGTGTGGGCTCAAACGGCGTCGTTGAGTGGGAGGAGGAGTTTTCTAGCGTTTGCACCCTTTCTGGATACAAAGACAATGTCTTGCATCCTTGGGAGATCTCTTTTACTGTCCTTAATGTGAGCGTTATGAATACATTTATTTGATTTTATCGGCCTTTGACCTTTTTTTTACTATTTAATTATGGTTTTCTGTTTTGCGTATTTTTGGATTTCTTTAAAAGAAAAAAGCTCAATAGGTGAATGCATTTATTTTTAAAAAATTTAACGAATATTTGGATGCGAGGAAAGTTGGGTATTTTTTTCCCCTTGGTTTCAAGTTGACAAAATATGTTGCTTTCTTCTTGGTAGGTGAGTAACTGGTTGAGTAATTCTGGGTCTAAGAAATTGAAGTATCTTCGTTAATTCTATGTCTAATCTTTGAAATTTAATTGTCATTCATGTTTGTATTTGTGTTCTTAATCTTTGAAATCCTGCTCTGTATATATATCTTTTGAGATTGATCATCATCTTTGTGATTCTTCTTGACCCTCTTTGGCATGGGAAAATTTGAGGTTTTCATCTATAGGATTCTGTTTACTTGCACACTGAGTTGATTATCTTGAATCTGTGAGGTGACTTGGTTATCGTTTGTGGGGTTGATTTAATTTTGTTGTTGTATTTGATCGATTGTTGGGTTTATGTTGATTGTTGATCACCAGAAGTTTTGGGGATTGATTGGCCTATAACAGTCATTTTTGGTATTGCTAATATAAGCGAATTTTAGGTAATTTGACCAGTTACATGATTTTTGCAAATGATTTGTTGATTCCCTAGCTGTTATTTTTGAATCTTTGCACTTTCTAATGAAATTAATTGGCTTCTTCGATCAGAAAACTGATTTTTGTTGTGGGTTATTAAATTTGTTTGTCGTTACATTAAATCATGTCGTTTTATAATTATGAATACGTTATCATTATCGTGTTATATCATAGATGAGTTTTTGCTTCCTTTTCCCTTAACCTACTATATATGGGAGCCTTGTGCACTGACCTTTTATCTCATTTCAACTGGGCTTCTTGTGTGGAGTGTATTTTTTGAAATGATTGTAACTAGAATAACCAACTCTATGTTTTTTGGGGGTGTTTCATGATTAGGTGAAATTACTATTTATCTTTATTAAGTTAACTTAAATATTTTTGTTCTAATCCAGGGTTCAAACGTAGGGCCAAAGAACAAGGTTCCTACTATTGGAACAGTGTCTTTGAACCTTGCTGAATATGCTTCCGCGGCTGAAGAAAAAGAGTTTGAGCTTAATATCCCTTTGGTAGTTCCGGGCATTGCAGCTGAGCCTCGTCCCTCACTCTGTGTGAGTACTTTTTTAACTCCTGTTGCCTGTAATGGTTGTATTTATTTGCAGTTCCTGTTGTTGAAATTTTTTTCTCGTAGTTCATAATTTTTAAGTAGCTTTCAGTAATTCTAACCTTGAACAATATACATTGTGCAGATATCGCTTGGCTTGTTAGAACTGAGAACTGCTCAAGAACCAGCAGAGTCAGTCCAGAGGCCTATAGTGCCTACTCCTTCCCCAACACGATCAGGAGAGATCTCTCTGTCAGAAAAAGATGAGCTTTCTGCGCTTAAAGCTGGTCTCAGAAAGGTAAAGATCTTTACTGAGTATGTTGCAACAAGGAGAGCTAAAAAAGCCTGCCGTGAAGAAGAGGGCAGTGATGGCAGGTGCTCTGCCAGGAGCGAGGAGGGCGATTATACCTACCCCTTTGATTCAGAGTCGCTTGATGAATTCGAGGAAGGAGAATCAGATGAGATCAAGGAGGATTCTACTGTTAGGAAGTCATTTAGTTATGGCACATTGGCTTATGCAAATTGTGCAGGTGGTTCAATTTACTCGAATACGAGGAGCAATTGTGAGGATGAGAATTGGGTTTACTACAGCAACCGTAAATCAGATGTGGGTTGTTCTAAGATGGAGGATTCGACTGCATCTATCCCTGAGCCGTCTGTGTTGCACAATTCTAAGCGTAGTATACTACCTTGGAGGAAGAGAAAGCTGAGTTTCAGATCTCCTAAAGCCAAAGGTGAGCCGCTGCTAAAGAAGGATTATGGTGAAGAAGGTGGAGATGACATCGATTTCGACCGTCGGCAACTCAGCTCTGATGATTTTCTCTCTTTTGGGGTAAGTTTTGTTACACTTACTATTCCTTTTCCCAATTTCTATGCGAGTAAATTCTTGTTGCTTATCTCAAGTGATTTTAATAATTTGTTCATTAGTTACAAAGTAAAGTACCAACTAGAGGTTCATCTGTTGATTGACATGCCAGCTTTGGGCTATAAATTCTGTTTATTTGGTACCTCTGGTTTAATATTTTTGATATTGGATAGTTACTGTCTGGTACCCATCAATAGATTTAGAATATGAAAGTTTGCGGAGCCTTGAGTCAATAGATTTAGAATTTGAAAGTTTGCGGAGCATTGATCACCTGACCACCTCAGTTTCAATCGTTTACTTCATACCAAAATTTGTCTCATGAGTCCATGACATTATTCCAGTCATGTCTTGCATATTGACTGTGGCTGGGGTATGTTTGTCTGTAAATTTCACTTGACTGTTTGGATCCAAAAAATTTGTTATCAAAGCCCTTGATTAGGTTACATTTAACAAGGGTGTCGAACTTTGTCCTGAAATGTATTATTTTCACTTCATATCCAAATCGTTTATGAATTCTGAATCTTGAGGCATGATATAATGTATCCTTTCTTGATTTCTACTTCAAAATGATTGATTCTAAAAACAAGACTTGGCTACCATTTTGCCAGTGGCAGAAGACTGATGAAGACTCAAGTGTAAACCGATCATCAGTATCCGAATTTGGAGATGACAATTTTGCAATTGGTACTTGGGAACAGAAGGAAGTAACTAGTCGTTGTGGACACATGAAGCTTCGAACACAGGCCTTCTTTGCTTCCATTGATCAGAGGAGTGAGAGGGCGGCAGGTGAGAGTGCATGTACTGCTCTTGTTGCTGTGATTGCTGATTGGTTCCAGAACAATCAGGATCTCATGCCCATCAAGTCCCAATTTGATAGTCTGATTAGAGATGGCTCATTAGAGTGGAGGAACCTCTGTGAGAACGAAACATACAGGGAGAGGTTTCCAGACAAGCACTTCGACTTGGAAACTGTCCTTCAAGCCAAAATACGAGCTCTTTCTGTAGTTCCTGAAAAGTCCTTTGTTGGGTTTTTCCAACCCGATGGGATGGAAGAGGCGAGATTTGATTTTTTACATGGCGCCATGTCCTTTGACAGCATGTGGGATGAGATTAGCCGTGCAGGATCAGAAAGTTCTGGCTGTGGTGAACCCCAGATTTATATTGTTAGTTGGAATGACCATTTTTTTGTCCTCAAAGTTGAATCGGAAGCTTACTATATCATTGACACATTAGGGGAGAGGCTCTATGAGGGATGCAACCGGGCTTACATTTTGAAATTCGACAGGAATACAACAATCCACAAGCTGCCTAGTGGTAATACCTCATCAGAGCAAAAGTCTACCGGTGACCAGCTGCAGATAGTTGCTTCAGCAGAGGAACCTAAGAATCAGCAGGCTCAGCAGGTGGATCCTGAAGAGGGTTCTGCAGATAGTGTGGTAGTAAATAAGCCCGAAGAAACAGTGAATAATGAGAATGAAGAGGTGGTTTGTCATGGAAAGGAGTCATGCAAGGAGTACATAAAGAGCTTTTTAGCCGCAATCCCTATTAGAGAATTATTGGCAGATATTAAGAAAGGTTTAATGGCGTCAACTCCCCTTCATCAGTGCCTACAGATTGAAATTCACTACACACAATTACAGATACCCGCATGCAAAAACTCAGACATAGAACTAGCCATGGCCATGTCTGAAGACAGGCGAACCAGTAGTTCGCCTGTCTGAAGTTGCAATAAGACTAATGTAAAGCATAGGGAAAGTGTGATTAGTCTAACTTGTTTTTCCCTTGATATCAAGGTAAGGTCATTAGAGGAATGTATGGGTTTAAATTGAGTAGCCCATATTAGGTTTTTGAGCTTCTTTTTTCTTTATTAATTTTCATAATGTTGAGCTGGAATCAAAACCATAACAATTACGGTATCTTCTGTTGTTAGCTCCTGTCTGTGTCCTCTTTCACCTTTGTTGGAAAGGTTTAGTTTGTACATCACTTTGTAGTCTGTCCTTGCTCAATTGAATATATGTCCAATTTCTGATCCATGTCTGAGCTTCTTGCATTTCTCAAATATTCTTCAATCTTCACTGCACACGCACACACCCCCATGTATGTGTAACTGTGTCAGCTACTTTCTGATTTCAATTTCCCACATGATGAATTGGTGGCTTTCCCTAACTTGTTCATTTTTCAAGAAAATTCCAGTGGAAGTTCTCAAATTTGATTCTTTATTCTTTTTCTAAGCAAGTGCATCCACCACCACCATGGCAGTTGGGCATAAAGCAGGTTGAGATACATACTTGTATGCATGTGAATAACCAGGTAATGATGTTTTGGAATATATATATTTAAGGTAAAGGTTTCCTATACATTTTCAGTTCCAGCACTGCACGAAGAGTATATTCCCTCTTCTGTTGCATAGTATGATATGTAAATTAAATTTTCTTTTGACCAAGGGTATAAATTTATTTATTTTTTATTTTTGGTAAAAAGGGTATAAATTTATTTTACCTGGTGTGATAGACTCTATCTATGAGCCAAGGGACTTTACAAATTTTTATAAAGCTCCCTAATTAGAACTTAAGTGTATTCTTCATGGAATATCTGTAGAAGCATATAAGTAAAAAAAAGGAGTAATCATGTTCCTAAACGTATCAAATTTTGCTATTCATGTCTATAAAGATGCTTGAACATCAAGATAAGGCAATTTTTACATTAATTAGGGGGACATTTTTTTATTTTTTGGTTTTTTTTTGTAAGAAATTAAATGCCAGATTTATTTTTAAATTTTTGTAAAAAAGCTACATACAGGGCATTGGAAATTACACCTAAAATAATGCTTTTTAATCCTATTATTTTTTATATCTAAAAAAAAAACCAAAAAATAAAAAATAAAAAAACGTATAGAATGCACTAAAAAATGGGGACTCTTTAGTGACTATAGTTCATGCATTATATATATATATATATATATATATATATATATATATATATATATATGCTTTTTTAAAACTTGAATACAAACAATACATTAGTTAAATTTACAAGAAGAAATTAAGCCAGAATTTTAGCTACAAAGGGGCATTGGGCTCCATTTTCGTTACACTCATCTAACTGAAATTCACAATCTATCTCGTCCGCAATAATCTTTCGACTACCATTACAGTTTAAACACAACACAAAACGTACCCCGGCACAACCATGGCAGGGGCAGTTGGTTACAGTTATGGGTATCCCTTCCAGAAGCTTCCGTAGCTTCCCTTGCTCGTGCAATCTGACAACCTCGTCTGCTCCACCGATGTGTCTTCCTCTGATGAAAAGCCTCGGAGGGACTACTCTACCTCCCAAGATCCTCCAGAGCTCGTCCCTAAATTCCATGTGCATCGAAACATCCCTCATAAAGTGTACAACTCCAAAACTTTCCAATAGAAACCTTATTGTGTTGCAGTCCTGGAAAGTTTTCCTAATTCCTCTTAAACTTGTTGTATACAGAATGACTGAATCTTCTCCTCCTGGTGGACACTTGTCTTCAAAATCAGATAACAACGATGATGAATATTCGTGGTTTTCATCTGGCTCGGAAAATTTAAAGAACGAAAGTGGCTGGGACTTGGTCTTCAGTATAGTTTGTTGCTGAAAGTTGCATGATTTTGGTACTGTCAAAGATTGTGTCTCATCAGGTAATGCAAGGGTAGAAAAGTTATTTCTCCCAAACTCCGATAATGTTGCCATTTCATTGTGATCCTTGACAGGCATTATGGGATGTCCCAAAGCTTCTGTCTTGCTGACATAGAAATCCGGATCAATATCATCTTCATCTTTGACATGGTTTATGAATTCGGACAAGGTCGTTTTACAAGGGACTACTATGTCGGGAAGGCTGTCGTTCTGATATTCTTGCTCTTTGCACCGAATGGGAGGATTTACCTCAAAAACTAGGCCTTGTTTCAGAGTGGAAATGGATTTCAGTTTCCTTACAAATTTCTCTCTCATTCCTTTCATCTGTTGGACTCGATGGAATTATACATATACACTGATCATGCACAGTTAAATGAACTCTAGATAAAAAGGATCGGCTATATAGTAGCTACCAATAATGATAAAACGGACTTGTTTCCTTGGGTTTCAAACTGCTCTAACAAGAAACTGGAATTTTCAAGTATTTTTGAATGGTTGTATTGTATATAAAGGGATAGTATTTCCTGTGGCACACCTTACCTAGTAAGTTAAGGGTTACGGCCACGTGGCAGCATTTGATAGGAAGTCGACAATAGTGCAGATGATGCTACAGGAGTTTAAACCAAGGGAGACAATGTGTGCCAAACTTCATGATTCAGCCACGAGACTGCAATAGCAAAAATTCTCTCTTCTTTTTATCAATTAGAGCTTTGTGGATATAAAGCAAGTATAGTGAGTGACTCCAACTTTATTCTATATGGACCTAACCCTTGTCAACCATTAGTTCCCTACAGCAATAAAGTGGCTTTGGGTACAATGATTTTCAAGAAAACCTATTTTACCTAGAAGAAACTAGTCCATATATTCATTCCCACAGTTTTGGTTTGAATGTGATGCCAACAGCCAGCTATTGCGATTTAATTAAGCACCCAAAGAAGTCGACCTAAATTCAATTCTTAGGCACATTCTATATTATTTAACTTTTTAAAATCAATTTAAGAGACTTTTAAATTCAAATGTCACAGATTTTTAAACCAATATTACACTGGTCGTTATCATAGTTGAGTTGATCAGTAAAGATCTCCAACATATCATTACCATTTAGTTGGGCTTGTTTAAAGATCATATTTACCACCCTCCGTTCTGCGTCTGTGCCATTTAACTTTTCTTCCGGATTTGAACAATATTTCAACTTTCTACAAATGTTTCAGTTGGTATCCTCATAGGTACTTCACGTCGTTCAGCCATCTTTTATTTAAAGACTTTAATACAAGGATTAAAATTGTTTTCACAAGGTTGATGACTTGGTCCCAGAAATAGTAGTAGTTGAGATTACAAATTCATAACCATATTATACTTCACATAACACAAGCAAATATAGAAAAGATGAAAGGTACATATACTGTTGACAGACCATAAAATTTAATATACATCTAAGGTTTACAGACATCAACTTATGTTCAAGCACTTTAAATATCAGCAACGGCATCGGCTGCTCCAAACCACCATCCAATGCTAAAATCAAAGTTGATGCATGTAAGCTGGTGTTTGTCCCCATCATCCAATGTCAATTTAAGTGTATATGAACCCTGTACGTGTTTGAACACCAAAAAAAGTCAGATACAAGTATGGCGTTTATTTTCTTTTACCATATCCAATAAGATTCAGAGGGATAACAACATTATTCAGAGGATGATTTGCTAAAGCTTTGGCCATGAGCTCTTGCAATCCTATCCCATCTAGAAATCTAGCATTTTCAGGTTTTCTCAATTGAGAGACTGTCAAAACTGTTTGACATTGAACATTACTATGCTCGAAGACAAAGACAAATTTAGCAACTAAAGCAGCCAAAAGAAAATGGAGAGACTTACTGGCGGAGTTATTCCAGGTAAAACTTGGGAGTGAGAAATTACAAAATCACCAGTAGCAGGGCAAGAGGTCTCCTGACAAAGTTCATGGGATTCACTGTGGATGTACAATCCAAAGTATGCAACGTCAATCTTTAAATTTCCCCCAGAGAGAGGCTTATCTGCACCGAGTATCAAAATGTAACTGTGCTAGTTACAGAACCATATTACATATATTTTGTTTGAAGAAGATATCAATTCTGTCCTCTGCTCCTCCCATATACAGGGGAGCCTGGGATACATCATAATTTATTAGCTTAGGGCTGACCAAACAAGTTTTCTTCAATCGTGAAGATTGAAGAGTTGAAGGCATATTTCAATTAGATAAAGGGTAGAATAGTGATAACCAAAATGATAACATTCAAAGGTGAACAAACAAGGATTCAACCATTATACAGAAGAAACACTTGAACATACGAATGAAGACTTCTACCAAGGAACCCAGATGTGAGAGTAAGCACATGCACATAAAAAGTCTACAATAATGTCCACAAATAAAGGACAAACTATATATCTTAAAACCTTCCAAGAATACGAAACTATATATCTTAAAACCTTCCAAGAATACGATAGTCATATTTTGATAGGATAAGAGAAAATTACACCAAGTATCCTAGTTCAAACCACAATCCTTTCTCAAAGATCTCCAAAAGTTAAAACCAACAATTCACCCATTTGGAAGAGGTCCATCAGGAACATTAATCAAAAGATGGTCTTGCATGCTTTCGTTATCCATCTATCTATACTACAATCTATTTTATATAACCTCACATGAAGTGTCTAGTAGCACGATATATAAGCATCTCATTCAGCTAATCTCAAAATCCAAATTCAAAATTCAATGATGCAGAAGTATGGAAAATCATTAGCATTTTAATATTTTTCTACTACTTCTAGAGTGATACTGTGTTTTTAATCTTTTGATATAACCAAATCTTTAAATGAGAATTTCAACCATTTTAGAGAGCCGAGTCCTGTAAAACTTTTAAAATGCAATTAAGACACTAAGTATGCTTCGAGTGAGAAGTGTATGATACATAATTTATGTGTAACACGATTACTTGAAACATTCTAAATAGATCAGGTGCAACATAAACTACACTCATATAAAAAGACAGCATAGAACAAGAGATAGATTGCAAAGCAAACACATGTATTGTAACTTCTTTTAATTTCTAGGGTATCATGTTTTGTACAATATGAAGTCCCAGAATTGGAACTTAAAAAATTTAGAGTATTAAACATGTTTGCTAATACATATCCAATAAAAAGTGTACGACACATATTAAATCTCCCACAAAAGTAGTTGATGTTGAACGAATTTAAAGACATCGGTGTCATATGTGACTACACATACTAAAACACAACATATAATTAAGAGATTTATTCCAAAGAAGCATATCTATCAATCAGTTACACCAAGATAAAGTGAAGAACGCAAATTAAGTTTTCCAATAATTATACCACGCCTACATCTTTCTCAATTCTAATCAAGTGCCCACATCTTGAAAATCAAAATCAACTAGTTTACAATCTTAGAACAATTAAAAGTTAATATATGGATTATAGTTAAAAATGGAAACAGGAGATGGATGATCCAAGAAAGGAATATAAAACAAAGAAATTACCTGTAGATGCAGCAATACTGAAGGTGGCTGATTTGCCTCTTTTAACAGGATAAGGAGTTATTTCAACTCCACTGATCTTGACATCATAGTCAGCCTTCTTATCTGCACATATTTTACGAGAGAAAAAAACAAATTAGGGTCCACATCAGCAACCTTATGAAGAATGACACAAAAAGCCCTGAAAACACATCTTGGAGAAATATGTTAAATTTTATTTCAGAATTGGTGAAGAGGAACCCAGAATTCTTCCTAAAAATCCATTTGGAGATGGGATGAGTGAAGAAGGGTCAATCTGGGAGTTCTCTATCATTGTAAGATCCCCCTAAAGGAATTAAACCAAAACAACAAATCAGGTTCTTAAAAATTACAAGACAGGACAGAAATAAATTTTCTAAACCTTGCCAAAAAATTCTGACAGTTCCCTATTGGGAAAAGTCTGGCTCTGCCACACTGATTGCTACCAATGTTCTAACCATCAATCTTGACCATAAGCCAAATAAATAAAGAAATAATGAGACTAAAAATTTAAATTGCTCCTGTTTACGGTCTTCAATAAAAATTCAGAGAGCACAAAGAAATGTTTTTCACCACCATAATGGCTCTTAAGGCAAAAACTTTTCTAGTAGACAGATGTTCAAGAACTTAAAGAAGCTTGTTTATCCAAACCAAAATGAGAATCAAAATCAGACAAGAGTATGATATAGATATCTCAGATAATTGAAGAACCTACTCAAAATTATATAATAACAAAAATTCAATAACTGATTGTAAATAGAAATATATCAACAACAAAAAAGAGAATACGTTTAAAAATGTAAAATCAACTTCATCAACTGTGAATAATAAAAGCAGATTAACATGAAACGAAAATGAAAAAAAAAATTGGATAGAATTTCAGAAAACTGACTGACCGCAGTACTTGATATCTTTATCTTTGGCTTGGATCAACGGCGCGAGCAGACATGGCGACAAAAGGAGGGCAACCAAGAGAGTGTATCGAATCGCCGCCATAGATTCTCCGATCGGAAGAGGTGTATGTATGAAGAATATTTTTTGGGGTTTGGATTGACAAATTTTAGGATATTTGTGGGAGATTTAGAGAGGCTTTCTCTTGGAGAAGGAGAAAGTGTAACAGTGGTTGGTAATCGGTAGGTTGGCGGGGAGGTAGAAAACAATTCTGTATTATGGATACGTGGGACTCTTAATTGGGCTGGGGAAGATTGTTTGGTTGGGCACATTATAATTTTTGTTATTCTTCCCAAAAAAAAAAATCGAAATTAAATACAAAGTGAAACTTGGTTCGACCAATAAATATATAAAACAATTAAAAAATATATAAATATGTAGTTATTATCCTTTATGCTATTATTGTTTATAGTAGTTATTATGTATTTGTACTTTATTCTTTATTCATTACATATATATATATAATATTATAAACAAATTATGACCGTTAAAATGGTTAAATATAAATAAATTTTTTTAAATTTGTTAGTATCCTAATTCCTAAACATCGAACAAGCAAATCTTCTCGTCTAAATCACAAGACAAATGGCATATAATACTTACTGTCTACAGTAAAAAAAAATAACTATTTGTTCGAATTTGATTAGACGGCCTTTTGAATTATGAATTGGTTGTTATTTTAATTTCTATTTCTGCCTCGAGAGTCGATTTTTAACTTCAAATTTTGTTTGTAATTTGAGCCAAACCTGTGAATATGTTTGAGCCGAAAGCTTGAGAAGGGATTAAGGTTGCCCTGAGCATAGCCCAGTTGACAGCCTAAGCCTATCCATATCTATACCAATTCGGTTACCATAGAGTTTATTTTTGGATAAGTTGTTCAATTGACCAATAGAATGTTGACACATATAAATGCTGGTTTGCGCGTCAACATTTTATTGATCAATTAATTAATTTACTCAAAAATAAATTTTATACTAACCACTTCCTTTCCATACAGCATAATTCTTTGTGATTGAAAATGTTTGGTCGGGTACAGTTGGATTCGGATCCGGGCCATTTCAAGGCATTTTAGTTTCTCCAACACTTAATTTTTATAAATGCCAACATTTTTACAAAAGTTAATACGTGTGTTCAACAACTACATGCTCAAAGTTAGGGGTCAGCACTTCAACAACCACACGAACCTGCTTAATTACGGTTTGACAAATTTAAAATTACACATGAAACTGTTTATAATTGGTGCGGTGCGATTTTAAATCGTGCAGTGTAATTTTATTTGGTGCAATTTTAGTTCTAAAACCAATTGAAATAACAAATTTTATATAATTTAAATTAATAATTTAACATCACATAATATTAAATATCACTTTGATAGCACATACAATCTTACTTATAATGTTTTGTCTAAATAACAGCTAAATAGAACAAGAGCCAAATCGTAAATTTGATTTTATATAATGTACGTAGGGTGTGACTAATTAATGTTGAACATAAAATGATAAAATAATTTAATTATATATGTAATGAGTCTCATGCTTTTTATTTTTTATCATATCTCACGTATATGTTCATATTTATTTAATATCGATAAAATTTGTTATGATATAAAATACTATTTATATAAAGAAAAATAAATAATACATAAATTTAACTTTTTAAGTTTAGGATATAATAATATTAGGAAAATGAAAAATATATATGTATATGAGCTTGTATGTATCTATATAAACATAGTGGATAACAGTAAATAAAGTTTGTTGGTGGACTTGTTCTTGTAAATTATTATTATTATTATAATGATGATGATGGTAAACTCAATCATATTCCCATTAAAATTTATAAATCACTCTGGACAACTAGGTTTTTTTTATCTTGTTGGCGTATGGTGCGCTTTTGGTTTTATGCATGCGATTTGGCCAATAACCAAAACTCTAGTAATCAAAATCAAATCGTAAATTTGGTTTTTCAACTGCCTAAAATCGTCACATAAATCGAAACCGTTAGTGCGGTTTATGCTATTTTTAGTGCAGTTTCGGAGGCAATTTGGTTACTTGCTCAACCTTGGTAAAAGTATGAAATAAAATAAATAAAGAAGCAATTTCATTGACCAATGGACAAGTTTGAAAATAACTATAAAAAAATTAGATATATATCAAAGAATATATAGTACTTAATTATCCAATATCCATTCTGGTTGCCAGGGGAACCACCTCGGCTAGCGGGGTGGAGAGCGGCGTCGGCAACGGAGACGTCCTGCAAACCGGACACGTGGGGTGCAACCGCAACCAAGGATCAACGCACTTTAGATGAAACAAATGCCCACAATCAGGAAGTAACCTCAGCATGTCACTTCCCTTATAATCCCCCAAACAAATGGAACAACACGTCGCTGTTGAGTCCGAGTCCTTGTTGTTGAGCTTTGCCTCCGGCTCCGAGTAAACCAGCTTCGGATAACTTGATAGCGTCTCCTCATCGAGCCCCATCTCGAGGACAATATTGTGGTGAGGGTGAGGCGGCTCCCTCCTTTCAAGGGCTGAAGCATGCGGTGGTGTGGTCTGAACCCGGGTACAAAAATATGAAGCCAGGGTGATGGTTGTGATGAGTAAGAGAATTCCCACGGAAACTCCGATGCCGTAGCCGAAACCCCCGATGTTCTGAGAACCCAGGAATCCACCGGAGCTCGTCGTCGTACTATTCATTGATCCGATCCTCTTGAGGAATTAATTAATAATAATAATACTATGAAAATAATTAGTTATATAGCTTGCTAGATTGGATGTAGCTGGAGATCAGAATATGTTTGATCGATCAGCCATGAGTAATGAAATACATGGTTATTTGGGGATTCAAACGTTATAAAAGTCAACGGTCACATGAGTGAGAATGAAAGGGAGGGATTGGTGGAGTGATAAACAAGGGAAGATATACTTGAACTTTAAGAAGAAGAAAAAAAGAGAGGAGTATATATATATATATATATATATATGGTACTGTAATGTGTGTGTATATACAAGGGTGGTTATTTTATATATGTTCAGTGAATTAAATGAGTTCTTGGCTGCAGGCTGGAGGGTTTTTGGATGTCAACGTTTTATAATAGACTAAACATGTACGCTTAACGCCATTCTTTCAACTGAATTCTTAATATACATTTTATATTCATCTCTTTCTCCATTGCACGTTCCATGAACCACAAAGTAAGTTGGCATCTAGTTGTATTTTATTAAGATAAAGTTTGATTATACGAATTCTACTCAGATATTAAAGATTACCGTCTCTCTCATTTATATATATATATATATATATATATATATATATATATATATATGACGACGGATCTATAGTTAATGTTATAAATTTAAAGTTATTCTTACAATATCATGTCTCTCCATTCGAAAATCAAATGTTTAAATAGAGGGCACCATCCGCAGTTTAATTTTACGAACGAGATAAAAGATCAAAATACTTCTTGTAAAAAAAAAATATCAAACAATATCCGCAGTATTAAGCTGCGGAGTCTTTCCATTTTCAAAGTAATTCACTTCATTTTTTTCTCTCTCCCCTATTTGACAGAAGTAATTTGTTTGGGTAGAATTATGAATGATTGAATTCTGAAAGATTGAATTTATGAATTAATACAAAATACGAATGATGGAATATGAATTTAATACAAAGTAGAATGTTATCCTAGAGTGCCCCATTGATCAACCCAGCTGGGTTGAGCTTAACCCATAATCCCTCCCCCCTCTCTTTCTACTTAAAATTCAATAACATAGAAAAAGAACCACCAAATCATCACAACCCAAAATCCCAATTGCAAAATTATATCTTTACATCCAAAAGACACAAAAATTGACCAAAACCACTTCAAGAAAACCAATAATTCTTCAAATAAATGGCAAGTTCACAAAATTCCATTTTTCTTTGAGAATATTTAGTGGGGATTCTGAGACCCAAATCCAATGGAATTGAAACTAGTATTATGAGAGGAAGCAATCTAATTGAGCACTGTTAACGCCAAGTTTCGCTGGCGCATTCAATCACAATCACAGAATCCACGCGCTAGAACCTACACAATAACAGATCACACAGAAGCTTGACGACTTGTGCCACCGGGGGATAGCTTCGGTGTGAGAATAAGTACATGCCGTTCACAAGGTTTAATAATGGAGGCTAAGTGTTTAGTGCTCAAAAGTAGGTATTACCTCATAATTGTACCCTAGGTCTTGTATTTATAGAGCCTCATCACCTTAGAATCCTTCTCCGAATCGGATTAGGACCTCTAAGTTATGGCAGTTACCATAATTTGGGTCCAACACAATCTCCTTAAAAGGTGGAAGTGGAATCCAATCCAATCACTACCTTTGGAGTTACCTTATCCAAATACGGCTGAGACTTTAGACTCTGCACGTAGGACAACCCACTGCACAGGCCCAATCCAACCGAGGTCACTGCACAGTTCGAACTTCGCCCCAAAAGGCTCGAAGGACTGACCCCGACCTTCTCATTCTCAGAATAGGGTTCCGGCCCATAGGACTCGGATACCCGAACCCGAACACCATATCTCGAGTGAGACTCCGATCCAGAGGACTCGGATGTCCGAACTCCTTCAACACCCTTGAGAGCCTCGACCCAATGGACTCATCACTCCCTCCTAGCACCAGGCCTTCGGCCCATTCGCAGGTCGGTAAACCGCTCCCGAACATTGCCCCCCAGTCTCTTGTTATAATATATTTATAATTAGAGACTTGAAAGGTCAGGAAATCGAAGAGTCACGACAGCTAATGATGAGTTGCCTGGGGAATCCAAATGGTCTGTCCTCGTTTCTTGAAACGTTGTATGCCTTTTCACACTTGGGCCCACACAATGCATTTAATAGTCGCCTTTGGGTTTTGTGCCTACGGGCCTATAAAAACCCACTTCCCCCCATCATTGTCACTTTTCCCAGACTTCTTCTTTCCAAACTCTCTGTTCAAATTTTCCGACTAGGGCGATTTCCGGTGAGCATTCCGTTCTTTATTATTCCTTGATTATGAACTCATTTCTGCTAGCATTCGCTGCAATGGCTGATTCTACTACTAAACAAACTCAAAACATCCCTGATACCACCACTCCTTTCACCATTCTTTCCACCGATCTTATTCCGGTGGAACTTCCGGTACCAGCCTCCGAAACTACAACTCCTTCCATTCTCCCCATTCCGATAAGTGCCGAGGCCAGGATCCGAAACGCTTATCACTCCAAAGAGGTGTTTTCCCATCTTCACACCCCTTCCACCCTCACCCCTTCTCAAATCTCCAACATCCGAACCCTTTTCAATATCCCCAAAGAATATAAGCTTCGGGTACCGAAACCCGACGAGAAAATGTTCTGGAGGCCTGAGGGTGAATGGGTCGCCGTTCCCCTGTATCTGTTGAAGTACGAGGTTCGGTTTCCACTCCACGAATTCATCTCATCCTTTCTCTGCTTTGTGGGGATCGGGTTCGCGCAGCTTGTGCCGAACTCGTATATCCACTTAGTTTCTTTCATCGCTTTATGTCAAGAGATCAGGATCACTCCTGGTCTCGACTTCTTTTTTGCCTTATTCACCGTTGGCGGGTCGAAAGAACCTGGCCTTCGACAACTAAACAAACGACCCAATCGTTCTGTCCTCATTAAAACCCCTTCGAGTAACAAGGGGTGGCACGACAAGTGGTTCTTTGCCAAGGGAACCGACCTCCAACTTCTTCCTCACTGGGCCCATCCCGAGGACCCCGTCGCGAAAGTATCCAAGTTTCCCAAGGATCGGGCCGACGCCTTCAAGGCCTTTTATAAGAAGTTGAGCAAGACCGAATGGAGTTTGACTGTCTTGTCCAATGAAGCCTGGCTATACAAACACGGGTGTAAGTTATAATTCCCCTTCCTTTACGTGTCATGACTTTATTTCTTGTATGCCATATTATTAACTGCTCTGTCTGCTTGGCAGTAACTATCTTTAAACCCGAAGGTGTCGACAACTCCCTGGTACCTCTTCCCACCGCCATTGGACCAATCCGACCCCCGGTGATCGACGATTCACCTGACGAAGAAACCATCCTGATCACCGAACTTTCAGTAGGCTCCGCTACGGGGCCCGACCCTCCGACTGCCACCAAAAATGCTTTGAAGATGAGCTGGGCCGAGAAAGCGGCTCTGTTAAAGAAGGCCAAAAGGCCTTCCAAGTCTCTTGCCGAAAGTCTACGCCTACCGCTTTCATGAATGCCCCGAAATTGACTCTCTACCCCTGCCTGAGTTCATGCGGTGATTGAGGATTCAGAGGAGACCGAAGAGGTTCCTCTCGAACCCCGATCCAAGAAATCGCAACTCACCGAATACCCTGAGCAACAACTTCCTGAACAACAGGTTGTCGAGGCCGACCCCGTCGTTGCTACCACGCCTACATCCAAGCCAAGCTCATCCCACGGATCGTGGCTACTGTTGGTAGAGGAGTCCATCCGTGTTCCTTTCCAAATTGTTTGATCATTTCAAACTTTCCGGTGATGACGACCTCTTTAAAGGGTTCACTTCCGAAGACTACCTGGTAGCCTATATTTGAGTTCAGTGTCAGGTAATTCCCAGATTGATTAACTTTGTGAGACCCCAGATTTTATAAATAAAGATTTAAATTTCTCAAAATATTTTTTTGAATATTATGGTGTGGATTTGATATAATGTTATAGTTGTGGGTAGTATTTATAAATTTTGCAAAAGTATGCAAGTTGTTGTATTATATTCGATTGGTCGGGGAATATTCTTTGTGTAGGTTTGGGAATATTAAATGACAACCAGACAATCATTAGTGGACCCATTAACGGAATTATTGTGGATTGAAAAACGACAAAAATATTTTATTGAAAATAACGGCGGAAGTTTTACCGATTATCTTTGTTGAACTACTTTCAGTAGTAAAAAATCTGATGTCTGGCGTGGTTGCATAAGTAGCACCAGGTATTGATTATTAATGCTTACGTGAGAAGTCACTCGGTTTTGTTCAATTATTCCTATAGTAATTGTTGCATAGTATCTCACGTTATTTGATTCAATTATTGTCGATATTTTATATATTATTAAATCGATAATTGAAATGACGAGTTATTAATATTATAAATTGCAATATTAACAATGTCTAAAGTTACGCCAAGGAGAGGTTTGGTCACCTAATTGCGGCCACCATATGGAGAAATCCTTATTGAAAGCCCTCTTTCTGAGAACGACTGAGTCGATTAATATTGTGAATTATAATAAAGGTGATAAATGTTGTTAAAATTATTAATGTGATTTTTATGAGGTATTTGTGTAAGTTTTGCTTATTTTATGAATCTCCATTTACCCATTTTTCAAAATAATCGGTAAAAATTATTTAAAGGTGGGGGCCACATGTGGGGCCCATATGTCTTTAAAAACCGATTTTGGAAATGGGGTGTGGAGAGAGTTACGATATAGGAAGGAGATTATGTATATAAAGATTGTGATGTGTATATATATAATATTATAAGTGTGAGTGGAAAATGGTGGGAGAAAATGATATGTGAAAGTGATAGGTGTGTGATGTGTGTGTGAGTGGAAAATGGTGAGAAAGTGGTAGTGTGATAGTGATGTGTAAGAGTGTAGTGGAATTGATTTTTTTGGTAGGTGGGGGATTGATGTTGGTTATGGGGGAGAAAAATTAAGTGGTAGATATATTATATATATATATATTTATTTAGCATGTGTTTATATATATATATGTCTTATATTTTAATTTTGCTTGTATCCTATTGGTTGGTTGATTGAATTTTTGTATTAGTGTGATATCAAAACATTGATACGTATATCTGTAGAATTATTTCATCCATGAACAGTGCCCTTCCATTCTCCTATAAATAGAAGCTCATTCCTTCATTATTTTTTACGAATTCACTGAAACTCCAGAGAGAAAAATTATAGAGAAACTATAGAAAAGTATTATGCTACTTCCCTACTCTTATATCCAGTTCTTTTATGGTAAGAGATATTATTCTTTTGTATTCATGAAGAGAACTTCTGTTATTCCATTCCTTATCATTCTGTTGAATAACTATATATCTGTGTTACCCTATACTTGGTGACATTCTTCTATTATTCCATCTTTATTATTACATTGGAATATCACATGCATGTGTTTTACACCTTTACCAGGTTCCGCCTTTATTATTATTATGTTGGAATATCCTGTGCGTGTGTTTTACACCCACTGGTTCCGCTCTTTATTATTATTACATTTGGAATATCACATGCATGTGTTTTACATTTGGACTGGTTCCGTTATTTAGTATTCTCGCTTGGAATAACTTTGTCTATGTGACGTCTGCATGCATGGTGATTTACATTCTTATTCCATTCTTTATTATTACATTGGAACATCTTTGTCGATCTAATTTCACCGACACGGTTCCGTAATTATTATTCTGTTGGAATAACTTTGTTTATGTGAAAGTCTGCATGTATGGGGATTTCTTTTGTTATTCCATTCTTTATTATACTCGGTTGGTTAAAGTTTTGACTTCTATACTCCATGAAATTTGTGGAATATCATTGATATTTGCACTTCATCCATATCTTTTCATGGAAATATTCTTACGAGCATTCTTGAATTTTACTCTCTGAAAGCAAGATCATGTTGACAATTTGGGCGTTATTGGTTCTGAACAAATTAATTCGTGAACTTGTTTTATTGAATTCTTATATCATTGTCATCATCCTCATGTTTATATTATGTTGAAAGTCATCTATGGCTGTAGTGCATAGATGGACTTGGTATGATTATGACCGAGAATTATTCGGTATAATCATCATGACCGTAATGTTACAAATGATGTGGTAAAAGTCCTTATTGGCCGTAGTGCATTGATGGGCGATTTTGGTATGATTATGGCTATGGATTCTCTTGACGAGGGAGAAAAGATGAATTGTTTTATGGCATGATTAGATTTGTTGATGAAAACACGATTATCTTTGGCCCGTAGTGCATGGATAATTCGTGGTCGTGATACTAATGAATATCCTTAGCCTGTAGTGCAGGGATGATTTAATGATGTGGATTATTTATTGAGCTGAGTCTCAGCGATAAAAGTGATGAAAAACCTTTTTAAATCATAAAAGATAGTAGATTCTATTCTCTACTTGACTCTTTTAATGGATTTCTTGTTCCACTGCAGTTAAACTTGATGTATATTGTATTTTATTAGTTTAACATTGTTGGAGACTAATGATAATTTATTCTGCATTATCTTAGTCATAATATTTCTTCTTTGGGCTAGTTGAGCTCACCACTTCTTTTTTCATTTTATTCTTCAGGAAATGAGAACGTAGTTGGGACGAGTCGGGGAGCGGGTGATGGTCCTAGATGGTGTATTAGTAGTCCTCACTATTCTATTAAATAGTGTGACAATAAATGTAATGAGGACTTATTACGAGTGGATATTGTCTGAAGACGATATTTGTATTAAAACTCATGCTCTCTCTTGTTGTATTTTAAAGATTGTATTTGTATTTTGTACCATGTATTTGGAGACTCAGAATAGGTGATGTATACCTATTTTGGGGGCGTCATAGTTGGTATCAAAGCTTAGGGATATGATCCCTGGCTGAGATGTGAGATAAGAACTAGGAGGGGAGAGACGGGGAATTCATTCGCTAGTATGACCTACCTAAGTTTATTTGTTATTTAATTGGTTGGTCAGAGTATAGGGATAATATGTGATATGTTAATTAACCCTTGTTTTGTGACATTATTTGAAAATGGCATCCGAGAATGTTGAGAACATCAATGGAGCACAGGAGACCGTTGAGTCTCCACAGATCAATAATCAGAACAATGAGCAACAGGATGGCGATAATCCTCCTATAAACAACAACACTGATCAATTGACGAACGACGATATGTTTAGGAGTTTTTTAGAATTCATGCAACATCGGTGAGGCGGCTCACTGTAATAATGCGGGTAAAAATAATGGCAACCCACGATTCATAAGACCCCAACTTATTATTAATGAAATTTAATTTTCTATTTATTATTTTGAAATAGTAAGGGTTGATTTGATTAATGTGGATAGTTATGGGTAAAATACGCAAATATTTCAAAATAAGCAAGTGGTTATAAAATATTCATTGTTGTGGGGAATATTAGGATGGTCGTGGAATATTAAATGCTTTGAATATTCGTATTAAATGCAATGGTATGACCATGTATGGGCCCCATAACTGAGCGATTGGATGAAGAAAACGACAAATATAAGTTATTTAAAAATAACTTGGCGTAGTTATTACTGATTAATCTTTGTTAAAATACTTTGGGTGGTTAACACAAGAAGATACGCAGTATTGCACCAATTATTGATTCTTACGTGAAAGGCACTTTTCGATAATGGTTACGATAATTACTGCTTAAAGATTTTTTTTTTTATTGATTTAATAATTGTTGCGTTGATATTTTATATTCTTTGTTGTTTCAATAATTGTCTTTACACATTATTTTTTATTATCGAAGCAATAATTCATATTATCTGAATAATATTATTAGATAACATTATTGGCAATGTCTAGAAAGTTACATCCAAGGAGAGGTTTGGTCACCTAATTGCAAGGCCAAGAAGGAGAAATTCTTAATGGAAAGCCCCCTCTTTCTTGGGAACTGTCTGGTTGTCAATATTGTGATTCTGTAATATTATTTGTGAATAATTAATTATTGATTCATATGATGAGGAAAATATTGATTTTATGTGATGGAGAAAATTTTTAATGTGACAATTGTTGAAAATTAAAATTTTATCTTTTTCTGATAAAATAATTCATTTAAATATATTATTATATTTTTATAATATAATAATGATGATATTTTTACGATGAATGTGGGATATACACAGTATATGTGGAGGAGTATTTTGTTACCAAAAATATTTAAAGCATGTTTTATGTGTTTCATGGACCCCATTTCTTGACTGAAATTTGATTATAGTTTGTAAAATTGCCCGTTTGTGGATTTCGGTCAATTTATGTTTGGAATTTGGAAAAACTTCCTTCTGTAAAGTTGTAGATAATGGAATTTCCTATAAAAAATTGCGAGATTCGAATTTTCTGACAAAAAGGCTATTTATTGTAAATTATTGAAGTTCCGAAGCTCCGAAATAATTGATTTTTGGAAGTTTAAATTATTTTAAATTAGAAAACATTTTTCTTACTTTTTCTAGAAGATGGCATGTGCTTATTATTGAAATGAAATCGATTTCAAGAGTGGCGTAGGAATTTTGATATATATATTTATATTTTATTAAATTTTACTGCTTTTGTTCTTAAAGCATTTTCCTATAAATAGGGTGCTTAGGTTAGAATTGAAAATTACACCGGCCAAGTTTTCTCTCTATATATTATCGGTATTCTCTTGAGTATTTTGAGTATATTTTGAGTATTGCTATACTATGCAAGTTCAAGTCATAGCCTTATATCCTGTTTCAAATTTAAATCTTGATCTTTCGAGGTAAGGATATTATTTTTTTCAGTAATGATATTATTTCTTCAATATCATTATCTTTGAAATATTGATCTGAAGTTTTTATCAAATTTGGAACTTTTGGTGTCGAATGACTATTCACGATATCTGACTATTCATGTATCTGACACTTATTCACGAATACAACACTATTCATTGAAAATGAAAATTTTCCTTTTTGTCTAAAATATCTATTGTGGATACTAGCTTTTGATTGTATCCATGTTTTGATCATTCTTGAATTTTACACCACTATGATTATTTTTGAGATATTTTTGGACATGGATAAAACAAAGTACGAATCCTTAATCCTTAATCCTTGTCATTTTGTTTCACTAGATTCGTTTTTTTAAAAATATTTTCATCATCCTCGATCTTAAATGATGATATTATTTAATATCTTTGGCACAGAGTACAAAGAAGATGAATGATTTCGATAAATATCTTTGGCGTAGTAGTGCAAAGATGAGCAGTGTTTAGATGAACATGATCGATTAATGAATATCTTTGGCTGTAGTGCGAGATGAATATTTGATTCCCGATATATATTGATTGATGTTACGGGGATAAAAGATGAGCGATGAACTTTTAAATTCATACATAGAAGATAGTAGTTTGCATTCTCTACTTAACTCTTCTAATGAATTATTATTTCAATGCGAATATTGATTTAAAACTTGTTGTCTATTGTATTCTATTAGATTTTTTCTTGTTGAAGACTAATGATAATTTGTTGTATATTATCTTAGTCATAATATTCTTTATTGGGCTAGTTGAGCTCACCTTTTCCTTTTGTTCCATTTTTCTCCTCGGGAGGCGAGAATATAAGCGAGTGCAGTTCGGGGTATGGAATGAAGGTTCTAGAGAGAGTTGTTTAGTAGTCCTCACCATTTTTTAAAAATAATGTATCAATAAATGTGATGAGGATTTATTTGAGTATAGATATTATCTAAGATAATATTTGTATTCAAACTCACGATTTCTTGTTGTAATAATAAAGTTGTAGTTGTTTACGTACCATGTATTGACAACTCGTAATGGGTGATGTATACCTATTTTGGGGCGTCACGGTTGGTATCGAGCTTAGGGATATGATCTCCAAGTGAGATCGGGAATAGAACTAGGAGGGAGAGAGAGTAAATCCTTCGCTAGTGTGTCCTACTAAGCTTATTTGTTAGTTGGTCGAGATATAAGGATATTATGTGATATATTGATTTCCTTAATTAACCCTTGTTTTATGACGATGATTTGAGAATGTCGATTTGAGAATATTAATGATGGAAATGAGACCGTGGAGACGCTTTGTCTTCACCAACGAGGAAAAGCGTGCAACAGTCGGCAATATTCTGATGTGAACAACACCACTTTGAAAGCGATGATGAATGAGGGATGTTTAGAAGCTTTTTCATTCATGCAAAAATCGGATGAGGGAGACTCGTGTTCAAAATACAGAGGAAATGATAACAATTCACCCACATATTACTGACCAAGCGATTCAAAGAGTTAGGACCACCGAATTTAAGGAAAGCTAGATCGATCATGGCGGAAACATGGGTCAAGCAAATTACCAAGATATTCGATGTCTTGGGATGCACGAGAACAGAAGGTTCCATTCGCCACCTTTATGTTCCGTGGCGAGGCGGACTCATGGTGGGAGTGCGTGAAGCGTACACATCCAAATGCTTCGGCATGTCTTGGGAGACATTTCAGAACTATTTAATGACAAATACTTTCACGAAAGTGTTCGTCATATGAAGGAAGTGGAGTTCATCGATTAGAACAAAACAACATAACCGTGTCTCTCGATGCGAGGCAAAGTTTGCGAGTTATCCAAGTTTGCACCTCATTTGGTGGAGAATGAGGAACGTATGACGCGGATGTTTACGAGAGGTTTGAAACCCCAAGATACGATAATATCTCATTTCTCATAAATTTTCTCTCTATTCAGATGTTGTAAACAGGTCTCAATTATTAGAGCGAGATAACGAGTACGGTCAACTGAGGGACCACAATCAGGATCATATCGGAGATAGCAGTCAACAAAACAACGATAACCAGTGGAGAAAGAAGAATACAGACAAAGGCGGTAACCACTCTGGTGGTAATCTTGGCCATGAAAATAGAAGAAGCGAGTCGGGAGGAGATTTTAAAAAAAGGAGATTCAACAACGACCATGTGAAGAGGTCAGCGCCAGTAGCAACTGGTTCCAAGGGAGGAGAAAGACTATCGGTCGTATGTTACAAATGCGGGAAAGAGGGACATATCAGCCCAAATTGCCCACAACAGTTCAAGGTATGCTATAATTGTGGAAAGGAAGGACATATCGCTCGAGATTGTACGGTAGCGAAACCTAGTTCAGCGGGGACGGTGACTCAAAAGACTGTACCAGAAAAGTCAAAGTCAACGGTTCCTGGAAGAGCGTTTGTTATGACTGGTCAAAATACGAGGAACCCAAACGAGGTGATCACGGGTAAGCTATTTATAAATTCTTGCGAAGTTTATACCTTACTTGATACTGGTGCTACCCATTCATTTATCTCTCCTGCTTGTGCTCAACGTTTAAACTTGACTCCGGAGAAATTAGACTTTGACCTATCTGTGGAAACTCCGTTAGGAGAAACTTTCATCACATCCACTGTTTATAAATCTTGTTTGATTCAAGTTGGCACCATCACCTTACGTGTTGACCTTATCTCTTTAAAGATACTTGCTTTTGATGTGATTTTAGGGATTGATTGGTTAACTACTCATCATGCCAAAATTGATTATTTTCGTAAGGTTGTTAGTTTTCATATTCTAATCAACTTTTGTTATGCAATTCAAGCAACTAAACCATTAAAATCAATCAACATCATATCTAATCATAAAGCTATTCGTTTATTGAAAAAGCGGATGTCAAGCTTTCTTAGCCCATGTTATGGATTTGAATAAAGACACGTCAAATTTGAATAATATTCCTGTTGTTGTTATTGACTTTCTGACGTATTTCTGAAGAACTTCCCGCCTACCCCGAACGTGAAGTTGAATTCTTATTGATCTTGAACTGGGTACAAATCCCATTTCTAAAACCCCATATCGAATGGCTCCTATTGAACTTCGGGAGTTAAAGGTCCAACTACGAATTGTTGGACATCGGTTTCATCTGAATCCTAGTACATCTCCTTGGGTCTTTCTGCTTTTATTCGTAAAGAAGAAAGACAGTAGTATGCGACTTTGTATTGACTATCGGGAATTGAACCATGTCACCATCAAGAATAGGTATCCTCTACCTCGTATTGATGACTTGTATTAGTGTGATATCAAAACATTGATACGTATATCTGCAGAATTATTTCATCCATGAACAGTGCCCTTCCATTCTCCTATAAATAGAAGCTCATTCATTCATTATTTCTTACGAATTCACTGAAACTCCAGAGAGAGAAATTATAGAGAAACTATAGAAAAGTATTCTGCTACTTCCCTACTCTTATATCCAGTTCTTTTACGGTAAGGGATATTATTCTTTTGTATTCATGAAGAGGACTTTTGTTATTCCATTCCTTATTATTTTGTTGGAATAATCTGTATACGCGGGCTACCCTATACTTGGTGACATTCTTCTATTATTCATCTTTTTATTATTCATTTGGAATATCACGTACGTGTGTTTTACATGGACCTGGTTCCGTCTTTATTATTATTACATTGGAATATCACATGCGTGTGTTTTTTACATCGGACTGGTTCCGTTATTTAGTATTACATTGGAATAACTTTGTCTAAGCGCGTATGCATGGTGATTTCTGTTGTTATTCCATTCTTTATTATCTTGTTGGAACATCCTCGTTGCGGTCGAATTTACTTTGACACTGTTCCATAATTATTATTCTGTTGGAATAACTTTGTTTATCTGCAAGATCTGCGCGTATATGGTGATTTCTTTTGTTATTCCATTCTTTATTATACTCGGTTGGTTAAAGTTTTGACTTCTATACTCCATGAAATTAGTGGAATATCCTTGATATTTGCGCTTCATCCAAAGATATCTTTTCATGGAAATATTCTTACGAGCATTCTTGAATTTTACTCTACAAAGCAATATCATGTTGACAATTTGGGCGTTATTGGTTCCTGAACAAATTAATTAAGTGAACTTGTTTTATTGAATTCTTATATCATTGTCATCATCCTCATGTTTATATTATGTTGAAAGTCATCTCGTGGGCTTCATAGTGCATAGATGGACTTGGTATGATTATGACCAGAATTATTCGGTATAATCATGGCCGTAATGTTACAAATGATGTGGTAAAGTCCTCATTGGCCCGTAGTGCATTGATGGGCGCTTTTTGGTATGATTATGGCTATGGATTCTCTTGACCAGGGAGCAAAGATGAATTATTTTATGGCATGATCGGACCGTTGATGAAAACACGATTATCTTTGGCGTAGTGCGTGCATGGATAATTCGTGGTCGTGATCTTAATGAATATCCTTAAATTTGTGTAGTGCGGGGATGATTTAATGATGTGGATTATTTATTGAAATGAGTCTCAAATGATAAAAGTGATGAAAAACCTTTTAAATCATAAAAGATAGTAGATTCTATTCTCTACTTGACTCTTTTAATGGATTGCTTGTTCCGCTGCAGTTAAACTTGATGTATATTGTATTTTATTAGTTTAACATTATTGGAGACTAATGATAATTTATTCTACATTATCTTAGTCATAATATTTCTTACTGGGCTAGTTGAGTTCACCATTTCTTTCACTGTTCTCTTTAGGAAATGAGAAACGTGGTTTGACTTAGAGTCGGGGAACGGAGTGATGGTCCTAGATGGTGTATTAGTAGTCCTCACTATTCTATTAAATAGTGTGACAATAAATATAATGAGGACTTATTCTGAGAGTGGATATTGTCTAGAAGACAGTATTTGTATTAAAACTCACAGCTCTCTTGTTGTATTTTAAAGATTGTATTTGTATTTTGTATCATGTATTTGACGACTCAGAATAGGTGATGTATACCTATTTTGGGGGCGTCACAAACTTTTCCTGTTGGCATAATGTTTTATTCTGTATAGCTGACTCACTTCTTCTGATGCAGGCCAACGCTGTCTTGGCCCGGGCCATTCCGCCATTAGCTCGAACGACCAAGAAGGAGGTTCAACTAAAGTCAGATACTATGCTGCTCGAGGCTTAAATTCGAGGTCTCAACTCGGACCTGAAGAAGGAGAGAGATTCTCATGCCGAGACTCGGAACAAGGCGACTCAGGCCGCACTTCAGGTCGATGAACTGTCAGAACAATATTGTTCTGGACAATCACCCCATCGATGTCATCACCCCATCGATGTCAGAACAATATTTTTCTCCTCAAGAAGCCTCTTGGGGTGATTGTCCAGGCCGACGAACTCATTCTGAAGCAAAGAATATTGTTACGACGGTTCATCGACTGAAGTGCGGCTGAGTCGCCTTGTTCGAAGTCTCGCTGCGAGAATCTCTCTCTTCTTCAGTCCGAAGTTGAGACCTCAATTTAAGCCTCGGCGAAAAGATAAGATCCGACTTTAGTTGAACCTCCTTCTTGGTGGTCGAAAGCTAATTAATGAATGGCCCGAACAAGACAAATGAGGCGATCGACGAGGATGTCGCGTCACGATTCGGAGAAGTAAGTCTTTGAAGGAGGAATACACCAAGGTCCCAAAACAGCCTTGATCGAAGAATATGAAGAATCCCACGCCTACTAGAGAGTAAGATCATGGCTCAGTTTGCTGAAGGATATGAGACCTATCGGGAGAAGGCTTGGGCCAAGTTGATTGCAGCTGGTCTTGATGCTTCTGTCTTAGACTCATCAGATGAAGAGTTCGAAGCTGGAGATGATGGTCCCTAGGAATAAAAAATTATTGGTAGTCGTCATTTGTCTTCCTTTATTTGTACTTTGCCCGAATCTTATACGATCGGGTTTTGTAAAAATTTAAAAGTATGAATGAAGTACAAAAACTTTTTGTTTATAAATTTTTGCGATCAGTTATACTCGAGACTTATCTCGATCAGTTATGACTTTTCGAGCCTTCTGATCGGATTGTGCCTGAAGTTTGTCTAATTCCAGAATTGCAGTCTCGATCAGTTATACCCGCAACTTTTACCGATCAGCTAGGTCGTCTTTGACTTTTTGATCGGTTTAAGCCTGATGTTTATCTGATCGGACGTCGAAAATCGCATGAACATAAATGAAGCCAAACACCTCCAAAGATAACTTTCATTTATTTCATTTAAAATTGAAACGGTTACATGGATAAAGAAAAGAATGACATAACCATTACTGGTAAAATTTTCTAAGTCTTTTAGCATGCCATGTATTCTTTACCTCCGAACCATCCATTGCTCGAAGCCGGTATGTACCTGGCTTCGGCACCTCTACTACTTCGTATGGTCCCTCCTAGTTAGGCATTAGTTTGCCGGTGTTCTGGGTGGTTGATGCCTCTGACTCCCGGAGGACCAAATCACCCACTTCAAACCTCCTCTGTTTCACCATCCGATTATAGTGTCGGGCTGTTCGCTGCTGATAGATAGCCAACCTCATCATAGCTGAATCCCGAACCTCTTTCAGCAGATCCAATTTTGTTTTCAAACCTTCATCGTTGTATAGTTCTTTGTACTGACTGACTCGAAGAGTAGGGGACCCGATCTCAACTGGTATGAGTGCATCGGTCCCGTATGCCAGTTGGAAAGGAGAGTCCCCAGTTGTTGTCCTTGGAGTACTCCAATATGCCCACAAAACACTGAGTAGCTCTTCGGGCCATCGACCCTTTAACTCATCCAACCTTTTTTTGATCTCGTTGAGCAGGGTTTGGTTGGTCACTTCTACTTGACCATTCGACTGAGGGTGAGTGACTGAATTCTTGCGATGCTGAATTCCCAACTCTTTCAGAAAGCCTTCGAACTTAGACCCCACAAATTGTCTGCCATTATCAGAGACCACTGCCACCGGAATACTGAAATGATAGACCACTCCTTCTTTAAAAAATTTCAGGCATTCTTGCTCGATGATCTTCTGCAATGGTTTGGCTTTGACCCATCTTTTCATATAGTTGATAGCCACGATCACAAAACTAACTTGTCCCTTGGCCTTCTGCAGAGGCCCTAGAATGTCGATTCCCCATACAATGAAGGGAATCGGGGATAAGACCGAATATAGCTCTTCGGGAGGCTGATATGGGATAATGCTGTTTAGCTGACACTTGGGACACCTTCTGACGAACTCCTTGGCCTCCGTGTAGATAGTTGGCCAGTAATACCCCTGCCTCAAAATTTTATGTGCCAGTGACTTGGACCCCATGTGATCCCCACAGATCCCTTCATGTACTTCCCAAAGTGTATAATCTACTTCCGATGGGGTTAGGCATTTGAGTAGTGGGGAGCTAAAGGCCCTTCGGTATAGGTCTCCGTCTATAAGGACGAAGTTTGAACTCCTGTGTTTGATTTTTCTTGCAAGGATCCGGTCTGAAGGTAGAGCCCATCTGCCAGATACGTGATGTAAGGTGTGAGCTAGCAGTCAAGTCGGTCCAGAGCTAGCACATCCGTCTTCGGAACACTGGGCTTTTCTAAGACCTCCAGATACACCGATCCGTTGAAGGAGCTTGCCTCGGTGGTTGCCAACCTGGCTAGGGCATCTGCTACCGTATTATCTGATCGATCGATTCCCTGACAACTGTGCGACGCAAAGTACATGAGCTTATCTTTTACTTCGGTCAGATACTTTGATATTCTTGCCCCCCGAGCCTCATACTCCCTCGATAACTGCTTGACCACCAACTGCGAATCACTGTAGATGACCAGCTTCTGCACTTCTAAGCTCCGGGTCAACCGTATCCCTGTTAGGATGGCCTCATATTCGGCTTCGTTATTTGTGGCCTTGAACTAAAATCTAATTGCCTGCTGGACTTTGAACCCTTCCGGACTTGTCAGAATGACCCCAGCCCCACTGACGTCCGAAGTCGATGACCCGTCCACGTATAAAGTCCACGCGGTCGGCCCTTGTTAAGTTTCGACCACTATATTTACGTCTGGTTCCGTGAAAGAGCATTCCACGATGAAGTCTGCCAATGCCTGACCCTTGATTGTCGTTCGGGGATGATATTCTATAGCAAATTGTGTTAACTCCATTGCCCATGTCGCTAGCCGACCCGACACATCCGGCTTATGTAATATTTTCTTTAACGGCTGATCCATGTATACCACCACCATCCGACCTTGGAAATAGTGCCGAAGCTTCCTGCTTGCAATTATCAGGACATACGCGAATTTCTCCAGGTTCGAATATCTTGTTTCTGCATCTCGAAGAACATGGCTGACGTAGTATACCGGGAATTGTTTTCCTCCCTTATCCCTCACCAATGCCGCTCCTACTGCCATCAGACTCGCTGCCAAGTACAAGTATAAAGGTTCCGAAGGGATCGATTTCATCAACAACGGTGCCGAACTCAGATATTTCTTGATCCCTTAGAACGCATCTTTGCACTCTGAGGTCCACTGGAAACTCTTATCGTTCTTCGGTCCCTTAAGAGTGTCAAAGAAGGGTAAACATCTTTCGGCTGATTTCGACACAAATCTCTGAAGGGCAGCTATACGGCCCGTCAACCTCTGGACATCTTTGTATGTCTCTGGAGATTTCATGTCTAAGATCGCCGCAATTTTTTCCGGGTTTGCCTCGATTCCTCTCTTGCTTACTAAATACCCTAGAAACTTTTCTGAGCCCAGTCCGAAGGTACATTTGGTTAGGTTCAGTCTCAGTTTGTGTTTCCTTACTGTTTTGAAGCAGTCTTCTAGGTCCTCCAGATGATCCCGGACTTACATACTCTTTACGATTATGTCATCCACGTACACTTCCATACTTCGACCCAGCTACTTTCTGAATACAAAGTTCATCATCCGTTGATAAGTTGCCCTCGCATTCAGCAATCCAAAGGTTATTTTCCGATACGCATATATGGCCCGATGAGTGATGAAGCTTTGTCTTCGGGATGTCTTCCTTTAACATCGAAATTTGGTGGTATCTCGAGATAGCGTCCATGAAGCTTAGCATGACATACCCCGATGTGGCATCAATTAACTGATCCATGTTGCGCAAAGGATAGAAATCCTTCAGACAAGCCTTGTTCAGGTCGATGTAATCGATGCATAACCTCCACTTTCTATTCTGTTTCTGAACCAGAACCACATTTGCCAGCCATTCGGGGTAATCAATCTCGAAGATGAATCCTGCTTCCAACAGTTTGGTGATCTCTTCATTTATGATCCTCTGCCTTTCCGGGGTGAAAATCCTTCTGTACAGATTCTTGGTTTCTCTTGGAATGCATGTCGACTGACTATGTAGCGCTACCGATTCACTTACCCCTGGCATATCGTTAGGCTCCCAAGCAAAGATATTGGTATATACCCGAAACAAGTCCACTAGCCCAGTCCGTAGTGGTTCTGTTAATCCTGCCCCAATCTTGATCAATTTTTTGGTGTTCCCCGGTATCAACTCAACATCTTAGTCTCTTACCGCGGTGCCATCGGTTCGATCTACTTTTCGGTGAATGGCTCTATCTCGATGGCCATCGATACATTTTCTTTCTTGACTCCAACCCCTAAGGAAATCAAGGTATTCCGATAGCACGGGCAATGTCAAGATCGCCTTTTACCTCCCCTATCTCGTTCGATGTCGGAAACTTGATTTTGAAGTGTGGTATAGACGTTACTGCTTGTAGTGCAGCTAATGTCGGTCTCCCCAAGATAGCGTTGTATGCCGAGTCCACTTGTACCACAAAAAATCTGACCAAAACTTACATTGTTGGAGGTACATCTTTGAACTTTGATTGGTAACTTCAATGGTGCCCGAAACATGCACCGGGTCCCCACTAAAACCGTATAACGGGCCCTCACCACCCAATTCCACCTTCTTCCCTTCTAAATCCATCCTCTAGTAGGCGTGCATATGTAGTATATCGACCGAAAATCCGTTATCGATCATCGTCCTTTGCATGTCTCTAGCTCATTTATCTTTATTATTACGGTTCTCATCGTATGTAGTTCAATGTGATCGGTAGGATAGTCTTCATCCGAGAATGAGATGGATACTCCTGAGTAGGCCCTATCCTTTTTGGGCAAAGAACTTGCTACCGACAACACGGCCTCGAGATGTCCACTCCTCTTCCTTCCTAAGCACCGCCTCTTGAGCCACCCAAAATTACATCAATCACCCCTCGGTTTGGTGGGTGTGGTTGCGGTTTGTGTTCCGAAGTTATCCCCTGTTACTCTCTCTGGGGTGCATCCGAGCCTTCCCCATGAAACACATCTTTGCACCAGTTGTCCGTTTTGGACATTCTTTTCTATCAAATCTTTCAAATCATTACACATCTCCATCGTATGCCCCCTACATTGATGGTATGCACAATATTTGTCTCGACCACTTTTTCCAGGCTTCGGGATCGTCGGGCATGGCTTGAAGAAAGGTTTATTCCTCATCTCTTCCAATATCTTCGCCCGGTCGGTGTTGAGTGCGGTGTAAACTTTGTTGACATTCTTGTTTGGGAAAGATGGTCGTCCGCTACCCGAACCTTCCCCATTGTAGCTTTTCTTGCCATAGTTGTCAGACTTCTCCTGGTTATCCGACCTTTGAGTGTTATGTTTATCCCGATCCTTGGACTTCTCGAAAGGCTGGGAGTGGGGTTTAAAATTTCCCATTGCCTCTTCTATTGCTATGTATCCCTCGGCTCGGTGGAAGGCTTCTGTCAAATCTCTTAGAGGTTTGATCACCAAGTCCTTCATCAGTTTCTTCGACTTCCCAATGTCCAACTCGGTCGTGAAGAAACCCAGGGCTCTTGGGGAATTCAACTCTGCTACCGACCCCACAACCTCTCGGAACCTCTTGACGTACTGTCCTAGACTCTCATCTGATTTCTGTCGAACCTGCATGAGGGAAGCTGTGATTTTTTCCCTCCTCTTGTTGCTTCCGAAATGAAGACAAAGACATTCGATCTCGAAGCCATCCGACCATTCGACCCCGAAGCCTTCCGTCATCCGAATCCAAAGCCAAAGACATCCGAAGCCGAAGACATCCGAAGCATGAGTAATCGGAGTGCTTTGCTTTATTTTGTTATTTTTTTAAGGAACAAAAACATCTGGCTCCGAAGTCTTCCGACCATCCGACCCCGAAGCCTTCCGACCTTGAAACCTTCATCGTTAGATCCAAAGCATGAGTAGTCGGAGTGCTTTGCTTTGTTTTAGTTTTTTTTTATTTAACTTTATAGCGGACGAGAGCTCAATTTCATCGTTAGATCTACGATTGGAAGGTCACAATTTGTTATAAGAATAACTTTAAATTTACAACGTTAACTAGCTATGGATCGGTCCCTCCTTATATATATATATATATATATATATATATATATATATATATATATATATCAAGGAATAAATTTTCTGGTAAGTCCTTTATGCATGCGTTGTATATATAATTAAGGAAAATGATATACATGTCGACAAATTATATTTGACGAAGTTGAATTGCGATTAACGTGTAAGTGTTCATGATAAGATATAAAAAATTAAAGTGAGATCTTTCTTAATACCTACATATCGCATGTATGCACATATTGTAAGATCCCAACTTATTATAAATAAAATTAAATTTTTTTTCCTATTCATTATTCTAAATTAATAAGGTGTTCATTTGATATAATATTTTGGTTATGGGTGAAATGTGCAAATTTTACAAAATAAGCAAGTGGTTATAAAATATTCAATTCTGTCGGGGAATATTCGTTTGGTCGTAGAATATTCCTTTTGTGAGGAATATTAAATGCGACCAGTAGACCATTTGTGGTCCCATAACTTGAAAAGCGGTTGGATGAAAGAAAGCGACAAAGTATGAGTTTTTATAAATAACGGCGTAGTTGTTATCGTTAACAACATTGGATTACACGGTGGTTAAAATACGATGTATCGTGGTTTGCACAATAATATTACGGCGGTATTACCTGATATTGTTGAATTATTGATTAAATGCGTTGAGAATGCCTTTACTCAATAATTGTTATAGTAATTCTTGTTCGATATTTTATTTTATTGATTCAATAATTGTTGCGTTGATAGTTTATATTATTGTTGTTTCAATAATTATCAACGCGATATTTTCCATTATCAGATCAATAATTCATATTATTTGAATAATATTATTAGATAGCATTATTGGCAATGTCTAGAAAGTTCTATCAAGGAGAGGTTTGGTCACCTAATTGCGCGCTAGTAAAGAAAAATCCTTATTGGAAAGCCCCCTCTTTCCTGGGAACGGCCTGGTTGTCATAATTGTGATTCTGTAATATTATTTATGAATAATTAATTATTGATTTATATGATAAGGAAATATTTATTTGATGTGGATATAAATGATGGATTTATTTATTTTATGTGGTTATAAATGAAGAAATTAATGCTGAGGTATTTTATCGATATTTTGTCGGAATGGAGGTATTAAAAATCACCCGTTTGTGGATTTCAGATATTTTTTGTTTGGAATTTAGAAAAACTCAAAGCTACAAAGTTGTAGAGAATTCAATTTTAGGAAGATTGGACATAAAATTCGTATTTTTCTGATAAACGGGTTATTTTCTATGAATTATTGAAGTTTCAGAAAATAAAATGATTTTTATTAAATTTATGGGTGGGACCCACTTTGGTTAACAACATGTGGGCTGCTGGAAATTTTTCAAAGGTGGTGGCTGGTCTTGGTCATTGAAAGCATACGTAAAATTATTGTTTTAAAAATTAATATTTTATTAATTTAGTCTCCTATGGCGTTCTAGCAGCATTTTTATAAATAGGCGCTTAGGTTAGAATTGAAAATCACACGAAACAAGTTTTCTTTATCTCTAGATTATCGGCGTATTTTTGTGAGTATTTAGATACTTTGAGAGTTCTTTGTTAGATCTGAGTTTTCCTTGACTTCTGTCCCGATATTCCGATCGGAAATCTCAATTATTTTGAGGTAACGGATGTTATTTTCTTCTCGAATGATATTATTTTCTTCAATATCATTATGCTTAGAAATATTGGTGAACATTTTAATCAAATTTAGAACTTTTGGTGTCGGGGAGTTCTTATTCACGTATCTGGCCTTTATTCACGTATCTGACCTTATTCACAAAAAATAAAATTTTTCCTTTTGTCCAAGATGTCTATTATGGTTACTATCTTTGATTGTATCCATGTTTTGATCTTTATTTTTTAATTACGCTTCACAATTGGTTATTATGAAGTATTATTAATCTTTGATAAACTGTTATCTGAATCCACAATATTTGTCCTTACATCTCACTGGATTCATTTTTTTAAAATATTTTCATCATCCTCGATCTAAATGATGATATTCTTGAATATCTTTGGCTTGTAGTGTAAAGATGAATGATTAATCGATGAATATCTTTGGCCGTAGTCTGAAGATGAGCAGTGTTGAGATGAATATGACCCATTTGGTGATATAAATGAATATCTTTGGCTGTAGTGGTGCAAGATGAATATTTGATTAAAGATGTATATTGATTGTATTACGGGAATAAAATATTGATGATGGACTTTTAAATCTTAGAAGATAGTAAAACTCATTCTCTACGTGACTCTTACAATGGATTCTTTATTTCATTTGCGAATATTGATCTAAAACTTGTTTATACATTATATTCTATCATATTTTTCCCTGTTGAAGACTAATGATAATTTTTTGTATATTATCTTAGTCATAATATTTTTTACTGGGCTAGTTGAGCTCACCCTTTTCCTTTTTGTTCCATTTTTCTTCTCAGGAGGTGAGAACATAGCAGGATTGAGTCGGGGTATGGATTAATGGTTCTAGAAAGATGTTTTAGCTGTCCTCACTATTTCTGTAAAATAGTGTATGAATAATTGTAATGAGGACTTATTTGGGTGTGGATATTGTCTAGAAGACAATATTTGTATTTAAACTCACAGTATGTGTTGTCGTATTTTGCACAACAATTGTATTATTGAAGTTGTAGTTTGCTTTTTGTACCATGTATTTGGCGACTCAGAATGGGTGTTGTATACCTATTTTGGGGGTGTCACAGTTGGTATCAAAGCTTAGGGATATGGTCTTTGGCGGAGATTGGGAAATAAAACTAGGAGGGGATAGATGAGTAAATCCTTCGCTAATGTGTCCTATCTAAGCTTATTTGTTGGTCGGTCATAATATAGGGATATTATGTGATATGTTAATTTGTTTAATTAACCCTTGTTTTATGGCATTTTTTAAGAATGGTTACTGAGAACGTTAACAATGGAGTGTATGAGACTGTGGAATAACCTTTAGTCACAAACCAGGAGAACGTGCAACAGGAAGGCAATATTCCTCCTATTAATAACACTACCGAGCAAACGATGAATGATCGAATATTTAGGGGCTTTTTGCAGTTCATGCAAAATCAGACGAGGGAGACTCGTGTACAAAATACGGGTGGAAATGATGGCAACGCTTGATATCATCACGATGAAAACAGTTCGAGGAGTTGGGACCACCAGTTTACAGGAAAGCCCGTCCGATTAAAGGCGAAAACATGGGTCAAACAAATTACCAAGATATTCGATGTCTTGGGATGCGGAAGAACATAAGGTTTCATTCGCCACCTTTATGTTTTCGTGGTGAAATGATTCTTGGTGGGAATCATGAAGCGTGCCAATTGCCGCACTTAACATGTCTTGGGAAAGATTTGAAACTATTCAATGACAAGTACTTTCTGAAAGTATTAAATCGTATGAAGGAGGTAGAGTTTATTAGTGGAAATGAACAACATGATGGTGTCTCGATGTAGAAGCGAAGTTAGCGGAGTTATCCAGTTTGCACCTCATTTGATAGAGAATGAGGCGTATGACTTCGGATGTTTTACGAGAGGTCTAAAACCGAGATTCGTCAATACCTTATCTCTCATAAATTTCTCTACGTATTCAGGATGTTGTCAACATGGCTCAATTATTAGGCGAGATAATGAGTATACTCAATGAGGGACTACAACCCGAGTCATCTGATGACAAAGATCATCAGGCGATGATAACCGGCGAGGAGGAAAAATCTACGGACAAGAGGCGGTAACCACTCGGTGGTAATCGTGGCCATGATAATAGGAGAGGTGAGTTAAGTGGAAATTTCGAGAAAGAGGAGATTCAAAATGATGGGAAGACATCGTGCTGACACCGGCACCAACAACAAATTCTAGGGAGGAGAACGACCACCGGTTAGATGTTACAAATGCGGAAAGAGGGACATATCATTGAACGCCTGACAATCCAAGGTATGTTATAATTATGGAAAGGAAGGACATATCGCTCGAGATTGTACTATAGTGAAACCAAGTTTAGCGGGGATGGTGACTCCAAAAGCTGTCCCGGATAAGTCGAAATCAACGTTTCCTGGAAGAACGTTTGTCATGACTGGCCAAAACGTGAGGAACCCAAACGAGGTGATCACGGGTAAGCTAATCTTGAATTCTTGCGAAGTTTATACCTTCTTGAATCTGGGTTCTACCCATTCTTTTATCTCTCCTGCTTGTGCTCAACGTTTAAACTTGACTCCGGAGAAATTGGATTTTAACTTATCTGTTGAAACTCTGTTGGGTGAAACCTTAGTTACATCTACAGTTTATAAATCTTGCATGATCCAAGTTGGCACTATTACATTACCTGTTGATCTTATCTCTTTAAAGATACTTGCTTTTGATGTGATTTTAGGAATTGATTGGTTAACCACTCATCATACCAAAATTGATTATTTTAAATAAGGTTGTTAGTTTTCATATTCCTAACCAACCTATCATACGAATTCAAATAACTAAACCACTAAAATCGATCACCACATCATATCAAGCCATAAAGCTATTCATTTATTGAAAGACGGATGTTAAGCTTTCTTAGCCCATGTTATGGATTTGAATAGAGACAAGTCAGATTTGGATAATATTTCTGTTGTTAGAGAATTTCCTGATGTATTTCTGAAGAACTTTACGGTCTACCCCGAGCGTGATGTTGAATTCTTCATTGACCTTGAACAAGGGTACAAAACCCATTTCTAAAACCCCATATCGAATGGCTCTATTGAACTTGAGGAGTTAAAAGTCCAACTACTGAGAATTGTTAGACATCGGTTTCATTTGTCTAAGTACATCTCCTTGGGGTGCTCTGTTTTATTCAGTAAAGAAGAAAGGCGGGAGTATGCAACTTTAATATTGACTACTGAGAATTAAACCATGTCACCATTAATAATAGGTATCCGCTACCTCGCATTGATGACTGTTTGACCCGATTCAAGGAGCACAATTCTTTTCAAAGATCGATCTTAGATTCGGGATATCATCATCTGAAGATTAAAACTGAGGATATTCCAAAGACTGCCTTCAGAACTCGGTACGGGCATTATGAATTCTTAGTCATGTCTTTTGGATTGACTAATGCTCCTGCTGCTTTCATGGATATGATTAACCGTGTATTCAAGGAATACTTGGATCAGTTCGTTGTTATCTTAATTGATGACATCCTCATCTATTCCAAAAGTCGTGAAGATCATGAGCACCATTTGAAGCTGATACTTGAAAGGCTTCGTGAAAACAAACTTTATGCCAAGCTAAAGAAATGTGAGTTCTGGCTTGAGGAAGTAGCATTCCTTGGGCACGTGGTGTCAAAACATGGAGTATCAGTTAACCCGGCGAAGATTGAAGCAATTCAAAGTTGAGAACAATGAAGTCGATGGCAAGAAATCTGCAACTTTGAGGCTTAATTGGTTATTATCGGAGATTCATGGAAGGATTTTCTCGAATCGCTACTCCGTTAACCCAAATGACTCGAAAGATACAAAATTAAATATGGAGCGAGGAATCGAGAAGAGTTTCTAAGAGCTCAAGAGGAGACTCATTTGGCACTGTTACGCAATACCATCCGGTTCGGATGGATTTTTTATCTCTGAATGATGCTTGAGCAAAGGGTTAGGATGTGTTCTCATGCAACATAGGAAAGTCATAGCCTTTATGCCTCATGACAACTCAAAAAATATGAGAGTAATTATCCTACTCATGATCCAGGTTAGCGTGATCGTATTCGCGTTGAAAATTTGGAGACACTACTTGTATGGGGAGAAAGTGGAGATTTATACGGACCATAAAAGCCTCAAATATTTCTCCACCCAAAAAGAACTCAACATGCGGCAACGATGTTGGCTTGAGCTGTTGAAAGATCATGATCACACTATTCAATATCATCTTGGAAAAGCGAACGTAGTAGTTGACGCATTGAGTAGAAGATCATATGCGAGTATGAGTGCGATATTGTCAACACAAAGGCCCATTTTGTATGACTTGCAAAGGATGGAGATAGAATTAAAGACTCCAGGGATCCACGTGATGATGGCCAATATACGAGTAGAACCGACTTTAATCGATAAAGTTATAGGCTGCTTTCGAAGCTACGGACACAGGGGCGTCGTATGAAGAAGAAAGTGCAAGAAGGAGCTATTCGAAGCAAGAATTGATGAAAAGGAATACTTGAGTCATTTCTGAACTTTGCGTTCTAACGATTTTGACTTGAAGCATAGAATCATGATGGAGGCACACAACATCCGTTTGCGATCCATCACAGGAGTACCAAAATATATCATGATATTCGACATACATTTTGGTGGAACAATATGAAGAGAGAGATCGCAGAGTTTATCTCGAGCTGTTTAACTTGTCAACGTGTAAAGGCGGAGCATCAAGTGCCAAAAGGTCCATTGCAACCACTTGAGATTCCGAAAAGGAAGTGGGAACACATTACCATGGATTTCGTTATAGGTCTTTCCAAAGTTTCTCAAGGCATAGATGCGATTTGGGTTATTGTTGATAGATTAACCAAGTCTGCTCATTTCTTGCCGATATGTGAGACTTATTCCCTTGAACGTCTTACTCGTATATACGTGAATGAGATTATGTGATTGCATGGCATGCCAGTATCCATAGTTTCGGATCGTGACCCAAGATTCACTTCAACATTTTGGGTTAGCTTACAGAAAGCTATGGACACGGATTTACGATTCAGTTCAGCATATCATCCTCAAATGGACGGACAACCAGAGAGGACTATTCAAACCCTTGAAGATCTATTAAGACTCTGTGTTCTAGATTTCAAAGGAAGTTGGGATAAGTACTTGCCACTAGTGGAATTCTCCTACAACAATAGTTATCAAACAAGTATAGGTATGGCTCCATTTGTGGCGTTGTATGGACGAAAGTGTCGTTCTCCAGTATGTTGGGACGAGTTGGGATAAGAAATGTTGTTGGGACCAGAATTAGTACGCATGACTACAGAAAAGATCCAAATGATTCGACAACGTATTCAAACCTCACAAGATCGACAAAAGAGTTATGCTGATCTTCATAGAAAGGACGTGGAGTTTAATATTGGAGATAATGTACTGTTACGTGTTGCTCCATGGAAGGGAGTTACAAGATTTGGAAAGAGAGGAAAGCTCAATCCAAGATTTGTTGGTCCATTTGAGATTCTTGACCAAATAGAAAATGTAGCCTATAGACTCGCATTACCTCCAAACATGTCTCGTGTTCATAATGTTTTTCATATATCTATGCTTCGTAAATATGTGAAAGACCCGAACCACATTATTGAGTTAGAACCAGAAGAGATAGCCGAAGATTTAACGTACGAGGAGGTACTTGTTAAGATCTTGGATAGGAAAGAGCATGTCCTACGCACGAAGGTTATACCACGAGTCAAGGTTTTATGGAGAAACCATGCAATTGAGAAAATGACATGGGAGTTGGAATCGGAAATGAAAGTGAGGTACCCTCACCTGTTCGAAACACCAGGTACGTACGTCAATTTCGAGGACGAAATTTTATTAGGAAGGGAGGTTGTAAGACCCCAACTTATTATAAATAAAATTGAATTTTTTTTCCTATTCATTATTCTAAATTAATAAGGTGTTAATTTGATATAATGCTTTGATTATGGGTGAAATGTGCAAATTTTACAAAATAAGCAAGTGGTTATATAATATTCAATTCTGCCGGGAAATATTCGTTTGGTCATGGAATATTCCTTTTGTCGGGGAATATTCGTACGACGGCGCAGCCATTTGTGGGCCCCATAACGGAAAATGGTTGGATGAAAGAAAATGACAAAGTATGAGTTTTTATAAATAACGGCGTAGTTGTTACCGTTAACATTGTTGGATTACCTGGTGGTTAAAATACGATGTATATGCGTGGTTGCATGCGATGAAGATACGTGGTATTGCGTAGTATTGTTGAATTATTGATTAAATGCGTTGAGAAGGCCTTACTCAATAATTGTTATAGTAGTTCTTTATTCAATATTTTATTTTATTGATTCAATAATTGCTTTGCGTTGATAGTTTATGTTATTGTTGTTTTAATAATTATCATTTGCATGATATTTTTTCCATTATCGATCGATAATTCATATTATTTGAATAATATTATTAGATAGCATTATTGGCAATGTCTAAAAAGTTACATCAAGGAGAGGTTTGGTCACCTAATTGCTTGCCACCAATGAAGGAAAAATCCTTATTGGAAAGCCCCTCTTTCTGAGGAGCGGCTTTAGTTATCATAATTGTGATTACGTAATATTATTTATGAATAATTAATTATTGATTTATATGATAAGGAAATATTTATTTGATGTTGATATAAATGATGGATTTATTTATTTTATGTGGTTATAAATGAAGAAATTAATGCTGAGGTGTTTTATCGGTATTTTGTCGAAATGGAGGTATTAAAAATCATCCGTTTGTGAATTTCAAATATTTTCTGTTTGGAATTTTAAAAAACTCAAAGCTACAAAGTTGTAGAGAATTCGATTTCAGGCAGAATGGACATAAAATTCGTATTTTTCTGATAAGCGGGCTATTTTCTATGAATTATTGAAGTTTCAGAAAATAAAATGATTTTTATTAAATTTATGGGTGGGACCCACTTTGGTTAACAACATGTGAAATTTCTTTGGAAATTTTTCAAAGGTGGTGGCTGGTCTTGGTCATTGAAAGCATACGTAGAATTATTGTTTTAAAAATTAATATTTTATTAATTTAGTCTCCTATGGTGTTCTAGCATTTTTCTATAAATAGACGCTTAGGTAAGAATTGAAAATCACACCGAAAACAAGTTTTCTTTCTCTCTGAGATTATCGGCGTATTTTGTGAGTATTTAGATACTTTGAGAGTTCTTTGTTAAATTACAAGTTTTCTTTGCCTTTCTATCCGATATTCCAGGTCGTAATGCAGTTATTTTGAGGTAAGGGATGCTATTTTCTTCTCAAATGATATTATTTTCTTGATATCATTATCTTAGAAATATTGGTGAACTTTTTAATCAAATTTGGAACTTTTGGTGTCGGGTTTCTTATTCACGTGTCTGGCCTTATTCACGTATCTGACCTTTATTCACGAATCTGACCTTATTCAACGAAAAATAAAATTTTTCCTTTTTGTCCAAGATGTCTATTATGGTTACTATCTTTGATTGTATCCATGTTTTGATCTTTATTTTTGAATTACGCTTCCTGATTGGTTATTATGAAGTATTATTAATTTTGGATAAACTGTTATACTGAATCCACAATATTTGTCCTTCCGCTCTTCTGGATTCGTTTTTCTTTAAAATATTTTTCATGATCCTCGATCATAAATGATGATATTCTTGAATATCTTTGGCTTGTAGTGCAAAGATGAATGATTAATCGATGAATATCTTTGGCCGTGTCTGAAAGATGAGCAGTGTTGAGATGAATATGACCAACTGGTGATCTGAATGAATATCTTTGGCTGTAGTGCAAAGATGAATATTTGATTAAAGATGTATATTGATTGTTGTTACTGAGGATAAAATATTGATGATGGATTTTTAAATCTTAGAAGATAGTAGGACTCATTCTCTACGTGACTCTTCTTAAATGGATTCTTTGCTTCCATTGCGAATATTGATCTAAAACTTGCTGTCTATTATATTCTATCAGATTTTTCCCTGTTGAAGACTAATGATAATTTGTTGTATATTATCTTAGTCATAATATTTTTTACTGGGCTAGTTGAGCTCACCCTTTTATTTTTTGTTCTATTTTTCTTCTTAGGAGGTAAGAACATAGCAGAATCGAGTTGGGGTATAGAGTGATGGTTCTAGAAAGATATTTAGCTGTCATCACTATTTCTGTAAAATAGTGTATGAATAATTGTAATGAAGACTTATTTGGGTGTGGATATTGTCTAGAAGATAATATTTATATTTAAACTCACAGTATGTTTTGTCGTATTTTGCACGACAATTGTATTATTGAAGTTGTAGTTTGCTTTTTGTACCATATATTTGGCGACTCAAAATGGGTGTTGTATACCTATTTTGGGGGCGTCACACATATTGCATCACAATTATAATTCGGGTCAAAGATTTTGTAATATATAACAAGACTCTATGGCCAAGTTTGTTAATCCCGGGATTATAATCCCAAGACTATTAATCCTAAGATTAAATAGTCATAATCACATGCTTGTTTTTTATGAGATTATTTATGGGATAACTTAAAATACATGATTGTTTTTCTTAAGATTAATTAAAGGATTGGATAAAAAAAATATCGTTTGGACTATTATACCCTAACCAATAATAACATATTTAAAACAATAATTTAAACTTGTTTATACATCAAAAAATAATGAACGATTAATTAGAAACTTTTAAATACTAACATGTTTATACATTGAACCAGTTAATAAAGTTTGTTTGCACTTATAAATCATTTTAAATTTTAACTTATTAATTAATTTAAAATAAATCATTCCCCAATCGACCCCATGTGTAATCATTGTTATACCGACTCAAAATAAAACTGAAACAAATAAAATGAAAAAGAAACATGTTATTAATTAGAAAAAGAGTGAGGTTAATTTTGTCTAAAATTTTTTAGTCCCAACGGGTAGGGATTATAATACCAGGTAGAACATGATGGTATTAAATAATCCATCATCTTAGCTAGTCTCATACTCAAATTTAAAAACAAACAAAACACTTGAGATTACTAATCATATGATTAACTCAAGTGTAATTCTTGCAAACAAACATAACTTATAAATTAATTAATAATCTATATAAAATCATTGAAGGAAACTAACTAAGCACAATTGTCCATTGATGAGATCACCAAACTAATGCATTTTAATCTATCCGATAAATAAAAAAAGTAGCAATTAAGTTAAGTTGTTGGGAAGATATGCAATTACTTGCATCAGTTTGTTGTTGTGGTTAGTTGTGGATTTTTTGCAGCCAGTGGAATACCGTTATGCCAATTGTGACGCCCCCAAAATTCAATGGTCATGATCATACCAGTCAACAATTCATCTTTGCACTATTGGCCAAAGAGAACCCATAGTCATAATTATACCAATAATCTACCCATCTTTACACTTAAGTCAAAGAGAAATTTCTTCACCAGGATTATAAAAATGTTATATATGATAATAAAAACAATATTATCAAAACATAGATTTAATTTCAAGAATAAGATTCATTAATCAATTATAATTTGGTCAGAAAAAAGAAATTTTTTTTTTCGTGAATAGTATCCCGTGAATAGTAACTCGTGAATAGTAACTCATAAATAGTAACTCGTGAATAGTAACCTTGACATAAAAAGATAAAGTTTTACAATAAAATTCAAATCAATATTTATAACACCTTAATCCAAATGTTATAAATCAATTAATAATATCAAAATCTAATATTATTAATATTACAATAATATTTTAATCATTTCTTAAACTTATAAATAATTTATTTTAATTGTTTATACTTTATTAATTAATGCATTTAATCATGCTAAAATGCCAAACTCATAAGATTTCATCACCAATAACCAACAACCTCATCAAAAATCTGCATCTACCATATATAGGATTCCCAAGCCATAAAATTTTATTTTTCAATTTTGTTACTTCATATAACATATTTAATTTATTTATTCATAACTAGTCCATTTTCATGAAAAAGACCAAATCAGTTCCAAAAATATTTCTTTTCTGGGATTTAGCATAATATAGTCCCTTATTGAACATATATTTTTCTCGGAATTTTTAAAATTCATTTACTATTTTTCACATTGCCAAAACTGCTGAATATTTAGACATTTATCATAAATTGTACTTTTATCCAAAAATTCCAAAATTTACAGAATATACTGATGTTATATAGATGTACTCCCAAGAAAAATTTCATCAATTTTGGAGTTAACCACAAGGAGTTATAAGAGTTTACTTTTAAAATAGTCTTTTCTCATAAAATTCATAACTCTTAATCTATGCATCTAAAAATCGCTATTTTTGGACACAATCAAGGAAACTCATCAAATTATCATTTCAAATTTTTCCAGAATTTTTGAAGGTCATAAAAATTACGAAACATGATAAACATAATAATCCTTAAAATCCCGTACCTCAAAAGAGCAGTACTTCTGACCGGAATATGGGATGAAAAGCTGAAGGAAACTTGAACTGAATAGCAACTCTCAAAGTATCTAAATACTCACAAAAATACGCTCGAGAATATATAGAGAGAAAACTTCAGTTTCTGGTGTGATTTTCAATTCTAACTTAAGCGCCTATTTATAAGAAAATGCTAGAACGCCAAAGGAGACTAAATTAATAAAATATATTATAATTATTATTATCTTCTACGCACCAAACCTGTGAATCAACTAACATTCCATCTTGGTAAACATATTAGCAGCCCACATGTGTTTCAAACTAAAGTGGGTCCCACCCATAATTTAATAAAAAATATTTTATTTTCTGAAACTTCAATAATTCACAGAAAATAGCCCGTATATCAGAAAAATACAAATTTTATGTCCATTCCGTATGAAATCGAATTCTCTACAACTTTGTAGCTTTGAGTTTTTCCAAATTCCAAACAGAAAATTACAACTCACGCAATAAAGCTTTAAGAACACCGATTTGAGTTTTTAATACTTCTAATCCGACAAAATACTGATAAAACACCTCAACATTAATTCCTTCATTTATATCCACATCAAATAAATATTTCCTTATTATATAAATTAATAATTAATTATTAACAAATAATATTACAGAATCACAATTATGATGACCAGTGGTTCCTGAAAGAGGGGCTTTCCGATAAGGATTTCTCTTCTTGACGCCAGCAATTAGGTGACCAAACCTCTCCTTGATGTAACTTTCTAGACATTGCCAATAATTTTATCTAATAATATTATTCAAATAATATGAATTATTGATCGATAATGAAAATATCTTTGTGCGGTGACAATTATTGCAAATAATAATAATATAAACTATCAACGCAGGAATTATTGAATCAATAAAATAAAATATTGAATAAAGAATTCATCGTAATAATTATTGAGTAGTGATTCTTACGTAAGAATCAATAATTCAAAAATACTGTGCAATACCGTGTTCTACTGTGCAACCACGAGTATTACTGTATTTACCACCAGGTATTCCAACAGTGTTAATTCAGAATAACTACGTCGTTATTTATAAAAACTCAAACTTGTCGCTTTCTTCATCCGAGCGCTTATTACATTATGGGGCCCTGAATAAATGATCACAAACCGTCATGCGGATATTCTCCGACAATAAGAATATTCCACGACCAAACGAATATTCCCCGACAGAAATGAATATTTTATAATCACTTGCATATTTTAAAAATTTTATATATATCACCCTTAACTTTAACTTTTTATCAATTTAACCATTTACTAAATAGGAAAATTGAATACTTTTATTTCATAAAATTCGGGGTCTTACAATCTCCCCTCCTTATGAAATTTCGTCCTCAAAATTTACGTACCTGGTATTTCAAAGAGTTGAGAATACCTTGCTTTCATCTTAGATTCTATTTTCCCTGTCCTCATGATTTCTCAATTGCTTATCTCCTGTATTTCAGATATCATTCTAGAATACAGCTTCGAAATAAAGGTTAATTGAACAAATTAACATATCAAATAATATCTTGATATTATGACTGACCAACAAATAAGCTTAGGTAGGACACACTAGCGAAGGATTTACTCGTCTCTCCCTTCCTAGTTTTAATCCCGGATCTCCGCCAGAGATCATATCCCTAAGCTCTGATACCAAATGTGACACCCCCAAAATAGGTCCAATCCTTCCAACCTATTCTGAGTTGCCAAATACATGGTACAAAAAATAACTACAACTTTATTACTACAATTGTCGTGCAAAATACAACAACACATATACTGTGAGTTTTAATACCAACTGTGACTCATGTCCCAACTATGAACTGTTTTAGAAATTAAAATCTTTGGGAAGTGCTCAAGGAAACCTTCGTACATAGGAGGCCATGAATCTAAGTTATGATAGATATCATATGTCCAGAGAATTATCCTTGGTTGATCCAATAGACCCCAAAGAAAAACGAGAAGATTACTATCATGTTCCTTCCAATGGTGAGTCTTCTCTTGACATATAACTATCTCCACCGTCTGCGATTGAACATTATGTTTCAACCCAACTCCAAGATCATATAGGTAGTGCTCGTAGATATACTTAGCAAGTGGATGCGCACAACCCTTTCTTATGATAACACGAGATTGTATGTCATTAGACATCTTGTATGATAGTGGCAAAACACCCATCTAAAGTTGGGTTCACCTCACCCTATTGTTGTTCACCAAAATTAATTATTAAGTGACATATAATATACGACACATACATCTTAGGTCCTCAATACAATTATATATTGTATGTCATGCCGTTTTATAATGTGTTGAGAAACTTTGATAGTCTCGGACCACCACACTATTCCCTTGTTATCCCCGCTCGACCCAACTACACTTTTATTACCTGAAAGGAATTGTGAAGCAAAAGGGGTGAACACAACTAGCCCGATAAAGAATATCATAACTAAAGATAATTAAATTATCAATAGCCTTCATCGATAATAAATCGTAGATTTAGAACATATGGTAGATGATAAAACTTTTCAACCATAGTCATTCGGTGAACGAAGCGATCCATTAGAAGAGTCAAATAGACCATAAAGTCTATTATCTTCTCCATGTTAAAAGTCCACCAACAATGCTTTAACCTCGTAACATTAATCAATGAGATCCTGTTCACGGTCATGTGAATAACTTCATAATCATAATTGTAGTTCTAATTTTCTCTTCTCATCCAAGACGAAGATATTTTCATCACTTGTCTTTACTCAAACATCAAAGATCATGGTTATACCAAATCACAGTTCTGCTCATAATCATACTAATAAGTTCATCTTTTACTACGGGGCCAAAGATATTCATTAACAGCTTCATCTTTGCACTACATGCCAAAGATATTCAACAACAGGTCATCTTTGCACTATGGGCCAAAGATATTCAACAACAGGTCATCTTTGCACTACGGACCAAAGATGTTCATCAACAATTCATCTTTGCACTATAGGCCAAAGATATTCATATCTCAAAGAAATATATAATCATTTCAAAATTTATATAAACAATAATTATAACCATGTTGATCAATTCACCTTTGCACTTAAGCTAAAAATATTCAATTGTAAATTCAATGGTCATGATCATAACAGTCAACAATTCATCTTTGCACTACTGGCCAAAGAGAACCCATAGTCACAATTATACCAATAATCTACCCATCTTTACACTTAAGTCAAAGAGAAATTTTTTCACCAGGATTATAAAAATGTTATATATGATAATAAAAACAATATTATCAAAACATGGATTTAATTTCAAGAGTAAGATTCAAAAATCAACGATAATTTGGTCAGAAAAAAGAAACCAATTTTGTCATGAATAGTACCCCGTGAATAGTAACTCGTGAATAGTAACTCGTGAATAGCAACCTTGACATAAAAAGATAAAGTTTTACAATAAAATTCACATCAATATTTATAACACCTTAATCCAAATGTTATAAATCAATTAATAATATCAAAAACTAATATTATTAATATTACAACAATATTTTAATCATTTCTTAAACTTATAAATAATTTATTTTAATTGTTTACACTTTACTAATTAATGCATTTAATCATGCTAAAATGTCAAACTCATAAGATTTCATCACCAATACCCAACAACCTCATCAAAAATCTGCATATACCATATATAGGATTCTCAAGCCATAAAATCCTATTTTTTAATTTTGTTACTTCACATAACATATTTAATTTATTTATTCATAACTAGTCCATTTTCATGAAAAATACCAAATCAGTTCCAAAAATATTTCTTTTCTGGGATTTAGCATAATATAGTCCCATATTGAACATATATTTTTCTCGGAATTTTTAAAATTCATTTACTATTTTTCACATGGCCAAACCTGCCGAATATTTAGACATTTATCATAAATTGTACTTTTGTCCTAAAATTTCAAAATTTACATAATATACTTACATTATATAGATGTACTCCCAATAAAAATTTTACCAATTTTGGAGTTAACCACAAGGAGTTATAGGAGTTTACTTTTAAAATAGTCTTTTCTCATAAAATTCATAACTCTTAATCTATAAATCCAAAAATCGCCATTTTTGAACACAACCAAGGAAACTCATCAAATCATTTCTTAAACTTATAAATAATTTATTTTAATTGTTTACACTTTACTAATTAATGCATTTAATCTTGCTAAAATGCCAAACTCATAAGATTTCATCACCAATAACCAACAACCTCATCAAAAATCTGCATATACCATATCTAGGATTCCCAAGCCATAAAATTCTATTTTTTAATTTTGTTACTTCACATAATATATTTAATTTATTTATTCATAACTATTTCCTTATTATATAAATTAATAATTAATTATTCACAAATAATATTACAGAATCACAATTATGACAACCAGGCAGTTCCCAAGAAAGAGGGGGCTTTCCGATAAGGATTTCTCCTTACTGACACGCAATTAGGTGACCAAACCTCTCCTTGACAGAACTTTCTAGTCATTGTCAATAATGTTATCTAATAATATTATTCAAATAATATGAATTATTGATATGATAATAAAAAATATCATGCGATAACAAATAATTATCAACAACAACAATAATATAAACTATCAACGCAACAATTATTGAATCAATAAAATAAAATATTGAACAGTAACTACTGTAACAATTATTGAGTAGTGATTCTTACGTAAGAATCAATAATTCAAAAATACTGCAATATGTCGTAATTCTAATCGCGCAACCACGTATTCATCGTATTTTAACCACCGTGTATTCCAACGATTGTTAATTGATAATAACTACGTCGTTATTTATAAAAACTCAAACTTGTCGTTTTCTTCATCCGACAGTTATTCTGTTATAGGGCCCACAAATGATTGCGCCGTCGTACGGATATTCCCCGACAACAAGAATATTCTATGACCAAACAAATATTCTCCGACAGAAATAAATATTTTATAACCACTTGCGTATTTTTAAAATTTTATATATATCACCCTTAACTTTAACTTTTTATCAATTTAACCATTTACTAAATAGGAAAATTGAATACTTTTATTTCATAAAATTCGGGGTCTTACATTTTTGTTCTCTTCATTTTACTGCGGTGCACTTTTGATGCTTTCAGGGTCGGGTTCTCATCACCCTATTGTTGTTCACCAAAATCAATTATTAAGTGACGTATAAAATACGACACACATCTTAGGTCCTCAATACAATTATATATTGCATGTCATGTCATAGTGAGGACTATTAATGCTATCATCTGGACCGTCACTCCATTCACCGATTAGTCCCAGCTAAATTCTCATTTCTTGAAGAGAACAATAAAAGAAAGGGTGAGCTCAACTAGCCCAGTAAGAAATATTATGACTAAGATAATGCAGAATAAATTATCATTAGTCTTCAATAATGTTAAACTGATAAAATATAATAAACATCAAGTTTAATCATAATGAACAAGCAATCCATTAAAAGAGTCAAGTAGAGAATAAAATCTACTATCTTCTATGATTTAAAAGTTTTTCATCAACTTAATCACGAGACTCGACAATAAATAAACCACAACGATCGAATCATCCTCATCTTTATGGGCCAATGATATTTATTAAATCATCAATGGTCATGACTATCTTGAATAACCCTTGGTCATAATCATACCAAAATTGTCCATCAATGCACTACAGGCCACTGAGGACTTTTACTACATCGTTTATAACATTACGGTGTCATGATTATAATTGAATGATCCCCGATCATAATCATACCAAAGTCCATCTCCGCATCGTAAGCCAAAGATATACAACTATAAAACCAATAATCAGCGATACCATCTTTGCACGTAAGCGAAGATATACAATTCAATAATCAACAATCCATCTTTGCACGTAAGCCAAAGATAACTTTCATCACCATATAAACATGAGAATGATGACAATGATATAAGCATTAATCAAACGAAAGCAATGATAATGCATTTAATCATTCACCACATAATAATATAACAATATTTTAATCGCTTCTTAAACTTATAAACAATTTATTTCAACTGTTTACACTTTACCACATAATGCATTTAATCATTCAAAATGTCATACTCATAAGATTTCATCACCAATGATCAAATCCCTTATCAAAATCTGCATATACCCTATATAGGATTTTCAAGCCATAAAATTATATTTACCAATTTTTTAACTTCACATAACATATTTAACTCATATGTTCGTAACTAAACCATTTTCATAAAAAATACCAAATCAGTCTCAAAAATATTTTTTTTGTGAGATTTAGCAGAATATAGTCCCATAATGAACATATATTTTTCTCGGAATTTTTAAAATTCATTTACTATTTTTTAAAAATCAATTTCTAATTAATTCCTTAAGAAATTAGCTACCTCAAGTTTAACTCCAGAAATTCCCAAATCTTGGCAGGATCTTACACATGTTAACATGAGCTTCTAGTTTAAATTTCATGGTTATCGGAGTTATAGAACTCCGGTTATAGCATTTTTCGTCAGAAAAACCTAAATATTGAAATGGTCATAACTTGCTCATTTTAAGTCGGAATGAGCTCATTTTTGGACAGGAGGTTCTTTATACCATATACTTTCATATCCCAAAAGGCCGGAATTTTTCTCACAAATTAAGTGGCCGAAACAGCCCTTTTAAATTTCTAGGCAGTAGTTTTTTGCTATTTTGCAGCTTCTGACTCCTTTGCTAAAAACAGTCCACACGAAAAATCTACAACACCTTTTCTAGTGATTCTACTTGGATAAGTTAGAAGACTCATAGATCTAACTCTAGAACTTGACCACACCCAAAAATTCAAAATATAATAGGAGATATGGTCAATTGAATTTCATGTTCCATTTTCACCAAAATCTGATTTTCAACCCTTTGTGACTTCTAAGAAACTTTCATGTTTTCACATAATAACCAACATAACTCATCATAACACTTACTAATACTACATATACCCATAATTTTCATCAGTCTAATAATTTTATTATGACTTTCATCATTATTAACAGTCCAATGCTTATATTATGACTTTCATCATAATCCACGTAAACAGATTATTTCCACAATTTAATAAGGAATGAATACAAAGGATCATTCACCATGCATGTGGTAATCCACATAGACAGGTTATTCCAACAGAATAATAAATAATGGAATAACAGAAGAATTCACCATGCGTGCGATAGACTGCACAGACAGGTTATTCTCAACAGAATAATAAATAATGGAACCAGGTCATGCGTAAACGCACCGACAGGATATTCCGACAGAATAATAAATGATGGAACCAGGTCCGGCGTAAACGCACAGACAGAATATTCCAACAGAATAATAAAGAACGGAATAATAGAAGAATTTCACCATGTATGCGGTACTTCGCATAAACAGGTTATTCCAACATAATAATAAAGGATGGAATAACAGAAGGATTTCACCATGTATGTGGTACTTCACATATACAGGTTATTCCAACAAAATAATAAGGGATGGAATAACAATAGCTCTCTTCATGAATACGAAAGAAATAATACCCCTTACCTCAAAAGAAGACTGAATATTGGAATAGTGAGGTAGCAGACTTCTCTTCTTCTTTCTCTCTATAATAATTGCTTTATAGCTTTAGTGAATTGGTGAGAAATAAAGGAAGAATGAGCTTCTATTTATTGAAAAATATAGTTTCGATAATTGCACGTTTTGGGGCTCGAAAAATTACAGTACAATACCTCTAACTTTTCTTTTATTTTTAATTTAGTCCTACAAGTATTATCAAACTTGCACCACCTCCCCTAATAGTAAATAATGTGAATCAATAGTTCAATCATGTGAATCAATAGTTATAATCATGTGAAAATACGAATTACGGTATAGTACCTCCATCTATACCTCCATCTTTAATTTAATCATGCAAGTATTATATATCTTGCACCAACTCCCCTAATAGTAAGTGAATGTGACTCAATAGTACACACATGTGAATAAATAATTATATAAATATGTGAATTAGTAGCAATTAATTGCTCATTTATCCGATAAATTACCTGATTTATCAATATAACCCCCAGACATCAATTATCATCGGAATAGATGTTGATTTCCACTAACACTAATAATCCCAACACAATGAAACTATCAAATTCATCTTTAATCAACACGAACTTATTCATCATTAATATCATAACTCACAATGTTTAACAACCAGGTCGTTCCCAAGAAAGAGGGTGCTTTCCAATAAAGATTTCTCCCTATTGGCGCGCAATTAGGTGACCAAACCTCTCATTGGCAGAACTTCTAGACATTGTAAATATTGCAATTTAATAATATGAATAACTTTATCGTCTCAATTATTGATTTAATAATATATAAAATATTATGCAGATGATACTGTGATAATAATCGAATCAATAATATGAGAGATATGATGCAGCAATTACTGAAGCAATAATTGAGTATAACTGAGTGACTTATCACGTAAGCATCAATAACCAATACCGTATGCTACTATGCAACCATGTGTATTACTGTACTTTTACTACCGAGTAGTTCAACAGTTTTAACGGTAAAACTTCCGCCGTTATTTTCATAAAAATAATTCTGTCGTTTTATTACTACGACAATACTTCCTTTGTGGGTTCACCAATGATTGTGCCGTCGTACGGATATTCCCGACAAAAAGAATATTCTCCGACCAAACGAATATTTTATAACAACTTTTATACTTTGCAAAATTTATAAATACTACCCACAACTATAACATTATATCAAATCCATACCATAATATTAAAAAAATATTTCGAGAAATTTAAATCTTTATTCGAAAAATTTGGGATTTTACACCAACTCTCTGCCATGACATACTAATACATTTTTTTTGTGTTTATGACTAATTTCTTTAGTATTGGATTGTGCCTTGTCTAAAAGGAGTCTAGTGCCTCTTAATTTGAAATTGGTGGAGATGGCCTAGTTTGGAGAGGAAGAGATCGAGTGCCGCGGCGAGAGAGCGAGGTCGTTTGTCTTTACCCCATGAATGACCCCTGGTTTTACCCATCTAACCCATTTATTTAACAATCCATCTAACCCAACTTTGATAGATTATGTATATATCTAGAAAGTAGTTATTTGGTATAATTAGTTTCCTGACTATTAGCCTAATTAGTTTCCTGATTATTAGCCTCATTAGTTTCCTGACTATTAGCCCAATATCACTATTGTACCGTTGGCAATTCATGTATATTAGGGACCTTTGTAAATCAATGAAAGGCAAGGGGAAATCATTTTCTTTCATGGTATTAGCAGCCTAAGATTTCTTTCTCTCGCTTCCGCAACCTTCATTCTCCTCCTCCTTCATTTTCATTACAGTACCGGTTCACCATGGCCGAAACTCCCAAGTTTCATCCTGCCTTAGCTATCACCAATGTGAAATCTCTTATCCCCATCACATTGGACTTGAAATCAGGACAATATCATTCTTGGGCTGCGTTATTCAAGGTTCAAGCAAGGGTTCATGACGTGTTTGAACATATCATCCCACCGACGGATGCCAAGGAGAAAGCTGTGTATGACAAGGCCAAAGCCACTGATCTCCCTCTCTGGAAACGGCTTGATGCGGCAGTCTTGCAGTGGATTTATGCCACGGTCTCATCCGACATCCTCACCTCCATTCTCATTGACGACGACTCATTGAACATGCTTGGCACAAGTGTTGCGAGATCTTTTCATGATAATAAAAACTCGGGCCCTCAGATCTTAATAAGGAATTCACCAACACCAGTCTTGCTGATTTTTTGACGACAAATGCGTATTGCAATCATCTCAAAAGTCTTGTCGATCAACTAGCCAATGTCGGGGCTCCCGTCAATGATCAAGGTATGGTTTTAAAAATGCTACAAGGATTGACAGAACAATATTCTAATTTTGTCACTGTAATGCAAAATAAGAAAAGCCTACCTAGCTTTGCTACGGCCCGTTCCAAGCTCGCCTTGGAGGAGACCACCATTTTGGAGCGCGCAAAACAAGAATCTGTCCTTGTTGCACATTCCTCGATTACAGATACTACTATGAATCACCAAAATTCTTCTCAAGGTCATTTTACTCCTAATAATTGTCATCATAATACTAATTATCGTGGAAAAAATGGTAATAATAGAAAACCCAACAAGAATTCTGGTGGCCGAAACTCCGGCAAGGGTGGTCGGAACTCCGGCGGTGGATCACATGGTGAGTCCGGCAGTGGTGGCGGACGTGGACTGCACCAGCAGCAGTGGCAGTCTGGGTCTTGGATGCAGTGGGCTCCGTGGACTTGCCCTCCTTCTCCATATCCTTCCTACAACAATTGGACCAAGCCCACTTTCAGTCCTAGACCACAACAACCTGGTCTTCTTGGACCAAAGCCTCAGCAGGCAGCCTACAATGCAAATGCACCCAGCCCAACCGATATTGAAGCAGCTCTTCATACTCTCAGCCTTGCTCAAACTGATCCATCATGGTACATGGACACAAGAGCGACATCTCACATGACATCCGCGGAAGGTAATCTCTCGTCTTATTCTAATTTGAGCAAAAATCCTGGTATCATTGTTGGAAGTGGCCATTCTATTCCTATTCGTGGTTTTGGTAGTGCTAATTTACCTCCTCCCCACCCTCCATTAGTGTTAAAAAATGTCCTCCATGCCCCAAATTTATTTACAAACTTAGTTTCGGTTCACAAATTCACCACTGATAACCAAGTTTTTGTTGAATTTGATCCCTTTGGCTTTTTTGTGAAGGACTTTCAGACGGGGATGGCACTAATGAGATGTGATAGTTAGGGCGACCTATATCCCATCACCACCACCACCACCACTACTCAAGCCGTTTCTCCATCCACTTTTGTAGCTTTGTCTTCTTCTCTTTGGCATGACCGTTTAGGTCACCCAGGAGCACCTGTTTTAGACTCCCTTAGACGCAATAAATTGATTGAATGTACTAAAACTAGAGACTCGAGTTTTTGTCATTCTTGCCTGCTTGGTAAACATGTTAAATTGCCATTTGTTGATTCTCATAATTCTACTTATATGTCATTTGATATTTTACATAGTGATTTGTGGACATCTCATGTTTTGAGTTCCTTACGTCACAAATATTATGTGCTCTTTTTGGATGACTATTCAAAAATTTTGTGGACCTTCCCTATCTCCCAGAAATCTCAAGTCAATTCAACCTTTCTCAAACTTAGAGCATACATCAAAACTCAATTTGAACCAGAATTAAAAAATATCCAATGCGACAACGGTAGAGAATATGATAATGGTCCTTTTCTGAGTCTTTGTGAAGCTAATGGAATTTCTTTTCGTTTTTCTTGTTCTCACACTTCCTCCCAAAATGGAAAAGCCGAATGAAAAATCCGTTCCATTAATAATATTATTCGAACTTTATTAGCTCATGCTTCACTACCTCCGTTCTTTTGGCACCATGTATTGCAAATGGCAACGTATCTTCTGAACATTTTACCAAGTAAAACTCTCAATTATCAATCGCCACTACAAATTCTATACCAAAAAGTCCCATCATACTCCCACTTACGAGTTTTTGGTTGCTTATGTTATCCTCTATTCCCTTCTACTACGATAAATAAGCTTCAACCTCGTTCCACACCTTGTGTGTTTTTGGGTTATCCTTCAAATCATCGTGGTTACAAATGTTATGACTTATCATCAAATAAAGTTATTGTTTGTCGCCATGTGTTATTTAAATAAACTGAATTTCCCTTCTCCAAGCTACATACTCCTACTTCCTCATCCTATGATTTTCTTGACAATGGATTATCCCGTTACGTGATAAACCATTTACAACATCAGTCCACTAGTACTCCTCAAATTCAAGTGCACACTGAACCTTCTTCTAACCCTTCTCTGGCCCCAGCCCAGTCAGCTCGCCAACCGAGCTCTCCTAATCAGTTCACTCCCTATTCTCCCCAATCGGCCAAATCAGCTTCCTCACCCCCACAGTCGGCCCAGTCAACCTCTACCAACCCAACACCATCACCTTCCACTTTGGGTCAGTCAAATCTCAGCCCAAATTTAGACCACACACAACATCTCCCTCTTCCTCCCATTTTCCAGCCCACTTCGGGTTCAGAAATAAACCCATTACGCGGAGTCAACACGGAATTTTTAAACCAAATCACAAATATCAACATGGCTTCCTTACTCATGTCACAAAGTCTCCTCTCCCTCGTAACCCAATGTCTACACTCCAAGACCCGAACTGGAAAATGGCTATGGAAGATGAATATATTGCTCTCATTAAAAATAAGACGTGGGATTTAGTGCCCCGTCCACCTGATGTTAATGTTATTCGGTCTATGTGGATTTTGAGACATAAAGAAAAATCTGACGGTTCTTTTGAGCGGCATAAAGCCCGACTTGTAGGTGATGGTGCAGGTCAACAGGTTGGCGTGGATTATGGCGAAACTTTTAGCCCGGTAGTTAAACCGGCGACTATTCGCACAGTGCTCAGTCTTGCTCTCTCTAAGGCTTGGCACATTCATCAGTTGGATGTTAAAAATGCCTTTTTACATGGTGAACTAAAAGAAACAGTGTATATGCATCAGCCCTTGGGTTTTAAGAATCTGGATCATCCTAATCATGTGTGTCTTTTGCGCAAATTATTATATGGGCTCAAACAAGCTCCTAGAGCCTGCTACAAACGATTTGCCGACTATGTTTCTTCTATTTGGTTCTCTCAAAGCAAGTCTGACAACTCCCTCTTCATTTACTAGAGAGGTACGAAGTTGGTTTACATTTTTCTTTATGTGGATGATATCATCCTTACTACTTCTTCTATTGCTCTTCGCAAGTCTAACATGTCACTTCTCAGCTCCGAATTCGCTATGAAAGACTTGGGTCCACTAAGTTATTTTTTGGGTATCGCAGTCACTCGACATGCTGGTGGTCTATTTTTGTCTCAGAAAAAGTATGCCGAAGAAATTATTGAACGTGCTGGCATGTCATCTTGTAAGCATTGTCCAACTCTGGTAGATACTAAACCGAAACTTAGCGCTAAAACCAGCACTCCATATGGCGATCCATCTCACTACCGTAGTCTTGCAGGAGCTCTCCAATATCTCACATTCATGAGACCTAACATCTCTTATGCCGTACAACAGATATGTTTATTTATGCATAATCCGATGGATGATCATATGCATGCTCTCAGGCGTATCCTGCGATACGTTCAGGGTACACTTCATTATGGATTGCATCTTTATCCGTCATCGACTACTTCTCTGATTTCTTATACAGATGCCGATTGGGGTGGTTGCCTAGATACCAGGAAATCTACTTCTGGTTATTGTGTGTTTCTTGGCGACAACTTGCTCTCCTGGTCTTCTAAACGCCAATCCACACTATCTCGCTCAAGTGTTGAAGCTGAATACCGAGGTGTTGCCAATGTGGTTTCTGAGTCATGTTGGTTACGCAATCTTCTTCTGGAGTTACATTGTCCTATCCATAAAGCTACATTGGTTTACTATGATAATGTTAGTGCGATATATCTTGCCGGAAATCTAGTTCAACATCAATGCACTAAACACATCGAGATGGATATTCACTTTGTTCACAAGAAGGTTGCCCGTGGACAAGTACGCGTCCTACATGTCCCCTCGCGTTATCAAATTGCCGATATTTTCACAAAAGGTCTTCCTTTGGTGTTATTTCAAGATTTCAGGGACAGTCTCAGCGTTCGACAACCTCCCGCTTCAACTGTGGGGATGTGCTAGATTATGTATATATCTAGAAAGTAGTTATTTGGTATAATTAGTTTCCTGACTATTAGCCTAATTAGTTTCCTGATTATTAGTTTCATTAATTTTCTGATTATTAGCCCAATATATATCACTATTTTACTGTTGGCAATTCATGTATATTAGGGACCTTTGTAAATCAATGAAAGACAAAGGGAAATCATATTCTTTCAAACTCATTTCAATAAAACTTTGGAGCACACCATTTCATTTCAAATGGAGAGGAGGTTAAATCCTACAAAATTTAAAATTTCTGATGTGGCATTATGTCAAGGCTTGCGTGAATTATTTAACTGATGGGGCAACGAATGACATGTATTTTTTTTTTTTAAAAAAATAAATGTATAACATACTCAACATATATATTAAATAATTAAATTAAGTAAATATATTAAAAACCAAATAGTTTACTATAAAAAAAGAAGAAGCAAAATGAAAAGTAAACTAATTAAAATACAATAAAACCTATTTATATATATATGCTAAAAACGAAAATAAAACATTGTTATATCACTATAAAACAAAATAAAAAACTAAACTATAAAACACACACACACACACACACACACACACACACACACACACACATATATATATATATATATATATATATATATAAATAATTGACAAACTCACCGAAAGCCCGAATGGTACGATTCAATTCATGATAACCATGAGTTTGAGGGATCGAGCCTTACATATATGCAAGGGTTGAGTGTGTGACTGTTTAAATTTCAGTCCAATATAACAATAATAATAACAACAATAACAACAAAATGACAAACCCAAAACACATGTTCGAGTCTTTAGGGTTGGAATTTTTAATCATGTAGGCATCTATTTGGGAAAACTGAAGGGTTTGATGGCGGGGGAGGAATGAGTAAGCAACGGTATGGGACTTGGGCCTTCTTCATTGTTGCTGTCGGTTTTGGTGGATTGGTAATGATGATGATGATTTGGGAGTTGTTATCCCTATTCATCTTTCCATTTCTCAGATCTTGAACTGATTTTAGTTCTGGTGATTTTTGATCCGGTGATTGTTTGTGTTTTTCGATCTGGATTTATTCGTTATTTATTTCGTGTTCTTTTTTCTCAGTGTGTTGTCAAGAATGGGAGCAGGACATCACAGAATTGAGTCGTAGAAAGAAGGGAGTTGGAACGCAACATTTAGTCAACTAATTTGTTAGTGAGTCGGTTAGCTAGTTGTGGCTGTAAGCAACGTGTCTTATTTTGGTTGGTTAGGTTTCTTTGGTCTGTGAACCAAATTTGTTAGCAGTAGCATAAAAGGGGTGAGGTCGGAGTGAAGAAGACATGAAAAATATGAATCAATTCTCTTCAGTAGTTTATTTTTTCTCTGCAAATTTTCCTTTACTTCTCGCATCTGTTCTTTCAATTTGTGACATGTGTTTATTTTTTTAGTTTACTTATTTTTTTTCTCTCCTATATATATGTAGGTAGTGTTCTATTTGGGATTCTAGGGTTTCTGTTGGGGCTTATGATTGTTTTTGGCGTTTTCCCTAATTGGGTTCTTGATTTTGGATTTGAATTTTTGGATGGACTTGGGAAGTTTGCTGTTTCAGTTGGTTGGAAATGTGGGTATGTCGAGATTGGACTTTGACAAGTTTAGGCTATGGTGTTTGTTGGTTTTGGGTGTTTTGCAAATGGTGACTTTGCGTTTGAATTTGCAGATATTTTTGAATGAAGCAGTGTTATCTTGGTACTAGAGATTGCATCTTGTGAAGGTTCCGAGACTTGGGCATATACAACAGAGGTCTTGAGATCGACAAAGAAACGTACCGATAAGTTTTGTCGCCAGTGAATCTAGCTCGGGCATATACAACAGAGGTGCGATTAGCATATACCTCAAAAGCTCTCTTTAAGAAGGTGACATGAGTTAGCGATACATAATTTGCTGCACATAAATTGCTCGATCTATTCTTACACTGTAGAGAGTAGAATGAATAAGGACCTTTTGACTTGAAAACTCATGTGACTTTAATTTACATGGAATTCACACTATTTTAGGCTGCCTGACTTCATCACTTCAGCCTATCTTCTTCCTCACACAACCATCTCCTTTGTGAGAAGTGCTTCCACCCAAAAATGGGTTGTTGTAGTTATTATAGTTTCATTAGGCAATCAATTTTGTACTGGGCTAAAAATATGACCTCTGTTTACACTATTGAAAACATAAACAATATGAGGTTGACAATGGCAATCAATTGGAGGATTTTGTTTTTCAATCATTTTGTTTGATTGATTTGCTATTATCTTCCCTTAAATTTGTGTGCAATGAACTATTTTGGTGATGTTTGTGCCGGATTTTATGGTGATGTTTGTGCTGGATTGATTGATCTTCCCTTAAATTTGCAGATATTTTTAAATTTGTTTGATTGATTTCCTCCCTTTATGTTCTTCCATCTGCCAAGTACTACAGAGGCCAATCCAAGAAGAGAAAGGAAGGAACAATGTCAAGCAATTACGCTTAGGTCTGGGAAACAAGTTGCAGAAAATTAGCATGGCGCCCCTATACCACTTTTTAGTAAAGGAGGACGCATGCACATGTCCAAGAAATTTTGTCTGATGAGAAATTAAAGAATGAAGGTTCTGAACAACAGCAAGAAGAGAAGAATAAAGAAGATTCATTTGAGAAGCTCGTGAATAAAATACCAATAGCATATCCCAGCATATGTCGTTTATATATAAGGAGGGTAATTAAGTCTTTATCCAACTTAAGTAACATAGTTATGACAGAAAGCAGTTATTCACTTTAATTCAAAAATTCGGGTGTTTAAATGTAGCTTTACTGACTACAGGTGATTAAGTGGAAAACCGCTCAAACCTCATATGGTCATCTGAACTTAACCCAAAAAAATAATAGATAACACTATCCAAAACAATCCGGGTCAAATTTTAAATTCTAAACAAATCTCAGGTTGATTCAAAAAGTCATTTGTAATTCAGTGTGCTTAAATTCGAAAAAAAATCCCTTAAGAATAAAAATTTAATAACATGAAACACAACTAAATAATTTTCAAATATTATTTACAATAATATTTTTCGAGATTTCATTGCTTGAAATTATTGTATGATCACCTCATTTTTAATAGTTGCAAAAATATCACGCTCAATGTAAGTTAATAAACAGTTATTTATTCATTCATCTCCCATTTTGTTACGGAGTTCATTTTTCACGATATTTATGACTGAAAATGTCCTTTCAACCGTTGGTATAATAATGAGCAAAAGTAAAGTCAACTTTAGCAACAAATAGACTTAAGGATACATACCATCCTTTCTTTTATTAATTTAATTATATTAATTAAAATATATTCATATCAATTTTAAACATGAAAATATCTCAACTCAATATCAAATTTGATTCTCTATTTGGAACGTATATACTAAATTACTCCAGCATTAGAGAAAGGGAAAAAAAATCTAAATTTATTTATATACTATCTCTCCTTAAAATTTGTATAAAGAAAAAGAAAATTTGGAGTGAGACGGTGAATGAATCTTTTTTTAAATAGAAATAATGAGACAACAGTAAAGGAGAGAAAATGACACAATAGAAAATAAATGTTAGAGATAAAATGTGTATGAAAATAAAGAGAGAAACTAAATAAAAAATTTAAAATTAAATATAACAAATTTTAGACGGGAAATTAATTTAAGAAATGCTAAGTTGAATTCAATATTTATTATTGTTAAATATTGGGAAAAAAAATTACAGAATTCAAATAAATTGTAACTGTTAAAAGAGTATAATTTTTTTTTAAATAAAAAAATAAAAAAATACAATTATTTAATAATTATACGCAAGAGAAAAAATAAGACTGAATAATTTTCCAAAAACGTATAGTTTAGCTGATATTTGATACTTTAATGTGACACAATGAAGGTATACAAGACATGCACTCTCAATTTGACAATTAGATTTGACAATTAGGTAGACTTGCATAGGCTTTCACCATACCCCATGGCCCCTGAAAATTTACCTGCCCCAAGCATGGATCCGCACTACGAGGAGCACATGTATTTTTGATATTTTTATATAATTCTCCTTCATTTCATCATAATTAAAAGTGTGACGGAAGTACAAAAATTTACATTGCTTCCAAGCATTTTCAGGGAAATGAAAATACAAGTGGGAAGAGGAAGTAATTTAGAGAGAGAGAGAGAGAAAGCAATAAATAACTCGGGAAAAAAAATATTACAGCATACCACATAATAGAAATTTGTCAACTGTGTGGGAATGATTAGAAGAACTTGTTGTATTGGCCGGTGAGAGAATCCTTGAGGTTGGAATAAAGGCCATAAAGAGAGTATTGTCGAAGGTTCTTCACCTCATACCATGAGTTGAAAACTGAATCATGCTTATCTGTGCCAGAAAATGCCAATTGTATCCCAAGGCTGCAATCTACAGAACCCTGGCCTCGGTTCTTACAGCTATTAGTTTTAATGGCACAGTCCTGATTGTTGAGGCATACAAAGTTAGAGTTGCCTGAGCATTTTGAGCATCCATCTCTCTTCCAATATAAATTTTGCAGCCTACCCTTCTTGAATTCAAGAACCTGTTGACGAAATCACATTGTTCTGGTTGCAAAGGACTTGAGTAAGTTTCAGGTATGTTACAAGAAAAGAACAGACCATTTTCTTACCAGAGTAAAACTGGTAACAGTGTATGTACCATTGGCCACAAATGCAGGAACAGACCTTGCAGCATATTTTCGACCAGCAAATGCCACCATGTGACCGCCATAGGAATCCTGGACAGCCAAAAAATTAAACAGGAGATCAGGAATTGCATTTTAGTTCTTAGGTATCTTTCTACGAGCGAAAAAAGTTGGGGGTAAAACCCCAAAGAGAAAGCAAAGTGAAGTAAGCCACCTTGCATAGCTGTTATAATAATCCAGTTGCCATTATGACCAGTATTAAAATTGATCAATTAAATACACTATTGCACAGGGTAATTGATTTTATCAAGTATTGCAAGAGAGAACCACTATACTCAAAGGTGGATACTACTTGTACAGCCAACCACCACCCAGCACCCTCCGCCAAGCCAGACCTTTCTCTTTCCAAAACTTATAAGGAGCGTAAAACCAGGTAGTCTACCGGTGTGCGAGGTTGGTTGGGTATTGCATGCACCCGGTGTTTTATCCAATGCGCCGGTGGTTGCGAGTTTCCACCGTCATTAGAGAGAGTGATAGTATACATTAACTTGAAAAGAATAAATTGGCGATAACAAACAACATAAATGTGGTTGTGGGTCTTTAGGGATTTATCCAACTTAAAAAGGTATCAATAGCTCGGACTGAATGCATGCTCATTTGGAGATCAGAATTGAGAACTACCACCAGGAAGCAAAAACAAATTGTGTTCGCTTAGGCAAAAGGTGCCAATTTGTTCCCTTTCATTGTAGGTGCACATGTGAATTTCCTCATGTGCACTTGTATCAGGCACATCCAAGCCCCAAGTCTTGTGAAACACTTGAGAGTCCTTGTTTTAACTTTTAAGATTAACTAAGGACTTCACAAAACGTTGTCCATTTCCTCTATAAGTTTCTGTAAGTTGCTTTGAACCTTGTCCATTTCCTCTGTGCTTATGCCTAAGTAAGCCAAAATCATTTTCTGACCCATGGTTTCATCCAAAAAATCATATTTAATGTGATGCATCATAAAGACTTGTGCACATGGACTAAAATGGAGTCAGGTACTCCTGTTTGACAGAAGGTTGTGATCAGCAAACTTCTTGGTTCAACTCAATCAAAACTGCTTATAAGGACCAACGAGAAAGTGGTCTGAGAAAAAAGTAAGATCATCCCTGCAATGGAGCTTGAAGTGCAGGTTTTGGATGCAAATGATTAGTGATGGGTGGGCGAAGTCAACCGAAGTCCTAAACTTTCAAAAAGCTAGGCAACCCCAAAGAATGGAGGGCGAAGTCACAATAGTGAAGTCACCTTTACATCGACTCTTGCACAATGATCTAGTAATTTGTAATCCATAGTGAAATATCCTCCAAACAAAGAAACATAGCTTATATACACATTTTTTATACATTTTAATATTCCCATCTTTATTATTTTATATGTTTATTTTATTTAATTAATACATTTTATTTTGTTTTGGTAAGATTTATCTTGTTTATCTTGGGAATAAGTAAAAGAGTTCCAATTTTTAAAGATGAAAAATGACTTTTGGAGGATTATCATGAAGAGGTTGAAGTCAAGTTAGAGATAAAGAGAAAAAAGAAAACCAACCCTAGATTAGGTTACAATTTATTTTTTTCTATAAATAGGTCTCTTATTTTTAGAGAGAGGGGGGACATTTTGTTTCTTTTATTCCTTCAAGTAAGCAGGAGAAAGAAAACTCTCTGCCGTCTTTTCTTCTATCACGGATTGGAATAGTTGGATCAAGACATATTGTCTTTTTCTTGAGCAATTAATATAGTATTATTTAACTTTCCATTTATGCTTTGTCTTTTCTTCCTTTTTAGTTCTTAGATTAAGTAGTATAATCCATAATAGTATTATCATTTTATTTCAGTGATGTTATTGAAGGCGCCTTGGTAGTATAGTTAGTTTATTTTTATTTTTCATTCCTTCACATTCGTTGGAACAAAGCATGCTTATTTCATGGACTTGTTTTAGTTTTTTTTTAAAATTGATTAATTTCTTTTAGTTAGTTTTAATTTATGCAATTAGTAGTATTAATAATCTTATTTGTTCTTATTTTAAATTGCATGGCTAGATAAATTTCTAATACTTAGGATGATGATGAAACTAGGTATTACATATTAATATTTTCTTTCCATTCCGATATTAATGCTTAATTGTTTACTCTTTTATTTTTACCTTCGCACAAACTGTATATGATTCTTATATTAATTACGAGTAGGGGTGAGCAATTCGGTTATAACCGAACCGAATAGCTTATTCGGTTATAACCGAAAACCGAAATTAACACACTTGATATCCAAACTAGTAACCGAAATAGTCGATAACCGAATTACCGAATAACCAAATTTACTATTCGGTTATTCGGTTAATAACCGAAATGAAAGTTTCCCCACATACTTGATTGAAATTTTTGGTTGAATTTTTCTGTGTTAACCCAAAACAAAGCACCATTAAAGCAGAAAACGAAACTTAGGCATCCATTGAACAAAACTACATCTCTATTAACTACCAATTCCAAAATCACAAGTATTTTTGTTTTTTAGTTGAGTACAAAAAAATGGGTAAGATGAAAAAATAACCCAGAGAAATATACCACATCCATGGCAGTGAGTTTTCCGGCGAGCATGTTCAGTGTATGTGATAGCATAGATCAGACCACTAGTTTGCTTGACACCTCCACGACTGGCCAATTGACAAATTGATAGGTTCCTGTGCCGCTTTAAGAACATGGACGACGTTGAGGCGAAACATCTGTGGAGCGATCGATCTTAAACTTACTGGGCGTTGACAGAATCAATTCTTCCTCCAATGACGGTATTCTTCTAATTTCTTTTGTATTAACAGGAAATTTCTAGATTTTATGAAATCGATTGATAGGGTGAATATATATGGGTTTGAGTTTGGGCTTATATTTGTAATTGAAGTGGGTTTCTGTTGTATTAATATTAAATATTTTAGGGTGATTGAAGTGGGCTTCTGTTGTATTAATATTAAATATTTTAGGGTGAATATCCATATTCTTGTGGGTTTGTCATTCTGTGTTTGGATTTGTAATTGAAGACTGAAGTAGCTTGGTAATTAATAACTTCGGTTATTCGGGTATCCGAATAGCTTAGATTTTTATAACCGAACCCGAAACCGAATACCGAACAAGAAATTGGATATAACCGAAATTAGAAAAAAAAAACCGAATAACCAAAATAATTCGGTTAAAAAAATTCGGTTATGTTCGGTAATTCGGTTTTACCCGTTTTTACTCACTCCTAATTACGAAGTTTTGATAAATTATAATTAATCTGTGAATTTTCTACAACTTATGCTTGCTCATATTAATTATATGAATCGTTATTTTTAAAGGGGAGGGTAAATAATTTAGGAATTAATTTGGAAGATAAGAAATTATTTATTATATTAGTACTTAGTGGATTTAGATTCCTAGGTAGTTTTTCCCATGACTAGTTTTAGTTATTAATTTTTAGTTTGCATTATTTAGTTAATTAATCATCTCCACCATTTTTAATTTATAATTTTCCTGGAATATTAATTAAGGACATATTAAAGAATTGATAGTCTTTGTGGTTCGACCTGCACTTGTCAAATCTACAATAGACGATGTACACTTGCAGTACATAATTTTATCACATCAATAGCTTTCCACTAATAGCCAAGTGAACCTGTAAATTCCCCAGACAAATATTGGACAACAATATACTGGTTTTAACAGCTATGTCAGTTTCTACTTTCTAATCTCTATACTGTTAAGGTAGATATGAAGCTGTAATTCAACTTCCTTTCATATAGTAAGACTTCCTTTTATATAGTAAGATCGTGGTTTTGATATTTCCACACGTGAAAATGTTAATGTTAGTTCTACAAGATCCTCTCTCAAATGAGGATGAATCTCAACTACTATCCATGTGAGGAGCAACACGTGGAAGTATCAATTCCTGATGATCATGGTATCAAACAATTAGCAAAAAGCAATACCAACAACTGAAATACACACTTGTACCAAATAAGAACAACTCAACAACAACAACAAAACCCTAAAATGTAAAAGAGAAAAATTAAACACAAAGACTAAATAAAATCTGGTACAGCACAGCAGCAAACAAAACCCTGGAATCAACAACAGTTAATCTCATTTGACGCATTAATTTCACAAACCAAATCAGTAACAAATACGAAGCAACATTCAAAACCCTATCTTCTCTTTTCCTAAAATTCCCAAACGTCCAAACAAATTCTATATGGATCTAAATTTATTTTTCATTGTTAGAACATTTAAACAAAACCATAATCATCAATTCAAACAAATATGCTAATATATATATATATATATATAGAGAGAGAGAGAATATTGGGGAGTTACCGGAAAGAAATTGGTAGTGTTGATGGTGAGCAGAGAGATCTGATCGACCTTGGGGCGGAAAACAGCAAGCTTAGAGTTGGAGAGAGAAAGCCTCTTGTCACAAGGTGACAGTTGAACACGCGAGCTATTGTTATCTGGGAAGAAGGAATTACTCCCGGCAAAGGCGATTCCGAAAGTGAACCCATCGGACCGCTGCACTCTGGAGTCCGAGCAAGGAGAGAATACGCGGTTCGAATCGCTGCGCGGCTCGACCAGCCAAAACATGATCGAAATCGTTAGGAAAATGGTGATTGTTGGAATCGCCATTGTTGAGAGCTTGCTTGAAAGAGAGAATATTAGTCCAAATGATGTTGACTGTGTAAATAAATAAAATTTAGAATTATTCTTAGAAAATTTAGAGAAATGATTTTAACTATTATTTTTATCTTGTTTATAAGTGTTTTTTTTTTTTACAATAAAGCTAAAATAAAACATTACTAATTTGTTTGGTTGTGGTATGAACAAAATTTGATAGAACAATTTTATAGTATATTAGTTGATTTGTGAAAATAAATAATAAAATATATTGTATTATTTTATATTACCGTCAACAACTAAAACTTCTATGTTGGAATTTTTTTTTATTGATTTGTTTTTATGGATTAATATTTAATATGTAAACTGAATATTCCAAGTTCCATGTACTAAAAAATAGAAAAATGGGTCGGGATGCCTATCCATACCCAAGCCCGTTGCTCATATTTGAGGTGAGGTCTTTCAACTCTCCGCTCCCGACTCTGCAAATCAATCCGCCACCCCCAGAGCGCCGCCCAAACCATTTCATTTGCCGGCGAATAACAGGACGGTGCCGCGCACTATGTCAGCTGATTAAAGTATCTCCCTTTACTTTCTTCCGTAAAATGCATACGGTGAGTCTTTCAATTTTCAATCCTCATTCTCAATTTATTACATTTATTTATGTGTGCGCATTGCAGACATGAATTATCTCAATCTTTTATGCTAGTAATAGTAATAATATTAATAATTTGGTTTCAGCTCTTAATCGCAACGGAAGAATCCCATATACTCCTTCGATTCTTCAATAGCAGCATCCAAATCATAGACTCCATCAAAGAAAACATTGCTCACATTTTTTGCAACTCTTTCTGCGAAAAAAATACCCCCCCAGATTTAATTGATACAAGGTATCAGTTTCCTACTTATATACCATGTGAATTTATCGTATCAGTCTCTTTCTTATGTATTTATATTACTATATTCTAAGTAGAATTCTTTATCTGATGTGTAAATTCCAATTTATATAGGCAGGATGAGCTTCTACCATATTATCTTCGAGATATTATTGCAACTGTTGGTGATCAATACCACCAAAGAGCAAAAAATTGGTTATCTGAAAAGAAGGATTCTGGTGACAAGGAAGATCCTGAGGCAACGTTCAACGTATTGGATGCCATGCTCAAGGGTAGTTTAGAGCGTCTGAAAGCAATGAGGTCAGCTTTCAATTTATTGATGAGTGAATTTTACATGAAATTTGCTTGATTGCTTCAGAATCAATTGAAAGAAATTCTGGACTTTTGCTGTTAACTTGAGAGTTTGAAAGCCTTTCATAGTTTGCTCATTTTAAATATTTGTTATGGAGCTGATCCTAATTATAGTCCCTGATGGGGCATGTAATAGTTACCTGATTTGTAAAGTATCTTTGAGATTAGCTTTTTTTGCGATAAACTCTTTTATGTTTAAGAACTAAGAGTATAGTTGCTCGTAAAATATTCTTTATATCTAGAACTTTGTTGTGTTTATAACAACATTGAAGGTTTTGAATTGAAGTTTTAAGTATCCTTGATCGCATTGTCGGAATTTGATAGGAAGGTTTAGGTTTGAAGAATGTATTTCAGTGTGAAATACAAGGAAATTGTATCCTAGTGTTTCTGTTCTTCATCTTTTGGAAACAGGAGATGGAAGTAACCCCCCTCTGCCTCTCTCTTTCTACAATAAACAAAGTATATGTAGCTTATCCATATGTATGCATTTTAGGTTCTCTCTCACAGTACAATGAACAAAAGTATATGTTGCATATCCACATGAACACACTTTAAGGTTTTCAAATTTTCTAAGGAAACAAGAAACTTTAATTCTTTTAAAAGTATGCAGGAAGGCTGTGGTTTTAATTATTATGTACCATTCTATATTTCAGAACAAGGAACAGAGTAAAATGAAGAGGGTTAGAAAGGCAAAGAAATACATGGTAATACACACTAAAGAAGAAGGATAGTTGAGCAATGAGCAGTTGCTATTATCTAGATCATGAATAGTTAACATTTGTTAGTCAATAGCAAAAGAGAATGAGAGGAATGCTTTTGCATCATACTCAGGATTTTAACTTACATGCAGGCATAATTGCATCACATATTATTAATAAGTTGGATTAAAATATCCTATAGACAATCATCTGTTTGTTTTTTTGCCACTACAGAATGTAATCTAAGAGCTTTCTTATTATTCAGTCTGGATATTTGTCTTTCTATGTGTGTATTTATCATATGATTAAATGGTTAAAAATCATGTAAGTAGAATAGCATTATCATTGCAGTTGTTCATTTTATGTCTCAACATTTCAATGTATAATATCTTTGTGATATACCTCGAGGTTGTTGATTCCAATCTCCATACTTGGAGCCAAAACTACGTATCACGATAATAATTAAATTAAACAAAATAATATTTTTGTGATTAAATTCCAGAATAATTGCAGGGAAAGCATATCATGGCCACATATAGGGGTTACTGGCTGCGATTTGGGAGCAGATTATGCGCAACAGGTGGATACTATTAGAGCTTTGTGTTTGGAAAGTAAACTTGGAGTGGCCCTGTGGCTTCGGAACAGAATGGTACAGAATTTTGTCAGTCCGGATGTGGTTACGCATAATTTCCTTGTAAATGGACTATGCAAAAACGGTGACTTGGAGATGGCAAATTGGATTGTCAGAGAGATGTTATTCAGGGGTCCTTCTCCTAATTGTGCTACCTACAACACATTAATGGAGGGTTATGCATTACTAATAACATGGATAAAGCTCTTGATCTTCTCTCTACAATGAGTATTTGTGCTATAACACCAAATAGAGTTACTTGTAACATTCTCGTGCATGCACTTTGCAAGAAAGGTCTACTATGGGAGGCTAAAAAACTTCTAGGAGAAATATTACAAGATGATTCTGAAAATAAAACTTCAGATTTGATCACTTCAACTATACTTATGGATGGCTGTTTTGAAAGTGGAGATATGTTTCAGGCTTTCACTATATGGGATGAGATGTCCCAAAGGGGTACCAAAATGGATAGTATAGCATATAATGTAATGATCCATGGTTCTAGTTCGAGTCAGCAGATGACCCTTGTATATAAATATTTGACTGAAATGTTTAAAAGTGGGTTGATTCCTGATGTTTTCACTTACAATACTCTTCTAAGTGTGCTTTGTAAGCAAGGAAAGACTGATGAGGCTTGTTATATCCACAGTGTAATGTCAAAAATGGGGGTTCCTCCAGATCAGATTTCTTAGAAAGTGCTTATCCAAGGCTTGTGCGTGAAAGGAGATGTAGTTATAGCTAATGAGTATCTGCATCTTATGTTAGGGGGTTCAGTTATACCTGATCCACTTATTTGGAATGTTATAATTGATGGCTATGGGAGACGTGGGGATATACAAAAAGCTTTTTATATTAGAGATCAAATGATGGCATTTGGTGTTTTTCCTAACATATTTACTTACAATGCATTGATCTACGCACTCACAAAGGATGGAAAACTTGTTGAAGCAAATTTTCTGAAGACTGAAATGATCTTAAATGGTTTTTTTCCGGATGTAGTCACTTATAATCTTTTGATAGGTGCTGCTTGTAATTTAGGACATATTCATATTGGACTCCTATTGCATGATGAAATGTTGAGGAAAGGGTACAATCCAGATATAATAACTTACACCCAACTAATTAAAGGCTATTGTTTGAGAGGTAAAATACAGGATGCAGAAAAACTTTTTGTCAAGATACTGAGGTCTGGCTTAGCTATTGATCATGTTCCCTTTCAAATACTTATGAAAAAGTACTTCAAAATGGGAGAGCTAGATAAGGCATTTGAAATTTATGGGAAATGGTTGGGAAAGTCTAAATGAGTATGTCTCTAGCAGCAAACCTTTTTGGTACATAAACAGTGAAATGCACTGTTTATTAGTGACGATAGCCTCACCATAGCTTGTGCTCTGCTGTTAGCAATATGGATTTCTCAGATTTATGATGGTAGCAGCTTCTTGCTTGTTGTATATGCTGTCTGCATGTAATCCTTCTGGAGGTATGTCTCTCTACCAATACTTTGCTCATAGTCTAAAGTTCACCGATATTTTAAACTTCTAGCAACTTGAATTCAGTGTCAACTTTCCTTTTGTACTTAATTATTTGAGAAATAATTATCAAAATATTGGTTGTGAATAATTATGCATATACCGTAGAATATTGCAAGTTGAAGAATCTTACTTATATCTTATTTAGGCTCATATTCTCTTATATGATTGTCTATTTACATCTCATCTATCTGACAGCTTTTTCTTCTTTAGACTTCCCCTCATCGTATTTCTATTTCACCCATTACCTCCTGTGTACATGCTCATATATTGTTATGTCCTGTTTTCTATTAAAGCACTCCACCACGCATCAATGAACATATCCCCTCATCGTGTTAAGCCCTTGTTATTAAATATATTTATCACGGTTAAAGTGCAGAGAAAGAACAGTACTTGTGATCTTTAAACACCCAAATGATACTTGTGACTTGACTCGTGCCTTTTGAGGATGTACCTTCATAAACAAATTATGTCTTCATATGAATTAATGGAGCTTGCTAACACTGGTTGGAACGTGGTCATTATTTTCTCATTTCATCATTTGTTAATATACTGTATCAAGTCATGATATTTACCCGTCCAAATAATAAATTCTGATAAGTTATAATATTTCTGTTTTATTTTTGTTAATTTTTTTATTTTTTTTTATTTTTGTCGCTGTCCTGCAAATCAACTGAAGCAATCTGCAATGTTGAAGTTGCATTGGTGACACAAATTGGCGTGCAAAGAATACCCTTCAGAAGGTTGGCAAGGTTGTGTGGTTCGCGAAATGAATAAAACACATGAGATTAAATGATGTATGGGCTCATACATTCTTTTAACTTGACTGGTCAAAGAGGCTTTCTTGATTTTCTGTAAGAAACCATTAGTTTTAGCCTGTGCAGTCTTGACACATGATTTCTAGCTAAGACCATCATGCAAGGGTGATCAAGCTATTGTATAACAGTAAGCTAGTTGCCTTTCATTGGTAAAAAAAGGTTTCATTCAATTTAATAAAATTCTAATGACATAATTTTATCCCCTTTGTCAGGTTATGCATGTCAAGTTAATCAGAAGTTGGTGAGACCTGCTGGTGTTAACAATTTTTGAAAGCATGTGAGATCTTGCCTACCTGAGTCCCTGGTAAAACATTTGGGTTTCTTGAGATGACTTTATACCTGTAGATTAATGAGGAAGATTTGGCCGCTGCTGGGACAAAACTGGGCTTGATGATAGTCATTGTTGAAACATGACTTGCTGGAAGTCTGGAACCAAGAAATGAAAAGAAGAAACCCTACAAATTAAAGAAATAGGACTTCTGGGAATCTGGCTACAATTCCTAGATCTTCTATTTTGATTACTAGTTTATTAAGGTTCTCTTTAGTCACTAGTTTTTCCTCTATATATCTTCTTATTTGTTGTTTGTATGTTTGATTCTTTTACAAGCTTTAAATATTTCTTGTTGACCTATATTTATATACACACACACAAGTTCTTGTTGGTAGAAGCAACCTTGTACAGTTGGGATGTGGTTTCAGCATGTTTGGTTCATAACCTTCTGAAGAATCCTAAGGGACTCGGATTCCTTCTTCTTTGTTTTTTGTTTTTTTTTTCTTTTCCCTTTTCCTTCCCAAGTTTAATGGTGCTCCCGCTTTTATAATATTTGTGAAGGATACAATCTAGATTTATAATCTTTGAGTATGTATTCGCTGTGCTGGTGTGAAACACAAACCTAGCAGAAGAAACATATACAACTTATTTTATTTTATGTTTTGCCTTAAAATGCATTGCATCAGTTTTATTATACGGGTCCATATATTGTTTACATAATTGTCTCTGGATGCTATGGCAGGCCGCATTGCTGAGCACAAGCAACATTTTTATGGAGGCACCTTTAGAACATAGCAGCATTGCGCGTCTTCTTATGGAAAGTAAAGTATTAAAGATGAGATTATTTATCTCTTGCTCTCTTATGCGATCTTTTAGTTAAAGAAGCGTCTTCTTATGGAAAGCAAAGTATCAAAGATAAGATTATTTATCTCTTTTTCTCTTATGCGACGAAGAGTAGGTATGTATATTCAATATCATGGTTGGCTTGAAATCCCAGTATCAGAATGTAGAAGTTTCAACTGCAGTGCATTCTTTTCCTTGTGTGTTTATTAATTTCAGCAATCCAAATTTATTAATTCTATGTTCCAAAATTAAATATGCATTTGATTTTCAGAAGTCAATTTACGAAATTTTAGAACTCAAAATCAATATGAATTTATTTGAATATGGTAATTAGTAGTACTTTTTGAATAGTTTACAAATTCATAGTTCTTCAAACTAAAGACAAATTAGTTGGTATTAATTTTGAGTTCTATGATTTGGCAAGTTGCCTTCTGAAAGTCAAATATGTCTATAATTTTGGAAGATATCAAATAACAGTTTCTTAATTTAGTATTCGTGTATTAAATAATTTTATTTTCTTTATACGTGGACAGACAATGTAATCCTAAACAACTTCTAGCTAGTAAAATTTCTTTACAATAACTAAAGTGTGATAAAAATATATTTAAAATATTTAATGTTACCAATCATGATTAGAAAGAAACATATGACATACAATATAGTATGGAGGAATTAAAAATAAAAAAAGAAGCTGCTACTATATATTTTTACATAAACTGTAAGGGTTATTTTACATTTTGGATATAATATAAGAAGATCCAATTAGTCATCAATTTTTCTTAAGTACTTTAATATTCTTCCAACGTGACTCCATGTATTTGGAATCATTATCCTGCGCATAGACGCCAAACTTGAAAAAGTGAGAACTTCCCCCTCTACCAGGACCTTCAAACTTAAGAACCCCATCAATATAAACCTGCACTTTGCTGGCGTCTACGTCGTAGATTACGTTAAGCCTGAACCACCTGTTAAAGATTTTTGGAACAAGAATGGGAGCCTTGTAGTATGAGAGTGCACCATTGTATGTTCTAATCATTAGCGTTGTTGCATGGCCAACAGCTCCAAAGAGCTGCATAACGCACACACCAGATGTTCCCTGTGGCACATATCCGTGTCCTTCGAATTGCCAGACACCAGAAGAGAAATCATATCCCTGAGAAATGAGTTAATTAGAAATGTAGTTAAGAAATATATATATATACACACACACACACTAGAGATACAGTTTTTCTTTTTTAGTTTGATCCGTAAAAAAGAGAGTATAAAGTAACCAGTCTGAATACCACATTGGAATGGATAATTTTTGAATTTAGTGGATGGTATTTAATTTGTGCAAGGCTAGATATAATTATAATTATAATTATATTACCTGTATACGGATCTCGGTACGTGGTTTGGTATTGCTAGAAGGGAAGTGAGGCTTATCTGTGCTGTATACCCACAACTTGTGCACTCCATTGACAAAACTATAACGCTGATTTACAGGGACATTATATGGCCTTTGTATCTCAAAATTTGATTGTGTTAATGGGAGAGATGTGAATCCTTGAGTGGGATCAACTGCAGTTGTGTTCTGATACAAGAACAGGGAAACAAGTAGTGCCAAGTATTGCACAAAGACTAATATTGAAGAATTCATTCTACTTCTTCTTCAATAGGAGGAGTTAATGTTATGAATAATTATATTTGTGTGGCGCATGAGTTCAATATATACTCTTCAACAGCAAAATGCCATAAGATCAGTCCACTTGTATATATAAATATATATATATATATATATATATATATATATATATATATATATTTTTTTATTTTATTTTTTTTGTGAGAGCTTTACTTTTTATTGAATGAATGGACCAATTCGATGTCTTTTTTTGGGTAGTTTGCAGGTTTATATACGTTATCAGTTATAGAGATCGCTGCATGCAACATACGCCTAATTGCTAATGAAATTAAGTGGTGACTTGCAAGTTGAAACCAAATCTTGTGACGTTTAATTTGTATATGTGAAATTTTTGAAGGTTGGCATTTTGTTTAATGAATTAGGATTCTCTCTATTTTAAATGAAATGAAAATTTTTTATTTTATTATTTAGTTTTAAAATGTATTAGAATGTGACATCATGATGATGAAGGAGAAAGAGATGATGATGATTAATATACAAAAAATAAAAATTCTTCATTTCATTCGTGTGAAATCAACACATGTGACGCAATATTAAGGTTTAAAACCTTTTTCAACTATCCTACTATGTAAATATAGCATAGCACTGCATGTGTTTAATAGAAGTATAAAAGATCTGTTTTGATTACTTTCACTATTAATTTTAAATTAAGAAATAACTATACGCTGAACTATCAAAATACAGTTTGCACACCATGAAGATTGGTTTGACACTACTTTGAAACATATTTAACTACTACATTCTAATGTTCAATAATTGCACGTGTTTAGAAAAAGGCATTTTAAGGTAAATACATTGTAAAAACCAGTCTTCCGTATGGATGAGCAAAAAATAGATAATCGATCACAGTTAACGGGTATTCGGTTATTTTCGTTAATTCGGTTATAACCGTTTTAATATTCTAGTATGAATAAAGATATTGAAATATTATTATTCGGTTAACCGAATATAATACCTTATTTGTTAGCATTCTTGGTGGAAGGAAGAAATTGTTTATGTGGGAGTGTTATTGGGGGTGAAAGCTAAAGCTAAAGCTAATTGAGCATTGCTCATGTATTTAGCGAACGTAATGTCAATGTTACAGTATTTTGGAGGACGGGTCCACTGAGGGCAGATACAAGCAAAACAATCTGAGGGACACTGCAAGAGGAAAGAATCAGGACGTTACACCTACTGGAATAGAGAAAGCTATATATGATGGTCATCAACTGCACAAAAGTTGGCAAAACCCCAGTAATGATACACAAAATGGAGATAATAGTTCTGATTCTGTAACGAGTCCATCCGAGGAATTAAGTGAATGATGACAAGAGGCATTTCAGTTATAGTTCGGTTATTAACCGAAATAATCAAATTGGAAATTCAGTTATTCGGTATTCAGTAATTTGGTTATTTCTCAGTTAGGTTAATTATTCGGATAATGAAATTTGGAAAATTTCGGTATTTGGTTATATTCGAATAAGTTATTCGGTTCGAATATAACTGAATTGCTCACCCCTAGTCTTCAATAGTATAAAATTCGCCTTTAACAACGTTGGATGGTTGTTGTTGGAATAACTAATTAGAACTCCTACAAACGAACCAAATGTGACGCCCCCAAAACAGGTATATATCACACATCTTGAGTCGTCAAAAATATGGTACAAAAATACAAATACAACTTAATAATACAACTGTCGTGTAAAATACGACAAAACATAAACTGAGAGTTTTAATAAGAATATTGTCATCTAGACAATATCCACACTCAATGGAGTCCTCATTACATTTATTGTGACACTATTTAACATAATAGTGAGGACTACTAATACTATCATCTGGACCGTCATTCCGTTACCCGACTAGTCCCGGCTACGTTCTCATTTCCTGAAGAAAACAGTGAAAGAAATGGGTGATCTCAACTAGCCTAATAAAAAATATTATGACTAAGATAATGTCGAATAAATTATCATTAGCCTTCAACAGTGTTAAACTGATACAATATAACAAACATCAAGTTTAACTCAATCCATTAAAAGAGTCAAGTAGAGAATAAAATCTACTATCTTCTATGATTTAAAAAGGTTTTTCATCACTTTTATCGCTGAGACTTAGCTTAATAAATAATCCACATCATCCCTACACTACGGCCAATGATATTCATTAGTATCACAACCACAAATTATCCATGTACTACGGGCCAAGGATATTCGTGTATTCATCAATAGTCATGATCATGTCAACAACTGTCCATCAATGCACTACGAGCCAATGATGACTTTTACCACATCATTTGTAACATTACGGTCATGATTATACCGATTAATTCCTGGTCATAATCATACCAAGTCCATCTATGCACTACATGCCACAGATGACTTTCAACAAAATATAAACATGAGAATGATGACAATGATATAAGAATTCAATAAAACAAGTTCAAGAATTAAATTATCCAGGAACTAATAACGTCTAAATTGTCAACATGATACTTCTTTGAATAGTAAAATTCAAGAATGCTCAGAAGAATATTTTTATGAAAAGATACTGGATGAAGCGCAAATATCAAGAAAATTCCACTAATTTCATGGAGTATAGAAGTCAAAACTTTAACCAACTGAGTATAATAAAGAATGAAATAACAAAAGAAATCACCATGCATGCGGTATTGATGTATGCATTATTCTAATGTAATAATAAATAATCGGAACCAGTCAAAGCGTGTAATACGACCGCGGCGTGATATTCCAATAGAATAATAAAGAATGAAATAACAACAGAAATCACCATGCATGCGGTATTTCGCATGAGATAAAGTTATTCCAATGTAATAATAAATAATCGGAACCAGTCCAAAGTAAAACGCACAGACAGGATATTCCAAGAGAATAATAAAGAATGAAATAACAACAGAAATCACCATGCATGCGGTACTTCGCATAGACAGGTTATTCCAACAGAATAATAAAGAATGGAATAACAGAAGTTCTCTTCATGAATATGAAAAAAATAATACCCCTTACGAGTACAACAAATAATATCCCTTACTTTTAAAAGAAGAGTATTCCGACTGGTAGGGCGAGGATATACTCGAAGAAAACTTGCACTGCGCTCAACTAATTCATGAACGGTCCAGATTGATTTACTTTAAACGGACGGTCCAGATTAATTTAATAAAATATTCTAATAAAATAAAATCTTTTAAATAAAATATAATATATTCTATTTATAATCTAATAAAACGAATAACTTTATAAAAGTATTCTGTTTTATATAAACAGATTTTACTATGCAACACTATGTATAATAAAATATAATATATTCTAATTATTGTCTAATAAAACAAACAACTTTATAAAAGTATTCATTTTATATAAAAAGATATTACTATGCAAAATACTATGCATAATAGAATATAATATATTCTATTTATAGTCTAATAAAATGAATAACTTTATAAAAATATTTTGTTTTATATAAAAGTTTTTCTGCTTTTATTACATTAATAATACTAATAAAACAAAACCGAGTGACTTATCACGTAAAGATCATTAATCAATACTGTGTGCTACTATGCAACCACGCCAGACATCAGTACTTTTACTACCGAGTAGTTCAACAAAGATTAACAGTAAAACTTCCGCCGTTATTTTCATAAAATATTTTTGTCGCTTTCTCAATCCGAAAATAATTTCATTATAGGGTCCACTAATGATTATACTTGAGTCAGCATTTGATATTCTCCGACAAAAAAGAATATTCCCCACCAATCGAATATTATATAACAACTTGCATACATTATAAAATTTATAAATACTACCCACAACTATAACATTATATCAAATCCACACCATAATATTCAAAAAAATTATTTCGAGAAAATTAAATATTTATTCATAAAATCTGGGTCTCACAATCTCCCTTCTTATGGAATTTCTCCCTCGAAATTTACGTGACGATACTGGTATCTCAAGAGGTGAGGTACCTTGACTTCATTTTAGATTCTAACTCTTGAGGTATAACCTTTGAGTGTCGAATATAATCCTTCTTATCCAAGATTTTAACACGTATCTCCTCATACGTTAAATCATCCGCTATCTCGTCCGGTTCTAAATTAATAATGTGATTCGGGTCATCCACATATTTACATAACATCGATACGTGAAAAACGTTATGAACACGCGACATACTTGGCGGTAAAACGAGTCTATAAGCCACAGTTCCTACTTGATCGAGGATTTCAAAATGGGCCAATTAAATCGAGGGTTAAGATAACGCCTTCTGGAACCTTCTTCTTCACATTCCTCAGCTCTGAGTATGTAGCTTGAGCGGCTTTAACTTTATCAATTAAAGTCGATTCTACTCGTATATTCGTTATCTTCACGTGGGTTCGTATATTCGCACTTGTAACCACATACGATCTTCTACTCAACGCGTCACCTACTATGTTCGCTTTTCCTACGATGGTATTGAATGGTACGATCGTAATCTTCAACAAATTTCGAGTCAACGCTCTTTGGCGCACGCTACGCTTTTTTTTAGTTGAAGAAATATTTGAGGGTTTAAGAAATGGGTTTTGTATTGGGGTCAATACAAAATTCGATTTCACGCCTAGGGTAGGCTAGAAGTCTTCATGAATACGTCGTGAAATTTATTAACGATAGAAATATCATTCAAAATCGTGACCTCATCCAAGACTTGGATAAGACGTCACATTTATACCTATCAACTTGCCATCTTCATTCACGATGTCGCCACGTAAAGTCCGGCTTCGCAGCATTCCACACAAGCGAAGTCAACAACGAAAAGGATCTGGCTCTTTACTTATGGCTTGATATGACAATGATTGACTTTAGTGGTTTAGTTACTTGAATTCACATAATAGGTTGGTTAGGAATATGAAAGCTAACAACCTTACGAAAAACATGATGAGTAGTTAACCAATCGATTCCTAAAATCACATCAAAGACAAGTATTTTCAAAGAGATAAGATCGACAGGTAGCGTAAAAGTGTCGATTTGAATCAAACAAGATTTATAAACAGTAGAGGTAATAAAGGTTTCTCCCAACGGAGTTTCAATAGATAAATCAAAGTCTAACTTCTCCGGAGTCAAATTTAAACATTGAGCGCAAGTAGGAGAAATAAAAGAGTGGGTAGAACCGGTATCTAATAAGGTATAGACTTCGCAAGAATTTATAATTAACTAACCTGTGCTAACTTCGTTCGGGTTACTCTCTTTTTGAGAAGTCACGAAAAACGCTCTTCCTAAAACCACCGACTTTGTTTTGTCCTTATCCGCTTTTGGTGCCGCCGTCCCAGCTGGACTTGACTTTGGTGCATGACAAAATCGGACTAGGTGACCTTCTTTTCCACAATTGTAACATGCTTTGGACTGGATCGTGCAGTTTGGACTTATGTGTCCTTACCCTCCACATTTGTAATATACGACCCGCCATTCGTTCTCCTTCCTTAACAATGGTCTTTGGTCTTGACGTCTTCCCATCATTGTTGAACCTTCTTCTTGAACTTTCCACTCCTATTGTCTTGGACATGATTACCACCGGCGTGGTTACCATTCTTGCATGATAATTTCCCCACGATGGTCATCATTGTTCGATGGTTACATTTGCAGACGTTTATTATTATCGTGTTGTTGGTCGTTACCTTTTGGTTGTGTTAACTCATTATCGCATTTCCATAAATCGAGCCCTATTCACAACATCTAAATATAAACAAAGTTTATGAGAAATGAGGTATTGACGTATATCGGGTTTCAAACCTCTTAGAAACATTCGCGTCATTCGCTCCTCATTATCGACCAAATGGGATGCAAACCGAGATATCTCCACAAACATAGCCTCGTACTGCGATACGGTCATATTATTTTGCTCCATTACTTATCTCAATATTTTCATATGACATTTTCAAATACTGTCACAAAATAAGGGTTAATTGACATATCACATATTATCCCTATACTCTGACCGACCAATTAAATACCAAATAAATTTAGGTAGGTCATACTAATGAAGGAAATTTTCCGCTCTCCCTCCTAGTTCTTGTCTCACATCTCAAATGAAATGATCATATCCCTAAGCTTTGATACCAATCGTGGCGCCCCAAAATTAGATATTCATCACCCAATTTTGAGTCACCAAATACATGGTACAAAAAATACAAATACAACTTAATTATACAACCGTCGTGTAAAGATACTAATGAATCGTAAACCGAGAGTTCTAATAGGAATATTGTTATCTAGACAATATCCATTCTCAAAGGTGTCCTCATTACATTTATTGTCACACTATTTAATGTATTAATAGTGAGGACTACTAATGCTATCTTCTGACCATCACTCCTTTCCCGACTCGTCCAAATTATATTCTCATTTCCTCAAGAGAATAAAGAAAGAAAGGGTGAGCTCAACTAGCCCAAGAAGAAATATTATGACTAAGATAATGCGTAATAAATTATCAATAGTCTTCAACAATGTTAAACCGATAAAATACAATAGACATCGAGTTTAATCATAGCAATGAATAAGCAATCCATTAGAAGAGTCAAGTAGAGAATAAAACCCACTCATCTTCTATGATTTAAAAAATATTTTCATCAATGTTTATCGCTGAGACTCAGTTTAATAAATAACCCGCATCTTCTAATCATCCCTGTACTACGAGCCAAGGATATTCATTAAATCATCAATGGTCATAACTATACCGAATAATCCCTGGTCATAATCATACCAAATACTGTTCATCAATGCATTACAGGCCACTGAGGACTTTTACCATATCACTTATAACATCACAGTTCATGATTATACCGCATGATCCCTGGTCATAATCATACTAAGTCCATCTATGCACGTAAGCCAAAGATGACTTCCAACATAACATAAACATGAGGATGATGACAATGTTATTGGAATTCAATTAAACAAGTTCAAGAATTAATTTATCCAGGAACTAATAATATCCAAACTCACAACATGATACTTCTTTGTAAAAAGTAAAAGTCAAGAATGCTCGTAAAATATTTCCATGAAAAGATATTGGATGAAGCGCAAATATCAAGGATATTCCACTAATTTCATGGAGTATAGAAAGTCAAAACTTTAACCAACCGAGTATAATAAAGAATATATGAAATCGCAAATGGATTTTCACCACCATGCAGAATCCACGATCTGCATCATTTCCACAATTTAATAAGGAATGAATACAAAGGATCATTCACCATGCACGTGGCAATCCACATAGATGAAAAGTTATTCCAATGTAATAATAAAGAATGGAATAATGTAAGGATTCATCATGCATACGATAGAGACCGCATGCATGTGTTATTTCCAATGTAATAATAAATGCGAATAATAAATATGGAACCAGTCGTGAAATTCACAATCATGTGATATTCCGATGTAATAATAAAGAACGGAATAATAAATATGGAACCAGTGTCAAATGAAATTACACCAAACGTGATATTAAAAAATAATAAAAAGAATCAAAGAAACAATATAAGAATTTCACCAAGATGCGGTATTGATAAACAAAAGTTATTCCAACATAATAATAAAGAATGGAATAATGTAAGAAGATCACCAAGTATTGGGTAAACCACATATACAAAAGTCATTCCACCAAGTATAGGGTAAACCAAGACATACAAAGTTATTCCAATGTAATAATAAAGAATGGAATAACATAAGGATTTCACCAAGTATAGGTATGCGCCAGATACAAGTTATGTATAGGTATGCCACTTTTACAAAGTTATTCCAATGTAATAATAAAGAATGGAATAATGTAAGTTTTCTTCATGAATAAGAAAGAATAACACTTTACGGGTACAACAAATAATATCCCTTACCTTTGAAAGAAACTGGATATAGGAGTAGTGAGGCAGTAGACTTCTCTTCCTCTTTTTCTATATAGTTTTTCTCTATAATTTCTCTCTATAATAAATGCTCTATAGCTTTAGTGAATTGGTGAGAAATGAAGAAGAATGAGCTTCTATTTATAGAAAAACATAGTTTCGATAATTGCACGTTTTAGGGCTCAAAATATTACAGTACAATACCTTCATCTTTTTCTTCCTTTTTAATTCAGTCATCTAAGTATTATCAAACTTGCACCAACTCCCCTAATAGTAAATCATGTGAATCAATAGTAAAATCATGTGACTCAATAGTAAATCATGTGACTCAATAGTTCTAAACATGTGAAAAATTAATTAAAGTATAGTACCTCCATCTATACCTCTATTTTTAACTTAGTCATGAAAGTATTATCAATCTTGCACCAATTCCCCTAATAGTAACAAGAATGTGAATCAATAGTATAACATTTGAATAAATAGTTATAATCATGTGAAATAATAGCAATCAATTGCTCATTTATCCGGTTAAATACCCGATTGGTCAATATAACCTCCAGACATCAATTTTTATCGAAATAAATGTCAATTTTCACTAACACAAACAATTCCAACATGATGAAACTATTTTTATCAAAAATATAAATTTTGAAATTTCAAGTTTGATTTTTCCCAAAAAAGTCAATCTGTTGACTTTTTTCACCAAATAGTAAAAATCGTAAAATTTTGTGTTTATAGTCTATTTTACTAATTTCATCGCTCCCGGACCCAAATATCACGCTGCATCTCCAAATTCGACTCGAGCACAACTTCAATTTAATAACATTCATTATTATATTATAACTCACAATATTTATCAACCAAAGTCGCTCCTGTGAAAGAGGGGGCTTTTCAATAAGGATTTCTCCCTATTAAGCGCAATTAGGTGACCAAACCTCTCTTTGACAGAACTTCTAGACATTGTAAATATTGCAATTTAATAATATGAATAACTTTGTCGTCTCAATTATTGATTTAATAATATAACATATTATGCACATTATACTGTAACAATAATTGGATCAATAATATGAGAGATATGATGCAAAGAATTATCGTGAATAATAATGCAATATAACCGAGTGACTTCTCACGTAAGCATCAATAATCAATACTGCGCGCTACTACGCAACCACGCCAGACATCGTATTTTTACTACCGAGTAGTTCAACAGTATTAACGGTAAAAATTCCGCCGTTATTTTCATAAAATATTTTTGTCATTTTTTAACTACGACAATACTTCTGTTGTGGGGTCCACCAATGATTATGTCGTCGTACGAATATTCCCCGACAATAAGAATATTTCCCGGCCAAACGAATATTATATAACTACTTGCATACTTTGCAAAATTTATAAATACTACCCACAACTATAACATTATATCAATTCCACACCATAATATTAAAAAAATATTTTGAGAAAATTAAATATTTATTCATAAAATCTGGGTTCTCACAATATCCCCTCCTTATGGAATTTCGCCCTCGAAATTTACATACGTACCTGGTATGACGAAGAGGTGAGGATACCTTTATCGTCAAAAATATTAAATTCATCTTTGCAATATGACCAAAGATATTCATTATCAATTCATCTTGGCACCACATGCCCACTGTATAACCAATAATCAATAGTTCATCTTTGCACTACGGTGCAAAAAAGATATACAACTATCAGAAAACAAATAATGCCGAGACTCAAATTTTAATAATATCACGACCACGAATTATCACACTACTACGGGCCAAGGATATTCGTGTTTTCAATTACTACCATGATGATTATACCGAATAATCCTCGGTCATAATCATACCAAGTCCATCTATGCACTACTACTAAAGATGACTTTTACCACATCCATGAATTAATATTTCATTCACGAGACTCAAATTTCAATAATTAATCCACATCGTCGAATCATCCCCGCACTACAAAGCCAAGGATATTCTTTAGTATCACGACTATGAATTATTCATGCACTACGTGCAAAAAGATAATCGTGTTTTTCAATTACGCCATGATTATACCCGACAATCCTCGTCATAATCATACTAAGTCCATCTATGCACGTAAGCCACAGATGACTTTCAACACAATATAAGCATGAGGATAATGATATAAATAATCAATCAAATGAGATAAAGGATAAATATTAAACATTTATAATATAATTTATCCAGGGTTCAAGAATATCCCAATGTTATCAATCACTTAATAATCTCATAATCTAATATCATTAATATTATAACAATATTTTAATCACTTCTTAAACTTATAAACAATTTATTTCAATTGTTTACACTTTACCATATAATGCATTTAATCATTCAAAAATGACATACTCATAAGATATCATTACCAATGATCAAATCCCTCATAAAAAAAAAATATGCATATACTCTATATAGGATTTCCAAACCATAAAATCCTATTTTCCAACTTTGTTACTTCACATAACATATTTAACTCATATATTCGTAACTAAACCATTTTCATGAAAAATACCAAATCAGTCCAAAAAATATTTCTTTTCTGGAATTTAGCATAATATAGTCTCATAATGAACATATATTTTCTCGGAATTTTTAAAATTCATTTACTATTTTTTAAAAAATCAATTTCTAATTAATTCCTTAAGAAATTAGCTACCTCAAGTTTAACTTCAAAAATTCCCAAATCTTGGGAGGATTTTACACATGTTAATGTGAGCTTCCAGTTTAAATTTCATGGTCATCGGAGTTATAGAACTCCAGTTATAGCGTTTTTCGTCAGAAAAACCTAAATATTGAAATGGTCATAACTTGCTCATTTTAAGTCAGAATGAGCTCATTTTTGGACACGATGTTCTTTATACCATATAATTTCATTTTCCAAAAGGCCTGAATTTTTCTCACTAATTAAGTGGCCGAAACTGCCCTTACAAAAATGTGGCAGCAGCTTTTTGGACATTTTGAAGTTTTGACTCCTTTGCTAAAATCAGTCCACACAAAAATCTACAACACCTTTTTCAGTTATTCCACTTGGATTAGTTAGGTAACTCATAGATCTAACTCTAGGACTTGACCACACTCAAAAATTCAAAATATAATAGGAGATATGGTCAATTGAATTTCATATTACGTTTTTACCAAAATCTGATTTTTCAACCCTTTGTGATTTCTAAGAAACTTTCATGTTTTCACATAATAACCAACATAACTCATCATAACACTTACTAATACCACGTATACCCATGATTTTCATTAGTCCAATGCTTTTATTATGACTTCCATCATAATCCACGTAACCAGATCCTTTTAGTTGAAGAAATATTTGAGAGTTTTAGAAATGGGTTTTGTACTGGGGTCAATACAAAATTCGATTTCATGCTCTAGGTAGGCTAAGAAGTCTTCAAGAATACGCCAGGAAATTTATTAATAATAGAAATATCATTCAAAATTGTGACTCTCATCCAAGACTTGGATAGTACGTCACATTGATACCAACTGTGACTTCTATCCCTTAACCTAGATATCACCTCACAATGATACCTATCAACTCGACATCTTCATTCACGATGTCGCCTACAGAAAGTCTGGCCTCGGTGCATTCCACACAAGGAAGTCAACAACGAAAGGTTCGGGGCTCTTTACTTATGGCTTGATATGATAATGATTGACTTTAGTGGTTTGGTTACTTGAATTCGCACAACAGGTTGTTTATGAATATAAAAGCTAACAACCTTACGAAAAGCATGATGAGTAGTTAACCAATTGATTCCTAAAATCACATCAAAGGCAAGTATTTTCAAAAAAAAGATAAGATCGACAAGTAACGTGAAAGTGTTTATTTGAATCAAACAAGATTTAAAAACAGTAGAGGTAACGAAGGCTCCTACTAACGAAGTTTCAACCAATAAGTCAAAATCTAACTTCTCCGGAGTCAAATTTAAACGTTAAACGCAAGTAAGAGAGATAAAATAATGGGTAGAACCGGTATCTTATAAGGTATAGACTTCGCAATTTATAATTAACTAACTCGTGCTAACTTCGTTCGGGTTACTCGCTTTTTGAGAAGTCACGAAAAATGCTCTCCCTTACACTACCGATTTTGACTTTTTTGGAACGGTCTTTGGTGCCTCCATCCTAGCTGAACTTTTCTTCGGTGAACGACAAAATCAGGCTAAGTGACCTTCTTTTCCATAATTATAACATGCTTTGACGACATCGCGCGGTTTGACCGATATGTCCTCCCTCCGTTTTGAAACATATGATAGTGGTCGCTCTCCTTCCTTAACAACGGTGTTTGGTGTTGATGTCTTTCCATCATTGTTGAATTTCCTCTTCTTGAAATTTCCATTCCTATTATCTTGGCCATGATTACCACCGAAATGGTTACCATTCTTGGCATGATAATTTCCTCCACGATGGTTATCGTTGTTCCAATGGTCGTTGCCACCGGTACGATTATTATTGTGTTGTTGGTCGTTACCTTTTGGTTGTGCTGACTCATTATCTCGCTCCAATAACTGAGCCCTATTCACAATATCTGAATACAAACAAAGTTTATGAGAAATTAGGTATTGACATATATCGGGTTTCAAACCTCTTAAAAACATTCGCGTCATTCGCTCCTCATTATCGACCAAATGGGATGCAAACCGAGACAACTCGACAAACTTAGCCTTGTACTATGACACGGTCATATTATTTTGCTCCAGCTTGATGAACTCCACCTCCTTCATGTGACGAATACTTTCGGGAAAGTACTTGTCGTTGAATGCTTTCTTGAACTTCTCCAAGATATCTTGAGTGTGTCATCAGACGCTTTTACTGATTCCCACCAAAGAATCGCCTCTTCACGCAACATAAAGGTGGCAAATAGAACCTTTTGCTCCTCTGAGCATCCCAAGACATCAAATATCTTGGTGATCTACTTTAACCACGTCTCCGCCTTAAGTGGTTCCGGCTTTCCCAAAAACTCCGGTGGTCCCAGCTCCTTGAACTGCTTAGCGGTGACCGACCGTGGGTTACCATTATTTTCACCTGCTTTATGAACAGGAGCCACCTTTGCCTGATGTTGCATGAATTCTAAAAAACTCCTAAACGTATTGTCGTTCGTCATTTGATCAGTGTTGTTGTTTACAAGAGGATTATCGTCATCCTGTCGCACATTATCCTGATTATTGATCTGTGGAGACTCAACGGTCTCCTATGCTCCATTGTTTATCTCAACATTTTCAGATGACATTTTCAAATACTGTCACAAAACAAGGGTTAATTGACATATCACATATTATCCCTATACTCTGACCGACCAATTAAATACCAAATAAATTTAGGTAGGTCATACTAGCGAAGGAATTTTCAGTCTCTCCCCTCTTAGTTCTTGTCTCACATCTCAGCCAGCGATCATATCCCTAAGTTTTGATACCAACTATGATGCCCCCAAAATTAGATATTCATCACCCAATTTTGAGTCACCAAATACATGGTACAAAATACAAATACAACTTAATTATACAACTGTCGTGTAAGATACGGCAATACATAAACTGAGAGTTCTAATAGGAATATTGTTATCTAGACAATATCCATTCTCAAAGGTGTCCTCATTACATTTATTGTCACACTATTTAACAGAATAGTGAGGACTACTAATGCTATCTTCCTGGACCATCACTCCTTTCCCCGACTCGTCCCAAATATATTCTCATTTCAAGAGAATAAAGGAATGAAAGTGGGGTGAGCTCAATCTAGCCCAAGAAGAAATATTATGACTAAGATAATGCAGAATAAATTATCAATAGTCTTCAACAATGTTAAACTGATAAAATACAATAGACATCGAGTTTAACTGCAGCGGAATAAGCAATCCATTAGAAGAGTCAAGTAGAGAATAAAACCTACTGTCTTCTATGATTTAAAAAATATTTTCATCAATGTTTATCGCTGAGACTCAGTTTAATAAATAACCCGCATCTTCTAATCATCCCTGTACTACGAGCCAAGGATATTCATTAAATCATCAATGGTCATAACTATACCGAATAATCCCTGGTCATAATCATACCAAATACATTCATCAATGCATTACAAAGGCCACCGAGGACTTTTACCATATCACTTATAACATCACAGCTTCATGATTATACCGAATGATCCCTGGTCATAATCATACTAAGTCCATCTATGCACGTAAGCCAAAGATGACTTCCAACATAACATAAACGTGAGGATGATGACAATGTTATTGGAATTCAATTAAACAAGTTCAAGAATTAATTTATCCAGGAACTAATAATATCCAAACTGTCAACATGATACTTCTTTGTAAAGTAAAATTCAAGAATGCTCAGAAGAATATTTCCATGAAAAGATACTGGATGAAGCGCAAATATCAATGATATTCCACTAATTTCATGGAGTATAGAAGTCAAAACTTTAACCAACTGAGTATAATAAAGAATATATGAAACTGCAAATGGATTTTCACCCGCCATACGGTAATCCACGTATACAGATCATTTCCACAATTTAATAAGGAATGAATACAAAGGATCATTCACCATGCATGTGGCAATCCACATGTATGTGTTATTCCAATGTAATAATAAAGAATGGAATAATGTAAGATTCACCATGCATGCGATAGAGACCGCATGCATGTGTTATTCCCAAATGTAATAATAAATGCGAATAATAAATATGGAACCAGTCGTGAAATTCACCCAAGCGTGATATTCTCGACGTAATAATAAAGAACGGAATAATAAATATTGAACCAGGTCTAGTGAAATTCACACCGACAGGATATTCCGACAGAATAATAAAGAACGGAATAATAAATCATGTGAATCAATAGTAAAATCATGTGACTCAATAGTAAATCATGTGACTAAATAGTTCTAAACATGTGAAAAATTAATTACAGTATAGTACCTCCATCTATACCTCCATTTTTAACTTAGTCATGAAAGTATTATCAATCTTGCACCAACTCCCCTAATAGTAACAAGAATGTGAATAAATAGTTATAATCATGTGAAATAATAGCAATCAATTGCTCATTTATCCGGTTAAATACCCGATTGGTCAATATAACCTCCAGACATCAATTTTTATCGAAATAAATGTCAATTTTCACTAACACAAACAATTCCAACATGATGAAACTATTTTTATCAAAAATATAAATTTTGAAATTTCGAAGTTTGACTTTTCCCAAAAAAGTCAACTATTGACTTTTTGACCAAATAGTAAAAATCAGAAAATTTTGTGTTTATAGTCTATTTTTAATAATTTCATCGCTCCGGACCAAAATATCACGTCCGCATCTCCAAATTTGACTCTGAGCACAACTTCAATTTAATAACATTCATCATTATATTATAACTCACAATATTTATCAACCAGTCGTTCCTGGAAAGAGGGGCTTTCCAATAAGGATTTCTCCCTATCAGTAGCCGCATTAGGTGACCAAACCTCTCCTCGATGTAACTTCTAGACATTGTAAATATTGAAATTTAATAATATGAATAACTTTGTCGTCTCAATTATTGATTTAATAATATAACATATTATGCAATGATATCAGAATAATAATTGGATCAATAATATGAGAGATATGATGCAAAGAATTATCGTGAGCAATAATGCAATATAACCGAGTGACTTCTCACGTAAGCATCAATAATCAATACTGAGTGAGCTACTACGCACCACGCCAGACATCGTATTTTTACTACCGAGTAGTTCAACAAGATAACGGTAAAACTTCCGCCGTTATTTTCATAAAATATTTTTGTCGTTTTTTAACTACGAAAGATTTCCGCCAGGATCCACTAATGATTATCTTGCCGTCGCATTTAATATTCTCCGACAAAAAGAATATTCACCGGCCAAACGAATATTATATAACCACTTGCATACTTTGCAAAATTTATAAATACTATCCACAACTATAACATTATATCAATTCCACACCATAATATTAAAAAAATATTTTGAGAAAATTAAATATTTATTCATAAAATCTGGGTTCTCACAACAACTGTGACGCCCTAAAACAGGTATACATCACCCATCTTGAGTCGCCAAAAACATGGTACAAAAATACAAATACAACTTAATAATACAACTGTCGTGTAAAATACGACAAAATATAAACTAAGAGTTTTAATAAGAATATTTTCATCTAGATAATATCCACACTCAATGGAGTCCTCATTATATTTATTGTCACACTATTTAACGGAATAGTGAGGACTACTAATACTATCATCTGGACCGTCACTCCGTTCCCCGACTAGTCCCGGCTACGTTCTCATTTCTTGAAGAGAACAGTGAAAGAAAGGGGTGAGCTCAACTAGCCTAGTAAGAAATATTATGACTAAGATAATGTAGAATAAATTATCATTAGCCTTCAACAGTGTTAAACTGATACAATATAACAAACATCAAGTTTAACTGCAGCGGAATAAGCAATCCATTAAAAGAGTCAAGTAGAGAATAAAATCTACTATCTTCTATTATTTAAAAAGGTTTTTCATCACTTTTATCGCTGAGACTCAACTTAATAAATAATCCACATCATCCATGCACTACGGCCAATGATATTCATTAGTATCACAACCACAAATTATCCATGCACTACGGGTCAAGGATATTCATGTAATCATCAATGGTCATGATCATGCCAACAACTGTCCATCAATGCACTACGGGCCAATGATGACTTTTACCACATCACTTGTAACATTACAGTCGTGATTATACCGATTAATCCCTGGTCATAATCATACCAAGTCCATCTATGCACTACAGACCACAGATGACTTTCAACAAAATATAAACATGAGGATGATGACAATGATATACGAATTCAATAAAAAAAGTTTAAGAATTAAATTATCCAGGAACTAATAACGTCCAAATTGTCAACATGATACTTCTTTGTAGAGTAAAATTCAAGAATGCTTAGAAGAATATTTCCATGAAAAGATACTTGATGAAGCGCAAATATCAAGGAAATTCCAATAATTTCATGGAGTATAGAAGTCAAAACTTTAACCAACTGAGTATAATAAAGAATGGAATAACAAAAGAAATCACCATGCATGCGGTACTTGGCGATGTATGCATTATTCTAATGTAATAATAAATAACGGAACGAAGTTAGGCGTAATACGCACCGGCGGGATATTCCAATAGAATAATAAAGAATGGAATAACAACGAAATTTACCATGCATGCGGTACTTGGCGTGTATGCATTATTCCAATGTAATAATAAATAATCGGAACCGGTCCCAAAAGAAAACGCGCATAGACGTGATATTTCGAGAGAATAATAAAGAATGGAATAACAACGAAATCACCATGCATGCGGTGATTGGCATAGACATGTTATTCCAATGTAATAATAAAGAATGGAATAATGAAGTTCTCTTCATGAATATGAAAAAATAATACCCCTTACGAGTACAAATAAATAATATCTCTTACCTTTGAAAAAAGAGTATTCCGACTGGTAGGGCGAGGATATACTCGAAGAAAACTTGCACTACGCTCAAAGCTTTCTTAAACTCTTGATTATAGAAGAAGAATTCTCTCTATAGTTTCTTTCTCTAGAGTTTCAAAGTGAATTCGTAAGAAATAATGAAGGAATGAGCTTATTTATAGGAGAATGGACCCATAGTAGAATAATTCATGAACTAGTCCAGTTGATTTAATAAAATATTCTAATAAAACAAAATCTTTTAAATAAAATATAATATATTCTATTTATAATCTAATAAAACGAATAACTTTATAAAAGTATTACTGCTTTTATATAAAAGCAATTTTACTATGCAAAATACTATACTGCAACACTATGCATAATAAAATATAATATATTCTAATTATTATCTAATAAAATAAATAACTTTATAAAAATATTCTATTTTATATAAAAGATATTACTATGCAAAATACTATGCATAATAGAATATAATATATTTTATTTATAGTATAATAAAATGAATAACTTTATAAAAATAAAAGTTTTTCTGCTTTTATTACATTAATAATACTAATAAAACAAAACCGAGTGACTTTATCACGTAAGCATCATTAATCAATACCGTGTATTACTTATGCAACCAATGCCAGACATCGTTGTACTTTTACTAACGAGTAGTTCAACAAGATTAATTAGTAAAAACTTCCGTTGTTATTTTCATAAAATATTTTTGTTGTTTTCTCAATCTGACAATAATTCCGTTGTGGGGTCCACCAATGATTGTACCGTCGTACGGATATTCCCCGATAAAAAGAATATTCCCCGACCAATCGAATATTATATAACAACTTGCATATATTATAAAATTTATAAATACTACCCACAACTATAACATTATATCAAATCCACACCATAATATTCAAAAAAATTATTTCGAGAAAATTAAATATTTATTCATAAAATCTGGGGTCTCACACCAAACCATTCATACCAAACCATTCATGAACATGTTCAGTTCGATTCAGGGATGAAGCCAGGATTTGATCTTTGGAGGGGACTAAGAATTTTTTTTAACAATATAATATATATTCAGAAAAAGGGTACTAGAGAAGAATGCATTGATATGGGTCGTAATTGATGTAAACTCGTCGAATTTCATCCCACCACGACATTTCCATATTTCGATACGTTTTACAGGATCACACTTCAAATAATTAATATCTCATTTATTACTTTCAATTCTTGGTGATTTTAGAAAACGTTGTTCTTGTTCAGGGGTAGGCACAGATGTTTGAACATTGGGCTCAGGGGTAAACAAAGATGTGTCAACATGATTTGATTGCTTTCTCTTAAAAAATGAATCAATAGTATGTGATATTTCTATGATTCTAAAACAAAAAATAAAAAATTCAATTAGCTACACTACAAGAATGAGTTAATCAACATTACTGGACCACTCATTGAACTTTTTAATAATAAAATTTTCATAAATTTGCAATCAAATAAGTAAAGTTTTTAGTTGGTTACCGAAAAACAAATTGAATATGCAATTGGAATTAACATATACAATATTATGATCACTCATTAAACTTTTAAAAATTAAAATATCAAGTTTCATAAAATAAACAAAGAATAAAAAAAATTAAATAAGGATTTTTAGTTGGTTACCTCAATACAAATGTATCATTAATTCAATCAGAAGCGACTTCATGAACAACTTATAAATGAACAAGTGAACCTTAAAAAATTTTCAAACCTTGGAAGGAGGGGGGTCGTGGCTCCCTCCAGTCTTAAGCTAGCTTAGTCCCTAGTTCAATTCGAGTTCGATTAAATTGTCGAATTGAGTTTGCACATGGCATCACGTTCTATTGCTCGATCAAACATGTTCACAAACCATATAGTTCGGTTCAACTTTGTTCACAAATAGTTCAGTTTAGTTTGATTGGTTCGCGAGTTGTAGCTCGTGAGATACTCGAGTTCGAATTGTATTTCTTACATGTTTAATATTTTAAAATTCTAAATACAAATAGTTGGTGTGACGCCCCCAAAATAGGTATACATCACCCATTCTGAGTTGTCAATACATGGTACAGAAACAACTACAACTTTATTATTACAATAGTTAAACTGTGAGTTTGAATACAAATATTATCTTCTAGATAATATCTATACCCAAATAAATCCTCATCATATTTATTGATACATTATTTTACAAAAATAGTGAGGACTACTAAACAACTCTCTCTATAACCATCATTCCATACCCACAGGCTAAATACTCGCTTACATTCTAGCCTCCACGAGAAGAAAAATGGAACAAAAAGGAAAAGGGTGAGCTCAACTAGCCCGATAAAAGAATATTATGACTAAGATAATATAAAACAAATTATCGTTAGTCTTCACGAGGAAAAATATAATAGAATACAATAGACAACAAGTTTTAAATCAATATTCATTGTTGAAAATAATAATTCATTAGAAGAGTTAAGTAGAGAATGCAAACTACTATCTTACTATATATGAATTTAAAGTTCATCGTCTATCTTTTATCCTGTAACATCAATCAATATATATCGAATCAAATATTCATCTTTGCACTACTGAGCCAAAGATATTCATCGATTAGTCATGTTCATCTAAACACTGTTCATCTTTTGCTACGGGCCAAAGATATTCATCGAAATCATTCATCTTTGCACTTTCTGGCGCCAAAGATATTCAATAATATCATCATTTAAGGCGAGGATGATGAAAAATATTTTTAAAAAGCGAATCCGGTGAAACAAAATGACAAGGATTAAAGATAAAGGATTAGTACTTTGTTTTATCCATGTCCAAAAATACCTCAAAAATAATCATAGCGGTGTAAAATTCAAGAATGATCAAAACATGGATACAATCAAAGCTAGTATCCACAATAGATATTTTAGGCGAAAAGAAAAATTTTCATTTTTCGATGAATAGTGTCGTATTAAGTGAATAGTTATCAGTATCGTGAATAATTATCGTGACGTGAATAGTAACTCAGACACCAAAAGTTCCAAATTTGATAAAAACTTGAGATCAATATTTCGATTATAATGATATTGAAGAAATAATATCATTATGAAAAAAATAATATCCACTTACCTCGAAAGGCAATCTTCTAGTTGAAACAGGATATAGGCTATGACTTGAACTTGCAGTATAGCAATACTCAAAGTATACTCAAAATACTCACAAGAATACGCTCGATAATATAGAGAGAAAACTTCAATTTAAATTGTGATTTTCAATTCTAACCTAAGCACCCTATTTATAGGAAAATGCTTAGAACACCAAAGTAGAAAATTTAATAAATTAATATTATAATTTTTCCACAACTTCATATCACACTAACAATCTGAATTCAGCCTCCTAATCACATGTTAAATGAGTTTCAAAAATAAAAAAAAACATTTTTGTAATTAAAAATATTTTAAACTTTCAAAAATCAATTATTTTAGAACTTCGGAACTTCAATAATTCATAATAAATAGCCCTTTTATCAGAAAATTCGAATCTCTCGAATTTGTATAGGAAATTCAATTCTCTACAACTTTGCAGAAGAAAGTTTTTCCAAATTCCAAGCGAAATTGTGTCACTGACACACACAAAATATGTTAAACATTTAATGCCACAAAAATACTCTTCCTCCTCATATACTCATATATCCCACATTCATTATAAAAATATCACAATTAATATATTATTAAAATAATATATTTAAATGAATTATTTTATCAGAAAAAGATAAAATATTAATTTTCAACAATTGTCACATTAAAATTTTCTCTATCTATATCCACATAAAATTAATATTTTCCTTATTATATAAATCAATAATTAATTATTCACAAATAATATTCTGAGAATCACGATCTTTGGTAACGGTAGTTCCCGAGGAAAGAGGGCTTTCGATAAAATTTCTCCTTCTTGGTAGCGCGATTAGGTGACGAACCTCTCCTTAAACAGAACTTTCTAGAGTTGTCGATAATGTTATCTAATAATATTATTGGATAATATGAATTATTCCTTCCGATAATGAAAATCTTGTGTAATGATAATTATTGAAACAACAACAATATAAAATATCAACGCAACAATTATTAAATCGATAAAATCTTTGAGCATTAATTCTGTAACCATTATTGAGTAGTGTCTTCTTTACGTAAGAATCAATAATTGGTGCAATCTGAGTGTCTTCTTATGTTTTAACCACTTAGGTATTTTAACGATGTTAGCAGTAACAACTTCTAGTTATTTTTAAACAACTTATTCTTGTCGTTTTCTTCCTCGATAAACTTTCCAGTTATATAGAAGTGAGACACATGGGCTTGCAGTCGTGCGAATATTCCTCGACGATCTGAATATTCCACGACCAAGCGAATATTCCCAAACAATAATGAATATTTTATAACCACTTTACTTTTTTGAAATATTTGAGTATTTTACCCATAACTATCCACATTAATCAAATCAACCCTTACTATTTCAAAATAATAAATAGAAAATTAAATTTCATTAATAATAAGTTGGGGTCTTCTGACCTCCGCTACTTATGAAATTTAAGTCCTCGAAATTGGCGTGCGATACACAGTGTTTGAAAAGGTGAGGATATGTAAGACCCCAAATTATTAATAAATAAAATTTATTTTCCTCTATTTATTATTTTGAAATAGTAAAGAATATTGAATAATAATGAATATAGGTAAAACATGAATAATATAGGTAAATAAAATAAATAAATATTTATAAATCTTGATTGATAAATTGTTTATTGGCTTTATTGAGGAATGTCGTTAGATATGGTTATTACAAACCTGATGGCGTTGTTGAGCAGTGGCGCACGTGTGTGCAATTGATGACTGCGAAAATCAGAATTGTTTAATTAATAATTGCATTTGATTTTATTTATTTATTGCATTGATATTCGATATGATTAACATAATTGTCGATGAAATTGATATTTATTATCGATATATATTCATATTGATTGAATGTCTAGCGATATGAAATAATTGTTTGATATTGGCAATGTTGAAATTTGATTATAGCACGTAAAATGGCGATGCATTTGTGGATTTACGCATTAAATTTGGAATTTGGAAAATTTGTGTACGCAGAAATTTGATTATAAAAATCGTGCATTTGTGGAAAACATCATTTACATTTGAATTTGGAAAACTTATTGTGAAATATTTATTATGAATTATTTTAAATTATTGAAAGCTTCAAAATAATTGATTTTTGGAAGTTTAAAATAATTTAAATAAGAAAAAGCGTTTTTTGTATTTGGTGGGCATCTTTAACACATGTCAAGTAAATGAGTTCAGATTCATGGATTAAATAGGAAGATGTGGAAAATAAATAATATTAATTTATTAAATTTTCTACTTTGGTGTTCTAAGCATTTTCTATAAATAGGTGCTTGGGTTAAATTGAAAATCACACCAGAACTGAAGTTTTTCTCTATTTCTCTCTCTATAATATCGGTATTATTCTTGTGAGTATTTTGAGTATACTTTGAGTATTGCTATACTCTGATTGAAGTTCAAGTCATAACCTATATCCTGTTCTTAAATAAGAAATCTTGATCTTTCGGGTAAAGTGATGTTATTTTATTCAAAATGATATTATTTCTTCAATATCATTATCTTAGAAATATTGGTTGGAAATTTTATCAAATTTGGAATTTTTTCATGTCGAGGAGTTCTTATTCACGAGTTCTTATTCACGAGTTACTCTTCATGAGTTCTTATTCACGAGTTCTTATTCTACGAGTCTTATTCACGAGCGTGAAGATGTTTTTTGTGAAATTTCTATCTTTTGGTGTAGATTCTTATTCACGTATCGACCTTATTCACGAATCTGACCTTATTCATAGAAAAATAAAATTTCTTCTTTTTGTCCAAAATATCTACTATGGATACTAGCTTTGATTGTCTCTATGTTTTGATCATTCTTGAATTTTACTCCACTACGATTACTTATGAAGTATTTTTGAACTTGGATTGTTTAAAATCTGAATCCTTAATATTTGTTCTTTTGTTTCCTTTGGATTCGTTTCCTTTAAAATATTTTTCATCATCCTCGGTCTAAATGATGATATTATTTGAATATCTTTGGCACATAATGCAAAGATGAATGATTTCTTGATGAATATCTTTGGCCCGTAGTGTAAAGATGAGCAGTGTTGAGATGAACATGATGGTGATTAATATCTTTGGCGTGAATGCAAAGATGAGCAGTGTTTAGATGAACATGACCCGGTGATGAATATCTTTGGCACATAGTGCAAAGATGAATATTTGATTCGGATATATATTGATTGATGTTACGAGGATAAAATATCGACGATGAACTTTAAATTCATATATAGATGATAGTAGTTTGCATTCTCTCTTAACTCTTCTAATGAATTGTTGTTTCATTGCAGTTGTTGATTTAAAACTAGTTTGTCTATTGTATTCTATTAGATTTTTCCTGTTGAAGACTAACGATAATTTGTTGTATATTATCTTAGTCATAATATTCTTCTTTGGGCTAGTTGAGCTCACCCTTTTCCTTTTTGTTCCATTTTTTCTTCTTAGGAGGCGAGAATGTAAGCGAATACTGAGTCGGGGTATGGAATGAAGGTTCTAGAGAGAGTTGTTTAGTAGTCCTCACCATTTTGTAAAATAATGTATCAATAATTATGATGGGGATTTATTTGCTTGTGGATATTGTCTAGATGGCAATATCTTATATTTAAACTCACGATTTATATGTTGTAATAATAAAGTTGTAGTTATTTACATACCATGTATTTGGCGACTTCGAGAATAGGTTGGATGGAATAAACCTATTTTGGGGCGTCCAGATTAATATCGAGCTTAGGGATATGATCTACTGGCGGAGATCGGGGAATAGAACTAGGAGGGAGGCAGAGTAAATCCTTGTTAGTGTGTCTACTAAAGCTTATTTGTTAGTTGGTTAGTATATAGGGATATTATGTGATATATTGATTTCCTTAATTAACCCTTATTTTATGGCGGTGATTTGAGAATGTCGTTGAGAATATTAACGATGATGGAGTAAATGAGGCCAGTAGAGATGCTGTCTTTACCAACGAGGAGAACGTGCAGCGGTGGCAATGTACCTCTTGTGAACAACACCAATTGGCGAGATGATGAGCGAGGGATGTTTAGAACCTTTTGCGATTCATGCAAAATCGAATGAGGAGACTTCGTGTTCAAAATACGAGGAGAAAATGATAGCAATTCACGGGTGGTCACATGACCAAGCGGTTCAAAGTTGGAACCACGAGTGCAGGAAAGCGGATCCGATTAAAGGCGAAGACGTGGGTCAAACAAATTACCAAGATATTCGATGTCTTGGGATGCGGAGGAACGAAAGTTCCATTCGCTACTTTTATGTTCCGTAACGAGGCGATTCTTTGGTGGGAATCGTGAAGCGTACCCATCCAATTGTACTCGGCATATCGTAGGAGACGTTTGAAAGCAGTTCAATGACAAGTACTTCCACGAAAGTATTAAATCATATGAAGGAAGTGGAGTTTATTAGGCTGGAGCGAGAATAACATGGCGGTGTCCCGATGACGAAGCGAAGTTCGCGGAGTTATCGAGTTTGCACCTCATTTGGTGGAGAATGAGGAGCGTATGTGCGCGGATGTTTACGAGAGGTTTGAAACCCTGCGGCGTACGTCGATATCTCATTTCTCATAAATTTTCTCTCTATTCAGATGTTGTCAATGAGGCTCGGTTGTTAGGCGAGATAACGAAATACGTTCAACCGAGGGACCATAACCGAGGATCATCACAAAGATAACGATCGTCGAATAACGATAACCAAATGGAGAAAGAAGAATCTGAACAAAGCGGTAACCACTCTAGTGGTAATCTTGTCCATGAAAATAGAAGAAGCGAGTCGGGAGGAGATTTTAAAAAGGAGATTCAACAACGACCATGTGAAGGCGTCGGCCAGATGTAATTGGGTTCCAAGGAGGAGAAAGACCATCGATCGTATGTTACAAATCTGAGAAAAGAGGACATATCATTAAATTGCCCAGCATTTAAGATATGCTATAATTGTGGAAAAGAAGGAAATATCGCTCGAGATTGTACGGTATCGAAACCCAGTCCAGCGGGAATGGTGACTCAAAAGGATGTCCCAGAAAAGTCAAAGTCAACGGTTCCTGAAAGAGCGTTTTTCGTGACCGGTCAAAATACGAGGAACCCAAATGAAGTTAGCACGGGTTAGTTAATTATAAATTCTTGCAAAGTTTATACCTTACTAGATACCGGTTCTACCTTATTTCTATAGAGATATTTGTTTTTGATGTGATTTTAAGGCTACTCATCATGCCGAAATTGATTACTTTCGTAAGGTTGTTAGTTTTCATATTCTAAAGCAACTTTTAAGTTATTGAATTCAAACAATCAAACCATTGTAGTCAAACATTTTCATATCAAGCCATGAGGTCATTCGTTTATTACGGATGTCAAGTTTTCTTAGTCCATGTTATGGATTTGAATAAAGACACGTCAGATTTGAATAATATTCCTGTTGTTATTGATTTTTCCTGACGTATTTCCTGAAGAATTTCTTGGCTTACTCCCAAAGCCTGATATTAAATTTTGTATCGACTTTGAACCCGGTACAAAACTCATTTCTAAAATCTCATATCGAATGGCTCCTATTGAACTTCAGGAGTTAAAAATTCAACTATAGAATTTGGTACCTTAGCCTTTATCTGGTGACTTCCTTTGTGGAATGCACTGAAGCCAGACTCTCCGTAGGGGGACACCATATTAAATGCGATAGTAAACATATAGGTGTCATTGTGACGTCTTATCCAAGATTGGGATATGAGTCATAGTTGAGAACAACCTAAGTCGATGTCGAAATCGTAGCTTTCAGGCTTAGTTGGTTATTATCGGAGATTCGTGGAAAGATTTTCTCAAATCATTTACTCCATTAACTTTCGGTGACTCGTAAAAATACAAAATTCGAATGGAAGCGAGGAATGTGGGAAGAGCTTGAAGAACTCAAGAGGAGACTCATTTGAGCACATGTTACGACCATGCCATCCTGGAAAAGCGAACGTGGTAGTTGGCGTGTTGAGTAGAAGATCGTATACAAATCTGAGTCGATATTGTCAAAGACTCATTTCAGTATAATTTACAAATAATAGAGATGGAGATGAAAACTCTAGGTACCCAGCGTGATGATATCTGAGTATAATCGACTTTAATCGATAAAGTTAAAGTTGTTCAAGCTACACCGGGAGTGATGAATTTGAAGAAGGAGGTGCACGAAGTTGTTATTTCAAAAGCGAGAATCGGTGAGGTGAGGAAAGCTCAAACCTTGATTTATTAATCCATTTGAAATTCTCGATCGAATAGGAAGCGTGGCCTATAGACTCATTTTACCGCCAAGTATGGCGGCGTGTTCATAACGTTTTTCACGTATCGATGTTACGTAAATATGTGGACGACCCGAACCACGTCATTGAGTTAGAAGCCGGACTAGATAGCGAAGACTTAACGTGCGAGGAGTGCACTTGTCAAGATCTTGGATAGGAAAGAACATGTCCTATGTCTGGGGTTATACCACAAGTTAAGGTTTTATAGAGAAACCATGCTTTATTGAGGAAATGACACGGGAGTTGGAAAGCGAAAATGAAAGCGAGGTATTCTCATATTTTCAAAACACACCGTCAGTCGTCGTCAATTTAGAGGACGAAATTTCATAAGGAGGGAGGTTGTAAGACCCCAAATTATTAATAAATGAAATTTATTTTCCTCTATTTATTATTTTGAAATAGTAAGGGTTGATTTGATTAATATGGATAGTTATGGGTAAAATCATAAAATATTTGAATAAGCAAGTGGTTATAAAATATTCATTATTATCGGGGAATATTAGTTTTGGTGCGTGGAATATTAAATGTCTGTCGTCGGAGAATATTAAATACAACACGATTGATCTTTTTGGGCCCCATAACGGGAGCGATTGGATGAAAAAGCGACAAATATAAGTTGTTTATAAATAACGGCGTAGTTATTCTGAGATTATCTTTGTTGGAATATCGGTGGTTAAAACACCTTGTCTGGCGTTGTTGAGCGATGGCACACGGTATTGCACCAATTATTGATTCTTACGTGAAGGAGACTACTCGATAATTATTACGATGATTCTTGTTCAATATTTTATTTTATTGATTCAATAATTATTGCATTGATATTTTATATTCTTTGTTGTTTTTGATAATTGTCATTACGTATTTTTCTATTATCGAATGATAATTCATATTATCTTAATAATATTATTGGATAACATTATTGGCAATGTCTAGAAAGTTACATCTAAGGAGAGGTTGGTCACTTAATTATGCGCCAGATGAGGAGAGATCCTTATTGGAAAGCCCTAACTTTCTTTAGGAGCGGCTGGTTGCCCGATCTTGTGATTCTGTAATATTATTTGTGAATAATTAATTATTGATTTATATGATGAGGAAAATATTGATTTTATGTGGATATAGATGGAGAAAATTTTTAATGTGACAATTGTTGAAAATTAATATTTTATCTTTTTACGATAAAATAATTCATTTAAATATATTATTTTAATAATATATTAACGGTGATATTTTTATAATGAATGTGGGATATATGAGTATATGAGGAGGAAGAGTATTTTGTGGCATTAAATGTTTAACACATATTTTGTGTGTTGGTGGACACAATTATTGGCCATTAAAATTTGATTATAGCACAATAAAATCGTCAGTTTGTGGATTTGATCAATTTACATTTGGAATTTGGAAAACTTTCTTCTGCAAAGTTGTAGAAAATTGAATTTCCTATAGAAAGTCGTGAGATTCGAATTTTCTGATAAAAGGGCTATTTATTATGAATTATTGAAGTTCCGAAATAATTGATTTTTGGAAGTTTAAAATAATTTAAATAAGAACAACGTTTTTTGTGTTTGGTGGGCATCTTTAACACATGTCAAGTGGCTGAGTTCAGATTCATGGATGCGTAGGAAGATGTGGAAAATAAATAATATTAATTTATTAAATTTTTCTACTTTGGTGTTACAAGCATTTTCTATAAATAGGGTCTTTAGGTTAGAATTGAAAATCACACGAAACTGAAGTTTTCTCTCTCTCTCTATATAATATCGGCGTATTCTTGTGAGTATTTTGAGTATACTTTGAGTATTGCTTTATCTGGTGCAAGTTCAAGTCATAGCTTTATCCAATTGTTTCATTTAGAAGTCTTGATCTTTCGAGGTAAGAGATGTTATTTTATTCGAAAATGATATTATTTCTTGATATCATTATCTTGAAATATTGGTTGGAAATTTTTATCAAATTTGGAATTTTTTCATGTCGGGGTTACTATTCACGAGTTCTTATTCATGAGTTACTATTTACGATTCTTATTCACGATTCTTATTCACGAGCGTGAAGATGTTTTTTTATGAAATTTATATCTTTTGGTGTCGAATTCTTATTCACGTGTCTGACCTTTATTCACGAATCTGACCTTATTCAATCTAGAAAAATGAAATTTTTTTTTTTTGTCCAAAATATCTACTATGGATACTAGCTTTGATTGTATCTATATTTTGATCATTCTTGAATTTTACTCCACTCACGATTACTTATGAAGTATTTTTGAACTTGGATTGTTTAAAATCTGAATCCTTAATATTGTTCTTTTGTTTCAATTGGATTCGTTTCCTTTAAAATATTTTTCATCATCCTCGGTCCTAAATGATGATATTCTTTGAATATCTTTGGCTTTGTATTGCAAAGATGAATGATTTCTTGATGAATATCTTTGGCGTAGTGCAAAGATGAGCAGTGTTGAGATGAACATAACAGATGATTAATATCTTTGGCCCGTGGTGCAAAGATGAGCAGTGTTTAGATGAACATGACCAATCGATGAATATCTTTGGCACATAGTGCAAAGATGAATATTTGATTCGAGATATATATTGATTGATGTTACGAGGATAAAATATCGACGATGAACTTTTAAATTCATATATAGAAGATAGTAGTTTGCATTCTCTACTTAAATCTTCTAATGAATTATTGTTTCATTATGATTGTTGATTTAAAACTTGTTGTCTATTGTATTACATTAGATTTAATTTTTCTGTTGAAGACTAACGATAATTTGTTGTATATTATCTTAGTCATAATATTCTTCTTGGGCTAGTTGAGCTCACCCTTTTCCTTTTTGTTCCATTTTTCTTCTTAGGAGGCGAGAATATAGCGAGTCTTAGTCGGGATATGGAATGAAGGTTCTAGAGAGTTGTTTAGTAGTCCTCACCATTTTGTAAAATAATGTATCAATAATTATGATGGGGATTTATTTACGTGTGGATATTATGTCTAGATGGCAATATCGTATTTAAACTCATAGTTTATATGTTGTAATAATAAAGTTGTAGTTATTTACGTACCATGTATTTGGCGACTCGAGAATGGGTTGGATGGAATGGACCTATTTTGGGGGCGTCAGGGGATACCTCGCTTTCATTTTCGTTTCCAATTCCCGGTCATTTCCTCTATAGCATGGTTCCTCCACAAAACTTTAACTTGTGGTATGACCTTCGTCGCGGACATGCTCCTTCTATCCAAGATCTTGGCAGTACCTCCTCATACGTTAAGTCTTGGCTATCTCGTCCTGGTTCTAACTCTATATACGTGGTTGGGTCTTTCACATATTCTGAAGTAAGATATGTGAAACACATTATGAACACGAGACATACTCGGAGGTAACGCTTGCGAGTCTATAGGCTACATTTCCTACTCGGTCAAGAATGAAATGGACCAATAAATGGTGGATTGAGCTTTCCTCTCTTCCCAAATCTTGTAACTCCCTTCCATGGAGCAACTCATGACAATACATGATCCCCTATACTAAATTCCACGTCCTTTCTATGAAGATCCGCATAACTCTTTTTGTCTATCTTGTCCCGCTTTGTATCGTTGTCGAATCATTTGGATCTTTTCGGTGAGTCATACGTCTTAACTTCGGGTCCCAACAATGTTGCTTCACCCACCTCATCCCAACATATTGGAGAGCGATACTTTCGTCCATATAATGCTCGAATGGAGCCACACCTATCTTGTCGATAAGCTGTTGTTGTAAGAGAATTCCACCAATGGTAAATACTTATCAGCGCCCTTGAAGTCGAGGACACGAGTCTTAATAGATCTTCAAGAGTTTGAATAGTCCTTTTCGATTGTCCGTCTGGTTTGAGGATGGTATCTTAAAGCGAATCGTAAATCCAGCCCATAGCTTTTTGCAAGCTAACCCAAAATCTTGAAGTGAATCTTGGGTCACGATCCGAAACTATAGATCTTGGCATGCCATACAACCTCACAATCTCATCTACATATATACTAGCAAGGCGTTCGAGGAATAAGTCTCCGTATATCGGCAAGAAATGAGCGGAACTTGGTTAATCTATCAACTATAACCCAAATGGCATTGATGCCTTGAAAACCGTAGGAAGACCCGTAATGAAATCCATGGTAATGTGTTCCCACTTCCATTTCGGAATCTCAAGTGGTTGCAGCGGACCCTTAGGTACTAGATGCTCGCCTTTACACATTGACAAGTTAAACACATCGAGATAAACTTTGCAATCTCTCTCTTCATATTGTTCCACCAAAATGTATGTCGAAGATCACGATACATTTTAGTACTTCCGAGATGGATTGCAAATGGTGTATTGTGTGCCTCCATCATAATCTTGTACTTCAAATCAGTCGTTAGGAACACAAAAGTGCAGGTGGACTCAAGTATTCCTTCTTCATCAATTCTCGCTTAGGAATAGCACCTTCTTGTACTTTCTTCTTCATACGCATCAACTCAAGGGTGGGTGGCTTGAAAGCAACCTTAACTTTTCTATTAAAGTTGGCTCTGTCGTATACTTGACATCATCGCACTCATTCCTGCATATGATCTTCTACTTTCGCTAGCGTCATTTACCACGTTCACTTTTCCGGATGGTATTGAATAGTGTGGTCGTAATCTTTCAATTTCGAGCCAACGTCATTGCCGCGTGTTGAGTTCTTTTTGAGTGAAGAAATATTTAAGGCTTTTATGGTGCGAATATATCTCCACTTTCTCCCCATATAGATAGTGCCTCCGGATCTTTAGCGTGAAAGCATTTGTTTGCAACTCTAGATCATGAGTAGGATAATTCCTCTCATATTCTTTAAGTTGTCATGAGGCATAGGCTATGACTTTCCCACGTTGCATGAGAACACATCCTAACCCTTTGCACAAGCATCATGAGATAATAACAAATCCATCCGTATCGGATGGTATTGTTAGAACAGTCTTAAAATAAGTCTCTCTTAAGCTCTTGGAAACTCTTCTCCGCGTTCCTCGCTCCATACAATTTTATATCTTTCAGAGTTAAATTTGAGTTAATGGAGTAGCGATTAGAAAAATTCTTCCATGAATCTCCGATAATAACCATTAAAGCCCGAGAAAATTGCGTCTTGATCATGACTTGGTTGCTCCCAACTTTGTATTGCTTCATCTTGGCGGATCAGCGAGATCTACTCCATGTTTCGACACCACGTGCCCAAGGAATGCTACTTCCTCAAGCCAAAACTCGCATTTCTTTAACTTGGCATAAAGCTTGTTTTCACGAAGCCTTTGGAGTACCAGCTTCAAATGGTGCTCATGATCTTCACGGCTTTTGGAATATATGAGGATGTCATCAATAAAGACAACAATGAACTAATCCAAATATTCCTTGAATACTCGGTTCATTATATCCATGAAAGCCATGAGAGCATTAGTCGATCAAAAAAGACATGACTAAGAATTCATAATGCCCGTCTCGGGAGTTACGAAGGCGATCTTTGGAATATCCTCGGTTCTAATCTTGGTGATGATATCCGAAGCGAAGATCGATTTTTGAAAAGAATTGTGCTCCTTTGCGGTGGTCAAACAAGTCATCAATACGAGGTAGAGGATACCTATTCTTGATAGTGACATGGTTCAATTCCGATAGTCAATACAAATTCGCATACTCCGTCTTTCTTTTTACAAATAAAGCAGGGCACCCCGAGGAGATGTCTTGGGGCGAATGAAACCGATGTCCAATGACTCACATGTAGTTGGACCTTTAACTCCTGAAGTTCAATAGGAGCCATTCGATATGGGGTTTTAGAAATGGGCTTTGTACGGTTCAAGGTCGATAAAGAATTCAACTTCACGTTACGGGGTAGGCCAGGAAGTTCTTGAAAAATCGTCGGAAAGTCGATAACAACAGAATATTATTCAAATTTGGCGTGTCTTTATTCAAATCCATAACATGGGCTAAGAAAGCTTGACATCCGTTTTTCAATAAGCGAATAGCTTTATGATTAGATATGATGATGATTGATTTTAATGGTTTAGTTGCTTGAATTGAATAACGGGTTGGTTAGGAATATGAAAACTAACAACCTTACGAAAACAATCAATTTTGGCATGATGAGTAGTTAACCATCAATCAAGTAAAATCACATCAAAAGCAAGTATCTTTAAAGAGATAAGGTCAACGGTAAGGTGATGGTGCCAACTTGAATCAAATATTTATAAGCGATTGGATGTGATGAAAGTTTCTCTAACAGGAGTTTCCACGAGATAGGTCAAAGTCTAATTTTTTCGGAGTTAAATTTAAGCGTTGAACACAAGTAGGAGAGATAAATGAATGGGTATACACTACAAATATCTAGTAAAGTATAAACTTCACAAGAATTTATGATTAAACTTACCGTGATCACCTTGTTTGGGTTCTCGCATTTTGACCGATCACAACAAACGCTTCTTCCAAGAACCGTTGACTTTGACTTTTACGGGACAATCTTTTGAGTCAAATCCCCATTGAACTAGGTTTCGCTTCTGAAGTATAATCCGGCGATATGTCCTCCTTTCCACAATTATAGCATACCTTGAGCTGTTGTGGGCGGTTTGGTGATATGTCCCTCTTTTCCGCATTTATAGCATCTGACCGGGTGGTCGTTCCCTCCACCAGAACCGATTCTTTAAAGAACCTTTGTCGTCTTCACATGGTTAGTTGTTAAATCTCCTCTTTTTAAAATCTCCTCCTAACTTTCGCTTCTTCTATTTTCATGGCCATGATTACCACGAGTGGTTACCATTTTTGTCGATCTTTTTCTTCTCCATTTGGTTATCGTTGTTTTATTATTTCTTATCTCCCAGTCTTATCTGGTTGTGGTCCCTCGGTTGGCCGTACTAGTTATCTCGCTTCTAATAATTGAGCCACATTTACAACATCTGAATAGAGAAAATTTATGAGAAATGAGATCTTGGCGTATGTCGGGTTTCAAACTTCTAAGAAACATCCGCGTCATCGTTCCTCATTCTCCACCAATGAGGTCTGAACACGGATAACTCTGCAAACTTTGCCTCGTCTTTGAAACACCGTCATGTTGTTTTGCTCTAATCGATGAACTCCACTTCCTTCATATAGCGAACACTTTCGGGAAAGTATTTGTCATTAAATAGTTCTGAAACGTCTCCCAAGACATCTTTGAGTGTGGTGGATGGGTGCGCTTCTACGAGACTCCCACCAGTAGTATGCCTCTCCACGGAACATAAAGGTGGTGAATGGAACCTTCTGTTCCTCCGTGCATCCCAAGACATCGAATATCTTGGTAATTTGCTTGACCCATGTTTTCGCCATGATCGGATCGGCTTTCCCTTAAATTCAGGTGGTCCCAACTCTTTGAAGCGCTAACTTGGTTGTGTGACAACCCATGAATTACTATCATTTCCTCCTGTATTTTGAACACGAGTCTCCTCATCCGATTTTTGCATGAGCTGCAAAAAGCTTCTAAACATCCCTCGTTCATCATCTAACAAAGTGGTGTTGTTTCACAGGAGGAACATTGCCACGACTGTTGCGTTTTCCTCGTTGGTGAGTAGACAAGCGTCTTCACGGTCTCATTTACTCCTTTATTAATATTCTCGATCGACATTCTCAAATCTTGTCATAAAACAAGGGTTAATTAAGAAATCAATATATCACATAATATCCCTATATCTTGACCAACTAACAAATAAGCTTAGGTAGGACACACTAGCGAAGGATTTACTCGTCTCTCCTTCCTAGTTCTATTCCCGGATCTCGGCCGGAGATCATATCCTAAGCTACGATACCAACCGTGGCGCCCCCAAAATAGGTATACATCACTCATTCGTTCGAGTTGTCAATACATGATGCACGTAAACAACTTCTGACTTTATTATTACAATAGTAAAAGCGTGAGTTTGAATACAAATATTATCTTACAGACAATATCTATACCCAAATAAATCCTCATCACATTTATTGATACATTATTTTACAAAAATAGTGAGGACTACTAAACAACTCTCTCTATAACCATTATTCCATACCCCCAGGCTGCAATACTACATTACATTCTAGCCTCCCCGAGAAGAAAAATGGAACATAAAGGAAAAGGGTGAGCTCAACTAGCCCGATAAAAATATTATGACTAAGATAATATACAACAAATTATCGTTAGTCTTCAACGAGGAAAAATCTAATAGAATACAATAGACAACAAGTTTTAAATCAATATTCATGAATGAAATAATAATTCATTAGAAGAGTTAAGTAGAGAATGCAAACTACTATCTTCTATATATGAATTTAAAGTTCATCGTCTATCTTTTATCCCTATAACATCAATCAATATATATCTGGATTCAAATATTCATCTTTGCTTTTACTGGGCCAAAGATATTCATCGATTAGTCATGTTCATCTAAACACTGCTCATCTTTGCACTACGGGCCAAAGATATTCATCAAAATCATTCATCTTTGCACTTCTGGGCCAAAGATATTCAATAATATCATCATTTAAAGGCGAGGAGGATGATGAAAAAACGAATCCAGTGAAACAAAATGACAAGGATTAAGGATTCGTACTTTGTTTTATCCATGTCCAAAAATAATCATAGTGGTGTAAAATTCAAAAATGCTCAAAACATGGATACAATCAAAGCTTGTATCCACAATAGATATTTTAGATGAAAAGGAAAAATTTTCATTTTTCGATGAATAATGTCGTGATTAAGTGAATAGTGTATGTCGTATCGTGAATAATGTAAATTATCGTGAATAGTAACTCAGACACCAAAAGTTCCAAATTTGATAAACACTTGGATCAATATTTGACATAATGATATTGAAGAAATAATATCATTACGAAAAAAATAATATCCACTTACCTCGAAAAGGCAAGATTACTTACAGTTGAAACACTTGGATATAGGCTATGACTTGAACTTGCAATAGTATAGCAATACTCAAAGTATACTCAAAATACTCACAAGAATAAACTCGATAATATAGAGAGAAAACTTCAATTTCTTGTGTGATTTTCAATTCTAACCTAAGCACCCTATTTATAGGAAAATGCTTAGAACATCAAAGTAGAAAATTTAATAAATTAATATTATAATTTTCCCACAACTTCATCGCACACTAACAATCTGAATTCAGCCTCCTAATCACATGTTAAATGAGTTTCAAAATGAAAAAACATTTTTGTAATTAAAAATATTTTAAACTTCCAAAATCAATTATTTGAACTTGAACTTCAATAATTCATAATAAATAGCCCTTTTATCGAAAAATTCGAATCTACAATTTTTTATAGGAAATTCAATTCTCTACAACTTTGCGAGAGAAAGTTTTTCCAAATTCCAAACAAAAATTGGCCAAAAAATCCACAAGCAAGCGATTTTACACAGCTATAATCAAATTTCGGTCCAATAATTGTGTCCACCAACACACAAAATATGTATTAAACATTTAATGCCACAAAAATACTCTTCCTCTTCATATACTCATATATCCAACATTCATTATAAAATATCACACGTTAATATATTATTAAAATAATATATTTAAATGAATTATTTTATCGAAAAAAGATAAAATATTAATTTTCAACAATTGTCACATTAAAATTTTCTCCATCTATATCCACATAAAATCAATATTTTCCTCATTATATAAATTAATAATTAATTATTCACAAATAATATTACGAATCACGATCTTGGCAATCGGTAGTTCCTGTGAGAAGAGGGGGCTTTCGATAAGAATTTCTCCTTCTTGGCGCGTAATTAGGTGACCAAACCTCTCCTGTAGCGAAATTTTCTAGACATTGCCAATAATGTTATCTAATAATATTATTCGGATAATATGAATTATTGATTCGATAATGAAAATAACGTGTAATAACAATTATTGAAACAACATCAATATAAAATATCAACGCAACAATTATTAAATCAATAAAATCTTTGAGCGATAATTCTTTGTAACCATTATTGAGTAGAGGCCTTCTTACGTAAGAATCAATAATTGAATGCGATCTGGTGTCTTCTTATATTTTAACCACGCAGAGTATTTTAACGGTATTACTTGGTAACAACCTACTGCCGTTATTTTTAAACAACTTATTTTTTGTCGTTTTCTTCCTCAATCGCTAAACTTTCAGTTATGGGGCCCATGCATGCATTTGTGGTCGTTAAATATTCCCAAGCGATCTGAATATTCCATGACCAAACGAATATTCCCAAACAATAATGAATATTTTATAACCACTTGCTTATTTTGAAATATTTACGTATTTTACCCATAACTATCCACATTAATCAAATCAACCCTTACTATTTCAAAATAATAAATAGAGAAAATTAAATTTCATTAATAATAAGTTGGGGTCTTACAGTTGGTTATTTCATATTAAATTCTAAAATTTGTCTTATCAATAATTGTTGAATTTGTAGTAATTCTATTTTTTTTATTACTTAAATTTCTTTTTATTTTTTTACTTATTGATTATAAGTAATCAGCTTTATTAAATAATTAATAAATAAAGTACTTTTTCACCTCTAATTTAATTAAAATAATTTTTATATTTTCATAAAGTTTTTTACAATGATTGTTGGATTATTACAATTTCATCACTAATAATTTAATAAATTATAAGCCATCATAAATCACATAAATAAAGTCATTAATCATCATGCAATGACAATTCGACATTAATTGAAGAATGATACTCCCTCCATCCCATAATATATGATGTTTTAGATGATTTTATTTTTTCTAAATTATTTATCGTTTTATATAACCTATGAGAATTAACCATAATTTTTTCAAATTACCCCTCATGAGAAAATGTTACAAATGAGAGAGAGAAAGTATGAGATAAGTATGGTAATTATGAAAATTTAAGTGTATTATAGACAATTGATATTATATTTAATGTTATACAGTTATTTTCTTAATTCTTGTGCACAACTCAAAAACGTCATATATTATGGGACTGATATGAAGTACAATACAATTGCTTACATTTATATGAGTAATTGAAATTGTCGTCGAAATAAAGAATAGAGAAATCAAGTCATCAATGTATCGAGACTTTATTAATAGTCATTGTACAATTACTATTGTATATCACATCAACTATCAACTATATAATTAAAAGTGCAAATTTGTTAACTTTTAAGTTCTAACTTATTCTATGTTATCATTTTTTGTTTTGGATAAACGACGATTACAATATTTGGCCTAATATTTGCTTCAGTGCATGTAATGAGTTGATTCAAATGTTCGGGAACTTGATCAAGTTCAAATATGTTCATGAGTTGGTTGCGAACGAGTTTGTATTCGTAAATGTTTAGATAATTTTGAAAATTATGATGTTCGATTATATTCACGAACTCGAGAACGATCCGAACTAGCACATATGTGTTGGTTCGATCATATTATACGAATTAATATGTTCGAGTTCGACTAATTAATAGTGTTCGAGTTCGTCAAAGTTCGGATCGAATGGATCGTTTGCAGAGTGAATTGTTTTCACACACCTATCAATCAATTAATTAATACAAATACCAAAATATAATAAGACAAATATCAAATAATTTTTGTTGGTCCTGAGTTGACTTAGTAATTTTTTAATTACTTAGCAGTCCAAAGGATGTTTTCTATTTTATATTTTCTTATTCTGATGAATATGGTTTCAATTCTCATAACATATTTATTTTTGTGTTTTCACAACTCTTAAACCTTAAAAATTGGGCATATTCTTTTTTCTGAGAACACATACAAGATTAATCACAAAAAAAATAATAATTATACCATTAACTATTCAAATTGACTTT